>CM046660.1:99679043-102079043 GCA_025594165.1 Tamias sibiricus | reverse complement strand
AAAAATGTCACTTATCTTTGAGGAGATGAGTTATTCTTATCATTATTAATATATCTATCAGAAATCACTTATTAATGTTGTGTGATTAGAAAACAAATGTTAATTCTTGCTTGTAGGATATTCCTGAGAAAAATCCTGGTTTATCTATCCGCCATGCCTGCTATTTGTCCAATCATGCTTGCCGAGGGGCCTTGTCCCCTCCCTTTTCCATCCTTCAGGGTGGGCAATAGAGAAGCTGGTGCCTTCTTCCTCTGGGCTTTCCCTCTTTGCCCGACCTCCTACTTGCAGCCCTTCTGCTCTGCTGGCTTCTGGCCACCACACCTGTATCCTTCAGCTTTGGTCTCACATTTCTGGTTACATCAGGTCCTCAACAGAGCAGCTTCCCAATCCTATTCACTAGAGATTTGCCTTGTCATTTGGACTCCATTCATCTCTCCTAGTCCTTGTTTCAACAACTTGTATTAACCTGAGTTAGAGGTTATTAAGGTGTTAAATTTATAGTAGACACAAAGAAGAAAACACCTGATGATCAGGACTTCCAGCCTTTTCTTTGTAAACTCTTTTTATATGATATAATATAAAAAGACATGAAAAATGATTTTGTGAGGAGTAAAGCAGCAACATATTTTTTTTTATATCTCCAGGAATCCAAATATTATCTTCTACTGGGGCTTCTCATTTGATATCCATTATCACATTATTCTGTGTGCTGTTATTTGCCAGCACGGGATTGTTACTTTCTGACATTTATCAGGAGGATAGTGGGTCCAAAAATAATAACTTCTTGGAGTTGAACTGGGTTCAGTGATTCTCAACCATACCAATTATTTAACATGTGCTGGGCACTGTTCTAGGCATGGCACTTGGGATAACCCAGTCAACATGATAGCCAAACAAATAAATATCCCTGTCCTGAGGATACACGTATTTCCCATTTATCATACATGCATAAAAATACATGTGAACTTAAATACTTATATTCTACATATATCCCAGTATTTTGCCTTTGGGATATAGCAGTTAGTGTTGTATAGGAAATAGAGACTCCTCCAACAAAGTCAAAGATATGTCACAGTCTGGCTTTTCAAACTGGAGGGGCTTTGGCAGGCTTCTCTTAAAATACATGTGAGGGTCACCTTCCATGCTTCTGCAGAATGCTGGTGTGATACACCTTTCATCTGGAGATGGGCTGAGCCACCAAAGGAAAAAAAAAAAAAAAAAAAAAAAGCTACAATCCCAGTTGAAGCAATGTATAGTCAGTGCTAGCCAGAATCACCACCCAGGTTCAGTTCAGCAACCACAAACTCCAAACTGAGAGATAAGGACAAAATAATGAAAAAAAAAAAAAAAAAAAAAAAAAAAAAAAAAAAAAAAAAACCCAAAAAACTAAAATGAAACAAAACAACAGCTAAAAGCCTTCCCAAACTTCACAGTTCCATTTCTATCAGTAGTTAAGTAGTATATAACTGTTTTCAATGGTAGGGATAAGAAGTTCAGGAGTAGGCTTTAGACAAAGTATGGAGAATTGATTGTCACTGCTTAAGAGATTTGGAAAGTAAATAATTAAGCTTGTATTTAAGAAAAGACTATTCTCTCTCTCTCTCTCTCTCTCTCTCTCTCACACACACACACACACACACACACACACACTCTCCATGCTGATGCACATCCTGTGTGTTTGTGCCTATGTGTACCTTAGGAATAGAGGAATGTGTGTTGTGGGTTGGGGAGATGTAAAGTATTCCCTGGTTTCAGTACCCTAATCTCTCAGATGCTTCATAAATGCACAAGATGCTCCCTGGGCTGGGTTTTTAAATCTCTGAATTAGCTGAAACAGTTGTAAAATCACATGGAACCAGACAGTTTACAATCAACTGCAAATCAAAAGAGGCTCCTATATGTTGTTTGTTCTAGCAGGCATGAGGAATGCACTGAACTTGTGAAATGTGCTTTTGAGATCCCATTAACAAAATCTGCTTGCTATTACAACCTCCTACCACCCCGACCCTCATTTTCCCTTCTTACCCCCGGATTAGAGGTAGGTAAAATTCTCAGCTCCAGGAGCATCTAGAAGGTGGATTTTAACATAGCCTGTGAGGGCTCATTGAGCGCACCTGGTCTGTGTTCCTTGTTAGATCCTACACCTACCCAGTCCTGACATCAGAACTGATTTCTGTCAGCTCTAATGTGCCTGAAAAAATTCTTTCAAGGCAGTTTCCTCTTCTAACACATCCCCAGGGAATTTCCCCTAGAGGGTGTGAGGCAACATTAGATTGTGACTATGATAAGATATTCCCATGTTGGAAGAGTTTTGTATGAAAAGCAGCACATTACATCTGTTGTTTTCCTTATTTAGGGTCTATTTCACACTGAATGATACTGGAACACAACCCAGGACTCTGTCTTGACTCCCCTGCAGTCTTGTACTTCCTCCTCAATGACGGCAGATCCCGAAACACTTAGTGACATATGGTAGCCTATGTGTGAAGTGTGCTGAGTGCAGTACATTTGCTTTCTGACTCTGGAGTGTTGTGTTTCATTTTGGGTATCATATTTCTTAAAGGGGTATTGAAAAGCTGGAATTCAGCCACCGGAAATCTTTTCTGAAACAAGATAGGAGGAAACATAATTGCATTTGTGTCTGTTTTACTAGTACCTGCATAGGAAAGTACTAAAAGAGCGATGAAGAGGCAGAAAATGCCATTGGAAACTTAAAAGAAACTGGAGGTATTCAGCCTAAAGGCATTGTTATTATCATCAGAGGAGGGAGTAGCCTTGACTCAAAAGTTTGAAAGGTGTCAGATGAAAATGTGGATAATTTCTTCCTTTTGTTTATAGTTCTTCCAATCAGCAGAACTAGAGTCAATATGTGGGATTCAAGGGCAAACAGATTTTTATTCAACATAAAGAAGATCATTCTGCTTATTAGAACTGTGCAATGATGAAAATATATGTATGCAAGCAAAAACTACAAGATCTTGCAGAGAGAGCAAATTCCTGCACTGAGTAAGTAGTTGAGCCAGACCCGTGAAGATTCTTTCCAATTCAAATTCCTATAATTTCCTCTTTTTATTTTTTTCAGTGCTAGGGATCTAAGCCAGGGTCTCACACATGCTGGGCAAATGCTCTACCACTGGGCTACACACCCAGCTTCCACAATTTTCTAAATTAGAAGTTTCTTGTTCAATTTTACATTTGGACAGAGGATTGATAGAGGCTTGAAAGATTTCTCTCTCTTTCCTTTGTTTCTTTTTACATCCCTTAATAGTATAAGGTAATTGAGTCAGATAAACTATTGCATGGTCTTAACAAAGTTGGTGTTACATCCACTTTTACTTTATTTTTTTCCTCTTTGGGGTACATAATACTATATGATGGAAAGCTTACATCAGCTAAGTATTCATGGATCCTCATTATAGTCTGACCAACTTGCAAAGATCTCACTGTGCTTTGGCATTATGTCACCTTATTGCTTTGGAGCTAACCTGTAGATTTTGCCTATCCTGCATCCATTCCTGTTTCCTCTGATAATAGCACCCTCGTTTTTCTTTGGAGAGACTGTGCATCTCCCATTACATGTCATCTTGGTGGTTCCCTCCATTGAGAATCCTTGCCTGTGCCCAGCTGAGGGAGAAGGACTGGGTGAAACTTTGACAATCCTGCTCTCCCTTGGAATTTGAACATTGAGTACTATGACACAAGGATAGGGAAAAGTTGGAGCTGATTGTTTCCCAACAGCTCCGCAAAGAGAATGCCCTTTAGTTCATGTTTCCTAGACTCACATGCAGATGGCAAATTGATCTCACAAGTTGTGTGTTTATGTAGCCATATTGCTTGATTGTTGGACGAGGAGTTTCTATCAAGATTTGGAATGTGTGGCCTTGTATATTTTCGGTGAGAAGGGAAAATTATATGTATGCAGTATGTACAATTAAGCATCTTCTGGGGAGATATCTCTGTGGGCTCATTTAACTGGAGGCCTTAGGGTGTGAGAATTCCTGCTTCCTGTGGTGTTGGAAAGTTAAGGTCAAATGCTGGATGTGTTTCAAGTTCTGAGACAATACCAGGCGATTTCAAAGCTGGTGTTTGTGTGTGCGTGCATATGTGTGTGTACAGAACTGGGGAGGAAAAGCAGGCTCTAAAACTTTGCTTTGAAAGATGCCAAAACACTGAGCAGAATATTTGTAGGAGAAAGATCTGTGTGTTTGGATGGAACCTGCCTCCTCGGTAAACACAGGGTGCAGAGAGACCTGCCTCCTCTTGCCCTGTTTTTGAACTTTTGTTCACATGAGCAATTTCCCTCACCTTGGCTGTTGAACTTCCTTTTGTAGTGAAATTCACAAGTACTGTGAGCTGGCAAGAAAACGATGGAAAGAAAGGGTGTGTTGGACTAGATTGCATTTTTTCCTGAACACTCTGAAATATCAGGATGTATGGAACATGAGTCATCATTTTCTGTTGGAAACTTTTATGACCTTTACAGAGCAGGCCAAATTCCTCCCAAGCTGTGCTTCTTCACACCCCGGTGCCTAACAGTAAAAGGGCAAATCCAAGGGAGGCAGAAACATATTCCTATTTTTTCTTGCAATCTGTTACACATTATTGTTCTTCTGACACACTTTGCTTCACATGACAGTACTAATGGAGGAAACTAAGGTCAAGTGTGAGAGAGACTTACCTGGTCTGCCTAGCAGGACTTTTCAAACCCCACTAGAATTAGACGAGTAGAGAAGGGAAGAATGTTTTGCTGAGGACTTAGGTGAATAACTTAGTTATCAGGTAAGTCCCTGAAGGGAGAAGACTGCATTCAAAATTGTGAATCCCAGCCACTTGGCAAGCTTGAACTTGATGTGACATACCAGAACAAAAGAGGCAAAGGTATTGCAACAGTGTTGAGGCCAGGGGCCATTCTGTAGAGGGCCCTACTACTTGATCAGCTCTGAGGTCATCATGGTATTGACCAATGATGTCAATAGGGAAGAACCTGAAAAATCAAGGAAAATTAATGTTGCATACGCTATAGATCTTGAATTGGGAACATGGGGTAAGGGAGTAAGCTGGGGCATATCCCTTGAAAATCAACAACTTTTAAGTACCTGGCCATTGGAAACTTTGGCCAAAAAGAATCCAGTTGTTTCAGCACCCCCACTCCCCACTTTTTTTCTTTTTTAAGGAATACTTCATCTTTCTAAAATCATTTAGAATTGAGAAAGTCTACGTAGTGAATTTTTCTTATCTAGAACTGACACATTTAAGGCTTCTGACTACTTTTTACTTTAATAAATTTTAATACCTTTCTTTCTTAACTGAATTACACACTCTGCTTTCTTAAAAGATTTTGTTATGATAATGCACACTTTCATTTTTCTATTTATTGTTGGATGCTCAGATGTCACCTTTCACAGCTGCTGATCCTGCCTCTAATGGACTGTCCCTGTGTCTAATTTGCTGCCTCTAAATAGCCATGGCTCAAACGTCAGTATAGCAAAGATTGGAAATTTATTTATATTGATGACATATGTCTTTGAAGGAAGCAGAAAAATCTCTCTGAAGTCAAGTGCATGAACTTCAGTGAATGAGTTTGGTGACATGCATTTTTGCTTTCTAGAGACCTTTAGAAATGTTTCTCCAAGGCCTTTTCTTGTCCATCTTTGGTTCTCAGTGGTGTCCTAGACATTTGAAGTTAGCAGATAAGTGACCCTCAAATAAGTAAAGAGTCATTGGACTGACTGTTCTTCAAAGGTTAGAAAACGAATCAAATATATCTATCTCCCAATTGGGAGCTGGGGTCAGCTGCAGTGTAGCTGGAGAAATCATTTAAATTCAGCAGCTTAATCGCTATTCCCATGCGAACATTTTGTGTGAATGCAGAGTCTTTCACAGTGAAGATGTCTGTGTCAACGGGCGGAGGAGCAGCTGATAGCTTCTGAAGAGGCTGCACACTGGGGACAGGCTGGATGTGCAGTATTTAGAAGTGACAACCGGAGAATAGTCTTCTGCAGAGGGCAGTGAGGGACTCTGACTTTTTAATTGAGCTATATGTAAATCCATGAATGACCTATTCTTTGGAACCGAGTTTATCAAGAACTCAAATGCTCTATAAAACTTAGATCATCTTGTAGGTGGGAGGAAGTATACCCCCCCCTCCCCAACACTTTTATTTAAGGACCAGAAATCTAAGCTTAGAATAAGATTCTGTGTCCTTGGATGAGCTGGCACGGGAACCCAGAGTCTGTGACTCCAAATCCAGCAGTATTTTTTTCTATGCCATAATGCTTTCAAAGTGTAAAATATTGTGAAGGCAACCAAAGGTTTTCTACTGGAAGCAAACTTATTACTGTTTTCTGGATGGAAAAGTCCTGATGTATTGGGTGGTTTTCATATTCGAACAAAAGATGGCAATTGATCATGTATGGAGTAAAGGCCAAATGATTCAGAAAAGTTGTTTTTATCTTTTTTTTATCTATCAGTAGATGGCAGGAGATACCATCAAATCAAGATACAAAAAGTGACGGAAATGATGGAATTTAGTCATTGTTCCTTGTATTACCTAGAAAAATTGGCATCCATGGTAGTCAGTGTTCTGTTATGTTGATACCTGGCGATAGACTGTTTTTGAATATATATCTGGGTTCAATTATTTGCTTCCCCATTAATCTTCAAAATTACAGTTGGTTTAAAACAATAGTGAAATGTTGGAACTAAATTTACTCTCTTTTGAAGAGACACCTGGAGAAATGATTCATCACTCATGTTGCTAAGATTAATTGGGCATTATAATTGTGTTAAGTGGATTTGCACACCATGGAAGAATACAGGAGCTTTTCCTACTTTCTTACCCACCCCCCCCCCCTTTTTCTTCAAGCAGAGAAGTGAAACTAGAGCTAGCTAACATCAGTGTGGGTCAGGGCAATCCAGCATCATAAATGGCTTTATCCAAGATTAATGCAGAAAAAACAAGACAGTTAAAGTGATACCACATAAAGCACAAGAATATTTTCAAAAAGCCTTAATTGACTCTGGCACCATGAGCTGATATTTCCCTACCCAAACAGAAGTCATTTTCATCAGGATTGAATTTGATTTTACTTGTTTTTTTTTTTTTTTTTTTTTTTTTTTTTTAAAGTACAGAATTCTCTTAGAAGTGCTGGCCACATGTTTCTCTAATTTGGAGATTATAAAGAGGTAAAGCACCTGTGGAATTTCAAGAATTGAAATTTGTAAGTCCTCAAGTGTGTTGTTCCCTTTTTATCCTCTTGTTACCACTTAGTATGATACAAAGCATTTGAATCAGCCACTTTATTTTTTAACTCTTTCATCATTTGAGTCTTAGTTTTTGGAGGATTTTTGAGAAAAACATCATTCAATCCATATATTGATTTCTTCTTCTTCTTCTTCTTCTTCTTTTTTTTCTCTTTTAGACAACAGCTGAACTGGGAACCATCCGAAGGTTAGGAAGGCTAACTGCAAGAGTACTGACATGGAGATCAAGTCTGACATCAGTCCCCACTGGTGACAAGCTGCTTGTCATTGTGGCATGGCATGTGAGGCTGCCAGTTGGGGGCTGCATGCTACTGAAAGCTTTTCATCTCTGAAGACGTAAGTGGAACTGAACTTGCTTGACATGGACCCTACTACGTTTTCCTGTAAAATTTTGCACTGGGGAAAATCTTTTACTCAAAACACATTATTTTCTTCTTAAAAAAGAATCCAAACTGTGGCCAGTACCAAAATATCCTATCAGGGAATACAAGAAACAGTCTCCCCAGACTCTATGCTATGCCACTGAAATCTCCACCCTTGACAAGGATCAGCGTTGCTGAGCTTAGCACTGTGCTGTTGCACTTTTGGAGATGCTCTTTGGGGTCAGGGTATAGGACCTCCCAGTGTGGGAAATTAGGAAGAACCAAGCAGTTCTGCTGCAGGCAAAGTGTAGCCTTTGCACCCTTGTTTCAGTGTTTTTGCCTTTTTCTGTATGCTGTAAATTGTTCAGTGACATACTTTCATACTCAAAAGTGATGATAAATTACATGGTCACCCTATTCATTGATTATCTTCTTACTTCCCTTTCAAAAGACTCTACTTTTCTGTTTTGTTTGTACCATTATCTACTAAGCTTAATTGCTAAGGATACATGTTGCTATTCTTCTCTGTCTAAACTTATTTACAACAAAAAACCTTGTAAGTTCTTTTACGTAATAAATTACAAATGATTGATTAAAACTTAGGGACTGTCCCTTCTAAATGTATGTTCATTTTAATAGAAAACAAACTTTTACACCCAAAGAAATTAACCTCTAATCAGATAATTGTTGAGAAGGATTTGAGACTTTATCCTACTTGCTGGCTAACAAGTTCACCTGTCACATTTTCATGGATGCTAGCAAAAGATATGAGACTTGAGGGTCAGAGATAAAGGATACTTTACTATGGGAATATTAATAGCCAGATATTTGTTCTAATTCTCATAGGGATGTGTATAAAGGGCCAGATGTTATGGAGGGTGGGAGAAGGAATACAGAACTGAGTGAATTCCAATCTTTTATCATGGGCAATAAGTATGTTTACCCCTTGCTTTAGAGAAAGACACTATATATTCCAAGTGGGTGCATTAAATAAACATAGGATAAAGACAGGAAGAAACATGAGAGACCTATGAAGATTTGTCTCCCAACAACAATAGTAGGATCAAAAGAGGAACGGAAGAGATCATTGTAAGGATTTGTTCTTGGTAAATTTTAAGTCTTACTAGAGGCAATCATGAGCTTTGCTTATGCAGGGCCTTCCAAATTATCCCAGGAAATCATCTTTCTACTCTAAGTATTTTTCTATTAATAAATACATAATTAATATCTTGGTTTTATTTATTTTTTTGCTGGCAATAAGAGTAATACACACTAATTATAGAAAATGGGGGGAAGTATAAAGAAAAATATAAAAACTATTTATAATTTCATCACTTAAGTAGTCTCTGTTAAAATATTGGCTTTTACAATTATGTATTATTTTTCATATATATTGAGATAATTTTTATATACTCATGTATCTTGGTAGTTTTGATTTTTTACATATTGAAAGCATTATTTTAAATTTTGAATTGTTCCTTTAAATTATGAGTTTTAAACAATCACATGATATTCTATCGTTAACATGATCTTTAACATGCCACTTTAAAAACTATTCCTTTAGTGTTTGATACTAAATACCATAAAGATGAACATTCTGATACATAAAAGGCTTTTGGTGCCTTTGGCTAGATTCCTATAAGAAAGATTATTGAGTTGAAGGATCGAATTTTATTGTAAAGTCTTCATCTCTATTGCCAGACTTCTTTCAAGAAAGATTACACCAGTTTTTATATATATGGCACAATATTGGAGACTGCTTTTCTCCTTCATCTTTGTTACAATTGAATGTTTTAATTTTAGAAACAAAATAGTTTTTGAAAATATTTTTAAAATTTAAGATTCTTTGGTTATTAATAAGTAAGAAGAAAATAGAGTTGTCTCTTGGTATGTGGAGGAATTTGTTTCAGGACCCCTATGACATGAAATTTGGTTTCAGGATAAAAAATTTACCAATGTAAAGGACCTTATATAAAATGGTGTTTTTTTTTAATCTTTTATTTATTTATTTATTTTATTATGTAACCTTGCACATTCTCTCATATAGCTTAAATAATCTCTAGATTTCTTACAATGCTAATTCAATGTAAATACTATGTGAATAGTTGTCATGTGGTATGGCTTAAAGAATAATGAGAAGGAAAAAAGATCTGCACTTGTTAGATATAACCACAATTTTAAAAAATATATTTTTAATCAAGGTTGGTTGAATCCATGGATGCAGAACATTGGGATGCGGACAGGCAACTTTATTTTTCTATGTGTCAATTCATCATTTGTATTTTTTTTTTAAAACCTGTTCATGCTCTTTCCTTATTATTTTAATGTTTTAAAATTTTTCTAACCAAATAAAAGTCTTTGTAAAAACATTCCGTGTAACATTTTGTGTAGTAGATTTTTTAAAAATGTTTTTTAGTTGTAGATGGACACATACCTTTATTTGTTTCTATTTTTATGTGGTGTGGGGGATTGAACCCAGTGCCTCATGCATGCTAGGCAAGCGCTCTGCTGCTGAGCCACAACCCCAGCCCCTGGAATTAAAAAAGAACCCCCAATACTTTGTTTATTGTTTGGAAATTAAAAATAAAAATGAAAATTAATTAAATTAAAATTATCTAGTTAAGTAACTAACCATTATGCATATACCTCCCTACCATATTTTTTAGGTGTTTTATAATTTTTTAATTATTTAATTTTTAAATTTTTTTATATTTAATTTTAAAATCTATATATCAAAATGTATTTTGATATGTGAACCAACCAAGACATCTCTCCCTCTTCACAGTGAACGTCCCCAACAGCGAGCTATACCATATGCAGCAGTGGTACTTTCTTGGCAATGCACTAATTAGACTGTTCTTCATAAAATGCTGTGCTTGAAGTGTATTTCCCTTCTCTCTTCATAAGTTTGGTGCTGAACAAATCCTGCCTTGGATTCCAGCTACAACTTATGCTCATCTCTCAAGGACTGACAGAGACATACTAGAAATATTAGATTTTATGTATTGATAAGAAAAAGTGAAGTACATAGTACTTACTATAACTCCACCATGTGCTCCAAAATTTAACAAAAACTATTTTCCAAAACTCAAGAAGACATTTAAATGATAAAACATATATCGGTTATTTTTTTCAATCCTACACTTTAAAATATTTTTAACTTGTTGAATTTTTTGGGAAATGAAGACTTAGTTCATTCTTTTAGACATGGCTACAGTGGGTTAATGTTAGTGTATGTAGCTTTAACAGTGAATCGCTACCCATGTAGGGAAGAAGATTGCTCCTAGAATAACATGATATACTTTTTTGTGATAGCGGTGGAAATTGAAGAATTTCCTTAGGAAACATCCTATGTTCTTCGGCAGTGGTATTGGCAGAGAGGAATAGAGAAATAGGGACGGATTGAACTTTTTACTTTTTCTTTTTTCCCCTCCATAGCCAGACAATAAAACGCAAGGCTTGGTTTCATGTAAAATCAATGGGGGTGAGTTATTTTGACAGAAATTTGCCATCCTTCACTGATCATGTGGTACTGCAGATAATAAATATTTTAAGCCAGTACATTACTGGTGATTTATTAGGCAGTATGAAATAATGAAAACAATACAAAGGTCTAGAGATGGAAATACTTAGACTGGTGAGACAGAGGGTCTATGGAAATGCCGGGTACTTCCTAGAGTTTTACCACAACAGGTCAGCAGAGGAGAACAAGGTTGCTAGGTAGGCTGTGCATTTTCATTTCTTTTTAGATCATTTCCCTCCCAATTTCCTATAGAGGCTATTCTTTTTCTTCCAAAAGAAAACAAAATTAGAAATACTTTTTGTTGTTGTTATAAGTCTGTTTTAACCCATTTCATCTCTGTTTCTTTCTAAATTTAGACAATGAATTCACATCTCTAAGTTCACATAGGGCTCATGAGGATCAATGCCAAAATTACCTTCCAGACAGAATTCAGAATGACTGGGGTTTATGAAACTCATTCTCAGTGAACTCCAGTCATTCTTTCTTTTAAATCTAGTGGATCTGCAGCTACTGAAGTCTGTGTTGGAGAAACAAATGGTTAAGAGATGCTTGGGATAGAAGAACTGCATATACTCTGATCACAAGGAGCTTTAGGGTGTCTCAGGGAGATCACTCAGTACCATGAGAACGAGATCTTTAAACTTAATACATTTCTGACATATTTTGAAATAGATTATTTGAATAATTTCCCTGTCACATGGAGAGTGAGTGGACCCATTGTAGGGGTTTAGTTGATCTGTTGGTGTAAGCTGCCTGGTACCGAAAACCTGGAGGAAAACTCTCGGAGGCAGAGTAAAGCTTTTACTACTTTTACTTCTACTTTCTTAGAGAGAGCTTAGAGAAAGATTATTTTTTCTTCTTAGCTTAGAGTCTTAGAGAGAAAGAAAGATCTTTTTCTTCTTGTCTTCTTAGCTTAGAGAGGGAAAGAAAGATTTTTCTTCTTAGCTTAGAGAGAGAGAAAGAAAAATAGAGCTTAGCTTTGAGAAAGATTATTTTTTAGAGCTTCTTCTTTCTTCTTGCTTCTTTCTTCTTTCTTCTTTCTTCCTCGGGAGCCTCGGCCTAACTCTGACCAGCCCTCGGGAGCCTCGGCCTAACTCTGACCAGCCATTACTTCTTCTATCTGGTTTCTCTTCTGGAACCGCTCTGCCTACGTTCTGGCCGCTCTGATTCTTTTCTCCGACCCGAACTCTTCTTCTGACCGACCGAGCGACTGCACGACTGACTGAATGAATTTCTCCGTTCTCCTAACTCGGACCGCTTTCACCCAGTTATATACCTTCAGCTTTTCGGGTGCCTACAGGTGCATCACATACTTATCAGGTGCAACTTATGGCTTCCAGCTAGCTGCAACAGCCCTTCCTAATTAGGGCTCCTTCATGTTGGGTCATGAGTTTCATGTTAAGAAGGCAAGCAGGGTGCTCCATACACCTGAGAAAGTAGTTGTTCTGTGTGGTTGGAAGTGATACAGAGTAGAGTCACCTGGGCTCTAGACCCTGGTGGTTGGAGTCCCATCCTGGCTCTGCCACTGTTCTTGAAACTGTTTAAGGCCCTTGTCCTCTAATTTAGTTTCCCTATATGTGAAAATTTTTAGGATTCAATCAGCTAACCTATGTAATACACTTGAGAGTGACTGGCACATACTAAGACTTTGATTGATATCAGTGTTCAGTAAATAAACTTTCTGTGAAAGGTCTGAGGACAGCAAAAGGAGAACCAGGTATATGGATTCTCCAGAAACCTAAACAAGCCTGAAATGGAGGATTCAGTGCTGGGAAAGTAGAAAAATTGGTCTTTGTGCAACTCTGCCAGCCATGACCAGAGTTTACATTCCCTTCACAAAGTGGTATGAATTCTATAATTGTTTGAGTGAAGTGACCTGCTTGTGTGTACAGCATGTGGTAAGAAGGAAGACACCAAGCTGAGGATCAGTGAGAGGGACCCTTGGGAGGCCATCTCTTTTGTGCTTCCTTTTGAACCCCTGAATGTGTGTGTGTTTTTAAGATATCTCCCATTCCTTTTGAAAGTAGACAGTATCTTTTAGTAAAGTGAAAAAGAATCCCAAGTAATAAATAAATTAAGACCAGCAAGTTCCAGGCAAAGATATCACTGGGCCACAGAGAGGTGCACTGAGGGATGCTGAGCAGCACTAATAGACTGCGCATTGGCTAAATGTGGGGCTGCCGCACTGGGCTCAAGGAAAGGGAGCTATAGAGAACTCACAGGAATGGCAAAGGTGTGGGGATTCTGAATACATGGAAACACACACTGTGCTTTAAACAGAGATGGCTTTTAAAAGGTAGGCAATATGGGCTTGGATAGAAGCAGAGAGGAGAGAACGTGAGGAATATCTTAATGTCAGCATCGCTTTGCCCCTTGGAGCAAACATCCCCAGATGTGGTGACTACAGTCCATCACTGAAAAGGAACCATTGGTAGAAATTTTGTTTTCAACGATAACTCTTGGGAGCAGTGAAAATATGTTTTAAAATCAAATTTGGAAATTTCCCCAAAGCCGCCTCTTCTAAGACAAATGAGCCTCTTACAAGATGTCTGGTTAAATAAAATAATGGATGTGAAAGGCTTTGCAAACCATTAACATGCTATATAAATGGAAGGTGTTATCATCATGTACTGTGTGTTGAAAACATGCAGTAAAAAGAGATTATTTTTGTGGACTAAATAGTCAAATATGGGCTGCATGACAGCACTGTGAAGTGGAGTCATAATTGATGAATGAGTGTGCCCAGAAAGGTTGATTAATGTGTGGATGCTAACCTGGAGGAATACTGCTGCTGCAATGCTACAGGTTTTGTTTTGTTTTTCTAATTTTGCTTTCTTTCTTTGCCCTTTTCTTGTGCAAACTATATTTCAGGGTGTTAAAGCATACTTATCAAATTTAATGGTAAAACTAGTATGGATGAGTTAGCTAAAATATATTGGCCTTAAGAAGTACCTTGCTGTATGAGTAATCTGAGCTTCAGGTAGGCTAGTAAGGTGCCCACCTTTTTAACAAACACAAAGTTCCAACCCTTGCATGTGAGACTGATTTGAGCTTTATAGAAATGTTAATCACTTATTCCTCATACCAACCTCATACCAACTGATACTATTATTTTCATTTCATAGCTTAGAAATTGAGGCACAGGGAAGGTAAGTAATCTGTCCAAAGTCACACAGCTAGTAGATTCCAGCAGAGGCATTCTGACTGGGTAATCCAAGCCTCTGGCCACTGTCTTAAGCTACCTCTGCTCCATGCTGTGCTTCCTTCAATGATGTGCTCAAGCTCGCACAGCCAGATCAGAGGTGATCCTGCCCTCTCCTGACACCCTGGGAACCAGAGCATCTTTGAGGATTCAAAGGAAGCAGTGAGCATCTCTGATTCAGTTGATGTTCTTTTGACCTACTTTGGAGCATCCATGCCCGAAGGCTTCTTTTGCGAGGCACCAATTCAATCCCAGACTCTTAAATTCTTGTCAATGGTTCTTTGTGCCAGACAGCATTCCCTCCTGCATAAAATACATCCTTATTCTCATTACATCTCCCCATAAAACTTTCATCAATTTGAAAATTGTAAAATGCATTCCTTTTTATGCAGACATTTAATTTATGTATGGTTAAATGACAATTGAGCAATATATCCTCCTGCATACCCAAATACCATCCCAACTCTGCAATTTGAAAATAAATTGACGATCTTAAAATTGGCATAGATTTTAAGGAGATGAAATCTTCACCAGACTTTAAAGGATGTTTATCTGCAAAGCAAACTACAGGACACACTTTGGCTTGCTCAGCAGATTCTACTTAGAAGAGGTTTGAGATAGAACCACCAATTTAGCCAATCTGATTCAAATCACCTTTGGAAAAAATGGTGGGCTCTTTCCTAATGTGCATGGATGAAGCTGGAACTTTCAACCTCTCAGCCTCTCAACCTCTCACTTTCAGAAACACCAGTTTAAAATATAAAGGTGTTGTTTTTACTTCACACCCAAATGTCAGAGCTAGATATTCTGATTTCTCTTGATTGGCTCCAGGTGATGTTAAGTGGAATGCAGGAAATTATCAAAATCAATCTACCTTTAAAGGCTTTCTTTTAAATTACAGGATCTGAATCAAAATGTAAAATAACGTTATGTTATTCCTATTCTAAGTTCTCTTCCATGATTTTTCATAGTTCTCACTCTATCAATGAGCAAGTAAAATTGGCAAAATAGCAAGTTTTTTTTTTTTTCCTTCTAGAAAGGTGATTGTTAGAGCCTTAGTATTTTCCAAAGAAATAAAGTATTAAAAATCTGCCTTTTTCTTACTTGATTTCTAAGGATTTAATTACCATCTTTCTGAAGGGTTAAGAAAGAAAATCTCCCCACATAAATGGATCAGCACAGTGACTTACATATTAACAATAAAATGCAGAGCATGAATCATAACTAAAGAATGCAACCATCTCTGGGAACAGTAATACATGGTCAACCATAGTCATTAAAAAAAGCTGAAATATTCAAATACTACCACTAGAGAACTTTCATGCATCTAAGCAAGGATCCTGGCCTAAACCAAAATCTAGAAGGAACTGGCATATTCTAGAAAGCAAAACAAAATACAGAGTAATCATAAATATAATGCTGAGGATATTGTTTAATGTTCTGCTACAAAACATATGGTTGGAAGACTGAGGGCCTTAACTTTTACTTGGGAACTTGTTAGAAATGCAGACTCTTAGGCCACACCCTAGATTTGCTGAACCACAATCTAATTTTTTTGCAAGATCTTTACATGATTCATGTGTACATTAAAGTTTGGAAAATGCTGCTTTAAAGTATTTTTGTGAATGGAATTATGTAGACAACTGCTGTTTTTCAAAGACAAGATCACATACCAAGAATAATGGTCACCCTTGTTTTGCAATGGGACCATCATCTCATAGTGGGAAAAAGTCTCATATTCTGTTGCTCTGAAAAGATAATGACTTGCAGAGAATTATTTTTCCTGGAGGAGGAGAAGCAGCTATGGGGGAATAGTAGCTCATCACTTTCAGTAACAACAAATGCCAACTTGACCTGCATTGTTATTTCTGACACATCATCTTGCATTTCTCGCCACATTATGCTGGTGGATTCTTTTCCTTCTTTATTTTTTATTTTTGGGTCAGAGAAGGAAACTGACCTGGAGGTTGCTGCAGGCATTTGGAAATATGGTTTTCTCTGTCTATTTCATTCTATCTGCTGTGTCTGCTGCAGCAGTTCTTTCCTGGGTGATTTTAAGAGCTTATCAATCATGTGACTGTTGAGATACCCAAGCCATCGAGCAAGCACCTCTCCCATGACATGATAACTTGTGTTAATAATAAAATGAAACTGTGATAGGAGATGTAGAAAAATAGAAATCAGAGTGGGGCCCTCAGGGGAGTGAGGGAGAGTGTGAAGGAGTCAGGACTATGGGAGGAAAGCCGTGTCCCCAAGTCACATGAAAGGAAGTGGAGCAAACAGACCCTGACACAGCATTAGTGATGGGGAAGAGATGGCCATCAGTCACTCCCTGCTCCTTCTTGGCTGCCTGAAAGAATGCACAAAGCTTGGTACCATGCATTTCCTTATCTCTGGTCTCAGAGAAGGTTTATGCTGAGTTTTTACCAGGGAAGAAAATAAGACATGGCTGTTGCACAGAAAGAACATGTTACTTTTTTTTTTTTTCTTAACAGTTAACATAAGCTAGAGGAGAGAAATGCAATTGTTTTTTTAAACTGGGGGCCACTGAAGCTGTGAACTGAGAGCATTGGAGTCCCAAGCCTTAATGAGAAAGCACACTGGGACAGCATCACTGATGGCTATCGGTCAAACTAGTTGAAACACCATAGCAAGTATAATCTTATCTTGTGCAGTGAGGCTGATGTTACAGCTGGAACTTCTGAGTAATACCAGTGAACTTTGCTATTCATACAATGTGCATAATATGATCGTGTGCCAGGGACAAACGAACTCACCACTGTGTGAGCCAAACTTTTTAAAAATAAAGATAGAAATGTTTGGCCAATTCAGACCAGGAATAAGCATGCTATGAAAACTGTTTCAAAACTTCTCTTGTCCTGGTGATATTCACATTCAGAACATTCTCCTCATTCATGCACATGTCCTCCTGTGGCCACACTCTTCTCATCCATACTGGGCTCTCTAATCCCATGCTTAGCACCTCCTGCCAGTCCTCCACACTGCAGTCATAGTGTTCTTCCCAGAGATAAGGCAGGTTCTGTCACTCCTTGGCTCTCAACTCTCCGTGTCTTTCATCCTGAGGCTCTGAGTTTGTGGCCTGCCACCTCGCACCTCCCAGGCCTCCTCTCTCATATCCCTCTCCTGCTTCCTTTGCCTTAGCCTAGCTGCCCTGGCTTTCTCCTTCCTCGACTGTACTAGACATATCTTTCTTTATGGTCTCTGCCTAGTGTATAATTCCTCAAGATAGATAACTTACCCTTCACTTACTTTGTGTCTGCTCCACAGTTGTCTTATCAAAGAAACTTCCCTGAATGCCTTCTGTAATCTCTGAGCTCCAATACTTGTATAATTAAAAGCCATCCGAGGCACTGTTCATTACCTCCCTATGTGTATGTCTCCCCTGTGGGAATGGAGATCTTGTGTGTCTTGTTCGCTACTCTCTCCCAAGTGCCTAGAAGAGTGCCAGAACTGTACTAAGAGAAGCCCTCATTTTCGATGCCTGTCTGTGTGTCTGGAGCTCTGCTGGCTTCTCACCCTGCTGGGCTCACTAGCCCTTTTCCACCTTCCTGCTTTTGTTTGGATTTCTTTCTCTGTCTGGGGTGCCTGTGTGCTTCCCCAGATCAGTATGTTCAAGTCCAAACTTTTCTTCAAGTCTCACGTTGTGTAGGAAACCTTCTCTTGTTCTGTTCTCACGGCTGAAAAGTGTCTCTTCATTTCCCCAGCAGTGTCTGTGTCCTTCAAGTCTCTGACCTATAGGACAACGATTCATCTTCATGAACAGGGAGCCATAAAAGGTGAGGCCATGTCTGATTTATCTTTATCTCCTGCTCCCCTCCACATCCCCAACTATACTTATTGCTTTATGTGTGGACAGTACTCAATGCATATTTGGTCAATTAATATTGTAGATTTATTCTGACATGGTTGAGTTGATGGTGAGGTACCTGGATAAGAAACAGTAGTAGAGTGCTTTCATAATTTGCAGTTTCTGTTTTTCTAAATATTGCTCCTGATGACTTTTTGGTTTGGTGTTTTGTGGGTAATGGGGGTGGGATAGAAAAAAATTTACTTTTGGGTGTGATCATTTTGCTTCGTTTTAATAGGTGCTGAAAGAGAAAACATGCATTAAAAAAGATGAAAGCCCAGTTGTCTTACTCAGCTGTCTGACTCCAAGACTGGGTGAGAAACTAGAGAAAAGATCCCTATTCCTGGAATTCTGTTAGCATCTCTTATTGCTTGAGAAAACATTTTCCTGACCTTTCTGATGATATTCTTCCCTATATCCTAGTAGGGAGAATCAAGAGCAGGGAGCAACTATGCTTAGAAAGACAACTGTTTAAAAACCTGATTTTCTTTAGCCTGGAGTTTTAACTCCAAACTGTCAAGATTCTGCATTAGAAGTTGGCAGTCTCCTTCTCTGTGGAGCTGCTGGTTTAATTGGGTAAGTTTTGCTGTGGTGACATTAGGGCTCATTAGGTTTTCTCTTATCAGTGGTGTAAGCTGTGAGATTTCAACCAAGCACAGGGTTTAGATTCTAAATGAGAAATATAGATTAGCATTTTGCATAATGAAATAATGGACTTCAGTGTTACCTTTCTAGTGACAAAAGCAGGAACTTAAATCCATTGTAGGGTTCCTTGGTTAATCAATAAATAAACGAGAGACACAGAAGATTTATTTCTTCTGAGGCAACAAACACTATCATTTTTCTTAATTATCCTCAGGTTTGCCTTTCCTGCTTTCAGATTTTTTTGCAAGTAAAAAGCTCTCTATGTTACGAAAGGAACATCAAAATCTCAGGTTGTGTTTTCTCTTTCTCCCTTACATGCACTGGAGCCTCCAAACCAAAGAAGGTTTGGCTTTTTTGCTACAATACCTTTATTTCTTAATGAAAACCTAACAAGGTCAGAGGTTTCTCAAGGTTGTCCAGGCTACCTTAGAGGCCAGAGGTTCCAGCTGAGGAGGAGAAATATCAAGGCAGCTGTAGGAGAGAAAACAAATAGTTTGAACTTTGGATCCACAGATGGTTATGCCTGCCAACTGTTATGAGCCAATGAATATCTGGCCTATCATTTGTCATATTTATTGCAGTACATAATGCTGTAATTTCTCATGGCATGGTTATTTATCTTGCTGTGTTCTCTGAACAGCTAAAATTGCAGCCATGTTGGAGCATATGTATACCTTTCGGGTTTCATCTTTAAACAGCAGCCCTGCAAATTGGCACAGGCCTGCCCTCCAAGAACTGAGTTTATGAATGCTGCAAAAGCAACTAGTTAGAAGATTATAGAAAATTCTGACAACAATTTAAACTATGGTCCTGATATTACTTGTATGTGCTTAGCTGCAGAGATTAAACAGAGCAGAGGGTCTACCCTGCAGTTTACTCCTTTTTAGAGGTACCAAGGTATCTTCCTGAAGTGGTGGCTTCTGCAGTGATGTGGGCCATACCTAGAGGCTTCCATAGAGCATGCAAAGATTCCTTCAACTTTGCAGTAGAAAAGGGACTTTGAAAAGGAGAAAGATTGAGGGTGGCAGGAAGAAGGCATGAGGTACTTAGTCACTGGTTGTTGACAGCAGTCATGGGGGCACTGCCACATCAAAAGGAACAGCAGGAACACCTGTTTTTACTGGCATACCCACTACTGGCAGTGGTGAGTCAGTGTAGAGGCTACATGATGCTTGATGACAGACGGTGTGACTCACAGGTGGGCAGAGAGGTGCTTCAGGGTACTATTGCTCACCTGATACATCTCAGCACCCCTGATGAATCACTGGGTCCAAACGGGGCTTGGACTCGGGGGCAAATTTTAGTGCACACTGGAGCCTCCAAGAATGGCAGATGTGAAAATGTAGGTGCCTCTCCTACCATACTGGCTTAGCTGCATCCCATTCCTGGGGTGTGAAAACTCATGCTTTGTTGTATATCACTCCGTTTTTTTTTTTTTTTTTTTTTTTTTTTTTATGATAAAGGAACTGTCAGCCACTCAAACCTGGAGAGGACAGACAATCTCTGGTCTTATTTTAGCCATGGGTACACCTCACAATGACTTTAATCAGAAATGTTAAAAATTGTTATTTCTAAGAGTCCCAAGATACCTCTCCTCTTCCTGTCCCTTCAAAGCAGTGTAATGGCCATATGGTGTTCAGCAGAAGAGAGAATAGAGCATAATGTCGTTCTCATTATTATTAGGGCTAAAGTCTGAAGGTTAAGATGTCAAAGTCCTTCACCCCTGGCTTAACTTCCACATTAAGGAAGGGATGGCAGCTCTCTTCTGTGTATCTCTCACTGCCTTTCTGTTCCTATGTTCTCTTCTGTCTCAGGGCTGTGCAGAAACAAGGCTCTAATAGGCAAGATAACTCAGGAGAAAAAGAAGGCTCTAAAAATGTAATTCTGATGGTAAGGTTCTGAATTGTTTTCTGTTCTCATGAGAAATAAAAAGGGTGGTTTTCTGAAGGCTGTAAGGCTAGGTGAGGACCAACCACTTGGGTTGTCTCAAGTTAATAAGGGTGTGCTCAAAGAAGAATGAGCAGATGACCTAGTACAAGCACAAAATTCATGCAGGAAACTGCATGAAGAAAGTCAGAAAGGTTAAGACTCAGAAAGAATGAGACTTTTTGAAAAACACCAAAGGGGACAAGAAGCTTTAAAGTCATTGTCAGTGCTTAGTGCATGGAATGGCAGTCTAAGGTCCATGGACAGTGATAAAAAAGTTACTATTTCCAGTTCTCCTTTACATCTGTCTCCCAGGTTAGGCATAATGCCTTTTAAGGATGGAAGAACCATTGGTTAGAGAACTGGAAGGCCAAGATATGTAAGATAATTATCAAAGAGCACTGTTCAGATTTTCAGGTCTAGACACATACGTCTCAGATCCTAGGTAGACGGGAATTACTGGACAGCCCTGAGGGAACAGTGACAATAGGGCAACTCCAAACTGAGTAAGTGTCCCCATTGTAAAGAAGGAAAGTACATTATTAAGCAACTGGGTTATGTACACTAATAAAAGGAAGCAAACTGGGTGTGGTGGAACAGTCTGCAATCCTAGTAACTCAGGAGTCTGAGGCAGGAGGATCTCAAGTCAGAAGCCAACCTCAGCAACTTATCAAGACCCTCAACAACTTAATGAGGCCCTATCTCAAAATAAAGAAATAAAAAGGCTTGGGGATGTATCTCAGTGGTAAAGTACTGAAGTATACTGAAAATAAAATAAAATAAAAATAAAAGGAAGCAAGTTATGAATAAGTACTATAGTCTAGTTGTGTTCTAGTCAATTCTTTTGATGCTATGACTAAAAGACCCGACCAGAATAATTGTAGAGGAGGAAAAGTTTATTTGGGAGCTCATGGGTTTCAGAGGTCTCAGTCTATAGATAGCGGCTCCATTCCTCAGGGCTCAAGGTGAGGCAGAACATCATGGTGGAAGAGTGTGGTGGAGGGAAGCAGCTCACATGATGAGCAGGAAGCAGAGAGAGACTCCACTATCCAGATACAAAATTTATGCCCAAAGGCACACCTCCAATGACCCATCTCCTCCAGCCTCACCCTACTTGCCTTCAGTTTCCACTCAGTTAATCCCTACCAGGGGTTAATTGCTGATTGGGTTAAGGCTTTCACAACCCAATCGTTTCTCCTCTAAAACCATCTTGCATTATTTCACACATGAGCTTTTGGGGGACACATCCCATCTAAACCAAAACAACATGGGAAAAGGTCAGAGAGCTAAGGGAGTGTAGCAGAGTGGCAAAGCTAGAACTGAATTGTTCAATGTGTTAGGTAGATCAGCATGGAAGGTAACATGCATGGACTATAGTATGAGTGATCTGTGCACCAAGAACAAAAATCCTCAACACAAAACACCTTGAATTGTTGTCTTAGGCCTTGGTGACAATGGAGAGGTGAGATTTATGCTCCTGAAATTCCTGCAAGGAGGTCTCTTCTACCCAAACAGAGCCAGGCCTTAGAAGTGCCTTTTAGGACAAGACTGTCTGCTCTTTGTTCTTCCTTCCTTTCATCATCTCTCACAACCTAACTTGAATTGATTAGTTTGTTAGAAGGGGTGTTTTAATTGGGATGAAACTGCAAAAAGTTTGCCTGTTAGAAAAATTACTGAGAGAAGATTTGATACATATTTGCTTCCCTATGACCCTGGATAAGCGAACAGCTCTGATCCTTAGTTCTGTCATCTTGGAAATAAGGACAATAGCTAGGCTGCAGCTGGAATGCCCTCTCTCAAGACTCTCTACCCACTCCCTTGATTTCCTTGCTCCTTTCTTGGAATTTCCATTAATTTTTATTTTTGGCCTGTTACACAGCATATTTCATCAGATTCATAGGCATTTTGTTTCTTGACTACTTTAAATAAACAGCAAAACTCTCTTAAATCATTGAAATGTGAAAAGAAATGAAAATACAGCAGAAATTCAATCAGAGCAAGTTAGGTCTAGTTGCCTGCTGTTTATACCATTGTAAATAATCTCAAGGTGCCCTCCTGCTCGCTGAGTTTCCTCATAGCAGCTTATGCCCCATTCAGTACAGCTGAAAGACACTGACTGTAAAGGGAAGCAGGGTCTAGCAGGAGCTGTGCCACTAATTAGCAATGTGACTTTGGACAAATCTTTTTACATCTTGGCGCTGTTTCCTCATCAGCACAGTAAATGGGTTGACCTATATGATCTCCTAGGTTCTTTCCAATGCCAGAATTTTTAAAAGCCCATGATTTCTAGCCAAAAACTGTATTATGGAATGAGGTGACGGTTTGTATAAGTGCAAGTTGATTAGGGAAATGGCATAGGATTTATTTTTTAAATTGGCTTTCACAATAATGAATCATGTAATAAAGATACAGAAGACAGAGATACATTTAATGCAAGCATTCAAGGAAGCACAGCTTATTTTAAACAATGGTTGAAAATAACCTTTCATTCTTTGCTCTTTTATTTTTCCTAATGGATGGCATAAAGTGGGTACTCAGGCTGAATAGTGGCTTTCATTCAATCTTAAGTCACCTCATCAGGTTGTGTACTGATGTTTTCCACGTTAGCTGACATTGCAGGATGTGGCACAATGCAGAATGAAGAGCTAGAAATGTGACATGGCATGTCGGAGACAATGCTTGCCTTTTGCAGATCAGTTATCATTTAAAGGTTGGTATTTAGAACCATCCTTAGATAATTCAATATCTGTGTCTCTGGTAGGGAGGATGTCAACTGAGTTAATTTTTTTTTTTTTTTTACTTATCAGATATGATGGGACAAGATGACATTAAAATGGTCAAAAGAAATCATCCAGAATGCATATTTTTTTAAAAAAAATCAAGCAAATCTTTGAGGATCTTAGGTATTGCTTGGTTTGATTTCCTACAATAAATGACAGTTGTCATAGTCAGCCATCCAAGATAAACCCGGATATCTTCTTTTGTTATCCTTTCCGCGAATATATCACTTTCTCCTATGACATCACAGATGTCCAATTTTGATTGGAAATTTTCCCTTCGTGTGAAGGGAAAGTGTTTTTAAAAGTGCCCGGGGCTTACACATTTATTCGTAAGATTCACTAATCTGTGGGTACAATGGAGTCTCATGAGCAGTACTGCCCTAAAATTTATAGCCTTTCACTGATACATGCTCAAGGTGTATCATGTGTGCCTCTAAAATGGCCGTTCTAGGGATCCCCAGTACACCTGTAACGTGACCAGTTGGCTGTTGTGTGGCTGTTCTACTTTACCAGTCAGTCCTGAAGGGCACATGAGGCCTCATTTTCACTCTGTCTTGAAATTTTTTAGGGTATATAAACACCTTACTGTTGGTGACTCTATCTACATGCAGTTTCATGAAAAAGGTCATTGAGAGTCCTTTCTTTACCTGGAACACTCTCTTTTCTTGAGTACCTGGCAAGCATCCAGAGAGAGGAAATGAGAAGAGGTGGCCGCAGCCTGGGTCCTTTTTATGCAACCAGGGCTTTTTTTTTTTTTTCTGGTGGGGCTGGAGTGGGGGGAGGGGAAGGGGAGGCAGTCATTTTCATTCTCTAAGTATGTATGACTTTTTCTGGAAAGTTCTTTATCCCTTGAAGTAAATAAGTCTCCATCAGGTCTTCCTTACCAGTTTTTCTGAGATCTTCAGGTAGCATTTTATGAAAGGTATTAACAACATAGGTCCTAATTGGGAGCCCTGATAAGCATATTTTGTGTGTGACACACTTTCTTTCTTCTTTATTCCTCTCTTCTCTAAAAATTTTTTTCCTCTTGAAGATTGGTTTGAATTGAAAAATTGATATGTAGGACTCCTCTTCACATAGACTATGAAATAATTTTCAAATAAAACATAATTAGTAGACAAGGGATATACTCCTGAAATATGTTATTTTTTTCCCAATCAGTGCCTTTATACAGAGAAGACTATTGATTATGAAACAACTTTGATTTAATTGGCTGATTAGACAGATTTGTAGAGAGATAGAAATAACTAGAACAGTACAGAAATATTCAAACTCTCCATATGTATATGAAATGAACAATAATTGATAACCTAACTTTCTCATTAGTATTTGAGTAGACATATGTTTATACAGGGGAATTGTGTTTTGATTGTTTTAAAATTGTCTAGTTTTTTTTTTTTTTTTTTTTTTTTGTACTGGGTATTGAACCCAGGGGCATTTAACCACTGAGCCACATCCTCAGCACTTTTTAATATTTTATTTGGAGACATGGTCTTGCTAAGTTGCTGAGGCTGGCTTTGAACTTGTGATCATCCAGCCTCAGCCTCCTGAGCTGCTGGGATTATAGGCATGCACTACCATGCTTGGCTAGCATTTTTATTGATACCTTAGAAGTTATATTTTATTTCATTTTATTTTTGGTAGCAGGGGCTGAACCCAGGGGCACATAACCACCAAGTCACATCACAATTCTTCTTAATATTTTATTTAGTGACAGGGTCTCATCAAGTTAGTTAGAGCCTCATTAAGTTGCTGAGGTTGACTTCAAACTTGCCATCCTCCTGCCTCAGCCTCCCACATACTGGGATTACAGGCTTGCACCACTGCACCAGGCTTTATATCTTAGAATCTGGACATTATTATTCTTAACAATTCTTAACATATGTTTTGGTACAAAATTATTATGTTATTTCACAGATAGGCCCATTTTTTATGAATGGAATATGACACTTAATATTTCTCCTGCATGTATACTCCTATTTAAATTACCTGCATTTTAAAAGAGGTTTGTATTCATAGCCTTTCCTAAATTGCATATTAACATTAGTGGTCTATAATGTTGATAGAAATGGGTAGGCACTGACATGTTTATATAATTGTTTATATAACATTCTCAGTTTCATGCAAATCAAACCAACATTGAGATTTCATCTCACTCCAGTTAGAACAGCAATCATCAAAAATACAAATAACCATAAATTCTGGTGAAGGTGTGGGGGGAAAGTATACACATACTTTATTGATTGAACTGCAAATTAGTACAAGAGTTTTGAAAAGTATGGAGATTCTTCAAAAGACTAGGGATGAAATCACTGTATGATCCAGCTATTCCACTTACTGATATTTATTTATCAATAAGAACTCAGCATACTATAGTGATATAGGCATATCAATGTTCATAAGTGTAATTCACAATAGTCAAATTATGGAACTAAACTTGGCACCTGTCAATGGATAAATGGATAAAGAAAATGTGATATATATACACAATGGGTTGTATTGAGTCATAAAGAATAATGAAATAGCCAGGTATGTTGGCACATGCCTATAATCCCAGTGACTCTGAAGACTGAGGCAGGAGCTGGCTGTAGCTCAGAGGTAAAGTGCCCCAGGTTCAAATCCTCAATACAAAAAAAAAAAAAAAAATCAAGTTCTGTCATTTGCTGATAAATGGATGAAACTGAAGAACATCATGCTAAGTGACATAAGACAGACTCAGAAAGTCAAAGTTCGAATGTTTTCTTTCACATGCAGAAGCTAGAGAGAAATAAGGAATTTAAACAGTGGGGAATCCCATGAAGATGGCCAGGATAGTGGAGTAGAGGAAGGGAGTTGAGGGGGAGGGAGAAGGGATGGGAAAAGGGAGGAATTGTGGAAAAAAATTGATCAAATTATACTATGTACGTGTGATTGAGTATGTCACAGTGAATTCCACTTTTATGTATATTTATAAAGCACCAATAAAAAAAAATAGAAGAAGACTAGAGAAGGAGAGAAGGGGGAGGGAGGAGGAAAGATGGAAGTACTAGGGGTTGAAATAGTGCAAATTATATTCCATGCATGTATGACTATGTCAAAATGAACTCCACTATTACATATAACTATAATGCACTAATAAAAACACTAAATATTTAAAAATGCATATTTTTAAACTGTGTCCCTGCAATATATGATAGTTCTTTATATTAATTGCAAAATATTGCTGCCCTTCATATTTGGAAATGGCATTACAAACAAACATATGTAAAGCTGTATCTACCAGATGCATATGTGATCAATAGTTCACTGCACACAAAGTGGAAAATACTATAGTCATTACTGACAGAGTCTCACATTGTTTGTAGCTTTGTCTTAAAGTTGGGGCTTCCATAAAAAAATCAGGGTATGGACTCAAATAATCAATCGAGAACTAGTCTAATTGATATACATGTACACACAGTATCTTGGTCTTTCATCAGCACTTGTTCTAAAGATGCCCTGCTTTGGATTGCTTAGAGTTGTGTGGTCAGCCTGAAGCGGGTATCTCCCTTATTTATTTTCTCTGCTCTGTTTCTGTCTGGCTCTTTAATCTGCTTGGTTCATCTGTTGCATCCCAACACATCCAACCTAATCAAGTTGTGTTGAGTTGCACTGCCTTTCTGCATCCCGGGTCCACACTTTCGGCAATATTACTGAGGTCCAGTGTTAACAACCACTATGCACGTTCAACAGACACTGAGCTGGGATACAGAGGTGATTAAGCCTCTTGCCCTTCAGTGAGAGATAGCAAACTGCATCTACTGATATTGCATGGCTCAGTCTGCACCTTGCACATTTCTTTTTTCTTTTTTTGAATAATTATAGTTAATACTTAAAGGATATATTTTCACCCATTTAATTCTTTTAACAAATCTATAATAGGGATACTGTTACAAGTTCCATTTTATGGATGAGGACACTGAAGCCCAGAGAGAATGAAAAACTCACCTAGGGTCACACATCTAGAGAACAATGAAGGAAGACTTTGAATCTGGATAGCCAGCTCCTGAGTCTGAGTGTGTGTTTGACACAATATTGGCTTATGTTTATTTTAGGGAGATTTCCATCCACATTGACTTCTGGAATGGCCAATTAAGACCAAAGAGGGCAGTTCTGACCCAAGTTACAAAGGAAATAAAATTGTGAGTAGAGAGACTGGATGCCTGGAAATAATAGCTTGAGGCCATTCATCTGGATGGTGGTACCCTGAGATATCATTCATTTATATCTGCTGTCACATCATCTGGAGCTGCTCAGGTCCTTGCCCTTTCTCAAGGTTGTTTCCTCAGCTTTTTCTTCCACTGTGAAATCTGTCCTATATCTTTCCAATAATTTCATTTTTAGATTAAGTAAGCAATAGCCAATTACTAATATTATGCACCAAATTTCTACAATTTTGTTTAAATTATAGAATCAGATGAAATATTGTATTATTAATACAATATGAAATTTCAAACCTAGTAAATATAAGTTCTGGGGAAGATGTCTTGATAAAATATGGTGTCTTTTTGACTTTTAGGACATGTTTTTGGGTGTTTACAGGGAATACAATGTGCAATGATTCTAGTAGGTTCAGGGTTCCTACCTCACAACCCTTATGTTTTATTTTTAATTGATTTCGTTAACCTTCTTATTTCAGTGCTTTATTATGTCAATCAATAATGAATGGCATGGTGTCATAAAAGTTAGGTTTAAATTTTATAGTCTTTTTTGGACTAAGGAAACAAACAAACAATTGCAGTAGTTAGTAAATAATTACACTGCATGTGCAATTAACACTTATTTTAAAGTCAATCTACTTATGCATTTAATTGCAAATGCTTTGAAAGTTTGTTGAAGGATAAAAACTATTTTTTATAAAACATGAGATTTATACCTATGAAATCCCTGAGGATTTGATATATATAAAATATTGTCAAGTTGAACCAACAAAAACAGGTCACATAGAAATACACATTTTGACCTCAGTGAATAAGGAAGCTATCTTGGCAAATGTTGTGAAACAATCTTACTTACAAAAACGTTTTACCATTGAACATTTTCAATGCACAGTTAAGAAGAAAGAAAATTATAGTGAACCCTCCTGTACTTATCACTTTGCTTCAACTAGTATTAATTCATGGCCAATTTTATATTTATGTACTTCACCTTCTTCCCTCTCTCCGATTATTTTGGAGCAAATCCCAAACATGATATCAATTCATCTGTAAATATTTCAGATATATGTATAAAACAAAATTTTTTTTCTTCCTTCTCCCTCTCTCTCATAAATATACAACATGATGATTACTTCTTTTAAAAAGCTAATTCTTCCTCGGTATCATCAATGTCTACTCTGAAACCTTATTTGCAGCCTGGTCTCTCGTGGGAGGGCCTTAGGGTTTCCACATTGTATCCTCTTGTTCTCTCAGATGTCAGCATCACACAGCAAGCTCAGACTCACATGGTGTCTAATTCTAAGCATATGTTCGAAGCTTTTCTGCATTAGATAGATGGCATACCACTGGGTCAAGCAACGCATCCCCAAAGGGGAGGTGACAAAAACCCAGGTGTAACACTGAACCAATGGGGACAGGTGTCTGTGGAACAGATTCCAGCCTCTGGTTCTTCAAGAAGATGATTCTTGGCAGCCTGCCATGTGCTTCTTGGCCCAAGAAGAGCCAGCCCCATATGCTTACAGTGGCAACCTTCCTAATGCACCTCTATGTTGGCTTTTCCTCCTTCTCAGAAATGCTTTCTCTGTTCCCATAGTTCTGTTTTCTGGAGTTATATTGCAAGTCCATGGGGGAGTGCAAATGATGGTACTCTCTATATTTTTTTAAATATTTGTTTATTTATTTTAGTTGTACACAATGCAATTCATTTATGTTTATGTGGTGCTGAGGATCGAACCCGGGCCACGCATGTGCAAGGCGAGCGCTCTGCCGCTGAGCCACAACCCCAGCCCACCCTATATTTTTTTTAAAAATAATTTTAATCTCAATTCAAATATGATTGCAATATGTTGATATGCCTCTTAAATCTTTTTCTAAAACTTGTCATAAAATGTATATATTATCACAGGGCTGAGATGCAGCTCAGTAGTTGAGCATTTGCCTCATGAACATGGCCCTGGGTTCCCTCCCATAGCATTGTGAAAAACAAAGCAAAACAACAAAAATCCAAAGTACATATCACATACAGCTAATCATCTTAACTATCTTTAAGAGTGCAGTACATTGCTATTAAGTACATTCACATAGTTGTGCAACCATCCCCCCATCCATCTTTGATCTACTCAAACCTCACACAACTGAAACTCTGTACCCACAAAAGAGTAATTCTCCTTTCCTCCTAGCTCCCAGCGTCTGGCAACTGCCACTGTACTTCAAATGCTCTTATGACATTCTGTCTTTAGGAGGTTGACTTCTCAAGATACTGCATGTAAGTAGAATCATGTGGTATTCTCCTTTTCATTACAGGCTTATTCTACTTTGCACAATATCTTCAAGGTTCATGCACATTATAGTACATGTCAGAACTTCCTGCCTTTTGAAGCCTGAAAAATCTGCCATTGTAGGTGTGTACCATGCTCCTCTATTGATGGACACTTGGTTTGTGTATCTTTTGGCCATTGTAAATAATGATGCTGTGAACATGGGTGGACAAGTACTTCTTTGAGACCCTGCTTTTGATTCCTTTGCATATATACCCTGGAACAATCAGGTTTTATGGTGATTTCATTTTACATTTCCACCAACAGTGCACAAGGGTTCCAATTTCTCTATATACTCACCAATACTTGCTATTTTCTGTTATTTTTAAATAAGTCATCATTATGGCTTAATTCTATTCTAATTTATACATTTCTTCCCCATTTTTCTATCTCTATATTCTTCTTCCTTAAAGAAACAAGAGTGTCCTGGTTTTCCACAATCAGTTATTTTTCCTGAATAAAATATAATGCAAAAATACTAAATACTATACTGCTAAAATATAATGCAAAAATACTAAATACTATACTGCTAAAATATAATGCAAACTTTGTAGTAACAGTAAAAATCCATTAGTATTGAATTTAAACTGAAAGTATCAGTGTGGTATGGACAGATGACATATTTTATCCTTTTCCAAAGTATATATTTCCTATCTCTGCTCCTGGTAAAAGTCTAGAACAATGAGCACTGTGTGTGTGTGTGTGTGTGTGTGTGTGTGTGTGTGTGTGTGTGAGAGAGAAAGAGAGAGAGAGAGAGAGAGAGAGAGAGAGAGAGAGAGAGAGAGAGAGAGAGATATGCTGGGCATCAAATTCAGGGTCTTCTGAATGCTTGGCAAGTGCTCTACTATTGAGCTATAATTGCAACCCTGGTTTGTGTATTTCAAAGCACTTCCATTAAATTTAACCATTCCTTTCTTGAAGAAGAGGCTGATTTCTGGCCTGGAGTAAGAACTGCACAAAATAGCAATGGAACTCTTGTCACATTTGAAAGTTAAGCCAGTATCAAAGACTGCTAGGATGTTTCAAAAGACTCAGAAAGCAACTTGAGCAGGTGGCCACTGGCCAAAGGTGGGCTAGCTTCTGCATTAGTAAATATAATAAATAGTTGTAATGGATGAAAACACATCAAACATGTTTAAAGAAATGTGTTCATAATGACACTAAAGCAGAAAAAATACTCCACGAGTCAAATTGGAAGATGCTGAGGATCTAATTAATTATTTTGAAAAATAGTAAGAAAATTGATAGAATCAATCTTTTCTTCATTTTTTATACTAACTGTAGCTAAAGCAATAAAATTATTAATGAGATTGTGTCTCTTCATAAAATATTCTAGTTGATAAACAAAAAAATGTAGTTGATAGTATTTTGCAACTCCTACTGATTTGGTTTAGCTACCCATTGACCATCACCAAACGGAATATGACCAGTCATGGACCTCCCATGGAAGTTCATAGCAGCACCTCTGAAGAAGACTTGTTAAAAAAAATAAAGCTTGAATCACGTTAAACTTGTAGATTTAACTATTAATTTACAGGATTTATAGGTTAAAGGAAACAACTATGTTTTTGTTTAACTTACATTATACACTTCTTAAAAAATAATAGACACAGAAACTGTGAATGAATATATTTTCATTGTGTAAAGTAAGTCCATATTTCTTCAGAAATTTCCTACACAGACATACAAATGTTTACTTTGTTCAGATTTTTGTCTTAGGAAGGGCCTAATCTTTGTGGCAAAGGAGACTTTTTAAAAGAGATTGGCATTTAACATGATGTCTATTATTTCTCCTGACATCTTATCTTCTTATTTGGCTTTTGGTTTTGTGGAATAAGATAAAAGAAAATTGTTAACACTCTGTAACACTGTGTGCTTGGTTTTAGTAATCTCAGCTTTGATTTAGATTTTTAAAATGTTTTCTTCTCTGAGGAAGCAAAGAAAAAGTGAGACTCAAATAAGGGACCAACAGGGAAAGAGGCAGTTAAATTGGATTCTATAGTGTTCAGTTCCCTGACCTCACAAATAATTCTATTAATTATCCTTTCTTCTGGCTTTTTGTAGTTAGGACTCTTTGTTCACTATTTTCTGAATACATGTCTTTCAGTGAATAGTGCAAATATGAAAGTTTTGAAATGCGAAGTTAAAAGTTATTTGGTTTACTTGGAAACCAAGGAAGAATTGTAGGAGTTCTCTATGTCAAGTCCAGGAATGTTTGGATCTTATTCAGTTTAATGATTAATACACAGTTCTTTTTTGTGTAGACCAAACTACAAACTGTGAGATGACTCACAATGAATCCTCATTTAAAGTCCATTCACTTCTTTTCTCAAATCTATTCACGATTATAACCTGTTACTAAAGATTTATTGCACAATGCCAATTAATTCCTTCAAACATTTAACAGTCATTTATTATATATATGTGGAGTACCTGCTATATATTGGGTACTGAATTGGACCATAGGATGATGGCAATGATCAAGGTTATACATGGAGTCCTCTCCAGGAAGTTACAGGTTGGGATTTCCAGGAAAGCATATGCCAAGATGGAATTAGTAGTGCAAGAGATTAATTGGAGAAAATGTTCATGAAGCATAATAGAGAAAGGGAATAGTGGGAGTATATGGGGGGGGGGGTGCCTCAGACCATGATGCAGGTCTTACAATACTGCAGGAAGAGAATATGGAAGGAAGATTGGGCAGGGAGAACCTAAGATTACAGTGCATCTCAGAGTAAATCTCAGCTAGGCTGATACAGAGCCCTGATCAAAAATTGCTCCTTGGAATAGTCCCATGTTGGCCAGAAATGGTTCAGCTCTACTACTTCTGCTGGTCTTAGTGATTGGCTCAGAGCAGCCCTGGGAGAGTTTGGCTTTGGTTGAACATCATGGTGCCTCCAGTAGGAGCAGCAGGTATAGGCTGCCAGCTAACTGTATAGGTTTGTTCCTGAGGGGTGACGTAATAGGTGCATTGCCATGACTGGAATGGTAGGACATACAAACATTAAACAAACTGATACAAGGGTGAGGCATCAGAGTAAGGATGCCAAGGGGGTATTTTGGTGGTACAGTAAGGGAAGTTAATATGCACTCACTGTTCTTCCCCTGCTTTGTTCCATGTCATAGCAAACAGTGTTACACAAATTCCCTTGTGCCTTTCAGATGGGTTCAGCAGTCAGGAGGCAGAGGCAAGAAATGGGAAAGTGGAAGGGAGGAAAATCCAGTTTACTTCTCTTTCTCTCTCTGCCTCCCCTCATCTCTCTTCTCAGATTTCAGCTCTGATCAGAAAGCCCCTAACTTTGTGGTCCTAGCTTCTTCTAAATGGCCATGGAGTCTGGGACACTGGTTGTGGCCACTGTCCTCTTATTCCATAAAGATCATAGTAAATTCCTGAGTCAAATAAATATAGTAAATCTGTGTTGCTTCACTGTCCCTTGTTTGGCTTCCCAACTTTTGAATCACCTTTTTTTTTTTTTTTATTCAAAGTTGTATTTTTAATAGTAGTATGCATTATAATTCATAGTAAACATATAGAGCATCTTTTTACAAAACACTGTATACAATGTATATTTGTACCATTGAAATCTTCAATCATGCATTTAGGATAATGACATCCATCTTATTCAATCACCTTTTCTTTTTTCCCCCTCCATCCCGCCTTGTTCCCTTCCTTCCCCTCCCTCCCCTTTGATCTTTCTAGCATTCCTCTAATCCTCCTATGTACCCCGACCCAACACCACTGTGAATCAGCCTCCTTATATGAGAGAAAACATTTGGTATTTGGATTTTTGAGATTGACTAACTTCACTTAGCATTATATTCTCCAACTTCATCCATTTACCTGCGAATGCCATTATTTTCTTTTCTTTTATTGCTGAGTAAAATTCGATTGTGTATATGTACCACATTTTCTGTATCCATTCACAAACTGAGGGACATCTAGGTTGGTTCCACAATCTAGCTATTGTGAATTGTGCTGCTATAAACATTGAAGTGGCTGTGTCACTGTAATATGCTGTTTTTTAAGTCCTTTGGGAATAGACCCAGGAGTGGGATGGCTGGGTCATAAGGTGGTTCCATTCCCAGTTTTCCAAGAAATCTCCATACTGCCTTCCATGACAGTTGCACCATTTTGCAGTCCCACCAGCAATGTATGAGTGTGCCTTTTTCCCCACATCCTCTCCAACATTTATAATCAATTCTTTGTATAAATCCCCTTTGACTGAATGTCAAAGATGTGTGTTCACATTTCCTGTTGGTCTAGTCTGGAAGATGTCATAGGGAAGATTTCCTAATGGAATGACATTTAAGCTATAACCTGGCTATGAGCTATCCAAAACAATTTGACCGTAATTGGTACATACAATATGTGTACATTATCTCTTATTTTAGATTATTTGTTCATTTTGGATATAGTATGAGGGTTGGGGATGTAGTTCAGTGGTAGAGTGCTTGCCTGGCATGCATAAGTTTCTGGGTTTCATCCCCAGTACCATACACACACACACACACACACACACACACAGGTTAAAAACAGTATGACAGCTAAAAATATAGATTCTGGAACTTCAGTGTTTGGGTTCAACTTCTAATGTTTAGATAAATGACCTCAGGAAGTTTACTAAGTTCCTTTGTGCTTCAATACCTTCCTTTGTAAAATGGGCATAATAATAATATTATCTTCTATGGAAACAGTGAGAAGTCAATAAGTTAATATGTACAATCAACAAGGTTTGCCATTATTCTTTTGCATATGCATACACTACTTTGTAGTATCTATATATGCTAAAGAGCACGCTGAGCCTTCAGGAGAACACTGAATATAATGTAGATGCCACTGCTGCTGCGCTGCTGCTGCTGCTGCTGCTGCTGCTTCTCCTCCTTCTCCTCCTTCTTCTTCTTCTTATCTAATATTCCAGAGGAGGATTCTTAAGACAGCCAGATCTTTTGTCACTTATTCTAGGCCACCTTCTTTTTCAACCTGTATACTTGTGGATTTCTTACTAATGGTAGAAATTCAGTACTTTATTAGGATGGTCATGTCATAGGTCACTTTTAATAAGTTTTGCTTCACATGCAGGGATATCTTATTATTTTTGGATTTTGTTTATTTCTTCCTATGAAAAATTTTTTCTATTATATCATTAATGTGTTTTCTGCTATATTAGTCTGGGGCAAGACAGTGCTTTACTTTGAATTACAAAAGACATGTTGCATAAAAAATATCAGGAATTGATAAGCAATGGTGCAGGTGATTGTGCATGTCATCTTAAGTAAGGCCAAATCTGGAGACGTTTCTATCATTTTTTGGACATTTGATGGCATTTCTGATGTCGATGGAACTCTGCCCAGATGCTGGAGGCTGTGTGATCGGTTGCAATCTGCTTGTTCAGCTAGAAAGCTGTCTTTGCTCTGAGTCTATTATTTTTTCTCTGCATCTTCATAACCTCTGTCTCTTTTTTGTTGTCTCAGCCTCATTTGTAGCAGTGCAGGGTTTCACCTGCAAGCAACACTAGCCTTAATTCACTGAATACAGCTCTGGACTATGGCCAATAATGAGCTACAGATTTCTCTACATCATAGAAATGATGACTACTTAACTGGGCAGAGAGACGTGAGGTGGATTTGCTCACACTGGAGATGCAATCTCTGTAATTCTTTATTGGATGCATCTGGAAGCATGAGCTCTGGAGTCATCACAAAGGACCATCTTGGGAAGGAGCACTGTTATTGTGGATAACCCGGGCTTCCAGGATCATTGCCCATGACAGTGCGGTAGTGGTTAAAAGCAGGCATTCTGGACAAACAGACTCAAGGTCCCACTTTTCTCCTTTTAACTGTGTGACCTTTGATTCAATTTTGATAAGCTCTCTATTACTAATCAGTACAATAGGAATGATAATAATACCCATATCATAGGGCTGATACTGATTGTTAATTTAGATGATTTCTGTGTGGTATTTGCTACTATCACTGGTCAGTAGCTAAATCAGGGCCCTGTGTTATCACTATGTCTCTCTTACTTTTACTTAATATATATAGTAATTTTCCTTTAAAATAAGGAATTTGGGTTGCTACTCTCATATTTAGCTCCTGAGGAAAACAGCCCACAATCTGGACGGGGATCAGTGAATTGGACATTTGAAATAGCGTTCAGTTTTTAGCAAGAGGAAACTGGAGGAGAGTGCTGGAAGTGTAAAGCCCTATTTCTTAAATGGCTTTGGACTGGGCAATTCTATTTTCTCCTCAAGGAAGATCAATTATCCAGATGTCAGATTTCTGCCACTTGCTCTGCTATTCTGTTCTTTCTCTCTGACTTTTTCATTTCTTTTTCCTTTACCTTTGCTTTCTGTAAGAGTGTGTCAAATCTTTCTCCACAGCCCAGCTTAATGTTCTGCGAGGTCAATTTAGCTCTTCAGGACTTTGAGAGAGATCTTTTAAATACTGTCACAACATTGTTAGTTACCTAACATTGTTTATGTTTTTTTTCCCCTAATACGGTCAACTTCCTTTCAAAAATGTCTTCCTATATCTTATTTTTCATTTCATTTTACTTTAAAAAAATATTAGGAAAGCAATGTTCTAAAATATTTGTTCCTTGGAAGAAATCTTTGTAAAAATACAATCATCCAGCTTTTATCATGCTATCTTGGTTTTCTTGCCAAAACTTTTCAAAGGATTTAACACTGTTTATTTTGTATATTCTTATCTTTGATAGAAGGCAGTTCTATTTTGATCTGCTATTTGAATGAAAATTAACATGGCACATATTCCTTGGGTCTGTTCATGGTTTAGCTTGACATTTCCCACTCCTCCTTTTAAATTTTTGATAAAAGAGATGATATAGATTTATATTAATCATTTGGTTATTAGGCTGACAGAGAGGAATGGAGAGAAAATTGAGGTGTAGGCAGTCTAAGGAGGAACAGAAGGAAAACAGTACTTTTAATATTTGTTGAAGTGACCAGGTTTTCATATCTAATTTTCCCTTGAACCTAGTGATTGCTTTTAGATAAATAACATTGTTTTGTTGTTTACCTGCCAATCTGGGCAAATGTTGTTTAGGAAAATACCTTTGAGTCTGGATGACTATGTCATTGTATGGGAAGCTGCCTTTTACTCCTTTTTGCATGGTCTTTTTTGCATGTTTATTTTTTCATCCCAGTGCTTCTGCCTCAGAGCAGTTGTTGTGTGTGTGTGTGTGTGTGTGTGTGTGTGTGTATAACACCGAAACAGACTGTAATGTAGAAAGTTCCTATTTTTCCCTAGTTTCCTTCCTTCTTTCTTTCCTTCCCTCCCTTCCTCCTCTGCCTTTTCTCACTCACCCCCTTTCTTTTATAGGAAAATTCCTCATTGATTCAGAAAAGCACTCTATCACCTTGGGGAGGAGTGACTTCTAATAGGAAGTTGGGGTCAGGAGAAATCCTTACCTCTTTTTCTGTTTGGCATGGTTTGCTCCCAGGGGACTGATTCAGGGGTTCCAAGTAGAGTTGTTCTTATCTGTCCCTTGCCTCACTTTCTTAAAACTGTTAATTGTCCCTGTACAGGAGAACCTGAGAGGGGTCTGATGCACTCCTGCTGACCACGCTGTGTGACCTCCAGCAGGGCTCCTTCCTCCCAGAGGAACAGGTACCATGTATACATTATCATAAAGACATTGTTTATCTGCCCAGTCTGGGGACTTGTGTCCTTTCAGTGTAAATGCCTATTTCTAATTTGCACAAAAGTTTACCCTGGGCTATTTATGGTCTGGGCAACATTAGGTGAGTTTGTGGGCTATGCTTTCTTGGAAACGAGGTCATTGGTAAGCTCTTGGTGACTCGCTTCAGTTTTATTCCATCTGGGCCATTTCTGGGAGAAACTCTTGAACACTCTTTGCTTATTTTTCAGCTGGTATGAAGAGAAGATTTGACCCTACTTTTCTGTTCTCACCTTTCTGAGGAGTCCATACTTTATTTTAAGAAGTGTACTAAATGGTTAAAATCCTAAAGATAATGAGATGAAGGAAGAAAGGCAGGAAGGAAAGAAGGAAGCAAATGTCTCTGTCCTATTCCTGTCTTCAGTGTGCTGAGTTTCTCACCCTACTATTATAGGTAAGCACTGTTAATCATTTATTATATTTGCATCTATAATGTATTTATGCATAAACAAATATAAATTCCTATTTAATTTCACTATTATATATTTAAATAGAAGTGTATACCATATGGCTCACTTTGAATTTTTATTTTAATCTAACAATATCTTCAAGAACTTTACAAATTTGAACACTGACTCTTCATTCTTTTATCCAGCAGCATAGTATTCCATTGCTTGGACAATTCATTAACCAGCCTCCTCTAGATAAACATTAAGGATATTTCTAATCAATTATTCTTGCAAACAATGTTGTAATGTATAACCATATATTATGTATTTTTCATATGGGAAAATATGTCCATATGATAAATTCTTTGAGGAGCTGAATGAATTGGTATTTGATTTTGTAATACTGATAGATATTGCCAAATCTCTCCCATAAGGTCTTAGCAAATTATATTTCTATCAATGAATTTTGAAATCATTGCTTCCCTTAAAACTTGCTAGAATAGTGTCTTATCAAGTTTTTAGGTTTTACCCATGATGATTGGTAATATTGGTCTTTTAAATTTGCATACTTTTATCATGAGTGAGATTATCTTTTCATATAACTATGAACCATTTGTATTTTACTGTCTATGAAGTCTGTTATATTCTTTGTCCATTTTCCCCCTTGGGCTATTGGTCTTTAATTGTTTGAACCAACTTTAAGAACATTTAATATATTAATCTAGTTCTTTCTCTGTTTAATGTGTTAAAAATACTTTTCTAATTATTGTCTTTTTTTGCTTCATTTTTATTTTACTGGTCATGTAGAACTCTTTTTTAATGTAGTAAAAAATATCAGCCTCTTTTGGCTCCTGGAATTTGAATAATATTTTGAAAGAACTCCTTGAAACACAGTTTATAAAAAAAAATTGGTTTCTTTCTGTGATTTAATTATTTGCTTGTAAACCATTGATTGATTGGAAATTTGTTAATATAACATGTAAGGTGCAAGGTATGGATACAGTTATTTTTCTAGATGCAAGAATAAGACATATAATGATCCACATTTTAATTTGAACTTGTACGAGAGAATAGTCCATCTAATTAGACTAAAGAAAGAAAATAGAGGTCAACAATTTTAAATAAGGTTAAAATTTTAGCATTTGCAGATTATATGATTGTATATCTGGAAAACCCAAAAGAATAAACTAAAAAAAATACTAAAAAAATAATAGATTAAATAAGATAAGTATTGTAACACTTGTATATATAAAAATCAATAGTTTTCATCTACAAATGACTAGTATAAGACCTAATAGAAGAAGAGAACTCATATATAGTGGTAGCATAAAAAAATAAAAACCTAGAAATGCCCTTTGTAAAGTATATGCATAATCTATATAGAGAAAAGTTTAGAATGCTTTTGAAGGGCACCAAAACAAAACAAAACAAAACAACAACAACAAAAAACCTATTGAACAAATTGGAAGATACATCATGATTTGGATAGAAATAGTCAATAAAGATATCATTCTCCCTAAGTTAATTTGTGTATTGGCATTCCAATAAAAAGATCAATGGTATTTTTTGAAATATTTATGCTGATATCAAAGAAGAATAGCTAGTAATATTTTGAAAATGAACACAGGGTGGGGGCTTATACTGCCAGATATTAAAACTGAGCTTCGGAATTTAATGCAGTTTCCTACCAGTTAATAAATAGATCAGATGAGAAAGTAGGAAGCTCAGAAATGAACTTAAAAAATAATGGAAATTTTGTACACAATAAGGGTACAGTTTCAACTTAGTGGGAAAGAGATGATGTTGGAATAACTCACTTATTTCAAACTGAAAGTTGTGTGGATCACTGTATAAACATAGTAATATTTACAAAAAGCATCAGAAAGGTCCCAGATCCTGAAAAGGCTAATGAGGTTGAAAATGCATGTTAGACTCTGACTAAACCCACAACTTCAGCACACACACACACACACACACACAACAAACAAACAAACAAACAAACAACAAAAAACCCCCAACTTGTTCTTGTATCAAAATGAAGTAAGTTACTAAATTCCATCCACAGTGATCAAGGCAGAATTTGTATGTGTTCATTGTTCTATCCTCTGGTGTGTAGGTATTATGGAAAGAGAGGAGCAATTAGACATTTTACAAAGGCAAGAGAGAGAATACTTCTAACCTCTAGGAGTCATTCTTAAAATTGCTTCGAAATAATCCACTGAGCTTATCAAGGAAACTGGTGGTATTCTTGAATGATTTTTAAAATACCTGTTTCAGTGAGGATAAAGGAAATTCTGGGATGATAGGATAGGGGACCTTGTCTTATAAATATTTTTTTGATTTATTTTAATACTATCACAGAGAAGACGTATAGGCCATTGCGAGTCACCAGCATGCAGGATGTATATGGGTGGAGGCAAGCTGTGTGCAGCCTTAATTGCTTTCATTGGTGCTCAGGAATTCTTGGGGAAGAAGCTTGGCTTATAGACACAGCTCCAGGTTTTTCATCTCCAGGTGTTCCTATCTCAGGCTTCTTGTTTTATTGCCTAGCTTACCTAATTTCACTTTCACCCATCTCCTAGGTTAAATTTGAATAAAAATTCTTCAGATCTTTCTGCAGTATTGGGCAAGAGAGCTGTGTTGTGCAGATTAACTAATTCAGGGTCTTAAAGTCATTTGATTCAGGGTGCAGTATAAATGCAAAAGCAGGATGCATCATAAAGCAAAATGCTAATTATTGCAGGCAATGCAGCTGCTACCTTTAAAGGTGCCAGATGTGTATCACCTCTCAATGGCACAGGCTGGCTCCTGAAAAAGAATATGAGACATGGAATGGTAGAAATTGAGCAAAACAAATCACTTGGAAGAATAAAAACCACTGAGTAGAGCAGTGATCATCAGAAATGTTAGAAGGTTACTTTCTGGAAGAAACCCAGGTCAAATGGACAACAAAAGATATGGTTAAAAAACAAAACAAAACAAAACAAAACTCAGCTTCCAAATTTGTTAAAATACCAAATTTTGTCTTCTTATTTGTCTTATTTTACATTGTTTTGTAGTTTGATCAAAGTGCAATGCTGCTTACTACTAAGGTCTATCTTGGACATACTTCAATCTAAAGTCTAAGAATTTTTCAATATACTTTTTCCCCCCCTCAGTGTAGGCTCATGATTTTTTAAAGCAAAACTGGGTATTTAGTTTATAGAGAATTATTCTTTATTATGAAGACCAAGTAAACTTTTAAGTGTTCATGTTGACAATGAATTATTTCAACTACCCATGAGATTAAGGTGGCCTTTTAATTAATTCATTTGTATCACATATCTCAAAGGGATGTTTTTTAGAAGGGACATAATTTAAACAACAACAACAACAACAAAAAAAAAAAACTAGAAGAAGACATATGGGACATGAAAAGAAAAAGGAGGTGTATGCTAATTACAAGGGCAAAGGGAGCTCTGAAGAGGCATGGGAATTTCTCTGTGGCAAGGTCAGAGGAGGGGGCCCCAAGAAGTTGTGTAATTTTTGTCATCAGGACAGAGGAATTATATCAGTTCTTCAGAAGGGATAGTTTCATCATTTCATTCTAAATAAAATTTAATGCACAGAATCTAATAAAGAAATGCCCAAGAAACATAAGGTTTTTGATGACAGTTTTACAAAATATGAAGAAAGAATTTGTAAAATAAATTTGGCTTCACTCTGAAAATTTTTATCCTATTTTAGAGTAAGAGAAAAATGAATCTGCAACATCACAAATATTTAGTGCTGGGCTCTTTTATCTTGTAGCAGCCTTCTCTATATAGTTATCACAGAGACCCCAAAGTCCAATATGAATATAAAAAAGGAAAAAAACCCTAAGTATTCCAGAAGCTTCTATTATCCATCCTATAGAAGGAGATTTATATTAGGATAATTTTTTGATTGTTTTTTTCCTGGCATGCTTCTTTATTTCTATTATTCGCATCTGTCTAGCATAATTCCACCTAGTAACATTTAATATTTCTCCACCCCTGTCCAGCAATCTTTGTGCTCACATCTTTAGGAAATCAACAGTTACAGAAGTGATGACCAAGATAATGACAATTCTACTCTACCCTCTGTCCAGTTTCTTCTTCCTCCCCAGCCAAACCTCTTGATGTTCGCAACTTGTTTCCACTCTTCCATTTCCTGGGCTTTCCTCAATTTGCTGCCCTCTGGCTTCTCCCTCCACTCTGCATGAAAACACACATTGTCAGGCTCTAATATCATACTCATTGCTAAATCCCAAGGATGCTCTGGAACCTTTTTCTTCCAAACTCTTGGAAATGACAAACGTCTGTTCCTTTCTTGATACTTCTTTGCTCTGTGACTCATTCTTTTGGTCTCCACTACTCTGATGACTTCTTCTAGTCTCCTTTGTGTTCTTCTCATTTTAGGCCAATCTCTAACGTTTTGGTGGAATACTCTTCCCAGCTTCCATTTTGCATCATACAGCACACTTGCTGTGGGGTTCTCATCTACTCCCATGAGAATAATTATTATCCATGATATAATTACTATCACTTTCTTGAACTTCAGATTTTCATATCCAGTTCCCCACTGGATGTCACCTATGGGATAAACATCAGACCTGTCCAGCCTGAACTCACATCCATTCCCTAACTTGCTCCTTTTATGGATCTTGCTCTACCATGTACCCCAAAATGCAGATGCCATCCTTGTCTTCTCCTCTGTCAACCTCATTTCTAGTAAGTCATTAAGTTTTGTTGTTTCTACCCTCCAAATATCTCTTGAATATGTGCAGTTCTTTCCACCCCTCTGCTACTATCCTGGATCAAGCAATTACAGTCTCTCACCTGGAATACATTTATCACCTCCTTGTCTCCCTGTCTGTGGCCTTGTTTTTCCTTGAGTGGTTCCCACTGTAGCCAGGGATCTTGGTACCAAGAAATTCAGATTATGTCAGATTATGTCATTTCCAGGCTTAAAATCCTTCAAAGGCTCCCTTTTCCCTTATGAAGAAGTTCAAACTGGTTGATAGGGCTTATCAGACCCTTCATGATCTTGTTCTCATTTTGTTCTTCGGCTTCATTTTTAAAGGAGGTGTGTGGAACTTACTTCAGATCTCCACACTATGGGTACTAAGTATCTAGTTAGGAACACAGACTTAGACACTCAACTATAAGGGTTCAAATCCCAGCTGGTCACTTATTATTATTATTTGTGGTGCTGGGGATTGAACTGAGGGCTTTGTGCATACAAGGCAAGCACTCTATCAACTGATCTACATCCCCAGCCCTTGTCACTTAATATTATGACCATAGGCAGCTTACTTAGCTACTCAATCTCAGTTTTCCATCTATATTATAGAGTAATAATGGAATTATTATAAGGATTAGGTGAGTCAATGTGTGTAAAACATTCAGAGCGATGTGGGGGCACACTCAGTAAACATCACCCTCTCTCTGCTATTACCACTAGCTCTAGCACTGAAGATCGTGGGACCCACATTTGTGATTCACAATCAAAACAATTCAGAATTGTAAAGTTCATTTGAGGCAAAAAAGTGAGCCTAACAAGGGTGTGATGTTTTTCAACGATTGCTACTTTGATCTTTTTTGAATAAACCAGATTGAAATAAAGGAGAGGGCCTAAGCCCTTTGCTTAGGTGCTCTCTTTGCATTCTGTAGTCCCCCTAATTTTGCGATTACCATTTCATGTCACAAGTTCCCCTTGTTTTACCTCCCATTATAATGCTATTGCCATGAAGGCAGAATCAACTTTTATCGTATACACATTTTTTATGCTCTCTGCTCAGCATCGCATGTGTTCGGTAAATCAGAGAATGACTGAAGGCCAGGAACCTCGCTTTTCTTTAGGTATCATCTCACTAACGCAGAAATAATAACAGTGAATTTATATATATTTCTAAAATACCATTCATTTATTTCTTTTTCCTTCTGATGTTGTGACTCTGCATTAAACACTACTCATAACCCAATGAATTCCTAGCTTGGTCTTTGCTGTTTTCAAATTCAAGTACTAGGAAAAGAAAAAGAGCCTTCTAAGATTCTGAAGACCTTTTCAAAACATGACAGGATTTTTCTCTGTGCTGGGTTTTGAAAGCCTGGTATGAAGGCATTGGTTTTGCATCTGTGGTCCTAAATCTACCCTAGAACCCCTAAATGGTGGGAATCTCAGTCTGGGGCTAACTATCGAAGAAGGAATTTTTGAGCCCTCCCAATCAGGGTCTGGGAGAAATTACTCCTTCACCTCCAACAGAGAAGTTCTTAGGTTTCAGGCTTGAAGCCCCCGGGGAAGTCCCCGATTCCCTGTTTGGCAGTTAGGTGCTGAGATTTCATCTCACCATTATAAATTATTCAACAAACATTCATAAGTTCTTCCTAGGAGGTTTGTACTAGTGCCTGCAGAGGCATTATGTAATACACAAAGACAAAGACATGGGCCTGCCCTTCAGAAGTGCAATCCAGAAATCACCTGCTGCTCTTAGGAAAGTCTACCCCATGTCTTCAGGGAAATCCAATATCTGCCCTAGCAGTTTTGCAAATGCCCAGGGAATTAGGCTTCATCTCATCATCTTGGGCTCTGATGTTTTAGGGACACTGCATTTGTATTGTTTATTTTGTGTCCTGTGGTGTTTTCTTTATCTCTGCTCTGACATCAACTCAGACATAGGACATCATTTCATCTCCATGATCCTTTCCCTCATATTCTCAAAATATCACCATTTCAAAATGGAAAATAATCTTTTCTTAAACTTGTTTGTACTGTATGATCCAACTTTCTCCATTCCCTACCTATAAGCTCTTCTTGAGCTTCCTCTGCATGCTTGCTATTCACCAATGCACTCTGTTAAACAGCGTTCCAACAGTTCCATCCATGTCCCCACCCCACCCCCCAACTTCCTTTCTCCCTCATTATGTGAATAACATCCCCACCACCATCCTGGTCCTGACTCCTCCAAAGGCACAAATGAATATAGTCACAATTGGCTTCAGAAACATTTTCTCTAAAACACTTGGAAGAAGAAGAATTTATTTATTGAATTCTTTACTTCAACAATTGAAGGACAAGGACCGAGCCTTGTTTGCCATTGTATTTCTATCACCTACACGCAGAATAAGTACTCAACAAATATTTATTATGAAAATAAGTTTACAATTTTCAGGAGACCTTCACTGAAATTAAATATGTTCAGTTTCTCTATAAATAGCTCAGCACCACCTAATGTTCCTATACTCTAACATGTGCTGTATTCTTGTTATATGTCAGGGCACTATAAATTTGAAAACAGGTATCGTTCATCTGGCTTTTATTCTGTTCACAGCATTCTCATTGATGTCTAAGGCAAAACAGTGAGGATCTGGCAAAATGTTTTGGCTTTGCAGACTGTGGAGCTGTTTTCTTCAGGTGCCATGGCTGCCAATATCCCCAAGATGGAATGAACTTTTGACTCTGGGCACCAGATAAAGCCTCAAGCTGTTCCCTATAGGAGTGAAGAACTTGGAAGGAGTTAAGGATTTCAGTGGCTTTTGCTAATGCTTTCAGGCAGCTTCACCTATTTTTGCCTAAAAAGCACCCAGAACAGCTAAAGATCAAGGCTTGTTTTAAATATGCCACCCAGGACTCCTGGAAATCCAGGTATTGGAAATAATGTTTGACAATTGTTTTCTTCTTTAAATAAATCCCAACAGCTTTGCCACCAGCAGTAGGCTCCTGTGTATTAAGGCAATGTGTCCTTGAAAAGGGTTTCATTTCTTTTTACATATCTTGTATATTTTCTCAGGTGGAATGATCTCAAAAAAAATTTTAACTTAATGAAATTACCAGCCTGGACCGAAAAGCTTTATGTTTGAATAGCATTTTTTACTTCCCAAGTACTTTTTCAATAAGAAAACTGACGGTGATATAGCTGTTGACCTTAAAGATGAAATATTTGCCTTTGCATGGTGTGTACTTTCTCAGGAGAAAGTTGTGCTATTTTCCTGGTCCTTCAGTGAAATATGATGGTCCCTCACATAGGTAGAAATGCTTTGGACCTTAGATCAACAATGTCACAGTCTTCCTTGCTTTTATCACCCATCGCCTGCATTTTGTCTGGAAGCCAGTGCATGAGAGCAGCTGCTGCTGTTTGAGCAAAGTTCTTTGTTGTGTTCTCTTTTCATTTTGAAAATCATAAGAATTGCTACTCAGTAAAAAAAATAACAGTTGAGCTTCTTTTCAGTATTGGTATTGTGGCTCCAGCAGTGAGCACTGCAGCATGCTCTGGAGGAAGCTTTTAGGAGTCTCCATAATTTCTTCCTGACCCCAGCTGGTGATCAGTTTATGTCCTGAAGCTTGCGGATGAATAGCCCTTCTAATTCCCATCCTCATGTGGGTGCATTCTGGCTTGCCCTATCTGAATAGAAAATCTGAAAGGTGACAGTGTTTTGAAATGTTATTCCTCTGGAAACAGGAAGAGAAACACCTTAGATTAATAGCCTTCTTATTTACTAAAAAGAGAAAGCATATTTTGTATGTCACATTAGAATGCAATTCAACAATTCTAACCAGTACGGTGTTTACGGTCCATTTATGATTTTGTTCTCTTCCCTTTCCTTTAACATATTATTTCATTCAATCAATCACATAATCATTCTATCATTTTTATATTCTTTATTCATATATTCTTTTATTCAACACACAACACATATCTATTAAGTATCTTTTATATTGTGTATGATAATGGCCCCTGCCAGTCTCGATTTTTTTTTTTTTTTTTTACATCCACAGTTTACAAGCTCATAGGGCAAATAATAATTGAATGTAGATGTATACAATAGGGTCTGATTAAAAACACTCTCCTGTTTTATACTTAAAAAAAATTTCCAAATTACTTCCACCTGATTTAATTCATATCCATACCACTTAAAGAGTTGGTATCAGAATCCACATTATATTGTTCCCTTTCCTTTTGTGATTGTCAATTGTATCCACTTAGCATCAAAACTACACTAATAGGATGTATTTGCTTTTCTGAAGATTTTGTGAAGGAATGCACCAGGACATTTCTTTCAGCATAGCCTTTCCCCCTTTGTCACTGATGTTGGCACTATGGCACTTCTTTACGTGGCTTCTTATCCTACTTATCCCAAGATACTTTGGAAAAGGGGACACGTTGTAATTAGAATCTGTATAGGGAAGTGTGAATGCCAAACTGGATTTCTGGTTGGGATGGCAGCAAGAGACAAACAAATTGTTCTAAAATATACCAGTAAGAACCATTTAAAATATGCGAAGAAAAAAAAAAAAAAGAATTCCTTTCTCTAGAAGTTTGAGTTAATTTACCTTTAAGAAGGGACACAACAATCTGGAGCAGATTGTACTGGCCATTTAACCCACGAAGGGGAAAAATAAAATTATATCTCCCAAATAAACTTTACTCTCAATTACAATCTCTATGGTCTCTTCTAGCTTTAAAATTCTACGATTCTAATTATGCTCTCTGTGAATTTGTTTCCATTGCTCTATCAAAAAAGGCACAAAGCTGCTTCTGTGAAACTCAGGGTAAGGTGGAGAAATGAAAATGATCAACATGACAGATATAGAAAGTGGAGCCAGATCGTTTTTTTTTTTTTTTTCCTAGCTCTATGAGTCATTCCACTTTGCATTGTGTGGGTACAATCTGGAAGAAGAACCACCTGATGAACCTGAGATGACTGACCCAAATGTGGATTATTAACTACAAATTATTCTATCCTGGGTAGTTAGACATATTTAGATTACCTAAAACTATAGTTAGAGAGGATTTTTCCTTTTAATGCATTTTTAGATTCATTATCATCTTTGTATTCATAACTGCTCTGTGATATAGATGATGTGATTATCAGCATGACCCAAACCAAAGGGTCTGAAAATCATTTTTTCTTTCTCAAAACACCTGAGTGACACAGTGCACTCAAATCAACTGGGTGCTGGAGATGGCAGTGTTCTCAACAGGGGGACTTTCATCCTTCCTCCCAGAGGCATGCTGAAAATCTGAGAATGGTCTTAGCTTCACTCTCAACCAAGAGTCATGCTCTACCCAACCTCTTTGGGTTGTAAGCTACCTCTGAAAAGCTCCTTTGATTAGCAGGAGTCCTGTAGATATCAAGTAAGGGAGCTCAAGAGAGTCAGCAGGATTCCTTTACAACCCAAATGGAAAAGTAAGAAGTAAGGAACATGTGGGAATGTCACTTTAAAAATGAATTTTTATCTCAAGTGGTTTGGGTGGACACAGAGACCATGCAATGTTACCTTGAAGGGAATCCTGTGGAGAACAATGGGACTAATCAACAGTGTGTGTTATTTCCTTCAGTTAATTGAGTTGTCTTACTAACCTGATTATTGGGATCCTGGCTTTTAACTTATATCCCAGGGAAGACTCACAATTATAGGCCGATCTGCATGTGGTATGTTCCATAAAATAACCTTCACAAACATAAACCTTTTTATCTTGCTTTTTAAAAAAGTGAATACTGGAAAAACTTATGAATGTTAGCTAACCTTTATCAGAGCACTCGGGTTATTCATTTTTCTGCTCATATGATATTTCTATTTTCTCCATAAACATGATTTCATCAGTAACATCGCTCTTAAATTAGAAAAGTATGATGGGAATAGAGAGCAGGATCAATGCAAGAGATGTGAGGGAGTTAATCTACAAAGTTCATATCAAATTGGACGTGGGAAGGAAGAGGAAGAGAAGATGATTCCAAGGTTTTGCACTTGATGAATAATGAGATAACAGAGCTATTCATGGAAACAGGAACACAGACTGAGGAGTTTGGGGTAGAATTTGAGGTGGTAGCTGTGAGTCAAAGCATATGGCTTGCCAGCTCAGTGTACATTATTAGTGTTCTCCGACAGACCAGTGGTAATTTGGGCCTGCAGTTTATGGATTACTGGATTTCCATAGCTGTAATAGTTGGAATTACAGGAATAGATAGGATTCATTGCTAAAGACATAGTTGAAATTGTAGGAATGGTGGGATGCAATTATGAAAAGTGAAAGTATACAAGGGAGATTTTTGGAAATAATGCATGGGAAGTAGAGCTGATAAATATGCTGACTAGGCTTTGTTACATGCACAAATCAAACACGCACCTCTGAAATATACAGCGTCTCTGGAATCATAGCATTGTACGTGTTGGGAGAGGAATGTAGTCAAATATTAGATCCTGATTCCACTTTTTAAACAAGCAGAGAAAAAAGGTGACACAATTTGTACATCTTCTCCATTGTCAATCCCGGCATGGTGTTTATTTTCAGCTGGGGAATGTATTCCCATGTAAAGATTTAAAAGAAAGAAAGAAAGGAAGGAAGAAAGAAGAAAACAGAGCCGACACTCCAGGCTTGTGGCAGGGAGTAACTCCTGGTTTGTAACACGAATGCTTCCCAGTTTGTTTAGCTAGTGACCTCCAACTTGATTCAGAAGAAGTAGTATTCACTGAAAATGAGAAATGATTCATTTCTGGTTCAACTGTAGCCTTGGGCCTGTTCCTCCATAAAGAATTGCCGGGTGAGCTTGATTATATTCCTAGGCTCAGAGGCTGGCACTTCCAGAAAGTGCTCTCTTAATCATTTCACTCAGGGCCTCAGCCTGACAGAGCCAAGAGCCCCAAAGGAGAATTGCCACAGGCTTATCTGTTTTCCACCAACATCTTAAGGGATTTCTCTACTCTTGGGGGTTCTGTGGCCTGTGGTTTCCTTTGCCTTGTCCCCTCTCCATTCCCCGCCCAGTGTGTTGACTGTAGGGACTAATTGCTGCAAGTCACATAAGTTATCATAGTTCCTAACGGTTCTGAAACACCTCTCTTAATTCCTGCTTGCTTCCAGGTCTCTGACAACCTCTCTATCTTGCTTCCATCTTTCTTCAGCTTTATTTCTTTTCACAAACTCTTTCCCAGTGTCCCCTCCCCTTTGACAGCCTATTTAGTACTCTGCTTTCCCGAGTGGAGAGAGAGTTGCTCAGCAGAGTGTCATGCTGTAATGGAAACTAGGTCCCACGGGTGCCCACTGCCTGTCCCTGAAAGCTTTTTCATCTTGTCCCTTGTTACCCCAGAGAATAATTACTTCAAAGACCAGTCCCAGTGCCTGGTATTTCAGTTTATCTCATTACTCTCTGTTTTTTTTTTTTTTTTTTTTTTTTTTGCCAAGCCCGCCAGTGATGCCAGAAATCAAATCAGGGTTGCTGGCAGTATTGCCTGCCTAGCATGTTCTGCCTCTCCACTGCCCGACACTCTAATGTTCTCTGATTGCAAACCCTGTCATCATCTTCTTTGAATTAGCTGTACCTCCTGAAATGGCATAATGGCTGTGCTTGCTGGAGTGCTGATGTGGAGTCCTGTTTTAACTGTCTGTCAAAGTCTGGGCTAATGAATTCTATTAGCATATTAACTTGCCAGCTTTGGGAGCCCAGGAGGAGCTGGGCAGCCAAACGCAGTTGGCAGAGCACAGCTGCAGTGCTTCAGAGAGTTCCTTGGCAATGGTGGCACCAGAGACTCCAGTAATGTAAATGTGCAGACACGGGAATGTATGCAGAATTAGAAAGGTTATTTGTAACAACGCACTCCAGCTGTAGAAAATGGGATAAGAGATGACATTTTTTGACTGTGGGATCTACCTCAGGCATTTTAAAGAGTAGGATAGCCTTGGGAATGCCCGAAGGCACTCATAGTCTAATCCTATATTCTTTTAGAAATTAGAATGTATGGAAGCAAGGTATACATTCCACATGACTTTTTTTTTTTTTTTCTTTTAAAGATGGTTTGACTTAGTCATATGATATTAGTTTCTTTTTAACTCTGATGACCTGTGATTGGCATTGTTCCTTTAATAAGGAGGCATCATTGTTAGGAATGATCGTTGAGAGTAGCTGGTAGCTTAATGACCAGTATACCGCTTTCCCGACCCTTCCATTGAAATTCAACTCCCTGATATAGCAAATTATGCAATTACTAATAACAGAAAAAGTGCTTCTTTTCACCCAGTAAATAGAGACTTGAAGTGGATATATATTCATCACTGATTTTACATTAGTGTTTAGGGTAAACTTGCTGTAAGAGCAGGTACCATGGTTGCTAGGCAACCAGTCGTGATTGTTATGCCCAAGATTCAACTCTTAAAGGGTATGTTTAATGGGTGTAATCTTCAATTTAGTTTGGGATTAATTTAAAAAATGTATAGCTTGAAATACTTTATGTTAATAAACTTTTAAATTTTGCAACATGGTATTAACACTAAATGTGTGACAGGCACTGAATTCCAGAAAGGTTTCTTAAAACTGTATTAACTGTGGTTAGAGCTAAATTATTCTGCCCACCTAAATAACTTTTGAATAAATTAACAAATTAATTAGTGTTATTCTCAAAGACTTGGTGAAAGCCTGCATATTTCTGTGTAAAGGATATTGCAGACATAGCAAATGTAATTATAAGGTCTGTAGCTAAAGTTGAGTTTCGCTGTCTTTATTAGTCTATTGTTTCTGGTATTAAGCATGATCACTTTTCAATCTTTACTGTCAACAGAAGAAATACATGGAAGAACTTTGACTTACTGATCTGATGCAGTAATATTGTGATATTTGTTTTGTAAACATGATCCACAATAATATTATTTCTTTCAAAGACCATGGAGCTTAAAATGCTTTATGACCTACTTCTAGTTTTTCTTCCTCATGCTTATTTTTTGTTGAAGTATTATTTATCTGTTCCTTCTTTCCTATGAGCAAAATATACTTAACACCAAAAAAAGAAAAACAAAAACAAAAACAAATAACCCAATCAATAAATGTGAAAAGGAACTGAACAGACACTTCACAGAAGAAGAAATAAGAATGGCCAAAAAATATATGAAAAAATGTTCAACATCTCTAGCAATTAGAGAAATGCAAATTAAAACTACATTGAGATTCCATCTCATTCTAGTCAGAATGGCAATTTATAAAGAATACAAATAACAATAAATGTTGATGAGGATATGGGGGAAAAGGTACACACATACATTGCTGGTGGGACTGCAAATTGGTGCAACCACTCTGGAAATCAGTATGGAGATTTCTTAGAAAACTTGGAATGGAACCACCATTTGATCCATTTATCCCACTCTTTGGTCTATACCCAAAGGACTTAAAAATTAGCATACTATAGTGACACAGACACGTCAATATTTATAGCATCTCAATTCACAATAACCAAGCTATGGAACCAACCTAGGTGCCCATCAGCAGATGAATGGATAAAGAAAATGTAGTGTATATACACAATGGAATATTACTCAGCCATAAAGAAGAATGAAATTATGGCATTTTCTGGTAAATGGATGGAACTAAAGAATATCATGCTAAGTGAAATAAGCCAGTTCCCAAAAATGAAAGCCCTAATGTGCTGATAATGTAGATGCCAACCCACAACAAGGGGGGTGGGAATAGAAGTCCTTTGGACTAGACAAAGGAGAATGAAGGGAAGGGAGTGAAGAAGGGAATAGGAGGGACAGTAGAATTAATCAGACATAACTTTCTTATCCTTGTATTTGAATACATGACTAGAGTAACTCTGTATCATGTACAACCACAAGAATAAGATCCTAATTAGCATAAGTTATACTCCATGTATATGTAATATGCCAAAATACATTCTATGGTCATGTATATCTAAAAAGAACAAATTAAAAAGTATATATAGTCATGCCTCCTTTTTGTAGAAAATTTCTTTTACATATTGTTTATTTCACCCTTTGGAAGTTCCATGAATGGAATGAAATGAAATGAAGTTAAATAAGTCATTGACTATCATGGACTCTGATAATTGCTAACTTAACAACAAACCTTATTTGGGCTTCCCCATCCTCTAATTCCTTGCTGAAGAACCAATATTCTGTTCATATCCCTGAAGGAAGCACCCCAGGAAGATGGATCTTTATTTAGTTCATGACTAAGTCAATAATTCCAATAATTCCAATCTACTTGACTGCATTGGCTTGGAACTGGGCATGTGATGCAGTTTTGGCCAAAGAGACATGAGAACAATATGAGAAAAATATTGTGGTTGAGATATGAGGTGTCCCCCAAAAGCTCATGTGAGAGACAATGCAAGAAAATTTAGAAGTTAAATGTCGGGTTTATGACAGCCTTTCCTAATCAGTGCATTAATCTCTTTGAATAGATTAACTGGGTGATACCTGTAGATAGGTAGGGTGGGGATGGCAGAGGTGGGTCATGGGGGCATGCCTTTGGGGTATATTTTGTCCCTGGTGACCCAAGCTTAGTCTCTTTGCTTCCTGGCAGCTAGGTTCTGAGCTGCTTTCCTCTGCCATTCCCTTCTGCCATGATGTTCTGCCTTATCTCTTGACCAGAGCAGCAGAGTTGACTGTCCATGTTCTGAGACCTCTGAAACCACGAGCCAAAAATAAACGTTTCCTCCTTGGTGTTGTTCTTGTCAGGTCTTTTGGTCACAGTGACAAAAACCTGACTAAAACAAAAGGTATGTGCCTAGTTTTCCCATCTGGTACTTGGATATTGTGGGATCACGTGATGTTTGAACCTACTGGACCCGATTATAACCACAGAGTAAGAAAACTGCAATGAAATCCTGAAGATGAAAGATGAAAAAGATGTCATTATTGAGCCACTGAATTATCCAGCCTTGGAAATTTGGGCTTCTTATGTGAAAGAATACATTTTCCTTATTATTTAGGTAACTTTTCATTTCCTGTAGCCAAGACAATGTTACTCATATCACCTTACTATTATTTTATTTTTAGTTAGGATTTATGCAAAGACTAAATGTTTATGATTTCTCATATGCCTCGGTCTCTTAGGTCATTAAAATTGCAGACAATATGCAATATTTTCCTTTGCTTCTATTGGCTGTCTCTCCATGGCATATGCTTGCACACTTGCCTTCAATGCAGCAATCAGAAGAGATGATTGATTGATTGTTCTGTTCATCAATCATTTGTAGGCAAGCCTCTCTGCCAGCTAACTAGGAGCAGTTATAAATACCACACAATCCCTATAATCAAAGAGTATTCAAAAAGACAAACCTGTATTTTTTGGTGCATACTAAAAAATGCATCTTTGACTGGAGAGAGGAGGAGGATAATAGATAAGGATAAGTGAGAAAAGAAAAGACTCGGTTTGTATTTCCAGCAACAAAGCCCTGTTAGTAATTGCATTTTCATAAAAATGCATTGACTCCTTCAGTGTCAGTTTTCCTTTCTAGTGTTTTGAAGCAAGGTGAGTGGAGGTTATGAGAAAGCACAACTGGAAGTCAGTCGTGCAACATAGCTGCTAATGATTAGGAATGACACAAGATGAATAAGCTGTTTGTACTGAAATTGCATAACACAGTGAACCCCAACAGACTCTTCCCTGTAAATGTCCCCCAGTTAGTGAATGAGTGCACAGCATGTACTCTTAGAGGATAGGCACTCTAATTATTGCACATGAGTCTACGGCCACCCCAATTATTTACAGTTCCCAACATACTAGGCTATTCTACGCTCTCTACCTTTGCATATACTATGACCTTTACATGAATGATAGCTAAATTTCATTTATTCTCCAAAGCCATCTCTTAGCCACCAATACTCAGATTGTCATCTCTTTTGAGCTCTTTATGGGTTCCCATGCCTTAAAAAGTTAATCTTCTATTGATGCTGCATCTTAAACAATATCCTGTGTTATGGTTAGGATAAGACATGTCCCCCAAAACTCCTGTGTGAAACAATGGAAGAAAGTTTAGAGTTGAAATGATTGAGTTAGGAGAGCCTTAACCTAATCAGTGCATTAATCCCCTGATAGTGATTTACTGGGTAGTGACTAAGATATGTAGGGTGTGGCTGGAGGATGTGGGTCCATGGGGGCATGCTCTTGGGTTTATATTTTGTCTGTAAGGAGAGCGCTCCCTTCCTCTCCCTTGCCCCACTTTCTCTCTCCCCCTTTGCTTCTTGGAAGCCATGTCTTTAGCTGCTTTCCTTCATCATATCCTTCTGCCATGGTGTTCTGCCTCACCTCAGGCCCTAAGAAATGGAATTGGCCATCTATGGACTGAGACCTCTGAAACTGTGAGCCCCAAATAAACGTTTTCTCTCTAAAATTGTTCTTGACAGGTTTTTTGGTTACAGCAGTGAAAAAACTGTCTAAAACATCCTCTTTTTCACATGGCATGGTGATGATTAGTTTGTCTCCTATTCCCACCAGCCTAGGGGACAAAATCCATAGGTTTGTTCATCTTCGTGTTTCAACACCTAACAGAGTGCAAGGCACATAAGCCATCATGGTGTTATGCAACAGTATTTTAAACGATGAAAGAAATTAAGCTTCATTGTTGTATAGGCCCATGAGCTCCCCTTCAACACAGTATTGGATTGCATTTGCCAGCCTAGGCCTCATACTCACTTATGTGTGTATTATTGAATTTATAATTATCTGTGCCTTTTGTTTATAGAAGTTACTAAGTGTCAGCTGGGAGTTTTAGGTATTGATAATAGTGCTTTGCAATGGAACAAAGAGAAAAGATGAGACTCAGAAAAGTCATTGTTACTCTTAGTAACATGAGGGAAAAAGTGAAGTGGAACATCAGAGCCTATGTGCGAGTTTTTGCTTGCCCGTGGGGTTTCACTTTCTCTTTCCATCTGGCCTTACTAATTGTGATAATAGGAAAGTGAGATCTGGGTCTAGTTTCGTCGATGTGATTGGATAGGTCCCAAGAAACTCCAGTTAATTTTGTACTAGGAGCACATGGAATAAGTAACAACTTGCCTGTTGCCTTCATTCCCCTTCAATCTCTTTATTCTTGGGATGGCCCAGTAGAGCCTGTCTTTTGCAGTCTCTTTGGGTCTCTGATAAACAGAGCAGTTAGGCCTGAATGAGCTGAGAGATGAATAAGGGAATATTGATGCCCCACTATTTAATTGCCTCCTAAATCCATGGTAAATTTTTCAGTGATTTTAAACTCTGAAAGAATAGCAGACTCATTGATTTCTGTAATTCATTTATTTAGGGATTTCTATTATCAACTGAATTTGATTGATGGCTTCATGACAAATAGCTGTGTGCTCAGCATATACCAGCACTCTGTAAGCTCACTCAGCCATAAACAATGTGTGATATAATTCTTGGGTCTTTTTGCTGAGTCTGTACCTTGCTATTTGGGGAACAACAGATTGAGATTCCTTAAGTGAATGGGGTAAAGGTAAATTCCTACTTAGTTCCCTTGGAGATACATACATGTGCACACATGCATGCATGTGTGCGCGTGCACACGCACACACAAACACACACACATTTATATGTGGACCCCAAGAATTTTAAAAGTCCTTTTTTGAGATTCGGTGGCATTATGCTCCAAAATGTCAAGCATAAAGCCCCTCTTGTGATTCAAACTATACCAGAGTCACCTAGATAGTGATACAGTGGTATTCTCTGCATGCTGTGATAGTCCATCTCCAAGTCTGTTTCTCTCAGATATAAGGGTGGTAGGTAGTGCTAATATATTTTCATCAAAAATTAAAATGGAGCCCCACAAACCTTTTTAGTTTATTTATCATATAAAGGATTTTTTTTTTTTTTTTTTTTTTTTGGTGCTAGGGATTGAACTCAGGGGCACTTGACCACTGGGCCACATCCCCAGCCATTTTTTGTATTTTTTTTATTAGAGACAGGGTCTCACTGAGTTGTTAAGTGCCTCGCCATTGCTGAGGCTGGCTTTGAACTCGGGATCCTCCTACCTCGGCCTCTCAAGTGCTGGGATTACAGGCGTGCGCCACCGTGCCCGGCCATAAAGGAATTTGACTCACAACTTCCACATGGTTGGAAGTCAAGTGTGTTTTCTGTTTTAGAGAAAATGGGAAGTCATTACAGATCTAAAAACTTCTTTGCCAATGAGATATTATTAACTTTAAAGAATCCTTCCAGGTTTTTCCAGATGCAAATCAATTAATCTGTATAAAAGACATTAGAATAAAGTCATCAATAAAATCACTAACCAGAAGTCACCACTATTAACATTTTAGTTAATTAGCTGTTTTAACTGAATAATTTTCTTCTTAGAACACCTTGCAGACAAACACAACTACTAGACAGGATCATTATGACCATTAGTATTGGTCATAATGAGGAGGTTTTTGTGTTTTTGCTATTTGCCCAAGAGCTACAAGGCAGTACAGAGACTTATGTGGAAGCAGTGTCAGGTCCACTTAGGCCAGCTGGCCTTGTGCAGCTGCCCAAGGTGCCAGACTGCCTTCACCTGTTGTGGAGCAAGAAATAAAACCATGACCACCATCTGCTGCAAGAAATGGGAATTTTCAGTTCAACCTCACTTTTGTTTTGTAATTTATAAGTTCACAAAAGTTTCAGGTGTCTAAAATAAGAGGAGTATATGAACAAGTCAAACTGAAAGGCATTAAGAAATTATGCTGCCTTTTCAGCAAATATTTACTTTTAGAATGTAGAGATAATTTTTAAATTCAGGTTATAACAGAACGGGAAGGCACTATGATCACTTTGAAACAATGTAAAAGAAGCAGGTGTCTTGATGAACAACATTCTTTTTTGTGGTCTAATCTTTATTTTGCATTATTCTCCCCAATTGTAAAATAATTCCTCTTGGTTATTTGATGAAATGGGTTATCTATCTCACACTCAGTCTTTTGGGATTTGTAACACACTGATATAAAAATCTCATATGGGAATATAATCTACACTGAAGAATGAGTAAAGAATTTAGTTACATGTTTATAAAATTAGTAAAGCTTTTAAGGAAAAGCTAAAGAAAATAATTTATTAATGCTAATTTTCTAATCATTGGTGAATTAAACTTTTTGTATGAAAATAATATAATGACAACTCAAAATAGAAATATCTGCAACTTTTAGTGGGTACTTTTTGTACATGAATTATAGTCTACTGTTTCTTGATAATTACTAACATTATGGTTTTTGTTATTAAATTATATAACTGAAAGATGGGAACATCATAATTAATGTGAAATTAATTATAATGAAGAAGTGTGACACTAACGCCATCAAGATAAAGTTAACCCAATAGAACTTATATGGCTGTCCATGTAGTCTACTGTAAAACACAGAGGGCACCAAGCGCCAAGAGATATTGCAGTGCTATTTATTTATTTATTTATTTATTTATTTATTTATTTAGGGCTGGGGATTGAACCCAGGGTAATTTTAGCACTGAGCTACATCCCTAGCCTTTTATTTTTTAAAATTTTGAGACAGGGTCTCATGAAGTTGCTTAGGGTGTCCCTAAATTGCTGAGATTAGCCTTAAACTTGTGATCTTTATGTCTCAGCCTCCTGAGTCACTAGGATTACAGGCCTAAGCCTCTGTGTTAGGGTTTTTTTCCCCCTTTACTACATTTCTTATTTAAAAACAACATTATCAACAACAACAAAAAAACAGTGAATTTGTTTTGTTTTCTAAATATCCATCAGTGATCATCAGTAACTTGGATGCAAATTTGTCTGAAGTTATATTCCATCTTTTTTAGTTTCTTCTTTAGTTTTAGTTTTGACTCTTCCCTGGGGGTAATTTCTCTGTAAAGTTCACTCCTGCTGTATAGTATGTTACTAATATTATTTGTTTGAGAACTAATGGTGTATCATTTCAAGGAATAGCCTTTAATTTTAGGAACTGATGAATAAAGCCATATTCAGCCATTCTACATACTTTTCATCTAATAAACAGTGATCATATTGTATCACTCAAATTTTGTGTTTCTAAGCTAACAAGTGTTCATTGCTCGAGTCTATTTTGATGGTCTGCTCAGTTCCATTAATGATTGTAGATGCTGTTATCAAGATTTCATTAAGTTTCATTACTATGCAAAAAATGCAGACACTTGCTGCCTTAGAAATATCTAGCTTTGGAAATGTTTTATTTCTTGAATACCTTCTTAGGGATCACCGACCTTGTGTTTTTCATTAGCCACAGAAGATTTATGCTCATTTTAGGAGGAATACTTCATAGTTATTTCTAAACACTTTTCTAGAATTTTAGTTACTGATTAGATTTCATTTCTTGTGCATATCTTTCCACATTACAATTTTCTAAAGTTAATTCTTTAATATTGGAATGCATGCAAGATCATACATCATTTTTCCTTCCGCTTGAACTGGGTTGGATGGAATTTTGGGGGAGGCCATTATTTCCCAATAAGACTGGAAAATTCACTACAGAAATGAGCTTCAATCACCTATGAACTAGATTTTTCCATTTAGCCCCCCCCCCCCTCTCTCAAAGATACTATATAAACTGGTTCTTCAGAGACATCTCCATTAGCGCTTCATCATCCAGGGAAATTCCCACTTGTTATTCCCCTTTCCTGTTCCTAGAGCTATTCCCACTCCATGAGAAAAGCTTTCTTTGTACCTGAAAAACAAAAAACAAAATAAAACAAACAAAAAACCCTCCACTGTGTGTGTGTGTGTGTGTGTGTGTAAAATTTTAGTATGGAACTTTTTCAAAGTGTTTCTTAAAGTCCAAATAAATAAGATTCATTGGTTTCCCAATGGAGATATGCTTTTATATTTCTATATTCCCTCCTTGATTAACTTTTCCTTTATTATGGAGATTTTCAAACACACAAAAGTAGAAATAAAAGGATAGTAAATTATTGGGTACCTAGCTTTCCAACACCTGCTTTCTTTTTTTGTCATGTCTGCCATTTTTTCTCTTTTCTTCTGAAATATTTAAAATAAAACTCTGAATATTACAAATTTCATATGTTTGATAACAGATATAAACTCTGTAAAAAGAATCTCAACAAAATTTAAAGACATTCCTTTGTATCTGGGCCAAGTTTCCCAAATCATCTAAAAGTGTCCTTCATAGGTCATTAGCCAAGACTTCCCTCATAAGCCATGTAAACCATAAGTCCCTTGGGTATTTGCATATTTAACCTTGATGCAGATGCCATCATTTTATAAATTGGAAAACAGACTGGTTGTATATATGTATCATATTTTCTTTATCCATTAGTCAGTTGTGGAACACATAGGTTGTTTCCATTTCTTGGCTCTTGTGAAGAGTCAGAAATAAACATGGATATAGAGATGTCTATTTGACATATTCTTTGGGTATATAATGTACCCAGTCATGGTGATGCTAGATGATATGGTAGATTTTTTTTACTTTTTTTTTTTTTTTGAGGGAACTCCATGTTAAAACAGCATAGTAGCTTTACTATTAAAACACCATAATAGTTGTACTAACTTACATTCCCACCAGCGATGCTCAAGGGTTCCCTGCTCTCCATATCTTTACCGGCATTTGTCTTTTTATTAATAGTCACTATTTCTGGGTTTATGTAATAGCTCATTGTTTTAATTTGCATTTCCCTTGTGATTAGTGGTACTGAACATTTTTTTGATATACTTGTTGACTACTTGTATATCTTTTCAGAAATAGTAATTTAGAACAATTGCCCATTTTTCAATTGGTTTGTTTATTGTTATTGAGTTTTTGAAGTTCCTTATATATTTTGGATATTAATCCCTTGTCAGATGAATAGGCTGCAAATATTTTCTCTCATTCTTTAGGTTGTCAGTTCACTTTTTTTTTTCTTAGAAGCTTTTAAGCTTGTTGTAAACCCATTTGTCTGTTTTTGCTTTTGTTTCCTGTGCTTTTGGGTTATCACCCAATATTGGATTGTTTATTCCAATATCCTAAAACATTTCCCCTGTTATTTCCCCTGTTATTTGTTCTTGTAGTTTCATGGTTTCTAGTCCTTCATTTATGTCTAATGCATTTTGAGTTTATTCTTGTAACTAGTGAGAGAGAGGGATATAGTTTTGGTTTTCTATATGTGAACATACAATTTTCCTGGAACCATTTATTGAAAAGACTGTCCCTTCTCCAGTGTTCTTAGTACCTTTGTTGAGAATCAGTTGACTCTGAGTATCAGAGTTTACTTTTAGGCTCTGTATCCTGTTTCATTGGTCAGTGTGTCTCTTTTTATGTCAACACAATGCTGTTTTTATTACTACAGCTTTGTAGTTATTTTGATATCAGCTGGTGAATATTATCTCCTGCTTTATTATTTTTGCTCTAGATGACTTTGGCTATTTTTTGGGGGGGGAGGGGTGGTCATACAAATTTTAGAACTTTTTTTTGTATTTCTGATCACTTTGGGTACTATAGACATTTAGACATTGATTCTTCCAACCTTTAAATATGGGCTGTCATTCAGGTATGTTAGGTCTGAGTCCATAGTGATCATAGTGCAGCTCACCACTGAGATTTACCCTTGGATAGCCTAAGACACTCACCAAGTGTGAGAGTGTGTGAGTGTGTGTGTGTGTGTGTGTGTGTGTGTGTGTGTGTGTGTGTGTTTGAAGCTTATATCCCCTGAGAATATGGAGGGAAAAGGTTTTGTTCTATTTACTCTATTGTATGTCAGTGCCATTTTGCTGACGGCTACTCTTCCCATGTTGAAATATCCCTCTTTGATCCCCCAGTATAGGGAGAAGATGACCAAGATTCATCCGTAGATGGGTCCTGTCTATTGAAAACCTTCATAGCTTTTGTTCTGCAGGAGCTTGTGATGTCTGTCGTGCAGATGGGGAACACCTCTATATCCATGAATTTTTTATTCCTACTAAAATTTAGTCAGTACCCACAAGTTGCTGGAGCTGCTGTGTAAAAAGTGTGTACGACCTCATACCTATACAGTTAGGTATGAGTAAGACATTCTGGTATGCTATTGCTTACTGGGGTGGCTATAGTTAATGATAATGTGTTGCATATTTCAAAAAGCTAGAAGAAAGGATTTTGAATGTTTCCACTATAAGTAAATGATAAATGTTTGAGGAGATAGATATGTCAACCCTGATTTAAACATTGCAGAATGTATACTTGCATCAAAATGTCACATGGTTCCATCTGTATTTGTTTTTAAAATGATAAAAATACCATATATTTTTATGTTTTATATATTAGTTTTTAAAAAATTTAATTTAAATTTTAAAAAATTTTAAAGAAGCCTTTTATTAAAAAAAGAATGAGATATTTGTTTCCAGAATCTTCTCTGGAGTCCATCTTAGGTGTGTGAGTCACACTGGCAGTCTGACATTCTTCTTACAAAGTGGTGGTTAATAATAACAGGTTATACATTTTGGCCAGCAGTTCCATATTTCACTCTTGAGTACCTTTAGAAGTCTTGGGTGGATGCCATCTGGTCCTGGCAATTTTTATTTACATTTAGTTTGTCAGTTAGGTCTAGGAGAATCCTGTATTTTCCAGTCTGTCCTAATACCTTTGACCTTTCTGCTTTAAAGCAAGATGGAAGTGAGACTCTTTCTAAGGTCTTCTTCAGTAAAGACGGCAGGAAATAATTCATTGATTCTCTCTGTCATCACCTCTTCATCCCTGTGTGACCTTTGCATTTTCTAGCTGGCTTTCTGACTTTGTTGTACTTAAAGGGGTTTGTGATTTTTGCTTTGGACTCTCTTGTGTGGTGCTCTATTGATTCTTCATGGACCATTTTTTTTAGTTTTCCTCTGACCTGTTCTACATGCCTTTTCTTTGAAATTAGCAAGTTTTACATTTAAAAATGTTTGTCGGGCCTTTTTTCATCATCAATCTGGCATTTGTGTCTTTTGTTTGTGGGCTGTTTTATTGGTGTTCCCATTTTTCCTGGCCTCACAGCAAGGTATTTTAGCGTGGTCTCCAGGAGTACTTGTTTATTTTAAATCCTTTTCCGAGCCATGTATGTATCTTTTCCCTTCCTTACTATGTGTATTTAGGAATATGTAACAATAATTCCTATTAATATATACAACTATAATTCACCAATAAGAAAATGGAACGTGAGTCTTTCCCTGTTCCTCTTGAATGTGTGCATCATGAATGTGATTGCTATTAAAGATTGGTTTCTTGCAAGATACTACTGGCTTCATCTCACCATTCACTCCTAAGAACCACAGGATCCATGTCTCATGTTGGAAGTACTGTCTAGTTTCCTTCTGTAGCCATAGACCTGCCTCTGGGCTGCTATTAATATCAGCTTTTCCATTCTTTCATTTAACTGAGGGAACAGTGAGGAAAGAATATTGTGAATTTCTTCAGAATTTAGGAGCCAATTTGTGATTTATTATTTTATTATTTATGTTTTTACTTACAACATGGAAAATATTTCACAGATAATAAAATTTAGACATTACATAATGGTTAAATGATACAGAACAGCAGTGTCCAAAAGAAATGTCATGTACATTATATGCCAAACTTAAAATTCCCGATTATCATATTTTAAAAAGTAGAAAGTAATAGGGGAAATTAATTTTAATCATCAATTTTATTTCACCCAAATAGCCAATACATAATTATTTCAATATGTAATTAATTTATACACATCAATGAGATATTTTATACGAAATATTTGAAATTCAGTGTGTACTTCATATTTACAGCAATTTCATTTTTTATTAGAGCATTATAGTTATACATAGTAGTTAAGTTCATCTCGACAAATTCATATACTCATGAGATTTGATTTCAGTTCATGCCCCCCAATTTCCTTTCCTCCTCTGTCCCCCTATTCTCTTAGTCATTTCAATTCAAGCTAGTCTTATCTCAAGTACTCAGCAGCCACATATGGCTAATGTGGCTACCATATTGTCCAACACTATCTTTACCTAGGGTCCTATAGGACCCTTCTTGGAAAGCCAATCATCTAGTCATTTAAGGCTCTCAAAGTCATTCAGAATTCATTCATAATTTTACTTACACCTGTGATAGCACATCGGAATAACAAACTCTGAGGAGGCATTTTAACCGACAAGAAGAAAGTTGATGAATATATTTAACTGTATTACTCTAATATACTTGGTATATCTCCTCTAATTAAAATAAGATTATCTTACAACTTATGAAATGAAGATCTGGCATAATAGACTCAGAATGTGATGAAAATGTTTTCATTAAGTGCAAAGATACCCTGCAAGGCATGGCATTTTATCTCAAGTCTCTAATAACATTAATATACCCTTTTAATCTCTGAAGCATTTAAGACTTAATAGGAACTCCTTAAAGAATGACAGAATTATAAAACTTGCAAGGTTACTTTAACTTGAAAGTACTCATAGTCCTCCACGATTTTGAGCTAAGTGTAAATTTCTTCATTGGCAGAATGTGCAAGTACAGTTTTGTTTATTCCAGGATAAGACTCAAAAGGCACACCTGTGGGGGATGGGAGCAAAAGAGAGGGAAGTAGGGGTTAATGGTGTTTTCCAGTAATTGTCCTTGGCTTTGGTGATAGCATGTGACTTGGCTGCTATTCTTGCTAGAGGCTACGTGTGCATAAGTTGGGACAGTACATGTGATTTGGGAATTTTATCATCGCTTTACAAAACAACTTGTGAGAAAACTGTAACTACTAATTCTCTCTCCATCTTTCACATTGTATTTTGCACATGAGTGTATTTATTTGTTGTTTTCTTCTAGTAGATGAGCTCTGCATATATAGTAAATATTATTTTGTTATCTGTATTGCTGCAGGTCTCATTTTCTGTTCAAATTACAGAAAGCAATATTGGGTGTTATGGTTTGGATATGAAGTATCCCCCAAAAGCTCCCATTAATGCAGGAATATTTAGAGGTGAAATGATTGTGTTATGAGAGCTGCAACCTAATCTGTCCATCCTAGTTTGAATAGACCGACTGGGTGGTAACTGTAGGCAGATGGGGGCATGACTGGAGGAGGTGGGTCACTGGCATTCCCTAGAAGGGTGCATCTGCCCTGCGGGTCCTCCTCCTCTTTCTGCTTCCTCATCTTGCCTTGAACTGAGTAGCTTCCCTCTTCAGGGCCCTTCCTCCATGATGTGCTGCCTCACCTTGGGCCCAGAGTAGGAGAGTCAGCTACCTACAGATAAAGACCTCTGAACCTGTGAGCTCCAAATAAACTTTCCATTCTCTGAGTTGTTCTTGTCAGGTATTTTTGTCTCTGCAATGCAGTAACTGACTGAAACATTGGAGTATTCCATTGAGTGTTTTTATTTAATATTCCACACTTGATTTGAATAGATAAAATATTCTACAGACGGTTAGGAGTACTGGATTCAATTCCTGCCTTTTCTAGTGGAGGATGCCTTTACATTTACTTTCTCTTGTGTCACTTTTACAGTTATGCTAATGGACCATGGGGAAAAGCTGAGACAAGAATTCAAGAGACCAATGTGATAATACCTTGATACTCTGATGAGAAAGATATATTCTTTGGAATGGTCTTATGGAAGTGTTTTCTCCCTAGGCATTGTGCCCCTATTGATCTATATATAATGTTTTGTTCTATAATTTTAGGTCTATAAAGACATTTAGTGAACAGTCTTTAGTCCCCTGAGAACCTCCACTTTGCTAGAGCAAATAATGACGTCACACACCAAAAAATAGATGAATCCTGAGATGAAGACAACTAACATCTAAGTACATTAAATGAGAAGGGGCATGAGAGAGTAGAGTTGAATGAAACATATTAGAACAGCCACTTATCTCATGGGGCTCCGGATATAGTGGCTGAACACAGAACCAACTTTGGGAGTTTAGTCCCATCCTAATAGAGTTTCATCCAGCACTTGCTAAAAGAGTCAAAAGCATGTGCCCTTTTACTCAGTTCTCTGCGTGGTTGTGAAGTCAAGTGAGGTCAGAGACCTCACTTTGGGACATGTTGCCAAAATCAGAAGAAAGATCACACGATTCTCTTATTCTGATTCCTGAACTTGAGCTGTTGACTGGTATCGAGGGTTTTATTTTTGACTTGCTATCTTTTCAACTCCCTTGGACCTTGACTTTCTGACTATGTAATTACTCATTCATTTTTTTTTTCCTTACTGGTGGAAGGAGAATTTATACTTCACTCGATGCACTGTTTACTCAGTATGGAGTCCAGACCCCTGATCTTGCCCCTGACCACATGCCTATCTTGTCTTTAGCCCTCCACATGAATCCCTGATTGCTTTTTGCCATTGGCCAGAAACTCTGGTCTTTAAACCCACAGCCGTCATTCAGTGTAATCAGCCTCATTTTAGTATTTCCTGCCACTCCATCCTCCAGACCTACAGCGATCAAAATCCCCTCACTCCCAAGGTATGCCTGACAAAAACAGATAGGTCAGTTGCACTAACTGCAGGCTTTTAATTTAAAAATAAAAAAATTAGGCACCTGGTATTTGTGACTGTGGAAGAACAAAGAAAGGAAGCAATGCATAATGATCACAGTATCTCATATAAATACTTCTGCTGAGATCATAATGAAGGTTAAATTGTGCCTGACACATAGCAAAGGCAACAGGGCTACAGGTCTTGAGGGAAGTTATTTGATAACTTCCTTCTAAAAGCAACCAAATCTGTGGAGTTGGTACCAATAAAAAGATGCTATTACAGGCTTATTTTCCAAACATTTTAAGCAGTAACTGTTTCCTCAAACAAAATGTTCTTCCCCCCTCTCATTTAACTATCATTTAGAAAGCTTCTCCTTGACTGTCTCTGTGCTTCCCCTGACTTACAGTGAAAATGCTCAGAGAACCAGGCTGAGGAGTTTTTGGACTTCTGCTGACCTTTTCTCCTCCTGGATGTTTCTTTGCTTGTTTGAACTTTTTTTCATTCACCTTTTTACTCACTGCAAGCCCCCAGGTCAGACGTTCTTTTTGGGCTCCTAGATGCCTTGGTGATGTGGTTGGGTTCATGTGAGTTTTGAGGTTTTTTTTGTTTATTCAGTCAAGAAATGAGTAGTTTAAATTTTGAGTTGGCCTCAATGTTTTAAGAATTTTAGAAGGTGTGGACGGGAAGATGTTCTCTATCAGAATTACTAGAAGTGCTTATTAAATATTTAAACTCCCAGATCTATCCTGCATTAACTGAATCTGAATTTATGAAACCAGAATTCAGGACTTTTATTAAAACAAGTTTATCGGATGATTTTCATGCACACAAAAAAATTGAGATAACATCACTCCAATTGTCAGACCTCTTTATTTTTCTAATTTAAAATGCTTATGAGATCTGTATCAAATGTGAAGAAAAGGGTAATAATAGTGCACATTCTTTTAGCACAATTTCATGTGGCTGTTGAACACATTTAGGCAAGTGTAGTATTCCCATTTGTCTACCTAATGAATTACATTAAACAAAAGAAATTCAGTGACTGCAGAGATATGTTTAAGACTTCCTCATTATTAAAATGAATCTTGCCATTCTTTGGCAAAAACATTTTTAGGATGTTGTACCTTCAGAGCAGACAGACAGTCATTCACTGAGTGAAATAAATATTGGTAGCAAAAAAGATGAGATTCTACTTAAAGCGAAAACTTACACTCTCTCTCTGTCAGAAAGCATCTCCAGGTAACTTTTCTCTTTAGGTACAGTGAATACTATGGATTAAAACAAGACAATTCTGTAATACATTTTAAAGTTTAGTTCAACTTTGAAGTCTATAAGTCATCAGAATAAAAGGCCAGATTGAAAACTGTCGTAAATCATGCACAAATGTAATTTTATGGAGTTTCAAAGTGACTTGTGCCATTAGGTATGGATTGTGGACCACATTGGTGCATCATCTAAACTTCAAATGATACTTTTGACCATGTTGAGATGAGCCCTGAGTACTTGGTAGGAAATTATGACTCCTTTGGGGAGAATAAATCAGAAGCAAAAGAATAGAGGCTGGGAGCCCTTTGGGGAAGTCATTGAGGCCCACTGGGCAATTGACCTTCTCTTCTCTTTGGAAATAGTGTCTTTTCATATATCTCACCACATAATCAGCCCCCAGCTGATTGCTCAAGAGCAGCCGTGGAATTTTGGACTAGGAGACCTGAGAAAGGTAGCTGGTTGACTTGCATTTGTTTATGGTAGAGCTGGAGAGAGAGGTTCAACATTCATACTGCTGACTACTCTGGCTCTTGACTTTCCTAGGCTTTTTTTGTTAAACCCTTTCTTGAATGATTGAAATTGAGTGCATTTGGCCTTACACAATTTCAGGATCTGGTTCAATGGTCTCTAAGTGTGTGAGTTAAATACACACAACTGGCACAGAAATCAGATAAGTTGAAGGGGGAGATGCAAAGGAAGGAACAGTTGCCAGCCTGGCTGTTGCTCATGCCAGTGAGTAGACTAGCAGATCAGCAACAACATGTGCGTGCTGTAAAATGATTGCTGCTTCATTTCCACACTCCAGCTTTCCTATCAGCTTCATAAAACCCAGAATCCATGCAGAGAACCCTGAGAATCAAAACCTGCATGTTAACCAATGGTTGCCTAACACATTATCGCAAAATTTAGTAGTTGAAAACAACAAATATTTGTTAATTTGTCATTTCTGTGAGTCAAGAATCTGGTAACCACTTACTGGGAGGTTCTGGCTCAAGGTTTCTCACAGGCTGTCATCAAGGTATTGGCCTGGAGTGCTGACATCTGTAGGGCCAATTGGGGAAGGAGCCACTTCTAAACTCACTGGTGTGGCCATTGGAAGGCTTCACTTTCTTATTGCATGGATCTGTACATGAGACTTCCTCATGATAAAGCAACTGACTTTCCTTAGAGAAAATGATGCAAGAATGGGGCCGTCACAGGGGTGTTGGGGGGTGGGATGGAGACAGAGAGAGAGAGAAAGAGAGAGAGAGAGAGAGAGAGAGAGAGAGAGAGAGAGAGAGAGAGAAACAGACAGAAGGAAATGCCCCAGCATCCAAGACTGAAGCTATGTTTTTGTAACCTAATCTTGGAAGTGATATCCCATCACTTCTGACATTTTCTTCATTAGAAGTCAGTACATATAACTGACACTCAAGGAGGAGATATTGCACAGAACATAAATTTCAGGAAGTAAGGATCATGGGGCTATTTGAGGCTGCCTACCATAAACTTAGATTCCTTTTTCTTTTGGTCTTATGTGAAACTTGAATTGTTTTCTGTTGTATAAAACTAAGTAAATCTTCCTTAATATGATAGAATTGCAACAGTCTAAGAGAGAGTATGGGTTTTACAATGATACAGACAAGAGAAAGACTAGCACAAAAATATCATGAAGTTAGAATTGATCATCTTTGAAATACTGGGCCATAGTTCAGAGTTAGAAAGTGGGTTTATGCATTGACCATTGTGTTTATTAGATACATGACCTGGGGCAAGTTCTAAACCAATTTTCATCCATAGTTTCCTCACCTACTAAAGGATACCTGTCTTATAGAGTAGATGGCACACTCATGTCAGGGTGATTGAGAAGAGCTTAATAAGGGGATATTTACAAAGGTGAGAGCAGGGTTACAGGAAAGTATACAGGATACTGACATAGATCATTTACCTCTCCTATGCCCCAGGGGGAAGAGGTGGGAATCTGCTGCTGGTTAGGGTTTCTGAAAGGAAATAGGCTACCTGCTGTCACTGGGCAGAGAGTAAATAGTGTCCCTACCACATTTTTCTTCCTCCCATAAATCTGCATGAAGTGAATCACATATAATTGAACTCATCCAGAAGTTAGAGGGCAAGAGAGCCTGAAGATGCAGTCCAGAGTGGTCAACCTCCCAGGGCACACAGAAGAGCCCAGAACAGGGTGAGGACATGTGGAGAGTGGCCACAAGGGCAAATGGAAATTATTCAGAATAGCATGTAAAGCACCTAATTATGTCAAAGAGTAAGTGCTCAATTAATGTTAACTATTATTATAATTTTTATTGCCTGCTAATGGACTCTGTGAATGTTGATAAGCTGGTAAGATGTATGCACAGGAGGTTCCAAACAAACCTTATTTTCCTGCCTATGACGACTGGATCTGGTATCCCAACATTAGGAAATTCGGGCACAGGGGAGTTCACTGAATTGCCTAGCTAGCATCACTTACTTTGGTGCAACCAAGAGAAAAATCTCATTCAGTACAATACTGTATCCACTGACCTATTAACAGGAGTTCTTTTAATTTTCTAATTATTTTGGAGTGGCGGAAATCTTCTTCCATTATGTTTTCTAGCCACTCCCGAGATGAGCCATCAGTTTTCCCTTGGAAAGCCAGTCTTGCTAGGCACTGCTTGTTGCTCCCACAAGGCTCTGCTGTCCAACTTTCCTCCCACCCAGCTGCCTGCCTCTCTCAGTTCAAATAGCCATGAAAGGCACCACTCCCCCATAATTCAGTACAGAGTATCATGGGGTTTTCTAAGCATCCCGTTGGCAAATGGCAACAGATGTGGAAGCCGTGTAATACTGTGTAGAGGCTGGAAGGAGAGGTGGACTTGGAGGCAGGCAGCCAAGTGGGCAGCCCAAGAGAAGAGGTCCAGAAAGCAGAGCGGGAACTCTTGATGCCAAAATGGAAGGATTCCTAGGAAGTTGCAAATTTTGCATACCCCTCCCTTCTCCCCTCTCCACAACCCATGTTCGAATGCAGCAAACCTCATTTACCCATTTTTCTTAGATAGTGATGCGCTATTCTCTGCCCTTGAGTATGAACTTCCCTCTAAGGTTGAACTTGAACAACTCTATTCTGCCTTTAAGGAGGAAATCAACATGGTACAGATGGTATTTTAAACATATTTGTTTCTGTGTCATCTGCTCTGAACATAAATATCAATTCAGTAACTTCACTGTTGTAAGTGATAAGTTGAAACATCATCCGTTGTTTTTTAGTTAAATGACAGTAACAAAATGAAAAATCACCATTAAAAAGGCTGTATTTGCATATTTTTATGCTGCCAAAGAACATGGCACTAATGTAGCATAAGGAGAATTCTTAAACAGAAACATTATGGTTTTCAAAATCTAAGGAAGATCAAAAAATGCTGAAATCTCATTTATAAAAAGAAATAGGGAACAGTTATTTCACTGGCAGAATAATAAAAGCACTTTCTAGTGACATTTTTAATAGCATATTAATTCAAAATTGTAATTTTGAGAAGTAATTCCGTCTCTATAAACACCAAATGCATTCTAAATGCTTGGCATTATCATAATGACTAGAAATTAAATTAATAATGATAGGAAAGTTAAAATCTGACATAACCTTCTTGAATTTTTGTATTCATTCCTATTGAACTCTCATGATGAACTTCATTTGTTGTTTTAATTTTTCAAAAAGCCAAGTAATTTTTCAATTCTGGGAGTGTTTCACTTTTGGAAGTTACCTTCAAGAGACACTTGTGGTAATTTGAACTGATTAAGCATTTAACACCTGTAGGGCCTGATTGGTCAAAGACACATACTAACACAGATACAATTGTAATATTGTCTGTAACTGTCTTGCTACATTGCTATATGTTACTGAGACAGGTGAACTACAGAGCCACCATTTTAATTCTGAATGAATAAAGATCTAAGTTATAACATGAACTTTCAAATTAAGTTATAACATTTGAACAACATTTCACAAAATCAAGATATCCACAAGTCAAAGAAAAAGGTTTCTATTTTTTACCCTGAAGAAGAATGTAAAAGTAGTATAAATGGTTTTGGTAAAGGGATTCCTTAGGGAGAGTTCTTCATTTCTTTTCTTCTCTTTCAAGTATACATCAGGATGGTCATCAAGTCTAATCCTGCTGATTGTGGGACCTTTAATGAGACATAGGGCAGCAGGCATTCTTGATTTCAAAAGGTATGTACTGTTTAGGGCTTCATAGACTCAGAGTCAAACCTAGAATTTTATTGTCTGATGGATGTGTACAGAGGGTAATTTGCAGAGTGGACAATTCTCCCAGGAAACGTAAACACTATCCCAGATACTAAGCAATATGCTTTGATTCACTACTTCACTATTTGGCAAGGTTTTGCTATTATTTCACAAGGCCTCAGATCTCTTTGTTTTCTACACTGTGATAGACCTAAAAAGTCATTAGGATATGCAATGGATTCTGAAATACAGCATAAAGCATGGAAGATTTTACTTCACACAGGATTCTCTTCCACGGCTAGAACACTGTGCTGCTAAAATGTCAGTGTGGTGGATCTTTGGCCAAAACAACTGAGACCATCTCTGTGCCCAGTGTTGTGGTTTAGATATGAGCTTTCTCACCCAAACTCATGAATGAGACAATGCAAGAATTTTCAGAGGTGAGATGATTAGATTATGAAAGCCTTAACCTAATCAGTGGATTAATCTGCTGACATGCATTAACTAGTTGGGAACTGTAAGCAGGTAGGGTGTGACTGGAGGAATTATGTCGCTGGGTGGTATGCCCTTGGGGTATATATTCTGTCCTTGGTGAACTGAGCTTTCTCTGCTACCTGGTTGCCATGTCCTGAGCTGCTTTCCTCTGCCGTGTCCTTCTGCCCTGATGCTCCACCTCAGGCCCAGAGCTATGGAGCTAGCCAACATGAACTGAACCTCTAAAACTGTGACCTTAAAATAAACTTTTCCTCCTTTAGTTGTTTTTGTCAGGTCTTTTGGTCACATTGATGAAAAAGTCTGACTAAAGCACCCAGATAAAACTTTCAAAAGAGAGGCAAAGCTATTAGCTGTTATCTTGCCAAATGTGGTATTTATGCTCTCAGACAAGGGTTGTCACCAGCCCTTTCCCAAAGTCTCTTTCAACCAGATCTGAAGCATGGTATAGGATTGGAGATGTAGCTCCACGGTAGAGCTCTTGCCTAACATGCACAAGGGCCTGGGTTCAATTCCCATCACTACAAAAAAATTTAAAAAATGTTACCAACAGTGGAAAACACAAGAGAATGCCAAACTGGGTTTCTATAATCAAGTAGAAATTATTTATTCTTAGATTTTTCTTCAGCTGGAAAACCCTAGCTATATTACACAATAAAAGGAACCAGTGACTAGTGAACATTATTTATAGGAAGCTTGGCTTCATAGCTCTTCTTGCAGTTTGTTTTTATAGCAAGTCTCTACTCAGAAATTAAAAGTACATGGCTCACATTCTGCCTGGGTTCCCATGCATTCACTGTGGAAGTCCTTGCAGTTGGTAAATCCCTTTATAGTTAGCTAAGGCTGTCCTTGCGCTGAATTTGTTGTCCCTAATATAGTTCTGTCCCCATAGCCTCTTTCTGGAATAGTTCATTGGACCCAGGACAGATATAGAGGAACCCATTCAGATAACAAACATAGTACAATTAAATATTGTTGGAACTTCCAGTTTACTTTTTGTATATCAAGGAGGGAAAGGGTAATCAAATTTTAATAATAAATGTGCAAACACATAATGAAAATACATTCAAGTAAAGACAGTTTCATCCCTTGTAGTATCTTGTATTTTTTTTTTTTTGTTCCTAGCACAGACATAAGGACTTCTACATACTTTTATTTTTATTTACTATTAAGTGAGCACATTCTTTTTATTTGAAATTTTAAAACAGGCAAAGGTTGCAATGTAATCCTTAGCATAAGGTCATTTAAAATGGCTTATCCATATCTCCCTTCCCATCTCTTCCATGTGGCACCAAAAGCTTGGCAAATTAAATGCAAAGCTGCCTACTTTTTTTTTACCAGAGAGGGCACTCTGTTTGCCTTTGCCGGTGGTAATTTATTCTGAATACAACTCTTTCATTTATGGCTGACCTCATGGAAAGAAAGCTTCATTTTACAGTTTCTACTTCAGTAGCTTTGCAAGTACTGATCTTAGGTAGCTAGCATTTTTCTTTTTTTACTCTGTCCCTTCACATGAATGGCTAATGATGGAATCAGGGCCCATGTCCTGAACAAATGAAATAGAACTAGATGCCCCTTGTTCCTTTATTCCTGCCTAGATTTATTTGTGTTTAAGTTTTTATCCTACATTTCAGTTCAACTTTTAGGCATTCTGATCTCTGATATGCAGAGTCACTTAAAATATTTTCCTTCTTTAAGGAAAATAAGCAGTTAGTGATATTAATAAGAAATAAAAAGGACATACTTCCATTTTGACTATTCAAAGGGTATGTGCATGGCATCTGAAGATGTCAATAATGATTTATCTGACACTCCTCTTTCTAAGTGAGCTTTATTATGAGCCTTTCTTTGGTAGTCAAAGAAGTTACAATACATTGTCTTGTGCTGCTTTGTAATAGGACTGGAAGGACAGGATGAGAGACAAGGGAAAGAGAATGGTTTTTATAAATGGATCTTAGAGTTCAAGTGCCTTTCAGAAGCAACAAATCATTTTTAATCCGACAGCTCCTAATTAAATTGATTGTGAGATAAAATGCACCCAACAAGTGTAAGATTCACATAAGTTAAAAAGCTTGCCAGGTTGCAAAAGGCATTTGATGCAACTAAACCTTCATGAAAGTAAATGCCCTTGAAAGCTCTCATAGCAATGAGTTAAAAGATCTCAGCTGGGGGGCTGCTGACATGCTGTAATCACCATAATTTATAGCACACCAGCTCCATACTACCCTTTGCTTTACCAGGGAGCCTCCTAGAAGTTAGCATGCCTTATGCATGATTGGAACAAAGAAAGGGGAAAGGAAAAAAAAAGACTCTAATATTCTTTTAGACGTCTCTGCAGAGTCAGTTTACACTTCGGGGGCTCTTTAAAAGACTAGCACCTCTCATACTAAATATCTCTTATTCCCTTTTCTTCTGATCTATGCCACAACACTATAGTTATACTCCTGACTTATAGAGAGCAATTGCTTCAAGCAGTTTGGCAGAAGTTCAGAGATGACTTTATTTTGTTTATTCATTCACTCACTCATTCATTCACAAGACAGACTTCTTGATCTTATGATGCTTATCTTTCTGGAAATGGAGGTGGGAAAAAGCAAAATAAGTAAGCATATGTATGAACAAGATAATGTCTGATGTTATATCTTTTCATATAACTATGAACCATTTATATTTTACTTTCTATGAAGTCTGTTGTCTCCTTTGTCCATTTCCCCCCTTGGGTTATTGATTTTTAATTATTTGAACCAGCATTTAATATATTAGTCTAGTTCTTTCTCTATTTAACATGTTTAAAAATACTTTTCTAATGTTTTCTAATGTTCATCCCTTGGTATATTTAGGTAGAAAGAGCTGTGTGTAGCTGAGTTCATTAAAATTGGGAGATTAAGGAAGAGAGGAGGAAAGGAAGAAAAAAATCAAAATATAATATCATTATACATTCAAATAGTTATTATGGTGTGGCACATACATTGTCTCTCAGGATGATTTTCAGAGCAAAATTTTAAAATAATTGGAGCAATGGAAGTATCACTGGAAAAGCATTTGTCTAGCCAATGGGTAACTTTGAAAGATGTATGATTTTTTCACATGCTAGGACAAATAAAAAGTAAGGAAAACCACATTATATACTGGTGCAGAATGGATTTTGGTTTGCTCTGGTTTCAGCTCTCTGCAGTGGCTTATCCTAGATCTAGGTTATTTGCAACTTTACTTCATCATAAAATGGGTACAATTATGACATCTTGGAAACCTATTATAAGTAAAATAATATTCATAAAGAGCCCCAAACAGTACCTCTTCTCTGAAAGATGAGTAGGAAATTCATACCTGCAGTTGTCATTTTAATTCTTTTTTTAAAATATTTATTTATTTGCTTTTAGTTGTACACAATGCAATGCTTTTATGTTTATGTGGTGCTGAGGATCGAACCCGGGCCACGCACGTGCAAGGCGAGCGCTCCGCCGCTGAGCCACAACCCCAGTCCGTCATTTTAATTCTTAGTCATAAATTGTATTTTGTATACATTATATATTATCACAATGAATAAACCATAAAATCAATTCCTAAAATTTTGAAGTACAACTAGATACACAAAATTAGAAGTCAGTACTTTCAGGGCAGTTTCATTTCATTACTTTCAGGAAAAGTCAAGTTTTTTTTTTTTTTTTTTTTTTTTTTTTTTTTTAAACAAAATGGAAGTAGTTTTGATTTTGTGTATTCAAGATCAAACCTGACAGAGTGCTGTTTTGAATGTGACCACTATTCAAATCATAACTTTTGAGGCTTTTTGATATTGTGAAATAACAACTCAATGAAGGATCAAAGGATGAAAAATTCAAGGTTGATTCATGCATTTCAAATTAAAGATGTCTTATGGCATCAGGCACAATATGAATCAGCTAGTGCCAGAGAGAAGGTAACTCAAGAGAACACAGAGGGAATGCACTAAATAAAATAACAGTAATAATAATAATAATAATAATAATAATAATAATAATAAGTAAATCAGTAGAGTAGAGCAAGTGGATGGTGGAGGGAGTAAGGGAAAAGGAAGGTGCTGGGGAAAGAGATTGAGCAAATCCTGTTATGTGCATATACAAATATGGCACAATAAATTCCATTATTATATATAATTATAATGAATCAATAAAAATAGAAAAGAAATAAAAACAAAGAAATGAAAATCAACAAATTAGTTTCTGTAATTTGGCTTCAGTTCTGGCAGATAAATTTGCAATGATGAAAAGAAGCAATTAAAACACAGATGACTGGACCAATTTGCCCCCAAACCACCAAGTGACCTAGCACTGTCTCCAGACTTTCCAAAGAAACCTTAGAAAATCTCTCCACAGAAGCCTTTCTGAATTTAAAGACTTGAATAGGTCTCTTCACTTAGTGTTTTGTTAGGGGATAAATGTAAGTGTTTATGAAGTAAAATAGTTTGGTATCATATACTATGCTTCTACATATTGAATGTATGTTGTAGTTAGTAATTTTGGGTTAATAATCCTTTTATAAAAGTGCTTGGTATGGTATAGGTACCTAGTTTATTAGGAACAGCATTTAGAAATAGTTCTAAAGAAGTCACGTACCAATCCCTGAGTCAGAAATGTGATTTTTTATTTTTCAATTGTTTGAAAATAAAATGCTATTTGCCTAATTTCTATTTATAGCCCTTTTCTCTAAATGCAATCTTCTCTGGCTAGATCTTGCTCTTCCTTGGTTTTGCCAGGTGCCACAGGTTAGATTGTCTCCCTTTCCTACTTCAGAGCCTTTTCTTTTCTTTTGGTATCCAGCTGTTCTGGGTCCTGGGTGAAAAGAAGGTTGACGACGTGGCAAAATGAAATTGCCATCTTTTGTGGTTAGCCGTGTGATGAGCTTTCGGTCTCCATGAAGTATTTTTGTGCAGCTTTCCTGAGAAGCATTTTCACGTCCCCACTGAACTGATAACGATGAAATTTCAATCCCTGTTGCCTTCAATCTTTTTCTTATTATGCCAGCTCAATGAATTTCTTCAACCCCAGTTCTGGCACCAGGTCTGGCCGAGGTGGAGCAAAAAAGGAAACTTCTTTTGGTGTGGGCTGCAGTGAACTTTGCTTTTAATTCCTTGTTGATGTGCAATCTTAAGTCCTATTCAGAGAAAAATTATGTTCATGTTTGTGGAAAAAAGAAAGGCACAGAAAAGTGACAGATGTAAGATGAGAGAAAAGGCAGCCTTTAATCATTTTGTTGTCAAAGCAGCTTTGGATCGCCCTTTAAAGAAAGCATTTTCTTAGCTGCTTCTAGCAAACTAGAGACTCATTCTCTTGCCCTTTGCAGATTCCTTACCCAGAGGGTTAAACTCTGCACTGAATGTAAAGCTTCTGAACTCTAGATCCTTGCTACAAAGCAACTGGGTTTATATATTTGCATTTCAGAACTGGATTCTTTTGTTCTAAGTAGATAAAGACTCTAATGACTCAGTTTATACATGATACTGATAGAAGGGAAGAAAACTTATGGCAAGGCCCAGTGCCTGAAAAATTCATTTTCTTTTATGATTGGACCGATTATACTTCGCGGGGAGGCTAAATGCTGAAGCATATACTGTTTACAAAGTAAAAGCCCTTTCTCCCTAATCCCTGTGTGACTGTAATTAAGCAGGAGAGTTAATTTTATGTAAATCATGCATTACTGTAATTGGGCGCAAGTGCACATTCATGTACATCTTATTTAAAAGTGAAATATAATGTTATTATGTGGATGCTGGTGCAGCAAAGTCTCAGCCCTCTGGGGGGAAGTCAGCAACATCACTGACTGTTTACAAGACTCACACTGGTCTGTGAGCTTAATTACAAATCAGCCAGCTTGCTCTGCTCCGCACTGTCCTGTGAAGAATGGAGCCACGTGCCTGCCTTCCGAAAGGCTGAAAGGTGCAGCGCTGGGGCTTCCCTTCCCTTTTCTTTCTCAACCTCCACTTATAGAGCAGTCATTTTTCTCTTTCTACTCATCTTTTCAAACCTAAACAATACTTTCCAATGGTTTGCTCTGCTTGACAGTTCTGACCCATATATCCCCAGGCAGACTGCAAATGGATTTGTCTTCTGTAAGCAGGGACTAGTCTGCTTCCTTTTTTAGCTTGTCTTTTCTAATGCTACTCAGGACTGCTTTATGATCCCAGGATTTTGTTTTCCAAGTGCAGCCAGATCAGATACCATCCCAGCAGCCTGCATTTGTGATTGTCATAGCTCTTGCACAGCCCTGAGAGGGAGGGCTGGCCTCTGGGTGGAGGGTAAGGGCCGTTCCTTTCTTCTTTATCTGTTGAGCAGATCTAGTGCTTTGGGATAAGGCTGCCCTGCAGAATATAAAAAATCTAATCTACATATCTCGAGGTCAAGATTTGTGAGGAAGAAAATATGCACATGACAGAACTTTCATTTTAAACACATTCTCTGCCTCACCCAGAGGCCTGGAAAATCGTTTTTTTGGAGTTGTGCCTTGGCCTCATTCTGCCCAGCTTGCCAAGGCAGCTCCTCTGCCTGCAAACCCTGAGTGCACAGAAGGTCAGCCTCCCTAGATTTCAGGGCAGGAGGCCTTCCTGAGGCCTCTGCTCCCTACTTTCTGGCTGCCATTTCACATTCTGAAACCCTGTTCAAATGTTTTAGATGTCTTTCTTCTAGAAAAACTGTTTGAATAAACTGAATCTTAAAATCTGTTTCCCATAATTGCCCCACTCTGCTCCTGCCTATCCAATTGTTTACCATCTCTCTCCTGCTCACCTTGCCAGTGCTTTTGATTTCTCACCCAGTTCTTTCTTGCTGTCTTCTCTGTCTGTCCCTCATGTTGCCATTTCCCACTCTGAGAGATTGTGCATGACATGTCATTGGTCTGAAGGTTATGGTTGTGAACAGATGAAGTGACTTCTAGTTAAGATTTTTTTTTTTTCCCGCCACAAGTTAGTAAGGAGGTTAGTTCTGTGTTTCCTAATGGCCAGAGAGTTTTTCTCTTTATCTTTGTTCTTATTAAAATTCTCCTTGAAGTGACCCACAAAGCATGTAGCTGAATCAACTTTACTGGACCAGTTCATCCTGTAAAATTCAATGCACTTTTCTAATAGCTAGCTTTAGCTCAGGTAATGAATAGCAGCTATTTGTGTACTCCCCTGTTTAAGTAATAAAATATTTTTCTGTTCTTTTTATTTAATTTTATAAAGTGTTTAAGTTTGAACATATATTCATTGAAATTATATACACAAATACCATGATGTTTCCCTTGGTTTTGGTATGTTTTTGACTTATCTATATTTTCTAGTTTAACTAGTCAAGGAGGAATCACTTATTAATGTATTTGTTAGTAATCTGACATATGGTGATGAAAAAAGCTGGAATACAAAAAGGCTCCTCTAGGTTCATGGAGGAGAATTAGGTTGGATTGTGGCAAAAAAGGGCTATAAGCAAGGATGGATGTTACATGGGATGAAGAAAATAAAGGTGGTTAGTACTCTAAGAGCAGGAGGAATCCCAGCAAGAGGAGACATCTTTAGACAAGAAGGACATGAAACATCTCTAAATGCTTCCCCAAGAGTGGGTTTGATTGTGTAGGTCCTGAAAGCTGCTGTCATTAGGCCTCCTGTGGGGGTAATGCCTTTGAAGGATCCTACTGACTGCAGTGTATGTGGCAATGGGATTGATACCAGGGAACAGAAGGCCAGACCTCTGTTTCTCCCATCATGCCTGATTTGGGACTTATAATTAACTCTTACTTAGGCTCTTGTCCTGGATGGAATTTGGCTTGGAAAAACAAAGGGAAACACTGTTTTCTTCATTTCTTACTTGATGTAAGACAAATAGTGAAAATTAATTAAATAACTAAAAGTATACAAGAAACTCAAGTTCACTTATTCAGAATTGCAGTAGATAGACATTAACCAAGGTCTCATTCCCAGCATAGGTAGGCTAGGAAGGGAGATTTCTGTCCATTGTGAGGTTGGAAGGAGGCCTGACATGTCACACTTACTTTCCTGAAACTGATTTCAAAGGGCCATGTTCATTTATATAATTATACATTGATTTATTACATTATATAATCCTTCAACCTTCCTCTACTGATCCTTTACATAAACTTCCTCTGGATGCTTAAAGATATCAATTAATTCATTATTAATATCCAAATGGTTAATTATGTAGGTGAGGTATCTACTGTGATTAAAGAAGAGTAGTTGGTGCAGGTGCTGTATGACTTTGGCAAGAAGAGATCACATCTGAAGACAAATATTAGCAGAGTTTAATATGACTTTGAGATAGTCTCTGTTGTATTTCAGCTGTCTGCTCTGGCTTCTCAAGAATCCATTCAGGAAAAAGGGTTGGTCCTGCAAAGTCCCTGCAATATTGGCTCACTCATCCTGCATCTTGAAACACACTGGGGGATTAATATGCATTTTATCAGGATAGATGTATTTTAAAATAAAAGAATGGTCCCCTTTCTTGTTCAGACATAGTACCAGTGGATGCTTTTGGGAAAAAAATAAAACCTAGAGAATCTGGATTGTGTTTTAACTCTATATTGCCATATTTTCCTGGAACCAAAACGAGCTTTCACATCTCCAGGGACAAAAGAGGTGCTCCTGGGAATCCACATGCTTGTTCAGTGCCATCTGACTCTGACCCTATGATTCCCATCATACATCATTTAGCTGAAGAAACATGGTTTCTTGTTCTTATCTATTTACTTTTACCAAAAAATATTTATCATATCCCTAGTAAAATAATTCCCATACATTGGAAATTAACTCTGTGTATGTCACTATTCTGAGCCCAAACATTGATTGTCATGTTTATTTTTCATACTAGTCTTGTGGGACTGGGGAAGATCTTTCTGCATTGTAAATATGAGGTGTAAAAAAAATTAAGCAAATTGCCTAAAGTTAAATAGCAAAGTGGAGCTTAGGATCTACCTTGTTTCAGAGGCCAAGTTTTAAATATTGGAGACACCCAATCCCCATTAACAACAATGGCAACCTGAATCACCTCATTTAGTTTTTAATTCTTCTTGAAGAATTCCAGTGCTGTTTGTTGCTTGACAAAACCTCTTCTCTCCTCTCCCCGACCCTCCCTTCCTCTGTTACAAGGTGAGCCTGAGAGCACAGGCCCATTTTCCACCTCACTGCTATATCACAACACCTACAACTGTGTCTGGCATGGTGTAGGCTCCCAATAAATATTTGTTAAGTAAATTGAAAAAATGGTAAGTCATTAATTTTCTGAATTCTCATTGTTTCCAGGCTAAGGGCAAAACAGGCTTGTATGGACAATTAAGGAAAAACTTGGAGAGTCCCATTACAGAATTAAGGGACTGTCAAGGGAGTCACAGAGGGGACACTGCACCAATAAGCTGTTATTTGCTCTGGGTATTGTGAAGAGAAGAGTGTGTTGAGAGCATGAACAAGAGCTTAGAAACAAGACAGCCAAGTGAGCTGACTAGTAACATAACCTTTTTTGCCTTCTTTATATATTTTTTTAATTTACCCCTGCTTCCCGCTTCAGATGGTGAGATCTTTGATACAAGATACCAGGATGATCTGATAGTGAGTTCCTTTTGGGGAGGGACTCTGTCTTCTTTATCTTTTGTCATCTCATGGTCCAGCATAGTGCTTGCAATTGGTGACCCACAGTAAATGTATAATGTCTAATAAATTCATAATGAATAAAGGAGCGAATGAATGAATGAATGAATGACGTGTCTTATTAGTTGAAAGTGTTTTGAATTTAAATTTAGGATAAGCAATGGAACCAATGTGGTCTTGGGCAGCAATGATAAAACTGTAGTGCCGCCGGGCGCGGTGGCGCACGCCTGTAATCCCAGCACTTTGGGAGGCTGAGGCAGGAGGATCGCGAGTTCAAAGCCAGCCTCAGCAATGGCGAGGCACTTAGCAACTCAATGAGACCCTGTCTCTAAATAAAATACAAAAAAGGTCTGGGGATGTGACCCAGTGGTCGAGTGCCCCTGAGTTCAATCTCCGGTACCACACACAAAAAAAAAAAAAAAAAAAAAAAAAAAACCAAGAAACAAAAAAAAAAAAAACTGTAGTGCCTTTTTTTTTCTGGAATCACAGAGATAAAGCGATCTTATGGATGAGGATAATGAGGTCTGAGATGTGAAATGATTTGCTTGTGGATCCACAGCAAATTTGTGGTCAAAGTGACTTGAATTTAGAAACCATGGCTCTCAGTCAGGTTCTACTATAAACTTTGCTGGTCAGACCACACAACTTTAGTAGTCAGTAACATTTGAACTTGAAAGAAGTCTATTGACAAACACAGTCAAGGTAAAGTCAAGGGAGAATGATGAAAGTGTGGGAATCAAATCACATTAAGAGCAGATGAGGAAATTAAGATGTTTCACTTGGAAAATAAAGAACTTGCAAAGGACTATGGGTTGAAAGGGAAAAGACGATCTCTGTCTGTATTTTAAATATATAAGTCTTTATTTCTTTCTTCTAGGGAGGAAAAATTGGAGAGACCACTGGGAGAGACTACAAAGAAGTGAATTTCAACTCAATGTGAGAAAGAATTGTTTGGAAAATTTGGATTGTCCAAGAATGAAATTTCAAATGGTGAGAAATGTTCAAGTAGAAGCTGATGATTATCTGTTGGTACTGCATGGTGAGTTCCTTTACATGAGAAGGAATGTTTCTTTTGTATTTCCCTAGGATTTTGTATTCCAGATACCTAGCATGTGGTATATGCTCACTTAAGACTTTTTATGCAGTTTTTAAAAGGGATTCCTTCATGAAGAGGGTGGGCATGGAGGTGGGCAGGAGTGCACTAAGAAGTTTTCTAACACCAGGCTTTATGATTTTTGATAAAAATTCACATACAGTCAGGCGGCTGAGGCAGGAGGATCACAAGTTCAAAGCCAGCCTCAGCAACCTAGCAAGACCCTGTCTCAAAATGAAAACATAGAAAGGGTTTTAGATGTATGTAGCTCAGTGGTAAAGCACCCTGGATTCAATCTCCAATGAGGGAAAAAAAAAATCATATAGTAATGCATCAGTATTTAACCAAGTGAGTCATTTTATAAACTTACAAGCAAAAGTCACTGCAGTTGTTTCTCCTTACCTCTACATATCTCAGCTGTTAACAAAATTTTTCTCCTCCTTTAAGAGGAGGAAGAGTTTGTTTGCCATAACTACTACCTTATAAAGGATCTTAGGCTTAGTTCTATCTATGCACATGTCAATTAAATGAAACTTCCATGCAGCAGTTTAAAAGGAATTGTCTTATCCAAGTATCATAGGACTGGCTTATAGAAAAATTTGAGTGATGGTTATGCCAATACAGTCACACCCTTCAAACTGATGACTGACCTGGAAAACCAGATTTTAAAGTCCTAAATCCCCTTTATATTGTCACCTTTCTATTTTAACAAATGTCTTATATATCACTTCAGAAAATTTATTTTTCCCTGAATAATTTTGTTTTCAGAATATATTGATTTGATATTTGTGTCCTTTTCTTGGACATAGGAGCGTCATTGCTTTTAGTAGACAGAGAGGTCATTTGAAGGATACAAAGAAAGCCTTATTTATATTTACTGTATGAGCCATGGAAAGCTATCCAGTGATTAAATATATAATAAGGCAACCATTTGATTTGATATTTAATTTTATTCTTTGAGAATTTTCATAATTTATTTTTTTCCTGAAATAGTCATACCTATTCATATGCTTAAATCAAACAAAAATCAACATCAGACTTTCTCTAACATCCTTCAGATACTATGGGATTAATTGTCTGTTTTCATGCAATATTGTCATTGTCTTAATTCCATTCTAAATAATGGTGCCTCATTAGTCATAAAGCTACTCATTGGGTATTTGGTTGTGAGCCTAACTTATTTCAAAAATATCATACTACAAATATAGTTAGGTGCTTCTGAGAAGTCACAATTTTGCCATTTACTGATTTTATTAAATTTCCCCCCTCACTGTTAATTCCGCTCATGTAAATGGAATAGACTTTTCCACTGTGTGTATAGCTAATAATTAACTACTCAGGACCCTTTGGATATACGCACATAACTGGGAGATTCTTAGCTGCTTCCCAAATAAAAACCAATATCTTCTTTCCCTCTCCTTTATGAGTTATAAAATACTTTCCCTCCCCTTCTTCTTTGATTTAATTTATATGCCAGAGATTTTCTGCTCTGGGGATGAAAATGGAAGACCAGGGAAGAACGTAGATGAAATAGAGATGATTCAAAGATCTGAAATATTTTATCCTCACTCGATATAAAGTAAATTATTTTTTCTCTTTTCCAATAACTATCATTTCCCTTGATCTTGGAATCACTCAAAACCTAGCCACTGAGTCCTGTATAAACTAATGTGCTGTCTCCAGATGTGGAAAGAGATGAAATATTGGCACCGGTACAGATTGTACTAGTTGGATTATATTCAGAGTTAGGAAATACCGCAGATTTAAGAATGCCATTTTTTTTTTCTCATCACTGAGTATTTATTATATATAACAAATACATGGGAAAGAAAAAACTATATTGTGTGATATAAATAGTTTATTTACATTACAGAAAAAACATCAAGACAATGTATACTATTTCAAATATATCCATACATAATCAAATATAGCTGTAGTACATGTTTTCATTGGTGTAGATTACCACAAATGCAAGGCAACATGTGTAGATCTCTTGTCTTATCCTTTTGTCTATAATACTGTATTGTGAAGTCCAAGTTCTCGGTAGTCCAGCCACTGTGAAACATGCTCCCCTTAGATTAACCTCGTGGACGCTCTGGTTGTGTTGTCTGAACTGTAGTGCCCTGTGTTTTGCTTCTGTCTGTGAATTCTGTTGCTTCTGGGGCATTTCCTAGAAGGTTGGAAAGTTTACAGATCTTAGTCCAATGAGATTACCTAAAGTTTGGTCCTACAATTATAGAGTGAAGCTGTGGATTAAGCAAATTATTAAAATGTCTCGGATGAAAGAATTAAGTACTGGTAGAAGTTGGGATTATTTTAGAAACTTTATGTTTTGCTTTCCCTTGAGGTTGTCTTTAAGCGTCTGCTGAGAACCGAAGAACAGAAGTGGAAGTTGAAGAGGAATTCATTTACCTTGTCCTCAAATGCTTACTCATTAAGGCACAACGAACAGACTCAGCACAATGCAATCAAGGAAGCCGTGAGCTCATCGCATCTCGCTTTAAAGGTCTTCAACAATTTCATATTCTAAATGTCTTAAGGATGAATGTTATATTGACATTTCAATCCCACGAGTTAAAATTCTATCAAACCAGAGAATGAGCCAACTGTTAATACCTGATATATAATGGAAAGGAATATTGTTTTGGTTTAGCCTAATAACCATTTTTGTGCATGAATACTATCAGCTGGAGACATAAATGGGTACCAATTACATAGCTTCTATAAAAAGCTAACATTCAGTCAAATTATCTCAAAATCTCTGATCTAGTATTTTTTTCTCTTGTAATAGAAGATTGCTTTGATCATGCAAATAGGAACAATATAAACTTCCCATAAAATCCCATCATAACAAGCTGTGGGGTCTCAGAGAATATATATATAAACACACACACACACACACACACACACACACACACACATATATGCAGACACATACATAATAGATATGTGTGTATGGGGTGTGTGTGTGTGTGTGTGTTTTGTGTGTGTGTAGATTGGTGGGGACATATACTTGTTATAAAAGAACATGGAGCAGGAAATCGCATTCCCAGCAAGTGGGAGCTGGAGATAAAAAGACTAAAAGTCTAACTTCTCAACAGGGCAATTCTTTTCATTTTGGAACATGTCTCTAGTGTCCATATTTGTTGTGACATACATTGTTTTGGAGGAGGGAAGGTATCTGACTGAAATAAAGATGAAGGGATAAGGAAAAAAGAAAGGTGATGGTAAAAAGATGGCGGGATGGTTGGGGGAGAGAAGAGACCGGTAAGAAAGAAAATTGTGAAGAAGGAGTGAATATCTGTTTGGTGTGATTTTGTAAATGTTTTAGCATCTGGATATTTTTAAATAAGTTTGGACAAACAAGGGTTGCAGAATCACCAGGAAAGGAGGGTTTCAAGATGCTTTCTAAGTGGAATGAATAAAATAGATACACCCTAGGAACTGGTGTGGCTCATTGACCAGTGTGACTCCTGGAAAAGCTTTGAAAGGTTTGTTGGTCCAAGGACAGGCTTATAAAGTATACTGCACTAATGTGAATCTAGTTCAAATGCTGTTGCTCCTCCTCAAAAGTAAATATAGATTTTTTGTTTAGTTTTAATATGTAAAATGAAAAAGGCCATATGCTTGAAAATATGGCTTATTCTGATTTGAAGCTCAGAATCAGGCAAGGGGCAGTATGAACAGTGGTTAAGGGTACAGGTCTGACACCAGACAGCTGGGCATATCTTTTGTTCTTATCACTCAACTCTGTGAACTTGACGCTTTGCTGACTTCTCATACCTCAGAATCTCTGCCTGGAAAACGAGGATTTTTTTTTATTCTTTGTAAAGTTATTAAATGTGTGTATGTGCATATGTGCACACATGACACACACAGTGTCTACACACACACGCATGTGTGCACATACACACAATTCGTGGAGAAGCAAGAACCCTGTGTATCCCATTTGTTTTTATTATGTATGGGGATGAAACTCTAATTAATAGCAGAGTTGAAAACATCTGCTGAATTATGGAAAGTTTTGCCTTTTTAAAAAAATATATGAAGTAGCAATCAAATTGTTATGATATGATATCCACTAAAGATGAGTTTTCTTTTTCATGTTCTGATATTGCTTGGGTATTAGAAAGCTCAAGACCCTTAGAGTAGTATGCAGTTTTCTGTGTTTCAGATTCTTGTCTATCTTTTCTTTTTAATACTTAGTATTTTTGGTTGCTTGAGTTATCTTTATGTTCCCCAGAATCTATTTTAATATAATCCATTGACTCACTTGCTGTCTAAACAGGAGAGTGGAGTTGACGAACTCAGCTTGGCTTATAGCAGCAGAAAGCTGCAGTCGATGATCTTCCCTTAAGCCTCTAGGTCAGGTGAGGATTTATGAATCATATTTTGTTTTTCTTCAAGAGCAAATGCCACACTTGTCCTCAAAGAAGACAGTGAAATACAGATAGTGAGATGTATTATGGCCTTTATTTTCTAAAGATCTGATACCTTTTTATTTTCTTGTTCTTTGAAAATAATTTTTTGGGAAACATTCTGATTTACTGGAGAGCTGAACAAACTAGTGAAATGCCTCATGGATTTGGCAAAGAATCCTTAAAAAAACTTCCTTGGAACTTTATAAAGGAGAGTGAAATCAGGTCAGAAAGAAATATCCTCCGTAATGTTTCTGGTTACAGGGGACATGAATGATAGGCATTTGGCTTAGAATCTACCTCTTGGTTACCATGGATCTGCACACTAATTAAAGTAGGCAAGTCCCTGCCCTCACTTGGTTACTCCAAGCCCAATGCCAGATATCACATAGTTTGCTTTCCTGTTGAGACTGGATGGAAACTCCATTCTTTCTCAACCTTATTCCTTAGGAAATAATTACCTTTTGATTGGATGGGTGTTTGATATAAAAGTCTGTTGTGATATTTGTTGCATTGTATTGAAGATTCCATTTACTATAACATAATCTTTCTCATTACAATGATTTTTTAATTTAGTAATTAAAAGCTATTTTGTCATCTTAAGATACAAAGTATTTGATGTTTATACCAAGTATGTTAAAATTGTTATATCTGAGACTTACATTTAGAAATATAAGTGCTATAAATGAGAGCTACAATATAATACCTTTCTGGGCCTTGTATAAAATATAGCCTCATGTAATTTGGCATACTGATCTGGGTAGGTAAGAATACATTAGTCATTTACATAGGCTGTTAGTTAAAAGAGGAAGATATATTTAAACAAAGGTTAGCATTATATGTTAGAGGGAGTAAAAGAGACCTTTGCTTAGAAAATAAATAATCTTCATCATAAGATAAGAAAACGTTTGTACCAGTCCAACATGAAAATCCATGTGTTTCTATTTGGCTATTCAAAAGGCCTTATGAGGAGGAATCAGGACTTATGGAGAATGGATAGCTATGGAGTTCATTAAGGGACCAGAGCCAGACAGGTTTGATTAGAAAGAGGAGGAACAATGCATACTTTTATTTGAGTCACCAAGTAAAGTTACTGACCTTGTGATGCAGAGGACCACTACACAGATGACAGCTATCTGGATTGTTCCAATTACAGCTGCAATTAAGACGTACTGAAATCTTACAGGACCAGGAACGACATAGAGAACACTGTAGTCCTTTTTTTCACAGTGTTGTCCAGTATAACCAGCATCACATCTGGAAGAAATTATAGTACCTTGTTACCTGTAGCTTCTGGATTCATTTTTATAGCTGACTAATAGGCATTGATCTTCACCATGAAATTAGGAGGTTTTTGGGAGGGTATCTCCTTTTCTGAATAAACTTATCTACTTTGTAGATATGGTTCTCAATTACTTTTTTTCAACTTATCTGTAGTTTGGAAGATGTGCAGTTTCTTTCTATATTTAAAACTGAATTTTGAAGATAGCATTGCTAGACAAATTGTTTTTATGACAATAGAGACAGAAGAGGATACCCATTCAGGGATAATTGTTCTATTTTTATTTTTCAGATGAGCTTTACTTTTTATTTAATTTGCTTTTTAATCAACCTAAGCCAACACGTATACTTAAGAAAAAGTTTGTTTCTTATGAAATGGGTACCCAAAAAAAAAAAAAAAAAAAAAAAAAAAAAAAAAAAAAAAAAAAGTCTCAAAGTAAAGTGTCCTCTATTATCAGGAAAAAAATTTTTGAAAAACATTAAAACCAAAGGTATAGCAAGAGTCATTTCTTTAATTTGCTAACCATAAAATCATGAGCTGATCTTGAGGTTGAGGAGTTAGAATTTGTTAGAAAAATGTAATTATAGCTGGATGCAGTGATGTGTGCCTATAGTCTCAGTTAATTAGGAGGCTAAGGCAGGAGGATCACTTGAGCCCAAGTTCAAAAGCAACCTGGGCAACAGAGTGGGATCCCATCTCAAACTAAAAAAGCAAATATGCAAATGAAAAGAAATAAAAGAGAGGGATAAAAGAAAAAGAGGTAATTCTGATGGTGGCAATACAGTTCTGCAAAACAAGCCCATGTATGTTTCCTCTGGGAATAAATGTTGCCTCTCACTTACTCAATCACCAACCACAAGCTCAGGTAGAGATCTGCATATTGAAATTAGCATTTGACAATAAAATGAGGAAACAGCTCAGAAAAAAAAAATACTAAAGGGGATTGACTTGTCACTGATTTTTGTGGAACTATTTTAGTATTAGACTTTGAATTTCTCCTATCTACATCCTGAGGTCTTTGCTCTCTGCATCAGGAAGGGCTTAATAATAGAGACTACAGAGGAGCATGGGAACAGCAGGTAACCTCTCCACTACGTGCACTTTGCCTGGTGTCACTAGGAGACAGGTGCTAGTGCCTACAGTGTAGGGAAACTAGAAAGGAGGACACTCATAGATGGGAGGGGGAGTGGGAACGAACCAGAAAGAATGTTTTTATGTATGAAAATGACCTATTTTGTTATATGCCACTTGTATACTGATTTCAATAAAATATACTTTTTTTTTTTTTCCATTTTGGCTTGTCCATCTCTGAAATAATTATACTATGTCCCAGATATAAATACTTAGCGGATATTTATAAACCAAATCCAGACAAGAAATCTCTTGTTTTCTTTCCTAACATTTTATTGTGCTTCACTTTATTGTGTTTACAGATACTGTGCTCTGTACAAATTGAAGGCTTGGGGCAACCCTTTGTGGAGCAAGTTTTCTTTGTGTCTCTACTATGGAGGCGTGGCTACTCATCTCACTTTGCAAAGCTGTGCGGATAGCAGATCCACAGAAAACAGTGAGTGAGTGGCTGGCAACACCAAGAATTATATTATTAGGAGGTCTGAAAGACTTTTGAAATGATCACCTCCTCAAAGTAGCATTTACTCGTTTGAGGAATATTTAATGAAGAGCATCAAGCACTGGTCTATGTTCAGGGAAAAGAGTGTACATAGTAATGAGTAGCCTGCATCTTTAATGATATTGTAATGTGCAAAGCACAATTTTAAACTCCACTTGAAGAGTGTATACAGCAATGTGTTACATAGTACTTGAGTGTGTAAGGGATACATATTTTATGGTTTCTGAGTGCACAGCTTTCCTGTAATACACACACATGCACTTGCACACACACACACGTGTGTGTGTGTGTGTGTGTGTGTGTGTGTGTATAAGAGAGGCAAAGAGATGTTCTGATGCTGATCACTCATTTCAGTAGAATGCCACCAAGCCTCTATAAACATTTAAAATTTAGTTTTACCTACGCATTTAAAAAGTTTAGGAGTGAAAACATTACCTGCAAGACGGCTCCTGCATGTTGATGGAATGTTCACACTTCCCATGCATACAGAAGCCATTGTAATGTTCTGGACAAGGTATGTGGTGTTCTCTGGCACTTTCTTCTAATTTGTTAGCATTCTCTGTGAATACAGATAAAAGCAAGCACCCCCTGTAAATACTTTCTTCGCCTAGTAAGATCAACCAGTACATTAAGAAGCAAAGCTACAGTAGGCAAAGCTATTTAAAAGGGCAAAAACTAAAAGGCCATGCTTCTGAAGAAAGAGGGAGAAAGAATTGAAAGACAGACGTCTTTACAATTGTGTTTAGAGATGAAACTGCAAAATTGCCCAGTGCTTTTCATGCTTTTATGCAATTTCCTACATCTTTAACAGCCAGTGATGTTTCTATGAGTTGTCAGACAGCTTTAATTTTCCTTGCTTAGACCGTACATTGATCATAAAATAATCCAAGAAGAAATATTCTATATTTTGAATTTCAAAGCCCAGCATAATGTTCCTAAGAGTAAATTGCTACAATACCTTGATACTTTCTCAGTGTGAGAGCTTAAAAGTTAAAATATGGCCATGTTCAATTGTTAAACAGACATTTTTCCAAACCAAATGCAAATTTCATCAAATGTATTCTTTCAGGCTTTTAAAATCTACTGGGGACATGAATTTGACTAACATCTGTACATTTTTTATTGCTAAAATAAAATTATTGAAAGGGGAAATGTTATTTTAGCATCATTTATGAAGATTCAAACAGTACACACTTACTGTATGCTCTAAGTATATTTACTGCATACTATTTGACCAGTGTCAACAATGCTATGTAAAATTTAAACTTATTAAAGAAAAACTTGTGTTCTTAAATGAACCATTTTCCCTGTTAGTGTTTTGTTTATATATGGTTTTATAAAGATATTTAACTCTTTTTTGAGTTTTTTCTTAATATGCACACTTCATATTTGTAATGGCATCCCTAAGTAGCCCTCTGATCCTTTATACTTTCATCTTATAATAAAAGCATATAAGTTCTGATATTCTTGAAATTTTCTGCCCAAATGCATGAGAAATATGACTTTCCTGACCTCATTCTAGATATTCTTCAACCCAAAGAAAAATTTCAATCTAAAGAAATACTTTAACACGATAGTAACTGGTCAGCAGTAATGGAATATGTCAAGCTAATTACTATTTTTACGATATGGATTATTTCCTACTATTCCCACATAGGGGTATTTTTTTATTATAGTGTATACTTATAATTTTCACAGGCATTCATGGATGATGAACATATTCATCAGAATAAAAAATATGCCTCTGGCATTAGTACATTAGACAAATAGGTAAAGCTATAATATATCTATACATTTTAAGACTGGATGCCATCTGCAAATAATTAAAATTTGAAACAAATTGTTAAATATGTTTAATGCTTTCTTGTGTAGGGTTGTTTATGTGTACTGTCGTGATGAGCAATATTTCAAGTTCCATACCCAAATTGATAAGGACTTTACTATATGCACAATAGAAAGCTTGTAGATGACATTTCAGCCATTAGTTTTTAATCCACGTCTCTTTATCTATGAGATCAGCAATACTTTGTTTGCACTGTAATATTTCTACATTGGTAATTAGCATTAAAGTGAATGAACTGCTTTCATGGAGAAGACTGTAAGGATATAGAAAATTTGTTCTTGGTTTCTCCCCATTCCTTTAACTTATTTTGGAATTTTGTGCTTAGTGTTTTGGTAGCAAAATTATACCTGTGGTAAGCAAACACAAGTACACTGCTGGATAAAATTTCCAACATAGGAACATCTGACAATAATGCAAGCAGGGCAACCAGGGTATTAAATGCATCTTGCAATGGCTTGTGGTCATTCATGAATCCACAAAGATGTGGACTCATTCTGTGCCAGGCCAGGGGGCAAGAAGCTAGAGTAGTGTAACCATACACCTGCTGTTGAAGGAAACTGTAGCAGTGGGGGTTGTCAATCCACTGCTGATGTAATGAGCCAGCACTGATTTTCACTCTTATTTCTGGATCTTCTTCCAATAACAAACTAGTCAACACTTCTATTTAGGGTTCGTTAGTTACCCTTCGGTGCTTCTGCACACCTGCATGCAGGGGAATTTTCTCTGACTTCCCTGTATTTCAGTTATACATTGTCTTTTCAATCATAGTATTTTTTTTTCAAACACATCTTATTAGGGTTATTTTTCTTTCTGTCAGCTGCAAAAGAAGATCAAGAATTTTTGTAACTAAAAATCCATTTTTTAGACTATTTTATTTTTAACACAGTACCTCACCCCCTACTGACAGTTTGTTTCTGAGTTTGAGCCATGTCCACAATTATGAATTGAAATCTAAGGGCAAAAACAGGAGCTTGTTTGAATGAGGTATTGCCTTCCTGTGGCAAGAGCTGTATGTTTTTACAAAGTTTATTATCCAACCAGAATGATCACATGGGAGGGGAATAGTTTCCATCATAAAATCTGCTAATTAGTTTACACCATTCCTTATGAGCTTGGAGTGCTCTGTTTTGCTGCTCATAGGATACTGTCAAATAAGAAAGTAGAGATATTGAAAATAAATGAGTAGAAGAAATGATCCCTGGGCAAGAAAATGAGGAGTCATCAATATGTGTCAACAAATTTATAGTCAATCCAACCAAGTAAACCAGTTGATTGAAAACCTGAATATATAATCACTTCTAGTAATGCAATAGACATACTTTAGAAATGAGATTTAAGTATATTAAGGAGAGGAGAAGCACAGAAATCTAATATGCCCAACAAATATGGGTATGGACCATGGTGAGGTGAGTACTTGCCATCCTGACGTTTATGGATAAGTGGGTATTAAAGCACTAATAAAGCATTTACATATTTAAGATTATATAAAAATGATACTTTGGAAGCCTGCACATTTCCTCCAGTGGCTGATGATTTAGACATCGATTTCTCCATCCTCCATTTAAAGAGGTTTAATGTAAGGGTTGAGCTCTCTCTTCTAAGAGAGATAGTGATGATGTTAGAAACTCTTCATGTCTCTGTTTTAAATCCTCAACCAGTTTCCTGTTTAAATGTTTACAAGTGGTTTGTTCTAAGAGATCTTGACCCTTTTATGAGATGGTTTCTGTTATGACTTGAGTTATTTGCAGCAGAGCTAACAGGGATGCATGTCCATTGCTAGTCAACTCTTGTCAAGTGTTGTTGAAGTAGGCTGTTCTATAGCACAGCTACACATGTTGTTTCTACCTTGATGCTTACAGGGAAAGAGACAGGGAAATCCACAGAGACAGAGAAAGAGAGAGGCAAATGACAAAACCTCACCTAACTGCAAGTCGGTTATGTTAAGTGGGTACAAAGGGAGAAAAGACAGACTGCTTAGCACCTTAGACTTAAATCAACACAGCTTAGAATGGGGTGGTGCATGTGTTTACATTTGTTGTGTGTGTGTGTGTGTGTGTGTGTGTGTGTGTGTGTTTACCATTATTCCTTTCTTTCCCCTAAAAGCTGGAAATATGATATTTAATCCATCAATGCAACATATATGGATCAAAGCAGAGACATCACTGTGTGAAATTTCCCAAAAACTATATTTCTAAAGAAAGAATGCTTCCCTTTGGATAAGGGCTAGAGCTTGGCCAAACAAGTTTTGAAAGTCAAGTTATGTTATCTATTCTAATTCTCTCCAGGGATGTAAATCCTGAAAAGCCATCATGAACCAGCAAATCTAGAGTTCCAGTTTCAAAGACAGATGAGCTGTACATTTTATTAGTGTCCTATGTTAGTGTTTCACAGTCAACTCAATTCTCTTGTTCTGGTGCCCTGCTCTCTAGTCTTAGAATAATTTCACTTATATGAAGCATACAACATGAATATCTTATCCATTTGACAGTTCTATGTTTGAGGTGATTGGTTCTGAATTTCTGTGTATTTTCAGAATAATTTCACTTATATGAAGCATACAACATGAATATCTTATCCATTTGACAGTTTTATGTTTGAGGTGATTGGTTCTGAATTTCTGTGTATTTTCTTTGGGAGTGAACACAGGTGGCTTTCTTCATTCACCCCTCTTAGTTCTGGGGTTCTGTAATCTCAAACTTATGAGAAGATCAAACTTCATAAAGTCCAGAAACCAGCCCCTACTCATTGCATGTTACAGCTGGGAGGCCTATTGGGGGCTGGCCACATAATATTTTTCTGGTGACTTTCTCACATTGCTTTCCTCAGGTCTTTCTTTCTAATGTACACAAATTCCCTAGGTCACTGATTCCCCAGGGACTGATTCTATGTATGCAAGGATTTCAGAGTAAGTTGGAAAGATCCTCAAAACAAGAGGTAACCATCAAGGATTCAGTGGCTATTTTAGGGAACAGATTTCTACTGCACATTTTAAAGCAACTAGAGTTGTTTGTTGGGCAAATACATGTGTACAGTGAAGAAGTATGCTTCTGCTGGCATTAAAAAAGATATTTTAGTACCATTTCTCAGAGATATTGTATGCTGTTACTGTATGGTAGCTATGATTTTTTTTTTTCCAAATTTCTAAATTCTTTGAACTCCAAAAGTAATATTTATTATTTTGGTAATATTTACTCATAATTCATTACTAATAGGTGTTTGCTAATATTTTTTGTAATTTTTTTATATCCTAGGGGAAAGAAGTATAGAAATAGGAATATTAGACATATTAAACAAAAAAAATAATTTTTGCCTTAATTAGTTTTTTAAATAATTACTTTTAAAAAAGATATAAAACATCCTAAATTTTTACTATGTCTATAATCCCAACATTATAATGTTAAGTAATCATTTTTATGTATTGTTTTCTTTTGATGAACAATATGTTTGTGGATCTAAACTCACTTGTTAACATCATCCTTTACATCACATTTTATCTTGACAAGCATATGTGTATGAATAGTACAGACTGGTTTGTTATCTTTTCAACTATCTTTTCCTGTAGATAAACAAAATGTACCATGGTTTTCTAGAACACCAAATCTTTCAATGCTGAATATTGATATAATACTATTTTTCACATTTAATGACAGTATAGGGAAACTTCAGTACTGAACCATTGATATTCTTGCCCCTGTTGTGGTCAGTTAGTTGTTAACCTTTTCCTTACTTAACTGCCCTATCTCTTAAGCAATTTGAAAATAATTTTATTTAACCACTCAGGAAAAGGAAAATATGTAACTCCATTATATTTACATTATGCCTGGGACAGAAATAAATTATGAATTTGAAGTAAAGTCATGCTTGTCCCCCTCGTTGATTAGAGTTGGTCTCTGAGAAGATACTCAATTCTTATGATTTCCTCTCCTTATCTTATCAGGTATAAACATATGAGGTGGCAGTAAAACCTCATATCTAGCTTGAATTGCAACGGAAGTTTTTTAAAGATCAGAAAACTGTTCCTATTGAATAGGTTCTGAATGTAAGCAATGAGTTCTTGCAAACTAAGGAATTCCATAATAACCTCACCTGCTGTCATAGTTTCTTCAAGGCATTGATGAGTAGATGAGAAGAGCTTCTCCTTTTTTAAGCCTCTAGGACAGAGACTCAAATAGAATGTGAGCTAAAAGTGACAGCCTAGCACAGGGGACAGAGGTATTTAAGGACACAATCAACTCTCAAGTTTTGTGAACAGCAGAGATCCAATCATAACATTCATAGTTATTTAATCTCTGTTAAGGATTTAGAAAAATAACTCTTCCAAACAGAGGCTAAGTCCTTCAAATGCTACAATTTAAATATTTCTTCTTCAGGTTGAATGTTAGCCCCTTTTTTTTTAGAAGAATAATTGAAACCACTTGGATTTGAAAGTTTGTTAAGCAGAGGCATGCATTGGGAGCAGTAGAGATGAAAATGCAGAAAAAAATTCTTCTTATCCCCAAATGTTAAGGCACTAAGTAATACAAAATGTGGAAAGTGAAAATCCATATTACCATTTGTAAACATTTTTACTGGATATAAAATTAAAATAAAGTGAAAGAAAACTAATTTTCATGTCATTACATTCTCAAGCAAGGCCTTGATGGCATTTTCAGGAACTACTTGAATTTAATTGTAAAAAATACCCAAATCTGGAATATATGTAGTAATTTGGGGACATGGGTGATTGAAATGCCACAATGCCAGAAGATTATTTGCATCATCATCATTTTTTTTTTTTTTTTTTTTTGGTACTGGGGATTGAACTCAGGGGCACTTGACCACTGGGCCACATCCCCAGCCCTTTTTTGTATTTTATTAGAGACAGGGTCTCACTGAGTTGCTAAGTGCCTCACCATTGCTGAGGCTGGCTTTGAACTCGCGATCCTCCTGCCTCAGCCTCCCAAGTGCTGGGATTACAGGTGTGCACCACCGCGCCCGGCATTTGCATTATCATTTATTATTTCAGTTTTTACTAATAATATATGTACATTGATAAACACTGAGAAATCTGTGAAATCTTAGGATAGAAATTTGTGTGTCATATTTTAACCTATGACATCCAAATATAATTATTGTAATTTAAGCATTTGTCACAACAAGGCTTAAACAGATTTAGTTAGAAATTCTGGACCTCCAAGAAAATAGAAAAATATTATTATATTTTTTTGCTTCTGTTAAGAGTAAAGTATGATAACTCTTAGGCATTTGCTCTATTATTTTGATTCAGAAATATTCAGCCAGCCATTGGATAGCAGTCCTCTTAGAATGAAGAATACAGGCCACTGGGAGAAGCTGTGTTCTGCCTCCAATGGTCCTCTTCAAACTTCACCAGTCAAGAACCTATTAGCTCTCAGCAGTGGGTAACTCTTATGGGTTTAGAGGATTTAGCTTGAAGATCTTTTAAAAATACAATATTTTATGGAACTTTAGATAGTTTTGACAACATTTTGTAAATATCAGGCCTTGGGAAGAGGTAGGGATCTATGGTTCATTAGCCTCCTGAGAGTCCAGAGCTGAAGTTGCCTTAAGCTTATCAGGGGCAATTTGCTACAGATTTCCCCACTGAGCTTTCGCTGCAGCATCTCTTCTTGCTTCCAAGCTGTTTTCAGAAGACAACGCTTGCTATAAACCTTAGAGAAAGGAAACAATTATGGGGAGCCATGTTATTGCCAGAATATTTCCCTTCTTTTGTCTTGAACTAAGTCTACGCATTTCTGGCCAAATTTATTTGCTTAGTGGCTAACCTGGGTGTCCTTTCTTATGAGTGTCTTTGGTGACAATTCTGAAAACAACACTAAGTGACAGCAAAAAAGAAGCAAGCCACTCAGGTCCCATCCATTTTAGCTGTCTGGACTGTGTGAGTCAAGCTGTTTTCTTCTTAGGCTATGTATGCAGAAATGGGAAAATAATCAAGATAAGCCTTATCAGGTGACACATTTGTTTTTCTTTGTGACCTGAAGTTATGAACCTTCAGAGAGTGAAGAGAATTGAAAGTGGAACATTTACTGGAATATGGTGAAAGCAAAGAATTTAATAACATAGAAAGGACCACAAAAAAAAAAAAAAAAAGGAAAAGAAAACTCAGTAATTTATTATATGAGTACTTCTTGAGTCAATAACATGTGCCTGTCCTGTGTTGTTACACACTTTATATCACTTTATATACTATATCTTTTGTTTCCCAGTGATTTTGCCTGATGTCTTCTAAACACAGCAAAGAAAACAAGTTGTGTCAAGATGATTTTATATATATATATATATATACATATATATATGCATATATGTAATATTAAATATAATATATAACAATTGATATTATATATAACATAAAATAATATACTATAATATATAATTACTTCAGAATCCACAACAGGATTAGCATTGTGTTAATACATAACATGATTAAAAAAATTGTTCCTTGTAATAGACCTCTTCAAGGTAGATTTGTAAAATTTCCATTTTGAATACTTTAAGAAACTAAAGCTCAAACAGCTTAAATTACTTGTCTTAGGAATTTACGTAATTGATAAATAGAACTGAGGTCAGAATTGGGGCTGTTTCCAGTGTAACAAGCAGACCATGCATGCAGTTAACAACTTCCTAAAACACAAGACAACATCTAGCCTCCATGTTTTATTTATTATTTTCCCTTTAATACCCATGACTTTATCCCACCTAGATCCCATTGCTAGTCTGAAAATTGATTATTTTCTTCTTTCTTCTTTTGATCCCAGGAGAGGCATCTTATTTAAGGCCAAGTCTTTGTGAATCCCTTCTATAGAGGTTAGGGCTCTTTCCATCAATTTTCTTTTCTCTCTCCTGTTTCTCCAATTGTTTCTCAATTTTTTTTCTCCCTCTTGTTAGCATTTAACTATGTTAAAATGTCTTCCTTCTTAAAATTAAAATTTAAAAACCTCTCTCAATCCACGTCCCTTGGTAGACCTCTTGTCTCCTTTTCCCCTTTTAGAGCTAAGCTTCTTAAAATGTTGTCTCTTCTCCTTTTCTTCACTATGGCACTATCTTCCATTCATTCTTTAACCTGTGTCTCTCTGACACCCTTCAAAGAAACTGCTACAGTCAAAGTCAACAGAAGCATCTCTGTTGCTAAGCCAAGTAGTCTCTTCTCAAACTTCAACTGTCTCAATCTCTCAGTAATATTCAATATAGTTGACCACTTCTTCCTTTTAGAAACCCTCCCTTACCTGGGTTTCTAGACAACACCTACCTCCTTTTTTGTTTTGCTTGTTCCTTCATAGTCTAGTTTGTGGGCTCCTGTTTTCCAACTGATTCCATAAACATTGATCATTGCCTAAGGTTCATCTCTTTTTTACACTTTGAACATTCTCCCTGAGAGACAGCTCATCCCCAACCAAGGCTTCCATCATCGCCCAACCTTCTCTGACTTCAAAATATTTGTTAGTCAGTCCAGATAACCTTTTCATAAGTGATCACACCTTTATAGAGTTTTGTATCTATATACCAGGGCACTGTGTCTCTCAGTGACCTCAAACTCTTCAGGCTTTCCTCCTACTGCCTCCCCCAGCTTCTTTGCCCAGAATATTCTTCCATTCATTGACTAAAACCATAAATTGGGGTTTCACTTTTAATTTTAGCTTGAGTAAATCACCAAATCCTATGATTTCTACTTCTTAAATATCTCCCAAATTTTCTTTCTTTACATTTCTACTCCTATTCACTGAAATCAGATCACTTACTCAGGTAATCAACAATCTTGCCTCTGATCTTACCAGCCTCCCCCAAAATGGTTCTCCACACTACATCCAGAGTGATCTTCCTAGAAGAAAAGTATGAATGCATCATTGGCTTTCTTAACCACCCTCCTACAAAGAAACAATTATCAAATTATTCCTCATTATTCTTCAATGAATCAACTTTTAATATTACTTAGAAAACCATTCAGAATCTGGTCTCAGCTTCTCCATCCTCACCTTTTGTCATTGTCTTGCATCCTCCTACACTTATGATAGGAAACTTCTTTCTGCCTCTGGGACTTTACATATGCTGTTCAATGCTCACTACCCCTGCTCCCCTTCCCCACTTGATTGGTCCAAATCTTACTCATTCTTCTGGTCTCCTTATTGTTATTCTTCCTTTAAGAAGCTTCTATAAAGTTCTCCCCTGCCCCTTCAGTCTGGACTCACTGATCTTCCTACTTAAAGCCATTTCCTTCTCTTAGCACTTTCACACTAAATATTCATCATTGTTTACTTCTCTGTGTGACACATTAGTTCAGAAACTCCTTTGTAAAGGCAAGTAATGGACCTGATTTTTAAAAAACACTGTTGCAATCTGTACAACATGACACAGGAAAAAAATGATAAATATGTAGTTTTTAACAGAACACTGTTTCCATAGGTTTCTCCACTGATATGGTTGCTCAGAATAGAGAATCTGCCAGAAAATATCCAGAAATCATTATCAGTAGAAAAAGTATCTTAACCTCATGCCATGGCAGCAACATTTTGTAGGTGAGGGTAGCATGACAGGAAATGACTAGAGGGACAGTGAGATCTATCTCATGAAAGAATATCTGTTGGAGAGTTTGGCTACAGACTCCATAGAAATGGATCCATAGAAGGGGGCTTGGTTTCTGGGGGGGCTGATGGAGAAATGAGCATATCATATAGATTTAAAAATATTCCCTTTTGTAAGCATGGATGGGTGAATCTGAAGTGAAAGATTTATAACCATTTTTACTTAAAGATTGAGGAGTATGGGAACTTTGGTTCTTCTAGGAGGAAAAATTGACATTTGTATGCATGTTGTACTGTAAAAGTTACACTGGAACTAGTACCACCAAATGTGAATTCATAGATTCTAATCTGGCCATTCATACTGTATCTCTGGTGTTATGCAGAATTAAGAAATATAAACCTTTTCTGAACAATGAAGACGGAAACATCTATTTAAAAATGAAGTGAATCAAAACAAACAAAAAACCAGGCAAATTCACTTTAAAATAGAAACTAGAATTATAAATTTATAAAAATTTTCATTTAGTTGTCTGCTTCTGAATATACACATGCATTCATCCTCATACTTAAGAATATTTTACAGTGATAGATGATAAGCATCCAAACTATAAGCGCAAATACACTTGATGTTATTACAATGAATAAGGCTGGCAATCAGCTTGGTTTTCTGTAAGAGCACTCTACAAGAACTGGAGAACTTTAATCATTTCTTGAACTAAGACACTAAGGTATAGATTCTACTCTTCAATAGGCATTCATGAGCAGAGTCTTTGAGAAAAAAGACATTAGCAGTGGTGTATAAATCTGTATGGAAACTTTAAAACTGAACTTCTGGAAAAAATAAAGGGAAATAAATTAAAAGTTTCATAAAATTAGTGGTGAAAGAACCTCTAGTAGCTAGAGATGTTTTGTATTATTTCAACGGAATATTTAAGTTTAATGTTAAATTGTTAATCAACTGCCTAGTCTAGAAACTGTAGACAGCCATAGTTAGGATGCTATGCCATGGTACACAGCTGAGCAGCACCTTGTATTTGCATGTTACAGGATTATAGTTGTACACAATACAATGCATTTATGTTTACGTGGTGCTGAGGATCGAACCCGGGCCACGCACGTGCGAGGCGAGCGCTCTGCCACTGAGCCACAACCCCAGCCCAAACAGTTACAGGATTATAGAAGACACCTGTTGCTCTGACAGCCCTCACAAAAGTATATGTGTATGTGTGTGGTTTGTTTTGCAAGTACACAATTCTACTATGATCTTGTAGGAACAACAAAATTTATTGAGATAAAGCCTAATGATCATTTCAGCTTATTAAAATTTCTCTTTTGAGGACAACATTGCTTGTTCTGGTGGAGACTCACATCCACTGATGTGAAACAGACTTCCAAGCTTTGGTTCTGATCAACAGAATCAGAATCATCAGTTGAGGGTCCTGAATCTGTCTTTTCAAAAAGGTAATTTTGACACTCAAACAATGTGTATCACTATACTCCTGACCTCACCTAGCCCCTTCTCTTCCTCTCGTTGTCTTAGTCATAGGATGTTAAGTTTTCCTGGCTCTGGATCCCCCTTACTTCCCTTGGTGACTGTCCTGTGCATAGCCCACCTTTCTGGTCCCAAGTCTGGCTCAGCTCTTGAGCTCCTGTGCTCAATGGACATACTAGTTGTGGTTTGAGGACACTGGCAATAGTCTGTCCTCTGCTGCTCTCCCCACATCTACCCCTGCAAGTCAAAGGAGTCCTCAAGGGCCTTCAGCATACCAAGCTTTCATTAACTTTGGTAGTCAGCTTCAAAGATTCCTTTTGGAATGTGTGTGCCTCTTTTGAGAATCCATCACTCAAAGAATAGGCTGTGTGCCTAGAACGAGTGTCAACATCTGCAAGATTTCTAAGTTTTGTCAAATCTCATATGTTGAGACCATCTTTTTCAAATGTCCAGGCATCTTTAGTGAGTCTGTTACATAACTAACAGAATAACAGCAAGAATTCCCTGTGTGAAAGCAAAGGAAGCATCCTCTAGTATATAGGAACAAATAACATGGCTGAGAAAAGGTGCAGATTTTGAGGACAACATTTAGGATTGCATCCATTTCCGACTGGGAGTGAAGGCATGTTGGCCCACTGTTCATATTTACATAGGTTCAGCTAATTTGTGAAAAAGATAAAGTCCTAAGAGAATAAACATGGGCTGCAAAGAATGCAAACAGAGAAAACATATGGAAACAAAACTGCCATTTGTGACCATGTGACACCTGGGAGAGATGATGTTACAAAAAATAGCAGTTATTGACAGCAGAAGAGCAGACAGAGGCAGCAAGGGGTAGGGTGCATAGGAGATACATCTGGCAGCCACAACTACCTTGCTATGGTGGCTTTGAAAAAAAACTCAATGCGTCTTGGTGGTTTGGCTCAAAGAGCCAGGTGTACTTTAGTGATGTGACGTACCCATAAAGGCACAACCAATCCCCAGCTTAGGTGACAAGGTAAAGTGCAGTATGGTGGAGAACGCTACCCAATAAAATGTATATATTCTGCATGAAAGGGCTTGGTGAATAGGTTAAAGCCACCTTTGCTACCTACCTTTGCCTTTTTCAGTGAAATGTAAAAATATGAAGGTAAAAGTGTGTTGCTAATTTTAAATGATGAGAAGGAAATCTATAAATGAATGAAAAGACCAAGTGTGAGGCAATGCTGAGGAGTTTGCATATTTCTTGTCTACAAAGTCATGGCCCAGAAAGGGGAGAATTTAGAGAATTTATGGCATAGATTAGTAATGATTTACACATTTGGAGCCCTGCCATATGATGGTGTCTGACCATATTAATGTGATCTTCACTGAAAGGTCTACAAACTATGCAATCTTTTCTAATAATCAAGGATAAGGAAAATAATTTTAAAAAATGCAGCTAATTATGTTCTGAGTATTTCTGAAGGTGGGTTTGACATGCTAATGGAATTAACATTCTAGATACAATTGATTTAAAAAATAGTCATGAAATCAAGTCTAAGGCAGAATTTTGAAGTTTTTATGAATTAAGTAATTTCTTAACACAGAATAGCCCCAGAACAGCTTAATGATAATGAAAAGTTATTTAATGTTGGTGGTATTTCTCAATTGTATCTTGGCACATGTCAGTGAATCAAATATCTTTGTGTCTAAGCAGAATAAGACTAGTAAAGGTGTTATTGGTTTCTAAAATAAAACTTTTAAAGGTGTGAGAGTCTATCATGGACTTCTACATAATTCCTCCATTTAACCTATTTTAGAGACATAATAATATTAATGAAGAAGTCTTTTCATTCCCAGCATTATTACTTTTTTGTGTGTCATTAAAATCTTCTATGGTAAAATAATAACTAAATATTTCATTAGTTTCTGTACTGGGTTGAATCATGTCCCTTTAAAAATAGAAGGTCATGTGACGACGAAGGCAGAAATTGGAGCTAAGTTGCTACAAATCAAGGCATGTAGGAGCCACTAGAATCTGGAGCAGACAAAGAATGATTTTCTCTTTGAGCCTTTGGAGGAAGTGAATTTCAGACTTTTAGCCTCTAGAACTCTGAGGTGATAAATTTCTGATAAGTCACCTGATAAGTCACACATTATTTCTGGTAATTTGTTATGGCAGCCCTAGAAAACTAGTATAGTTACCATTTTCCAACCAAAGTCTTAAATTGATGAAGTGTACTTTTTAATAGTCCATATGAAATCAATGAAAGTGAGTTGAAAGATTGGTGGCAGCTGGCATGTGACCTGGAAAGTCTTCATTTATGTCTATTTTCCCAGCATAATTATTAGTAGTGTCCTATTTCACTTTCAAAGGATTTCTAATTTGGATGTTAAACTATGATCACCTGGGTTTAAGGTATGTTAAAGCACTCATGGTTCATTGCATTTGCAATATAAAAATTATGTTTTAAAGGTGCTGATATATCGAACAATGCTAATAACTACAGTAAAGATGGATTTTTGAGAGAAGGAGAAAATGCCTTGGAATGGGCTATGTTCTTTTTGATTTATTAATTCACTCTATAAGAAAGGCAGTCATCTTACATTGTTCATTTTCCACAGAACAAATAACGCTGCATTCTACCTTATTGAAAAGAAGGAAATGATCAAAAAAGCAAAGTAACATCAATGATCTTTTTGACAAAATAATTCTAGGTCACATTGGTATTGTGATCTCCTATATCAACTGTCTACATTTTAAGAATGTCTGAAAAACTGATGGTCATATGAAATTCTGACTCACTAAGAAAATGGGAAAGTTTATTTGACAATTTTTTTTAAGAACAGTGGAAATTTAGAGTACTCCATTAAGAAAATTAGAAGATTAAATATTCTTGTATTTTAAATGTTGTCCTTTAGTTAAGTGCAATTCCTATTTTTTTTCTTTTACCTTCTTAATTTCTAGTCAGTGATATCACTGAGCATAGAAAACTATTCCTAGAAATAGTTAAGGATGTTGTGTGAGGCTAAACGGTTTCTTTCCTCTTGGACATCATTTAATGCTTGAAATTAGTTATTAACTAAATGGTACTTCGTGGCCTCATAGTGCTCGTTTACCTTTTAACAGGTCTAACATACTCCTAGTATATAATTTACACTCTCCAAGTAGATGGTTAGCCACTCAAGAAATCAATAGGGGTTATAAAACATGTAAAAATTTGAATTTGGAGAAAGTCAAACACATATTTTGTCCACAGAAAACAGAACAGCTCACATTTACAATTGAGGCTTCCAGAGAATCATTTATCTTGAAATAGGAAAAGCACAAAATGAATACATCCAGAGATGGGAGTGGAGTGTGACACATCCTTCAAGTCCCTTCACATTTGCTTTGATTGATAGTGTGAATACCAACTCACAACTTTTGGCTTTTGCAATGTGACCATGTAGCCCTTTAGATCTTGGAAAGGTAAAAAATGTGTTTCCTGTCATGAAGTTTCTAAATTGACTAGAGTTTCATTTGGTCTGCATCTAATTAATTCATTAATGAAATCACTCACTTAAAAAATACTCATTTCCTCCCTTGAATCAAATACTACAGGTACAGGGCTTGAGCAGTGAGTCAGATAAAGCTTCTCTCTTGAAGGGCAGTGAGTGAGAGTGAGATAGGCAATATACAAAAACAAACAAACAAAATCCTAATATCTAAATTAGAACTATTACATGGAAAAATAGGGTGTTCAGATATAGAATACTGGGTGGGAGACCTAGTAGTGAGAGAGGAGGAGAGGTGTAGGGAGGAAGGAAGGATGAGCTAGTCAGGGGAAGAGCTTGTGACTGAGTGAACAGCACTCAGAGGAAGGTTCTACTCTAGAAAAGAATATTCTAGAAAACTGTGTTGTGGCTACAACAGAGAAACCCAGGTAGAGTGTAGAGAGAGGAAGATGCAGGGGAAGGTGCAAGGGTCTACTTTCTGTACAGAACACTGAATGCGAGGCTAGGAAGTTTTGCTTTAATTTCAAGAGCAAAGGGGAAACCATTTGGAAAGCTTTGAGTATATATGACTGTTGTGGAAAACTGAAGAAGGACAGGGTGCAGAGGAATCAGGTAAAATAAACAGGAGACCTGCATAATAGTGTAAATGAAAGTCAGTAAGTCTTGAACCCAAATAGTAGCAAAGGAGGGAGAAAACAACAACAACAACAACAAAAAAAAAACCCTTCTTTTCCACGTATATGTTAGAGATGGACTGAATATGTTCTATGTATTGCAAAATGGGAGGAACAACTCAAAGATAACTAGGTTGTTGACCTAAATCTCCAGGTAATACCATTCTGAACAATGGGAGAGATGAGAAGAAATATTTAGATTCCAATATATAAACATGTCAGAAATCTCTTATTATGATCATTTTTGGAAAATACTGAAAATTCTGTTTGTATTTGAGTATGTCTACAATAGAATTGATGTCAACTGGATAGTTGACATTGTTCATTGTTTAGTAATTTGGTAGAACACTTATTAGGTGATGAAATGTCCTCCAAATAATATTAAGAAAATTCATGATTATTAAGTGGAAACTTATAGCTATTTAATGTCCAAAGTAGGAGAAAGGACATTTATAATAGTCTACAAGGCACCTGGAGATGTAAATTTAAAGGCAAGATAAAAAATATCATGAAATAAAAGGGAATTTAGACTATGAAGAAACATCACTGAGGAATGCTTTTAAGCAAAGCATTTTGTCTCTTTTGAAAAATTTATCACAAGAAAATATGAGTTCTTTAAAGATAAAAAGTTAGCACTATTGCTCTCTCCAATTTCTATTATATAACCCAGGTCCTCTATTTGTCAAAAGATTATTAAGTAATGTTATTATGTTTTGATTGCTTAAGGCTTTATATTTTTCAAAGTGTTTGCAGTTCTCACTTAGAGACTGTAACACTTCTAGGAGGCTGTGTGTGTGTGTGTGTGTATGTGTGTGTGAATGCACACACACATGCACATAAATACATATGCAAATATATATTTAAAACACATATGCTTATATTGTATACACTATACAAACATTTTTTCTTTGATAAATTTGGAGGTTAAAGCTAGAAATATACAATTAGTCCCGACTATCATATGGAGAGTTAAAGGCAGATAATTAGATCTGGAAACCATTTCTGTTTCATTTCAAAAAATCTATTTTAAAATGGATTTAGATTCATAGAAAAGTTACATATAGTACAGAAAATTCTCATATACCCACACCCAATTTTTTGTGTGTTCTTATTTTTAATCTGGTGTTTTCTTCACAATGTTTCAATGGTAAGGAATTGTCTTAGAGTTGTACACATAGAGTTAGGGGAAAAATGAAAGAGGCAGTCATCTGGATAATTTCAGGCCAGAAAACAATTTTGTTTGAAAGGTATAGATAATTGAGACAGAAATGTTTTTTTGCCTGGAGAGATCCCTGTGATTGCCTTCCTCCTCCACTCAAGTCTGCAGGTATAGTCATAAACATAGGTGTTTCACTTACTAATAGAAACACTATCATTCAATGTGAAGAATGTGGGTTTTTTTGAGAGGGCTAAATTGCTTAGTTCTATATTTTTTCTTGAAAATAAAGCACACTGGATATTTTTCATTATAAAAGCAATTCACATTGAGTGGAGAATAGTAAAAACACAAATAGTAAAAGAACAAAAGAAAAAATATACAAACTTTACAAACCTAAAGAAAACTGCTATTGACAACTTACTTGTTTATCTCTAGTATTTTACTATGTGTATTTTGGGGGAGTTCTGTGGATTTAGTTTGGACAAAGCAGAGGCATTCTTTTTTATTTTTATTTTTCAGTTTCATCTCAGGGCATGTCTATAAGCAGCTCTCACATAGCAGTGAAGTTCTGTTGCTCACTGTGGTTTATTCTAAGGAGGCCATTTAGTCTATCTGGAGAGAAACTAATCATCTGAAGGCTACCATCTTATGTTAGTTGGCCAGTGGTTGATGGTGCAGACACAAGAATTTAAGATGACATCAGCAGGAGTAAAAAAGATCTGAACTTTCAAAAACTAATTATATATCAATAACTTTAAAAGTAGATATATTGCAAAGACATTAATTACATCATTATCCCAAATAGCAAAAAATGGGAAACTACTAAAATTTTAGCAATCACATTATAGTTAAATAAACTATAGTGTAACAAAATAATTATTAAAAAATTATGAAGAATTTTGGTGAAATAGAAAATGAATAGGATGATGATATATACAATATGTGGGGAATATAAAAAAACTGGCAAGAAATTCTCCGAAATTTAATAGTGATTTCCTATAACAACTAATTTTTTTTACAATAAAAATATTCACTAGTTGAAAAACAAAGATCACCAAATTTTTTTTTTTTTTTGCATAACAAATAATGGTGAATTCTGTAAGATTTTATTCTTACTTATCTATTTAGATTTAACATATTTAAAACTTTTCACTATTTTTGAACAACCTTTGTTACTAAGAATGTGAAGCTTTCTTCCCTTCCTCAACTTCTTAAACTCAGATATACACCAGTTGCTTTTATGTTCACTCTGCTTTATAGAAACAGTTTCTCCAGGTGCCAAAAAATGTCTGAGTGTGTTTAGAAGGCTGCCAATCTTTTATGTCATAGTTGGCAGAACCTGGGGTGGGCTAATTGCTTCTGAGAGTAAGAACTTCTTTCATATTTTTATTGGTCTTGGGTCACTGTAGGCAACTTTTACTGTGTCCTGACTGTGGCCAGGGGGGTGACAGGACTACCCTTTCAGAGCACTGTCAGGCTTAGTAAAATCCAGTGTAGAGATATTTGTCTGAAGTTTGGAATAATGAATCTTCCACACCCATTAAAGAAGGTGAGTTTAAAAAAAAAAAAAAAAAGAAGAAGGTGAGTTTACTACAGAGAAGATGAAGTAGGCCTAGCAGAGGAACAGCTCTGCAGAGCTGTCTTTGGCTACACAAAGTTGGACTCATACAAGCTTTTTACTATCTTTTCAACTTCACAAGGATATTGTGAAGAAATTACAAGCAAAATATGAACCTGAAGAACTTTAGGTACAATTGTTTCTCTCTTATTCTCTGAACATTTGTTGGTATTTTCTAAGAGATGCTACACACATAAGTATGCTTGCTCTTACTCTCACACTACATACTTGAAATAGTATGAGTCAAATAGTGCGGTAATAACAGTGAATTTTTACACCACTGAAAGTAATCTCATTTCTATTATAAATGAAGAGCTACTGTGTCAAATTGTCTGAGTTCAAAAGTACTGTTCCTGCTTACTAGTTGTAGGACCTAAAGCAAGTCACATATCTCTCTGTAGATGTTTCCTATCTCTAAAATGGGGATAGGAGGCCCATGTTGCATACAGGACTCATGCCCAGATTCCAAGGTAAAGGTTGGAAGCACAGCCTCAGTTTAAAATGAATGAAATAGCAGAACCTACTTATAAACATTTTTTAGATAATAAATGACAGGCTTAGCACTTTTTCTGGGTACAAATCTCTTTTTTTCCTAGCTCTAACCACAGGCAAGTTATTAACTATTATTCATGTTTATAAAATTTATAACATTGACTGGCAACATTGAGTATGGTAAGTGCTCATCAAATTATAACTATTTTAAACTAATATGTAAAATGAATAAATGAGATGTGAAATGTAAAGTACTTGGCACAGTGCCTGGCATATAGTTAGTGCTCAATAAATAAAATGAATAAGAATATCTAAACTGACAAATGAAGTGGAAACAAAACTTGATAAACAAAAAAGTATGAGAGTATTTTGAATAATCTATATGGAAAAAAATAAAAGATGGGAGATAAAGCATGGCCCAGAGGAGAATTGGTTGTATTTGGGACTACAAAGACAAAGGGTAGAAGGCATGGATTAAACAGTGTGGCACATGCCATGAAAGCTAACACTCCTGCTACAAAGTAGATCCCATGAACTAGTGCATGCAGAGCTTAGTGCTCTTGCTTCTGGGCAGCCTGCCTCTCCAGCAGGACCAGCAGGACCAGTAGTTTAACTGCCAGAACTTTCTTAGTCACCCTTTGAATATGTGTCATCGCCAGCATTGTATGAAAGGGAATCAGTTTTACTCAATAATGGATTCTTGTAAAAAGCCCTCAGTAGTTGAAGAAACCCTCCATGGTGGCTAGATCAGTAAAGGTGTACTTCATCTTGACAAGTTACAAAAGAGACAATCGCCATGGTGGCTTTTATCTCTAATAAAACAATATATTTCTCATGAAATTTTATAAAAAATGGAACTCTGTCAAAACAAGAATATATCAGGTTTACGTTATTTCTCAAACTACAAGCAGTATTAAGAGTGTAATTTGAACCACTTGTTAGTAACAACAAATCATGACTTGAAATGTATTCTCTCTTTGACACAGTGTTGCTGACTCAATATGGTCTATTCTTATGGAAACAAGTTTGTTATAAGAGAATATCCAATTTCTCTTTTTAAAAAATAACTTTTATGTTTTTATGCTTGATGGGATGATGAGATTCTGTAATACACTGGGAAAAAACCATGCATGATATTTATTCATTTGTAGCAGTATACCATAATTATCCAGCTTTCCTTTATCATTAATAATAGAAGATTGTGAATAAAAACATACTAATATCCACCAGATGTTCAGGAAAACATAAATATCCCCACATGTCAGCACATTTTAGCATAAAGTCAACAAAATTTTCTCTACTTCTTTTTTCCTTTTTTAGTTTTCTGAACATGTTCTTTGATACGATATTTTTAATCCTCATTAGGGATTTGCTTTGGTTCCTTTAATATCCGCCACAAGAGACTGTATATTTTCAGATGTACCCAATATGCATCTTGCTACCTTTTCTTACTGTTCTATATATCAAGAGGCAGGCTGGTATAATAAAAAGAGATCAGCAAGCTTTGTAGTTAAAGAGATCACAGTTTACATATACTATCAGCTTAAATAGCTGGATGACCTTGGACAAATTGCCTAAACTTTATGAGTCTAAAATTTTTAATCTTTCCAATGGCTGTAATTTTTTTTATTGAAAGGTCATGTCAAAAAGAAGCACTAATAAAGTGCCAACTATTCAGTTGTGTTCAATAAAATGTAGCAACTGTACTTATCCACCAGAAGACCATTTTGATTTGTTGGCTTCCTTTGAAAATCGGATTTCCTATTTTCTTCTCTAATACCTTAAGTTCATTAAAATTTCTTTTTTTTTTTTTTCCCTAAAATTCAAGTATTTTCCTCCAGTTATCATTCTATACATTCATCTCAGCCCCAGGTCCCTTCTACATATGCTGGATAAGGGCCAGGGCAGAATTTGTTATGCTTTTTAGTACCTAAAATGAAATCATGGTGCAGGTACTGATAGATTGCAATCAGTTTTTGCTGGTAGGGAAACATAACCCCCACATGGACTCCATGAAGTGGCCAGTAAGCATTGCATAAAATAATTTTTCAAAATTTTTTTCCCCCTATGGCTCCTCCAGGAACTGGGAGGACCATAACAATGTAGAGAACATATAATTTATAGAATGGTATCCCAGTGTTCTGGAAGGAAAATTCATTTACTACAAGAGGAGTTATTTATCCCTACCTGGTAGTTTACATACTATGGTTTACTGGAGGAATTTTCCCAAAGTGACCATCTTGCCAAGGCAATATCTTTATATTAAGAAACAAATATCATGGAAGGAGGTAAAAATTAAGTCTTCTCTTTTTTGTTCCAACCTTTTGAACTTTACATAAAAAAAAAAAAAAAAAAAAAAAAAAAAAAAAAAAAAAAAAAAACCACTAAGCCATCCTGGCATAGAGGTTGAATGTACAGACTTCATGACACCTTTGATTTCCATGTCATTTTCTAGAAGGGAAACAAATACTTGACAGGGAGTTGTCAATGTTTGATCCGCCCATCCCCTTTTCTCCTAGCTGGTTCATTTCCATTACCATTCAAGCACTGTGGGACTTGATTTCATTTTGGTTTGGATTTTGGCCAGGTGGTCTTTGCCCTAGAGTGCTACAACTGTATTAAGAGGCAGTAAAGATGTGCTCTTCCATGTCTCACTGCTACTCTATTAGTTTACTTTACTTTGATATAGAAATTGGCTAATGCAATACAAAATCTCCCTTCTCTGGAATTCAGAGAGCAGCTTATTTATATGTAGATGTAGCTATATGACATTTTCAAATGCCATACATTTGCATATGAAGGTCTCTTTCTTCCTCTTTCAGTAAACAGTCTCTGCTATTACTTCCAAAGCAATGTTTGGAATTATATTTTCTGTACAAGTTCTTCCTTAAAATGTTTTTTAAATGCCCTGTAGAAATAAAAAATTAAACCACATACTGGAATTCATCAGTTTGTGTTAGGAGTGAAAATTAATATAAAATTATATATATACATATATATACATAATTTTATATATATATAAAATTTTAATGTAGCACATAATATACAATTATGTAATGATTATATAATAATTATAATGAATAAATAATAATATCAATTAATAGAATTATATATAAGCTCCAGATTATGATTTTCAATATATTTAAATGAACCTGTGTTGATTTTGTTGAAATAATCACAGAATCGAAAACTTGAGACTTGATGGGTTAATTTGATGTGGAACTTTCTTTAAAAATTCACATAGTTCTGTTTTTCAGTAGATGACTGCCAGTCTTAATCACTTATTCATCAAATAATTATTTAGTGTCTAGTATGTATCAGGCACTTTTTCAGGCACTGCATTTAGATTGGGGGATGGGGATGAATTCCCTGCCCTCATGGAGTTTATAAGGAAAGAAAACAAAATAAAAAGGGAAACCCACAAATTCATAGATAAAATTCTCTTTACATTAAAAAAAAATGTAAAGAAAAGGATGCCCAGTCGTGGCAGAGAGAAGGTTGGGGGTGCCTGTGGACAGCAAGGTACTCAAGAGTCCAGTGGTGTGAAGGGTACAGCCAGGTGAAGGTGAGAGGCAAACACTTTCTTATGAGGTAGTCAGCATCCAGGGCAAGTTGTAATCTTTAGACATTACGGTCCAGAAAAGTAAGCTTCAGACCAGGAAGTCCATTTTTACATAAAATTCTCAGAGTGAAATGACCATTTAATTTGACATTAGATAAGAGAAACATGAAGCCAGGGGAAGGAAGGACACAAAAGAGAGAAAAGCTTCTGAGTGTTTTCACAATTTGCATTGCTTCCCAGGGCCCCGTTACCCATCACTGTTTCTCAGGTATCCACTCTTAGCCATCTTTGCTTTTTCTTCAACCTGAATTGCCTGGCACCTTTTAGGCTCAGTCTGTACTTGAGGGTTAGCACATAATCATTTTCATTTCCACTTCTTTCCAGATTAGTAGTCCTATAGGTTCATTTCTATGTGATGTCTCCAAATTAAATGCATCAAGTACTGGTTCATTATTTTGGCCAGATCTGTTCTTCCTTCTGCTATTATCTTATCTCATGGAACAGAAGTACCAACCATCCAGGCAACTAAACAAGGAAGCTTAATATTTGTCTCGACTCTCCACTTCTCTTGGCATTCGTATACAGTCAGTTAGCAAATATAATTAGCTTTTGTCTTTTAAATCCTCCTAAAATATGTTTCTTCATCTTGTTCTCACCACTGTCCACAACCTTCACTTTTCATTATTACTGCCACATTCTCCTCATTCATCTTGTCTCCTGTCCCTTATCTTTCCAGCCTGTTCTTCATTTGGCTGCCAGGGGTACCTTTCTCTCCTCCCCATTCTTTATTTATTTAAGATGTGACATTATGTAAAATACCTCCATGGTTCACCCACTGAACAGTGGATAGATTTCAACTTCCATTTCAAATGAGGAAGGAGCCTGGACTGAGTTTACTAACTACTCTTTACTCTTTTCACTTAGCTCCATGAGTTCCCCTTCCTTATCCCATGCATCAGTCACAACAAACTGACCTGCCTCCTCATCAATGCCTACTTTGCCTTTCAAATGCTCTTCTCTATGTTGATAATGCTCTTTTCTTTTCTCTGCCAGGTAAGCCAATGTAAAAGCCACCTACTTTGTAACACGGTAGGGTTCTCATGTTACTGGTCATGCTCATGGTTGCCTCATTGCTTGAATCCCTGCTCTGTTGCAGTGTCGTCTCTGAATTCCACTTTCCTTATTTCTAAAAAGGTTCACTGTAGCTATTCTCCAAGTAGACTTTGAAGAGATTGTATACATAATACATAACTTAAAGTAAATATAAAACACATATGATTTTTCTGTTATTCTATTTCTTTAATGTTTTGTCTTCTGTTTGGCATAAGAAGTTAAATGAATAATCATTATTTAGTACAGGAATGTTTATTTAGTGTAATCTGAGTTTCTGAACTTGAAGTTAGAGAGAGGTTTAAGTGTGGTTTGTCCCCAAATTTCTTATTTCCCTAAGGACAAATATACCCAGCATGAGTGATAAACTGATCAATCATCAAGAAATTTACTACTGAGAATTGTGGACACAAATGGCTAACTAAATCACAATTTCTCTAAGGCACTATATTTTCCACATGTGCAGGATTTGGGGGTCTCAGGTTATTTTTTTGTGTCTGCCACCTTGAAGTCCTGGGTATCAGTAGCATCAGAACCAGGACTGTTCACTTCATGGGCACCACAGTCAAACCCATGTTGCTTAAAAGTACCTGAAAATAACTGGTACTTTTCTGTGCTGAGAACTCACCATTGTGGTGAGCACAGGCAAAAGCAATGTGGACCATAGCAATAGTGGCTTTCTTTGCTAATCCTTTTCAGGATTCTAACACATTTATGCCCATTCTGGGGAAAGTCATTGTTTGGCAAGGCCTGAGCACTTCTGTGTGTGGCTTCTTGTGCCATACAGAAAGGTAAACTCTCATCTGAAACAGATGCTGGAGATCATCTCTCTGAGATCCACACTTGACAGATAAGAAAACAAAGGCTTATGGAGATTAGAGGGAAAGGTGTTAGTGCCTAGGGAGGACTAGTGTACAACCACCACCAGAATTAAGGGTGGGGTGTGTTCAATCCCAGGTCTAGAATTTTTCCAGCCACATGGAAATGTCCAAAGATACCCATTTCACAGATGTTAATAGAAACAGGTAAAAGGAAAAAAAAAGCAAGAAGGATAGAGTTGTACAAGTTTTAAAATTGCATTAGATGTCAAATTAAAATGTTAAATTTACTTGATATCTGACTGACCAGTTAAGTTAGTTTTAGAGATTATGATTTTTATACTAAAATGAGTGTATGATGCTACATTGTATTTTGCTACCAAAATTTTGATTTCACTTTCAGTTTTGCAGATAGCATACTATTTCTAAGTTCCTCCTGGGAACTCTGGCCTACAGTAGGATCCACTGTCTCATATATTTGACAGTTTCAAAAACATCTTATACTCTAATGCTTTAAAAACACAATGCAAAGGGCAGATGACCAGTAATAGACATCGGTAGATTAGGATAATATGACAAATTGGCTGAATGGACAGGCAGGTGATGAATAATTTTAATATGACCCTAAAAATAGTGATGGGATGTTTGCACATTGACACTTGTCTAAAGGCAGATGGATATGCATGACCTGAGTTTTTAGACAGGTGTCAGGAATATTGATGGGTGGCACGAGGATGATCATTTTCTTGGCAGTGTTGCAGTAGACAGTTTGCATGATTAATGATGCATCTTAGTCTTTTTTTCACCCTCTCTCTCCTAGGGCAAAAATGGATATGAACCTTTGTCACTCCAAGGAATGTAAGAATCCTGCCTGTAGGGTAAGGCAGGAGAGCTATCCTGACCTTAGTGTTCCATTTTTGTTTTGGGGGTGAAGAAATAGTAGTAAAATATACAAGTGATCTTGACATATGAGATGACAGTGCCTGGTAGCATGGTGATAACATGCTTCTTATTAAGAGGGCTCTACCCCAAGGCATAGGAGCCTTGCACAGCTCTGAAGTATAGAAAGCATAAGACTCAGCTCTAACTAAAGCAAGAGCAAACTCTGACTTTGGGATGCATCTGAACACATACAAAGTTTGAATGAATATTAAGAACTACTCAAAAGAAACAGAACGAGACTAAGGCAGGAAATATGAGGTGAGATCATCTGCCTAATGTTTATATTCATTTTGGGTTTTCAGAGACAATTTTCTGATTCAAATCAATTCAATATTGTTTCTAAATGCTGAATCTAGTGAGAAAGAGCTTTTCTTTTCCAAGAATAATACTGTTTGCTGAGGTTTTTAAAATGTCACATAGAGCACTGAATGAACTATGCTATTTCAAGGCTCAAAATTAAATCCAAAGTCTAATAATAGTTTGTAGATGTATTTTGCTAAACCCAAATAGCCCATGTACTGAAAATATTATGATAAGTAAAAGTAATATAAGCTATGGAAGTAAACTACCAAAGTTTCTCTTCTTCTTTTTAAAGGAATGAAGGGTACCCTTGGAAATCAAGTCCCAATAGAAGAATTTGTTAATTAAAAAGGCACAATGCCTTTTAAACATAATCAAGGAGTATTAACTGATGAATTAGGTGATAAAGACAACATAGAAAATCTATTTCTCCAAAGAAATTTAAAAACAGGATAAAGTCTCATTTAAATGGTGAGAGGAGGTTAGAATTTAATTTTCATGAATACCAGTGACTAGACTGGTTGTTTATTTTCTGTTTACCAAGGGAAAGGACAAGAATTACAACTTAAAAATCCTCTCTTTGCAGTACTAGAAAGGTTTATGCTTGTATTGATTGTTGTAATCTCTAAATAAAATTCCATATTTTGAAATGTGGGAATGATGGGTGTATCTTATCTGGAATGTGCTCTTAACATTTTTAGTTCATGATTTTGATTAGCATACAATTCCACTTAAATATTGTAACTGTTTTCTTTCACAAGCTACATAATATTGCCTGAAACTAAAACAATTTTTGCTCAAGGTCTAAAACACTTTACATATGTTAGGTCCATTGAACTGTTCTGTGTATTTGTCATAGGGACGGGTTAAAGGGGCTACAAGGAAATAAAATTTATTGTTATAATATAAATTGTGGCCCCAAACAGCCCTCCTGCTTTTGGAAGATTGAGTTTGAATGAGACTTAAGCCAATTAGCAGAGAACAGGACCACCTGGGGCATAAATTTAAAGCTTTATATATAGTCAAGGGAAGATGGAAGCCAAAGGTGTTTTCATTTAATTTTTATATCCATTTTCTATACACATTTAGTGAGCTGATACACAGAAATGGGAATCTAGAATTTAAAAATTTTCTGGTTGAATTTTGTTAAAGTTAAATAAAACTTTATTTTGCAAATGAAATCATTATTTCTATCTGAAAATAATCAAAATTTTGATGATAATATGAAAAAATCCTAAAATGAAGTTTTCATATCCTAATTTTTTCCCAATAATAATTCCTGGGAATACAGAGTGAGTCACACTTCACGAAGGTTTTCTTGTTCAAAACATATGATAAAGACAGAAAAGATTTCATTTCTAAGATTCTCATAAAGGTTGGGTGACTTCCACAGGTTTTACAATATTGTAAATTGAGCAACTAGATTTAGAATTTAGGTCTTTTGATAACTTGTCCCACGTATTTTCTATAATACCTCAAATATGTGATACTAACAAATCACATAATAACATTTAATAAATTTTAGAGATAACTATATATTAATTCACCTGTATATACCAGAAAAATTTACCTCAACTTTCTTATTCATGACAACTTTTCACACAAAACTAGTATAGATGAAAAAATAAAATAAAGAAACCAAACCTCCAAAACCAACCAAACAAACAAACAAGCTATTCTATCTTTCAGAGATGTTCTATTTCCACAAAAGACATCAGACATGTAAGTTTGTTTTTCGAACATTAACACAAATTTCTCAGACAATTTATTTACCAACTTCTCCTTCTCAGGTATTTTTCTCCAGTAAAAAGGGCCATGGAGCACATATTGAATGAACAGGTAGTAGTACAATATAAGACAGCAAATAGCTTAGCTGTGAAAGTTATTCATTTGTTTCAATGCTAAAGTAATTACTGTAGCAAAGACTGGCTCATTTATCATTTCCTGTTGTCTTTGCTACTTTTTCAAGTTGTCTTTTTAAACAAATATCCTCATTGTCCTTGTTTCAAAACCAATAACTTTATTTCACTAGGCAAGGCAACATACCGATACAGCAAGCTTTATTCCCTATTCCAAGGAGGATCTGTGCCTGGGACCCACTTAGTTGTATTGCACATTTATGTCCTTCCCTGGAGAATTGGCAGAGGGCAGCTGAGCACTAAGCTGCTATTTAAGAAACATCTTTAGGTTACCCTTCTGTTTTGGCTATGAAGGTTTTCATAAACCCTTGAGTTCTAATGCTGTATCAAACATTTTGTTCGATGAACAACACAACAGCTCCAGTGTTAAGAATTTCTGATGAATGTTTTAATAGAATCTAGTCAGTTGGTTTTAAATAAGCCAAGGTTTAAAAAAAATATAATCAGGAAATGTGCTGATAATAAAAAGAAGTTTTCAAATGATTGTTATTGTCTTCTCAAAGAACATCATTAAGAGAAGTTTTTTTTTTTTTTCAAATGAGTAGTGTTTGGTTCAGCAATTTAGTCAATATTTGTAAAAAACAGCTAATATGAACAAGAAAGAACAGCTTTTAATAGAAGCAAAGCAGGGGCCCAGGTTATGAGAATACTAGGTAACAATATTTCCTAAGATCTCACTAGGACCTTGAGGGTTCTCAACATTTTATGGTCACTACAGGTACAGCTTCCTCTTTAACCAAATGACGTCATCATTCTCATAATTCTTTGTGGAAACGGATATTTCCTTTCGTTCGTTAAATGTTACATTTCTATTATGAGTTAACTTTTATTTAAGAAAAATGAGCATGTATTTGAAGCAGAAGATGAAAAGAAACTTGGATTAAGCCAGTGGATCTTGATCTGGGATTTTATCTCTTTTTGTGTAATAAGAAAATGGAGATATGATTAGGGAGCCCAGCTTTGGACTCCCAGTGCCCCCTGCCTCCTAGACCCCACCTAATATGTACTTTATTATCACTTCTAGTCTCATAAGACAGGATTTCTAAACCTTGGCACTACTGGCATTTTGAAACTGAGACAAAAATTTCTGCATTCCTATTCCAAGCTCTTTCTCCTACAAAATGCCATTTTATAAGTCATTTGTTCTAAAATCCAAATGAAATTAGGAAATAAATATGATTATCCACATCATTGGAGAATAGCCTCTTAGAGAATCCAAAACAACAGATAACACATGTAATTTCTAGTTTGTTTTGGAATGAACTAAGTGAGCCAATTCCAGTGGTATTTTTTTCCCTGATGATTATGATGATGATGATAATCATGATTATAATGAAGATGATAATGATTTTCTTAGGATAACATTACAATTAGCTGTGTTTCCTGAGCACTTATCAATTCATGGCTAAGGTGAAGAGCTCAGAAGCATGTGAAGTTGCAGGAAGCAACCAGCTTCAATTCTAGAATGTAGTACTAAAGATCTGCTTAAATATGTGCTAATGGCTGTGTCTCCTTGTGGAAGGGATGGTATGCTTACTATTGATTTTTCTAGGTGCAGAACACAATGTGAACCATTTATGAAAACTATGTTACAGAGAATTTTCCTGTTGGTTCTTTTACAGATAGTCTGCCTGTTGATTCTTCCTCATGCTTCTATAGCTACTATTCATTAAAAATCAGAAACCAATGATAAGGGCACATGTACCAACTGTTAGGAAGGGTAAATGAGTAGGGGTGAGAGGACAGGAATGTCATTTGCTCAGAGATTATTCTGAACAATTGAAAACCCTCAAATTCCATAGTGGCTCTTTAAATAACAGAAAAAATAAACAGGAAAAAAATCTAGCACTGTAAGATTTGTAGAATAATTGCAACAGTACACGGACAATCAATCTGCAGAAGTGAATTTGGACATGTACTCCCTGACAAAACACTAATTGCTTGTTGGTTTAGCATCTATAAACTAAATAACACGATCACTCTGGAATACATAATTTCTGGCGGAGAAATGGAGCTGGTTTTCAGTCTTCATTTTCTGAATGATTTTTAAAAAACATTATGAAATTTTGTGTAGGTAAATATTTATTTTTATTAGTAAATAGAAATTTTAAAGTGTACTCTAGGGAGGGATTTTCCTAATGTATGACACACAGCTTCGAACCTCAGAAAGTGTGAAAGAATTCTTAAAAGCAGAGAAATTTTTTTATTGGTCTGGCATATATTTTACAGGAACATTATGTAATACTATCAAATATTGATAATGCATTAGCAGCCCTTGGCAAAACCCTCCATCTCATTCTATGTGGGATAATTAATAGATTTCATTATGTTTATATTTTATGAAGTTAAACATTAGCAATTTCACCACAGAGGACATGTATCTGCATAAATGCCAAAAATTACCTAAAAAAATAATTTCTAACTATTATTCATTTTTTCCTTTGTTATTGGTTAAACCTCTTTAGATTATATGTTAAAAAGTGACTTTCAAAGTTAACTTTGTATAAAAACTTTTACAGGATGCATCATCCAGTATGGATTGAATTATATACGAATACTGACATTTCTTGGGGGCTGTTGAGCAAGAGATCCCAGAGGAGCTCAGAAGTGAGCAGGATTTCCCCATGCTTGTTCAGAATAGGAGAGGAGGCCTCACTACACCCTGATTAAATCTACTATGTGTAGGAAAGTAGGTAGACTGGTTGGGTGGGTGCCCAGAAATGGTAATTCAGACGACAGAGAGTCACACAGGCCAACAGTGTTAGTGCAAGTTCTGACCATGAAGAGAAGTCCCTAGTCAAGGACACATGTTTACACCGATTTGAGGCCAAGACCATCCTGTGTAGACACTTGCATTAGGCTTCTTAGCTTTGTGCCTTAAGCCTCTAAAGCATATGAGTTCTATTTAGGCTTACTAAGTAACCTCATTTTCACTGGTTTTGTCAGAGAATTTAATTCTAGGAGGAGAATACAGTACAGTGGTCAGTGTACACAAGTCCTCTAGGCAATTTTTTTTCTCATTGCACATCAATGCTCAGTCATTGAGTTTATTGAGTTTGGCTGATGTGAGTTCATCATGGAGGGAAGCTGACTCTTGGTCTGTCCAAACTTTATATTTCTGAGTCTATGAGTTCTAGAACCCTACCTGCTTCCATCATAAATTCAGCCAATATTTGAAGTATGATACCCTTCCTACCCTGTTCCAGTTGTCTGTCTTCCACTGGGTCATCATACACAAGATGTTTGTCCTATTCGGTCCTCTGTCCTTGATTACCCTTGTCTTTCTGCTTTCAACATCCAAAAACTTTTTAAAGCTCACCCAGAACTGTGTTCCACATATTTTGTGCCCTGCTCCCCTGCACTTCAGGACTCAGGTGGAGTGCTGTTCTCCTTGCTCACCACTGTCCATATTACTAGACCAGCACTTTCCTCAGGTCTTATCACTGATTTTCACACAGTGGCCCATATGTTGGATACCTCTCAATCACACCCAAAGAATAACTGTTTTCCGAATGAATAACAGGAGAAAACAACTGTTTGGAAATGCAGTTCCTCTGCAAGGTTTAGTTTTGCAGGTATTTTCAAATATATTTGGTTGATTATGTTTGTACACAGTCTCAAATTGTCAAAATGTGAAAACTGAATTTCTAATGTACTTGATAATGTGGGTTCTATGTTTGGGGCATGTCAAATTCATTAACCAAAGCAGCAAAACCAAGTGCTCTGAACATTTTTTTTAAAACCACTTGAGTTCTGTTTACTAGTTTTATGGAAAACATTATGTCTTGAAATTATACAGAGCATTAGGACACACCTACTTTTCTTTCAGTATTATGCATTCTATGAATACTTACACGTGCTTTTCCTAGGAATGGAAATAACATGCTTGAGGTGCAAAAGATGAATTAAGGTAGAGAATTGGGGCATTTTAACTAATAATATTTGGGTGTTTGAGTTCAGGGAGCTTTTCCTTCCTTTTCTTCTATTCTAAGCAGAGCTTTCTTCTTTATGATCAGATTTTATTAAAAAATATTTGTTCTCACTTCTTAAGATATGTGCATGTGTTAATCACCAACATGTGAACACTAACATTTCTGAGTGAAAAATAATGTTTTGTACAAACAGAAACAAACTCCTATATATTTCATTTCTGTTATTTTTTTTCTTGGTCACTTATTATATGTTTTTTTTTTTTAAATAACAAATGTGCAGGTCCTCAAACATATACCCTGAGGTATAAATAACCAATTTTAAAGGTCAAATTGAAAAGAAATATGTTATATCATCATTTGTAGTTCTGTCATATTCTATGTCCTCCCACTAAATTTTTATTTAAATCTCATGTTGTAATAGTCTTGTGATCATATTATTAAGTGACCAAAATATACCATAGAAAAAAACTATGCTGACTGTAGGAAAATTAAAATATTGGCTACATGAAAATTTAGACATATCAATATGTTTAAAACATATAAGTGAGTGCTCAAAAATATTACTTTAAGTCAATTAAAAAGTTAGTCAAGGTTATTTGCCACAGCTGTTTTATGGTTTGGGTAGAAAATAACTTGCACACCTATTTCAATTGAGTCCATAATGTGTGTGAAAACTCTGAGCACATATCGCATGGCCAGACCATGGCCCATACAAATGCATCATGTTTCCCGTTAAAGTAAATTCTTTTGATTTTAGACTAAAAATGGAAGTAATAATAACAGCTACCTCACTAGCTGCCTGCTAATGCTTTAAATGATGTCTTTTAATTTAAAATGCAATCCTTTGAAACTAGGCTTATCATTTTCATTGAACAGATAAGAAAACTGAGGCCCAGAAAGGTCAACTAATTGGCTGCAGGTTAAATAGGCAATATTAGCATGCCCAGGGTCTAAACGCAGTCTTGTCTGATTTTATAGTTATCACCTCTAAACCAGCTGCCACACATTTACGGAAGAGAAAGGTAGGTAGATAAGTAACACCTCCAGGTGAACAATTTGTTTCAGAAAAGAGCATTTCAAACAGGAAAAAGTGCACATAAATGATGCAGGATGCTTTATGAACTGGGGCATAAACACAAAGTTTTCCAGAGTGTCTACCAGGGCCCAAGGCAGTGAAACTTCATCTGTATTGCAAATACCATTTCTGTGTTTATCTATAACTATAAACATAACATAATATTACAGATGACTGGCTACATGATTTTATGGGGAAAACAATGAAAGCACAGAAGTTCAAGAGAGCAGGAAAAATTGTGAGTTAGAGTTCATGGAAAGCTTTATGAATTTTGCAGCACTCTAATGTAAATCCCAGAGGGGAAAATACTTGAATCGAGACCCTTTCCTCCAGAAATCTTGAGAAAATCTTGACATCTTAATTCATTTTCTGGGCTTAACTATTCTAGGCTAGTCTAGTGGCACTGTAATAGCCTGGGCAAACATTTTTATTTATTTCACTGCTGATACCAATATTTGTGCTACAAGCTGCTGCCTGCATTTGCTATTTATTTATTTCTACAGATCAAATTATTGGCCCAGACATAATGTGCTTTCCAGAGAAGTGCTCCTTGTGTTCATGAGCAAATGGAAAATGCTCCCATTTTAAATGTACATTTTTGCCACATGACTGAATTAATTCATGTTATAAATATGATATGAAACCACTTGATAGTCCAGCCTATATATGTTTACTGGAAGAGAAATTGAGGCAAATATTAGGCAAATCAAGCACCTATTTGCACAGATGGATGGTCAATATATCAAAATACCATGACTAGTCTGGGTTAGCCAGTTAGTTTCTTCACACGTCAATTTTATTTCCCCTAGTGTGTGTAACACTGTTTTATTGGGTAGACATTGGAACAAATGAGATAATGTGAATGGACCTTTGTAAAACTGCAAAGCATCACAAAGAAGTTGGAGATTTTTTTTTTTTTATTAGCGCAGGATTTCTCAGTAGCAAACACTATTTCATTTGTTTTCTTTTGTCTATGTGGAGCAATATGAAACAGAACAGGAGAATTTAAAAACCAAACAAAATAGCCCTTACAGGTTGCTTAGACTATATAGACACAAGTTAAAAGAATTACTCTTTGGAGTATCTCACAACAACACAGATCTCTTGGTGAAATGTTTTTGAGTCTGGAACTCTCAAGGGTTAGCCTTTGGGGTGCAGAAACAGTAACAAAGTTGCCCAAAATATTAAGCAGTGACATTTCTTCCCTGGTCCTTGACCATCACTCTTGCTGGATTCTGAAATTAGCAGTGAAGCAATAATGGCTTGAACCTTAGCTCTATCACGTACTCCTTTTACTTAATCTTCTTGAACTTCCATTTCACACCTGTCAAATGCATATAATATCTCCCTTACATTTCTGTTGCAAGAACTGAAGGAGACAATATATGTGAGAAGGCTTTGTAAATTTCAATGGCTTCTAGAGAGAACAAGTTATTTTGACAATTCACTTAGACTATCTAGATACCCTTTCAAGATGTCAGTTTCTGCTTAATGTGGAAAAATAGGCTGATGGAATATTAATAGGATGGGTAGAATTTGGTTTAGCTATATCTTCCTGATTTCTTTCTTCCACATTTCAGACCTGAGTTTAATAACTTCATTTACTCCTTAAAAATAAGATGTGGATTTCTAAAGAGAAAGTCCTGTAAAGATTAATCCTTCCTAAATATTTTACGAAATTGTGAAGTGACATCATGAAATACTCAACAAATAAGACACATGGACTCCATGCATGCCTGTAGCCAGCTGGACTCAGGAAATTTCTTCTTCAATTTTAAAAGCACAAATTTGGGACTGAATATTCAAATTAACACCCACTAAAAATGGGAAATTTCTTTCCCCATGTACCTCTTATCATCTCATATATTCTTTATCCTTACTCAGGCTTTCTGACTCTTCTATTATCCTGTTCCTGTTTAACTTATAGAAACCTGAGGAAAATAAGCTAGGTATGCTTTTCTTTATAGACATTTTCCTTAGTGTTCTGCACTATTTATTCTTTCCAATTTGGAAACATACCTGAATGAAATTCCTTACTTTAGTCTCCCACTAAAAATGACACTATCATTGAATTCATATAATTCACTATCATTGAATTATACATATTTTAATGCTGTGATCTAGAAAGTTATCAAAACTGCATTTTAAAAAAATCTCCCAAAATGCACAGAAAAATTATAAAGAGCCTCTTGGCATGTTTCATAAAAACCAGTGTTGAAGACAGTATCCATTCTATGTTTTCCAGTGATGCTTTGTAAAAAGATCTATGCTAAATAACTCCCAAATAATTTACCATAGAGAAACTTCATTTTTGGTCTCTGAATTTAATTTTTTATATTTATATCAGAAAATGAAAACCTAAGTTCCATTTATCAAAGACCTAGGTTGATTTTGTTCACATTGGTGAAGCCCAGACAGTGTCTGTCTATGGCAGGGACTCTATAAATATTTGTGGAATAAATTGACTCAACCATAATTTCTCTTTTTATATTGGTTTCAAGGAATCTCAGGGCTAAGTGCAGTAACTACAATGGTTCATGTTGCTGATATATTTATTTTTTCTTAACAGTTCTGTTTTTGTTTTCAATTTCTGCTTAAACAATCTCATTGAATATATTTTAATTATAAAACACTGCAAATCCTTTTTGGAAACTGGTATAGAAAGTCATAAAATAGAGTTTACTTTCTAGATGATTAAAAAAACAAGAGTTGAAATCTTTTTTTTTTTTTTACATTTAACACCTTATAGAATTAAGTACATTATTACTAGAAAAAGATGTAGTCCCATATTCTGAAGCTCAACCAGACTATTAACCAAAAAAAAAAAAAAAAAAAAAAGCAGCACAATCAGAAAATGAAGAGAAAGAAAATAGTTAAGTTTCATTTTCTTTTTATTACAAAACATGATAGGAATGAATATATATTAATATATATGTATATCATATGTATTACATTTACACTGAAGGAAATGTTGCAGATTTCAAGAGGCATAAAACCTTTCTTTTTTTAAATTTCTAGAATGAAAATCTAATACTAGCAATTTAAAATACTGGAAAGCCCTGAAAGCCCTGGCTTTGTGGTTTTATAAAATTTGTGTTCTTTGAATCTTTCTGTAGGAGAAGGCACAGTTCTCAACCTAAGCCCACGCCTTAGACTGATGAGGGGAAAGCAACATTAAATTGTTTTTCTCATTTAGCAGGGAGCTTGCCACTAGGCCTTAAAACAGGTACCTAAAGCCCTGGATTCAAGACTCAGCAGCAACTTGGGTCTCATTAAAGGAGAAAGGGCAGAATAGAGACCCAAGTCAGGACAAAGAGAAAAAAAACAAAAACAAAACAAAACAAAAAAAACCCCAAAAACACTGGTAGGGGGTGATGTGGCAATTCTTTGATTTCTTGGAGTTGTCTATGCTACATTTATGTGCCTGAGGAGATTATGGAATTCACATCTCTGTGCAAGTCAGACACACTGTAGCCCATTGCACATGTTAATTTTTTAAAAATTTGTTTTTTATTGTAGTTGGACACAATACCTTTATTATATTTATTTATTTTTATGTGGTGCTGAGAATCAAACCCAGGGCCTCACATGTTCTAGGTGAGCACTCTTATCACTGAGCCACAACCCCAGGCCACCCCCAACCAACATGTTAATTTTATCTTAGGATTGCTTGCTTAGTTCGCTTCTTTTCTTTCTCTGCCTCACTTCATTCTTCCCCCTTTCTCTCTCTCTCTCTCTCTTTCTTTTGTAAACTTTCCTAGATCTTGCTGGATTTTCTTTCTTTTAAAAAAGGAGATATAATAATTTTGGTTTCTTTTTAACATTTGGGGCCTCTATAAAGAAGATACCCATTTTTATACTTAGAAAGATATGTTCTTATATTACTAGATTTGTACACTGCTCAGAGGAACAAAAGAAGGGAGTTGGTAAGGGTTTTAGATTTACAGTATTAATCACATATAAGGGGAAAATGAAAGTGAACATGTTAAGATCTTACTTCCCTCTGGTGGGAGAGTCTGTGACTAAGGAGGAAAGTGTGTGTGGTATTAAATTAGCTGTGAGCACATAGCAAACTTCTAGGAATGTGAATCATTTAGTTCCTGTTTTCCCTTCTTGAGGAGTTTTTAGCCTCTGAAATGTAAATTAAGAGCACAATGACATATTGACTCTCCATTTGGTCCTTTCATTTTTTCCCCCCAAAGTCTATGTTCCAAAACTCCGGAAGATGCAAAAGAAGCTAAGAAATGAGGAGGAACTACGTAATTTCTGAAGGGGTGTACACAATTTATTTTAATAAAACCATTAATGAAGATAAAGCTATCTAAAGTACGTTCTAGGAGAATTTTAAGTATGTAATCAATGATTCATTAGGAATTGCAAGCTGCAGTTGACATTAGTATTTCCATTGTAAATTTGTATTGGAACAAGCATGTATTTTTAAACTTATATTTTAAGTTTTCTTTGAGATTTAGTAGTTAAATTTGGTGGTAAACTATAAAAGCCTGGACCACACTGAGTGAGTGAATAGTTTTCACTTGCGTGTATTGAAAAAATTATCTTTTCTTTCTGTATCCAATAGAGGATAAGGTAGGAAACCATCAATTAAAAACAGTGACCCTGAATATCAGAGATTATCCGTTTGAAGCCAAGACTAAGTATAAACTTTTCTGAAGTAAGAATTTCTCTTTGAGAAAGAACAAATGGATATATGAAATCTGAATAACATTGGGAGACTGGTTAACTCTATCATGATATTTATTGGTTCAATTCATAAATGTACATATATTTGCACATGATGCTAATCAACTTGAAGAGTTCTTTGTTTCAGGGAGAAAATTTTATGTTTTATTAGTCCAGTGATGCATGGTTCACTGGAGAAGGTTTTCATTGAACGATACAGTTCAAATTATTTTTTCAAATAAATTGATTTGAAAAACAGATATAAAAATATTTTCAGTGTAGTTAGTAGTAGTGGCTTGATCACTGTCAATATATAGCTATTATTTCTAACAAAGTATAAAATTTATATTTGATTTACCCCAAATTTTAAACATGTATTATTATACTCAAATTTTGTATTACTATGTTTTATTATTTTTAAGAATTTTTTTCTGTGGACCAACATACCTCAGGTACATTTCTGAGAACCTGAGTACTGCAAAATGTGCCACAAAATGTGTTATTCATCAAATAATTTAGATAAAAGCTGTGTATTGTGAGATATTATTCTTAACTATTTTAGGCATGATTATGGTATTATAATTTTTAAAATAAGGGTTGATTTTTCTGAGATGCATGTTAAGCCATGAATGAAATCATGCAATGTTTGGGATTTAATTTCAGATCTAATGGAGGTAGAGAGAGAGAATAGGGTGGGGATGAGAATGGGTTAACTATGAATCGATGTTACTAGGTTTGAATGAAGAAGACATGTGGGTTCCTTAAAGTAGACAGCCTAAGTTTGTGTGTATTTCACATATATTAGAAATGATTGACAACAAATAGTAAAATTAAAAAATGGCCCTCTGTATCCATGGGTTCCACATGCTAGGATTAACCAATTGTTGATCAAAAATATTTGAAAAAAATCTGTGTTTTACTGAATATGTATGAAGTTATTTTCTTGTCATTACTTCCTAAACAATATAGTTCAACTATTTACATAGCTTTTAGATTGTATTGAGTATTATAGATCATCAGGAGGCTGTGCTTAGGTTATTTGAAAATACTATCCCATTTTATGTAAGGTACTTGAGCATCCTTGGATTTTGGTATCCGTGAAGTGGTCCTGAAACCAATTGCCAATGGATATGGAGGGATGACCATAAATAAAACATGCACATATCTTAATGTAAGATCTGTGAGGAGTTCTGGGTAGAAAATCCATTTGTTTATCTCAGCTCTCCCTAAATTTACTGACCACTAGACTATTCTTTTCAAGGAACATCTATTGATATATATTTTGGATGCTTTGGGAATGGGTATATAATGACAAAAGTAAAGTTTTTCCATGTATCATTGTTCATGATAACTCCAGGCTTTTGGCATATAGAAAGTTTTATCTACATGTTGGAAAACATTAAGATAAAGTGTGAAAAAAAAAAAATTAAAAGAATCCTTTCATTCTTTCCAAATTCTGAGATATTTGAGAGATCTACCAGTAAAACATCTGATCAACTATTTTTTCAATTTTGTAAGAGATTTATTCTCTATATATATTTAGAATGTCAGAAATATTATTAAAGGAAATGAAATTTCAAATGGTAGTATATATTTTGAAAGTTAGCAAGCAATTCTTTTTGATTATTATCAGCCATGATGGTTACAATTGCTTATTAATAGCTAGATGGAAAATTCTGTTTAAAAATATTTTACATGTCATTATCAACCTTGATACTTTCATTTTTAACCAAAAATTTATATAAAATTTAAGAATCTGATAAGATTCCAATTATATATCCATACATTATTTCTCAATCTAAGAAAATTATATTAGGTAGAGCTATTCCTCACTATAAAATTCTATAGTTGCAAAAGATTTATATTTTTTTTGCATAGAATTTTTTATGATTTTGCATGTCTGAGTAGCTATATAGTCTAGTTTCTAAATAAATTAAAGGATTTTATTTTTTTTAAATAAATTATACATACTGTTTTAATTTAGCATCTAAAGAGACAGCCTACATTACTATTTGTAGTTATCCTTTCTAGCTTTTCAGACTAGCAAACTTTTTCTTTGTTGACTTTTGTGAAAATTCAAATAAGAACATTTGCATTTATTGTAATATACTGCCAAAAATTGCATTAATTTCCATTGATGCCCATTAATTTGATAAATGTTTTGTCATTTGTACCATTTGCACTGTCAAAACAAGTTAATTATATCTTACTGACATTTTTGACAATTGCTCTAACTCTGGCAAAAAAAAGTGTGGGTTATTTGTTTCAAGAAAAATTTATTCTTGCCTATTGAAAGCTTGAATTAAACAAGAGAAGATCAGCACATATCATAAGGCTTGCAAGGTTCAATCTAGGATAAATAAGAAACAATGATTCCTTAGAATTCTTACAAAAGTGTTTATGTTTTGTATTAGAAAATTTGATGTACCTGCATAATCCGTTCTTGCATAATGCCCATCTTCAGATTTAGTAGTTGTAGTTGTGTTATCTGTGTTTAAAAATTAATAATAAAGATTAATTAACTTTCTCCTAAATATCTAATATCAAATATTACTCAGCAGTATCTTCATTGTAGTTAAAGTTTTTCTTGTACTATAGTTTTAAGCAACTTTTGTGCAAAGACAGATTTCCAATGCATATTTCTGCTTGAGAGAAATTAAGAGAATAATACCAGTTTTCTAAACTTTGAGACAAGAAGAAAGTTCATAATTATAGCTGAGATAAGTTGAATAAAGGAATAACAAATCAACCATTCCTCAAATGTTTGTTTCTGAACAAAAACATGAAATAGAACATTCCACGCATCCTGCTTTTTAAAATACACTTGAAATATTTCTATTGAATCAATACATAAAAATGGTGTGATTTGCTTTTAATCTCAAAATTCCTAATAAATTCTCAGATTATTTGTTAAAAATCCTTTTGACTTTCTTTTTACTCTTTGCAAGGAGAATGCCTACTATCTTCTGAACGTTAGCTTCTGTGTCCATGGCACTGTGACAATACAGTCCCATTATATAGAAAAAGCTGTGGACTGTTGCTGATAGGCCCTCAAACACCTATAATCAACACAAACACTGTAGTAGACTATACTATCCATTGTAAATCAGAACTGTCTTTTGGACATGAAATAGCTGCCTAATAAGGAGTTATCTTCACTTTTCATTTCTGCACAAAGACTAAAAACATTCTTTGAAATGAATTTTGGTATGAAAATTACCTTGACATCGACCCAAAGACATGACTTCAATTTTCTCCTGTTTCTGACATGATGCTTCTTTGATTTGACATGCATTATCATAAGATTTCCCATCAGAAGCACAGAGGGGATTGAAGTTGGTTTGAGAGCAGTCAATGTTGCACACACACCTAAAGGAAGAAGAGATAAATAAAAATATGTTACATCAATAGTGTTGTTACCACATTATAAATAAAACACAAATGGAAGAATTGCTAGTTTGGCAGAATGCAGGCTGGCAAAATTTAATTGTATCCTTCCAGGGAAGCTCCTTGCACTTCTCTATCTGAGATGAAAAGAAACAGAACTTACAGAAAATAATTCAAAAGATTGAGGAATGGATAGAAAAAAGAACAGAGAAAACTTCAGAAAATGATCATCAGTTAATCTCTGCCCCTGGAACTTTTAAATTGTACATATAAACTTCCAAGCTGATGTCTGCATAATTTGAATAGGCCAAGAAAACCATGAAACTGCTCTAGAGTCTCCAAACTGTCACCTTACTGTTCCGTCCTTTCTCAGGTGTCTCAATGTTTGCAGTTTGAGGAAAATTACTCAGACGGCAGTTAAGAGGAAAAACAGTAAATTATTTGGAATGTAAGAAGGAGTGAAATTTCTTTAAAAAAAAGAACATGCATAAATTGTGTTAAATAGGAAACTTCAGTGGGCCACAAAACCCTTTGAAAATCAAATAAAATCTATAAATTACTTCCCAGAAATTGTTCACAATCATATAACCAACCATTTGTATAAAATTTCTGGGATCTCTTAGGCCCTTTGATGCAGACTCATGGATCCTTTTCAAGATGTACATTGCCTTTTTTCTATCTCTCAACTTAAATAATAAAATAATAAATGAGTTGATAGTCACTCATAATTTTAATATTTTTTCAGCATCTAAACAATATTTGTTGAATTAATAAGAATTAGTTCACCTAAACTATAAGAATCAAACATTTTGAAGTAAACTTTATATGATTTTTCAATATTCTTATAATTAATGTTGTATTACAATCTATTTTGTTATTCAGAATATTGTGATTTTGGGTGTTTATGCAGATCTGTTACTATTTTAGAATATAAATATATATTTAAAATTATTATTCATACTTATATTATTTTCCTAAAGAGATTATATGCTTTTGAAGCTGTGAATCACACATTTTGCTCTGTACATATTACTTGGGCTGGGAATACAATATAATGATAATAGTAAACACCAGCTTATGACATGTTGGCCTCTTAACACACATTGTTTTATTTAATCCCCACAACATTCATTTTATAGACCAAGATATTACATAACATCAGAGCTAGTCAATTGTAGAACAAGGACCCATTTACAGATGTGTTAAGCTAAAACCCAATTCTTTTCCCCTAATGCCACAGGTTGCAAATTAGAATCTCCCAGAGAACTTTTAAATATACAAATTCATAAGCAGAGTCCTGGGCTCCAGTAAATCTGGGTGGAGCCTAGGATTCTGTATTTTTAAGTAGTCACCCTAGCACCTGATTCACTTTCGGGGAATTATTGCTTGATTGGTTCGGTGACTGAGACAGGGAGTGTTCCATAGATCATCCATGTTAGAATTACCTATATTGTTGTGAAAAGTGCTGGCAGGAAATGTGATCATGCAGTGACATAATATTTCTTCTTCCTTCTTCCTTCCTTCCTTCTGTCCTTTCTACCTTCCTTCTCCTCCCTTCTCCCCCTCCCCGATCCCCTTATCCTTCTTCTTCTTGCAAAAGAATTGCTGTAGGAGCACTTGGTTATTTTTACATTTACCTATTTAGCAACAAATAGCTAGGCCAGATGGTAACCAGCTCTAAATGCTTAACTCATTGAGGAGCAGTGTTCCTACCTCCACTATCTTGTCAAGGAATATTGCTACCTGGGTTTGATACTTGGCATCTGAAAACTGGAGCTCAGGAGCTGCCTATGTATTTAAAGAACTTTTGCTTCTTCCAGAGAGGACCCGGAGAAGAAACTGTACGTCGGTGTGCCTTCACCATGTGTATTCAATAAAGAAGGAGTGGGGAGACTGAAATTTTTGCATTTTAAAAAAAGGTGGTTCAGAGCTGGGGCTGTAGCTCAGTGGTAGAGTACTTGCCTAGCAGTGCGAGGCCCTGGATTCAGATCCTCAGCACCACATAAAGATAAGTAAATAAAGTAAAGGTATTGTGTCCATCTACAGCTACAAAAAAAAAAAAGGGGGGTTCATTTTGCCTTCAAGCCAGTTTAGGTTTGATTATGTGTCTAATTTTCAAGAGTACTTTTAAAGAGATAAATGTTTAGCAGAAAAGAAAAGTATGTTGTTTCATCTGTCTATCTAACTAGTAAAGTAAAATATCAAGGGCTTTATGAATATCTCTGAATTAAGCCCAAAGAAATTCAGGAATGCACACCAAATATATCTGGACTCAAAATAACTGACAGTTCTGAAATCCATTTGATACAACAAAATGATGAAATTAGAAGAGAAAGAGAAAGTTTGGTTGAATGGGCCAGAATCAATATTTCTGTGAAAAAAATTCACTTAATTAAGCCATAATCCTAAATTGAACAATTATTCAGGATATTTTAATAAATCCCCTTTCCAATTGGCTAACTTCTTCTTTTTTTCCCTTTATTTGTTCTTCCTCCAGGTTGACTGATTTGGTCTTAGTCCCACAGCCCTCCCACCACCCACATTGTCCTCCTTTTCCTCTTCCAGCATTGCTTGCTCAGGGCCTCCTTTCAAGATTTGTTTTCCCTTTGGAAATTTCTGGCTTTTGCTATCTCAAATAAAGCCTTTCAGGAAGTGGCTAAGAAAAAGAGAGATATCTAGGACTTTTAGTCTCATCTCAAATGGAGGACAGAGATTCCTTGAGGTAAAGTTAAGATGTAATTTTCCTGGGATATAAGCTTCATGCATGCATGGGCCATTTTGGTCTTTTTATAGATTGTGTACCTTCATTTTACCTCCTTTTTTCTTTCCTATGTGCTGGACTTCCAATATAATAAATAAATCAGTATAAAAGTAAACTTTTAAAAAAAAGCCTTCTTGAGAATGTCAGCAATCACTGAAAAAGGGAAATCTATGAAGAGTATTTTTTTTTTTTTTAATATGTGGAAAAAGCTTCAAGGATTTGCTAAAATGGCTTGAAAACTATTCAGTTTGGAGAAAGGAAAATGTTGTGACTGTATTACTGAGAACCCATCATTTGTTTCCATTAGACCAATTAGCTCTGATTATATAATCATTTACTATATTTTTGTGCATCTAAGTCTGTTAGAAGCTTTATTAATTAGAAACACAGGCAGAATTCCAAGACCATAGTCTGAAATTTTAAGTCCACCTTGACCTCTAGTGATAGAGACTAAATTATCTTTGCCTTTTCTATTCTTTATAATACTTTGGATACATTAAACTTTCCATGAGTACATGTTGAACAAATAACTAAATCAAATTAGTAAAAATTTTATGTTCTCAAAGACGGGTAGCCAATATTACTGTCTCCATCTAATAGATAAGAAAATTAAGTGTTGAAGAAATAACACAGGTTGTAAGGGGAAGAGACTAGTTTCAAATCTAGTCAGTTTGACACCAGAGCCAGCACTATTTTATACACTGAAAGTTCAAGAAAAAATAGAACAGATATAAATTCCTATCATTAGTGGATTAAAGTAATGCTTTGTGGATGAACACTATATCTATTCTTTGGAATATTTATTGTGATCTTATGAATTTACATTGACTCTTAGTCTCCATCTTCCAAAACAAGTGATCCAACTTTTTTATACCACTGTAATATATTGGTGAATGTTAGTTTTAAGACAGTATAAATGAATACTTATTCTTAGAATGAATAACCAGTCTCACTGGCATTAATCTCACTACCTAAAGCATCAGTTAATCAGAAATTTTATCCTTAAATAAAATGCTACATAATGTTGGCTCCATGTAAAAACACACAATTAAACACACACATACAAATAATATACCCCAATAGACTTTACTGAAATTACAAAATTTTAGGGTTTTAGCAGTAAATCTTTTCCAAGTCTCAGCTTTATTTAAGCAGAAACTTTTTGGAAGTTCATGTACATACAGAACAGGGGCTTTGCTTGTTTCTATTAGTGAATGGATTTGTGTATGTTATGGGGGTGAGCCCACACTTACCTCCATGGTGGCATTTAGTACATTGTTAATGTGCCTATTTAACAATTTGTATCTTTACTTTTCCATAACGTTCTCAAGGGAAAGGCATATTACTTATCTTTGAATTCCTGGTGTATTCTACGGTCTTTGATAGTGCTTGTTGAATGAATTACTGAGAGAATGGCCAGATGGAGTTGGAAGGAGTACAAGAAAACAGTCCCTGTGCTAGACATTAGCACCGCCGAGGAACATTTTGGGATATCCTAAATTAAATTTAAAGGGGCTGGAAGGAGGGAGAGAGGAATTAGAGGATGGTAGTCAGTAAAGGAATGTGGAAATGTAAGTTGAAAGCTTGACTCAGATCCCCAACTTACTGAATTTCAGGTGCCACTGCACCCCACTAAGGAACTTTCTCAGTTATTAACCTCAACTAATCATAAAGCACCAAGTACTTCTGATGAATGGACATCTATCCCAAGATTTTTCCTGCTTCATATTATCCTATCCCTTTCATCAATAACCAATGTAAATACAATACAAATAACAAACCTATTTCCCTAAATTTCATTTTAAAAATACTCTTTACTCTGTAGTTAGAAGACAGTCCCAATTGCTCTTTAACCTTGTTACTGTTACTAGCTAAGCTATCCCAGAACCTAGTCCTTCCTTTTCTCTTTTTTTTCCTCTCTCAAATTTATATAATTGCTCAATAATTCCTCTGAGTTTAGAGAACTCTCTGTCTCAAGAGTTTTGGTTTAACAACAACTAAGAGAGATAACCAGTCGTGGAAACTCCCACCTACTTTTGCGCTACTTGGCACATGTGGGGAGACTGTGGCTCCTAAACAACTAAGGCTCATATTTTTCTTTGTCTTTCCACAGCAAGGAAAACAGGCTATTTACTAGTTCTTTAGGACCTCAAAAACTTTGGTGTCTAATTGTGACAAGAAAATGCTTCCATTGGCCAGGATACGACTTATATTTTGTGATATTTAGATACAGTTTTTGGCACCATTATAATTTAACTATGATAGCAACTTGTCAGTTTATTGATACTTCCACCCCATGAAAAATATAAGTCTTTGATAAAAGGATGATGGAATTATCATATAGTGTAATGATGAAATTCACATCACTCTGCTTTAGCAGCTTATGTAAATTAATCCAGGGCTTTTCTTTCTACAGAAATGAAAGGAACACAATTTTAAAAGCAGAAACTATCCCTTCTTCACTGCTTTTGGTGAATAATTGCGTTATTATTCATTCTGAGAGGAGTAACTAGTTAATTACAGCATGTCACAAGTATTTTATGTGAGCCAAGAATTTGTAAAGCTGAGGACTGTATGGATGCCGTTAAAGGTGTGTGTGTGTGTGTGTGTGTGTGTGTGTGTGTGTGTTTTCTTTTCTTCTTTTTTTCAACATATCTCAGTCTTTTGACATTTTGACACTGCAATTACATAGATCTCCTTTCTTTTCCTCTATAAAGAAAAAGAATCAGCTGTACTTGAAAATAATAATTTTGGGGATCTCTATGTGGAAATACTATTCTGTGAATATCCTTTAGAGACAATTAACATTGACCAAAAACCTTAGCTCTTTGAATTATAAGAAAGAGAAATATGAAATGATTTGAAAAGACCACTTGATGGAATAAAGAAACTAAATTATAGGAAGAAAAAGGCCGCACCTAAAACAAGTCACACACATTTATAATTGTCTCATGAATATTTCTGGTGGTTTGACATTAATTTAGCTCCCTGTCTCACTTGAAATGGCTCTTCCAAGGATGATCTACAAGGAGTTAAATGAGTCTTGCCCATGTGTTCAGGAATGCCTTGTCATCCGCCAGAGTGTGAGGATGCAAACCCTGCCAGCTAGCAAATTACTTATTCATGTGTCTGGTTTGTGGCTGCCCTCTAATTTCACTAGATTTTGTTTCATCTATTAAACATGGCTGTCACTTATTCCTCTCTCAAGGTCTTTGACTTGGTGTCTATGCCGTATTTTGACTAGACAACATTCCCCACCAGTTTTAAAGCACCCGGTTACACTGCAGTGAGGTTGGCTTTCTGGGTTGTTTTTTGACTCTGACTGTGGTTTTATTTCCTTTGAGCTGTCTCTGGGGCAATTAAACAGACCCTCTCTGGCCTGGCCAGTAAATGAGGTCAGAGCCACTATCTGTGCTTATCATCAGATCCGTAATGGATGAGCTGCATTATATTAATAACAGTAAAAACAGTGTGTACCTTTCATTCAAGACTCTGTGATACTTTAAGCCCATTTACTCATTAACTTTCATGTCACTCCTTTTGATGGAACTTGATTATAAGTATTTTATCTGAAAAGAAACTACAGTGCAGGAATGACTCTGAGTTACAAGGGAAAAAAAGCAAGAGATGTGAAAATGCACTGGAAAATTAAACCCACTGTACAAAGGGTGGAAAAACACACTGGGTGCTAAGCTAGTAAGTCTCTCTTAATGTTACTCAAGTGACTTTTTTTTTAAAAAGAAATTGTAGTGGGCAATCCTTTTAGTTTTGAAACCTAGCAGGAAAGGGACAATGCCTTTCTCTAGGAGCATTATCAGGACTGCATTGAGTTTTTCCAAGGGTGGTCAGGCTTATCTCATAGGAGGAAAAAGCTTAGCTGTCACTAATACTGATCTTTCATAAGGAGATGTAGCATAAAAGTTGTCTTATTATTTTTTTCAAAGAAACAGGCATGAGTTTATCAGAAGGGATGGGAAAAGAGAAACGAGGACATCCTCCAGAAACAGAGTGGGTCCTCTTAGAGAGGAGAGGAACCAATAGTTGGCTTATTATAAAGAAGGTCTTGGTAATACTGGGACTCATTGACTGAAAAAGGCTAGAATAATAAATAGAATTTTGAGCTCAAAAAACCTCTCCCTGAGTGGTGCCAGGACTTTCAAAAACAGAATCAAATGTCTAACAGAAAGTTATTGCTGAGATAACAACTGATGGCCACACATTTAAATAGTGTCTAAGCCAGTAAAGGTAGATGGGGAATACGAGTAGAGCTTGGAATTTGGTATCAGATAGACCTGTGTTTAATCTAGGTTTGATTATTTATTAGCTGTGTGGCACTGGACTCGTTTCTGATCTTCCTCAAGCCTTAGAGTCCGCACCTATGAAAGTGGAGATAACCCAGGACTGTAGGGACATAAATGCACACAAACTGCTTACCAAAGCTTCTGAGAAGTTAATATCACACAAAAAATACTGGTACTTATTACCTTTTGACTTTCTAATCTGAATTTCTAATCCTGGTGTAGATCTAAACTTTTATGGAATACTTCAAAAGCCCACCTACTTCGAGATCCTCATTTTGGAGGTCTTCTATGAGGTCCAAGGAACTGAAGTGGCTGAAATTGCTATAGGTGATTCCGATGAGTGCCATGGTAAGCTGCAATGATATTAATTACCCCTTTCCACCTTCTAAGACTACCTTAAAAATTTTCCAAATTTAGCTTGTGTAAATAAGATTCACCATGAGAAATTCTGATATTATAGGTCTGGGGCAAGACTCAGACGTCAGCATTTGAAGCAAGATCTTGAGCCCTTTCTACTCAGATGGCTTTTGTCATCTATAGAGAAATCTCAGCTACTCTGGTTCCAGCCACTTCTCTTTTATTCATTCCATCATAAGGAATTCAATATTCTTTTGTAAGGCTACAGTTTAGTAATATTGGTTAAAAGTTGTTTTTTTTTTTTTTTTTTTTAATACATCACATCCTTCAGGTAGTATGTGTGTGGTGACAGGTGACACAGGCAGGTGATTAAATGTGCTGATTAAAAAAAAAAAATCACCACACGTCTGTAATACTAGCAGCTCAGAAGGCTGAGGCAGGAGGATCACGAGTTCAAAGCCAACCTCAGCAACTTAGTGAGGCCCTCTCTCTAAAAAAAAAAATAATACACACACACACACACACACACACACACACACACACACACACAAAGGGCTGGGGATAAGGCTCAGTGGTTAGGCATCCTGGGTTCAATCCCTGGTTCAAAAAAAAAAAAAAAAAAAAATCAGTGGTGGAGCATTCAGTAGACTGGGTTCACCAAATAAAACTAGAACCGATTGGTGAAAAAGGAGATGAAACTCTGGAATGGAGATTTCCCTGTGCCTCACACCATGCTCCTACATACTCAGGACTCTCTGGTTTAATATTCACAAGATAGGACAGAAGAGGTGGAAGATGGAGAGTCTGGAATAATGGGTAGAATTTAGATGAAAAATGTTGGAGCGAAGGACACAGGGAAAGGTGTGCAGGCAGCAGTCCTGGGAGGGCATGAAGGGACCAGTCTGATTGGAATGAATGCTTCCCACCAGAAGAGGCCACACCACCCTCCAAATAGATTGCATAGAGCCTCAGTTCTAATCCTAGGAGGAGCCATTATTGTCTAGGCAATGGGAGTCCTGAAAGCTTTTTGCACACAGGGTGACCAGAAGGTCAACATGTTGAAAGAGGTACTTTAAAGAGATCACTCTAGCAGTAGAGAGTGGGTGGAGGACTTGCCAGGCTGCTGTTGTACGGTAAGGGGGACACAGACAGAGAGTCCAGGAGAAGGGAAGACAAGGAGGAATCAATAGGGCTTAGCGGCTTGGTACTTAAGGCACAGCACAGCGAAATACTAAGGCAGAGATGTCAGCACAAGGCCCCTCCTGATCTTCCCTTTCCTGCCCTGCTGTTGTGTTCCAAATCAGAAATTCAGAGGAGCAGCAGCTGTGTGTGACCCAGGAAGCCTTCCTTTCCTGAGGGGAGAGTTTTCCATCTTTGCTTTGTGTCAGGGTCAGACAGGGCTCTGTCATGATGGTGTTGCCAGGGAAGCAACCCTTCACTACAGCTTAAGGAGATTATTCCTTGTGTTAATGTACGCCTGCCTGATTCCAGGAGTGACTTAAGAAGACCAAAACAAAACCCTAGTGGCAGTTTGATGAATTCCACAGTTTCAGTGAGCAAACGAGGCTCCTCCCAAAGCTGGAAGTGCTCCCATGCTTCTGTATATGACTGAGTTAAAACAGGATTTAACTCTTGATCTGTTGTCATAGACCACAGTTACCTTGTTCTTAGGGTTATTATCTTTTCATTTTCTTTTTGAAGCAGCTGCATTTACATCTTAAAATAATCAAAGTAAACAATTCCTTTTACTCATGTACATTTTTAAAAGTTTCTTGAAGCAAATAATTCCTCATTAGCATCACGTATGCTCTTGCTCATCATGCTGGAAAATACATTCAATAACCAAGGGTGACTTTATGATTACCGAGAAGTGTGGTTGGTCTGACTGGATGTGTCTGAATACATACCACGGTCAGAATGCATGAAAGCCTCAGAAAACAAAGTTGGAAGGAAAAATAATGCATGCAATAAAATTACTGAAAGAAAACCACTTTTCAATAACAAGATAGATTACATTCCCCCTCGGTCCTTTCTGTCATGATTTTGTTGAGGGTGTAGTACCTTCCTCCAGGCAGAGTTCTGGGATCCCCCATCTACCATAGCCAGTGGGATGGTTTCAGGTTTCTATTTATAAACTGGCCCTCTAGCATGCTCTCATTTGACAAAAGGTCTCAGGAGTAAATATGTATGAACATCACTGCTGTCTAGATTTCCCACAAAACTGCAGTTTTACATTATGCCCTGAGATTTCATTCAGGAGAGATAAGAACAGTGGATAAATTATAGCTCTTCATTTTAGTCAAATTTCTAGTTCATAAGTATTGTTCATTACATTGTTCAGTTGGATTTCATCTGTTCAGTTAATATTTATTTATTTTATTATAAGGAAGTCATGATAATTCTCTTCAGAAGAAAAAAAGCTAGTCTCCCTTGATGATATGGCATGTCTCTTTATCAGAAAAAAGTCAGCTACAAGACCTATTTAGTTTTTCTTTATTCCTTGACTCTCAGGAAGTTCAGAGATAAGCAGTGAGTAAGTATGTGTGAGTGTACATATGTGCACATATGTGCATATAAATTGAATGATGGGTAGTACATGGGAACAAAAAATATCTGTCCAGAAAATTTCAATAGATCCCATTTTTCTTATAATATAAAGATAGGAAAAAATAAGGTTGCATGTGTATATTTAAAACAGATCCTCAGGGAATTAATATTTGGTATTTTTGTAACATGTTATTTCATAACTTGTAGTTACAAAAGTTTATGCTGTTATAATTGAGCATGAAAAATGAAGCATTGATTAAATTATGTTAGCATTAACTAACTCTGTTCATAATTAGTACTTATATTAAATGATTTCCTTTTGTGATTATATCCTGCTTTATCTTTCCATTACTGATTTTAGGGTCAATTTAATTTTTCCTGAAAATAATATTTAAAATACATAACAAGGGATTATAAATTCCATTTCTTGAAAAACAAAAAATACTATTAAAATGTTCAGAGGGGTGCTGTCCCCTAAACCTGGAAAGATAATGTAGGAAATATGATTGACAGTGGGTTGCCTTAACTTTATTTGTAATGTTATATTTCATAAGAAAGAATCAAAAGTAAGTATGTTAATATTTGCATTTGTTAAAACTATGTGGTGGCTTGAACAAGTTAGATTTGATAGTTTTGAAATATTTCATAATTAAAAAGAAAAATATTATATTTAACACTTTTCCTGATAAATTACCAATCTTGGTAAATATTTGTTACATTGATTTTGAGCTGGATAGTTTTTGTTTTTAAGTACTTAAGATTTGAAAAAGAAATATGTGCATGGAGAAATTTCAGTGAAGTAAGATGATGTTTCTTTATAAATAACTAAGATTGAGTTTATGTCTATAAAAATGACATAAAACCCCAAGCAGTATTTATTGTCTGAAAGGAATCATCTTTCTCTCTCTCTCTCTCTGTTTCTTTCTCTTTGTCTTATGTGTTCACCCTCTGAAATGTTATGCTCAAAAACACATGGTGGCATTTCAGTGTGCACACTCCAACCAGCCGTTCATCACTGACTTCCTGCAGCATCCTTCATGAGTTTTGATTGCTCTCAAACAAGGATGCACGGCAATGCTGTAAGCCAGAAATAGCTGTTAGTTATTCCAAAATCCTTGGGTTGAAGGACTTTAAGTAGAAATGTTGGAACATTTTGCCTTGAAATGAAAATCCTTCTGAGTTTCTAAAAAAAATATATATATATATATTTATATATATATATATATATATATATATATTATATATATATATATATATATATATAGCTTTAAAAGGTAAGAAGGGAGAGGATCTGTAAGTGCCTGTAACCCCAGATAAGTCTTCTCTCAGAAGGTTATGAAGAATGCAGCTCTTACTGCTACCATTTCTCTTCTTTTTCCTCCTTCTGGGCACATGCATTTTCACTATCACAGATGTTATTTAATTCAGTTCTATCCTACAAGTGTAGTGAGACACCTGTTTTGTACCAAGTTCTGTACTGGGCTAAACATCAGAGACATAAAGATGAGTCTTGTGATGTCAGCTGTAACACAGATCACAATGAAATGAGAAAAAACAAATATCCATAAAGCAGCATCATCAGGGATGAGTCTTGTTGGCATGAAAGATGTACTTTGAGGTCAGTGAGGAGTAGTAATTACTCATACCCAGAGTGGATATTATGGTTTCATAGAGGATGTGATACTTGAGCTGGAATTTTAAAGAGGAATAAAATTTCAACAGGTGGTTTCCCTAATGACTTGTAACAAGGGATGGCTAAATCCTTTTCTCCACTGAAGATTTCATCTAGCAATATAATTTGTCATTCTCCTGCCTCTGTTGATCTTTCTCTTGCATGTTCACTAGGTGGTACCTGATGAATCAAAATGCTTTTCTCCTTCTCTAAAACTCCTACCATCTGTTTCATGTGGGAGATGACACTACATTTGCCCAGTCTGGAGCCAAGAGCCATCAGGCCAGGTCATTCAAGAATCCTGTGGGTTTGGGTTCTGCAATTCTAACTGTTGGATATTTGGCCACAGGATACTGAAAGTCAAGTAGGTGAAGACTAGGGTAATAGGCTCTAAAATTCTACACTTAGTACACTTAGATTCCTTATAATGCTAAGTATTTCTGTTTATCTGGCCTTCCTTTTTTTTTTTTTTTTTTTTTTTTAAACCATCCTCATTGTCTTTGCTGTTGCTCCTCTCTGAATCTTCCATAAAATGAGTTTAGCATTTTCCTTTGCCTTCCCCAGCCCCTAGCCCAGAGCTCAGTGCATAATACATCCTACAGATGATGGGACCAATGAGTATTCTTGTTTGACTTTTCAACATTTCTTTAGTGTCCACCCAATCAATGAATTACACAGGTTGCTGTCTGGGGTTCTGGCCCACTTCTTTGTCATCTGGAAGGTTTCCTTCCTGGGCTGGTGCTCTCTGCTGGGCTGCCTGCTTTTTTAGCACTTAAGAGTCTTCATCTCTTAACCTGCAGTGTGTTCTGTTCACCTATCTCTAAAGTTTAGAGGGAAAGACATGGACCATAGACTTGGAATTAGGGCCTCTACCCAATAATGGTGCCTAAAACATACTTGTTGAATGAGTTAAAAATCCCAATTCTGAGTTACTGGACTCTTTTGGAAAACATGGAAAATAACGCCCAGCTTATAACACTTACCTCAAAAGGGGAGAGAAAATTTAGACAACTTCATGTGCTGTTTGGTGTATAGTAGGTTTGGTTGTTTTCCTTGCTCCTGGAGTGTTCCTTCTTCATCTTTTATTAAATTATTCTAGTTCATTCCAAGCTGGCCATCAAAGTACATTACATCTCTACCTATTCCTAATTGACAAATGCAAGTAATCTTTGACCCAATTTGAGAGAGCTATGTGCCATGCATATTTATTTAAAACCTATAAATAGAGTTCTTTTTTTCCCCTACCATGTTTAGAAGTAAAAGTAGAATAATTTCTCACTTATATATTTATTTATTTTGGGGCTAAAAAAGAAGGAAACTGTTAATAGCATCTCCAATGTGTCTATTTTAAAGATGAGATATTTGGCATTGTCCTCTAGGTTTTAATATTTTTGTTCCATGAAACTTTTAAAACATAGAAACAATAGGATTATTTATCATCTTTTCTAGAAATATTTAAAAATTCTTATAAAAAATTTAGAATACCACTGTACTGAGTAACACTAAAAATGAGTTTCATGCCTACATTTTTTCCTAGCCATGGTTATCTCTGTCCCCTCCCTCCCTCCTTCTCTTCCTTCCCTCCTTTCTACCTTCTCTCCTTCCTTCCTTTCCCTCTCTTACTGCCTTTTGTCCTTCCAAATATTTAAATATAAAATATATATAGCCCATGTATTTAGAGAAAAAATTTTCCTGACATTCATAGAGTTCTCAATTTAGCAAAGAAACTTACCATTTAGAAGAGAAAATGTTCAGAATTGCTGATAGTAATTTAGAAAACCACATTTATATATTGTCCGTAAAGACAATATAAATGTATTATATGTATATATAGAGACCGAATAAATAAAATGAATGAGACAAATCTACTTGTACTTTCAAAATGTAGTAGAAACAAACTCAATTTATAGATTTTAGATAAATACACACAGCAACATGCAGAAAGTAATTCTGAGTTCCTTTTCTCTCGTTTATTTTTTCATGCTACAGTTATTTGCTAATGGTGCTATTCTTTTTATTCTAATTAAAATGTCTGCATTTCTATTCTTAAACATGGCTGTGCAAAAGGTTCCTGCTCTGGCTTCATCTCAGAAGGTTTTTTAAGATGCATGATCAAATGTGGACTTCAGCTATAGTATGTGACCAATATAGGAACAAATTATTTTTTTTTTATAAAAGGATGTTCTGAATTACTTCTAAGAGGAAATCTCATTTTAATAAAACCAATAAGCTGTTGACTTCAATAAATGCATGTTAGCTTCAATTATCTAAAATTTGGCAATAATGTCACTATTTTCCCTTCTTTTGTGATTGTGTGTAATATATGTAGTGTGGATTTGACTCATATTTATGCTGGTCACTCATTTTATAAACTGTCCATCTTATATCCGAAGCAAGCCCACTTATATTACCTTTGATTTTAAAAAACATTTCTTATTTTTACATATTATCTTTTGGCTTTCTATTTAAATGTCAGCTAGAGCTGATTGTTGCTTATAATTTAAAAACACTGGATGATAATGTGTGTGTGTGTGTGTGTGTGTGTGTGTGTGTGTGTGAGGGGTGGTGCAGTGCTGGGTATCACACCCAGGGCCTGGCGCATGCTAGGCAAATGCTCATCACTTTGCTACACTACTAGCCCCCAAAGTTGAGAACTTTTGCTGGTGTCTCTGAATGTATGTATTCTATACCTTTCTCACTGACATGGGCTACTGAGTCTGACAGTTGTCAGGAAAGCAAACTTGGGGCTTGCTTAGATCATTGAGTCATAAAGCAGTCACATATGGGATCCATAATAACAAAGCAGCCAGAATCCTTTCTTTACTCATCCAAATGTTGTATCAGCTAAGGCCCTGTCAACATCAGCTGGAGTTTAAGCTTATGTTTTCTTTTATAAAATGCTGGCCCTAAAAAAATGAACTAGTCTGCTCTCTAATCTGGGATTTTCCTAATATAAAAAAGTACTTTTTTGTGTACTAGGGAAAAGATTCTTTTCAAATGTAAAGTTCTATGAAAGTAGCAATGCAACACAAAAAAATATATCTGGAAAGAAATATGATAGCTTTAGCTTTGTATGAATACTCATATGTAGATCATAATAGATTAAACCATAAGAGATTGAAAATATTATACTAAGATTGTTAAAGTGGAATACAAAGGTATAGAAGAATTGGTAAACATATACAAAAAATTCCCTGATCGATGAAAAATTTAGAGGCTATTTCAGTATTAGGATACTAAGAAGCTCAGGTTCTAAAAATAGCTAAACATGAGTGTATATCTATAAATTACCAGGGAGATGGAAAAGTCTCAAATTCCTTTCCCCACTTCTACTCTGCCCTCTGAATGGTCAGTAAACTATATTCAGAGTGATGCTTAGTAAATGTAAATAAGATCAAACCTATCCTTTGCTTAAAACCCAGAGAAAAATTCCCCATGAACCTACAGTTCTTGAGAGGGTTTATTAACCTCTTTGTGATCTGGCCCTTGGCTACCTCTCCAACTTCACTTCCTATCAATCTTAATATGCTCTTCCCATGCTCCAACCACACAAGACCTCCCTCCCACATTTTATTAGTGCATTATAGTTACACATAGTTTTTGGATTCATTTTGACAAAATCATACAGGCATGGAATTTAATTTATTCAATTTCAGTACCTGGCGCCCCTCATTTCCCTCTCCTCCTCTCTTTCCCAGTTTTCTTTCCTCTACTCTACTGGTCTTCCTTTCATTCATTTGTTTATTTATTTTTGATTAGTTCTTTATAGAGATACATCAAGGTGGAATTGATTTTTTATTACCCCTCCAAAATGCCATGTATGCTTCTGCCAGTAGGATTTTTCACTTGCTGCTTCCTCTGGCTGAATGTTCTTACCTCTGATACTTGCAAGGCTTGCCTCTGCATTCTAATAGTATATTACATACTTGATTTTTTTTCTTTCTTTCTTTATTTTTGGCGATGCTGGTGATGAAACCGAGGGCCTTGACAATGCTAGGCAAGTGTTTTACCATTGAGCTAACCTTCAGCCTTTCATTTTATTTTGAGACATGATCTTTTAAGTTGATAGGACTGATCTTGACTTGTGATCCTCTTGACTCGGCCTTCTGAGTAGCTGGGATTACAGGAGTGCACTGTTGTGTCTGGCTGATTTGTAAAAATTGTCTGTTTTTTTACAGTAGAATGTATGCTACACATAGAAAGCGACCTTGTCTGCCTTATTTGTTGTGGTATTTTTCATGCCTGGATCAATATCCACCATACAATAGGAACTCAATAAATATTTGTTGAATAAATGAGTAACAAGATGAATAAATTTCTGATTTTAAAATATGCTTACATTTTAGTGGTATAGACAAAGATTTTATTTGAATTATATGGTTAATTAGATCAATGCATGCTTTTTTACTTTAATTATCAAAAAAGCATTTCTTCATACATACTATAAATATTCATTATTTTTTGCTAAACCCTTAACTCATAGTGGATGTGAAATAAATATTTGTTGAAAAATAGAGTGCCTACCATGTACAAGTTACTATATATTTTGGTGTTTACCAAAAATTGATTCAAATTTCCTTATGATATGAAGTAGGCTATCCTAAAAAATGATGATGAATTTTACTTCCCACAGATCAGTCTTTAATAATCAGTGTGAATGGTAAAGGTCCTCACTTTTTGAGAGCCCTAGGTTTTATGAAATGCATACAATGAGCCTTTTCATTATCTCTGTACACTCCTGGCATTACAATCCATATTACATAATTTTAAGTTTTCATTGTGATGCTCAAAATGGTTTATACTCCGAGTCTCATTCTGAACAACAAAAAATCAGCCTTGTATGTTTGAATGATTATTTAATTCATATTAACATTAACATTTGTTATTAATATTCTTGAGATTGCATATCCTTCAAAGAATGAGTCCGTGTTTACTGCAGGGGTAGAAAATGACTAGAGTTTCTAGAGACTACTATTCAGAGGATATGCTCTGCAGCAAATGCAGTGAACAAGGCAAGCAACTGCAAAGCAGACAATGCCTCCCTTTGCTTAGCAAGTCTTCTTAGGCAGCAATGCTCTTCTGCCTGCTTGATATATGTGTTGGACTTGGGCAGAAAGCATGCTGTTAAGGCTTTGGCTAGTTAATCTCAGGCACTGAACTATATGTAATCATATAAAGTTTCATCCACAAAAGTGATTTATAAAAATTGAATCTCAAAATGATAGCTGTGACTTGTCATTGGAATATTTCTGTTGACAGAGGAACACACAAACAGTTCAGTGGCATTCTAGAAGCTGTTACTGTAGCTTTTTCTGCCAGTCCTATAAGTAAAGAAATGCTTACAAGATTGAAATACTCACTCTAAGTGTGGTCCATTTGGCTATGCATTCTGCATTATGTGTACCTCTTTAACAGAATGTGTGATTGAAATCTGAAACTGTGGCTAAATTGCACAAATTATAGTCTATCTTTTAAAGGCTGAAGAATGATCACATTTTTGATAGCATTTTTAAATAGCTGAAAGCACAAGTTTGTTAAATATGTATTGAAGGAATCATACTGAAATAATCCTCACTAAATAAAAGGCAATTACATTAAAAAAATAATAGTGCCTTTGCAGGAAACAATGGTGATAACTTAATAAGTAGCTCAAAACATTAGAACAGTAAGTGTGACCTTAGAAGAAGGCTCTTTTCTATGAGAAAGTGCACATCATTTTACTGGTATCATATTTGGGAAAATGGAACCAGACCTGTCAGGTTGCTTGAGTGACTAGGGTCTGTCCTCTTTCTTGAAGTATAATTCCAGTGTCACAAAATGTTGGTGTTGTCTCATTATACTATAAGACAGGGTCATAGTTCAAACAGTCACTGTGGTGGCCTAAGCTCACTGCAGGGCAAGCTTGCAGTCATAGATAATGAAAGAAGTTCCACAGGACAAGGCATTTATCACAAATGTTGACCAAACCTAAGGTCTGTGCAGGGATGAGCTGATACATGTACACCACGAATCACACAGGACAGCACTCACTTTTTAACCTATAACTTAAAAGTCTGCTTTAAATAAAGAATAATGGTATCAACTTTTGTGGTGATGGCCATACTATAAGAGAGAATTTGTACATGAACTAAAGATGATAAATCCATGAATTGAGGTAAGATCAGTTTAACTCTGATATAAAAATGATCATTGCAAATAAAAGAGATATTAGGTTACAGGATGCTGAATTGGATGATTCTTAATTCCATTCAACCTAGTCTAAATAACCAGTAAATATATATCTACCTTTGTTTACTAACAATTCATAATTAGATTAAATCAGTCAAGGGTCATTTACTTTAGAATCTTTTTGGACGTTATAGTTTGACCATGGCAACCCAAGCCACTTCAGTAACTATCTGCATAAGGCACTCAATCAAATGACTCATGTCATTATAATCCCATGCCTCATCAACTGAAACATGAGCTGCGCAACAGCATTGCTCACTCCCGGCCTGAGGAGACCCTGCTCTCATTTGGGGAAATATACCTAGGACTTTGTGAATCCGTCTCACAGCCTGTCACACTTTCACTCATGTTCTTTTACTAGTGAGTTACTAGAAGCTCAGTGAAATTGGACATTTCTCTATTTCAGCCAGTGAATGAGAATCAGAGTCCAAAAGGTAATTTTCATCACCTGGAGTGAAAAAAGAAGCTATGCTGTGTTTCCTTGAACATTACCAAATATTAGATCTTCCAAGCGAGTAATGAAAAACTACAGCAGAAAGGTGTAGAAGAAAAATTACAAAGGCAGAATTTTGGTGTTTTTATTCATCCAGTCACTTACTCAACAGATCTGTGCTAAATGTCTAGCACATCTTTTTGGATTTTTTTTTTTTTTTTTTTGATACAAAGATGACCAAGATATTACTTTATAGTTAAGAGGACAAGACAAAAACAAAAACCAAAAAACAATAAACTAATCACAGAGTGCTGTTTGCAAGGCTGAGGCTGGGGTGTGGTGGAGTGCCAAGGCTTTAGAGAGGAAGTGACAAGTTGGTCACATCTTGGTTGTGCACAAAAGTAGGAGACAAATCTTCCAGCTAGACGAAGAGCTCATGCCAAAACACTGAGGCATAAAGACTTTCTTCAAGGAATTGTGGGTTGTTTGGTAGAGGTGGAGATCCTGAGATACCCAGGGCAGGAGTAGAGCAAGCCTGGATTGGCTGGGTGAGGCCACATCTTGAGGCAGATATGCAAGCTCTTAAGGACTTGGAACTTCACTGTGGAGGTGCAGAGGGCTTTGAATAACAGAAGTAGAAGAGTGGTAGGAAGGGATGTCTATTTTATAAATGCTCTATATCTGAAATTATGGGAATAGATTGCAGAGACTGAGACTGGAAGCAAAGAGACCAGTTCAAAAACCATATATCAGTGTAGGGGAGATGTGTTCAGGCCTAAGTTAAGCATCTTATTACTTGTGTTAGTAGTATTCGTCATAGATGACAATCCCCTCCCTCTCCCTCTCCTCCCTTCTCCCCACTCTTTCTCCTTTTCTCTATCATTCTTTCATTTTTATGTTACTTTCTGTTGCTTGTAACTATCTTCCCTTCTCACTTTGCTTAGTGTCTCTTTTTCTCTTTCTCAGTAGGTAGAAATTCTTCAAATTCAGTCCAAATCTCCCCTTCTGTGTCTCTTTGTAGTCTTTCCCTATGAAACCTCTTCCATTCATAGAATGACAACTTCAAACTTATTTTTCCAATCCAGAATCCACTAAAATCCAACTACTAGAATCCAAATGCCTACCAAGTATATTCACTTGGGTATCTTATAGGCACCATAAACTAACATTAAAAATTGAACTCTTGTTTTTTTTCCTGGACTCTGCTTCTACTTCATTTGTTCCACCTCAGTAGTTGGCATCTAAATAAACCAAGTAGACAAGTTAAGAGCCTAGGAGTCAGGACTGATCCTCTCCTATACTCATCTACTGCTTTACCATTCCTTTCTTCCTGCTAAGATGACAAGCTATGGAAGATCAGCCTCTCGCTTGTTGTCTGAGAGCCAGGGAGAACTTGTACCATTTGATTCTGTGAGGATGATAAGTTCTATCAGAGTCTGTAAAAATGCAAGTCTTGTGAGAATCAATTTTAGTTTCTCTGAGACGCAGATTTCTGGTCTCTGTCACTAAACAAATATTCTTTCTAATTGGTGAAATCATTTGAGATAGCTAGGGAAAAATTTTATATAACTGTGTCAAAAATTTTACTCAGCAAAAAATGAAAGAGGTTCAACATTTTTCCTTTGCTTTTAGCTTTTCCTTATTATTCAGAGTTTCTTTTTACCCATATGCATTAAGACATCCTGAAAAACCACTTCCTCATCCTCCTTCCTCTCAATCTTGTAACAATTTTTCATTTATTCTCTGTCATCTGTAAGCCATTTAATCTAGTGTACTTGTCTTTCTCCCCCTCATTTTATTTTATGCAATTATTATTTAAACTAGGGTTTGATTGACTGTCCTATTGAATTGCCATCCTGTAGCTTGGGAATGCCAGATGAAGGTTGGCTGGGAATGGTGCTAGACATAATCTTTGCTTTCCTTTCTCCCCCTCTAGCTCTTCCCCACCCAAATCCCCTGATGATATTCATGAAGAACTTGGATCCAATATATTTTCTGGCAGCAAAAGTAGAGATAAATATTTGAACATTTCAAATCATGAATTCAAAAGTCTCATGCATTAATTGGAAAAGTTAATTTTTCTATGAATTTAGACAAACTGTCCATTTGTGTTATTTTTCTTAAGGTAAAAAAATGAACTTTGCTATATTTACAAAGTAGCCAGAATATGCTAAGATCTTATTCTCTTTGCTGTACTTATGTGATCTAATCTATTTCTTCTAATAATATATCAATATATTATATAATCACTGTTCTCTATTACACATTCACATGATACTTACTGTAATACTTAGTATCTAAAGTAAATAGTCTTGAACATAATTTTATATTTAATACATTCATATTATAAAAATTAAATGAAAACAAAGGTATATAAATATCTAGTTGATATTTTACTACTTGTCATTAGACAATTGTTTATACTACCCTAAGGAATTATGTTAAATGAATTCTTTTTATATTGATCATCACACAACCATTTTTTATTTCAGTAAAGAGGAGAAATCAGTCAAAGAATGTAATACCAGTTTTTAAAACTTTTAGTATTTGAGTGCTCAAAAGATGTAAAAAAAAATACTTAACAAAATGTATTAGTGTTGAGAAGTATTCAGAATACCTTCACTTAAATAAAGTTATACAGAATTTTTACTTTTAGCTCACAGTGACCTTATATCTGTTAATAAATAAATGGATATTCTGATCTGACTCTGGCTAAACAATTTAATAAAACATAAAAATACACATCACATACCAGGAAATTAACTTTGACTTAATTCTGAGCTTAAGGAAGGAAAAGATAACTCTGCCATAATGGGTGTACTTTTAGAAAAAATAATGTTAGTGTAAAAATAGCATTGAAAATTTGTTTTCAGAATTGCTTCCTTCCTTCAAAATGATGATTATAACATGCGCAGATATTACATTTTAAAACGTTGTCTATTTTTCTTTTCCTCTTCAGGGTCCTTATGTTTTGCCTTGACTTTTCATAATGATACACTTATACCAAAGTTTACACATCTTTTTCTACTAAAAAGAAAAAGCAATAAAAAAGTTGCTGGATGGTGATTTAATAGGACAGACAAGGTTAATTAAATAATAGAATAATATGTAAACTATGCTCAAAATGATCCGAACACTACATGCAAAATTGGTTTTGCATAACACAAATTATTTTAAAGGCCTTCAGGTTTCACAACATGAAAAAATTTGGTGTAATTATACTACTTTTCTTTGCTCATGTAGAGAACATGTTCTCTTTTGGAAATGTATCTGAGCAGATACACACTAAAATAGTAGGTTTCATACTATGCTTCTAGGAAACTATTCTTTTGGGAGCTCAACCAAGATGTTCTGCCACTAAAATAAAATAATAACAGATTTTTTTTTTCTGATCTCTGAGAAAAACAAGTTAGAGAATAAATTTTTCTGAATTTTAAGTTGTTCTTCCCTGCCTCTTTTTTTCACTATAATGGTTGGTTCTTCAATTTGTCTACTGACATGTGCTGCCAAAGATGACAAAATGAATGAACCAAGAGCACATAACTAAAGAGACACATTTTAGTTATCAAATACATGCTGTATATCATTACCTTTTTATCGTGGAGGCTTGCAGATATATAAAAAGTCATATTTATGCAGGCACATTTCTTCCTAATTCTTTTAATTAAATTAAAACATCATTCTTTCATAGAAACTCAATAAAAATGGCAATTTTCAAGTGCTCAGGCACCTAAACATGATTGAAAACCACTGAATTACAATGCAAAATGTATTTATTAGTTTAGATTTTATGGAGTGTAAATCACAACCTAGATATTTTCAGTTATATTTCAAAGTCAGGATTGAGTGTGATGGCCAGACCTTATATTCTTTGGGCTCATGAATTTCTCTGAACTAGCAAAGAAAAGACAAAAATGTGAGAAAATGCATTAGCCCATGTCTGTGCTGGGAAAGTTATTTTCAAAAGCATTATGATTATGGTGATACTATTAATGGCTGCATATCTAATTTAACTTGAGACCTTGAAGATGGCCTCTAGTTTGCATTCCATTAAAAGTTTTTAATAAGATTTCAACAAAAAATAATAATAAAAAGCATTCCATTTCACCTTTGCTTCTCCTTAACAATTCAAAGTATCAATTATAATATAACCTTCATTTGACTTGCAACCATTCCTGTGCTCTCAACAGCATATTAAATTGCGTGTTAACACTTTAAGGGCAAAATAAATGTCTTGTTTTATCTTTTAACTTTTGTTTCATTTAAAGTGACCTCTCAAATGTGTAATACTCAACTATATTAAATAGTTTTTCTTGAACATTAATCATTTAGAATAGTTGAAAAAGCATTTTTAAAAAGTTTAGGAATATATAATATGTTCACACTTTATCTTAAAGAGAGACTGTATATTTTCAAAACATAGGTGTTATTTGTCTTTTTAAATTATCATGCTAAAACTGCTCTGGGGCTGAGACACTTGCTACTCAGCTTCCTTCTATTTTCCCAGCTACTTTCTTCAGAGGACTGATCTCAAGGCTTTTAGAAGAAATAAGCTGAAGAAAGCTAGCAAAGGAAGAGGAGGAATCTTGATTATTGGAGATTATAGAATTATTTGTCCCTCTAAAGGAGTGGAGAAACTAAGAAAGAAAACAATAAAATTTGAAAGGTAAAGAAAAACAAGAACATACAGGCAAAACCAAAAACAGGGAATCTAGAGAACCACCATCTGTCAGAGCAGAGTCAACAGTTCTTAGACTTCTGTTGCTACCCTTGATTCCTCAGGTGATTGGTCAAGCAAATAAAGCATAAAGCCTCTTTTTCCAAGAGTGGTTCTCAAAGTCTGGTCCGCAAAAAAGATTAAATGAGAGTTCCTAGGAGTCTGGTCAAATAGGGCAGAGTCCTGGAGATATAAACCCCTCCTGGGGGCAGATCAACTCCAGGGCAAGCAATGGTATGGTGGTGTGTAGAATCCAGGCTGATTAGCTAGGGTAGTGTGTCTGGAGGATTATAAATATTTTAGTAATATTTTTGCTAATTTAATTTACTATGTAAAAAATGAAACCAAATTTGTAGTTTATTTATTACCAGTGAATAGTCTCAACTGTTTGGATCTTGGTGAGAACTTCTACACAGCTCCTGAGTGACACCCAAAGAAAGTCCTAGTATTATAAAATAAAGACTTATGTTATCAACAACAATCATAAAAATGATTTACACACTGTTTTCTTTTTGCAGTTGTTGCTTTTTAGAAAGGGAAGACAATTGTTTGTTGTTGTATCTTGATTCCATGGATTTTGATTAACAAGGATTTAGATTGCTATTTGTCTTCCTAAAAGCAAGTATTAACTTACACCTTAAGTTAAAAAGTTAAAAAAAAAAAAAAAAAAAACATAAGCAAAATAAAGCAACCATGGATACTCCAAATTCTACATCTTGTGGAGTGAACATATTGAACAATATAAGAATGAAGTTTAGAAGTCAGATGACAAAAAGCATAGCAAAAATCAAAATCAAAGAGGCAAGTTAGTGTCTGGGGATAGCTCAGTGGTGGTAGAGGACTTGCCTAGTGTGTGTGTCAGGACCTGGGTTCAATTCCTAGCACTGTAGGAAAGAAAAGGTGGGTAATCAAGAGGGTCTGGAATCTTGTTAATGAACAAAGGTTGGATAATCTAATTACTGTCTTTTAGGTGGTATACCTGGGCTCCTGAGTGAAAAAAAAAAAAATATAGAACACTATAAATCAATTTAAAGGATGACTATGACTAGACCTGAAATGGAAAGAAAAGTCAGAAAGATAAAAAAGTTTGCCAGTGTAAGATTTAGGACTCCATGTGCCGTATCTAAGAGTGACAAGATGCAAGCAAAACTGTGAATTTGGAGCACTGCCCCAGGAGCAGGATAACACACAGCAACGCAACGTTGAGCTACAGAATAGGGTTTCAAACAGAGAAAGAGCAGTGGCAGATGGAGGAGTGCAGAATGGAAGGAATTGGAAACTTTAAGTGAGCTGAAGAGGACAGATGTCTTCCAACACACACACACACACACACACACACACACACACACAAAATAGCTATCATAGGCACTAAGTCTTTAGCTGAAAGCTTAGTTGTTTCATAATTCAGTTGTTATTATTCCATTGTCTTCCAAAATTAAGGCTTGGAGAAGAAAAACCTGAGGTCATTCTCATTTTTCTTTGTTTGCAGATAACATAAGTTGGAATTACATTTCCCATAAATCCCTTCCTACATGTTCTAGACTAGTGTTGGCTATGAGAAATATTGAGAAGTAAAGCAACAGGCATTGTGCCAAAAGTTCATGGAGGGCGCCTGGAGCAGGCAAGTCACACAGATGTGTTGCTCTTCCCTCTCTTGTCCTGGGGTAGCAGCTTGACCTGCAGCATCTCAAGCACCCAGTGTATCTCCTCCATCTGCTCCTCAGAGTCTGGAGCCGGGTGGGTATACAGCCCCACAGCATTGGTGTCACCTTCTTCTGCAGGTGACTCTTAATCATTGAAGCAGAAGATATGGGAAATGTATGTTCCAATTGTGTTTTCTAGTTTGTCCTTGAAAGTTTCAGTTTGTCCTTGCTGTTTTCCTTGCCTCACTCACATCCAGCTTTTCTTCCTGATTAGCGACCCCGAAGGTCTATGGCAACTTCTGAACCACCACCAGATGCAGAGGCAACACCCTTCCGGTACTGCTTCATCAGATTCCACAAATGTGTAAGATCTTATCCACAAGAAAAAAAAATCCCTAATTCTGTAACATTCTTAGTGGTTATTTCTTTGACTGAACCCTTTTGAGAATGGAGGTAATGTATTTCTTTGTACCTGAATATTTGTCAATTATTTCCTCTCTATCTTTACAACTAAAAATATTTTCCAAGCGACATCTTGGAGTGGGAACCTATTCACTAAATCACTGATTTTTCATGGATTGTTTTTTCTTTTAATCAGTCCTCAGCTTTTGTTTTGGGGATTGTTTATTACCCTTAAGCAAGTAGTTTATAAATGATCTTTTCAGTATTGATTCATCATTGGTAATAATTCTCACTCTTCATTTGATGTTAATGACTTGTCAGGCACTATGCTAAATGCTTAAAAAGATTATATTATTTATCTCTCTAAAATAATGCTATGAAGTATATATCTTCTGATGAGTCATAATAAATATTGTGTTGGATTTCCATATGTTACAAAGTGTAGAACATAGAAAAGATGTTGGATTTTTTTTTGGTTGGTTTGTTGACTTGCTTACTCATCTCTAAATAAGTGCTAGTTTAACTAAATTTAGCTTAGGTATGAAGACTGGCATTTCTACTACTTCCTGCTTGCTTGCATATTAACCATATTTCTTTTCATGTCTGCAGCTGAGTGAAAGGTTGATGGACATTGTTCATAGTGCAATGTCTACCGCTTAAGCTTTTCTCTAAAATGGCTGCCCCCACATCTTCCCTCTAAGGCACTTTGAATAGACTGAGTACAAAAAATCCTACTATCATGGACAACACCCAGCACCCATGTTTCTCCCTATACTCCCTACCTTATGCCCATAGTATTTTTTTCTTGAGAGAACTACATCAACACCATGTACTTCCCACTTCCTGCCTAATTATATTCTAGGAACAGTAGTTTCTGTTAGCACTTGAAGAGTGAGAGAGATGATAATGGGAAAGAGGAGAGAGACAAAAGGATTCTAGCTTTCTCCAAAAGCATCACTGGTCTTACGGGAAAGGGCAACAGTTTTCTGATTGGTTTGTCCTCATGGGTTTTCAAAATAGGCAGGACGGAGGGGTGGGCATTCTTTGTTTCTGTAAAGAATTACAGGGTATTGACTACATTTTTAAATCCAGTTTTATTGGGCTTATAGTTAGTAAGATATCTGTAGGTTTGGGTAGTTCTTTGTTTTTTCTTTTTTCTATCTATCTATCATCTATCATTCTATTGACATTTCCACTTGTTTGGTTAGTTGGGAAAATTCTATTAGATCTTCCAGCCAGACATCATGATTAAACTGGGAAATCTTTCCCCTCATTATCTCTATGTCCCCCTTTGAGGTTGTTTTTGTCATTCTCAGTTAGTATCTGAGTTTGGAACAGACTATATTTGGAGTCTGAGAGAGGAAGTTTTAAGCAACTTCCATGGATTAAACATAATCACAGGTTTCAAAGTGATTAAAAGACATGCTAAAAGAAAAGATCAACACTAAAGTCTTTCCTCTGAAATTCTTTGAAAGAACACTGCAGAGGGGAGGGCTTTGGGGTGAGAGCATGATCAACTTACAAATATACTTTGTGACCATCACAAATCTCTTATTCATGTATTTATTTTTGCTAAAGCATAACACTCCCATATTTCTTTATTCAAGGAATAATTTTTAATGTATTTCCCACACAAGAGGGTTTTCCATAATTGATTTACCATAAATACTGAAATGGAATTATATTTTATGGATACTTCCTTCTCTTCGTTTTACTACAAGCTGCATTAATTCAACAGAAGCTGTACTAAGCTAGCACATTATTTCAATTTAAATATAGCATGAGATTGCAAGTCCCTAAAATATTCAGGAGCACCCTTCAGTACTTTTTTGTTGTTGTTATGTTCTTTTAAATATGGTGGATTCTTGTCCTTTCATGAGTGAAGTCAAAGAGATGCTGTGACATTTATCAAATTAAGTGAAACGCATTCTGCTGTTAGTGTCATACACCACAGAGCTGACAGACACATGGGGAACAGGGGCAGTTCTTGAGTGAAATTGTAAAGCAGGTATTCTAGAATAAAATTTCAAAATTTAAGTTAGAATTCACCTATTTTAGATATGCATAGCCAGCACATTTTATATTAAAAACTTGAATTTTAAAAGGTACATTTTACTCTCAGAGTCTATGGTTGGTGTTTCATGCCGGTTTTTACAAGTTACGGGATAAGGAAGATGGATGATGCCAGCATTTTACTTTTATAAGCGCTTAATTTGGAGTCCAGCTTCAGCTTTATTTATCAGTTGTCCAGTGGCTTCTGCAAAAACATTTTAAATTCAGAATCTCTTTCTCTGTCAGTGACCATTGAGAGGCTGTGGCGTGAAAGTAAACATAGACTGGACTCTGAGAAGAAGAATGTTGCCACCTCTTTATGCAGTAGAGTTTTCTAAATTAAGTTCATTGCATGGATAATTTCCTATAACCACAGGGGGCTGGTTGACTAGGGAGAAAATTAATGAGAATCAGAGAGGCCTGAAACAAAGAGGAAATGAATGAGTACACCAATGCCTAATGTAAAGGAACAGACTAATGTCCAGATGAAAGGAGGTGATCAGGAGTTTACTCAGTCAGGACTAAATAATTAATCTGGAGGTGATGCCTTGGCAGTCAGTGAGAAATCCAGACTGCAAGCTAGACAGGCCTTGTGCTGGTGACTGTGGAGTGCCCGTGGTGGTTTTGCTTGAATGATGTCTACCCTCCTAGGATTGTTAATGGTGTGTTCAGTTTCAATTTAAAACATTTCTGTTGGGCCTTTGAATTATTGATCAGGAGATGATGAGGGATGTGCCTACAACGATGTGTGAAGTTACTTGTTAAGTCAGAGCTGGGAAAGTCTTATTTGAGGCAGAAAAGTACGCCCCCTTTATAATATATAATTTTTGTTGGGGGAAAAATATGCTCAATGGAAAGACTTTAAGAAAACAGCACAGTTTAAATCCAAGGAGTTAGTGAAACTCTCACTCGGGCATCAGCTATAAAGAGTAGAAATATTTCCCCATGTAACAAAAAGCAAAACTTCTGCTTCAGCATATCATCATGAGGTATAAAATTCAGAACTTGCGTTTTCTACAAGAAGAGATCTGTTAGATGTGCCACAGTAATAGAAAATTCTGTCTGGAAGCAATACGCTGATTTTTGGCATACATCTTTTTAAATTGGAAGATTCAGAATTGCATAAACAGATTTCGAGAGCTTCCTTCCTTCTCTAGGTGTGGCACTGGTCTAAAATGAAGCAGGATGTGGGATGGGTGCTGGCTGGAGGAACAGTTGCCCACAGAGGAAAGGTGAAATGTTTGCATGTGGTGCACAGATGCAGCACCAGCAGCTTTTGCAGCTTGGTGCAAAGAGAAAAATATACACCTGACTGTTTAACCAGCACATTTATTTCTAAACTGTAGAGTTGAACTGTCATTGACTATTCATACATTCCTACATAAAACATGATAAAAACATAATGCATGTATTGCTAAAAGTCTGGTACGAAATTGATACAGAAATAAATACACTTCATCGCCTATGAATTTCTGTCTTCCTGTCCCCCCAAGCTTCTGCCTGGCTCTCACATTTGCTCAGTTCACAGTATCATATAGCCCAAACAATAAATTTCATTCCTCTCTTGATCACACATTAGTGCAATAGGCATTTTATTGTCAATAAACAGGCCACCATGAGGACGCTTGTCAATTTGCTGGTGGACTTGTTTCAGGAAGGCTAAGGTACAGAGTACTTTGTTGTGTTTGGGCATGGAAGGAGGAGGAACAGCACAGTGTAAGGACAAAGGTGAAGGAAGTCATAACCCTACAGAGGTTCAGTGTGGGTACTTTCCTGCAGTAATAGAGGACTATGTGTCAATGCACATTAATATTTTATGTGCCTCATTGTATTATCCTTTATGTGCACTTTCACAACATTGTGAAGCAGCAAGGTTGCTTTAGACAAGGATTTATATGACCAAGTGCAGCAGCTTTTACTTGGCAAAATTAGCACACATCCTGTCCTTACAACGTCAAAAGGGATGCTTCTGTTTATATTGAATAAACAGGCAGAGGCTGGGCCCAGCCTTCCTTAAAAACACTATTATCTTGAGTGCATAAACAAGACTGACAAAATAGTTTTTCTTAAATGGCACACTGATGCGTTTTGTATTCTGCTCCTTGGAAACAAAGACTCAGTTTCTGTCATTATAAAAGACCCTTGAAACAGATCTGGAAGTGAAAGCTTATGCATTGTGGGACAGACTGATGAAGAAAACTGAAGAAAATGCTTAGATCTACAAAGGCTTCTGCTCATTTTTATTTTCTTATTCTGAAAACTGAATACAAGCACTGGGAAGCATTATTTGCTCACACAATGCCTGACCACATGTGCAAACCATTAAAAGGGCGTAGCTCCCCTGCCATTTTGATGCAGTCCAAAATAAAAATATAAATGCCAATGGAACAGTTTCTCCATATGCTCCAGCTGTCCCTTGAATCATTAATTTTCTTCTCAAGTACAATAATTCACCCATGACAATAATCTAAATACAATTTTTGTAGAGGCCAGAAAGAACCCATGCTTAGAGGGAGGGCAGTCCATGACAAGGTGGAAAATAGAGAAATTAGTACATTTATGTTGTGGAAGGAAAAAGATCGAAATGATAAAGGCATACAATCTTAATTTCGCAAAACTTGAGGAAAATATCTAGGTCAATATCTCATTCCGATTATTTTTTATAAAGACTGCTCACTAAATCAAAGTTCTACTGCATTGCTCATTCATTCACTCACTCTAAAAGCACCTAGTGCTTACAATGTGTTGCATATTACAAATGACAAAGGAGTGATATATGTTTAGATAAAATATAACAAGGAGAAGTGCTGTCCTTGAGGATATTATCATCTAATATGGTTGTAAAATAAGATGCACATATGGAATTGTAGAGTACAAGGGAGAAAGGATTAAGTTAAAAGAGAAAAATGATGTTGAATGTGGCAGGCAGCATCTAGATAATCTCAATGACCCCTTGCTTCCTGGTGCTCATGCTTTTGTGTAATCTTTTCATCTTGAGAGTGGGCTGTGTGTAGTTACTGTCTTCTACTACAGCCAAAATGCTTCATGGTCATGTGATCTCTCCCACACTGGGCCTTGCATTTGGTTTGCTATATTCCTGGGACATGAAATTCTTAATGATTTTATATTTAAATTTGTGTAAGTCAAGCCAAACCGTGGATCATCAGTAAGAGCAGGAGATGTGCTCAGTGAATGCATCTGTCTCCTTTCTTTGCCACACTATTGGCATGCAGTATTTTCAATGCCTCACAGACACACAATTCCTGGGGTTCCCTCAATTGTGGGAGTTCAGTGAGACTCAGAAAAACTAAGTGGCTACTTCTATAGTTGATGAGGTAAGGCACTGACAGTTTCAAGGTGGACTTTCTGTTCTTACTTAGAACACAGAAAGAAGCCGGCACTCACAGAAAGAAGCCAGCAATCTAAGAAATGCAAATGCCCAAGGAACCTTATCATATATTGTGTATTACTACTTTCCCAAATTGGCCAACCACTTATGCTGAAATGGTATAGGAGGAAAAGGAAAGATAGGGTAGACTGCATCTCCTTACTTAACAGTAAGCCTAACACTAGAGAGGATCAGTAGAATGTATGAGTATTAAGACGTGAAATAAAAACAGTTCAGTTAGTTTTCCATAGTAGTTTCTGCTCTTCTGGTAGGAATGACATATGTATGCATGTAATAAGCTAAAAATATAAGTTGTACAATTTTTATGATTCTGTTTGCAAATTAAATGTTCTTATAATTGCAATTAAACTTGGCATAATACAATATAAAATGAAAGGTAAAATTCACTCTAATAGTTTTAAATATTAATCTTTCTATTCCGAATAACACAGCAAATAAAAATCATCATAGCAAGTCAAGAAAGGAGACACAGTGGAAGAAAACAAAAAGACTTTAACAGCACTTCTTTTCTGCTTTTTGGAACTAGGGAATACATATATTCTTTTCCCAATGGACACCACAAATAACAGGCTATGATGGTTCCCTCAATCGTGGGAGTTCAGTGAGATGCTCACATCAATTTCAAGATTAGCTTATAAGTACAATCTGAATTGCACTTCCTTTTCCTCCTTCCTTCCTGTCTTCCTTCCCTCCCGTCCTTTCTTCCTGTATCTTTTTCTTTTTCTTTCTTCTCTTTCATTGCTCCCCTCCCTCCCTCTCTCCTTTCCTTTTTTTTTAAATTTCCCTCTTTCTAGCCTTCTTCCTTCTAACCTTCCAGCTCTTTCTCAGGGATTAAGCAAAAAGGAGGAAACAACCTACCATACTCATATTCCTTATCCACAGAAATTGTAAATATACATTATTGTTTTAAGTTGCTAAATTGTAAAATGATTTGTTATGCACCAGTAGAAAACTAATATATTGGTATTAGGTGGAATAAAAGCTTCCTTTCAAGGACTGAGGAATATTCACTTGACCTAAGTCTTTTAGGACAGGTCTTCAGTGCTAAAGGAAATGACATTACAGGTGGAAGATACTGTATAATCTGGACAAAGTCAACATTTCTCAAGCTGTTTGTTCACAGAGCCCCTTTAAAAGCTTAAAAGTTATTGAGGATCCCAAAGAGCTTTTATTTATATACATTACATCTATTAATATTTTTCATGTGAAAAATTGAAACTAACGCATTTGAAATTTTGTATTTATTAATTCATTTAGAAACAGTATTACACCCACTACATGTTGACATAGATAATAGACTTTATAAAATGAATACATTTTCTAAAAATAAATTTAACGAAAAGATTATCAGTGTGTACATATTTGAAAATCTCTTTAAAGTTTGGTTTAATAGAAGAAAGTTGGTTTCTAATACCACCTTCTGCACTAAATCTGTTGAATAATACATATCAAGTAGACTTTGGAAAACTCCACTGTGCATTTGTGTATGAATGAGAATGAAAAAAGTCCAATAATATCTTGTCCCTTGACTACATATTGAGATCAACTGTTCTAGGGCATGGAGATGAGAGAGTTCAGAGCACATATGAGCTAAAGCATGCTGTAGAAGGAAAAATAAGGTTTGTTTCAAAGGCTGGCATATCAAAATCCATAGCATATTCAGTAGCGGATCTGGCAGATATTATTTGTTGTCCATTCCAAATCCATGTCCACTCCCCTTCTTCCTTTCCAAAGAATCCTTGATTCTGTTCAGCTATTGAAAGCTCATATGTTGAGGGGATGCATGCTGGCTGGTTTTCCCCCGTTCCCATGGTTGTCATAAGCACAAATACAAAAAGAGGTCAGTTGTGGTAGGTGGTGACAGCAGTCCAGGAGTTTCCTTCCTGTCTTTGGATGTTGTACTGCTCCAGTTGCTGTCACCTTCCTGTTTCAATGATGAGAAGACCTCAGAATCTGAGTGAACTGAGCCAGAGCCTGAATATTAATTATTCTCTTAATTAATATGCCCTGGCCCAGCCACTTCACTGTTTGAATTATTTTGATTCAGAGTACTGTAGAAGATATTGGGTCTATGAACTGACAAACCCTACAATGTCTATCATGGCCTGGCTTCAGGGCACTAGTGGAAGGATTATTTAAATAGTCTAGTTAAAGGTTCTATGGGTCTCAACTGCACAGGTGATAATAGAAATGAAAAGAATAGATGAGAAAGAATTGTTGGATCAAGTGTATCAAGCCTGGCAGCTGAGTAGAAGGATGGGCTGTGGATGTGTGCAGACAGGAAATGGAAATCAAGCATCAGCCATACGATGGTTCATTGCCTGTGTGGGAGATTAAAAGAACAGCAGAAACACTGCAAATGTAATAGGTTGGGAGGGGGAAGATAATGTATTAAATTTGAATTCATACAGTGGAAGACATACCTAATATATATGGCATATAGTTGTTACTCAATAAACGTTTGCCATGATATAGGACAGAATTACGCTAACATCCATAGGGGTTAGTTTCTCATCTCTGCTGCATTTTTATGAAAATTTTGTCTTCTCAAGAAAACCTTCCTTGGTGTCCCTTAAAATTGGAATATTCATGATCCACTTCCTTAACACCCTTATCTAATTCATCCTAATAAATTCTATGTCATTTCTATATTCTTTATTTTTACCTGAACACTTACTTTTATTAAATAGTTATTTCCATTAAAACACTCATTTACATTAAAACACATGTTTCTAATAGAAAGTAAGCTCCATAATAACGGAACTTCTCTCTTTTTTGCTCACGTCTATAACTGCAGAGCCTGGGACAATGCCTGACACTTAGTAGACTTTGAGTGGATATGTTTTCAGTGAATGGATGGGTACTCAGCATGAATTGGGGTTGCAAAAATATGTGTTCATCATATGCCTAAAGGTGAAAACTAAAGCCTCAGGTCTAGGTAAATACATTGTCGTTAAATGCTGAATGCACAAAGACAACACTGGGAATACATTGAGTACCAGGAATTATCCTAAACATTTTAGATACAGTCTAGCATTGGACTCTTAGAAAAAAAGTCCTATGGGTAAGTACTGTTACCTCTCCCATTTTCCAGGTAGAAAAGCTTAGGTTCAGAGAACTTAGGTCACTAAGTTAGAGAGTAGCTGGGCCTTTATGTAAAACTCTAGAATTAGCTCTGTCTAGAATCACTAATGGAGATTTTATCTTATGGATGCAACTTTAAACTGTGTTCAGCCATGATACCTGTTTCCAGGAAAATGATTCAGAGTCTTCCTTTCTTTCTGGATTTGTAAATGGTAAATGTGAAGACCACTTAATATTTCAATGAAAAAATCCTGGCTTTGAAATGAGAAGTTATTCAAATAATATATATACTTTAGACACCTTTAATGTTTGAATAAGAAAGAAGTAAAAGGTAGACAGAACAACAGACACTTTAGCAGTTAAAAATGTACTTAATTGCTCTATTGAAAAGAAAGACACTTTTGATTCTACCTGGAACTATGGTGAGGTAACCTGGAGACCTTATAAGACATAGGACACTAGCAGGGTAGGGGAGATTATACTCCTCTTGAAGTCATATAGTGGCTGTAATTTAAGATACGCAACTTAGAAGGTCAGTCATGAAATCTTTCTTAATGCCTCAGAGTTGCTCTTCACAAAGAAATGACCACACATTTGTTTTACTTGAAACAGATTTAAACTTAAGGATAGTTTTCCTCCTTCTAAGAAAAAAGCAGGCTATTAGTAGAGATAAGGACTCTTTAGGCTGTGCAACACAGTTTTACATTTCGCTCATGGACATGAGATTGAAAAACAAGATGAAAATGATTCTTTTACTGGGCATTCAATTAAAAAATGTCATGACTTCTCCATTAGTTTGTGTAAGTCCTAGAAATGAGTTTCAGTGAAGTGTGTTATTATATTGAGAAAAAGACAGAAATATGTAACCTTGGGCAGATCATTTAACTTCTTTCTGCTTTACATTTACAAGCAGTAATACAAAGAGACAGGATTAAATAATCTCCAAGGCCCATCCAGCCAGACTTAACAGGTTGCAATCATTCAGGAGGCAATTCAGTGAGGGAATGAGGAGCCTGGACTCTGGCACCAGGCTCCTGCCTTCAGACCCTCTCTCTCTCTACTCATGAGCCACATGACATGGTGTGAGTCGCCTCATGGCCCTTTCAGCCTTAGTTTTCTCATTACTGAAAGACAGTAATATTGTAGGGTCATTTTGAGTGATAAACAAAATCACCTTTCTAACATGAGCAATTGCTATTAAGGTCATTTTCTCTACCACCAACAAACTAACTTTCCTGAGAGTCAAGGATGGCACAATTTTCTTATTTTAAACACTATCTAACACCTACATTACTATTTGATGTGTAAAAAAAATAAGTGTAAGCATTAATTTTGTTTTTATAATCCCAGTTGGATTGTTTGTTTTCACACCTCCTCACTCATGTCCCCAGTGAAATAAGTGGTAAGATTCAAGACCGATTTGGACTCTCCTATTTGGAGACTTACAAAGAGTTTCTGTGATGAGTTAGGACACTATCATATAGCTCACCAATGGTGAGAGAAGAAATAACATTCCTTCAAATCATGGTCTGAATAATAAATGATTAAGATTCAGACAAAGGGGCCAAAGATGTAGCTCAGTGGTAGAGGACTGTCCTGATGCTTGTGAGGACCTGGGTTCAAATGCCAGTAGGCCTCCCTCCCCAAAACAGATATAAGCAAGGAGAAACACATTTGAGATATAACTTATTAAATAAATTCAAAGAAAATTGGGGCTAATAATAATACATTTTATGTATCTTCTAGAATGAAAACCTTATGACTCAGGAAGATTACAAAACTTAAAGGTATACAAGAGTACATGGCAGCACTGATACTCAAGGCTTGAATGACAATTGCTTTTTATCATAGGAGCCTTTGTTCAGGTTTTATAGATTGTCTGCTTTCCCTCAAGACACCAACATGCCTTGTTAGATAAATCTATCCATGCATTCATCTGACCCTCTGTCTGTCTGTTTATCATCTACCCATCTACCCATCCACCCATCCACTCACCCATCCATCTATCCTTATATGCATCCATCCACCCATACAAACATATCTTTCCTTATTAAATTTGGCCAGCAGGTCTTGAGGTTCATGGCCAATGAATAAAGTGAGGCAGATTTATCAGATTTAGACTGTCATAGTGTGACCACCACAATCCTGGTATTTAGATATACCTCAATCACAAACTGAGAATCTACCCTGGTAAGGCCTTTTTGTTAGGCAGCAAGAATTCTCTTCTTGTGAAAAAAAAAATTCCTAAGAGAATTAGTTTAACTAGTTTGTACATCTTCTTTTAAAAAGGACAGAAAATGGAAGCATGATTTTTTGAGTTTTGAATATAAATAAAATTGATGAGCATGTTTTCTATTTAGAGTTCACAATGAAAGTTGAAATTACATTTAAAACATTAAAACAATTATCTTAAATAGAGATTTAAGTATAATTCCTAAAATTTAAAATGAGGTTTCTATAAGTAGTCAAAGAATGAGCTAAAAAAAGATCCTCATTTCCGTTCTCTTTGACCTTCCTCATCACCTCTCCATGGGGGAAAAGACCACTAATATGTTGCACATTGTTGGAACAAAATGGATTTGCCTCTTTTTTGTTCCCTTTTCTTTTCACTAATCTCTACATTGGTAGGCCCCATATGGAAAACCAATTTCTACTTTATTCTCCTAAGCTTGGTTTTATCTTCCTAAATATATCCTTCTTGTCAGAACCTAATCAAGCATTTTGCTCTCTCCTGTTTATAAACTGTTGTCCTACTTTTTGGCTGTGATATTTCTGGCTCTTTGTTCTCTTTTATCATGGGCACTGTAGCAGTAGAGATCTGGAAGCACCACTAACTGTCCTCTCAACTTTCTGTTCCTCAGGCAAGTCAACCTAGTTTGTGTTAAGTTATAAGGAGGAGAGATGGAGAGTGACATACCAGCCCATCTGAGGGACTCACCAGCCTTCCTGGAGGAGATGGCCTGTCCTACTTTTCCCTGGATAGAGATGGATAGGTTAGCACACATGTGGTGACATTTTCAGGGACACTCCACTCCAAGTCCTTTGGGGATGAGTGTGTTGGAAGGTTGGTCAGTATCATTTCCCAACTTTATTTCTCGTCCTTCTCCAGTGAGCTGCAATTTTCCCCCTGCTTCCTATTTCAGGAGTGAACCTTACTCCACATCCATCTTTCTTTAGTCACCACTAATGCTGAGTTCATCAGTCAAGGTGAGAGGTTAGCTGAAGAAATAAACATCCTCAAATCTCAGTGGCTTAACATAGGAGAGATCCATGTTTTGATCATGTTATGTGTCACCTAGAGATTCAGGATAATGAAGCAGCTACCTATTTGGACATGGATGGTTATTACACTGGAAAAAGAAAAGAACTCTACAAAGTCTTGTATGGGCAATCAAGTATTCAGACATAGGTCCCAGTCTTGATCTAGGCAACTGAGTATCCTCACCCTCGTGAAAGCCAGGCAGCAGAATCTTATAGCAGAGCCCTATTTCTCCTACTCTGCAAGTGGGGCATCAGAAGTGCTCAATGAGCAGGAAGGCAGTATTATTTTTTTAAAACAAACGAATGGAAGATACCACCTCTCTAGTTTTTTTATTTTGTTTTATCTCTAATTTCTGGACTCAATTAGTATATTCTGATACCTATTTCCCATTACTTACTTGTTATTTATTTACAATATTCCATTATTTTCTGTAAATAGTTTGTGTCATTTTACCCAGCAGTCTAGTTTTTGCTACCTCAGGTCTATTCTCATTCTTCAGTCCCAAATCCATTTTCTTTGTGAGATTTCTTTCAACTCCACAGCCTTTTCTGTATCATACAACTTAACTTTTAATTATTTGCCTACTGGGCATGCTGTTTGGTTCTGCCTTTCATCAGTTGACTCAGAACATATTTTCTTACCAAATTCCTCCTCTACTCCAAATTGACTCTGCCTCCTGGTCCTCTATTTCTAAAGATGTTCCATTATTCTTCCCAGCGCTCAGCCATGGTCTTCACTTCTCTTTGACTCATTCTCTAATCTCCTGCTTGTCATAACTGTGCAGATACCAAACTCTTCCCCATGAAGCCAATGTGCTAGTGGGAATCAAATGACTCAGTGAAAGGGAAAGCATGTTGCAGATTCTAAATACAAGGGTACATTGCTCTGCCTTTTCTGACCATTTCCAGTCTTTCTTTTATTTATTCATCATTCATTTATTCATGCACTTACTCAGGACCTAAGTGCTTTCTTGGAACTGTGCTTGTTACTGAGAAAGCCACAAATTAAATATAAGTCTCTGCTCTTCAGGAGATTACATGCCAGGGAAGGAGATCACATATCTACATTTCAAGGTAACTAAATATTGATACGGTCAAAGCAAGGGAAAATGTTCTGAGGCATGAGGGGGTGGTGGTATGTTTTGGAGCAGTCTGGAAATGCATCAGCAGGAAGTGGGGACAAATCATATGACTTCCAGAATGAAATATCTGGAGGTCTTTCAGGATACTTAAAATCAAACCAACTCATTAAGCCCTGCCATGATCAGACCCCTTTTAAACTTCATCCTAAAGCCTCCTTTCTGATTTTCTGGGCTGCAGACACACTGAACTTCCATCAGCTCCTTCAACACATCAAGCTCATGCCCACACTTGTGCCTTTGGAACAGAGGTCCTCTTTGTTCATAATACTGTTTTTACACATCTTTGCATGGCTGACTTGCTATTCCTCAGAGAGGCATTCCCTAAATCCCCAGTCTTATACTGCATTCTCCCTTCCCAAGACCCAGTTTCTCAGAACTCTGTTTTTCTTCATTTTAAAACACTCACTATCTGAAAACATCTTCTTTGCTTGTTCATTTCCTTATTGCCTATACCTTGTCTCTCCCTTTCTCAAGATGTAAGCTCTTTAAATGTGAGAACTGTGTATTTTATCTTGTATTTCTGGGGCTCAGACAAAGCATGACCCATGATCTGTATAAATCTATGTCTCCCAATACCATAGAACTTCACTAACTCCAATCTCTTTCAGAAATGATTACCAAAGCTCATTACTGGATTCTTTCTCTTTAATGACACTTTTTTTTTTGGTATAGTGAATGTAATGGCCAGTGGAATGTGAATGGAATCACCAAATGTCACTGCTAAGACTAGCAGATAAAAACTCCCATGTATGATCTTTTCTTCTCACTTGCTTTTTATGAAATCAATGAATAGAATCCCAACAATTTAAGAAAAGACAAACTCATGATATGAAATGTGCTTAGACTCCTGAAAGACCATGTATAAGGATGGCTGTTTAGGTACATCTGCTCTGAATTGTGATAGAAGCAAGAAATAAGTGTGTGTGTGTGTGTGTGTGTGTGTGTGTGTGTGTGTGTGTGAGAGAGAGAGATACTTCTGAGAATTTTTATTTATCTATTAAAGCACTTAGTTTTATTAACCCTAACTAATAAATTTGAAAACTCTCATTATGTGGTTATGTATATTTTTCTAACTCTTTGGGTACTGTACACATTCTCAGCCATAAACGTTCTCATACAAGAAAATTTCACTGTCTCTATATCACCTTGACATCTACCCTCTAGTGTTATGCAATGAACAGGATGATGACCCTGGAATTGGCAAAAGCTGAGGCAGAACTCAAGATCTACGTCAACCTATCATTATGTAATAGCATTTTATTTACCTTTCAACCTTTGTTTCAGGCTTTACAAGAATGCAATAAAATAATACCTAAGTCACCACTCTTTTATGAAAAGATTAAATAAGATGGTACACGTGACTTCTCATGGGATAATTAATATATTTCTTTGTTTATCCCAATAAATGTCTCTCTTTTCTCTATGCCTGAGTATTTATCATAAAAATTTGATCAGATCAAAGTTTTCTCATTTTGTACAACTTACATAACAACCACATCTTTTATTATTAGTTAATCATAAAATAAAATATTCACAAAGAAACTATATAAGGAAATGAAACTTTATGGCACAAACCAAATCATCTAATTTCTAAGTCATTTATAAATAGTTTGGAGTAAACCAGAATATACTTCAGGAAACACTATTCAAAGACCATCTTCCACAGTCTGCTACATGAACAAATTATTTATCCCCTAACAACTACTTAGTGTGCTCTCTCCACATGGGAAATATAGTTCTTTTTGTCTTTTTTAAGAAGAACTTTTAATGTTATTTTTTATTGGTTCCTTTTTAGTTATATATGACAATAGAGTCCATTTCTGATATAATTATACAAGCATGGAATATAGCTTATTCTAACTGGGAATATAGTTCTAAAGGCTCATATTAGATATGTTGGATGTTCTGCCTAATCTCTGGCTGAGATAAATGAAAATAAATAGGTGACCAAAGGATACCTTAGCCATTCATTCCACTTCTTTTAATCCTGTAGTGAGTTAGCTAAGCATAACAATGGTATCTCTGTATATCAGTACTCAGGTCTTACAGGGTCACTCCTACAGAACTGTCATTTACAACTTTAGAACTTCATCATTAACATATTATGTTGTTTCAATATGAATAATTTTATAGTTATCAATAATGGTATCTTTCATTGCATTCAAAATTTTACTAAACGCACGGAAAGTACATTGTTGTGCAGTTTAGAAGTGGTAAAAATATCTCTTGATGAACAATTTGTCTTTTCTAATCACACTACAAGTTATTTTTTTTTCTTCTTTGCCTTAAATGTGGGACATTCAGAGATAAGTTTTTAATTAATCATAACAACTTCTCTTTTTAAAATTTAGAATATATATATATATATATATATATTTATTTGTTTTAGTTGTACACAATACCTTTATTCTTACGTAGTGCTGAGGATCGAACCCAGGCCTCACCTGTGCTAGGCGAGTGCTCTACTGCTGAGCCACAACCCCAGCCCAACAACTTCTCTTAGCCTTGATTTTTCTTTAAAAATATTCTTGCTCTCCTAACTTTCATCTTCTTCCTTCTAAACATTGTTTTATTATTCAACTCTTTAATTTTCTTTTTATTTAAAGAGGAAACTGTGGAAGCAACCCAGATGTCTTTCAATAGATGAATGGATGAAGAAACTGTGGTATATATACATAATGGAATATTACTCAGCATTAAAAGAGAATAAAATTATGGCATTTGCAGATAAATGGATGGAGTTAGAGAATATCATGCTAAACAAAGTTAGCCAATCCATCCCCCCAAAAAGGCCAAATGTTCTTTCTGATAAGTGGATGCTGATCCATAATGGGCGCAGCATGGAAAAATGGAGGAACTTTGATGGGGCAAAAGGGAGGGAGGTGTAGGGAGAGGGTATGAGGGCCGGAAAGATGGTAGAATGAGATGGAAATCATTACCCTAGGTACAGGTATGACTGCACATATGGTGTGATGATACATTGTGTACAACCAGAGAAATGAAAAGTAGGGTGGCAATTGTGTACAATGAATCAAAATGCATTCTGCTGTCATATATACCTAATTAAAATAAGCAAATTAATTAATTAAGAAAAAGAGATTCATTCTATGTTTACCTGTAGCCACAACTGCTTCAAATCCTTTGAAGAGCTTTCTATTTTCTGTGCTTTCTAAAAAGATGACTAGCTGATATAGTAAAAAATACAAAGAGGAAAGTGCTGTCTTTGGGACACAATAGATCATCTTTTCTAACTTTAAAGTAACTTGGTAAAAATTTCAGGTCAACAAGGCAAGAGGAACAATGCTACTGGGACCACCGGGGTGCTGTGTAGCAGTGCTTTCTAACTCACAGTAGTCTGCTCCTATTGTAGTAATGTGAGAGTTCAAAGGAGCCCTGGATGAAATATGCAGCCCAACACTCTCAGTTCCCTCATTTTACCTACGAGAAAATGGAGTCCAGTTCTGACATAAGGATGGATATATAGATTACTGAGATAGAATGAGAACAACTAACAAGCAAGGAAATAAATCCTTGCTAACAGGATTAATTGATTTCAACAAGGGGGCCAAAATAATTCATTGAGGAAAGAACAACTAGATGTCTACATGTGAAAAATGGTTTTGGAGTCCTTCATTACTCTAAAAACAAATATTAAGTTAAAATAGATCACATACCTCAATATAAAGCCCAAACTATAAGCCCCCCAAGAAAAAAATGCAACAGTGTAGCCTCTGATTAATCAAAGCTTTTTTAGATATGACAACAGACCCAAGTGACAAAAAGAAAACATAGCTAAATGAGAACTCAATAAAATTTAAAACTTTTTTATTTTAAAAGATGCTGTCAAATGAAAGAAAAGACAACTCCACAAAATGGAGAAACTATTTGCAAGCCACATATAAGGGACTTCTGTTTAGAGTATATTTATAAACCTATTCAACTTAACAAAGAGACAATTCAATTTAAGAATGCACAAGGGGTCTGAGTTGATGTTGCCTCAGAAATATATACATATGTCAAACATACATATAGAAAGAGACCAAATAGCATTAGCCACTTGGGAAATAAAATCACATCACAATCAGATACCACCTAATACCCAATAGGATTGTAATAAGAATTTAATAAAAAACAGGTAATAGTAAATATTGGCAGTGAAGCAGAAAAATTTGGACCCTCATATACTGCTGATGGAAATATAAATGACACAGTCACTTGAGAAAACAAGTGTGGTACTTCCTTAAAAAAATTAAACACAGAGGATACCAGAACATCTAGGTATGTATCCAAGAAAACTAAAACCATATGTCTTCACAAAAATATGTACACAAATATTCATAACAGCATTATTCATCATAGCCAAAAATTGGAAACAAGCAAATGTTAATCAACTGATGAATGGATAACACAAATATGGTATATCCATACATTAAAATATTTTATCAATAAAAAGAATAAAGTAAAGATACATGCTCCAGTATGGATGGCATTATCCTAAGTGAAAGGAGTCAGTTACTAAGGACCATACACTGAATGATTCTTCTTATATAAAACATCCAGAAAAGAACATTAGATCAGTGGTTATTGATAATGCTAAAGGGAGGAAATTGAGGAAAATGGAGAGGGCCTGTTAATGGTTTCAATTTTCTTCTTTTAGTGATAAAAACAGATTTAGTTGATGACTGCGTATACTAAAATATGGTGAATTGTACACTTTGGGTAGATATTGAATTCATTTATTATGTATCATCTATTTATCTACATCGACATATATAAAGAAAATGGAGACCAAGAGAAATGATGTGACTTCACCCAAAGAAGGATCACAGTTCTCTGAATTCCTGATCCAGTGGTCTTTCAAATGTGTCATATTAGCTTTTCTCTCTTCCTTTAAAATCTCTTTTTAGTAGTTTTAATGAGGAAATAACCTAAATAATAAAAACCCTTTCTCTTTACTACACATTGATCAATTTTAACCATTCTGAGATTTCATGTGTTTATCTGTCAAATGAGTATTACCTGCCTTAGCTACCTCATAGAGATGTCGGATTCACAAAAGAGGAGAAAGTAATTTGGAAAGTAAAAGTTTTTTAAAATACTTCAAAGTTTTATTCTGGTAGCACCTTTATGAAATGAACACCTTAAAAGGGAACTAGTTTCTTCTACATAACTATAAAAAAGATATTTATTATAAGAACTTTGAACTCATTCATAAAACAAAGAATTTTATGTCCCCTAAATATGTAATATCTTTACACAAAAAAATGTCATAGATTGATTATGATAGCTAATTTTATGTATCATTCTGACTAGCCTGTAATTACCCAGACATTGGTCATACACAATTATGAGTATGTCTGAAAGGATTTTTCTGAATGAGATTAGACTTGGAAGACTGATTTGGAAGACTGAGCAAAGTACAGTGTTCTCCCTAATATGGCTGAGCCTCATCCAATCAGTGGAAGACCTGAATAGGACATAAAGGTCCAGTAAGACACAACTCATCCTGTCTAACGGCCTTAAGCTGGAACATTAGAACTTTTTCTGGATGTTTTATATAAGAAGAGTCATTCAGTGTGTGGTCCTTTGTAACTGACTCCTTTAACTTAGGATTATGTCATCCCTACTGGAGCATGTATCTTTACTACCTTCAGAGTTGGACTGAAATAATATCTTTTTCTTAGACTAGAGCCTGCAAGTACGCAACCTAGAAGTACACCATACTCTCCTGGGTTGTCAGCTTCCTGACTGCACAGCTTGGAACTTGTCAGCCTCTATAACCATGTGAGTTGATTCCTTGTAATCTCTTATAACCTCTCTTTCTACTCCCCCATCTATCTCTGTCTCTTAATCCCACCCCAAAACATTTCCTTCTTATACTGTTCCTCTGAAGAACCCCAGTACAAGTTTTGGTACCAAGAATGGTTCTAAGGGAACAGAATGTTAAGGGTGATTTTTCTCAATTGGGTCTGGTTTTTCCTGGAATAGTTCCCTACAATCAGTAGTAAAGAAAGCACTGATCATCCATGGTGTAATTCAGCTATAGAGATGTGCAACACATCACCATTGGTTACTTTTAATTAACCAACTATTAAAAGTAAGGATCTAGGTGACAATATGATGCTTTAAAACATTTTTGACAAACTAGTGAATATAAGAAAATTATCAGATTGCTACTAGTTTGGTCGGACAAAAGGGGAAAGAAAAAAAGGAGTCCAGAATTCAAAATCATAGTTCAAAAGCTTCATAGATGGCTTGAAAAATTTTGTGTGCTCTAATGGAGACCTTTACCTCATAAAGACACAGGGCTGACATTGCTGAACATCATACCCTGGATTGCAATACAAGTTGAACACTCAGCCTCCCAAGGTATGTTCTCTTAGCATATGGGCCTTGCTGGGGAAGAAATGGCATCCTGGAAGTTTGAATGGGGATATGTAGGAAGAAACTAATGAAGCTGGGGAAACTGAGCCAGTAAATTCTGATGAGTCATCTTTGTTAGTGGGAGCACAGCCTCTCTACTTTTATCTGAAGAGATTAACCTTGCATTTCATGAGGGAACTGTAATGGCCTTCTCTAAGGCAGTTGCTGTGTAAGACACTACTGAGTCTCCTCAGGATCTACTTCCATGATTTCTTTTTGCTTCCAGACCTATGAGAGAACTGAAGTCCTAGCAGTAAGGTACAAAATGTGACCCATGAGGCAGTAGTCTATAGTTCCCAAACTATTTGATTTTCTAACTTACATAGACATAAATCCAAGGAAGGTGTGTGGAAGTGGATAAGGAATGTGTGGGGGCAATGGCAGGTATAACATGAAGCTGGATCAAGCTGAATGTATGGATAGGGCTCACTGCATAGAGATTCTACATTTAATGTGGGTTGGGGAATTAGAAAGGGCTCTAGCATTTTGGTTGGTTTAAACATGTACCAGTTGGTGACCCACAGTGACTGAATTAGAAAAGTTGAACTCAAATTATCATTATTTGCTGATGATATGATTTTATACCTAGAAGATCAAAAAAAATTCCACCAGAAAACTTCTACAACTCATAAATGATTTCATCAAAGTAGCAGGATACAAAATAAACACCCATAAATCTAAGGCATTTCTATATATCAGTGACAAATCCTCTGAAAGGGAAATGAGAAAAACTACAATAGCATGAAAAAAAAAATACTTGGGAATCAACTTAACCAAAGACATGAAAGACCTCTATAATGAAAACTACAGAACACTAAAGAAAGAAATTATTAGAAGATGGAAAGATCTTCCCTGTTCTTGGATAGGCAGAACTAATATTGTCAAAATGACCATACTACCAAAAGCACTATAAAGATTTAATGCAATGCCAATCAAAATCCCAATGACATTCCTCATAGAAATAGAAAAAGCATTCGTGAAATTCACCTGGAAAAATAAGAGACCCAGAATAGCTAAAGCAATCCTTAGCAAGAGGACTGAAGCAGGTGGCATCACTATACCAGACCTTAAATTATACTACAGAGCAATAGTAACAAAAACAGCATGGTATTGACACCAAAATAGGCCAGTAGAACAGTGGTACAGAATAGAGGACACAGAGACTAACACTTATAATTTCAGTTATCTTATATTAGACAAAGGTGCCAAAAAATGTACATTGGAGAAAAGATAGTCTCTTCAACAAATGGTGCTGGGAAAACTGGAAATCCATATGCAACAAAATGAAATCAAACCTCTATCTCTCAACATGCACAAAAATTCAACTCAAAGTGGATCAAGGATCTAGGTATTAGACCAGAGACACTACACCTAATAGAAAAAAAAGTAAGCTCTAATCTCCAACATGTTGGATTAGGCCCCAAGTTCCTCAATAAGATGCCTGTAGCACAAGAATTAATATCAAGAATCAATAAATGGGACAGATTCAAATTACAAAGCAAAAAAAAAAAAAAAAAAAAACAATCAGTGAAGTGAATAGAGAGCCTACTAACTGGGAACAAATCTTTACCACACGCACTAATCTCTAGAGCACTAATCTCTGGAATATATAAAGAACTTAAAAATCTTAACACCAAAAAACCAAATAACCCAATCAATAAATGGGCCAAGGAACTGAACAGACACTTCTCAGAAGAAGATATACAATCAGTCAACAAATACATGAAAAAATGTTCAACATCTTTGGCAATTAGAGAAATGCAAATCAAAACCACTCTAAGATTTCATCTCACACCAGTCAGAATGGCAGCTATTAAGAACACAAACAACAATAAATGTTGGCGAGGATGTGGAGAAAAAGGCACACTCATTCATTGTTGGTGGGACTGCAAAATGGTGCAGCCAATATGGAAAGCAGTATGGAGATTCCTTGGAAAACTTGGAATGGAACCACCTTATGATCCAGCTATCACACTCCTCAGTCTATACCCAAAGGACTTAAAAACAGCATACTACAGGGACACAACCACATCAAATTTTATAGCAGCACAATTCACAATAGCTAAACTGTGGAACCAACCTGGATGCCCTTCAGTTGATGAATGGATAAGGAAAATGTGGTATATACACACAATGGAGTATTACTCAGCAATAAGAGAGAAAAAATAATGACATTCGCAGGTAAATGGATGAAACTGGAGAATATAATGCTAAATGAAGCTAGCTAATCCCCCAAAGCCAAATGCCAAATGTTTTCTCTGATATAAGGAGGCCGATTCACAGTGGGGTTGGGATGGGGAGCATAGGAGGATTAGAGGAACACTAGAATGGCCAATGGGGAGGGAGGGAATGGGAGGGGGCAAAAGGGTGAAGAAAAAAAAAAAGATGGTAGAATGAGATGGATATCATTACCCTAAATGCATGTATGAAGTCACGAATAGTGTGAATATACTTTGCATACAACCAGAGATATGTAAAAATGTGCTCTACGAGTATAATATGAAATGTAATACATTCTGCTGTCATTTCTAACAACTTAGAATAAAAAATAAACTTGAAAAAAAAAAAAGGTCATATCTGCCTTGGTTCAATGTAGAGGAAGGGATTCAAATACTGAGGAATATGAGAATGTTAGAATGGATTTGTCATTTAAAACTTATTCCCCCACAGCGAGAAGGTATAGAAGACATAATTTTCACCAATTCTGAGAGAAATAAATTTATGAGAAGAATTCCAGCCTCCTCAAAGAGCTCTATTATTGCTCTTCTCTGTAGGCCAGAACTTACAGTGGCTACTACAGTAACTGAATTGATAAACCTAAATGTAACATGAGTAATTGGATACCATTATGGCCAAAAGGCATAACTCAACCATCCAAAACAATGTGAGTATGGGGACCATAATGGACACTAGAGCCAAAGAAGTGATCAGAATAGTCTGAATCATGTAAACCTGTTGTCTTGGCTAGTTGATCAATGTATTCCTAACGTGAAATATGCACAAAGTCTACTAAATTCTTATTTGATCTATATAAGCAGAAAATTTCTAGGTTAAGTAAATGAAAGTCTAACCTGAATCATAAAAAGCAAGAGGTATAGCCTCTCGATCAATTCTCAGACTTGAGCTAGTTTGCCTGACCCAGAACTCCTTGAATGAAGGGGAGTTCAGTTCCCCTTGAAGTACTCCCACACAGTGCTAAAAATTTATACTCTTACTCTTCTCCTTGTCTTCTCCAAGGGGTCTGACAGCTGTTTACCAGAATAATTATGCATTGGGAATGAGGCATAGAAACCCTAATTCCTTCAGACTCAAAATAACACTGTGGCACACTAGACAGAACAGAGGCTCACAGAGGTCAGGCGAGCAATAGATCTTTAGTTCAGGCCCATTTTGCAGTGGGCCTAGTGGGTCCATGAGTCTATCCTGTGGTTATTTCCCCAGCTCTGGAATGCATAATTGGAATAGACATGCCCAGCTACTGACAGACTCCCCACATTTATTCCTTGACCTTTGGAGTGAGGATTAATATGGTGGAAAAGGACAAGCAGAAGCTGACAGAATTACCTCTACCTAGGAAAATATTAAACCAAAAATAATACTGCATTCCTGAAGGAGATGCAGAGATTAGAGCCACCATCAAGGACTTGAAAGATTCAGAATTGGTGATTCCAATCACATCACCATTCAGCTTGTCTATTTTGCCTGTGCAGGAAACAAACAAATCTTGGACAATGACAGTGGATTATCATAAGCCCAACCAGGTGATGACTCCAATTGTTGCTGCTGTACTAGTTGTGGCTTCATTACTTAAGAAAACTGGCACATCCCCTATTACCTGGTAGGCAGCTATTAATCAAACAAATAACTTTTTCTCCTTACTGGTCAGTAAGGATCACCAGAAACTGTCTGTTTTCAGCTAGAAAGGCTAGCAATATACTTTCACTGTCCTGTGCCAAGGATATACCAACTCTTTAGCATGCAGAATATTTTTACTGTAGGAGTGGATTTTAGGGATTGGACTCAGGGGCACTTGGCCACTGAGACACATACCCAGCCTTATTTTGTATTTTATTTAGGGACAGGGTCTCACTGAGTTACTTAGCACCTTGCTTTTTCTGAGGCTGGCTTTGAACTTGCGATCCTCCTGCCTTAGCCTCCTGAGTCTCTGGGATTGTAGGTGTGTGCCACTAAGCCCAGCTTGCAGAATCTTGAATATCTTTTCTTTCAAAAACTATCACACTGGTCCATTATATCGATGGCATTATGCTGACTGGTCCTAGTGAGCAAGAAGTTGAGACTACTCTGTAGGTAAGATATTTACATTTCAGGGGGTAAAAAAATAAATCTGACAGATTCAGTGAAATTTCTAGGGGTCTATTGTTGAGGGGGTTGTTGAGCTATCTCTTCTTAGGGGAAGTATAAGTTGTTGCATCCACCCTTCCTACAACCAAAAAGGAGGCACAAAGCCTAGTTGGCTTATTTGGAGTTTAAAGGCATCATATTCTTCAATTGAACCTGTTACTCTGGTCCATTTACCGAGTGACGGAAAATCTGCTAGCTTTGAATAGGCCCCAGAATAAGAAGGGGATCCACAGCAGGTCCAGGCCACCATGCAAGCTGTTCTGCTGTTTGAGCCATGTGACCTAGCAGATCCAATGGCGTTTAAAGTGTTAGTGGCACATAAGGATACTGTTTAGAGCCTTTGGAAGGCCCCTGAAATAAATCATAGTACAATCCCTGATGATTTTAGAGTAAAGCTTTGTACCCTCTGCAAATAACTATTCTTTCAAGAAATAGCTGTTGGCTTGCTTAGTAGAGACTGAATACTTAACCATGGGCTACAATATTACTATGCAACCTGAGCTTCCCATCATGAATTGAGTATTATCTTTCCTACCAACCCATACAGATGGATGTGCACAATAGTACTCTATTATCAAATGGAAGTGCTTATGTGAAATTAGGTTGTGAAAGCACACATATGTTACACAAACAGGTACCTAAATGCCATGGTATCCACCCCTGTTTCACTATCTTCTCTACCTTAGCCTTTCTCTATGGCTTCATGGGGTGCTCCCTATCATAAGTTGACAGAGAGCAAAAAGACAAGGACTGAGATAGAACATGGTTAGAAAATTGGTGATGAGGAAATTTTGGGGGTATGAATGAAAGTCTCTCAATAGTCAAAAAGATGAAGTTACTTGTGTTCACAAAAGGGTGCTCACAAAAATGCTCACAAAAGGGTGATTTTAGTAATTGAATGGCTTGAATAACCCGTTCTGTAGATATTAGTCAGCCTCTTTCTCCAGAGCTGTCATTGCCTGATGAGCTCATAAACAGAGTGACCATGAAGGCAGGAAGGAATGCTATTCCTGACAAGAGTAGAATAAATTCCCACTCACCAAGATCGGTGTGGTTACATCCATTGCTGAGTTCCTAATCAATCAGCATCAGAGACCAACACTGGGTCCCCGATATGGTATCATTCCTTGGGGTGATCAGCTAGCTACCTGGTGGCAGGTTGATTATATTGGACTGGTTCCTTCATGAAAGAAGCAGAATTTGTTCTTTATAGAATAGAGATTCTGAATATTGATTTGCTTTCTTGTATGTGATATTTCTCCTAATGCTACTGTCCATGGACTCCCTTATCTACAGTCACGTTGTGCCACACAGGCTTTCTTCTGACCGTGGAATTCTCTTCATAGCAGAAGTATGGCGATAGTACAATGTTCATGGGATTCACTAGTCCTACTGTTTTCTCCACTACCCTAGAGCAGCTGTCATAACAGAAGTGTGGAAGAGCCTTCTGAAGATTCAGTTACAGTGCCAGCTTGGTGGCAATAATTTACAGGGTTGGGTCAAGGTTCTCCAGAAGGCTCTATGTGTTCTGATTCAGCATCTGGAGCTGCTTGTCCCATAACCATGATTCAAGAGGTGAAATGGAAGTGGCAAACCCACTCTTACCTCTAGTGACTCATTTAAAAAAAAAAAACTTTGCTTACGATATTTGTGATTTTATTCTCTGCTAGCCTAGAGGTCTTACTTCTAAAATGAAGAACAATTGCACTAAAACACATCAATTGCTCCATTTAATAGGAAGTTAAGACTTCTGCTTGGCTTCTTTGGTCTCTCTGTGACTCTGAATCAACAGATAAAGAAGGGAATCACTGTGCTAACTGGGGTAATTGATCCTGGCTATCAAGGGGAAATTGGACTACTCCACAATGGAGAAATATAGAAGATCACCCAGACACCTCTTAGTATTACCATGTTCTGAGTTTATAGTCGATGAAATAATACAACAACCAATCTAAACAGAAGGACACATGATGGAGATCCTTCAGGGATGAAGGTCTGCCTCCCTCATCAGGTAAGGAGCCATAACCAGCTAGGTGTATGGTGTAGGTAAAGGAATTATCATGGAATAAGGTAGCTGTAAAAACCAACCATGACCATGTGACCACCAAAACAAGGACTATCATGATGATGAACATTTCCTCATGTTTTTATCCAGACAAGGAGTATAACATCAGTTCTCCATGGTCTCCAGCTTGTCAACTGCAGATTCCAGGATTTTTCAACCTTCCTAATTGCATGAGCAAATTTCTTTATAATAAATCTCTTTATTATGTTTATCTGAGGAAGCTTGACTAATACACTGATACACTGATCAATGTAGGACTTCTTTTTCTTTCTCTATTCCTTCCCACAAGTTTGAGCATCCAATGTTGAGGTAATATAAACAGGTCTGTTGTATTTTCTTTTCCCCCATATCAACATACTTGAAGCACGGACAATCATATTTGATTCGAATTCAACTGCATACTGCTATCAAATATATTATTTTATTTCTTTGTCATAACCAATAATTTTGCATTTATATTTGAAGGTCCAAAGTTCCAAATTTATGCAAATATCTATGTTTATTATGTAAATACTTCATAATTTGTGCTACCATGAAGCTAATATTAATTTAATTTTTATTTTTTCCATTTTCCAATTCTTATGAACTTTTCCTAGATATACATCTCTTAATATCTGTTGATTATAAATGCTTATGGCTAGTTCCAATATTACTTTTATTGCCCCAGATAAAACAATTTTGATTCTAGAAAACTAATTTTAGGATGAGCTTAGACAACAGAGAAAACTTGCTATGTCAAAGTCTTTCAAAAGACTGCAATGAATAAAAAAAAAAAAAAGGCTATGATAAACAATCCTTAGAAGATCATCTGTCTCAAGTGCAGTGTCCTGATTTCTTATGTTTCATTCACAGTTTAGTGACAAAGGGATGAATGGATCCACTCCTGATTAATGTTATTTTGCAACAGGAGGATAGAAAAATTGGATTTTTGTTTTCATCATTTATTTTCTTTCTTTTTAAAAGTTATAATAAGCATTTAGAACTTCCTTAGTATTGATTTTTCAATTGGGCATTGCATATAATTTTACAATTTGTTCAATCACTTATTAGATATTATACACCCTGTCATAAGAGGAAATGTCAGGAACAGACTGATGTGGGCTGCAGAGGACAGTTCGCTGATTTGTTGTTTAGATGAGCCAACACATACGATATATTACCATTTGGAAGTAAACCACTGAAGACCAGCGATAGTTTTTACCCAATTTAATACACCTTTGGGAGGACAGTTTCTCAGTAAACAAAGCTTATGCTTCAGAAAGCTATTTATTATGAACACTCTGGATACAGACAATGGAAATGTTTTCAGTACACATACTATCTAGTATCTTGGAGTTAACCAAGAAATCTATCCAACTCAGACTTAAAACACAGGTCTCGGTAATTTTTTTTTTTAATTGCAAACATTAGGACAGCACCCTCAAATCAATAACTGGATATGCAATCATAATGAAGATATTTTATTGAAGAATAATCCAATACTTCTACAAAAACAAATTAAATTAATATGTTCTTGAACATTCTGCAAAGAAAATAAGAATTGTACACCTAGTGGGAAAGAGCCTCTGGGCATCATGAATAATGTGGGTCTGTTACTGGTAAATTTTATAACACACTAGCACTTAAAGTCTTTGTTTTATACTTCATTACAAATGTAATTCTATACTAAACATGTAACATATATTAAACATGTTTTATATATATACAAATATATACACACACACATATATATGCACGTCTGTGTATACATGACATACGCCACACACACACGCGTGCGCACACACACATACACAATTTATTCAATTAAGTATATGAGAAGGCCTTGCGTAAGTAGTTTAGTGTTCAGTAGTAGTTCAGTAGTTCATTGGAGTCAGCCTGACTGGTTCAAATCATAGCTCTTCCACCTACTTGTGGGCTTTGGGATGTTTGATTAATCTCTATGTGTAGTGCCTAAGTTTTCTTTGTAAATGGGGTTTACCAGTATATTGAACTTCATGTTTGATGTGATGATTTTTATGACTTCATGCATTTATACATTTGAGATTGTGCCTGACACACACAAACATGTTTTTGAAAGTTCTGTCATATTTTGACAACAAGTACATTGAGATTCACGTTTTTATCTCTAAGACTAATGTTACATTGGGACACTGGAACATAGAGCATGTCATCCCTGACTATAGGAACATGAGTTACTAACAGAATATATGAGAAATGGAGACCCAAAAACTTCAGGAAAAAATCAAGTGAGTGAGCACAAAAAGATAGACAATATTCCATTAGCAGGGAGTAATCTATAAAAAGATTTTTTTTTAATAGGTAAAAAGAGAAACAATAATGAAAACAGTTAAATTAGTGGCAGAAGCACAATAAACACTTAAAGGTCCATAGAGTACAAAGTCTTCTGCTGTCATGTAATATTTCATTATTTTGATATAAAATGGAAATTGCATGATTGATACTGTATAGCCTAAATAAATACTATTATATATATATATATAATATACACACATATATATATATATATATAAAAACTTGTTAAAGTTCAAAATTCTTTATTCCTGGGATAGAGTTGTAGTTCAGTGTTGCTTTCATGTGTGAGGCACTGGGTTCAAAACTCAGCACCACATAAATAAATAAATAAATAAATAAATAAATAAAATATTGTGTTCATCTACAACTAAAAACATTTTTTTTTTAAAAATTCTTTATTTTTTATAGTCCTTGGTACTCTATATTAGATCTAGGTTTGTAGCTGTCATACCCTAATTAAGTTTCATTAATTGCTTTGTGATAGCTAGCACAGTTAAGGCATAGAAACAGAAAAGTTAAAAGATTCTCTGGAATTTATGTGAAAATCCAATGCCTTTTAAAGTAGGGTAGTATCATAGAGGACCCAAAGTTTTAAAGACTGTGGCTTATTTTCAAACTTCAATTTTAGGTTTCAAGTTACTTTTCATAAAGCACAATTCTCCTTTTCAGGGGGCGGGGTAGTTGTTGGTTATAGCTAATTGACTATTGTGTATTTGAAGTGTCATTTTTTATTAATTTATCTCCTTAAGTAACATGTGAAGCTTTCAGCTTCATTTGGCAGATATGAGTACTGGCAGCGACTGCAGAGAGACGGTTGGGCCGCAGATGTGTACTTGTTGACATGGGTGTTGTTTAATGCCTTGTATAAACCACTGTGCAGATCGTGCTAGAAATACTAGTTCTACATAGCTATAATTGCACTTCTAAGTTTTATCTCATTGCATGAAATTCAGGAAACCACAGGCTATTTTTGTGTTGATTAAGATAGGTGGAGGAGAGATAGTTAAAAGAAACAAATAACAAAATCAAACTCAAAATTTTAGATGTAGCTTTGCAAAAAAAAAAAAAAATCAGCAATATTCTCTTCTGATTATGGGAGCAGAAAAATGTGGAAATCAAATTCTCTCTCTGATTTTTTTTTCTGGGAAAATGAAAGTATGGAAGGAAAGAGAGATGCATTTACTCCTCAGTCTCCACCCCTCTCCACAAGCAGCAAACAGTATGGCGAGCTTCAGAGGACAGCAGCTTTCTTCATGGTGGGGTAAGAGCCAATTGGAGAGCAGGAACTTCCCAGCCATGCTTTCCTCACCTAACTAGGAAACCACTGGAATTGAAATTGGCTTTTCAAAGGTCACATAAACATCCAGCATAAGTCTTGGATTTTCTAGACTGGACTTCTGAATTACTTCACGAGTAAGTTCATATTAGAAGCATTCTCAATTTTGGTTTCCCACATTCACAATTCTGAGGCCAAAAACCAAAGGAAATCAATAAAAAGAAAACCCTGTAGGGGAAGACTGAATGCACTCCCGGTTCACTAACATTTTGTGATCAATCAGCATCTTCTTCTTTGCCTACACCATGTACAACCCATCTGATTTTTTTACTAAGTAGAAAACAATCGCAAACTTTTCACTTGCAACATGGTCTTTCTGTTCAAGTCTCAACCAGTAGTAGTTTAAAAACAAACCATTTCTGAATTTTCTTCAGAGGTGTCTTAATTTTCTCTATCAAACTCACAATCCAAATGCACTAAAGTCAGCAGGACCTAATGTCTAATTTACTTATATGTATGGTGAAATCTAGTGCCAAGGATCATCCACGGGCATTGCCCTGCTTCAAATATTCATGAGTCTCCATAGTCAAAATGCATTAAAGGTGGGAATGATGCCAACTGCACACACTCTTCCTGGTGACAAGGAACGTTCTCAGATCAAAGGAGCAAGATGTTAAAGACTTCAAACTAAACTGTCTTTGTAAGAGACACTCACAAAAGGAATGCCAGATCCTATACCCTGTTTCACTTAGGAAAAGAGGAAAAAAAAAATATATATGTATATGCTCACTGTCTTGTAAACTCTTTATTTTCTCTACTTTGCTTCTCTCCTTTCTTACCACTACAGTTGATCACAAAGATCACAAAAACTTGTGGAATAGCACTACACCACTGGACAACATCATTAATGCTTTCAGAGACAAAATAAATGACTACTGAGAAATTAATAGCATTTAAGCCAATATGATTTTGCTAATGGAACTTGAGTGGCATGTGATAATATTACAACAGCAAAGTTAAAGCAGGGATAAAGAACTATAAAAGATGCACAGAAAGCAAACACACATACTCATTTAAGTGGTTCCTTTATATCATTTGTCATCTGGCTGCATCTGCTCTTACACCTGTGCTCCCTGCCTTGATCTCTTTTGATGCCCTGGAAATATTAGGCACACAGCCAATTCCAGACCCAGCCATTCCTACGATCAGACCCAGCTATCAGCTGCTTTTAAAAAATATATTAAATCAAGTATCAACCCCAGGGCTCTGAACTACTTCTGACTGACAGGACCAATAGAAAGTTCCAGGCTAATTACTTCTAAGAAATAGTTTCCAGTGCAAAGAGTTAACTATTGACCTACTTTAGACTTACAGGGATAATTTATCAGGTAAGATAATTAAAGGAATATAAAGCTGTTTCTAAAATGAACCAAGTATCTGGAATATTTGTTGAAATCATAACTTAGTATTCCCAGTGCTATCAGATAGGATTTTATTACTTTGCAATGAACCAATGTTATTATGTTTGTCTTATTTATAAGACATTCTATTTCCTTATAAATTTAGTTGGCAGGATGTATTTGAGAGTCTCTTTGATGTATAAATGCATTAGTGTTGACTCTGTTCAGGCTAGATAGAAGGAGAAACAATCTTTAAAGTTCTCCCTTTCTCCTTCCCTTAACCCCTTCCTCAAAAAATGGTCATGCACATCTTTACACAGGTGTTTTAATTGCTTTTGAAGTCCATCTTAAATAAAGGATGCTCTGGTATTTCATATAGGAGTATCTTGCTGAATTTTAACTCTCCTTTTTGGAAACTTGATTGTTTTTCAACATTTAGGTGAAGATCTACAACTGAAGAGTCTTTTGTAGCAATAGTCTGTTGTCTTTCCTCTTAGGAAAACCTGACCATTTTCTGATTTGTATAAGCCTTGATCTTTCCATAAGAAGAAAAAGGCAAGAGAGAATCTTGCAATGAAATCGCCAGACAAAAACTAGGTTTCATATTAGATTATAAGCCATCTGTTTTCTCAAAATAAAAGCATTAAATGTTATGTCATAAGTATCGTGGCTTATCAATGCCAATCTCTAATTATTATTATTTTCTTCTTCTTCTTCAACTTCCTATCTCCCCCTTGCTATCATTTCATTTCTTCATCTCCAGTGTGCCTTGCTTCTACATTCAAAAAATCATATAACTAGGAAGACATTATCAGATGACAGCAAACTGGCTTTTTAATTCTAACAAATATTTATCTTCACTTGGGAAGTACTTGAGTAATTTTGAGTAACCAGACTTAGCTCTTGTGGCAAAATGGAAAATATTAATTTCTTACACCAGGGTTAAAGAAAGATCAAAAATTATTTTTTCACCTTTGTTTGTTATCTGTATTGTAGACATGATAACATGATTAATTATTACTATTTCTTTATATCTCATTATTACTTCTTTATGTAGGATAGAAGAAATTTGCATAAAATTATACTTTAGCTGATGTCAAGGATAAGATAAAACAAAACACTGAATTACATTCTCTGTGGCCACGCAGCATATGCAATATTTTATGTTTGCAAGAGGATCTGGCTATGCTTTCATTCAAAATCAACAGTGTATTTGAGCTCCCCTGATTCAGTGAAGGCTCTATTGACTAGTACTGTAGTCAGATCACCCTTGTATCGCTTCCTATCTTATTTTATAGCCTCTTTCATTCCATGCTTATTTAATTTCATTTATTGTTTTATTCCCTATGTCCTTCAGCTGTTTCCAATCTGCCCTTCATGGTCATAACTAAATATAATATGCTAACATACAAAGATATTTATGTAAATGAAAATCAATGCACTCATCACCTCAGCACCATTCTTTATTGCTTACATTGGACGTTTTAAATACATTTTATTTACATGCTAACAACTTTTCATTCTTGCCTGGGAAATAAATGACTTTCTTGGCTCCCTGCCCCTGCAGCCCTCTAATCTTCACAGCTATGGCCACTTAGCCCTCATCTGGAGGTTCATATTTACTCCAATTTTTGGAACTAATCTTGTCCCTAGGCTGGGGGCATGCAAGATATCCTAGCCAAAAGCTAACTGATTTAGCAACCAGTGATCCTTGCTGCTGGCTTAATTTTGACCTTGTAACTGATTTCCCAGATTTAGGCTATGCATCTTCTCACCTCTGGCAACTAAGACTTGGCTTTCTACACCAGTTCCACTAAATGGATATCCACCTAGTTTTTCCAGTTTCAGTGTCTGATTTGTTTTCCTGATGGTTACACAATCCCTCCATGACTGAGGTCTGTCCTATCCTTCTCATTTACCATCATTTATCACTAGGCTTCTTTTTTCTGAACTCTAGTTGCCATAGTTGGGCCCTATAGTCAACTGCTGAAGTTTTCTGATGCTACTAGCTTACTCCCTATCACCATGAACTACTCTCATACCATAGATCTGAACTTTTGCAAGATACCAGAAATGACACTCTGCTTATTTGGATGGCTTCCCACTGCCTGCAGTAAGCATCTCCCTAGTCACTGGCTCTAATCTGCAGGTCCTGAGTGTCACCGTGAATACACTGCCTGCAATCTGGCCAGGTCACTATTCTAGCCACGGCAGGAAAGAAACACTATTTTAATTGCATCTTTGTTTGAATTGTCAAGCTAACACCTTCTGGTTACTTTCAAGTTATATTTCATCTTGGCCCCATCACTTCAATAACTCAAAACCTGTTCTCTTCTTTGAACAGCAAAATAATAATAGAATATACTTACTATGGTTATTTGAAGAAAACTAAGAAAAAATGTGTAAAAAATAATGAAACACATAGTAAGCAATCAATAACTTTTAGCTGATATTATAATCTCATGTCTTAAATCTTTGTACTTAGAAAGTGGAAATTTAAAAAATGATCATTAAAATGAAAAAAAAAAGAATGGAAGAAATTCTTTAGACAATGAGTAACTCATATTTATGTTTTTTTTAAAAGCAAAATAATTTACAGCAAGAAAGTTAATAGCTTTAAAATTGATGTGGAACTCCTGATGCCATCAGAGATTCTTTGGATCAGTCGTTTATTTTAGAGCAGTTTCCATAATCATTTGAGAAGTTTTAGAAAAATAAAATTTTAAGTTGATGTCTGAAATTCTGAGTCATTAATTTTGGGGTAGAATTAAAGAATTGGTATGTTTAAAAAATTCCTAAAGGAATTTCAATGATCTGCTACATTTTGGAATCATGAATTCACCAACCACAAGATGTTCAGGATGTTCTTCAGTAATCATACATCTGTCTGTGGCAATATTGTCATGCAGTGAATGTAGACTCTGACTCCACTCCTACCTGCCCATTGGTAAGAAGTGTCAGAAACTAGGGAAATGCCACCATTATCGGCTTTCATCAGCAGACGGTTGTAATGCCTGGCTATTTATTTCATGGCAGTGCTTACCTATTAGTACCCCAGTTTATTTCGGATGGAATCTTCATTTTACTTTGCATTAAAAATGTAACTGTTGATTGTTTCCCTCTTGCCCAAATTACCTTGCTTTCATTTTTGTTGTTGTGGTTGTTTTCATTTCCCTTAGACCAATTTCTTCTTCCACTCACAAAAGCTTGATTAAATGTCTGTTAACTGCTCTAGGAAAATACATATTGACAAAACAAGAGCAACTAAATGTTTTGCATGAAAGGTGTGAGGTGTAGGTAAGGGGAGTGGTGTAGAGGGAGAGATGGGGAAGAGAAGGAAGGGAAGAGGAGGGGATGAAAGAGAGACTAACTCCTTCTTTTCACTATGAAAACACAAAAAACTCACTCTCATCTTTTGTCTCTTTTGGTTTCTTTGGTATAAGATCAGGCCAGGGCCAATACACCTGGATGTTACAGAAAGCTAAAATTTTGACACTCACTCAAAATAGTGAATATTATTTATTATATGTTCACCATATCATTATAAGAGAAGCTAAATATTACTTGGAGGAAAAGAGAAGTTGATCCTACAGGGCAGGCCAGTGGTCATTTTTTATTGTCTTCCCAATTCATCTATGGATGTGCACATGCATTCTCTAAATTAAATATCTGTTGTTACCATACCTACCATCTCAGAACTCATATTAGCACTTCTGTGGTCAGAGTGTGTGTTGTCAATGAACATGCTGACTCCTCCCCATCTCAAGGTGATGGTGTAAGGAGGTAGAGTCTTTGGTGAGCCCTCATGGTAGTACCTTTTAATGAAGGCCCAGAGCCATCCTGTGCTCCTTCCGCCTTGGGAGGTACAGTGAGAAGAAGGCGGTCTATAAGAAAATGGGTCCTCACCGACTTCTGCTTGAAGCCTTGATTTTGGACTTCTCAGTCTCCAGAATGGTATGAAAGTAGTTTCTGTTCATCAGCTATCCAGTTTATGGTGTTTTATTATAGCAGCTCTGTCAGAGTTAGACAGCAACCTGACACTGTTTCTCGATGATGTTTCCTGAGATATATTCCTCTAAATATGATTTTCCCTTCTATATCTTAACATTCCCAAGCTTTAGAAGGGGGGGGGGGCAGTGATATTTTAGTGTATGTTATCAGGTAATGCCGTGGATAGCTTCCCAGCTGGCCTACCTCTTAATCCAGCTCCAGAAATTCCTTGCTGCTATTATAACACTCATTTTTACTTTCCTCAGAAATCAAAAAAAGAAAATGCTTACAATGTCTTCTTTTGGAGAATGGTTCATGGAATAAAAAAATAAAAATAATCACTATCATTATTTTGTGTTTAAAAGACTGGAAACAGCCTCTTACCAGACATCCTCAGCATCTTCATCACATTCTGCACCAAACTGGCAAATATCACAGGTGGATGTCTCCTTCTGACTGGTTTCTCCAGAGCCCTCATGGACTGCAGGACAGAAAAAAGTAAACAAATGAAATGCAAATAAGTGTGCTTATGATCAACAACGCTGACACAGCTCTCTGATAAAGCTGTTGATTTCCAATGGACCTGTCTGCTACCAGTGCTTTATAGGAACATCATTCTCAACCCTTTTCTTCCCCTACTTTAAGGGTAACTCTAACAATGATATGCTACCCATTGGAATATAGTCAACATTTCTCCTTCTGAAAAGCAAAATAAAGCAACTAACAAGTATGTTTACTGGATTTATGAAAATTGCTCAGCTAGCAAATAAAATACATGAAAGAGTTATTTAAAGAAAAAGGATTTAGATTGTTATCTCCTGAGAAGAAAAATCTAGTGTCTAGTTTATGAAAACTACCGATCATTTTCTTATTGCTAAATTATAGATACTTTTCATTCAAGGGTTTTCATGTTTAATTTTTAAAATATTATATAGGTAGTCATGTCTTATTAAATATGTCCACTTTCCCCTCCTTAAACTGCTAAGTACTTATGGGGAAAAATATGTTGATTATAAGTTTTTAGAAAACAGCTCTTGGTTTACTATCATTTCTTGAATCTTACATAAAAATTGGGCAGAGCAAATCATAGTGATTTACTCTTAGAGCTGTGGACATAAATTTTATTTAATATATATATTTTCAGTCACTGATGATGATCATTGATATTGGCCCTTGCGACCCCCAAAATTACAGGTACAAAAATAGGCAAAATGTAACCTAATTACAAAATGCACCTTTCAAAAATCATGACACAATTATATCAACTGAGAAAAAAATTCTAATATTTTTAAGTGGAAGGAATAAACAGGCCTTTTGAGATAATGGATTACAGTTTACCCAATTAAAAGATATGTTTTTAAAAGAAAAAGTAGCTTTATTTGAAAAAGGAAAAATTGCAATTACCTAACTGCTACAAAGATAATCAGATTTCACAGACAGATTGCATGCTTTAAAACATATGTTTAAAATCCAAGAGGGCTTTAAAAAGTGCACTTCTGCAAAGATCACATATTTTCAAGAAAAAAAAAAAAAAAAAGAACACGAGAAATCCCTGTCTTTATGAACTCTAACAAAACATTTTTAACAAAATAATTTAAAATATGTACCCTGAGCTTGTCAAATTCAATGTTATTTTAGCACTTTATTTTTCATTTATTTTTTGTTTATTAACAGGATTTTTTAATATTTATAAAACAAAGAACTGTATTTCTTAATTTTAATGTATTACCATGTAGATGACAGATTTTGTATACCAAAAATAACAAATAAATAGAAATGGATAAATAAATAAGACACAAATCTCTAGGAGAGATTGCTGTTTTATAGCTCTTTCAGGATAGGTGGGGAGAATTATTGTCTCTAAAACAATATATTTTTTGTGCCTGAGGATCTGTAGCTATATTGTTTTATTTTCCCTGTGCTTGACAATCCCTTAATTTGTGTTAAAGTTACAAATTTAACAGGTCAACTATAATTGCAAAAGTATTGATGGCATAGTTTTCAATTTGGGTGACTTAAAAAAAAAAAAAAAAAAGGTGTTCTTCCCCAAAAAGAAGAAAGGATTTTAGACTCTAATAAAATAGACAACACTTGTCTTATTATACATTCTATTACTCTAATATAGGGAAGACTATTAGTGTGGACCATGGGGATAAGAGGGAAGCTGAGGCCGTACCTCAGGGGAGCCTGAACAGCTGAGGCTGGACTCTTTATTACTTTCTATTAATGCAACACAGAAGCTGCTAATGGGAGAGTGCCTTTTAGTGTTAGCAAGATTAGCAACTTCCAGGCTAACGCTTCCCATCACTCAGGAAACACACTAAGGCAACGGGAAGGTTCTTAATGACCAGCGATGGCTGCTTAAAGCAGCCCCATTTTCTTCAGTGCTGAGATCCCTGGTTCGGGATCTACTGGAAGTAATCCAGAGATGAATTTTGCTAACTCAGCAGGACTAATAATAATATTTCTCAAGTCACATTACATTTCTATAAAAGGGCAGTTATTGAATGTTTGGAAATTTTCCCGTAAGGAGAAGTAAATCCAGAGGAAGCCGTAGCAATATCCCCATCAATAAATATTCTGGGAATGAAATGCCTTTATATGAAGTCAGCCACAATGAAGACTAAAGTAAAATCTGTTCATATTACCTGAAGCACAGGTTTTCACCTTTATAAAGCACAAGCAATTAAATAAGTGCCCAGTTTTCATTTAATCTTGTGGACCAATTGTTATGGAGCTAAGAATTTTGGTAGATTCATTTTTTTTAAACATAAAAGTCCTGTAATATCCTTGGAAATAATGAATTAACAGCTTAGTTTGGGGCTTGGACATGCATATTCTAAAAAGCAGACAATTCCTTAGTGATAATCTGTGTCTTAAGCAATACCAAGAAGACTCCATTTGTTCCAAGTACCCTCCTCATGTTGTCCAGCATAGGGTTTCTGACGCTAGAAAGGTCCCAGGAAGCATCTGAGGTTTTGTTAAAGGCAGATTCTGCTTCAGTAGGTATGAGGAGCAGCTTCAGGTCCTCCATTTCTTACATGCCCCCAGATGCTGCTGCTACTTACTACATTTGGTCCACAGATTACATTTTGAGTAGAAAGAATAGCATTGTGTTTTTCACACCACTGTTCATAATCTATTAGTGGCTAGTGAAACTTATGGATCACAATACACATTTTTGTAGATATAAAACATACTAGACTAGAAAATATCAAAGTGCATCTCATTTAGCAGGAATATGTCTGATTTTATAGCAATACTTTAGTTATATACAGGTACATTCATACAAGGCTGTGATATAAATTACAATTCTTACTAAAGGTCACAGTCACAAAAGCTTCCTTGAAAACCACTGATTTAGCACATGTTACATGCTCAATAATGTGTGTTGAATTGGACTGTTTCTTGTCTTTTTACATTACCAGAAGTGGGAAGGATCAGTACTTAATTGTTTGCAGTTATATACTGATTATACAGGAATAAAACACCTTTATCCTAAAGTATTATCTTTTTTTTTTTTTTTTTTTTGGTACTGGGGATTCAGGGGCACTCTTAACCAGCCCTTTTTTTTTTGTATTTGCATTTTAAGTCCTTTAGGCTGGCTTTTTTGTAGTAAAGATTTTTAAGCTCTAAAGTATTATCTTAACCATGTATTTGCATTTTAAGTCCTTTATTTTTGAAGTTTTGCCCTTTATTTTGAAGTTGAATTTCCTTTTATTTCATAGAAACTTAGGTTTTGGAAAGTGATTGAAAGAAATTTGAAGGGCAAGGGAGGCGGAGCTATTGAAAGAGCAGCCTATTTAATATGTTGTTCTATAGTTAAAACTGATTTATTCCTTTTAGGAAGATTTGGAACTGGAGGCTTATTAAAATGATAAAGTTACATTTTCCTCAAGTCTCCCTGCCTTGGTGTTTTTTCCTGAAGGTTCCTGAAGTTCTTTCCTTACCACTCTGTTCTGTACCAATACAAGTAGGCATTCTAGTCTGACACATCAACAGGCCTACGGAGTCCAGTTTCCCTGCTGTACTCACTATAATAAATAACCCAACTTCCTGTTTCTCTTGTAATATTCTTACCCTATTTCTGAATACATGGTGAAATATAATGTTCAAATACTTAGTCATTCAATGTCATTCAATTTGCTAAGAACTGAGTTAAAATTGACATTCAGTGAAACACTCAGATCATAAGGGTCCTTTTCAATCAGTTTTGAAGAGTGCATATGAAGATACATGGAATGATCATCTCAGAAAGGGAACTTTCTGCTCCTTCCCACTATAATTGCATTTCCCTACCACCACGCTGTCTACTTATAGGCAGATCAGTGATCACTGCAGATTAGTTTTAATGATTTTAGAAATCACATCAATGTAATAATATGACATATAAATTTGTGTTGAGTTTCTTTCATTCAGAATAATTTGAGATTCAGGTAGTTGCAGAGATTAGCACCTTAATAGCTGGGTAGTAAAGCATGTACTTTTCATGCATGAGGCCGTGGGCTTAATCCCCAGTACCAAAAATAGATAAATAGACAAATAAGTAAATAAATGGAAAGAAATTACAATTGTGTATTTATGAATAAAGCAGCCATAAACATTCTTGGTAAAAGGTTTCTGGTACATATACTATTATTTTGCAGTACCAAGAATTGAATGTAAAGTTGCTCTAACCACTGAGGTACATCTTCAGTCCTTTTATTTTAGTATAGCATCTCCCTAAGTTGTTCAAGTTGTTCAGGTTAGCCTTGAACATAAGATCCTCCTGCCTCAGGCTTCCAAGTAATTGGGATTACAGGTGTGCACCAATATAGCCATGCACATATGTTTTTGTTTCTCTTGGACAACTGCCTAGCAGATTACTGAGTCTTAAGGTAAAAGTCATTGTGCTAGTATTTTTACTTTTTTTCTCCAGTGCAAGAAATTTTAAAAATATTTTGGATACATTTTTTTTTTGTTTTGTTTTTTCAGATATACATCTCATGATTTTTTTTCTAAGTCTGTTTTTGGATGGTGTGTTTTTTGTATTTTGTTCCCCCCAGAGAAGTTTTTATTTTGATGAAGTTAATTGCTTTTTAGTGATTCTTATTTTTATGACACTTCTAGGAAGTTTTCTTCTCAAAGGTCAGGAAGATATCTTATGTTTTCTTTAAGTCTCTAATTTTATAAATTTTTACACTCAGGTTTATGAGTCTCTTAAATTGGATTTTGTGTATGGTATGAAGTTAGTATTGAAAATGCTTTCTACAAATGTTTTTATTTTTCTCTCTTGATTTGTAATGTGGTAATATGCACTGCAGTAAGCCAACCCTGCATTCCTGGAAAACCTAAACCTTATCATTATATATTGACATTTTTATTTACTACTAGATTTCATTTGCTAATATTTTGTAAAGAATTTTTGTATCCACTCTCATAAGATATTCTTGGTATAATATTCTTTTCTTATATTGCCCATGCCTGATTTTAGTCTCTGAGTTAAAACAGCTTCATGATATGAGTTGGGATGCATTCTTATGTCTGGTTCTATCAGAAAGAGGTTGTGTAGGATGAGGTGTTACTTTTTTCCCCATGCATATGGTTTTTATAATTCATTGCTGAAATTATATGGTACAGAGTATTTTTTCAAAGTTATTAAATTACTAATTTAATTTCTGTATATAAGATTATTTAATTTTCCTATTTTACTGTTTTCTGCTCTATAATTTTCTTTATTTCCTTTGTGCTACGTGAGTAGGGTTTAACTTATTATTTTTCTAGTTTCTCAAAACAGAGGTACTTTATACATTTTTATTTTCTAACATTGGTATTTAAACCTACAAATATTCTTGTAAAGACTGCTTTAGATGCATCCCACAAATATTGATTGATATGTTGTGTTTTTGTGTATTTCTGTTCAGAGTACCTACTACATTATCCTTTGAAATTTCTCCTCTGATCCTTGAAATTTTTAGTAGTGTGTTTTTTAACTTCCAAATACTTAGGGATTTTTCAAAGATTCATTATTTTTATTCTTCTTTATTAAATACAATAATTTAATCTGTCATGGCTGGAAAACACAATTTAATTTAATCATTTGAAATACACTGAAACTTGTTTTATGGTTTTATGGTCCAGATTATGGTCTATATTGAACATCCCTGGTGTACCTTAGACACTGAAACTTTCTCTTGTGTGGAGAATTTTCCTATCAATGTTAACGAGCTTAAGTTGATGGTTAGTGCAATTACATTATCCATAACTGTACTGATGTTTTTTGTTTAATTGTTTTATCTGTTACGAGAAAAGGGTTTATTTATTTATTTATTTATTTATTTTGGTACCAGGGATTGAACTCAGGGGAACTCGACCACTGGGCCACATCCCTAGGCCTTTTTTTTTTTGTATTTTATTTAGAGACAGGGTCTCACTGAGTTGCTAAGTGCCTTAGCCATTGCTGAGGCTGGCTTTGAACTTGAGATCCTCCTGCCTCAGCCTCCCAAGTGCTGGGATTACAGGTGTGCGCCACTGTGCCCGGCTTAAGAAAAGGGTTTAAAATCCACATTGGTGACAGTAAATTTGCTACTAGTTATCTTCTATTTTGTTGGTTTTATCTTGCATTTGGCAATTCTGCTATTGGATGTTTGGTAGTCTTATGAATGGAGTCCCTGGTAATGCTATTCATCTTGAAGTCTACTTTATTCTGATATTCACACTTTATCATCAACTTTCTTCTGTTTTTTCTTCACATTCTTTTACTTTCAATCAGTTTCCTTATGGTTAAAGTGTGTTTCTATACCATCTGAATATGTATGCACTTAATCAGAATGCAGCTTTGACTTTTATCCAGTCTGAAAAAAATGTCCACTTATTATAATTTAATTACTGATATGTTTGGTTTTAAGCCTACCAATTTGATGCTTGAATCATATTTTACTCCTCTTCTTGTGTTATTCTTTTCCCTTTTCTGCTTTCTTTTGGCGAGTCAACTATTCTGTATCATTATTTTATTTTATCTGTTTTAATGATAAATGGGGGAGATGTTTCATGTTTTGTATGTTATTATTTTGATGATTGTTTTCAATTTTCTTTAAATTATCCTCATTACAAACTTAATAACTTTATGAAAACGTATTTCCAATGGCTATCTTTCAATCTTTTCATTATGTGTTTTTTTTTTCTTCCCACATGGTAGAATTCATGTTTCCTTTAAAATTCTTTTTACTTCAAATAGTCATCCTACTCTTGTATGCTAATTTCCAAATAAAAAATTCTCATGAAGACACCTGCCAATTCTTGCCAAATGATTTGACTTTGACCTATATTTGCTTTAAACTTTCAAGACCTGTCTATAGAACCATATTTTCCATGGAAAAGACTATTGGCATATCATACTCAGAGTAGATTTATTATTTTTCCCATTGTTTTTCTCTCTTTCTATCAGAAGGATCATGTTTCTCATTGTAGCTCTAGAACTTGGAGGGTCATGATACCACACTTGGCCTTGTGACATTAGTTTGCCATTAAAATGTGAGTGGAGTCAAGAGAGTTCTAGATAGAAGCTATAAAAGGCTATTGTGTAGATTTGTACTTTTTTTGCTCTTTCCCTTCATATAAAAAAAAAAGACTCATTAAAAAATATGGGTTGTTCTTTCAACCAGTTCCAGCATAAGGAGATATATAGAGCAGAGCCACAGTTGACCATAGTTAAAGGAGCAAGATATATGCCATTGGCTGCAAACCACTGAGATTTTGAGGTCATTTGTTACTGTAGGTTTACCTAATGAAAACTTTTGACTAATAAAACATGGATAAGTATTACTAATACATCCTAAGAAAATAAATATTTTCATATCTTGGATTTTCCTTGCTGTACTTATCTATATAACCTTGGATCTGCTTTTAATTTTCTCCAAGTCTGCTTTGAATCTTTTTTTAATTTCCTTTCCATTCTACAATAGTTTAAGCATATTTCTTCTATCATATATTTATTTTTTCTCCAGATAATACTACCTTTCCAAGTTTATGTATGGTTCCCATTTTCTATTGCATGTAGCTCTAGTACTTCTCTTTAATCAACCATTAAAGTATTTAATTTGCATTAAGCATAATATATACATGTATAAATAGAAATCTCCGCATGCATCAAGTCTGAAGTCAGTGGTTTAAGTAAGTGGTTTGTGAAACTACCAGAGTGTATCAACAAAAAGGATGAGCTTTCCAGATTTAAAATGTCACCCATAGGTATTGGGGATTATTTTAAATAATTATAAATTTGAGAAAAAGAAACTTTTGCATAAATATTATGCAAAATTTTAATTTTTTAAAAAAATTAGGTTACATTTATTTTCTCCTTCTATTTCAGTTAGTATCAATCTAGTGGGTCAGTGTTTTTTCTTAAATTAGTATAATGACAAGGCAATTCTTGGCAGACTTTTAATTTCTTTCTGCTTTTTTACATAAATAAAGAATTGGTTAATGATAACATTCAATATACCTCTTGCAACTAAAATTACTTTATCAAATTGTGAATGACAATTATTCTTTGTTCACAAATTGAGTGGATTGCTATCTCATTTTACCTAAAAGCTGAACAGTAAGTATACCTTCCAATGAAGGATACAGTCTACTTAAAGAATGGAAAGAATATTTTAATTCAAACTTTCCATTCCTTCTTTAATTTGTACAACTGCTTATCTTGCATCTGTGTGACAGTCCCTCTCAATCACTTCTTCTGCAAGTAAGTTGGATTTAAATGAGGGAGCTGTTGACAGTTCCTAGAGGCTCAGAAAGTTCTAGGCTGCTGTGCTTGAGCCATAACAATGTCATATTTTAAATTTTCTGACTTTTCCCTAGAAATCGCAATATGACTTTAAAGAAAAATAGGAAAATGCTTTCTTTTTTTTTTTCATTTAATGTGAGGATATTTGTCATATGAAAAATAGCTATACTGTTATACACTACTGAAATGCTAAAATAAGAGAAGTGGCATTTTGGTTTGCTGTTTGCAAGACTAACATAGTTTAATACTATATATTTATCCATGTCATAATTCAGCAGCATATATTCATATCTTAGGGAGGAAATCAATTATCTTTGCTTTGTTTTACTTAAAAAAGTACTACCCTACTGATAATTTTAAAATTTTAATTGATTTAAATGCCAAAAACTGAAGAAAGGCTGAAATTACACTTAGACATAATGGCTTAAACTTCTAAAAACACTTGAAAGAACCAAGAACCAACTTTATAACTGAGTAAATGTAATTTCATATTAAAGACTTCAAAAGAAGAGATCATTACAGAAAATTTAGTTTTTCATAATTAAGCTAGTTTGCTAGAGCTTGACAAAGCTTCTTTAGAAATAACACATAATTTATCTTCTGCACAACAATGAAAAATAATTTAGGAGATTAATACAAAACTACCATGTTGAGGCACAATTCAATTGTCATCATTTAAGCCTGACTAATTTCACTTAGTTTTGTCTAGGTCAGAACTAAAGATACGTAGTTTATTTAAAAGGAGGAGGGGAGAGGAAGCCAAGGTGGAAGAAAGGAAGAATAAGAGGAAGAAAAACAGCTTGATATCATGCATAGCATAATTCAGTTAGAGCAAGTTGCTATGCTAGACTTCATGAAATGATACCATATCAATTAAAATATAATTAAAAGAAAAATAGTTCTATTATTCCCTGTATAATGAACTTAAATTTTTTATGCATATTCATATAAATGGCTTTAAATTTTTTTCCTTATTGAATGCCTGAAAGACGGGAAATTTATTTTTCCTTGAAATATTATGATCATTAGTGTAAGTTACTGTAGAATATGGTGAGTACCAAGTCCCAGTGAGAGGAGATTAAGGAAAGGCTGGGAGGGTACTAAGAGGAAACAGTAATGTGTGCAGCACTTTTGCACAGATTTGCTGATGAAGCAAACAGAGAATGAGCATTGAATAAATAAGGATTTTGGGTCAAGAGAAAGATTTTGGTGGAAGGGTAGTGTTAAAGCATCTTTGTAGCTAAGAGGAATGATGGAGCAAGGAGGAACAAATTTAGGCAGCAAAGAAAGAAGACTTCCCAGAAGTAAGGTACTTGAAAAGGGACTGAGTGTAGACAATGGTATAGTGGTTGGTCTCAGAAGAAGGAACACATCTACTATAGGAAGAGGGATGGCTGAGTAAGTGGATACATATGTAAGGAACAGTACCACTGACAGGACAAGAGGAAGTATATCTTTCATGATTGTATTTGTTGTCTCTTTGTTTCTGCTCATGCTTAGGGTAGCCATCTGTTGGTGTAACAGAAAAGGGACAAGATGTGAAATGCTACATAAGAATGAATATATTAATTTGTAGTTACCTATTATAGTAGTAAATCTTTTGTGAATAAAGATATATTTTTAATAACTCACACTCCTGTATGTCTTTAGTACATGACACTTGGTGTTGGTAGCTTAAATGTGTTTTGTGATATACAGTTTCATCTCAATCATCAAATAGAGATCACATTACCAGTTGATTTGACTTTGATCTACACAAGGTTCGTTTTGGTAAAGGAACTTCACAATCTGGTTAAAAGCCTACAAGTCCTGTTTCTATCCTAAATATTTTCCCATTCCATTGCCACTGTACTAGTTCAAATTTCATCATATCTTGCCTATATTTCTTTCAATCTTTTTATTAGTGCATATTAATGATGCAGAATAATGGGTTTCATTGTGGTACATTCATATATGCATATTTCATAAATTGATAATTTCTATCCCTCTTTTATAATAGTCTCCTTTGTACTTTCATGTCACCTTTTTTATTTTTAATCCCACATATGAGAGAAAATACACAATACTTGTCCTTTTAAGTCTGGCTTATTTTGCTTAACATGATCTCCAGTTCCATTCGTTTTCCTACAAATGATGTGATTTCATTCTTCTTTATGGCTGAATATACCACATTTTATTTATCCATTCATCAGTTGAGGGAAACGTAGGCTGATTCCATAGCTTTGCTACTGTGAATTGTGCCTTGTAAACATGGGCATACAGGTATCTCTATAGTATGCTGACTTTAATGAGGAGTGCTACATTTAAATACTATGGTTGATCCATTTTGCTTTTTTGAGGAGACTCAATACGGATTTCCATAGCAAATGTACTAATTTACACTCCTAACCAACAGTGTATATGAATTTGTTTTTCCTGCATCCTTGCCAGCATTTATTGTTTTGTAAACTTGATGACTGCTATTCTAACTAGAGTTAGATGGAATCTCAAAAGTAGTTCTGAGATCTCAAACATTTTTGTCCATATAATTATTGGTCACTTGTTCTTCTTTTGAGATGTCTATTTGGTTTCAATTGCTCATTAATTAATGGGGGGATTGGTGTTAAGTTTTTTGAGTTCTATATATATTTTGAGTATTAATCCTCTGTTAGAAGAGTAGCTGGCAAGATTTTCTCACATTCTGTAGGTTGTCTCTTCACTCTGTTGACTGTTTGCTGTGCAAAAGCTTTTTAATTTGATGTCATCTCATTTGTTGACTCAGTATTATTTCCTGAGCTTTTGGAGTCCTATTCAGGAAGTTACTGCCTGTGCTTATATCTTGAAGTGTTCCCCTATTTACTTTCAATTGTTTTAAAGTTTCAGGTCTTATTCATATGTCTTTGATCCTTGCCTAAATTTTAAAGTAACTGGTAGATCTCTACACTTGCAAACTTGCTTCTTTTAGATATATCTTCTATATACCTAACTGAAATAAAAATATAATCATGTCAGTGAACACTGAAAATGACATGAAGTAATCTAGAGGTATATACAGGACAAATTCAGACTCAATGCTAGGTGAGCTAGACATATGTTCTTCAGATTCTTTCTCAAGCCCCAGATTTTTTACTTAAAAAGTGAGATGCTTGCCCTGCTTAGCACACAGGCTGGGGTGAAGATAAACAAGCAGATATGTGAAAGTGCTTTGTATCCACTAAATGGCTCTGTCACACTAAAGTGTTATCATTAAGAAAGTGTCAAGTCATTTTCTCATTCCAAGTAAGAAGGATTTTGAAGGAAGTCCAAAATGGCTGAGCCTCCCATATGTGAATTTTTGGCCCTGTGAATGACATTATAATGATATTGGTCTGAAAATCTTTGTAGGAGCAGGGAAATAAGACTCATAAAGCAACATAACAAAAATAAAGAAATAAAGATATGATAGAACTTATAAAGAATGTTTTGCACCAAAACATCCCAATTGAACTTTTACATAGAAGTAAAAAGATCAAGGAAGGACAGGTGAGAGTGGTGGAACATCTGATAAACATCCTCAGTGGCTGTCCACAGTGGCAGGTTTGTTGCTTTAGCAGACTGGACCTTGGTAGGAAGAATGCACAAAGATGGTATTCCCTCCTTTTTCTTATTGGTGAAGACAAGAATGGAATTGAGAGCTTTACCCTTTTCCTTTTTTACTGGCCTGTTATGTATGAGTACAGGTTTGCACTGTAAGTATAAAAAAATATAATTCATCTAAGCCTGACTTCAAGTTCAAGTAAAACTTGAAGAAAAAAATTAAGATAAAGATTTGTTTAAATATATAATTTACTTAAGAAATTAACAATAATAAGGCAATGTTAAGAGGTCACCACATTTCATAAAATTGGTAGGAACAGCAACAATTTTTTTTTTAATTGTCTATGTTTTCCAGCCTAGTTTTGCTCTTTTAAGGTTCACCCTTGGTTTTGGAATGACAATGACCAAACATAAGGAAGAGTATCAAGATCAGAAATCAGTTTTTATATATTCTAGAGATTAGTGCTCTATCTGACGTACATGTGGTAAAAATTTGTTCCCAACTAGTAGGCTCTCTATTCACCTCACTGATTGTTTCTTTTGCTGAGAAGAAGCTTTGTAACTTAAATCTATCCCATTTGTTGATTCTTGATATTAATTCTTGTGCTACAGGATTCTTATTAAGGAACTTGGGGCCTAATCCAACATGTTGGAGATTAGCGCTTACTTTTTCTTCTATTAGGTGTAGTGTCTCTGGTCTAATACCTAGATCCTTGATCTACTTTGAGTGGAATTTTGTGCATGGTGAGAGATAGAGGTTTAATTTCATTTTGTTGCATATGGATTTCCAGTTTTCCCAGCACCACTTGTTGAAGAGGCTATCTTTTCTCCAATGTACATTTTTGATGCCTTTGTCTAATATAAGATAACTGAAATTATATGTGTTAGTCTCTGTGTCCTCTATTTTGTACCATTGGTCTACCAGCCTATTTTGGTGCCAATACCATGCTGGTTTTGTTACTATTGCTCTGTAGTATAATATAAGGTCTGGTATAGTGATGCCACCTGCTTCACTCCTCTTGCTAAGGATTGCTTTAGTTATTCTGGGTCTCTTATTTTTCCAGGTGAATTTCATGAATGCTTTTTCTATTTCTATGAGGAATGTCATTGGGATTTTGATTGGCATTGCATTACGTCTGTATAGTGCTTTTGGTAGTATGGTCATTTTGACAATATTAGTTCTGCCTATCCAAGAACAAGGAAGATCTTTCCATCTTCTAAGGTCTTCCACAATTTCTTTCTTTAGTGTTCTGTAGTTTTCATTATAGAGGTCTTTCACGTCTTTGGTTAAGTTGATTCCCAAGTATTTTTTTTTTTTTTTTGATGCTATTGTAAACAGGGTAGATTTCCTCATTTCCTTTTCAGAGGATTTGTCACTGATATATAGAAATGCCTTAGATGTATGGGTGTTGATTTTGTATCCTGCTACTTTGCTGAATTCATTTATGAGTTCTGGAAGTTTTCTGGTGGAATGAGTCTTCTAGGTAGAAAATCATATTGTCAGCAAATAACGATAATTTGAGTTCTACTTTGCCTATCTGTATCCCTTTAATTTCTTTCATGTGTCTTATTGCTCTGGCCAGCATTTCAATTACTATGTTGAATAGAAGTGGTGAAAGAGGGCATCCCTGTCTTGTTCCAGTTTTTAGAGGGAATGCTTTCAATTTTTCTCTATTTAGAATAATGTTGGCCTGGGGATTAGCATATGTAGCTTTTAAGATGTTGAGATATGTTCCTGTTATCCCTAGTTTTTCTAGTGTTTTGAGCATGAAGGGGTGCTGTATTTTGTCAAATGCTTTTTCTGCATCTATTGAGATAATCATATGGTTCTTATCTTTGAGTCTATTGATGTGATGAATTACATTTATTGATTTCCGTATGTTGAACCATCCTTGCATCCCTGGAATGAACCCCACTTGATCGTGGTATATTATATTTTTGATATGTTTTTGTATCCGTTTTACCAAAAAAAAAAAAAAAAAAAGAAATAACCCAATCAATAAATGGACCAAGGAACTGATCAGACACATCTCAGAAGAAGATATACAATCAGTCAACAAATACATGAAAAAATGTTCAACATCTCTGGCAATTAGAGAAATGCAAATCAAAACCACTCTAAGATTTCATCTCACACCAGTCAGAATGGCAGCTATTAAGAACACAAACAACAATAAATGTTGGAGAGGATGTGGAGAAAAAGGCACACTCATTCATTGTTGGTGGGACTGCAAAATGGTGCAGCCAATATGGAAAGCAGTATGGAGATTCCTTGGAAAAGTTGGATTGGATCCACCTTATGACCCAGCTATCCCACTCCTTGGTCTTTACCCAAAGGTCTTAAAAACAGCATACTACCAGGACACAGCCACATCAATGTTTATAGCAGCACAATTCACAATAGCTAAACTGTGGAACCAACCCAGATGCCCTTCAGTAGATGAATGGATAAAGAAAATGTGGTATATACACACAATGGAGTATTACTCAGCAATAAGAGAGAATAAAATCATGACATTTGCAGGTAAATGGATGGAGTAAGAGAATATAATGCTAAGTGAAGTTAGCCAATCCCAAAAAGCCAAATGCCAAATGTTTTCTCCGATATAAGGAGGCCGATTCACAGTGGGGTTGGGATGGGGAGCATAGGAGGATTAGAGGAACACTAGAATGGCCAATGGGGAGGAAGGGGAAGGGAGGGGGCAAAAGAGTAAAGGAGAAAAAAAAAAAAAGATGGTAGAATGAGATGGATATCATTACCCTAAGTGCATGTATGAAGTCAGGAATGGTGTGAATATACTTTGTATAAACCAGAGATATGTAAAAATGTGTTCTACAAGTATAATATGAAATGTAATACATTCTGCTGTCATTTCTAACAACTAAGAATAAAAAATAAATTTAAATAAAGATAACAGAAATCAGTGTTTCTTATTAGTTTCATACTTATGCTAGATCTAGCAATACAGCTTGACACCTTGTTTGTTCCATACTGAGACACCCCGTTTCGTCTCCATAATTTCCCTTCTATTGGCTCCAGTTGGTAGAATCCGGTGACTCTCCTCATTCCCTCTTCTAGTTTCTAAGTGTCCCTCAAGCTCTGGTTTTAAACCAGTAACTTGTGGTCTATTCTAGATCTCCCCAAGTTCTTTCTTTTGATGCTGTTTCTTGGAATCTACCTGCCCCTAGCAACTCCATTACCTAAGTTTCAATCATTCCCAAAGTGCTTCCATATACATTGTTTCAAATCAACATACAAAAAAAGCAAACAAGATAGAAAAAAATGTCTTCTTAAAAATGTCAGGAGAAAAAGGTCGTATTTATTTGATTTGAGGTGTGAAAGAAGACATGACCATCTTCCACAAAATAGCAAAAAAATGAAAACACAAAATAAAACAAATCCCACAAAATGGTCTAAGAAAGCTGAAGTGCTGGAAGAGGTAAGAAATTGACTTTGAGCCAAATCAATATGTCTATTTACAGAACCATTAGCTCAGTCTAAAACTGTAAAGTGAAAAGAATGAAAAATTGTGGAAAGGACATACAGAGAAAAAAAAAATGCAGGTGCATTAGAGGAATTTTTGTTACCATTAGATTGCCTAGGCTATCCAGAGAAAAATGGAGAGAAAGTTTACAAAATTAACAACATCCGTTTTTAATTTCATCATAAGACCAACTTTCTGAATCTTATTTTTAAACATTCAAACCAATGAAATTTTCATTTTCCCTATTTTTTTCTGGGTTTGGAAAATATCTTAAAGTTTTAGGGAAAATTTTCATTTTCCCTATTTTTTTCTGGGTTTGGAAAATATCTTAAAGTTTTAGGGAAAATTGCTAGTGGTCTAAACCATAAGATTTAGGACGAATAGGTACTATAGTATATTTCTTCTGTTTAATGCTCATTTAAAAATAGATATATTGAAAGACATATAAAGTTTTCAGGCATAAAATATAGTTTACATTTGTGAATGATTAAAATACATTAGGGTAAGAATAAACCTTAGATGTGAACATTCTGAAAGGTCAAAACATTGTTTTAAGCCTGGTGCGGTGGCGCACGCCTGTAATCCCAGCACTTTGGGAGGCTGAGGCAGGAGGATCGCGAGTTCAAAGCCAGCCTCAGCAATGGTGAGGCACTTAGCAACTCAGTGAGACCCTGTCTCTAATAAAATACAAAAAAGGGCTGGAGATGTGGCCCAGTGGTCTAGTGCCTCTGAGTTCAATCCCCGGTACCAAAAAAAAAAAAAAAAAAAAAAAAAAAAAAAAAAAAACACATTGTTTTATTGTAACATTGTGGGTTATGTTGATGGAATTAAAATAAAAAAAAATACTCTTATAGAACTTTACTGTTGCTCATATCAAAGACTGTGGCCACTGTTTAGAAGTCACTGAAGGATTTCTAATGAATATGATATTTTGGTTAATAAATGAATGTGAATGACACTTCAAAAATACAAATTTGATTGAGAAGTAATCCTTTTGGTTCAAAGTTTTCCTATTCCTTTCAGGATAAAAGTCCAGTCATCATCATTGTATTTAATCTTTTATTATTTGTCCCCAACCAATCATTCCTCCTTCATCTCTAGTCACATGTCGTGCTTTTTATGTGACAGCTACACTTATAACTTCCTCAGGAATTTACAGATGCTGGTATCAATGTTCATCTGGGCATGTTTCCTCCCACCTCCAAGTCTGATTGAGACTGTTACACATGATTCAGTTACAGAATCCTACCGTTCCCACACGATAAACTCACCTTCCTCCCTCTTCCTTTATTGTTGTGCTTGGTTCTTAGTTTGTGCCCCAATATTCTTAGCACCTATGATATTCTAAAACTTGGGTCTTTTTTCTTATTCTCCCTCATTGTGCTGAGGATGGATCCTAGGGCCTGAAGCATCGTGGGCAAACATTGTACCACTAAAGTACATCCCCAGCCCTCAATACTCAGTTGCTTTTTAAATTCCTCTTAGAGAAGAGCTTGAGAGATGACATGAAGTAGTGGTCAGAGTGGGCAATTTCAGAATTTGTGATCTTTGGGCCATGGTAGTTCTGTGTAATAAGGTGTGATCCTGTGTTCAGATGATTAAATTGAGGTAGGAGCCAGAGAAACTATGGTATCAGTTTCAAGAAGAAAGATCAGACAGATCCTGTGATAATTACTAAATTCATCCATCAATTGTCCAGGAATAGGGTAATATTGCCTTTTCTGCATACTCTGATATTTAATGGAGGTAACATTGGTAGAACTTCAGGCTAGAGTAGTTAGTTGCAGGAGACTCTGGAAAATACTCAAGAGCCAACTCTCCCTGCCTAGCACCTTGCCCAGCCAATGTTAGCAAGCAATTATTGAAAAAGGCATGAGCATTGATGATCTTAAGCCACTAAGTTTGGGGGTATATTTGTTACTCTGCATTCATTTGTGTAATCTGGCATAACCTGAATATGTAAGGGAATGGTATTCAGAGGTATGGATGCAGTCTCTTTAGTGGACATACTCCATCAGCAACTCTCAAATGCTCCCCGGTTCCCAAAACCTTACCCTAGATCAGAGTACACCAAAGTGATTCCATGGCTAAGTCACTGATAAAAATGGCACTGAAGCAGAGTATCAGAAAAGGACTATCAGCAAATAACATGAGCTTTGAATACAAAGCAGTTAGGAAGTGTTCTATTGAGTGATAATGTCAGATTCCATTAATGGTAGCTTGACAATGACATATGAAATAAAAAATAGTCTTCTCCTAGCCCCATAAGAGGAAGAAGGATAGAAATAGGAAAGTCTTGATGTGGTGCTGTATTCTTGTCCAGGGGGGAAAGACAGGAGGAAATTATTGAGACATTTAGTACAATTTGACCTTACTCTTTCAATAAAGCTAATGCTGCTTATAATTAACAACAAAACCAACCAAACAAACAAAAAACCAGTTAATAGTATACTAATTTTTTCTATCATTAAATAAGCTTAATTTTATGTTCACAGAGTGTATGGAAAATATTTTTTTAACAATCACAGGCATGATTAAAATGTCTATTCACATGCACACTTTTAATGCCCTATATTACAAAGATCAGATTGTGGCTGATGGTGGGTATCACCAAATGGAAAAACATTGTTTTTCCTCTCTCAACACATTCTGCTTTCTTTTCAAATTCATACCCACATGACATTCCTACTGTTGCTTTCATTTTTCCTAATGCTGCTTATATCTCTTCATGCATATTCGTATTTTTAGACCAGATAAAATGAATAGGAAGTTCTTTCCCTGAAAAATATGTAGTGTGATTCAAAGAGAATGTTAATGAAATGAAATACTTAAAAGCTTTGTGAAATATTGATATGTAGCAACTAATTCTGTCTCTGTACTCAATTGCTTTTTCTTTGTGTATCTGAAGCACCATTCTTATGAAATTATGTGGATGTACAAGAACTTGTGTTGACAGCAGTTTTAAATGGAAGGGAAGGGGGAGAAAAAGAAATTTAATATATGTAAGAGTACATAGAGACTAATCATGCCTTCACTGCACCAAATACATTTTTCAGGATAACTACCTCCATACAGAAATACCTTTCACCAACCCAGTACAGGTACTTGAAATGAAGAGAACTATACTGGGTTGTTAAATTCTATTTCAGAGACAGGGACTGTCTTTGCTGACAGCAGTTCCATTCCTCTGCTCTCACAGTGCCTGACAAGCAGTTCAAAGAGAGAGATCTTGAACCACATCCCCTTGCCTGAAAAGGGATTACAAATAAAACCTGTACCTCACTTTATTCTAAAGGGCTATGTGGCCAAGGTAGTGATTTGGTTGTGTACAGATGGGCCTAGTGCAAAGAATCAGAGAACATATTCAGATGAGGAATTTCTAAATGGGGAAGATATGTTTCAAGGACAGCTTCTATTTTATATTAGCTACACCTGGCAGAGTCCCAGGGCAAGGTGAGTACACTCTAAACAATGAAGTCTCCTTAGTAAAAACTGCTGCATATTGAGTGAACTCTATGGGTGGGAAATAACAATCAAGAATGTCACTCCGAGGAGTATATGTTTCGAGGCCGGTTTTACATCAACTTTAACACAGCTGGGAAGAGTTCATTTTTTTTTTTTTTAAGACAAATGACTTGGATTTAACTTCTATTTAAAAACTTAAGACTATATATGATCAGTGGACCAACACTAGATTAGAAATAAAATTCAGTCTCAGAACTTCAGTAAAATTAAGAAGCCAGTTACATTCTTGGCACATAGAAATGTGCATTTAAAAAACCTACTTGTTTGTTTAGCGCATCTGCTAAATGATACAATATCCATATCTATGATTACTCCAGAGATCAAATTAAGAACATTCCTCATTTGTTGGTTTGTCTCTAAGGAAAACATAGGAAAACAAATGCTAATCCAAAGTTTAATGGACTTTTCAATGTATAATACATTAACCATTCCTTCAACCTTTGGGAAACAAAATTAAAATAAAATTACTAATAAGATATTGTTACAGTTTTCTTGGTAAATATTGTGTTGTTAATTTAAGGCACTCCTTAGTATGAATTTGGCATCAGTCTGTGAATCTTCTATAAATATTCCTATAGCTATCTAGATAGAAACATCAAACATGGAAATGATTTTTATTCCAGGACAGATGAAAATCCCAGTGGTAAAAGAAGATTTAGTTATCTCTGTAGGTTTCTTATCACTCAGCAACATAACACTGATGGTTCAGTGCCTGAGAGGGTCATCTGAGATCACTCATCAAATAAATCAAATAGTCTGCTCACTGAAAGAGTGAACCTATAGTAATCTCATGCCTATGCCTTTACTTTCAGACATCAAATCTTTCTTCTAATAAGCCAGAAGAGAAGTTAATATTTCACTCTGGGTAGTGTATTTAAACCTGAGGATGAACCTACTTTAAGCTTCTACTATAACTTAAAGGTTTGACTTAGCTTAGCAATGATTATATTTAGTTTTACTATTTTAAACCACAAATTTCAAAAACTTGATATGTTGAAGAAAAGGTGGTGGTGAGAAGGCTGAAAATGTGCTGGTTTTATCTCTAAATTTTTTTGGAGAAATTTTATTGTAACATAGGTGGGACAATCTTAAAATATAGTACAAGTATCTATTGAATGATGATTAGGGTATATTTGTTTTATATATATGGTTAATATTTGACTAAAAGCAGTATTTTAAATTTACTACTATAAAAAATCAGTCTTTGAAAAAGTAGAAATCAAATTCCTTATCTAGGTCTGTGTTGTCCAATATGGTAGTTAGTAGCCATCTGTGGCTGTTTAAATTTACATTAATTAAAATTAAATAAAATTTAAAATCTGGTTTCTCACTTGCATTAACTACATTTCAACTGGTCAAGAGCAACATGTGGTTGGTGGGTATTGTATTGAACATGTGGATACTGGACATTTTCATCAATGCCACAAATTCTATTGGGTAGGGCTGTTGTTATAAGTGTATAAATCAAACACAGTATATAATAATATACATAAATCAATCTTCCCAATTCAGTACTTTCATTTTAGAGTTTTTCAGCTTGTATAAAATAAGAGATGGCATAATTTCCATTTTCATCTTCCTATGAGGCAGAGTGTATCATACATATGTGTGATTTGATTATGTGCATCCCTTTTGTATGAATTATCTCTTGATTAATAAATAAACACAACAGAAATTATTAATTAATAAAAGCTTACATTCTTACTCTATCTCAAGGGCTTGGATAACTATCATCTAAATTATTCTCTAAACATCTTGAGAATGAGCATCAATAATAGTATGGCTTGAATTTCAAAGATTGGAAGAAAAGAACCAAGCACAGAAGAATGGATGTGACTACAATGGATATCTTTTGTTCCTCTGTCCAAGGCTCTAGCTATTACACTTGCAATGACATTTACAGTTTGGATTAGCATGCCTGTCTCATTCACTGAGGTTCATTACTGTGCCTAGACTACAGCACTATTTCACACAAACCATGTACATCCTTACAAAAATGCTTCCTTTGCATGGGGCCTAATTTTTCCATGTATAAATTTAGCTATGTGAGTTTAAATGAAGTCAACATGGGAGCCTTGAGCAGTATATTATTTGTAATAGGACAGATTTCATTTTGGGTACCTAAAAACTTCCTCCAGAAGAATTATATTCTAAACTTACATCAACAGGCCTCTCATTACCAGCAGTTTGAGGAGGGAGATTAAAGCAAAATGAAGGCATATAGAGATTTAATTATGTGTTCACATCTAGAAGCAGTGATAAGCTGGGGATCTGCCATTACCTTGATATTTTGGAGATAAAATGGGTATCTGAATAAATAGAAGCCTTCAGCCTCTGCAGCTGTCACTAACATATTTCACCCTAATTGCAAAATATTTATTTTAAACACTAGAACACACACTGAAGAAGCTAACCTCAGCTGGCGAAAAGAGATTTCGATTGCTAACTTTTCCAGATTAATTGAAATAGTGTGGGAGAGACTATGGATGATATTTTATTCTTGATATTTTTAACGTTGTATTTTGTATATGAGGAAAGAAGGAAAGAAAACAGGGAAGGAAAAAAGAAAAGGAGAAAAAAGGAAGGAAAGAAGAGGGTGAAAAAATGCCCAAGGAACTACCCCCATTGTTTCTTGGTGAATAGGAACTATTTTATTGTTTTCTCTGCATTAACATCCACATTTTACTTGGCTCAGAATAGGTTCTTAGGGAATATTTGTTGGGAAAAAAAAAAAAGAATGAAATCACTAAATTTTGGCTGAGACAAGGAAAAGAGTCATTTTAAATTTAGTATTTATAGGAATACATTTATATACTTATAAACTTTCTTTACTCAAATATATATCGCTTTTTTAAATTTAAGAAACCAATATGAATCACTGTCTCTCTCTTTCTTCTATCTCCTCCCAATTCTTTTCTTTTCTGTTTTCAACAGAGGTTTGCAATCAATCACATTTCTGATATTTGGGAGTTTTCACCACAAGACCAAAAAAAAAAAAAAAAAAAAAAAACAACTTCTCTAAATATGTATTTATTTAAGGAATATAATGCCATTAAGGAATCAAGATAAAACTAGATATTGAATTTTTGATTCAATGATATGGACCAATCTCTTTACCGTATCCATTCATTCTATCAACATTTACCCAACCACTAATAGGTAGTTATAGGGAGAAAGTAGTAAGATAAATAAAGTCCCTGTCATTATGGAGATTATTGTGAGAAAATAATGTAAGTATATTTGAATACTTTTAGACTGTGCACTACACACACTCTTTTAAAATCTGCAAGTTCATGTAGTCCAATTCACTCCCCACCCCCACCCCGCCACTACCAGCACCGTAACAGGAAGTGATGGGGAGAGTGAAATTGAAGGAAGCAATTTTGCACTGCTGGACACTGCTGCTTTGGAGCTCAGGCTCTGAGGGGGTCCCACCACAGATGGCGAAGTGGTATGTGGGCACTTATGGAGCTGTGAGTGAGCCAAAAAGTCTGCACAGGATGAACCTAGGTGTGTAATTAAAGTGAGAGTGAGGATCAAGCTCAAGGCTCAGTCTTCTGACCACATACTACCTCCTGCAATTCTCCAAATAGAGCAAGCTGAGCTTTGGTTTGACCTTTTCCCTACTATTTGCATTTCCTTTTCTTTTTCAGAAAATCCTGGCCTCAGAGGATGATATCTAAATGGTAATGTGTCATTCTGCTGATGAGTAGGGTTACAATGCTTGAGACAGATAGAAACATGTGAGAAAGACTGCTAGATGGCAGATCAAAGGCATTTCCTGACCAGAAGGTAGAAAATATCAGTTGAGAGTTTTAGCAAATGCACTTAAGAAACTAGAGGAGCTTCTCAGGCATTTATTACAAGCTAATTCAAACCCTTAGGGTTATTGAAGATTTTGTGAAAAGCACCTCTTAACTGACCAACTGTCAATTAGCAAAAGAGAAAATGCCTCAAGTACTCCATTATGATGATGATCAAACAAACGGGCTTTGATTACTATAATAATGGTAATATTAATGTATAAAAAAACCCTCCAGCTTTAGATATGAAAAGAATTTATAACTGGTGATCATCTGTAAAAATCTACTGTGGAAAACTATGAGTGTAATTGCCAAATGATACCAATTTATTTTTTTTTCCTCCAACTTTTCAGGTGATCCATTATCATGGGAAACAATAATCATTAAGGTTTGATCATGCTAATCTAATTTTCTGGATGGCTTATTAACCTTCCAAGGATGTCTTTCTTCTAATTCTTGATCATCAGATTAGATGATAATTAGGTAAGGAATGAATAACGTCAATTATGTAATAATGTAGGAGAGGATGCAGAAGTTGTAATTAATATTGAGCTTTGTTTTCAAGTTTTGCTACATTCATGTGGATATATGTATATAACCACATTATACACAAACATATACACATACATGAATACATATGCATAATAATTATGTATACACACATATATACACATGCATGAATATATGTGTGTATATAGTTATGCATACATTTCTACATATGTTTGTATATAAAACACAACTTTATGTACCCATACATTATACACAAACATATACACATACATGAATACATATGCATAATAATTATGTATACACACATATATACACATGCATGAATATATGTGTGTATATAGTTATGCATACATTTCTACATATGTTTGTATATAAAACACAACTTTCTGATTTCTTATAGGAAAGAGATTTAATAAGGCACATATTTAAAAACACTATTTAAATATTTTTCCCAAACTAAATCTGACTCCCTAGCTCTAGAAAGTAAACAGTAGGAAGATACAGGCAATCTGTCTTGAACAACTTCATTTGCACCAGACCTAGGTCTTTTTAAAAAAGAGATCCAAAAGATTGTTCAATTTTTTTATAGAGATAATGGCATAATTAAAAACTGATGGATGCTGGGATTATGGGGACCTTAGTTTAACATAAGGGTAAAATATCTGTATTAGTCATATGCCTTTGAGTAGTCACTGAATCTCTCTTAGCCTTAATTTTATCATCTGCAAAACAGGGATAATGGTACCTACTGCAGGAATGTTCCAAAAATGGATACAACATCCATGAACATTTTGACCTTCAATATTGTAGGACCTTTGGTAAGTAGTAGAAATTTATTATTCTTTACATTTCTGTTTCTTTATTGAATTCTTTTTCTCTTTTTTATTATTCTTTTTTTAATGCTAGGGATTGAACCCGGGGTCTCATGCATGCTAGGCAAACCCTTGGTCACTGAGTTACACCTCTTTTCTTTGATTACTTGGGTCTGACAAAAAGCCACATTTGAACCCAGTTTTTCATGTTCTTTTTTTTTTTTTTTTAATCAGAATTAATGCTAGTTAGTTGTTGGATTTTGAGAGAAGTATGAAATAAGAATTTTTACCACAGATATTAGAATTGTATTGCAGAGGTGGTTTTTGATGTGAATCAAGTTACAAGTTAATCCTGTTGATTCTCTATATTCCAGATTATTTGTGTAGACCTCAGGCGAAGAACCTTCATTTGATCTTTCTAAATGTTTCAGCTAAATCTCACATCATGCAAATGAAAAACTATGTTCTGCATAGCATCAGCTTATAAAGAAAAATATTACAAATTTGACAACATATTAGACCTATAGGCAAATATATAAATTTCTGAAATAACTTATGTATATGCATACACACATATTACTATCTGCTGGTGTATATCCGTGTGTGTGTGTGTGTGCACACGTGCGTGTGTGTGTTTATAGCTAACTGCAGGTGTCCCCTAAATGTCCATCCTCTCTTACTTCATAGTGTGGTAGCCATGGAGGTATCCAAATCAGATCTCACTTTAAGGAAAGAACTTGCCATTTATTTGCAAGATGTATAGCTGGCTAAAAGCCTCTAGCTATTAGCAAATTCACCTTTGGTTTTAGGCCCAAGTCACATTTTTCTTGAGCAATCACAGCCATAGATTGTGGTGGGGGCACTAAGGTCTGGTCATTTCTACCCAACAAGAGACTTCTAATGGGCAATATTTGCTCTAGAGGTGCACATTGCTTTGACCTAGTATTTTCTGGATTTGTATCTTTGACTCAGTTTTGCTCTTTGGAGTCCAGATTCCTTTCTACTTTCTTTTCACTAGTATCAGATCTGCATCAGTTTGAAGACTTCCCTAGCCAAATTCTTCCCTATTTTATCTTTCACTCACCAAATACACTCTATATTTGTACATTTGTCTTAATGTTGATTTCCCTGAAGACTCAACTGACACATCCAGTAATAGAAAAAACTGGATCTCTGAGTGGTCATATGGGGCCAAGCTGTTTATTTGTCCTGCAGGCCTGGACTGTCATGTGTGAGACATAAACTTCACTTTTTGAGGTCTTGTATTATTGCATTCGGTTTCTGCAGCATTAGACTCTAATAAGTGCATGAATAAATACAAGATTAAAATGATTTTCTTTTACTCTCTACATTTTACATGCCTCAGTCATTTTTTAATCTGTTTTAAACAGCATTCTAAAAATAAATGTTTATTAGCTTTTAAAAGATCTAAAATATTTCTCACTTCTTTATTAGCTTCTTAATATCTAAAACATTTGGTTTGGTTGGTACTTGTGCATCATGTTGTACAAATACTAAGAGGGCCATAAAACACACGTGGACTTGAGTACCATGATAAGTCTAAAGACTATTAACTTCTCTTAATCTAAAAGAGTTTGACATTATTTTCAGAACTATTACACAATAGTATGGTAATCGTGGTGATAGAGAAACAAATAAAATTCTACAAATGGCTGAACAATGATTGCAGACTCTAGAGAGCAATTTACTACAAATGTAAATTAGAACATACTGACTCCCATCAAATAGACCAAGTTATGACAAAATAATTTACCATCACATAGCCTTACTACTGTTAGTCATTCAGGAATTCATGCAACTCACACTTCTTGGACACTTTTGTGAGCCTTGTGTTGCGGTAGTGAAATTAAGGCAATGTGATATTTACAGATACTGGAACAAATCTTAGATCTATCAATTTAAAGGGCCAGCTTTGATATGCCACAATTTTCTTGTTTGCTTAAAAAATGGACTTGAACTACATAAAGTAATCTGTCAAACCAAAAACTTGCTAATTTGAGCTACTGTTTTAGATATACAAAAGCTTACTTGACTTCCAAATTCTTATCTTCTGCTTGTCATTACACAGAATATTTTGCAAATTATTTGATCAAATAAATGTGGTATTTAAAAGAAAATCTTAAAATGTAATGATATTTTCTAATTTTATTTGTTCTTGCTGAATAGAGTATTTTTTTAAAATTAGCATTCATTGTAATGGTATTTAGGAAAATGATGTAAGAATATTTTAAGAAAATAATTTTTTGTTATTATAAGCATGTATGAAAGAAAAACATCCTGTGATTGATATTTTCAGATGCCATAGAAGGACCTATCCAAAACATATAAATAATGTAAAATGTAAAGTGATACTTTGTTTTTCTAGCAGAAGATTGGTGCATAGCTTATTGGTTTACAATAAATCTGCAGAAAATGCCGTATGCTTTATAATTTACTCTTTAAGCTGTCTCTGAAAAATTTCTTTTTGAAGAAGCTTGTCTTCTTTAATATTAAGCCTGGAAATATAGGGAATGAAAATATGTTTCATTCTTAAGTAGTTTGAGGTTTTGTTTCATTAGTGAATTTCACTATAAAGAGGCACAAGATGGAAGTAATTTCTCTCTAGACATATTAATTCTAATTTGTGAAAGATAAAACAATCAGCCAAATGATATGACAATTTATTAAATTCATATACCTGAAATTTAATTTCTACTGAATTAACTGTGATGATAAAACACCAGGCTTTTCTTTTCAAAGAATGAAGGAATCATAACCATTGCAAAAACATGCCAAGGGGCAGAGGGTGAGGCAAAACTGATCTCAGTGGCAAAAATCTCCAGTGCTTTTTAATCATGTCTGTTATTCTCCAATTGCCTACTCTGAGCATATTTATATGGAAAAATACAATGAAGGAAATATTGAATTTGTCTACATGAGCTTTAAGATTATACATTTTAGTGTATAAAAATCAATGATAGGGTATCATAACTATTAACCAATTTTATTTGTTTTTGAATTTGCCTTCTTTTTGCCATTATAGTTAATTGTGTAAGAAACACCTTTTAATTATATATATTTTTTCTCACTGAAACATATGTTTAGGAATGGAGTTTTGCTTATCAAAGAACTTGAAATTTTTTATTCTGCTCCCTTACTTAAGACTTCTATTTAAGTCTAGTGCTCTTTCCTGCTAAGATTAAGATTGCATGTGGCTTTAGAATTCTTAGCAGGATACTGCTCCAGTCATTCCAGGTAAAAAGAAAGTCAGAGTACACCAAATACAACCTATTTGTCCATTTTTACCTATGACATTTTAAAATAGTCAATTTTCAAGGCTACCAAACGGAGATTAATATATAGTAACATCATTACAACTGTGCTAACACTCTCACTTTTTTATCATTTTTAACTTTTTATTTCCTATATGTACGTCTGCTAATTATATTTACTCCAGAATAAACTTTTAGTAAAACCACTTTGCTTATTTATTTCTTGGGATACTACAGAGGAACAACATTCCTCAAAAATTAGTTTTGGATGATCTCTACTCTTTTTGGTGTTTATTTTGGTGCATTTCCCCAGCAAGCCTTATAAACAAATTTTCATCCCCCTGACTAATGGTTTATTTTTAGTCATGAAAAATCTTTTCAATTAAAGAAAAATGGAAAGGATTAAATGATGTCAAAATGATATACAGAATATTTTATTTTACCAGTTGTTTCCTGTGTTTTGGAACATCTTTACACCAACAAGGTTTTTAGACAGGTGATTTTATTTTTTTGAAGAAGGCCTATGAACTAACTACCTTCTTTTCCACATTCTTGTGCAGTATCGGCGGTATTGGTGAAGCTCTGTCCATTGAGAAAAATTTTTTTTTCTCTTCTTTTCTTTCCTTTTTAATTTTTAGACAAGTTCTCAATAACTTGTTGAGACCAGTCTCAAACTTGTGATCCTCCTGCCTCAGCCTCCCAAGTCACTGGGATTACAGGGTTTATGTCACCACACTGGTTTGGAACATTTTCTTTAGGGACACTTGTTATTATGATTAGTTACATTATGTGCTGAATCCTCACATTTACTTATTCAAACAATAAAACCAACATTTCTAGTCCCTAAAAGAGAAAAAAGGAGAAATTTCAAAGGTCTGGGTGAGAGGTATGAAGCAAGGCAAAGCTGGAGGTTTTAGTGTGATAGGACCATGAGGAGTACATCTAATGTTAAAATCACTGTCCTCTTCCAAGTCTGTTTCCAGCTCTTTCCACTTGCTGGATAGACCAGGGCATCATCTAAATTCAGAGTATAAAGGTGCTGTTCTCCTCATCATCTGTGGTTTTAGTAAAAGATAGAGGCCAGACCTCCAAAATTTTCTATTTATGTAGAAAACAGCAATATGGACAGTAATGCTATTGGCACTTTCTTCTGGAGGAGGAATGCAGATGTTGATCAAGAAAAATGTTGTTTTCTGGCATTTGGCAATTATAAATACTTGATGAAGTGAACTGAAATGAACTTCTCCCAATGCTATATTAATTTGGCTTGCGTATGGAGAAAAGTTATTTCAAAGTCAACTAGTAGAAAAAGCCTTTGCATGGTGGTTACATATGTAGTACTGAGACAGCTCATGAGCTTTCAAAAAGCATCAAGTTTAGCACTATACCATCAATGCCTACCTGCCTCAAGCATATACCTTATTTCTTAAATGCTTGGATGGTGGTTTCAAGTGCCAAACTCGGTTCACTCTATTCATTTACAGAATGTCTGTCTCCATTTCTAAACGTCTAAGATCTACTCACCTAAGGTTCAAATCAAGCAATTAAAGAGTTAAATGATGTTGTTGGCAAAGGAGGGCTTAGGAAAGGGAACTAAAATTCATTCAGGGCCTTTTTCAGGCACTGGTCCAGGAGTTTAAAAATAAATGCTCTGATTAGGTACCACTGAATTGTACATACCATGAGATAAACCCTGGAGGGGTTAGCTTTGTACATTTCCTAATTTAATACTCAAAATAACTGTATAGGGAAGTATTATCATCTCCATTTGCGTAAGCAGAATGAGTTCTGTTTAGAGTCACACTGCTAATAGCATTAAGAGATGAGATTCACAAACAGGTCCACTGCAATTCTAAAGCCACGCTCTTTTTTATCCCCCACTGTCCACTTGTACCTCTGCTCTGGTCTGGAAGGTTCAATTTTTACTCTAATATGAATTTCTCATTTAAACACCTGCACTATTTAGTGCGTGTACCACTCATTCAGCATTCCTTCCTTGTGCCATGTTTACTTGCTCATATCATGTATTTATACATGCACCAGCATGCATATGCTCTATTTCACAGTGAGACGATAACTAATTTAGGAGAGGACATTAATTATCCAACTGTGCCAATCCTGATGCTCTGTACACAGTAGGTGCTAAACAAGTGATTTTTCCTGAGGATAATTGTTAATTCTAAGTATCCATGAGAGAGAAAAGTGAATATTCTTTTTTTAAGAGGAATGGTGCCAAAGCAGGACTGTTATTGAAAGAGAGGGAAAAGACAAAGTCACATTTTATAATTTGTTTATTACGAGTTTTGCCTTTTTACCTCTTGATCATAATTGTAAGCATTCATATATATTGAACATTTATTTCTTTGTTTATTATTTTGTATTGAGAGCTATATAGAAGTGGTTGTTCTACTGTGATTTTATTTTTTCAGCAGAAAGCAAGATGCCACCAAAAAAAGGAATTGATACTTATGTATTTTACAATGAAAGAAGGTATTTTAAAATGTGTGAGTGGGTGTCTAGCACAGGTTGATTTTTTTTTATTTAGTTTTACATTAGCTTTTTATTCAGAGGGGATTCACTAGGTTTCTGCCACTGAATTATATGCACTCTTTAGCTTCCTTGCTTGGCCTACTGCTAAAAAATGCAATTCTAGTTATTCTTAACCTTAATACTGCTTGGGTTTCCTTTAAATATTTTAAACTGTAAACTGAAATAAAAGCTCTCTTAGGTCGAACCATCCTCCAATACAAGTAAAGGTTTAACTTCTTTTCTTGTCTCTTTCTCAGAAACGAAATCTGTATTCAGGATGTAACGCTTCTTCTGAAGTGCTTGAAGAATCAGAGAAAATGGCCCATTTTCATTTTAATGAATCATGCTGGAGAATAAATTTACATGATGTTAATACTGAGACCTGGAAGATGGTATGGTATAATGCTCATAATAAAGGATTTAGGAACCATGACAGTTCTGGGTATGAATTCTGGTAAGCCACTCATGTGTGACTTTGGATAAGTTACTTCAGTTCATGGTTCCTCAGTAAAATTGAGATGGAATGCTAAGGAGAGGCAACCCATCACTGAGACCAACTTGGCAGAGCCAAAAGAAGATAAACAGGCATCAGGACTTTATTCTTCTTATGCACTCTGGGATATTGCACATAGACCAGCACCACATAGTCAGCCATCATTCACTGTGGGTTGTTTAAAGGACTCTGACAGCAGTTGAAAGGCTTGGCTCCTAAAGATGGTGAGGTGTAATCCTAGGCAGCCACAGAAAGAGGAAATTTGGGAGGATGCAAACCTTGAAACTATGTGCTTGTCTCTATCTCTTTTTCTCTCTTTTCTCTTTCAATTGTAGAATCTTCAACAGTTTATATTTAATAAGCTTATTAAACAGGAATATGCAGTAGAAATTTAAAATCTATAGAGATAGAGGGAAGATGAGCTAATAGAAGCAGGAAGAAAAACACCAATGAGGCAATTTCAGGATCCAGTAAACAAACTTGGGTCAGAGATGCCTAGCATACAAACGTACAAATTTGATCACAAAGCTCTTAGAGCAGACATTTACCATCATCTCAGTGCATTTGCTCATCATGCAATTAGTACTCCAGAGAGCTCTGCATTTCAAACGATTTATTCACATGGACAAGATCCATTTCCCAAATGTGATGCAGAGACACTTTTCAATGGCTGCTGTGATCTTTAGTAAATTGTTTCATCTTTCTGTGTCAATTTCCTCATTAGAAAAATGGACCTCCATCTGTATTTTACAGGCCACTGCAGAGATCAAAGGAATTATATTAAAAATGAAATTTATAATTTTGATTAAGTTGGTATTTTTGACTAATTAAAATCATCAATGACATCAGGAAAAAAAATGAACTATTTAGTAGTTGGCTATAGGATTCCTCAACATTTCCCCACAACTGCACACATTTAAGCTTTCGGAACATTTTGTTGTTATTTAGAAATATTTTTGCCTTCATAATTCTTCTGCAAAATCAGTGAGCCATATAAAAGCTACATAGAATTATACTTAAAGTTTTTATTCCCTTCAAAATCACATGTGGATAAAATGTAATTCCAGTTATCCTATTATTTATCCTCTTTTCTCTGGGGAAAAATAGCCCTTTGCTAGGTTTTTGTCTTGAGTCAAGGTTTCTGTTAGCTTATTTTAAATCACTCATTATGAAAATTGTTTACAATCTAGATGTCCATGAAATATTTCTCTGATAATTCTCATCTTTTTCATCATACATGCTTTGTAGTACGTATCATGTTCACAGTGCTCCATAAAGGGAGAAGGCTCGTTAGCTGAGATAAGGTGGTCTTCATGGATTGTAAGTCTGGGTATAAAAATGCTCATACTACTGTCATGTATATATAAAAAGGAACATATTTTTAAAGAATGCTCATTGTAATGATCAAACTTTGTGGTCCATCTACATTTTTGTAGGTGCCACACAAATGGAGAATGAGAGGCAACCTGATGTTCATGTGTCACTTTTTTCTTGTGGAATCAGCCTCTTACTGCTTTTTGGCCTACATGCAACCTCTAAAAGCACTTGCCTTGAGATATTTTCATTTTGTTAGCACATAGAGTTGCAAGTTATACATGGTAGAAAAATATATTAAAAGCTAGTTTTCTCTTTTAATATGACATATATGAGTAATAAAAATTAGACATCATTTGCTAGATTGGATTTAAGAAGAAAATAAATTAAGTATACGTCTTTTTAAAAATATATTTTCAGTTGTAAATAGACACAATACCTTTATTTATTTTTATGTGGTGCTGAGGATCAAACCCAGTGCTTCACATGTGCTAGGCAAGTGCTCCACCACTGAGCTAAAACTCCAGCCCAATATGTATCTTTTTAAATTAAACAATTCCACATTAGACATAAAATTTTCAATCTAGAAACTTGTAAATAGACATTTTCATTTAAGATGTTATATATTTATTTTAAATATGAATTTATACAAATTATATATTTATTATAAATAAGCACATTTTTTGTACCCTACTCTGGGAACTCTAGCAAAAATAGATTACTAACCAATGAAGATGATTTTGTCTGTTCATTGGGAAAAATATATAGTAATTCATTCATTTATTTCCTAACTTCGAAAAATATTAAATCCTCAATTACGATGGATGTAGGAAAGAACAGGCAATATACAGAGAGAAAACAGCTTATAATTCTGTTCAATAGTGTCAAGGTTGCAGAAGCTATAAGGTAGGCAGAAGACAATATCCAAGTTTAAAAGAAGAGGGAAGTCTAAGGGGTAAACACTGGCCCTAAAGTATGTGGGTTCCACATTTGCTTAGTGTTCTGAGTCCCAACAGCAGCTGAGCGAAAAATAACCTTAGGGGCAGTATTTACAGCTGCAGGAGTTACCTAAGGGGCTGGAGTTTAGAGACAGCCCATCAAATCTTTGTTTGTTTAATAAACCTAAGGCATGGTGCCAAATTGGTTAAATGTACCATGTCTGAGTTTATTCAAGCATGTTACCACAGTGAAATTAAAGAAGAAATGAAAAGGGAGCTGATCCATTATAACTAGATGTGATAAAGTATACTGGATTACAGTTGAAACTTTTTCTGTATTTAATGTACAATATATGTGATACTGACAAATACTGAGGAAGTTGTTTCATCTTGACTGAATCAGATACCTATTTTATATCTATTGATTTCATCTCTTAATATCATTATTAATAAAACCATACTTTTATTCATTCATTATTTTTTACATTATATTTCTCTGTGTGTGTATAAACACACACACATATACACACAGCTATACATTTATATTCAAAAGAAGAAATAACTGTTTTTAGTTAAAACAAGAGTAGATTTATTTATAAAGAATTAAAGCTGAGAGGCAATATTTACTACAATTAGTTCCTGTTTCTCCCCTTGAGCCAAACACTTGATTTAAAAAAGACAAACTCTTTCCAGTGTGGTTCATATTCTCTAGCTGCCTGATCCAATAGGGAGCAACAGCATTTCAGAGTCCAGTTTTTCTGTCTATAGCTCAATGGTGAGAAAACTTTCCTTGCAGGCCCTGGAAGTTGATGTTGGTATTGGGACATCAATTTCATCACTTTCAGAATTCTACCACCCACTCAATCAAATAGGTGGTTTTGTTTTAAACATACCCAAAGAGACTAAATTATGCCCACAGGTAAGAAAAGACTGAACCATGAAGGGACAAGGAGGACAAATGCAGAGGTAGGAAAGGGTGTCTCACACCTTTGCTAATACTAACAATTTATAGGGACTCTATGTCCAACAGAGTGGAAATAAGAAATCAGTGGATTTTTAGCTGATGGAGTCTGTATTTTTCTAGATTATGATGGGCTGAACTAACAAAGAGAGTTCTTACTTCACCTGTTTGGCAGAAGCTGAGAGTGACAATTGAGTCAGGGTGGGTTGACCTCCATAGCATTAGAAGCACTCCCACAACTAGTGCTACCAATATCAGCTGCTTTAAATGAAACACTATATGGACAGAAATACTGAAGAATTGAATGAACTACAATTTTCTCAAACAGTCATGTGCCCTTTGCTTTCTAGGCAAACCCAAGTACTCAAGTTCCTTCCCTGTCCATATTTCATGTTTTCCCACCTTATATCATCAATTCATGTTATTCCTTTTATCTAAAATAGTTTCTTTTATTCTGCTATCTCTGAATGTACAAAGCTTACTTAAACATTTCAAGAACAATCTCCAAAACATCTTTTGTTCTTAGCTTTCTGCACCCTTGCTCTTTCTTCCAGAAATAAGTCTGAACTCTGGAATACTATCTGCCCCTAACTTGGGCTATCAATATGTTTGCCCTGGCGATACAGTTAATTAATGGATATGTGATCTCATAATCCTCAATGAATTCTTTACTGTTGAGGTTTTTGTCTGTTTTATATTTGTATCCCTTAATCCACTTACCGTAGTAGGCACTCAGTAGGTATTTGCTTAATAAATAAATTGTTGAAAATTGAGATAAAAAATGACACTTGGGGATTGAATCAGCCAACTGCTCCAATTTTTCTCTGAATGTAGGATATGTAGACAAAGCCCTTTTTCCCTGAACTCCAGCACAGTTTTTCCTAACCTCCTTTCCTTTTCTTTTTAAATCCCTCTAGGCTCACATACAGCCTTTCTCCCCAACCCCACCCAAACATTGCCCTACTTGACCTAGTTACTGTGGTAGAAGAATTAGGTAAGCAGCCAAGGGACCAGCAATCTTTTTTTTTTTTTTTTCTCTTCTCCCAAAGGTGAGGATGACTGCATATTGCTTTCTAGGTGGCAGAGAAATTTGCTCATGAAATTCTTTGATAATCCTGGAGAGTATAGGTTCTAAGAGAAGAGATTTTCCTCTCTTTCCTACTGGGTCTCAAAATCAGCAGCCCCTCTTAGAGTCTTCTTTGACAATTCCCTTGTCTTTCTCCATAACCTGATATTTCTGACCATATTTCCCGAGAACAGCAACTTCAGCTTGGGTCTGTCTTTGGGTTCCACAGCCACTGCTCTAGACTGAGCCTGCTGGTTGCTTCCATTTGTTCCATGGCCGGCAGGCTGTTATGGTACTGAAGAGGCCGGGTGTGAGTCCAAGTTATTCTGCTTCAAGCTGTGTGAACTCATGAAAGCTCCCCTACATTTTTTTCCTCATCTGTAAAATGGGGATGGTAAAGTTTACTTTACAGCATTGCTAAGATAAGCAGCAAAATGCCTAGAACACAGTAACTCTTAAGCTGAAGAAATGGTCCCTCCTGTTCCCTGAATAACCACATTCCTTTCTTGCTCCATGACTCAATGTCCCTAAGATGTCTTTCTATTTTCTCCTTCTTAAGAAAGTTCTATTAAGTCACCAGTTGACTATGAAATTATCGCATATAATTCTATCCATAACTAATATGGTTTTCTTTTCTGTAAACATCAGTTATTTTCTGTATCATCCAAATCAGTAATGGTATGTATTATCATGTAGTCTTTCCTGTTGCTTTAAGTATGGAAAATTAGGTTGTCAGATCTTTGAGGATAAAATTCCTGAGGTCCAGTGACTTCTCCATCCTCATCTACATTTAAAAACTATGACTGTCAGAGTCATAGTTGATGGACACATGCTCTATCTGGGACCTAGCCTAGTACTAGCCATAAAAAGTAAACAATAAGCATTTATTAGCTCAAAAATTGAAGGAAATACTAAAAGACAAAAATTGTATATTCATTAGTGGAGGGACTCTGAGCTTTCCCAGAATTGTTTATTATTGTTCTGGATTGCTAATTTTAAGCATGGCAAAAAAGCACTAGTTCATTCATAAAGTTCATTGGCATCATGACATGTCTTTAATCTTCTGTAGTTAAATATCATCACAGCCAAATACAGTGATATAATAAAAAGCAATCTATTATCATAATAAGTTGCCAGGAGTGAAATCACTCACAATGGCAGTTTCTTGACATCTTGCCATGCCCAGACTCTCCCTCCACCATGTGCAGCATAAGCTAATTTACATGTTTTCCATATGAGGAAGAATCAAGGCAATTTGATCATTGATGTAGCAACACTGGGAGTACCTCAAAAATGATATATCACATTTTGCCCACTGCAGTCAAGATGCAATTCAGACATGAGCATTTGCATATTAATTTATTACAGTCTTAATCAATTCTGAAAATACTTATCTCCATAGTCTTAAGTGCCACAGGTAGTTGAACAGCCAAACTAGTGTAAGAAATTGAATAGAGCAGGTATGAAGGCCCTGGTGTCTCATTAGTTATACATGGATTTTTTTATAGGATAAGAAAGACTTCATTGCTCTGACAAGAAGTTATTCATCTACATTTAAAAACTGGCAAGACATTACCAATTTCATGGTACTCTTCCTGTCACTCAGCATGCCATGACTCCAGTGCTCTGTTAATGTGTTAGAAACATTACATGTGGGAGATGGTGAAAGCAGCATCTGTCTCACACACTCAAGCTGTGAGCTCTTTTGCCTCCAGTCCTTTGGACATTGTTGTCAACTCTCTGCTCCCCAGACTCCTCCTCTAAGTAGTATCACACCTGCTGCAAGGCTTAAGGATTCTCTGCAGTCAACTCCTGGTGGTAATTGTGGGAGGTTCCTGTGTGTGTAGCTGTTTAATGCTTTGATGGTTGTTTAATGGCTCCTCTCAAACACCTATTCCTGAATGAGTTGCAAACCCCAGCCTAAGTAAAGTCACATAGTAGCAGGAACATCAGGGAAACCATGGAGACTTGAAACAGCAGAGTGGTTACCTGAACAGTTATGCTTGATACTCTCTTCCCTGGCTCCAACCCCCCAGCTCAACACTGTCACATCAGCTACTAAATTTGTAATTGCACGAAGGAAAGAAAAGGATAGAGCATTAGTACTCTAAAAAAGAGAGAGAAAAAAATGTTTACTTCCTTTGCTTGTCTGCAATCAAGTAAGAAGCTTAATCATGCATTTTAAATTAAACCCTTATTTTAATAGCTAAACACAAAGAGCAAATACTCAGAAAGTGGACTGTCTCTGTAACATTTGCTGGGAGAATTTTACATGCTAAAATTGGCATTCTAGTTTTATTATGTCACTTTATGGGCAAGAAAATTAGATTTTTTTCAAATACAATTTATCTGAAGGAAAATATTAATTTAGAGGTTATTATCATAGTACTGAATTTCAGTGTAATTCTACAACTTGTTAAAAACCATGAACTGCTATGTGTATTTCATACCAAAGTATCCAAAATTGAGGAGGAAAATGGGAATAAAATTCCTGAGGTCCAGAGACTTCTCCATCCTAAAACCCTGTCCTCCTCCCAGTAGATAGGTATTGAGGCCCCCACAAGATGATTTACTATTAATGACAGCATAGTTACGTGCTCTTTAAAGTCTTAAGTACCTGTGGTTTGCTTTCTTGACCATAAACTTAAACAAATGAAGTCCAGATAATTGCCCAGGATTGAACCCTCAAATTTCAGTTATTTTCCTCTTATTAAAGCTTGTTACAAAACTAAACTTTCACTGAAGCCTAACTGGGTATTTATTGCTGTATATTCCATGTTATTTTTCCTGGTTCTGATTTAGTGGGCATGAACAAAGTAGAATCATAATAAATCTTACTTTCCTACTCAGAAATCCTTTTCAATATTCTCCACTTATTTACATATATACAGGGTTCTGTACATTTATTTTTGAATGTATAATTTACATTACCAAATGTGTAGTATTCAAAGAAAATTGGTAAAATATTTGGAATTTAAAAAAGAAATATGGGGACTATACATATGATTAATAAAATAATGTTCCATATATTACAGAAATTTCCAGTGTTCCTAATGATGAACATTTTTGTTTTCACTGATTGGGGACTAACAAGGAAAAAATTTCCTATAGTTTTCTGCAGTAGACAGAATAATGGCTCCCCCCAAATGTCTACCTCCTGATCCATAGAACCAATAAATATGTATGCAATCTCTCTCATAGCAAAAGGGGCTTTACAGATATGAATAAGGATCTAGCGATGGGAAGATTTATCTTTGAATACCTGGTTGGGTCCAATGTAATCAGAAGGGTCCCTAGAAGAGGAAACAGAATCAAATGAGTGGAAGATGATGTGACAGTGGAGGCAGAGAGGGCCAAGGCGGTGTGATAAAGAGCCATGAATTGAAAAATGTGGTTAGCCTCCAGAAGTGCAGAAGGCAAGGAAACAGGTTCTACCCTAGTGTATCAAACAGGACCACAGCTCTTCCAATGTATGGAAAGATTCCCTGAAAGATTCATTTTGGACTTCTGGTCTCCAGAACTGTATGATAATAAACTTGTGTTTTGAAGTTACTAGCTATGTAGAAATATGTTTTATCAGCAATAGGAAAATAATACAAACCCTCAACTAAGGATGCACTTAGGAAAGCTTGCTTTGCTATTTTCTCCAGTGGCCCCTTTTAATGGACAGATGTACATCTCTGCTGTCCTTCTTTATTTATTGGCCACGGGTCTTTTTAAGAAAGGTGCTCTTCTTCCCTGGTATGTCCCTGCTCCCATGTAACTCACTTCTTCCTGGGAAGAAATAGATGTTACACAAATGGACTACTTTGATAGAAGATACAGAGGTGGTTAAAAAAAAAAAAAAAAGAAGAAATCAGAAGGAGATAGAGACTGATGTTTTTGTGTTATTATTTATTTTTTAGAGATAGTATTAGATCTGGTTTAATAACTTTTTAAAAATAATATATCTCAAGTTCTGTTATCAATATTGTTGATACGTATTCTGCCATTTCATTGTTATTGTGTATTATTTATTCTCCATTCATAAAGATGAGTTCATTGAGTCTCCTGTTTTTAAATGACATCCAATCTTTCACTGGGTTTTTTTTTTAATTATTTTTTATTCTAAGATGATATAAATGACAGCAGAATGCATTACATTTCATATTACACATATAGAGCACTTTTTTACAAATTTCTGGTTGTATGCAAAGTATATTCACACCATTCGTGACTTCATACATGAACTTAGGGTAATGATATTCATCTCATTCTACCATCTTTTCTTTTTCTTCACCCTTTTGTCCCCTCCCTTTCCCTCCCTCCCCATTTACTATTCTAGTATTCCTCTAATCCTCCTATGCTCCCCATCCCAACCTGACTGTGAATTGGCCTCCTTATATCAGAGAAAACATTTGGCATTTGGCTTTTTGGGATTGGCTAACTTCACTTAGCATTATATTCTCTAACTCCATCCATTTTCCTGCAAATGCCATGATTTTATTCTCTCTTTTTGCTGAGTAATATTCCATTGTGTGTATATACCACATTTTCTTTATCCATTCATCTACTGAAGGGCATCTAGGTTGGTTCCATGGTTTAGCTATTGTGAATTGTGCTGCTATAAACATTGATGTGGCTGTGTCCCTGTAGAATGATAGATGTTCTCTATTTTCCAAAACTAACCACAAGTAGCAATGAAGAAAAGAACATAGAAATTATTTGGTTGCAAATTTCAAACAGCATAAAAAATTTCTTCTTCTTTACCAGTTGTTATGGTTGATCTGTGGTATCCCCAAAAAGCTCATGTGTGAGACAATTCAAGATGGTTCAGAGTAAAAATGATTTAGATTGTGAGAGTCTTAACACAATTAGTGATTAACAACCCCCCCACCCCCCGTGGGGATTAACTGAATGGTAATTGGAGTCCTAGGATGTGACTGGAGGAGGTGGGAATTAGGGCGTGGCTTCGGAGTATATATTTGTATCTGACAAGTGGAGACTTGTTCTCTGCTTCCTGATCATCATGTGAGCTGTTCCCTTTGCCATTCACTCCCATCATCTTTAGCCTCACCTCTAGCCCCAAGGAATGGAACCAGCCTTCTATGGATAAGACCTTTGACACCTTGAGCCCTCAAATAAACCTTTTCTCCTCTACAATTGTGCTGGTCAGGTCTTTAAGTCACAGCAGTAAAAACGATGACTAAAACACCAGTGTCTGGATGGGAACCAAACAAAACATCTACCAGAAACTCTGGTGTATGCTATCATTTGATGATAAGACCCAGGCCCAATCAGATCGTATTTGCCAGTTCTACATCAACTGCAATTATGTAGTTGAACTTCAAAGAGAAATCCATGGAGATTCCATTTAAACCTCCAGAACTCTAAGGCTAGGAGGAAAAAAATTAAAAAACAACAAGAACAACAAACAACAACCACCACCACCAAGAAAAGAAAGTCAAGAAGTGAAGCTAAGGAAAGAGAAACGGAGCAACTCTTAGGTTTTCATGAATTTTGGGGTCAGCCTTACACATATAGGTAGCCATGTTGCTATGCCCAGGACAAATTTTTGGTTTGATTTTGTTTTCCTGAACCTCTGGACTGTTTTAAAATCACAGTAAATCATAATAATTCTCTACATTGCCACATTTAAATGTCTTGAATTTTTATATTCCCAGCAGTTACTTTTGAATGTACTTGTTAGTAATTTCGCTTGATTTGAACTTATTAACTTATTGAAATAAATGCTTGAAAAGGAGAAATTTAAGACTTCACCTGGTCGAAGTTTATGAGGTTGTCTGCTTAGTGTGAGAGGGTCAGGTAGAACTGCAGCCCCTGACACAGATGAAAGTTTACAACATAGAGCTTTTATTACATTGCTTTTCATATTTGTTTGCTTTTGTTTTTATTTTAATATGTGATGTAGCCTTTCAACCTCTGTGTGTTCCATTGAATGTAATATGTGACTAAGTTCCAAAGAGACCTATCCAAACCCATTTCAGGTGGTCTTTGGAAACCATTTTTTTTAGTTTACCAGTCTTTTAATCCATCTTATGTTTTCTCTAATCAGAAAATATTTGAAAAAAATATATCAGTTGCCTTGTTTTTAACACTGAAGCCCTGAAGTCTAGATTGTTTAAGTGAAAGCAGCAGAAAACTCAGAAATTCTGTCTCAAAATCCAGTACTTGTGCCATTTTTTTTCAATTTTTTTTTTTTTTTTTTTTATATTCCAGGGGCTTTCTTCGGATTACAGGTCAGACAAAATCAAAAGTATAAAATGATGTTTAGATTATTGCAATCATCTGCTGAAATTTTGTGACAGTAAAGTTACCTTATGTCCCCACTCAACATGTTGTAACTTCATAGTTCATTTTATAGCAAACAAACTCTCAAGATCTTGCCCAGTGTTTTCTTTCTTTTTTTTTTTTAATTATTTTTTATTCTAAGATGATATAAATGACAGCAGAATGCATTACATTTCATATACACAGCACAATTCACAATAGCTAAACTGTGGAACCAACCTAGATGCCCTTCAGTAGATGAATGGATAAAGAAAATGTGGTATATACACACAATGGAATATTACTCAGCAATAAGAGAGAATAAAATCATGGCATTTGCAGGAAAATGGATGGAGTTAGAGAATATAATGCTAAGTGAAATTAGCCAATCCCAAAAAGCCAAATGCCAAATGTTTTCTCTGATATAAGGAGGCCAATTCACAGTCGGGTTGGGATGGGGAGCATAGGAGGATTAGAGGAATACTAGAATAGTAAATGGGGAGGGAGGGGAAGGGAGGGGGCAAAAGGGTGAAGAAAAAAAAAAGATGGTAGAATGAGATGGATATCATTACCCTAAGTTCATGTATGAAGTCACGAATGGTGTGAATACACTTTGTATACAACCAGAGATTTGTAAAAAAGTGCTCTATATATGTGTAATATGAAATGTAATGCATTCTGCTGTCATTTATAACATCTTAGAATAAAAAATAATTTAAAAAAAAGTTCTCTATATGTGTAATATGGAAACCATTTTAAATAAAATTCTACCACATAACTTAGGAGGCAAAATATTTGTAGTAAGTGTGTGTGTGTGTGTGTGTGTGTGTACTCAGCTCAGTTTTCACTTTGCCTTCAAGTTATCTGTGGGTGAAGAAGATATGCTCTGATTTTTTAAAAAAGAAATAATTTTCAAACTTGCCAAAAATTTTTTTTTTTTGGCAAACTAGTATATATTTGATTAGAAATAAGGTTTGAAAATTTAGTCAGATTTTATTTATATTCATTTGAAGCTCTTAAAGGCATCTTGTGGTTTTAATATATGATTAAGAAAATATTTGGAAACATTTTTTCTCCCCTCAACTAACTGTTAAATTCACCCTTAAGAATTATTATACTTTCTATTTCTGTCTTGATTTGCAAAGGGCATGGTAATCAATAATAACTGTAAAATAATGTGGAACAATTAGTTTTCCTTGCAGGCTCATAATTTGTGTTGACATCAGTTGGCATTAGGTAATGCATATATTGGAGGTGGGGAAATTAAACGGCCAATAATTAAGTTTCACACTCACTGCTATTTTTAGCATGTTTTGACTTTAAAGAATTTTTTGAAACTTTGTATTTAGCATTCACTAGCAATAGAAATGAGTATATTTTCTCTTGAAACTCAGCAAATTTTTGACCATCTTTGACCTCCTTAAGAACAAGATGAGTCAGCATTTATTGTTGTTCGTGTTTTTGATAGCTGTCATTCTGACTGGCGTGAGATGAAATCTTAGTTTTGATTTGAATTTCTCTAATTGCTAGAGATGTTGAACATTTTTTCATATATTTGTTGATTGATTGTATATCATCTTCTGAGAAGTATCTATTCAGTTCCTTAGCCCATTTATTGATTGGGTTGTTTGTTTTTTTTGGTGTAAAGGTTTTTGAGAATTTTATATATCCTTGAAGTTAATGTTCCGTCTGATGTGCATGTGGTAAAGATTTGCTCCCATTCTGTAGGTTCTCTGTTCACCTCACTGATTGTTTCTTTTGCTGAGAAGAAGCTTTTTAGTTTGAATCCATCCCATTTATTAATTCTTGGTTTTAATTCTTGCATTTTAGGGGTCTTATTGAGGAAGTTGGGGCCTAATCCAACATGATGGAGATTTTGGCCTATTTTTTCCTCTATTAAGTGTAAGGTCTCTGGTTTAATTTCTAGGTCCTTGATCCACTTTGAATTGAGTTTTGTGCATGGAAAAACAATAAATGCTGGTGAGGTTGTGGGGAAAAGGGCACACTCATATATTGCTGGTGGGGTTGCAAATTAGTGCAGCCAATCTGGAAAGCAGTATGGAGATTCCTAGGAAAACTTGGAATGGAACCACCATTTGACCCAGCTATCCCACTCTTTGGTCTATACCCAAAGGACTTAAAAACAGCTTACTGCAGGGACACAGCAACATCAATGTTTATAGCCAAACAATTCACAATAGCTACACTGTGGAAACAACCCTGATGCCTATCAATAGATGAAAGGATAGGGAAACTCTGGTATATATAAACAATGGAACACTACTCAGCACTAAAAGGGAATAAAATCATGGCATTTTCAGATAAATGGATGGAGTTGGAGAAAATAATGCTAAGTGAAGTCAGCCAATCCCAGAAAACCAAAGGTCAATTGATTCCTTTGCTATGACAATACTGAATTACAGTGGCAAGGGAGGGGGGATGAGAGGAATGAAGGAATGTTAAATAAAACAAAGGGGAGGGAGGGGAGGAAGGGGAGGGTGAAAGAGGATAGAAATAATGGCAGAAGGAGTTGGACATCAATATACTAAGTGTGTGTATAAAAGCTCAAATGGTATGAAAATACTTTGTGTAAAACAAATGACTTGGAAAACTGTGCTCTTTATATGTAATCTGAAAGGAATTGCACTCTAAAAGCATGTATAACAAGTTAAATTAAATTAAAAAGTAAATGGGCAAAGGAACTGAGCAGACTCTTCTCAAAATAAAAAATATCATGTATCAACAAATACATGAAAAAATGTAAAAAAAATAATAAGTAAGAGGAGTCTATATATTTGAGGTTTACCTGAGTGCATGTGTCTATATTGAAACTAACTCTATGGTACTCTTCCTACTCATTCATAGGGTAAATTGAACAGTTACTAGAGGAAGAAAAGATGTCTCCAAATATTTTCTTAATCAAATATTAAAATCACAAGATACATTTAAAGAGCTTCTAAAGGATATAAAATTTGACTAAATTTTCAAACATGACAGCTCAAAGGTAAATACACTTGAGTAAGACTGTATTTTCACATTTATGCAAGTACAACAGTTGATAGAAGAAACTACCAGCGTAAACGTTCCTCAACTGGACATGGTTCTCTGCAACCTTGCATGATCAGACATATTAAATTATCTTCCTCAACCATTCTTTTCTTGCCTCTATTACATCGTGAATAGGATTGCTATTGTTTTCTTACTTTTCCTTCCACTAAAGTTTTTTGCCATAGGGTTCCTAGTCATGCTGCAGACAGGAGAGTTCCAATATGCCAATTTCTTCTGATTCTACAAAGATGTGAACTTGGAAGGCAAGGAAAGGAGAATAGCTGAAGCCATGAAAAGGTCTATGTTTTAAAACTTAGTTTCTGGTCTGACAATATTTTATGATAAAACGTTATAGAGGACAAGCCCTGATTTTACACATCAACCACTTAGGCTCAGAAATTGTTGTTTGTACTACCAGTGAACCTAAAGTCTCAAAGATCAACCATAACTTTAAAATCTTAGTTTAGGAAGGAATATAATTTAATTTCTTTCAGTACCACATTTACTGGAGACGGTAAAGATTTTTGCACATATAAATAAAAGCTGTAAAAACTGATCCCTATTAATGACAAAGATGGAAATAAAACTTCCTAGCTAGATGTTTCCTGTGATGCTTGTCAATGTATTATCTCATGCATACAGCACAGCAGTGATTCCTTAAGGAGGTTTTGAACTAACAACATCATGGAATTCAGTAGGGGAAAAATATGGTTGTCTTCAAAATAAATTCTAAACATGTGCTTTTTAATGGCAAATTAAATTATATGTTATTCCAATTTTTATTTCATAACTGCTCAAATATTAAAATATAAAGTTATGGGGAACCCAATAAATCCAATGTTTTTTTCTGTAGCAAAAAATATATATAATATAGAGAATTTTGTCACTAATGACTTTACAAAATGATGCTGGGGTAAACTAATGGTAAACTAAGAAATTATCAAAGTTATTGAATGTGTGACTTGTAGTTCAAGACTATTTTTTCAGTATTCTGAAAAAAAATCTTCAGTACCTCATGTTAGCATAAAATAAATGAGAAACAATTATATGCCAAAATATTAAGGAGCATGGTTAGTAAATAAAATATATGTAACAAAAATATCCTTCATATTTTTTGACATAATCCATAATTTGAGATGAAGATACATTCAGAAGACTTGTGACTATAATAGTTACCAGGGACATTTATATGGCTTACTCTTCTGTTTTTACCTATAAAGTACAAAGAGGTCTGCATAATGAGGAAAAGGGATGTTATGGGAATTCGAGACGCTGCTAAATAGAATAGTTAATGGCAGGAAGATGGACTTTGGAGGGTGTTCTACTGCTTTGAAAGAAGTAGGAGCTGACATTCACTTTCTCCATGCATTATTGTTACAATGAAATTGATATAATATTAATTGAATTTTTTTCATTCATTCCAAAGGACAGTTGGAAGATTTTACATGAAAAGATTTTCAATTGAAGTTAAAATTTTTTTCTACATAAATGTAGATGAAGCATCAATACAAAACAACAGAAATGTGAATGTATTTATTAGACAGGTTAATTTTTAATGACTTAAGGAATATTATCAAAATATATTTTTTGGCACATCACTTAGAAACTGATACTCATTCTATATATTAAAGAATATTCCTAATAGGACTGATATGTTTCAAAATAATCCTGTGAATCTACAAAATAAATTTTATTTTACATATGAACCTTATTTCCAAAACTATAAAAAGAAAAAGTTGTTAATTTGAGTTATTGTAAAAAGTTTTCTAATTCATTTATCCATTTTTAGTGTTACTTTGTAGTATTTATATGCACAAATAAAATATTTGATAAAGAACGAAATTAGTAGGTTTGGGTATGCACTACACTTTGCAAATAGAACAGCAGCTTTGGCCCACATTTTTTTTAAAACTTAAGGAAAGCATGTTGGCTTCACCTAAAGGTATTTATTGAGATTATTTTTTGAAAAGTTGTTCTGCATTTATCTGTGTGAGATTCTCCCTTATTTGTTTATTACAAGAATACTTAGCATACTGTGCACAGCATGTTTTGCAAAGGATTTTGAAGTAAGGCGATCTTACAATAGAATTATGTGGATTTAGTTGTAATTCCAGCTTATTTGATTCCTAATTCATGTATCATATCATCTTATCTATTCAGCCTCAATTTATGAAAAGCATATATTCTTTAATATTGTTCTTTTCAGCTATGCTAACAAAAATATATTGTTAGTTCAAAAGCAACCACCTGTCAATTTAGACAATAATTCACCCAAACATTTCAAATAAATTTTAAGATATGAAAGAGATCTTCTCTTTCAATTGTTGGTATTTTTGGTATTACACCTTACAAGCATTAAGTCTATTCATTTGAAGTTTTTTTTTTTTTTTTGTATCTTAAATGTATATTATTCTGTGCAAGCTATATAATAATACACATCATAATTTCATAATGGTTTAGGCTAGGAAGTGCTCCAAAGATAGTAAAGTCAAATTTGAATTAAAATGCCAGCTTACATGTTCTTTAAAAACAAAGAGTCTTTTTGTTTAGTGAGCATATTACAAAGTCACATTCTAATGAGCAAAACAATGTCAATCCAAACCTCATTTGAATGGAATACTGGCCTCCCTTTGTGAAAAGGATTTTTTAAAAATTTTTTATTTTTCCCAGTTTTTGAAATTTTTGATTTATACAAAAATCAATGTTTTCAAAGTAATTAATTGATTTGTTTGTCATTTAGAATGAAAATACTTTCCTCCAAAAAATGTCTTTACATTATCTGACAAAGAATGCTACTAAAATGAGACCCTGGTCTCACTGGATTTCTCTGTAGATGTTTCCTGATCAGACATATTTTTACAAACAAGGGAGAAATCAGGAAGACTGGGTATTCAAATCTGGTTTATAGAAGGGCAGCTGAACTATAGGTGGAAGCTTTCTGCTATTCTTCTCTCAATTAGATGATAAAAGTAAAGTTTGAAGATAAACAAAACGTTGTTAAATTGGCAGTTCAATGAAGCTGCAGTTCCCAAATATTTTCCCTCCTGGGTAAGTGGCCATTCAGTGAAAGGCAGACTAATCTTTAAAATTGGGTCTTCTTGCCAAGTAATCATAAATCATTATATACATCTGAGTGGATATTATAAAATTTGTTTAGAGGAAGTGTTGAGTAGGTGTTCAGTTTAATTATTCAAAAAAATGATGTATAATTTTCAGAATATTTTTGTTATAGAAACCATGTATGAGGTTGTGTTTAATGGGCTGATTTTTTTTTTAAAACAGAGATATTATATTTTTGAAATTCCCCAAAATGCCAGCTTTCAAAGAGTATTCTCCAAAAACCATCAGGTCCCAGTCACAGGGCATGTGCACTACTAACTGGGATGGACGTTGGGGACAAAATGGGTTCTTCCCTATTTTGTCCTTCTTCCCTCTTTTTCAGTTGCCACTATTTCAATATTTATAGTAAACAAATTTTTTTTCTTCCCAGGAAATAAGAATCAAAAGGTTTAGGTAATATTTATAGTTAAACTGAATTGTTCAGTAGTTGACAAATATATTTTTATTTGTTTGTTTAGTACCTGACCAATATCTATTTAGGTTTCGCCTCTTAAAGGTAAGGAAGTCTACAAACTAACTCTTTAAGAAGTTTGGGGACTGAGGGTGCAGCTCAAAAACAAAACAAAACAAAAACTAAATACCTTAGTATATTAGCAACTCTAGAAACTTCCATATTTACTTTGTTATTTAAGCCAGACACTTTTGGAAGTAGATTTCTTTCCTGTTACTATTGTGTTTCAAAAATTTTAGCATTGGCAATATTCTGTTTTTTTTTTTTAAACCCTTGAACTCAGACCAAAATGAATTTCCTTATTCACAATCATGTGAGAATAACTTAAATTGTCCTGGTTATCTGGTAGTTCCAGATGGCCCATGTACAGAGCTCCACAACTTAAGAGAGGCTGGCTTTAGTACAAAAAAAAAAAAAAAAAAAACCGATATCTACTGGCAGCCTCAGAAGCTATTTAAGGGAAAAAGGTTCCCCTACCCAATTTTCTTGCTTTGACATGTAGAATGGTATCATATTCCTCAGACAATGCTGTGCCATAACAGATTCAGGTACAAAAAGCACACAGACATATATGCTAATTTTGGGGTTTATTTTTATGAATTCTTTTAGGAGAATTACTCCCATTGGCTTATTCTACCCTAAGGAATCTGTGTCCCCCAAATATTTAATGACTTTACTAGGTTCCTATCATTGAGAACAAATAAAAGATGGATAATAAATGAAAGACTTCTATTCCTAAGCATCCTCACAGCATAGGGTAATGATCAAACTGTTTTTTTTTTTTTTTCTTTCACAGTGATATTTTGTTTCAATAATGTTTCTGAATCATATAGTTTGACAAATTGATCAGTGGAAAAAATGTAGACAGCTTTTAGTTTTTCAAACTGTTTTTCATACGTATTACAAATACATGCATCATTTTATATCATGGCCAGAAAAGCTATTGAAAAATGCTCACAGGAAGAAGAAATGTTAGCATAATAATAAGTTATGATCCTTCCAATTTTTTTATTATCAAAGTTACTAATTGTCTTAAAACAGCCAAAAAAATAAGTTGGAAATTCAATAAATCACTTCATATTTTATACTGAGGAACCAGCTTTAATTCAAATTCAATTCAATTTAATTCAAATTTAATTAAGTTCAACAAACATATTCAGTGTGTACAGGGACTGATTTTACTTAAAATGTACACCTTGAACATTTCGAGGTAATTCTCTGATTAAATTTGGAGGCTTCAATATGGATCTTTTTATATAATGATGTGTCATAATTGTGGCCTGCTGAAAATGTCTGTCCAGAAAGACTTGCCCCGCCCCTGGTCTTCCAAGGGGGCTGGACTGTTATTTTGTAATAGTCCTCAGTTATGTCACTTGATAGACGCCATCCTAACATGCATTCTATTCTCAAAGCCCTTCTCCAATTCCTTCCACTGGGTGTTGCACTTGATCTGGCTGGACCATGACTACCATGGTGATGCTTTATAGGGACTGGCCCATTTTGATCATTAACTTGAAAATTAAATAAGTTATGGGAAAAAAACACTAACATTGTAATATTGTAAAAAAACAAAAAAACAAAACAAACAAACAAACAAAACTAGTCGCTTACATGGAGAGATGGCCACTAACCTGGAGCTTTTAAAAACCCTTTGAAGTTTCTCCAAATCAAGGTGGTAACAAGATTCTATTTACACCTGTAAAATAACCTGAGTTTCTATCTTCACATTGATAGTCTTTTCTAAATTGAGTACTTCTGAAAAAGTGTACAGAAAAACACAGAATGCAAGCTAAACATTATAGTTCAATGTGATCAGAATTCTCAGTATTCAGGAATTTATACCATCATGGATCTGCATAGGTATTGCTTTTGAATTTGTAGCAAAGGGGCACAAACTATTATTACTCCTTCATGAACACAGGAAACAAAATTTTACCAGCTCTATCTCCACCCTTTACTTAGACTATTATTCAGAGTAATATTACTTTGTATTTATGAAGAAGAGTGCTTTGCACACTAGATTTCCACACCACGTCACGGTTCATGGGCTAGTAAGCATACCATGGAAGAAAAGGCTGTGTGGTAAATTCCTGGGACTTGACTTACTGTGCTTCAGCAGCTTAATTTGTGTGAGTGGAGTTAAAGAGGTTGGATTAGAAAGATTTGATAGGCAGCTTTCACTGTAAACTGTGAAGAGGCCAATATTGGGAATATCGACCAAATACATTTTGCCATGCAACCAGGTGTATGATATGATATTGCCAAACTGAAGCCATGTGAAGAGATTAAAGAATATGCAGCCAAAAAATGGATGAAAATAAATGAAAAAAAATAGACTGAATTACTTTGGGCATAAAATAATAATACTATTACTTTTCTCTGGAGTGTATGATGTACTTGTCAGTTTTTTAACATTTATGTTTTGTATATTTTATTCTCTCCATGAGCAAAAATATTTGTTTTTGTGCCTAATATGATATGATTTCTCTTAACATGTGATCTCAAAATCTTATAGAGTTTGGGTCCTCCCTTAGATATTGCTGTTTTGCAGCTGGTGAGTGGATGCTCTAAGATGGGTACCATGTGTTCTGATTCAAATGCACATACGCGGATCCAGTAGACTATACTGCCTCCCAGTAGCACTTAGGCTGTAACAGAGCTCTGAGGATGCACACTGGGTCCTCTCACTTAGAAATCTAGTGCAACCTGCAGAATGTCCTATCTTCTAATAATGTTAGCCAACCTACAGAAAACATATGAAGAGGGAACTCAGGTCCACAAAAACAATATGATGTCAACTCCAGCTAAGGCACGTGCTGCATGTCTTACACTTTCCTTCCCAGTAACATGATAGTGATGATTCTCATGTAATTTTGGAGGAGTAAATGCAACATCTATTGCATGTAGAAGCTCAAAAATATGATTTAATTTAGTTTTAGGGCAACCGAGTTACAATTTAAGGGGAAGGGGGTCTAGAGGATTAAACCCAGGGATGCTTAACCAACTGAGCCACATCCCCAGACCTTTTTTATATTTATTTCATGTATAGACAGGGTCTTGCTGAGTTGCCAAATGCCTTGCTAAGTTGATGAGGCTGGCTTTGAATTCATGATCCTCCTGCCTCAGCTGCTGGAATTACAGGTATGTGCCAACACACCTGGCCTGAATTACAATTTTCAAGGAATTTGTAACAGTATATAAAGCACAGCATACACAAATTATTGAAGCTCATACAGCAAGTGACTGTTATCATATACAATACAAAAGCAAACAAAATCAAGACCTTCACTGTTTCTCTTGTAGTGAACCATTTTGCAATTGTTAGTCTAGTGGAGGTCATGCTTATAAACATCACCAGTACACAGATTTTGTATTCTTCTGTTAAAATCCATCAACTCTCATTTTATCTTACTGATAATAAAAGATAAAGTCCTTGCCATGGTGGTGCATAAGTCTCCACAGAATGTACCCCAAATGCACCCAGGCACACCAAGTCCATTTATACCATTTTTCTTCTTCCTTAGCCTCCTCTTTAGCCCTCCAACATGGCCTTTGTCCTTGTTCCCAATGTTTAGAATGATCTCCAGGACTCTATTCCTAAACTCATTTTAGTGTTGTCTTTTCAATAAAGGCTTTTATCGACCATCCTACTGGAAATTGCAACCTCTAGTTTTATTCCTCAAATTAAGCTCATTTTTCTCCATGAGCATTCTGTGGTGGAATAATGAAGTTGAGTCTACTAGAGTTTTCCCCTAAACCCTCGGGTCATTCCCTGGACCTTAGGGAAGACTGACTTCTTACTAATTAAAACTTGGAGTTGGCTGGAAAGACACATAGGGATTGAATTCTGCTCTCTTATTCATGCTGTTTGTTGCCCTGGTTCATATTTTCATTGCATGTGGTATTTCTTGATCTGCATACTTTTCCTAAAACTCTTTGTTCACAGGTATCTCTAGCCCTTAGGGATATATTTTATGTGAAAAACAGTGTCCTAAAGTATATAGTTTAGGTTGTATTTCTTTTCCTTCATCCTCTTTATAGCACAGACTGACCACCAATAAGTACTTTTACCAATGACAAGATTATTAGATTTCCTCCCATATCTTGTCACACCTCTGCCTGGATCTTTGCCTAGATATGGATTTTTTAATTTGGATTCACCTTCAGATATCTGTCCTCATTTGTTTGTCCTTGGAATGACTGAACTTTGTCTTGCTTCCTTTTTAAAACTGCAACAATCTTCCAGTTCCACAAGGATTCCTAACTAACCTTCCTAACTAGTCTGGTTCTTCTGCAAAGTACGATATTAACAAAACCCTAATTCTGACTCAGCACCTAATTCTTAATGGTAGGAAAGAGTAGAGAGAGGTAGTCTTGTTTTCAACTCTGCGGGTGAAACACCTAGTAGAGGGCTATATAAATAATATATTATTTTGCAAATTGAGTCAGGTGTAAGAGTGTTAGCATTTAGAGTTGAATTCCTGGGACCTTTGGTAAGGATAAAATGATAGTAGATTCATTGGTAGAATGCAAAGGAAGATGAGAAATCCTATGCTTTTGTTTTATATGCAGAGTTGAAGAAGTGAGAGCATGCTTGGTTGTTTGAAGACAGAGCAGAGGGAAATAGAAAAGGAGTGAGTGATAGGAGACAAAATCAGAGAAACAGCAGGGATCTAGATCATTACACTGCTGTGAAGTTTATTATAAGACCTTAGGCTTTTACTCCTAGTGAGATGGAAAGACACTGGTAGCTTTCACAGGACGAACACAGTCTAATTCATAAAAGATCATTCTGTCTTCTATATTAGGAGATGTAGGAAAGAAACCACCATCAATGCATGGGGAACTGTTAAGGGATTATTTCAGCTGGGCACAGTGGTGCACACCCACTGACTCCAGAGACTCAGGAGTCTGAGGCAAGAGAATCACAAGTTTGAGGCCAGCCTTAGATATTTAGAGAGACCCTAAACAATTTAGTGAGACTCTGACTCAAAATAAAAAATGAAAAAGGGCTGGGGATGTGTTTCAGTGGTAAAGCCCCTGGGTTCAATCCTCAGTACCAAAAGAGAGTGGGAGTGGGACATGGATTATGATGATGGCTTGGGCAAAAGTTGGTAGCAGCAGCATTTGCTAGGAGTATTTTATAGGTAGCTTCAGACATAATTTGTTGGTGGACATAAGAGGAGAAGTTGATTACAAGTTTTTTTTTTTTTTGCATGAACAACTGAAGAATGCAGTTAGACACAGAAATGGGGAGAACGGGTGGGTAAAATTTATTGTGAATATCAGAGTGGTTTTCAATTAGGTTAATTTTCTTAGAGTGAACACATATCATTTTTATTAGAGTTTTTTTTTTTTTTAGTGTCTAAAGATATAGGTCAAATATTTATAGCCCTGCAAGCTCATCACGTTGTATACTCTAGCATAGTCTTCTAATTCATATTGCAATGCTTAAAGGCATTAAAATAGTAATAAAAAAACAGAAAATATTTATTGGTAAACATTTTAAGGCAAAAACCTGACAACTTTAAACCTTTTCTAGTCATATTGTATTAATTTTGGACAATTTAAATGGTTGAATTAAAGATAACATAAATTATTCAACCATAAATGATTTGAAAGCAAGTAGCACATTCATTTCATCCTTTTTTCCTCCACAGAGTCTTTCATTAAAATTCAGTCATTCTAAAATTGTCACAATTTTCTGGCCAATACATTAATTCCCTATCATATTCAAAGAAAATTATTTGAACTAAAAAAGTTTATGCTACATGTAGTATATTGAACATTTCAAGCTTTGACAGTTTAATTCTATATTTGTGTTATGAAAGGTAGTCCTTTTCTTTTTACCTGTCTTATTTCTTTAAGCTAGTTATAGGTGAAATTGTAACCCTGACTGTTATCTCATGTTAACTCAAGACAAGAAAAAATATATGGATATCATGAAGCAATCTGACCTGGAAATTTTTCATTTATTGAAAAGGCTGCTTTTGGATTTTACCATTTGAATTATTACCAAAATTCTTTAAATATTCATATGAAGACTAATTGATGCAGTAATGTCAAGCAACACACTCTTTTCATTTGACCTATTCCAAAATGACACAGTTTTTCTCCCAATTTTTTCAACATCCATGAAATAGAGGGGTTGTATTTTGTGTTACTGAAGTGCACATAAAAATTAATATCGTTTTTACATGTTCCCCCTTGTGTCATATAACTCAACCTACAGTCAATAGAACGATTTACTGAATGTATCTATCACATAACAAAGCTGTACTATATGATATTTTCTAAATAGTGTAGATAAAATTAATAACAGCTGCTATTTCATGGAGATCTAGTTGACAGGCACTGGGAAACTTCATATGCACTATGGGGTCTGACCTTCAACAATCACCCTTTAAACAAAGTATCATCATTATCATCATTATTTCTATTTGTAAATGAAGGAATGGTAAGCTAAGAGTTACAGGTATGTTACCCAGCATCACAAAATCATAAGTAATGATAGTATTTAAACCTAGCCAATAAAACTCCACAACTAAAACGCTTCTGTAGTTAAGGAGAGATTTCTGGATTTGCACTATTGAGTCCACATTATATACCACTAATGAATGTGTCATAATACAACTAATTCCAAAACATACGTTTTTAAAATTGCAGAAAATATAAAAGAGTGTCTAAGTTAAAACATACTTAATCCAATTGCATTTTCTTTAGCAAGGACTTAATTTAATGTCTTCTTAATAAGAAAAAAGTTAAAGTATAAGCTATTAATGCAAATATTAATGATATACACATGTTCTGGGGAGAACAATTTTAATACAGAAATTTATCCCAATAAAATATTCCAAGATGTACATACAGATTAAATCACATGGATGAAACTAATGTGATACAGATATAGTGAAAAGTTAGCATATTTGAAATATCCAAGAATAGGGACTACACAGATAAGAAAAGAATGCTAAGAATCATTAAAATGATGTAAAACCAGCACATATCTTGGCAAAACAAATTGTTATGAGGAAAAAAGAAACTACAAAAAAAATGATATCTTAATCTTTTGAGAGTTAAAAATGGATCTTAATATATACGGGTGTTATTTTTGGCAATGGGAGTAAAAGTCATTTTATTTTTGTGAATTTTTTGTTTCTCATTATTTTATACAACAGACATATATGCCTTGATAACAAAACCAAAATTAGTTTAAAAAAGTCACCATTTTATGTCTATGCCTCTGCTGAAACACTAACTTTTCTTATCTTATGTCATTTTCAAAAGATGCCCATGATTCATGCATTTCTTTGTTAACACTTTTACCTAATGAAGACTAAATTTACTCTTATTAAAATGATCTTTCTAAATCTATTTTTGGAAATGTGAATTCCATTCGATTTAAAACAATAAACTTTATTTCAGCATTACCTGTCTATGTGATACTTTTTTTGATACTTATTTTGTAAGTTCCACAATGAAAGAATGTATGGCCCCAGGCACAATAGAACTCTTACAGAGAAGAAATAAGGCACATAAAATCTAACTACAATTCCAAGGAAAATGTAAGAAGTGTGTCAATGGTGGCAAAAAGTCTTATGGTAGCAGGGAGACAGAAATTATTGCCCATTCCATGAAATATAATGGAGATGATGGCATTTGACATTGAAATTGGACTTGATGAATGAGTAGGACTTTTACAAGTGTAGTCAATAAGACAGGCATTTCCATCTGGATGGATTACAAAAGAAACATGTAGAAAACAAGCAGAGTGAATATTATCGTTTGTTTAATACTTCAAGTATTTGATAACTAACAGTTAAAATAAAGTTGAAAAAGTATGCCAACATTTTGGAGAAAAAAGCAAAGGTGATTAGATTTTATTTTCCTTTTATTGGAGAGCTCTAAAAGCTTTTTAAAAAGGAAATAACATTATGTTAAAATATAAATGTATTAATGAGAAATACATATAGAATCAAAGGACTACTATTTTATATATAGATCAGCCAAATCTTTCATTTTGAATGCTTCTATATAATATAATAATCTTGATATTTTGCTGGGTTATTAAAAAAATTAAGAATGTTTTTCTTTATTTCCATTACAGAACCTAGAAAATTCTAAGTTTTAAACAAGACTTTCTTTTTTCAAGACTCTCAGATTTACTTAAAAGAATATTCTACACATATTTCATTATTTGTGGGCAATTAAGAAAACTACTTAGAACAATAGCTTCTCTAAAGCAGAACTACCAATTTGTACAGTATTGCATGCTGACAAAAGACAAAAGTGCCTGTCAAAATAAAGACAAAGATTTTTGTGTATGTGGAAACTGTGCATGCATTCACAAGTTATTAATCTCAGGGACATATCATGCTCACTGCACTATCATTAACACCACAGTAACATATATTCATGAGTATTATATGCCTCCTAATCTTGCACCAAACATGGTTCAGCAATAAACAATTTTTATAATCCTGGCACAATATTTTTTAGAAAATATAATGATTGAGCCCCCCCCTTTTTTTTTCAAAAACATTTGTCATAAAATCTGTGCCAATTATGTGGTGAAATATGGTAAGATATGAGGACTCTGCTTTTTTCCCAAATATAACAATTCACGTGTGTTTTCCACATAAGTCAATGTGAATGAGTAAGACTTAACATTTCTCTTCCCCAATAAAATTGTCTCAACATATCAGTAGAGTGGAATAGTCAAGAAATCAGGAGGCAACAAGGGAAGTTAGTTCCTACTTTGTCTGCCTTGTAAATCTAATTCTCTATATAAGATAGAAAACATGCTTCCTTTTTCAGAAAGAAAGTAATAAAAATAAAATAAACAATATGGTCATGACTATCATAAACTAAATTCATTTCTTTTGTTCTGAAACTGAGTGGACTGGTTAACTGAGTAACCAGTCTCCATTACATAAGATCAACTATGACTAGTTCAAATAGGTGGATTTTTTTTTACAAACTACATTCTTTTTCCTAGCAGGAAATTAACTTTGCTCAACTTCCACAGATGGATTACTAATCTAGACAGTAAGCCTAAAATGGATATTCTTAGTTATATGGGGCTTGGAAAGAGCCAAACAAAACAGTGGTTAAATCAGAATAACTTGTTTTATTGCCATAACCACAATTTCAATTACATGCTATATTCACATGGGTTGTTATTACAATCCAAATCCATGAAGAACAGGACTTTATTTAAATGTAAATGTTTTTGTCATAAAACCGTTAAGTCATCCCATACTCTTCTCTAGACTAAAAGATTCTTCCAGGTCGAGATGCTGTGCCTTATATCTTTAATATTTAAATTCTTTAATGATCATTGCTAATACATTGTAACAAATTCTCTATATTAATCCTAAATTGCCACCCCTTAAACTATTAAAAACTAAAATGCCAATGAAGGTATCAGTGTAAGGACACCTTGCATGCTTTGATTGGGAATGTAAAATGGTACAGCTGGTATAGAAAATAGTTTGGTGGTTCCCCCCTAAATTAAACAGAATGATCATGATTCGGCAATTCATCTCCTTGGCATATACTCAAAAGAACTGAAAGCAGATACTCAAACAGATGCTGGTATATCACTGTTCACTGCAACATTCCTCTCAAGAGCCAAAAGGTAGAAATAACTGAGGTGTCCATAAACTGATGACTGCAGAAACAAAATATGATATACATATACAGAAGGAATATTAGCCATAAAAAGCAATGAATTTCTGATAATGGTACAATGTATAGGGAACAATATGCAAAGCAAAACAAACCAGATGCAAAAATCACAAATATTATATGATTCCACTTACAGAAATATCTAGAGTAGGCAAATTCAGAGACAAAGTAGATCAGAGGTTACCTATGGGGTTATTGCTTAATAGATAGTATTTCTGTTTAGTGTAATGAAAAAGTTCTAGAAATAGATTGTGGTGATGGTTGCACAATTTTGTTAGTAGGATTTAATACCACTGAATTGAACACTGAAGTGGTTAAAATGAAAAATTTTGTTATAAATACATATACACCTCAATAAGAATGTATAAATACCTATGTGAAATTATTATATTCTTATTTATGGAGCCTCAATTGTGATTTTAAACAGTCAGTAGACTGTTGTTTCACATACACTCCAATGCAGTCTAAACCTCTGCAAATCCCTTTCTACTATATTGATATATCGGTGATTGCCACCAATTATCAACCCTCATCCCCTCAAGATACCTTTTTCTTTAGTACATTGATTCACATTGTTTTTATTTCTAACTATGCCTTCTTGACCGTGAAATGTTAAGTTCTTAACCAACAATAAGTGATTAATTATTGAAGATGCCTCTGGACTTAATGATCACTTTTCTTATAATTTTATCTCTATTACAGATGATGAAGATGAGAAGAAGTAGAGAACTTTAAAAGACTTGGAGTGCCAGGTCTGCCTACCTAATGACAGAGTGCATATGGTGGGGAGGCATGGAGGAGTGGTAAATATCACAGTGACTTTTCATTTTCTGGCTTACAGAATTGAATTAAAATAGGAAACTGAAAATTTGATTCTGATGGTTGCAAAATTGCACATGCCTGTGTGTTGGGAAATAAATAATTTGATAAAGCATTTTTTTGAGATAGCTAAAATGGCCATGTTGTGTAGGCTGTTACATTTCTAAGTCTGAACCTTAAGAAATTCTGGACTTGAGACATATATGATAAAGCCATTAATATACTGATAATGAAGTCACAGATATGGTGGTATGACTAAGGGAGAAATTTCAAATAAGAAAAAAGGAGAGGAAAATAAGTGGGAAAAGAGAAAAATAGAAGAGGGAATATGTAATTGTCCATTGAGGACTTCTAATATTTAACTTTCAGATAATGAAGATGAGGCAGTTAAAAAGACAGAAAAGTTGCTATCAGAACCATGAGAGGAAATTAGGCCAAGGAAATTAGCAACTCATGGAAACGGAAGGAACAGAGAATTTTTTAGAACCAAGAGGTCAAAGGAGTGAATTACTTATAAGAGGTCGAACTGAGGACTTGGATACTTCCAACCGGATTCCACCATCCAGAAGTCACTTTTGGGTTTGTAGATAACTGCTCCCATGGCAAGATGGAGAAGGAAACCAAAGAAAAGGAGCTGAGATGTGCGTAGGGAGTTAAAGTAGAGGAGTTAGAGAGTATACTTAATTATAGAAAAGTGGAGGGTGCTGTCAGTTGGATGTGGATAGAGATGTTTTATTCTTTCATTTAGCTGATACTCTTTTTAGAATAAAAATATAACTATACTTCCAGTCTCCTTTTTTTGCCTAAATTACTCTCTTCCTCTCCAAGATTAAATCCTTGCCTGCTTCCTTCTATCTCCTCCAGTATACAGAGCAGTTAAGTACTTACTCTGTGCTCCCTTGTTATAAGCACAGAATTTGAATTTGTTGTGAATACTGAACATCCATTAGTATCACTAATTTCTTTTTAAAAGAGCTAAATCAGATCTTAAGATGCTTTGTTGATTATTCTGTGTATGTGTAGCTTTTTTGGACAGTAATCTGAAAATATATTTTCCACATATTTGATGTGTTTCAATATGAAACATTGTATAAAAGCACTTAAAAATAATATTACCATTAATTAAAGGTATTTGTTGATTCTAAAATGTTTGGGCTTATGCACTGTTGAAAAAATACTGACAATATATCAATGTCAGAAAAGATTATATTAGTTCTAGTATTGTTTCTGCTTGTGACTGCTAACAAGTAGAATATAAATAATTGCATGGTTTGAGCAGATAAGTCTGCATGTTGACATTTTTCAGGTAAATTATAATGTTGTATAGAAAAGATGAATCTTTTTCATATGTTTTTGAAAGTTATAGATATCACATGCATGTTATCATAAAACAAGGAAACCAATTTATATGAATTAATACCACACTTACAATTATTAAAATGAATGTGTGCACAGGCTAATAGAACATACATTTGGGGGATATTTCTTCATGAAGAAATTTTTTTCTCTTAATAGAAGTAACAGAATAAATATGGCATTTAATCACATTAAATCAATTCTAATAAGCTGGTTAGGTTGTTTTGAATATCTATGGTGGTAAATAAAATTAGCATTCCTAAAAATAGTAAAAGAAAATGAAAGATATTTTTCATAAGTAGGAAACTTATAAAATGAACATAAGTTCTTGGGTTGTGACTTCACTAGGGAAGTTGCTCAAAAGCAGATAATATTAATAGTAGCAAACAGTTGCTTAGTGCTTGGTATTTGTCAGACACTGCCCCTTATTTGTACAGATACAACATTTTACTGAAGTGAATAGCATTATTATCCTCATTATACTCATGGCGACAGAAGCTCAGAAAAGGGCACATCACTGATGGTGGAGCAGAAAGTTGAACTTAAATCTCTTACTTCAGCATTTAGCTCTTAGACTTCCATGCTTTAATAATATTCATTACCAAAACTGATGAGGGTTTCTACTTAGGTTTACACTTTTCTCCAAGAATAATATTCAGTCAAATCTGGAAAACACATTGTGAGTGGTTGGGATGGTGGGGTGTTGCCACCATTAACCAATATTAAGTTTAACACCACCACCCCAAAGATAATATGGTCTCTGAATTATGATGGCTCAACTTGAGGTTTATTTATTTTTTTTACTCTACTATGGTGCGAAAGTGGTATGCATTCAGTAGAAACTGTACTTCAAACTCTGAATTTTGATATTGACTTGAGGTAACAATGTACTTTAGGATCCTCTTTTGTGATACTTAGGAAGCCAGTCACAGTTTCCCATCAGCTACAAAATCATGGGGATTAACAACTAATACTTTACAGCATACTGTGTTGCCAAGCTGTGAGGTTTGGGAGGAGAGGTGTCATTAAATGCATTTTCAACTTATAATATTTTCAATTTATAATGTGTTTATCAAGACATCACCCCCTCAAAAGGTGAGAAGCATCTGTATAAAACAACTCAGATTGTGGATTGTATACATCAAAATTCTCTTGAACCAAAAGAATTACATTAAGTTACGTGAAAATAAAATCACATATTATTACCTACTTTGTAGATGATAATTCTACTTTCTTTATCAGTATAACATTTAACCTTAAATTCTTAAAACATGTTGGGAATAAATAAAATGAAAATTAAAAATATAAGGATACTAAGATGATAAGTAACAAGAATGCTTACTTCCTCCACTTTTATTTATACATTCCTGGAAGTCTTGGCCAGAGTAATTAGGAAGAAAAAGAAATAATATCATCCAGGTCAGAAAGGACATAGCAAATTGCTATTGTTTGCAGATAGCATGATCTTATATGTAGAAAACTGACAACTTCACCAAAGAACTGTTAGAACTAAAAAATAAATTTAGCTAACAAATCAATATATAAAAATCAGTTGAGTTTCTGTACATTAATAATAAATTATCTACAAAAGAAATTAGGAGAACAAGCTCCTTTATAAAGGGCAAAAGAAAAATATTTAGAAATAAATTTATCAAGAAAGTGCATCCTCTTCACACTGAATATCATTTAAAAACTGATGAAATAGGTTGAAGAAAACAAAAATAAATGTAGTAATATCCCATGTACATAGTTTGAAAGAATTAGTACTGTCAAGTATCCACACTACAAAATTACAGGATGAATAAGTTCCGGGATCTCATATATAGCATAGATGATTATAGATATGTTAGTATGATTGTGGTATTCATCATACTATGTGTACAGGTATCAAATCACACTGTGTACCTTAAATATTTATAATTTTTATTTGTCAATTACATATTTTAAAACAAAAATGCTCATATTACCCAAAGTGATATACAGATTCAATGCAAACCTATCTGAATTCTAATATGATCTTTCAGAGAAATAGAAAAAAAAATTTTATCGTTTGGCTCTGAAACACTCCCTGAAAAACTTGTGTTTTGAAAGCATAGTCCCCAATGGAGCAATATTCAGAAGCAATGTTCAGTACAGGGCTTTCAGGAAATGACTGGACGATGAGAGCTGTAACCATATCAGTGGATTAATCTACTTGGTGGATTATTAAGAATATGTCTTGGGGAACTATGTCTTGTCCCTGGTTCCCTGCACTCTCTTTCTCTCTGCTTCCTAACTGCCATGAGTTGAGCACCTTCCTTTGCCGTACACTTCTACCATGATATTTTACCTCATCTCAGGCCCAGAACAATGGAGTCAGACAACCATGGACTGAGACGTTTGAAACCATAATCCATAGTAAGCTTTTCCTCTTCTAAGTTGTTCTTGTCAGGTATTTAGGACACAATGATACAAAGCTAACCAACACAATCCTAAAATTCACATGGAACCACAAAAGTCCTTGACTAGTCAAAGCATCTATAGCCAAGAAGAGCAAAACTATAGGCATTGCTGATTTCAAAGTTGTAGAATTAAAACAGGGTGACACTGGAATAAACCAGACACATAGACCAAATGAACAGAATAGAAAACCCAGAAACAAATCCTTGAATATAAGGTCAACTAATCTTGGACAAAGGTTCCAATAGTATATAGATCACTCTCTTAAACCACATACAAAAATCAGCTCCAAATTAATCAAAGACTTAGGTGTAAGACCTGAAATCATAACACACTAAGAAAGAAACAGAAAAGTTCCATGATATTGGCCTTGGAAATGTTTTGTTTTGTTTTGTTTTGTTTTGGACAAGACATCAAAAGCACAGTCAACAGAAGCCAAAATAAATAAATAGGGTTACATTAAACTAAGAAACTCCTGCACAACAAAAGAAATAACCAAAAAAAGAAATAAAAAACAACCCAAATTATGGGAAAAATAATTGCAAAGTATGTATATGATAAAGAATTTATATTTAAAAGATATAAGAAACTTATGCAACCCAAAATAAAAAAAAAACAAACAAACAAAAAAAAAAAAAAAACATGCTAAGCAAAGTAAGCCAATCCCCAAAATACAAAGGCCAAATGTTTTCTCTGATAAGTGGATGCTACTCCATAATGGGATTGGGGGCCTGGGATGAGTAGAGGAACTTTGGATGGGGCCAAAGTGGGGGAGGGGTAATGGGGGTAGGAAAGATGGTGGAATGAGATGGTCATCATTATCCTAGGTACATGTATGATTGCACAAGGCGTGTGACCCTACTTTAGGAACAACCAGAGAAGCGAAAAATTCTACTTCACTTGTGTATTGAAGAGCATTCTGCATACCTAATTAGAACAAATAAATAAATAAATTTTTTAAAAAAGTTATCCAATTTAACAAATGGGCTAAGGAGCTTATTTTTTCTTCCCCAAATAAGACACATAAATATCCAAAAGGTATATGATACTCTAAACATTACTAACCATCAGAGTGATGAAAACCAAAACTGGAACAAAGTATTACCTCAAGCCAGATAAGATAGCTATTATTAAAAGATAGTATATATCGGTGAAGGTGTAAAGAAAACGGAACACTTACATACTATGGGTATGAATGGAAGTTGGAAGAACCATTATTGAAAACAGTATGGAAGTTTCTAAAGAAATTAAAAATTAGAACTATCATGTGATCTATTGGTCCCTATTCTGGGTATATTTCCAAAGGAAATGAAATCACTGCTTTACAATATCTGCACTTCGATGTTCATTACAGAATTAATTCACAATAGCCAAGATACAGAAACAATTTAAGTGTCTTCCATCAGATAAATGGATAAATAAATTGTGGTGTGTGTGTAATATAATATTTTGCAGACTTTAAAGAGAAGGAAATCTTGCCATTTGCAAAAACATAGAAGAACATTATGCTCAGTGAAATAAGCCAAACACAGAAATATAAATACTTCATGATCTCATTCATATAAGAAATCTAACAAAGGCAAACTCATAGAAATAGGAAAAAGGATGTTTACCAGGGATTGGGAGTTTAGAGAAATGGAGAGATGTTGGTCAAGGGGAACAAACTTTCAGTTATAAGATAAATGTGGTGAAGCCTAATGTACAATATAGTGACATAGTTATGTATTAAGCACTTAAATTTTTATGAAAGAAAGTTTTAAAATTCTTACCACACAAAAGAAATGCTAACCATGTAAGGTCATGAATATATTAATTAGTTTGATTTTGGTTATCATTTTGTAATGTGTATGTGTGTGTGCGCATGTGTGTGTGTATATATATATGTATATATCAAAACATTGTATAACAAGTATATGCAAATTTTTCACTTGTTCAGTACACCTCAATAAGGCTGGAAAAAGAAAAAAAAAAGAGAGCAAAAATTTCCCTTTTAGTCCGCAAGTGGATCATCCCCAAATATTAACAATCATAATAATATATTTAATATAATTCAATACATTTGTTTAACAAGTAAAAATGAATCATGAGACTTGCCTGACAGAGCTATGAATGTTTTTCGGTAAGCAAAATGAAGATTAATGAATGAATTAATTCAATGAATATGGTTAGGTTTCTATTTGTTAGTAAAAGAACTTTATATGTTGATATTGGTTATTGGGAATAGCAATAAAAGAAATGATTTTGTGTTTTTTGTTGTAGATATTAACAATCTGAACACACTGTAAACATGATTTTATTAAAAATGTTACTATTTACATGTAAGAAAATATTCCTTGAGAGTAGATATGAAAATGTGTGAGATAGGTTTTAGAAATCTTCTGATATAAATTAAGACTATTGCTTGTTATGATATAAGTAATGAAAAAATTCTCATCTGAAAACCAGAATTCTTAAAGATGATATATCTCAGTGTACCATTTTACTTATGATAGCTAATAAGAGTTTTTTGCAACTTTCAAGCAAGAGATCAAACATTTATGGCTCAACAGGCATTCAGAACAATAACATCATATTTCTTCAGTTATTTTTATTGAAATAAATGCTTTTCCTTCATCATCATCTAATAGCACTGCTTGAATAAATTCTACTTCATATATTTCCACAGATTTTTAATATTTATCATGTTTTAATGATTATTTAAAATGAGACTTCAAAATATGAGACTTCAAAATGATTATCAAAAAATAGAGGGTATAAGAGAGAATGGCTACAATCAGAGGTAGTAAAAAGATTATTTCAGAAATCTTACAAAAGTGGCTCTCTTGATGTGAAAAGCAGATATTTTTAGGTATAATTTCTATAAACTTCATGTGATACTAGAATTTATCCCTGAAACCTATAATCAATTCAAATTATAAGTAAATTTATTTAACATCAAACTGATATATACTTTTATGCACGCCCATAAATTTTGGCATGAAATTAAAAGTCCTGGCAAAAGATTATGTATTAATTAGAAGTAAAAGATTCTTAAGTGGGGAAAATAGCAATTTACTTAGGGAAAACCTAGGATTCGAATTAAAAATTGTGAAAAAGAATGATAGAGTGAAAAGTGTGTTTGTGAATAGGAACTACTTGATTTCTATTGATAAAATGCAATTTTGGGAGAAATCTAATCTACTAAAGTTTACTTCCTTCATGATTTTACTCCTTAAAGCTCATGAACTTCTTTCAGTCTCAACTTTGTAGGCTGCTCCATGGGATTCTATTCAAGATAGAAGGCTTTGCACCAAAAATTTTAGACTAGAGATCTTTTCATGAAAGATCAATATACCAACAGATGCGTTTGATCTTCTTCAATTGACAACCTCCAGTGACTGCCAGGTTTTCACAGAATTCTCTGAGGACTGTATTCTAATAGGCAGCCACTTTGCAGTGAACATTCTGGGAATGACATCACTACTCCACCATGACAGCTTTAAGAGAATCAACGTTTTGACAAAGAAAATTGCTCTGTCTTTAAGACATATACCTAAGTCATAGAGAAACAAAATGCGTCTCCTCTTTCTTCAGTTCTCAATGGTCCTCAGTGTGAGTTCAGAAATTCCTCTGCATGAGGAATGCAGACAGTAAACAGTGAAGAGGGACTTGCTGAGTTTAATTATGTAAGTCATTGCAGAAGCTGAGAGCTTATTCAGCACACCTAAACATAAAGGCAGATTTCAGCTTTTAAAAAATTGTAACAATTTACTACCTGAAAGATAAATTTCCCTGGAGAGTAAGTTGGTTTCTTTATACTGCAGATTTAAGTAAATCTAAACTAGATCTAAGTTGTCCAGATACAAAAATTCTTTAATTTGATTTCCATTTTAACTTCCTATAGTTTTCCATAATCCTTTATTTCAATGACTCATCTTAATTCAAATACATATTTTTAAAATGGGCCAATTTTATTGCCATATATTTTACCAAAATGATTTAGGAAATATGTAAATATGCCAGGTTATACCATAATTTATAAATTAGTGAAAATGTCTTCACTTCATTCCCAAACTTAGTAAATGTTACCCATCTGTGTGTGTGTGTGTGTGTGTGTGTGTGTGTGTGTGTGTGTGTGCAGTGTTGGGGATTGAACTTCAGGCCTCACAAATGCTAGGCAAGCGCTCTATCACCGAGTCACATCTCCAGTCCTGTTACCCATTTTTGAATGTTCAATCTCTATTTTTGCCACTAGAGAAGAGGTCTGCAAACATTTTCTTTAAGATACAAATAGTAAATATTTTAGGGACCAAGAGGCAAAAACAGAGACATTATGTGACTACTTATGTGACAAGAGACAAAATTAATTTCCATGAAGATTTATCGATGAAATTCAAAATATAACCATAAAAATGTAATACAGTTTTGTGCAATATAAATCCGCTAGTGAAAAATGGAATTCTTCTTTGGAAGGATAGATAACATTTTGCTTAATTTGGTTCCAAAATTATGTTTTCCCTATAATCAAAATTAATTGCAAATGTTCCTCTGTAATGATATCTTATATTGCACCTTTAAATATATCTTTATATCCATAAGGTAGAGCCAGATATTGATATAAAAGCATAAGCATATGCTTTTAATTGGGCATATTTGTCATTTGGAAGGAACTTATAGAATTCCATTAAATTAATTTCTCAATTTATGCCTTGTAACATGCCTTTAAATTTTAGATCAACTGAAGGTAAGGTGGAAGCTCTTCAATGGTAGAATTTAATGCATTTTGAAATGCAAATATTTCCTTTGTACTTGCATTGTGATCCAAAAAGTGTTTCTGGACTACGGTTTGAGCTCAGAAAAAATATATCCTGCAAATTTGTGTGGGAATGGGGAATCTCTATTCTTACTTTAAGTTTGACAGTATCTGGAGTATTGTCTTCAGTTTGACATCACTTCTCAATCAATGTCAGCTGGCCCTGAAGTGACTTTAATAGTGTGATTTTTGCATATATGTGCTAATTTGTTTTGCAATTTTAGGTTGAATTTATAAGACATATAAAATACATTACAAACTTTGCAGCAAAACTTAATTTCTACATCCAACCTGGGTCAATTCACAGTGCCAGATAACTATACTTTGCCTCAGGTAGTTTTGGGATCCTATAATAGAGGATACTGAAGACAATTTTTCACATTGGCCTACAGCAAATATTTATTTATTTTTAATCTGTCTTGAGCAAGGTATAGAGAACTATTATAGGTTTTAGTCTTTCATGAATTTATTGAACAAATGTTTGTCAAGGACCTACCATGTTATATGAACTCTAGTAGGTGTCAAAGGAGGAAAAAATAGCTTAGTGAGAGAGACATGATAGAAGTTAATTTTAAATATATGCACTATGAGTTGTACATATTAAAAATTATAAAAATAAAATTATATTAAAAAAAAGAAGTTAATTTTAACATAATACAAAATTGCCCTTAAAACAAATAAGTAAAATGTACTATAAAAGCCAAGAGGAGAAAAGTAACTAACTTTGTTTGAAAAGAAATTCCAGATGAGAAGATATTTGGTCTTAGTCATAATGAATTTGTAGGAGTTTCTTCGGGAATTCAGGAAAGGAGATTACTTTGTATACAGAGGGCAGGAGGTAGGAGAAGATCATTCAGAGTCAAGAGAAATGAGAGCCAATGGCAGAACAGTGGCCAGGGAAGGGGGTTAGTGAAGGATGCACCTGGAGAAGCAAGATAGGGCTAGACTGGGGCAGCTTTAAGAACTAGGGGTTCCATGTTTTAATTGCAAACAAATCACTCAGGTAGTCTTTTTCACTGGGGCTTGTGTTTTATTGGCTTCATTTTTAACTGATAGGTAAACCAAAATGGTACCTAGTAATAGGGTACTTTTGGTGTTTTGATGCATGTATATACACTATGTTAATGTTCAAATCAGGTTAAACACATCCATCTGCTTACACATTTATCATTTCTTTATGGTGAAAATATTTAAAAGCCTTCCTTGTAGTTTTGTTGAAATACACAGTATATCACTGTTATTTAGTCATCCTACTATGCAGTAACACATCAGAACTTCTTAGTTCTATGAAATGCAAATTAGTACCCATTGATCAGTCTTTCCTCATCAGCTCTCTCTTAACTTTCCTGGCCTTTGGTAATCACCATTCTACTCTCAAATTTTATATCAACGTTTTTGTGTTTCTCTGATGGTTAGTAATATCAAATATTTTTATATATCTGTTGCCCATGTGTATGTCTTCTTTTGAGAAATGTCTATTTAGATCTACCACCTAGATTTAAAACTATTGTGTGTGTATGTGCATTTAAGTTTTTGAAGTTCCTTTTAGAGTCTAGATATATAGATAGATATATCTATCTTGTTAGATATATAGCTTTCAAATATTTGGGATCATCTTTTAAAAATGAAAATTCCACTTATGTGTGAGATCCCATGGTACTGTTTGTTTTGGGCCTGACTTCTTTTACTTACAATAATGATCTCCAGTTCCATCCATGTTGTCACAAGTGTCAGGATTTCATTCCTTTTATGGCTGAACATATTCCATGGCATGCGTGTACCACATATGCTTTATCTGTTTATAAGCTGATGGACTTTTAGGCTGTTACAATTTCTTGACTATTGTGAGTAGTGCTGCAGTAAGCATGAGAATACAGATGCATCCTGGACATGCTGATCTCATTTGCTTTAGATATATACTTAGTAGTAAGTTTGCTGGATCACATGGTATTTCTGTTTTTCATTTGTTTTGAGGAGACTCCATACTGCTTTAATGGCTGCATTAATTTACGTGCCCATCAACAGGATGCAAGGGTACCCTTTTCTCCACATTCTCAGTAGAACTTTCATCCTTTTGATAATAACCATTCTTACTGGGGTGAGCTTATACACGTCATTGTGGTTTTGATTCACATATCCCTGGCGGATTAATGATTTCAAGCATTTTAAATACACCTATTGACAATAAATATGCCTTCTTTTAAAAAATGTCTATTTAGATCTACTGTTTATTTTTAATCAGTTATTCGAGTTCAATTAATGGGTTGGTGAATATTTAGAGCTCCTTATGTATTCTGGGTAGTAACCCTTTGTTAGATATACAGTTTGCAAACATTCTGGGTGACCTTTTCTAAATATAAATTTTATTCAGTTGGTCTGGGATGGGACCTTATTTCTGCATTTCTACATTCCATATTATAGTTAGGTTACTGGTTTGTAGACCTTGCTGGAATAGCAAGATTTCATACAACACTAAGGGTTTTAGCTCTTATCTAGTAGTGAATTAGATACAGTTGACATTTTTAGCAGAGTTGTAACACAGTCAAATTTTGGAATTACAAAGATAAAGTTGTAGCTGTATGAAATATGAACTGCATATAGGAAACAACGAGGGTAAGAAAAAATGCTAAGAGAAACTTGCTCAGGAGACAAATGCTGAGAGTTTATAGTAAGCGATAGCGATGATGAAAAATTTAAAAACATTGTATAGGTAAATATGCAAATTGTGCAGATTGATGAGTTAGAGGAGTGGTGTAGCAATAACTGTTTCCTGAAAAATGTTCAATAAGCAACCATAATAAAACACAGACCTATTCCATACCAACCCCCTGCAAAAAAAAAAAAGCAAAAACAGAATTTGATTTCCTTAGTGCTAAAAAAAAAAAAAAAGTTCTTTCTAACAGGATTTATTCCAACAGGAAATGTATACAAGAGAAATATTTTGGCGTATAATAGCTAACCTCCAGTATGCTAAAACTGATGTCAGGGGGATTTGATTCTGCCAATGTAGAAGCTTTATTTTAAAATTCCAAAAATATTCAGATGATAAGTTATGCAGATTTTCTTCTCTAAAGAATGGTACAAGCATTTCTCCTTCTGGAGTGACTTAGTTCTCCAAATAATTGAATGGTTTTTAAGTTCCTTTTAGCAATGCATGGTGGCATACACCTGTAATACCAGCTAATCAGGAGGTTGAGGCAAGAGTAGTGCAAGTTTGAAGCAAGAATGGGCAACTTAGGGACACCATATCTTAAAACAAAAAATAAAAAGAGCTGGGATGTTTCTCAGTGGCAGAGTATCCCTGGGTTCCATCCCAGTATGGTAAAATGACAACAATAAATCCTTTTAAATACAGCACATGATGCTACATTCATCTGTGGAGATCAACAGGCAATGAAATAGTGTGGTATAAAATTTGTTATGAAATTGCAATTCAAAATTTTATGTAGAATAATGAGATCAAAAGATAACCTTTACAGTGTAAATATGCTTATAAGCCCCACATGGAAATAAATATTCTCTATTAAATGTTTTGAAAATGCTCTTAGACTAATGTACAGCTTAATTTTACATTGTGATTTAATCATTTATAAATATAAAAAAGAATAGAAAAATTTAAATTGAAGATATAAGAATCAGATTGTAACCAGAAATGAAATTAAGAAGTATATACAATTTAAAGATGCATATGTAAAAACAAGACATTCCACTTGGATTCTGAACATTATAATGGCCATACTATATTTTCTTTTCTTTTTTTTTTTTTGTGGTACCGGGGATTGAATTCAGGGGCACTCGTCCACTGGGTCACATCCCCAGCCCTTTTTTGTATTTTATTTAGAGACAGGGTCTCACTGAGTTGCTAAGTGCCTTGCCACTGCTGAGGCTGGCTTTGAACTCGCGATCCTCCTGCCTCAGCCTCCCAAAGTGCTGGGATTACAGGCGTGCGCCACCGTGCCCAGCCATACTATATTTTCCATGTGAATATGAAAATATTTTCTCCTATATACCCAAAGGAAGAAAGATGAATAAGCCATCACACCAACACACTTTAAAATCACTTTAAGGGAGAAAATTACTTTGCAACCTTTGGCAAGTTACTTGTAGTTCATTCCTGATGTGTTAATGGCTGCTGTTTTATAGTTTCTCTGAAGTAGAGACCTGCTTTTTAGTATATTTACTGAGACAATATTTGTGATGTTTTGGCAGCATCTGCATTTCACATTTAGTTATCCTGTGTTGAACTTCTGATGGGATTCACTAATTTGATTTTCTCATATTTGTTTTGATAAATAAATTTGCTTTTTCCTAAAGCCAAAAATTGAGATAATTGCTCTAGATTACAAGAACACTTAAAATTGAGTGAAATCACAGGAAGTAAACAACACTTACTAAATCTTTGAGGTTAAAAACATGATTTAGAATGTGTATATTGAATTGGTTTTCATAGTGTCCTCTGTAGTGTTGGGCAAAGATGACACAGTAAATTCAGAAGATAAGTATTTGAAAGATATTTAAGGGATGCATTATCTCTGCTATTAGAAAAACAGCAGTTTAAAATTGACCCTGCTATCTTAGCACTGATTTCTAGAACACCACAATGATGCAATCCTTAACGTAAGGTTTCAATGTCTATATCAATTGCTATTCTCAACAAAAACTTATTCTCTTAAAAATCAATATTCTTGTTTATAAACTAGTTCTCTGAGTTGTTACAAATTATGATGATGTTTTGAACAAGCTAATGGTCACAAGAATGTTGGTCAATTTTCCAACTTGGAAAAAAAAAACTGCAGAGAGCTGCCTTTTATTCAATATAGAGATGGTTCATTTGTAGACTGATTTCATTTTGATTCAGCAGGATTATGAGAAATAAGAAAATGTTTGAATTTTCAACTCACTCCTTTCTGTTGTGACATTTTGTTCTTTCATTCCATCATCTCCATTAGTTTGCCAACTGGCACTGACAGGAGTGTAAAACTATTGCAAATTGTTACTTCAGCAGTACTCTGCCTGCCAAGAACTGATCAGCTGCTCCTCTGAATGCACCTTTCACTCTTTCCTAACTGAAGCAGTCTGAGCCTGCAGTGCTGTTGTGTCATAAATCTTTTCCAGCAGCATTTGAATTTAGTCATCTGACTTCCATCACTTAAAGATAAACATGCATTAATACAATCATTATGAAAACAAATGTGTAGTCTGCAAATTGGAGGAGGTGTGGGGTGCAGCACCATAGGGGTGAGCGTTCATGCTCTTTTCTATTTACGGCTTCATTTGAACTGATTTATCTGTTTCTTTTTCATCTCCTCTGTCTCAGCAGTTATAAACTACATCACCTTTTCTTAACCTGAGAATGCAGTCAAACTTCTCCCTATAGAGGACATTCTAATGGGGCTCTGTGGTTCACCTGACAAAGGGCTGACAGAAGTGATGGATGCTCCATTCTTTCGTCTGTGGATCTGGATGCTTTAGTACCTTCTGTGGGTCAAATTAAGACTCCTGAGGATAATATCTGGATTCCCTAAATAGTTCTGAAACTGCCAGGATCTTCTGGATGGATAAGATCAGCATGTATTTCAAATTTATGTGGCCAACCTCGGAGAAACAGACTGCACACATGGAAGAATTTTCAAATGACAGAAAACACGAAGAAGCAGTTAGAATATGGGTTTCTGGGCTGACACCTGGCAAATGGAGCTTCAACATGTAAGGGCAGAGGAGTAATTCTTATTGATTAAAGAGCTGAGAAAAAACACAAATGTAGTCTTTCAATATTTCAAAGTTTGTCATAAGTCAATGGTGCCTCATTCTCCATAATCTGTCCTCCTTGCTCCCCAAGCATGTCCCTTTTGAAGATTGGATCTCTGTCACTCTGTAAAACTGTTTGCTTAGCGAGAAATAACACTTCACCATTAGTCGCTAGGGCTTATATTTCTTAAAAGCTGCCATGACCCAAGTTCTCATAAAAGAGACATTAATTAATTGGGGATGCGTACCACAAAAGATCCATTGCCATTCTGTGTGCCAAACAAAATCACTTGTAGAAAATTATACAGTACAGAGTTAGTTTTTAAAAGTTTTCCCATTTGGAAATCAGTGGGGCCCTAAGGTTTTTGAAGTGCTTCTTATCTCATTTCTAACTGGACATTATTTTAAACTAAACATCAAATTAAAATACACATTGCAAAGAAAAGTCAGACAAGCAAGTAAAACAGTTAAAGTTATTCTCAAGCTATTATTCTTAACTCTGAGTTAAAATGACATTCAGTTCAACTCTCATAAAAGTATACTATTTGTAATTTTTAAAACTTACATTATAGAAACATGTCTGTTATAATCAGTAATGCTTTGTTTTCAACTAGATATCTTTAAATGGATTAATTATTTATTCAATGATAATTGTGTTTAAATGATTAATTTTTAAAGTCATCAAAATATTCTTGTATTTAAAGTCACACTATTAGGTTTATTTAAGTTAAGGTAGAAAGTAAAATATTTTAGAGAAATAAGTTTAATAAAAATTAATAGAAGGTTTAATAGAAACTTATTTTAAAAGTAAACATAGATATATCCAAATGGAAATTGAAAAATCAAGTTGATTATTTAGACATTTGAAAATTCTCTTCCTCCAAGTGAATAAGCAAAAATGGTGAAATATTTATCAATACAGTTGTTAAAGTAATAATACTGTTTTTATTTTTAGAAAAAAATCATTTTCATTCATGCAACATACAGTTGCATGTTATGTTATGCATAAAACATGCCCTTAAATATGCTGTGTTAATTAATGAGGAGGTGGGAAAAGTACAACCTGCATTATTTACCATCTCTTTCCAATGGAAATATTCTCAATTGTGAATATATTTGCCAAGTCTATATGATGACAAGCTGCATAACAGAATATTTTATAAATTATTCAAGCATCTCAAATACTAAAATATTTGTATAAAGATTTTGCATGATACATTTCAGAAGAAAAAACATAATCAGGATTTATGTGGGTACAACATAAAGTGGGAACTAAAACTGCCCCAAACTCAATAAGGCAACTGGATTTTTGAGGTTTCATGTCACAACCTGATTCACTCTAGATACTCCATGGTAATGACATTTGGGATGAAGGAGGAAAGACACACTTGCAACTAGAGAGGAGGAGAACTGACTCATGCTAAACGAGTTATTTCTTGTTTTACTCTCAGAAAATCTTTTTGCCATCTCCTCAGAGCTAATTTAGAGAAATTGAGGCTTTGGGAGACCAGGTAACTCCACAATGTAGTAAAACATAGCTTGGTTGCACTTTAAAACCTGTTCTCCTTCACTATGTGAAGCTGCATGTTAATAACAAATAAACCCCTGGTTTGGCTGCTTTAAAAAATATATCTGCTTTTTCAACTTTAGGCAATTCATTTATTCATTCACTTGTTTATTTTCCATTCTATTTATTTATCTTAATAAATATTGGATTTGCTTTTAGCTTTGGGTTTTAGAATTTTGTTATTTTGCTAAGTACCTTGGAACTACCATATTTAATTATGTGTAAATAAGAGAAGAGCAAAACATTCTCACTCTGACACCTGCAATGCTAAGTTCATGAGTGAGATCATTAGTGCCAAGCAGCCCTTCCATCCAGGAGGCTTCCTGACAGATTAGATTGCAGCTCCTCCCGCAGTCATGCACCGATGGCATCTGAATAGTCTCTGATCATTTTCAAATGATTCTCTATCAGCAAGAAGAAAGAAAAATTCACCTCCTTTTATTGTTCATCAAGGTATAATTGTTAAATGCTTAGAGGAGGCCAAATATTGACTAACAATAGAGGAAATTTCATAGGGTTCATTAAATATCACAGGGCACCTAATTCAGAGCCTTACCTGAGTAAATTCTTCAGCTGCTAAGATATTTTTGCCTGTGTCTTGATATGCTTCCCTCTTTCCCTCTCTCCTACGTCTCCTCTAAGTTCAACATGTAAATTGCACTGGAGGAACACTCAAGAAGTCAACAATATAGGTATTTTTTTAAATTCAAAACCAGATTAGAAGTTTCTCTAACTATTTTGGAGAAATAAGAGACTTGCTGGCATGAAACAGTTATTTGGGACAAATGTTGAAACACTGTAGCACAGCAAGAAAAGAGTTGACTGTGTCTAAAGTCAAAAACTGGGCAATAGTGCAATTTCGTAATTTTAAGTTTGTCTTACATTAATTAAAAGGCTTTTAACTTGAGCCCTTTTAACTTGAGTCCTATATATGCTAGTTCAATAAATCTTGGGCATTTAAAGTAATGTTCACTATTTTATGCCATTCTTTCTCTAGTCAGTGTTTCTGAGCATAATAGAAACTCTTAGAGAACTATAGGTTTCCTTACCAACACAATTTCCACTTTTGCAGTCATTTAATCTGAATTTTAATTTTAATAAGATACATATTATCTTTGAAAATACATTAATCGAAGTTTTGAGGTATGTAGTCCTGGGATCTTTCGTAGCATTTCTTAGCATGAAGTTTCACAATTCTACTATGCAAAATAGTGATGATTAATATTTCCAATCCTGAATTGCCATTACAACCTTAGGTTTCAGATCACTGCAATTTTCAGTCTTTTTTATAAGTTTAGCCTTTCACTGATTAAACTTAAGTCCAAATAAATTGCATCTGTCACAAATGTTTCTTTTTAAATTTGCCATTACAGATAAAACCTATTTTCAAAGAGCTAAAAGTGCTATTTTTGCTCAATGTGTCTACATACATTTATTTTCATATTTTTCCAAGTCTTCAATTTTAATAGCATTTAAGAACTTTGGGGCGTTGTAACAATGCAGCATTAGCATAATATAATGATATTCTTAATTTCTACTTAGATTGTGGACACATGAAGTGTTCTAATAAACCACTAACCTTCAAAGTTATTTTTCCTTCAAATATACTTTTAATGTTACCTACTATAAACACACCTGAATTTCTTTTATATTTTGACAAAAGATATGCTAAAAATAATTGCTTGAATTCAGATAGAAAACACCTGAACAAATGAACTGTTGCCTTTTTATTTCAAGAAAAATGTAGACAAATAGTACATATTTTTATTCTTGTGCGACTCACTTTTAATAGGAAGAAATTATTGGAATAGTCAGTATTAGCAAAGCAGCAAGTTTTTGAATAGACCAGAAGCTTATCAGGTACAATATGTTAATTCCTTTCTAATAGTGTAATGAAGTCTGAAGCTTTCAGAGAGATGTGACTCTGATAATGGGCCTGTTTAAAACAACATTAAGAAAACCTTGATTATGGGTTGCTCAGCAGCTTCCAAATGCTAACAGAGAAAGCAGTTTCTTCAGAGAAGGTTGCTGCTCACAGAAAATGCACTTTCATTCCAAGTGCTGCAGCAGCACATTTTGGTGTCCCTCAGGAGAGACTGGAACTCTCCCATATGTGGCACAGGCACTGCATTCTGGGTGATTTGTGTATCTGATATATATTGCCATAGTATATCTTTCAATAGCCACATATTTCCTCCGAGACATTCCTGAGTGTCCCATATGTGAGTGTTGAACACAGAGTAATCTTAACCTGGTCTGGCCTGGGGCTCTTAAATTAGTCTTGTAGCTCTGGTGCCAGGTTATATTTCTGTGTACCAATATGGTCCAAGGTTGAAAAACTACTAGGAATTCTGGAGTCTTTCTGAAGGCCTCAGGATTGGCTCCTTGCAAGTTCTCTTATCATATATTCTGGATTTTCATTGATTTATTTTTGAATGTCTACCAAATCTCTTATTTGGAGAGTTCTAGTTATCTTAAAAGTATGTATCACAGGCTAATTGATAAGACAGGAAAGAGAGAAACCCTGACACTTTTTAACAGCTTGCTAAAAAAAATAAAAAAATAAAAAAATAACTAGATGATATGATCCTCAGAGAAATGCCTTCAGGCAATAATGTGTGCAATTTTGGGGCCCCACTGAGGAAAAAAGGAGACTTTCAGAGGGAAGCATTATAACACTTTAGTTCATGCCACCCAGAAAAATTTACCAGGCAGTGGAACAAGGATTTAAATGATCTTACATTTCAATTTTAAGATGTAAGTTGATTTCAGAAATATTAAACATGAAAATTATGTAGTGTAGAGCTAAAGAAATTTTATATTTATGGGATTTGCCAATACTTCTCCAGAACTTTCTAGTTTGAGAACTTGGTGTTAATGTTTACATTATGGGAGTACAGTCCTTTGTGTATGTTTGTGAGAACAGCTGAAAAGACTGAGGGACACCATGCTATATAATCTGTAGTATGCATATCGTAAAACAGTCCTTTAATTTTAGTTGTTGAATTATTTACAATGCCAAGTCTTTATTTCTTTAAATCTTGTTTATTCTTGTTTGTTTCAACCATAGCTTTTCTAAAAACAAATAAAACACTAACATTAAAATATTTCATGTGATGCTAATACTGGTCACAGGTCTGGTTTAACTGCAACTGCATTCTTTTCTCTACATATGAAATTAACAGGTACATAATGGCTTTAAGTGATTTAGATTGTGGTGAATCATGATTTGTAATTTTAAAAAGTAATATTGTCATTTAATACTGAAATTACTATGATTATTGACATTGGAGTAGATGAGTTAATAATAATCTTAATTTGTCCAGAAAAAGAGGAAATAAAAATCACCACAATTTTCCCTTCAAGATTGAAGTATAAAATCCTTTAAATTCAATACAAACAAAATTGGCAATTAAGATTTTTTTTTTCCAAATTTCTGGTGGCCACTTCTGCTGTTGTCCCAACACCCTGTCCTCCTTTTCTTATAATGCAACCTCAATTATGTTGAGTTTAGACTCAAATTATAAAGAGTTTTTATATCTCCAGAAAGAGTATTTTTTCCTTTTTTCAAAACAAATAGGAATCTACTAATTAAACTTAGTATTTCATGACCTATTAATTCAGCAGTTATTATAATCCATCTTTAATTGGATTAGCTATAATTACAATTAAATGGCTCTCTGAATCATAAAGGTTAAATACAAGTCATTTTCCATTTAAAGACTTAAATATGTGTTGATAATGGTAAGAAAGAAAGATACTTCATCCTAAGGTTAATTGCTAAGTCTTTCCCCCTATTTTCAGAGTCAGCTTCCTTATCTCTTGCCTTTTTATGGTTTATAAAACCTCTCAAATCTCCAAATACATGGTACTTTTGAAATAATTCTTAAATTAAGCCAGCACGTGCCTCTATGTAAGTGTGGAATAAAATAATTATTTTCCTACATTAATTAGGTGATGTTTTCACTTAAATAGAGTATGTGGTAGTATTACTGACAGAAGAGGAAAGAAAAATTGAAGATATTTATGGTGAAAGCGTACAAAGATTCATCATTCTTGGTTAATTGTTTCTTTTTTTTCTCTCTCTCTTCTCTCTCTCTCTCCATTTCTCTCTCTTCCTCTCTTTATTACACTCACAAACACATACATATTTATGTCATATTTTTAAGTGCCAATTTTTATGAATTGCTATTTTTGACTTGTTACCATGGGGAAATGAATTATTTGAAGGTGAACAACAAACATTAGACTTGTCAAAATAGCATTATACTCAAGAACCTTTCCATCATGAAGGTGTGGTGGTGGCAAATACCTGTAATCCCAGCAGCTTGGGAGATTGAGGCAGGAGGATTGCAATTTTGAGGCCAGCTTCATGAACTTAGCAAAGCAACTTAAAGAGACCCTGTCTCAAAATTTTAAAAAATAAATAAAAAATAAGGGGCTGGAGATGTAGCTCAGTGGTTAAGTGCCCCTGGGTTCAATTCTTAGTACCAACAAACCAACCAAGGAAACAAAAAAAAAACCCTTTCATCAAAAAAGGAATACATTATTGTATTAAATAACTAAGTTTGAGTATTTGGAAGTACAGTCCTTGGTCCTCTGTTAGGCACTGTGAAATAAACTACATCATTTGACAAAAATTTAGGTGGGAGAAAAATAGTGGTTACAGCATGATATATAGATTTGACACATTTTTAAGAATGAAACATGAGCCAGAAGTCCTTTCTTCATGGAGGTCTAAATCCCTATACTCTGTGCCAAGCAGGCACACAAAGGACAACATCTGTGTTCTCTGGGTGCTCACCAAAGAGGAAGAGGAGGAAATAACACCCAAACAAGCAACACAGGAAAGGATTCATCAGGATGCCCTATCCCAGAAATGTGAAGTAAAGTGTTCAAACAAGGGAAATGAAGGTAGATGTCATGCCAAGAGGAAGGAAGAACATGAAGAGAGGCCTGGGTGAAGGACCATATAGGAAATACCATGTAGTCCCATCCCATTGAATTGGCTTATGAGCTATACAGCAGGGACTATGAGATGAAAGTCTGGAGAGGGTGGTTGAAGCAATGCTACAGAGGAGCGCAAACACCAGTGAAGATTTAAACATCACAGAATTTCTAACAAGAAAAATTGAGGCTGCATTTTGACTCCATTTATAGAAGAATGGATCAGAGTGACAAGAGTCTGGGATCAGAGAGAGCAAGTACAAGGAGGTTGTGATTGTGGGGTAAGACCACAGGAGAGAGTATGCCATGGAGTTCTCAAGAGGAGGTAAAACCGAATGAGTGACTACACACAAGGCCTTGGATATCTGCATACCCATTCACTGAACCTGACAGGTAAAAATTTTTGAAATAGTGGCAATTTAACATTAGAAGTTGGATTATCTTACAATTAACACAATATGTGTTGAAGGCAACTAAGTGATATAGAATGTTCTTAATTCCAAATAAATAAGTCAATAGAAAAGACAGGGACGTTCATCTGCTTGGGGAACTATGCCATTCATAGAAAATATCGGAGCCAACACAAGTTCTCAGCCAGAAGATATGGATGATGCCTTACAACACTGGATCTTAAATTTTAGTGGGCAGGAGAATTCCCTCAATGACTTGTTAAAACAGATTGCTGGGAATTTTGGGACCTGTAGGTTTGGTTTGAGGTTCTGAGTTTGAGTTTCGGGTAAGAACACACCAGTGCCTATGCTGCATTGCACAAATCATATGAAAAAAGAGGCTGTTTAAGAACAATTTCAACCACCTGGGCCTTTACTAGAAAGCCTGTCTCCTATCAGAGAATGTTTGAGATTATTATGCTGTCTTGATTAAACAGCGTTCCCCAGAATAAAGACAAAATAATGAAGGTAGTTTCCACTCCTGGTTTAATCTTTACTAGCAAATAGAAGCTTATTCCTGAGTCAGGAATAATGAAAACTTTTAGAAAAAGATCCACGCCATTTTAGTAGCCATGAAAATGCTACTAAATTCTTCCCTGGATTTTAGGAAATGATACTGAAAAATCATTTATGAAGCAACAGCTATTATAATCCTCCTGGGGTTTCATGGCCAGAAAATCTAAAGGGGATAGAGAATGAAAATTGAAAATCTGACAATCACAAATGATACTGATGAGGAAAATAAAGAATCAGTATCCAAGGAAACCAGCATGGTTGCTTGAGGCTCTCTTTTGGATGAGCTCAGTTTTAAATGAAACCTATACAAGATATGAAGGGAAGAACATAAAACCATGGATTAATACAGAAGAGAAGCAACGATCTTTCCGAATGGGACCCAGTCTGAAATTATCCGATATGTCTTACCTTTACTAAGGAAGGACACTAAAGTGTCTTTTTTTTTTAAATTAGTGAGCATTATATATATATATATATATATATATATATATATATATATGATGAACTACTATATTCAGGGTAAAAATATCTTTAGCTGATGGATATACTCACTGCTTGGGAAAAATGACATGATGTTAAATGTGGCAATATAGTGGTTTGCTTCTGTTACTGGGAGAATTATCTTCACATTAGGAAGGATACCACCATCAAGAGGTAATTGAAGCACAAAATAAAAGCAAAGATTATGAGAGCATTAGGCTCTTTAAATGAATGTACAAGTCCAGACACAGATGAATTACATTTGAAAGGTGAAACAAATCACTCTGGGTAATCACTGGGAAATGATGATGAACAGAGGAAATCCGTTAAGATTAGAAGTGAGCAAAATAACACAATTTTCCCAAAGGCATAAAAGTCATAGTATGGATGGAATCCAGTGCTGTAAGACAGTTATTAAATCCTGAAAAATTTTATAAGGTCTTCCTAAACCATTAGTTTGGAACTTCCAGTAAGCTTTGAATATACTAACAATTACATACATAAAACACCAAGATTACATGGAGACTAAGGCATAACAAGCCAGTTCCATATTTCATGGAGTCTATCATTATCTGAATAAGACTCTTAAAGAAATTCCATCATGTCCCTGTAGCTACAACATAGAATGTGGGATTAATGCTGTAACACTGAGGAGAGTTTGAACCTGTAAAAGAAACCTTCATTAGGGGGGTCTAATTCTGAATCAGTAAGAAGGAGTCTCCCTGGCCCTATTCCTTTCACTTCAACGTATTTTTAGTAACATCTTAGTTGGAAACTAAATGGCATCCTTATCAACTCTGTTGTCGTCTCAAAGTTGGAAAAGCTGACTACTATCTTTGACACCAGATGCAGGATTTAAAATGATCTTGACAGGCTAAAAAGTTGAGGCAAAGTCAGCATAATGAAATTTAACTAGGATAAGAGTGAGACAATGTCAACATAGTGAAATTTAACTGGGATAAATGAACAGTCCTAGATGAGTATCAGGATAATAATGACTCGCATTGAGGCTAGAAGATCTTTGCTTGACAGCAATTCCTGTGACAAGGACTTAGGAATTTCAATCAACCCACAAACTTTACTGAGATAACATACGTGAAAGTTCCTTAGGGTGCCTGGCAGATAGCAGGCACTTGATAAATAGTTAGGAGTTGAAGCTCACAAAAGGCCAACCACATGATTTGACTGGAGGCTAATACAGGAACGCAGTATCCACATCAAAGGAAATTGTCTTTCCATTGCATTCTGGACTGGCCAGGCTATTCAGAGGACATTTCTTCCATTTCTTGATTCCTTGTTGAAAGAAGTAAACTGACAAAATAAGTAGCATTTAAAAGGAGATTGACCAAAACAATGACTTAATAGGGAAAGCAGAATGTCAGGGTTCCCTTAAGAAGAAAATGACTGAGGTAAGAACTATATTAATGTTTAAGAAGTTGCCAAGTGGAAAAGGAAATATTTTTAATATTTAAATTCCACAGGCAGAGGTGAGAGCAAGATGAAGAGAATATTTCAGTTTTAAACAAGAAAGAACTTTCTAGTCATTTCATTTCTTCAACAAAGTAAAACACTAAGCACTACATCATGAATTAATTCCATATGTTTGAGCTAGAAGCAGGGTGCTGGGGAAGATGTAGAAGGTTTTGAACTGGATAGGAAGCATGAGATGACTCAGATGTGTGAAAATATTCAACCATACTAGGCTCTAAGGATGTATAAGGTTTTTATAAGATATAACTGGTAAGAAAAAGAGAGTAAAATAATTACAGGTATTTTATAAAACATTGTAGCAAAGATAGCAAGCTGAAAGAGAAACTCACAGGAAGTTGTTTAGTTTGGATAAAGCACAATCATAAACAGAAAGCAATGAAAACAGGCTCAGAGAGGGCTTTGAAAGCTATGCCCTATGTTCTATAGGCACATATGATCTGGGTTAGAGTGTGAAATTACCATGATTCAAATGTTGTTTTAGAAAATGGCATAGGTGGATAAATTGGATAAAACAGGTGTATTTGGAAATAAATACACCTAAAGATAAATAAGGATATTTGCATTTCATCTATATTCCAGGGCCCTATGTGAGGTTCTTTATATACCATATCTCACTTAATCCTCCTAGGCTTATATGTGAAAATATGATGTAGAATCAAGTATTTGTTATCATACTGTGATAATATAAGCCACAAACATATCTGTAACTTTCAGCCAATGGGGTCTTTCCAGGGAACATAATAAATAAATCTGCTAGGATATTTTTGAGAAACATGCTTTGGGAGTCAAAGGGGGAAGGGAAGAGATCAAAGGGGGAAGGGAAGAGATTTGTGTGTATTTTCACTATATCTATGATACTGTGATAATAAAGCCACAAACATATCTGTAACTTTCAGCCAATGGGGTCTTTCCAGGGAACATAATAAATAAATCTGCTAGGATATTTTTGAGAAACATTTTGGGGAGTCAAAGGGGGAAGGGAAGAGATCAAAGGGGGAAGGGAAGAGATTTGTGTGTATTTTCACTATATTATGATCAAAAATGAGATATTGTATGGAAATATAGCTTGCAAATTTTTAGCACTTTAAGTTTCATATGTTTGTAAAAGGTAGATTAAATTCTTGGACTCTCTAGAAGGATAACTTTGATGAATGAATTAGTGCTCAGTGGGCCAAATAAAGTGCCTGTAGATTTGAAGATCATCTATATTTGAAGATCATTTATATGAAGATCATCTAAACTCATGAAAGAATGTTTCTGCATTAATTAATATTAAAAAAAAAAGAAATTCTTTGCTGTTGTCATGACTAAAATCCAGTCTGAAGATCGGCCAACGACGGGAGTAACACTAGTAAATTTTCTTATTGGGGGTTAAATGAACTTCTGTTGTGAGCCATAAACAACTTTTAACTTAAAAAAAAAATCCTTGGCCTTAATGAAAGAACTGATAGGAAGGATTTATGAAGTATGCTCCCAGGACCTAGTGGCCTTATAAAAGGCAGACTTATCCTTACAGACTGAAGGGACCATCGTTTATTAGAAGCCACCACTGACACAACACAGTAGACAGCTTCGTGTTCATGAACCTGTTACTGAAGAAATGTAATAATATTACAAAAAGATTCCAACCAGCAAATGATTTCTTTTCAGCCTACTTATTAAAGACGACTCTACATGAAGACCTGTAAGAAAAATCACCAACTTGTTAGTGACAATAGTTCTTTTGTGGCCCACTGGATGATTTAAATATTTTATATCATTTGTCCACATCTAAAAATTAGAGTTTTTTGCATAAAGATCTAGATATCTTGCTTCTCAAGAAAAATCAGAAGATCTAGCATATGTGCATACAAATTCATGCAGGACACCTATTAGAGAAATTAACTCTAATAGGTAATTGCTCATTTAGACAAAGCACAAGCTCTTTAGTATTCCATGGACAGTTTCCATTTCTCTTAATTTTTAAACACCTATATTATTTACTTATTTGCTTGATCTGGTTCCCTCATCTAATCTTGAGCTGCTGTTTCTCTAATTTAGAATTAGCAGAGAAGCTAGCCATTTCAAAGCTGATCAAATTCCACCCTGAAGGTGTGGCCTGCTGCTCAGCACTATAGTAATTTTTACACACTAGGTTTCTTCTGGTGTGTGTGGGTTATTACTTCCTCTTTTTTTTCCTATTAAATAGTGTAAAAAGTAACAAAACTAAGCTTGCTATTTTTATAAATGCATTTATTTATTTATTTATGAAAAAAACACAAGAGAAAATTAAATTCATCAGTGAGTAACTACACTTTTATTGCATTTGTTGTGAACTTCAATGACAAAATTTGCCTAATTTACATATATTGCAAATTTGGTATTCATTTTTTTTAATATCACGGATGGCTAGACATTCACATAATAAATATGCTTTTACCTTGCATCAGTTGAACTTCAAGAAAATTTAATTACATTCATCACTTCCTGATTTATTTCTTTTGGTAATTTAAGTATCCCCATGACAACCACACATTTTTGTTAATTTCTGAGTCACCTTCCTGTATCATTCTCTGCATTTATCAAGTGGTTTTGTCAAAGAGATATAGGACCTGTAGTTGATTCTTAGTGATATTCTTTAATAGTCATTTTTAATTTAGAATGAAAAAGCAAATGCACACAAAGCTATTTATTTTGCTTGACTTTTTGCTTCATAATATCCTGCTGCTAGTTATGCCAATATATATTCCACTTAGACATTTATTAGCTATATGCTAGTAGTTACATTAAAAATATCAATGCAAATAGTACTGGGTTATTTTTAGATCTTAGTTGATATCCAAAACAAAATAACATATCTAGTATTATCTGGTAAGAAAAACATATAATTTCTAGTTTTTTTACTTTATTTTATTCTCTTTATTGTTTTTGAAATTTCTTCTTAAGCACACAAAGGAGAACTCCTAATTCATCAGGATTCATAGTTTTCCAGAAATTGTCACAATCACTATTGCTCTCTCCATTTTTTGATTTTCCTCATTAAATGTCACCTGGAAATTTTTCCTCCTCTTTCTATATTTTCAAGGGTTAGTATGAAAAAGAAATTTATCCTAAAGTTGTCAAAAGCATGATACTGGAGAACAGAGAAGACAATTAATCTGATGCTTTAACAATTTTGATTCTAGAGTTTTGTGTTCTTTATTCCCATTCCATCTTCTGTTTGCTCTGGTTACCCCCCTCTCTTTGCCTAATAATGGTGACAGTGGAAACAGAAGCTAAGTATAACTCTTTGAGCCTGCCTATTCCCCTCCAACAATATTTTTACTGAATTGTTTTTCACACTTCTTTTAACTAGATTCTGTGCTTTACTTTGTAGACAACCACCACATTGTCTAAATTAATCTATGCTTGTCTGTATGTCTGTTTCTTTCAAGGCTGACTTGATAGCACTTTGATCTTGTTCAGGAATGCGGGAAAGCAAAACAGAAAATGTTAAATAACTAATTCAAATCTATTAAGGACAAATGCAGGATTGTTTGCTTTGTTCCTTTTTTTTTTTTTTTTTTTTTTTTTTTTTTTTAAGTATTGCCTTATTCAACAGAGAATAATGCTCCTGTACATGCTGAGAATAAATGGTTTAATCTACATGGTTTTCTTTTTAAGCATTATAAATAATAACCAATTTAATGCAACATTTGGGAGTTTTTTTGAAATTTCCCCATAATGCAAATTGGGTAGATTCTCAATAAATTGAATCAACATAATATTTGAGTAGCCATTATTTGTTGGATACTATTTTATGATATATTTCCTTTTTCTTTTAGGAGAAACTGAAAAATAATTTTTTAAACAACAAAATCCATTTTCTAATAATATAAAATTTTGTATTATATAGTGCTAGTCATAGTACACAGAACACTAAATCTATATTTCATATTGTTAATTATTCAATATTAATATTATTTAATATAACCAATTTGATCTTGATTTTTCCCCAAATTAACTGATTTTGATCCATTCTTTTCACTAAAATATATACTTGTGTATGTATGATTCTTATTGTGCATGCTACAAATTCTGTAACAAGTGGCATCTATTTTCATTGCATGAACCTTTAAATATGTACAAACATTTTTATAGTCAAAAACTGTGCTGAACAGAGGTAGCAATAGAAAAGAATATGGTAACACATATTGCCAGGATTTTAAAGTTAAATTTTAATTCAAATAAGATGTTCCTTTTAATATATACTTGGCTATAGCATTTTTAAAAGTCTATGTTATGGTAGGAATCATAGAGATTCCCATTAATAAAACGTAACATTTTAAAAGTATGTTCACTATGTGATAAAAATGAAAAAGCACTCATCTAACATAACCTTTTGAGGATGTCTCTTCTACATAACTGGGAATATATAAGTAAATTTCTGTATGAGAACAGAGCTTAAGGTCACAGATTCTGGATGCTATTGTCCAAATTCAGCTTCTGACTTAACCATTTACCAAGTGTGCAATCTTGGGAAGATCCCTTAACTTCTCTGTGGCTCAGTTCTCACCTACATATCTTAGGGTTATCATAATGATTAAATGTTTTGTTTTACTGGTAGAATTTAAAATAGTGAGCAACATGTAGTAAGTACTATATATATTTGTTCTTATCATGTCCAACATGGCACAACTAGAAGCCAGTGCCCCTTTGAAAAAAGGAGAAAAAAATTGAAAAGCAATTTACTATTTGCTTAGGTGAACTGATTGGATATATCCCACATCTACATGGTAATATGTGAGTGAAATAAAACATGTTAACTTTTGTACTTACTAACAAAAGACATGTAGAAGAATGAGCTCAGAAAAACAGCATACAAAAAATAAGACCATAAAACACTTTACAAAAATGTAAATATCTCCCAAGACAAAATAGCATAAAACTTGCTACCATTTGAGGTGCCATCTCTATGACAACTATTATAAATTTGTAGATCTTTCTAGGTAAGAGAAAATAGATTACTCTTGGAAGCACATAGGTCACTGGCCAGTAAAACTGTGGAAAAAAAAAAAAAAAAAAAAAAAAAAAAAAAAAACAGAAACTCCTGGCTTGTTTTTTAAAGAGTTCCTCTGACATTTGATATATTTTTGATGTTGAGCTACATGACATGGGGTGAGCATTAAGGGGGAAGAGATCTGAGCCTAGGAAAATTAGTGGCCTAAAATATTTTAATTAATTTTTCACATTGACTTTAAGTGATCATTATTTAAAAATTTTAGAGTTTAATGAAAGCATTTTCCCTAAAGCCTAATTTGCAAAGTCTTTTCTCAAGTGTCTGCTTAGTCATCAGATTAGTCATGTGGACCGCTACATTTCTGATTCATTGAGAGAATGTGAATACCCTATTTTCCGAATTTGTAAGCTTTATAAAAGCTCATAGCAACAGCCTGTAATTTGTGTGTTTGTGTGTGTGCGTGTGTGTGAATTATTTTCCATTTGCAGATTATCTAACAAGTCTTTTAAATCTATAAAGAGACTGAATATCTTTTAGCAAATCATACTGAAAATGCTAGCTAAAGAAACTCATCTCAGAACACCATGGTCATCTTACTGGCTTGGTGGTTACTCTTAAAATACTTCCTATTGTATAGGCTTTTGAGAGCTAAGAAATACTGGTTCCCTATGAGCCTGCAGGGGAATTTTTTATTTGGGAAACTCTCTCTATCTCTCTCACACACACACACAAATACAACTACAGTAAAAATAAACCATAAGCATTTCAATTTTAATTTTCAAGACCTCATAGGTAAATTTTATGTTTAACCAGAGTAACATATTAAGAGGCACCAAAATACTCTGGGCATAAAAAAAAAAAAAAAAAAAAAAAAAAATCATTATTGGACTCCACTTTTAGTTGCTACTTTTGAGGGTCATCATCTGTTCAAAATCACTTTTAAGGCTTTCCATCCAAGAATTATTAATATCAGTTGTCACAGAAATAAGCAGAAACTTTTTTAGATATATTAGTAATATAGACTGGTACCTAATAGCTAAGGTAAAGACTAAATCACAGTAACCATGCATATATTCAGGAGGACACTGGACTAGAAGTAACAGAGAAGTTTAACAGGCTTATAAAGACAATGAATGCACCATAGTTATCTTCCTTCATATTTTATTTTTGATCAATCTTTGCAAGGATTTTATAACCCATTATGCTACATCTTGATCCAATCTCAACCAAGCCTTCCATCTCCTTATCATGGACCCAATCACTTAACTGGGGTTCAATGGAAGCATTTTCCTGGTTTCCAACACCACAGTCATTAGCTGTGGATGGCTATGACTTTTCACGCAGTAAGTAGTTTTCCATTTTTGCCTTATGTCCCTAAGGTACAAATAGATACGGTCTTGTATTAATGCCTGTTTTTTAAAAAAACTGCTTCAGTTGTGATGTACATTTTTAATATAATAAACACATTATGATGAAAAATTCTAGAATGAATAAACTCATAAAAATTCATTGGTAATGCCTGTTCCTCAATTAAGGCAAGTATGGAGGCTGGTAGAACTGCTCAATTGTGTTTCCTACAATCACTGCAGCTAATGATTACTTTTAGGCTGCACAGAGTGTCAATTAGGGTTATTTCAAGGACAAATTCCACTAACCTTTCTGCTGTTTTCAACAGCAGCCATACATTAGTTTACTAAAATAGAAAAAAAAAATCCTGACTTTTACCAACCAGTTACTACTCTATTTAGAGAAGAGCAGTGCTATTTGTCCAAGTATAATGTGCATTCTAAGAAGGAGGTACTGCATCTGAAGGGTTTTATAGTTTCCACTATAATATGAACATCACACAAGTGGAAGAAGAGGTTATCAGAAATTATAATCATACACTGGACCCAAAGTTCATGAACAGACTTGAGATTTCTGTTCTAGGTTTATATATCTTTGCCTTGTCCTTTCTTCCTACACCTGATGTGTTCAAGAAGATTGACAACTGAAGAACGTCTCTGGAGGACTTGTTACTCTGCCTGTGATCTCTTGGCCTATAAGGAGCTGTGTGCTCTGGCATTGACTATCAGAAAAGCCTTTAAAAAGACAGCTTACTCTTTGTTAATATTGAAGAATGCTACAGTGAGTCATCTGAGGAAATCCAAGTGGCCAAAGAACGCATTTTAAATTTGTTTTGTTTCAAGGCATTAACAGAGTAAAAGCATGGTGCAAAATTAATCTGGCCAGGGAGAGAGTGCAGGTTACACAAAGCATCTGCTGGCTGCCTCTGGAATAAAAACACTGCATTTGTCTAGACTTTATGATCCATTTTTGGCATAACTAGCTGTTTCTGCTGAAAGCCAAATTATAGCAGCCTCATGTAATAGATTACCTCAAAAGAAGACAAATTCTAGAGTGGATGGCTTTTTAAAAATTTTAAACAAATGTATTTTTAGACTATCTTCTATGTCCACAAGGTCCCTAAGTCCCATGGCACTTCCAGCTTTTACAGAATGACAAGAAAGTCACAAAGAGAGGACAGAAAAAAACAGGAGAATGGCTTATTTTTCCCCCACCCATTTCTCTTGATGACAACTCACTAATCACATAGTGACTATGATTTTCAAGCCCTTGATTTTGCTTTCAAATCCTGCCCATTGTCTAGTATGTTTTGGTGGATTGCAAGGTCCAGGGGTTCATGAAGAAGGCCTTAAGGAGAAGGTATCTGCTTCTCTCAGAACAACATTCAGTAAAAGCTTTCTTCAGAGGCACTTTTTAGTCTGATGAGTGTATTTCAATTTCACATCAACATTTTTTTCCTTTGCAATTTAATTTTCACAAAAGCAAGCAGTGCTCTTCTGCCTCCAAAAATATGTATGAGTGGGTGTGTACACAAGAACAAGAGAGTCGCACATGGGGAGGGGAGGGAGAGAGAACGAATTAAGAAAAAAGCTCAACTTATGCTTCGTCTATCATTCAAACTTCACTTGTGACCTCTCTATATGAGAGAGTCATGTTTATTATACTCTTTTGGGGGTGGTTTAATATTTGAAGTGATGGAGTTTTGAACCCCAAAAAACAGACAGGAAATATGATATGTACATTTAATCTAAAAACTGCCCTAAATTGAAGTTCAGAGTATAAGTTTAGTCTGTAAATTTTTTTCACACTGCACCAGAAAAATTACTCTGAATTGGAGCTTACAGTAATGATAGTAACGGATACACTATGATCCCCATAGCAACAGTTAAAAAAAAAAAAAAAAAACTGTGGTGAAATATGTTGGAACCACAGTTTCCAAAGAGAGGAGAGTCAGAAGAATAGCATTTTGTACTTATGATTGCATAATTTTATGCAGTTATAGTTATACCCATACATTATTAAACACATGAGCTAATGAAAGTAAAGTAGTATGTAACTTCATGGTTAACGTTCAATCTTTGTTCAGTACAACTTCTACCTAGAGTGCATAAGTCCAGAAGGTCCATCACAGAACAATTCTACGTAAAGTTCTGAAATCAATGTTTTGTTGCCATGCACTATTTATAAATGATATTAATAAATTTCCTTTCTAAATTTTATCTTGTTAATCCACACATGGTTGAAAAATAATTAAAAATTAACCCATGAATTAATGAAACTACACTATGTCTTTGCCTTTTTAAGAGGAATACAATCAGAAATCAATAAGAGATTAAAAACAGAAACCGTTTTAACAAATGGAGACTACACACTTTTGAATGAGGAATGGGTCAGAAAAAATAATCATGGGGGAAATCAAAGAATTTAAAAAAATCAGGGGAGAAACCAATGAGAGAGATACTACATGTTAAAATCTCTAGAACACTATGAAGGGAGTTCTAAGAGGAAAGTCTACAGCACTGTCAACATAAAAAACAAAACAAAAAAACAAACAAAAAAAAAAAACCCAGAAAGATCTCAAATAAACAATCTAATGTTACATCTCAAGGCCTTAGAAAAGTAAGAGCAAACTAATTCCTAAAGCAGTACAAGACAGGCAATAATTAAGAATAGAGCTGAAAGTAATGAAATTGATAATTTAAAAAAACACAAGAGATCCATACAACAAAGGGTTAGTTCTTTAACAAGGCTGATATAAACTTAGTCAAACAAGCCACACAAACACACACACACACACACACACACAGAGAGAGAGAGAGAGAGAGAGAGAGAGAGAGAGAGAGAGAAGACCCAAATCAACAAAATTAGAGGTCTGAAAGGATATGTAACAACAGACATAGATGAAATCCAGATGATCGGTAGAAATGATTTTGAAAACATACATTCCAATAAATTAGGAAAATCTAGAAGATATTGATAGATTTCTTGACATACATGACTTACCTAACAAGATTGAAGCAGTAATAAAAAGCCTCCCAACAAAGAGCCTGGTACCAGATGAATTCTCAGCTCAGGTCTACCAGACCTTTGAAGATGAACTAATGTCAATGCTTTTCAAATTATTCTATGAAAAAAGGATGTACACTCCACAAATCATTCTATGAAGCCAGTATCACAATGATACCCAAATCAGGTAAAGACACATCAAGGGACGAAAACTACAGACCAATATCTCTGATATACATAGACAGTAAAATTCTTAATAAAATACTATCAATTTGCATTCAGGTATGTATTGAGAAGATTGTACATCATGATTAAGTTGGTTTCATTCCAAGGATGCAAGATTGGTTCATCATATGCAAATCAATAAATTTAATTCATCATATAAATAGAATTAAGGACAAAAATCACATGATCGTCTTTACAGACACAGAAAAATCCTTTATCAAAGTCCAGTATCAATTCATATTAAAAACACAGAGGAAACTGAAGACAGAAGGAACTTACTTCAATATCATAGAGACTATACATATATATCAAAAAACCCTAAACCAATATTGTGTTTAACAGAGAAAAACTGAAAGCATTTTCTCTAAAATTGGGAACGAGATAAGAATGTCCACTCTCACCAGTTCTATTCAACATAGTTCTTGAAACTCTAGTCAGAGCAATCAAGCAAGAGTAGGAAATTAAAAAGATACAAATGGGAAAAGAAAAAAATCAAATTACCTGTTTGCTGATGACATGATTCTATACTTAGAAAACCCCAAAATACTCCACAAGAAAACTTATAGAGCTGATAAACCAATTCAGCAAAGTAGCTACAATGCCAGCATACAAAAAGAAATAGGTTCCCTATACTTCAATAATGAATCTGCTAAGAAAGAAACCAGGAAAACAATTGCATTCACAATAGCCTAAACAAAACAAAAAACCAAACCAAACCAAAACAAAACAAACAAACTGGGGAATAAATCTAAGAAGGTGAAAGATCTCTACAGTGAAAATTATAGAACACCAAAGAATGAAATTGAAGATGATAATATGAGCCTATTATAGTTCATTTGTCTTAAGCCTTTATCCAGCCTTTTGTAAAAAATATTCATCTTCTCAGACCAACACCACCCAGTTGAAAGCTCTTTACAATGGGTAAGAGATTAATCTAGGAGCAAAAACTAAAGACATAACTTTCGGGGTGTTTTTGGAGTTCAATTATTCCACAGCAACACACAGAGCAGGTACACCTTGCCCTTGCACTGCAACCTAAATTCTCTTCCTCATTCTCGGTTCTCTTCTACTTTGGGTCACTTTCCCTAAATTATATCATATTTGAGGCATTGAAAATGCTCCTTGAGGACATACTCCAAGTTCTACACAGAAGATATCTCACAACTTGAATTATTATTATTCCTAGGGAACAAGCAGAGGGTAGGAGCAAGAATCTCCTACCTAGCAGTAACCCCCTGACCACAGTTTCTCCTTTGTCCTCATTATTCCACAGCCTTAGAGAAAAAATTGAATTTAGCATGATTAGCTTACATTTTAATTCTCTTTATAAAGTTAAGCATGAGATAGATCACAATATTATTTCCTTTGATTTTTTTCTCTTCTGCAGTGATGTATCAACTTGATTAAGAAACTGGGCGTCAATTATTTTACGAAACTTTCCAATGTTCCCAAAATCTGGTCACATTTGGGAACCATTGGTCCATGACATCTAAAATGATCATCATGGCTATTATGTGATAAATTGTCTAGAAAAATTAGGAGTTCTGAATTCACATGTGAATTTTGAAATATCTGAACCCAGTTATTTGCTGGTTATAGACACTGTGGAGAAACTGGGAAACCTGAGTTTGTTTTTGCTATTTTGTTTTGTTTTGTTATTTGTTAAGTGAGGAATATCAAGGAAGGGGTGATTGAAAATTGAAGGAAAATTTCCAAGTTCAGTTCTCTAGACTAGAGGTATGAACAGAAACTGAAACAGAAATAAATTGTTCTTACACAACCTTTTCTCTGATACTTGGAAGTGTCATCACTTTGGAATTGTCATGACAGGATACAACATGGTGGGAAAGAAGATATGTTCCTCATTCCTACAGAGGGGTTTTAGGGAAATGGTATTTACACAATCTGACTTTGAGAGAGTATTCACAGGTGGCCGTGCCAGTGGATTGTAGCTGCAAGATGAGTAGGTATGCACTTGCCTTCCAGAGCAATATGAACAAAGGAAGTGGAGCAAAGAGGAGCAAAATGGTAGATGTTCCCCATTGGCTGAGGGTTGCTGTTTGGGGACCTTGTGAGTCATGATGTTAAGGACTTCTATAGTGGTTGGGGAGGATGTGTTCAGATATGAAGAGGGCCAGAGGTCCCAGAGGTACCACAATAGAAATTAGGGGATTGTAATGCAGGGATGCACGTGTGACCCATGAAAAAATAATGTATTCATGCATAATCAGAAACTGAGCGCACTAAAATTGCTGCCAATTTTCATCTCGTGCACAACTCTGTGATCCATGCTGCCTAACTCAGGACAGTACTAAAGTGAACGTGAATAGCTGCCTTTCATATTTTAAAAACTAAATGCAAGGCTTGCATCCAGATTGGACAATCAGTGGTAGGTTCTCTTCAATCCAATATCTATATAATTTTCAAAAAACTCAAGTCAGCACTAAATCAGAGACTTCCTTTTAGGATGTTCGATAGGAACAGAATTCTTCTAGTATTGTTGCTATTGTAGTCTAACTTTGTGGAAGGTAATTAAACAAGAGAGAAACCTAGACATCATACAATACAAGAGGGTCAGACAAAACAGATTTGATCATGCTATGAAGGTAATGAGTCAAATTCATTGGCCTCAATGGAGCAGTCAAACTTAACAATTGTAAAAAATTCTTATTCACTGTTGTAAAAACTATATAAAACATGTTGTCTATGAAGTAACTAGTATGGTGCTGCACATGATAGTGACCAATTTTGTAATATATGTACCTTTTTCATATAGATCTTCATCTATTTTAATAAAACTGTTGAATTAGCATAGATTGTAGATTAGATAACTTTTATTTCAAATAAGAACTGTATTTATCTAATAAATAATAAAAACTTTGTTGAAATAAACTACAAACCACTAATTTTAAAAAATTGAGAATGTTGAAAACTTTTTCTGTTATCATTAGCAAATACAACTATACTCAGAATATAGTTAATCAAAACCCTTTGTTAGAATATAAGGTGGTCATGTCAGTCTCCTTTGGAATTCATAAGATTTAAGACCTTGTACATGAAAGTATTACTTAATTTGGTGTCTAAGTGAATCTAACAGGAAATGTTAAATTTAAGAAAATTCTTCAATAGTCAATATGGATCCTACATTTAAATATTTGGATGATCACTTTTGACAACCTTAATAAATCTTAGAATTAGTTCAATTCCTCTAGAGATATATTAACCTTTTACAAAAGAAATACATTTTAGATATGAGCAAAAGGTACAGTTTAAACCAAATTATATGTTCAGTATTTAATGCTAGATCTTATCAATAATTTGAATGCATTTTATAAAGTATGATATACTAGAATAATGGCACTATTTTTAAAAGGTCATGAATTTAGAACCATTTTCCCAGATAATTTTGCATCCAGATTCTCACTGCATTCTTCTTGCTATCTGCATCCATTTAACATCAATCAATTTATTAATAAACAACCATTTCATCAATGTATATTTGCTTAGGTATCACCACTTCTGTTGAGTATTCTCTGATGTGGGTCAATGATCAGGCAACAGGGTCAACTCAGCACTGTCCATGGCAGACTGATGTCTATTGAGCAAGCTATCATGTATTTTTCCAACCATGTGACATTCTAATGGGACTATTTATAATCAACACTCAAATATAACTCATGATAGTTAACACAAGTTGATCTACCATTTTTGTATTTCCTGGGGGGAAAAAATCAACACCTGTGATATGAAAAATATATGCCATAGGATATAAACAGTGTTTGTTTTCTGTTTTGCAAGATGCTGATCTGCCACAGATGCCAACATACATGCTAATGCTTGAATATGTCTCCTCAAATAGGGGTGAAGTGCTGATGCTACTCAAATATGCATGAGGTGGTTGATGCCTATTCCAGAATGCCCCAGAACTGCTGGCACAGGTTCAATCAGTAAATAAACATAAAATAGTTTTTTTCATTTGAGATATAATTTTATCAAAACCAGCTTATATTCTTATGTGAAGGGGGGAGGGTGAATGGAAGGCAGTAGTTGTATCGTAAATGTGAAGGCAGAGGAAATTAAGTGCAATGCTAATTCTATTGATCATTTTTGGTTAGAGATATGGTTGCTTTTTGAAATGGTACAGTGCTCACAGTGGTTCCTTTGGGTTTCTATGACTAGAGAAGTAAAAGACTGTAAAGGAAAAGGCCTTAATTTGGTAGTGTTTCCCATTAGCACTTAAAACTGAGGCTTGTTAACTCTCCTCATCAGAAATGACGTGTGGAGGTTGGGAGGGGAAAGCGTGGGAGTGGATACCGAATAATACCTGTCTTTAATGGATAGTATGGGGTTGGTTATAGAGAGTTGTGTAAAAGAGCATTCTGATTGAGAGTATGGATTGAGTGAGGACTTCATGATGACATGAATACTTTCTACATTAGTGCAATAAGTGTGCAAATTTAAATTTCTGATTTCAACATGACTGGTATTTAGCCTTCTAATTCAACAGATCAAGAATAGTACAGAGTTTTTATTTAGAAACTCTTTCAATGCCTGTGTCTGTTATGAGAACTTTGTGACAATTTTAATTAATTTGGTATTTATTTCATTTATTTGGGGTCAATAAATAAAGTAGCAACTCTTTTCCAATAATCCACCTAAATTTTTAGAAACTTCCTATTGCTAATGGCAGTTCTGTTCTGTTCTTTATTTTCTATTTTATTTACAGACTGTTCACTCACTCTCTAAGGAGTCATCTGTTTGGATTCCAACCTTACAATAGCAGTAAAGCACAATACCCCCATGAGGCTGGGAATCCTGCAGCCACACTTGTGCACAGCTGATTTCCAAAACCATCCTGCTTCTCATCCCTGGTATTTGGGTAGCATCTTCCTCTACTCCAGCAGGTTCCTGTACCATTGCATGTTGGTCAGAAAAGGTCTAGCTGGGTTGTTCTCTTCTTTTGTTCTAGAAAGCCTACTAAATCTTCATGTAAAACTTTCAGACCCTTCTCAAGAACTCTAAATTGGATACCAGTACTTTTTTGCTGCTAAGAAAAAGTTCCTTCTACTCATTGGCTAATCCATTCCCAGGTTTCCAAGCTTCACTTTCAAAAAAAGTCATTTAGACAACAATAAATATTTAAATTAGTATAAAGCTAGAATGTACCTCACATATCAGCATGTTACTGACTTACAGCCTATTTTGAGAAATAATTTAATTTCATTAACTAAAGTGGCTGTCCTTTTCACTCTGGAAACTCAATAGTGACTTGGGAACAGTGTCTGTGTGGGAAAGAGTAAAGGAGAAAGTATAGGCATTTAAGCAAAATATAATAAGAACGAGGAACTGTGAAAACTCTTACAGACTTATTCTGAATGATTATTAATAAGACTGTGAATGAATGTGAGATTTTATCAAACTAAGACTACTTGAGATATGCATTATTTTGGAGCCAGATGGGCAGGATTGTTGAATTTAGAATCTATGGTTCTAGGCATAGCTTCTAATAGTATGAGGGAGGAAGGAGGTTTATAAGTATTTCTGAAATTCCTGAATAGGTTTTCTCTCTGAAATCAGTTTAAAACCATCTGAGGCAGTTGGCAATGCTGCCCAGCAGCTGCCCAAGTAGCAACTGCAACAGCTGGATCAATAGAGCTACTGCTGTAACAAAGAGAACTGCCAAGAGCCATGAAATGTCTAAATAAGTAGGTGTTTTTACTCTAAAAAATAGGGCCTGACATTTGTTTCCACAGGGAATTACCTAAGATTTTGAGATATTTCTGCTTAACATACCACAGGGGAACTGGAACCAGAGTCTAGAGACCAAAGCTATTATTTATTACTAATTTTATATGATTTGTAGCATTATGCAGTGATACTCTTGAACGTAAGAAACATTAAAATACAGGGGAATGTTTGGGAAAGGAATAAGATATAGAATTTTCAGCATCATTGACTCTTGACCTATTCATTCAACAAGGTATCTATTGAATACCTAATCTGAGACAGGTACTCATGTTGGCACTAGAGGTCCAGTGGTATTTTCAATCTTATTTCATTCATTAATTCTGTGAATCTTGAATTCAAATAAATGATCTTTTATCCAAAATGCGAATTATAAGTAACATTTCATGGGTGTTCATACATACCAGGCACTATTCTAGGTACTCTCCGTACATTAACACATTTACTCCTCAAGAGAGTTCTAAAAAGCAGAAGTGTTTCTACAGGTGAGAAAATGAAGGCACAGAGAACAGAATTCACTTGCCTAAAGTTCCAGTTAAGAAGTGGAAGCATTAGAATTCAAACCCCAGAGCCTGGGTCCTCAACCCCTTACCCTATTGCCTACTCATGTCACAAACTGCTCTGAAAAATTCTTTGGTAGTCTTGATTATTTTATGTCTATTGATTAAAAAATTAAACACCTTGGTACCTTGTTTTTAAGTAGCAGGTTTCTGTTTATAAACTGGATTTATCACACCAGTAACAAATCCTACATATTCCAGAAATATGCAGGCCATGAGAGCTCTTAAAAATAAACACGTACATCACAGTTCTCAAATCTGATTCTGAATTTGGCAGTTATAAAACAATCACACTTGAAGTGTTCTCTCACCTCTAAGCCAGCATATACCATATCTATAGAATTAAATGCTCTTTATTTCAGAGTACACAGAACCCTGAGACCATGCATGGGGACCCCTGGGAATATTAGTCCAAACTGTTCATTTTAGAGATAAGGAATAAAGGGTGAATGACGTTAACTTATTTTCCTAGGGTCACACTTGAGAGCCTTGTCTCACTTAGAGATTTTATAATATTCCCATTTGTTCTTTAACCTAATTTGAGGATTAACGGACCAAGATGCAGTTTATATAGGAGCTATAGATAAGATAGTTATGAAATTCTTTCCCTGACAACCTCCAGGATATTTATTATAAATATTATGATATAGGGAGGTCACTGTCAAACTTCCCTTTCTGGCACTTGGGATGATTTAATGATTGATTTAAATTTTCTTCAGAACAGAGTGTTCAAACCTAAAATAGCACACATAAGCTTGACTAAGGGAAAACACCAGCACAGTATAAGCCATTAACTCTGGTATTAAACATATCTATGTTTGAATCTGATTTTTTCTCCTGGTAACCTGGAAATTTGGGACAACTTTTTTTTTTCTCTGCATCTCAATTTTTCCCTTTGTAAAGTGGGGAGAGTAAAAAAAAACTAAATTGTTGCATATTTTAAATAAGATAATGCATTAAAACTTAATAAAAAGCATGCAAAATGTGAGTTTCTGTGACTTCTGTGATTTTCTTAATTATTTGGACTGGAAAAGAGAAATAATTAGCTCACTAGAAATAGAAATCACTCTGATACTACATTTTGTACTTCTAAACTTATTTATAGCATTGGTTCCTCCTGTTCCTATTCTCTCAGAATTTAGTAAAATACACCTGAAGAGCCAACTTGAATTTTATTTCTGATCATGGAAAACAAGAAAGATAAAATCTTTGATAACAGGAAGTCTTTTAAGTGTAAGAAAAATCCTTCATTGTCTGTCTAAAAATAACTTTACTTTTTTAGCATCCTCTGTATTCTTCTTCTTGCATTTTACATTCCAGTCATGCCAAACCATCTGTTGTTCCCTGAAAATGCCATGCTGTTCCACATCGCCTTGTCTTTTTATGTCACTTCCTCTGTCTCAAAGGCCTTTCCCTTCTTGTTCATTTGCCAAACTCTTCCTTGCTTCCATGCACTAGTGGTGAGTTCCTTAAAAGCAAGATCCATGCCCACTGATCTCTGAGTCCCTGTCACTTAGAGTGTGAGTACCTTGCAAAGGTTTCTTACATGAAGGAAGGAAGCAGATGATGAGGCAGGATAAAGCCACTATGGTCAATTTCATAATAATAAAAGAAAATTTATTTCTGCAGCTGTACACTGGTTCTTTAAGAAAGATTTAAAACATTGACTTAAAAAACCTATTGAATGATGACATTATTGTTCAAGTGTGATTATAGTGTCATGAAGGATTAAATTCAAAGGGCAACCTGTTATGATTTGATTTTAGAAATGTCCCCAGAAAAGCTCCTACATTGAAAGCATGATCCTTAAGGGAGGAAGGCTCAGAGGTGGGGCTTTGAGGACATGATGAGAGCTCTGGATTAATCTGTTTGATGGGCTAATTATCTGAATGAATGGCTCGGTGTTAACTGTAGGCAGGTGGGATGTGGTTGGAGGAAACAGGTTACTGGGGTGTGTGTGCCCTTAGGGATTCTGTCTCATCCCTGGCTCCTCATTGACTCTCTCTGCTTCCCAGCTACAGGAGCTGAGCAGCTTTCTCTGCCATACCCTTCCAACATGATGCCCTGCCTCACCTCAGTCCTAGAGAAATGGAGACAGATCACCATAAACTGAAACCTCTGAAAGCATGAACCAAAATAAACTTTTCCTCTTCTAAGTTATTCTTGTTGGATATCTTGGTCACAGCAATGAAAAGCTAACATTCAACCCATATTTGAATATATGCTTTTGAGATAGCACTTCCATTATATTGGGTGTCAAGAAGTTTGTAAATCTAGATTTATTACTTTATATGTGAAAACCAGACATATCTGATACTTGCCAAGCACTTTAGCCATCAATAATGTACATCACCTCACACATAGGTGGTGATTACTAATATTTTTTAAATGAGACTCTATAATATTTATCAGAGGATAATACATTCAAATTCACTTTAAGCATTTTACATCAGAATATCAGAACCCATATAATTGCCCCTGTTACACCAACAATGGTGAAAATCAGCTTTCACCTTGTTTTCTTTCTCTTACAGTTGTCTGAGCTTAGGATTCATTACTTCACATTTTAGTACCTCAAGAACCTGTGAGAGACTCAAAACTAAGCATTCAAGATATGAATCCTCTCCTAGAGCTTAAAAAATTATCAGGTGCACTCATAGTGTAAGCCATTGAAATCAGAAATAAAAATAATTGTGGGTTATCCTGTTGTTAAAAAGAAATGTTTACCTTGTGAACTTAAAGCATATTTGAAAATCATAAAAATGTGAAATTATTCAAAACCTAAACTGTGCTTTAAGGTTTACGTCATTACCCCATTTCCTTTCTAATGATCCCCCTACTGACTACCCTAAGAGCAACCCTTTCTTTCTGAATGACTACACAACACATCTTCGGTCTGATGATTCTCTGTAAGTTTTCACAATCCCGAAAGAGTATAAACTCCCTATCAAGGACAGCAGGTTATTTTATAAGGATTCTTTTCTAACCCCACCATGTTGTAAATATAGTAGGTATGTAATAAATATTTAGTGACTCTTATTTGTTAACAAATGCCAAACAGGGAATTACAACCATGGAGACCATTTGGGGCAAATACTATTTGCAGTTAAGTGAAACCCCAAGGCCAGAGCATGTGCCAGAAGGAACAGAGTGGATAGTACCTCGAGGGGACTCAAGACAGAAGGATAGCATCAGGGAATAATTTTTCATTTGAAAAATAGATTGTCTTCTGTTCCCCAGGCAGTCTGCTACTGAGGGTAGATGAGCTACAGTAACCAGATTGGTTCATTAAAATATGGTCCCTTTAGTTCAACATGACTCATCTTTATGATGAAGCTGTGATTCTGGGAACTGCATGTGCTAGTTTTGCTATTCTCATGACACCTGAAAGAATAACATAAAACTTAATTTTTATTGAGTTCATATTCAGTTGACTGTCACTGTATAGCTCAACCCTTGTATGGACCCAGCATCTAATAAAATTTGGTAATACAAACTACTATCACAGCATTCCCTTTGAGCATTAGCCTATCCTAACTGCTTGGTACTGAGAGCTTGTGGATTTATTTCAAGGAAAAGTTCTAGGTAATTTAACAGTCCCTCCCCATCCTTCAATATCTCCCCCACCTTACTGCCCTGTTCCATGGGCCTTCGCTGCCATGTTAACACGGTTACGTTTGCTTTGTTCGTGTCTATATTCCTAGAACCTGAACAAGTGCCCGATACACAAAATGTTGAATTAATGAATGAATGCAACTCATTTGCCCAGTCAATTTTTAGAGACCTGAAAGTCTGAACCAGGGACTTATATTTCTGTTTGTCTGAGACCAGGGCTAATGAGAAGTCCTGGGAACACTAAGAATTACTGGGTCAGCACTACCTCCAGCAAAGCCACAGACAGACTTTATGGTTGCCAGAGGCTTAGTAGTCAGAGATTTCCCATTGTTATCTTACTGCCTGAAAAAAGAGAGAGTTCATTCAAACTGCTTTCTAAAATATTAAGAGCGTCGGGCCTCTGAGGTAGAGCAAGTGTGTGTGTGTTTCAGGAGCAGAGGTCAAGGGAGGTGGAACTGAGAGAGTTATTCGATAGATTTCACAAAGAGCTTGGTTTCAGTTACTGTTGAGCCTGAAATATGAGTTATTGGCTAAATCCTATTAATGGTGTGAATCACCATTTGGCTTTGCTCAAATGCTGCATACTTTGTTGAATATATTCTTGTAGCATATATATTGTAATATCTAGTCTAGCAATAGAGGCTTAGAATACCATATTTTATAAGAATTGTTGAAACATCTATTAAGCTCTATTAGATAACTTGGCTTCTGGCACAAGAAGCTGCCTGGGAGACAAAAATATATTAAAATATTCATTAATAAAAGGTCCAGCACAGCAACAATTTGCCTACAGAACCACAAAACAACAGTAACAACAAAGCAATTGGAAAGTGAGCCAAATATCCAAATAATAAAATTCATGGGCAGAGTCGGCCTAAATTTCTGTGGAGCTGGAGCTTATACAGTTTAGGAAACCTTCCCTATGAAGAAGAAGATAACATTACAAAAGTACAATTATATATAGAGGCCTGGAAAAAGCCCGGCCAAGGTGAGAGGCTCTGAAGTAGAAGCCACATGCTTTCCATGACATAATAGTCTCTGCACATTGCTATGGTCAGTGTACTCAGGAAGAGTGACAAGGTCACTCTTTTAGTCTTTTAGTTGAACTCAAGACAGGAAGAGAAATGTGAGAAGAATAGAGAAATAGGCATTTGTAACAACAATAATGCCACAGCAATTAAACGTTGGAGTGGGAGCAGTTAGGCAAGAGTTAGAAAAGAAGGAAGTGTTTATGAGGAAAGATAGGAGAAAAGAGATCTGCCCTATGGGAACTAAAGAGCTATTTAAATCTGAGAATCCAGTCGAGGGTCATCACTCTGTCATGCTAAAGGCTTATCAACCATAGGACAGCTATTTTATTGATAGAAAATTGCTAGACAACTGTGGAGCTCACCCTGAGGAAACAGAGTAAATGCCTGGGAACAGGCTACCATCTTTCAGTCTCTTCTCTCCACTTCACCTTACATTCTTCTCCCATCTCTCCATCCCATTTCCTCACCAGTGTTCCAAACAGATTTAACCTCTGAAGCAGCACATTGATTTGAATGAAAGTTTTATGACATAAGTGATTTCATAATTAATATTCATCCAAGTACAGGCATCTTGCACTTTCAAATTAAAAGAATTTCAAATTTGGTATACGTAATGTGAGCAATTAGTCAGCTGACCTAAGTTAGGAATGATTGAAAGTCAAACATGTGGACCAGTTTGGGGAAAACTGTGTCTTTTTCTTCTGATGAAGAAAGCAGACTTTGGAGCTCTCCTTTCCCAATGTACTAAATTGCAAATTACCTAGATCTATGAGCTTCTTGCAGGCAGAGATGAGTCTTGCTCATCTTCTTTTTAAAATCCCTGGTCTCTCACTCAGTGCTAGACATTAGATGGGGGCTCAACAGAATGCAAGAAATGAGCAAAGAGAGGATGTGTTATCCCTTTCTCATTTCCTGCAGACATATTAAATGCTAAGAGGCTAGAAAAGTATAATGCTGTATGATGAGATGCTTGATGTCCACTGTATTAGAGATCACAAAATACTGTTAGTATTTTGAAGTATGTTGAGTCAAAGAAGAGTCCTCATGCCCAGGAAGAAGAAAAAGGAATAGAAGAAGAAGAATTCAGACTCTGTTGCCTTACTGATTTTGGTAAAAGTTAGCTAATCATGATCCTGGTGCTTTTGTGGCTACACTTATTGCCAATTTGGTGAGAAAGATAAATGACTCAGAAGCAAAATAACCTGAGACATTTATGAGAAAAATAAGTTCAATTTTATGTTCATTGCCACTCACATCAGCACCTGCCTTGTTTATACTGACATATAATCATACAACAAATACAGACAAACCCTTCAAACCAGATTCTGTGTCTACTATTTATGGAGGAAAGTAATTTGCCAATACATCTCAGCAAAAATAATCTTTTAATATGTTTCAAAGCCTCTGTATTTCAAGTGTCTGAAAACTTCACCTCTGGTATGCAGATTCATTAATCAAAGCCACTTAAACACTTAATGTACTCAAGATTTACAACTTTAGAAAATTTGAACTTTTCAACCAGAGGAAATAACTTCTATTCCAACCTACAGTCTTTGTTGACTTTAGAATTAAAATAACTCCACCCTTAAGAACACAAACCCTCAAAGTTCCTTTTCTCTAACCCATAAAATAGGCATGATATGAGCTCCCCCTACTGGTACAACACTATTCCCACTGCAGGAATCCAGTAAAAAATAGTTTCTGTGAATAGTAAATAGTACAAAAAGAAAAAGAAAAAAAAAATGCAATTTAGTATTAAAAAAGAAAATCTAAAAAATGTTTAAAAATTGAACAAAAAGCCAAGGCAAAACAGAAAATCAACTATTCTCGCTCTAAATAATCTCTGTGAAAATAATAATAATTAAAAAAAAAGAATGCAAAAGGCATGTTTACAAATCCTTGAGAGCACCTGTTTAAGCCCCACCCAAGATTAGACAGACAGAGTATACTAAACAGCTGTCACTCAAGAATGGTCTTAGGTCCTCATTCACATTCAGACATAATAACTAGCAGACTTAATTGTATAGTGATGCTTACATATTGATAATGGATTTCTCCCCTTAATAGCATGTGTGAAAAGCTGCAGGCTTTAGAAAAATAAAATAAAATAGAGCACTATGGGAGCTGAATAAAGTTTGAAGGTCTTGGGGTTTCTGCTTTGGGAAGTGATTTCAAAGTTGCTATATGAACTGAGAAACTGAAGGTAGAAACCATAAGTTTTATATTTCAAGCCACTCAGTTAGTTGTCTCCAGAGCAGAAAATCCAATGTGAGAGAATCAATGACGAATGTAGGTAAAGTGCTACTGTGGGGACATTCACACTGACAAACCAGGGGGAAAGCTGCAAAGGTGTTGCTGGTGATAGGCTGTTACAGAAAAAAAATATAATGAAAGAAATAGAACTCCTACTCTTTTGAGTCAGCAGAAGGGAGCTGTTTCATGATATTTGCTATATTTGTAAGGCTGCAATTTGATTATATCTGATTCTGTTATCACAATCTGTTACATATCCTACATAGAATATAAATACATAAAACCATTTAAAGGCCACTTTATAGAACATTCTATTTTTATATTTTACCTTTTACTGCCATACCAGTGATGATGCTTAAATCATATAAATTTGAAATGGTAAATGAAAAACAAAGACATCATTGTATATATAGGCTTTATTGAAAAGCCAGCATCTGAAAATGCCAAAAGAACATCAGAATGCCTCCCTCCTGATGTTCCAAGAAAATCACCTTACACGAATAGAACCGGTTCAGTGCATGGGCTCTGGCTTTATAAATAATGGTTTTTATGAAAACAGTTTTCTCTTTAAAGGTAAACCTATGTGTTCAATAATGTTGAATGGTATTGGAGAATTTAATGCCTGCAAAATGATTCTTATCTATTTTTTTCCTTCTCTTTTCCATAAACTTCTTTATTTTCACATGGAAAATTTTTGTTGACACCAATGTCGATATAGAAAGAAACAGAAGAGAATTTGAGCAGACTTGGGCCACAGCAGATTGGTCACCTTCCCACCACCTGCACTACCTCCACTAGAGTCAGGTCAGGATCATCTTCTCCTGTTCGACTATAATATTCACGGTTGCAACCGCAAATAATTCTCCATACAGATGCCAGGGCAAACTTTAAAAAATATAAGTCAGATAATATTACTGCTCTTCAATTCTTCCTATGATACTGTGAATAAAATACAAACTTATTGCTTCTCTGCTCTCATATACCATTTTCCCACTTAATCACTGTGGTGCATTGGTCTTCTCTCCATTTCTAGATTTCACTAAGGAATTGCCTAGGGCCTTGGCACTTGTTCTCCCTTTTGCTCCAAATGCCCTGCCTCTGTGTCTTCACCTCCTTACTCCTTCTAATGAAGGCTTCAGTAAACATCTCATTATATTATGGCACCAGCTTTACTTTCTTAAAAATAATCATTCTCTGAAATATTCTGGCTCCTTTATTTTCATCTAAAACATGGTCAACACAAGTATAATGATATTGGCTCATGATACCAATAAAGTCTAATATAGTAATAAGTAATATATTATTTATAAATAGTAGCAGAGTGAACACTCCAAATAAAAAATGTGTGTGTGCATGTGTGTGTGCGCACGCACTTGTACACACAGGCAAATAGTAAGCCAAAGTCACATTATGCAAAATGAAAAGCAAAAAAGTTTCTATGATTAGTGCAAAATTTCCACTCAAAATTACTTTACTCTCAGTGAAGTTAATAAATGTTAATATATTTTAATACAAAAGATTATACTTTTCTATTTTAAATCACGGACTTTAAAACACATGCCAGATGACACATGAAACAGGAAAAAAAAGGGGGGGGGAATTTTGGAGTCTCAGGAGCATGGGTCTAAAACCTGGCTTTGTCACTAATACTACATGTCACTAATTCTTGTTACAAAAGTAACATTTTTTTGTGTCTCTTGTTTTCTTCATGGGAAAATGAACATGATACATTTTTTTCCTGAAGAGTTATAGCTAATACTTAATAGGCTACAGAAAACTTGATACATAGCAGGTCCTCATTAATTTCTTAATAAGACAATGTAAACTGTATGGACTTCAGTCACACACACACACACACACACACACACACACACACACATACACACAGGCAGTCATGGATCTTTATCAGTGTTTTTATAATTGCCCAATTTGGAAGCAACACACTTAAAATTAACATACTATTTGAAGCACTTTTCCATCTACTCTCTTTACTCCCCCAATAACCTCAGTGAGTAGCAGGCAACTATTGTATTTTACTTGCATGTAGTCTTATCCCAGAGGTACAAAAATTAGAGATTGTATCCAAAGGAATGCTCCCTCAGCATTATTAGTAGCTACTGTGTGCTAGAAATGTCAGAAACAGTTCTTTATAATTCTCAGCTATTTAGAGATAAAAACTACTTAAGAAAAGTTAGAAAAATATCTCTGAATTTAGAAAAATGTAAGTATTGGCTGAAACAGATGCATTTTTGGAAGACTATTCAGTATAACAGAGTCCCTTCATGAATCCATTTGACCAGTTGTTTGGTGTTCTTTGAAATGGGTTTTGTCATTTGTGGTTGTTTCGCTGGCAATGGGAGAGACACCTGTCTCTTGTTTGTGATACAGTGGTATGGGTCCAACCAGATGGAGGTTTTAAATGGTGGTTAAAAAATAAAAATTTTAAAAAATTAAAGTTTAAGTGGATCTAAGTGGTTTCAAATCTGATTTTCCTCCCTTCCCCAGATATTGAAATTGTTTTGTGTTCCACTCTGTGCATCTTATCTAATTGTCTTACTCTCTTCCCTTTGGGTATTTTCCCTAATAGAGGTGCTGAAGAGAATGGCTTGAATGCCTATGTCTGTATGAGGACAAACCCAGAGCTCATGACCACTTTCTGCTTCGAAACTTACACACACTGCCCAACATGTACTCAAGACTCATCCAGAAATATACAATAGCAAATGGAAAAAAAAAGTGAAATATAGACCTATCAAGAACTTTCCTCATAACAGATTACCTTTCTATAGAAATTTCCCAAAAGATATGCATTAACACAGGTACATTTTTGAAAGAGATTGAGAAAGGAGAATTCCTTCAAAGTGATGAAAATAATTTCCGTATGGAAATTATTAAGCTTCAGGCTTGAGGTTCTAAGTACCTTCAGTTTAGAATTTAAGTAGAAAGTCATGCAGCTACACAGGGGAGACCACTCCCCAGTCTCCATGTGTCCTACCTGCAATGCAAGACAATAGAGAGAGACCTGTGATGAGCAAGAGGCCAGGAGACAAATACATGGGGTTGGGGCAGAGTTTCCCAACGTGGATAGGATAGGTTGCTAATTCCTTTGATTTTTAATATTATCATTTAAGAAAAATGCTTCTTATTCAGATCTCCTTTAAAAATGCTGTGTAAACAAAATTTAGTATGCTTTTACAGCAAGAATTTTCAGTCCTGCTTATGACTTAGGTGACCAATCATGCCTTTTCCAGGATTGAAATCTCCTAAAAGCGGGACTTTCAGTGCTAAAACTGGGAAAATCCCAGGAATATTGTAACTAGTTGTTAATTGTATGTGACTCTTCAAAAGAAGTCAAAATATGCTACATTTCTCAACCTCATTTCTCTGTATACACCATGGCAGAACAGCACCTTGAGGCCTTCAAATTCCACAGGATACATTTTTAGAAGTGCTAGAGTACAGAAAGGTTGTCTAGATCTCCCCCTCAGCAGAATGAACACTGATTTCAACCTTCATCTTGTCTGGCAGTAGAAGTATTTTTTCAATCAAGTATCCACTAGCAGCATTAAATGCTATTTTATATGGGTGAGAAAAATGTGTGTGTGGTGGAGTTGGGAAAAAAACCTATATCTAGAACACATTTATGTTTTCCTTCTTAAAGCATATGTGTGGCAGGTATAGAAACAATCAAGAAAGAAATACATTATATAAATATGTACTGTATGTGTTAATATGAAAAGAAATTTAGCTTAGACTTGGAATGTACAAAATCAATATGGCATACATAAATCTGAAGCTACTTAAAATTCCACCTCTTTTGTTCCAACTTGAACATTGAAATTCTTTACATCATGTTGAACATCAGTGCTTTCTCCTCCTTCTCACATTTCACACTGGACAATCTTTTCTCTCTCTCACCAGGCTGTTATATCTTTTTGTCTCCGAACTCTCCTTTTTATCCTCCACAACTATCTTTTATATCTGAGTGCAGCATTGCAACGCTGCTCCAGATTCATTTGTGGGGGGAAATAGATGATGAGCATGAGGAAGAGGCAAGGGGTCCGATTTGAGCGTGGCTGAAGAAATAGAATCACTTTGCAGATTTCTCAAGAGTTAATGTCTATAATGGCATTTCCTACTCCCATTCTAAGTTGAGGATCCTAGTTATCAATTATGGGGAATTAGAACAATGGTCTCTATTTTCATGTATGCATAAATTAATTGCATTCATTATAACTGACATCACTGCCCTTCCAGTTCATTCACTCATCCCTTAATTTAATAATATTCATCAAGCACCTACTCTATGACAGGTCCACTCCTATGAAGCTCTGCTAGTTGAGTCTTTACTTGTAGTCTTCACTTTTAGTCTTCTGAGCATGGTGTGACTTACTTTAAAATCACTTGCTCTAGAATCTCCATGACATGATGTGGAGGTGCCATTTTCCTCCTCCATATAGGTTTGCAATATTTCATAAGTTAAAGCTGAAGCCCAGAGAGTTCTACTCTTTCATGTCACTAAATTGTGGTAAAAGTATTTCTGGATGTGAGGAAGTAATATGAGTGTTTCATTTTTCAAATTATATTATTTGGTGGATAAAGCAAATTTATGTGGCATAATCACTGTAATTCCCTAAAACCCCAGAAAAGACAGGGTCCCTCCACACACTCTAGTTCAATGTCAAATTAAATGAAGGCATCAAATGGATTTCCAAATGATTCTATTCTCTGGCCAAAGCCATTTGGTATTTTAATAAGTAATTTGGATGTGAAATAAAGTATTCACATAGGGTAAAATTACCTCAATTACCTACAAACTAACTAGAATCCTAAAATAACTTCATGATTTTTCTCTCCACACTACTTTTAGGATAATAGAGTAGATCACAAATGAACAAATTGATATATTGATATCAGATGCTATGTACTTCAAAAATAAAGTGAATGCAAAAAAAAAAAAGTAGCTCTCAGGCTAAGCTTGTAATGAATTTTTTGCAAGCTTCTCTTGGGTTTTCTTAACAGTTTTTAGATCCTGAATATGAAAAATGGTGCTTATTTTTAAGGCTGGTTTAGGTTTGTGGGTATCATCTTCTTTTCTTATTTTTAGTGAAATGGATCATATTCTTTTTTATTGTTGTTGCTTTTCAGTCCTCTTCCATTAAGTTAAAATACTTTTAGAGTTACTTTAGTATACTGAAACCTTCACATATTCAATCTTATGTTAGAATTTCAAGTAATTGAAACTGCAACATGGAAACATGAATAGCAACATTTGGAAATTTAGGCATACTTTTTTTGTTTGTAGTGTTAATACATTGGTTCAGCTGAGCAAATATTTAATGAACTCTTACATACAGCAGATCTTGTGTTATGATATACTAGTAATAATACTAACTAGTCCCAGGTACATATGCACACAGATTATCTCAATGAATTAAATTGATAGTTTATAAGAAGAATCTATGAGAGATATTTAGTTCAATAAGGGGACTGAAAAAAATCATCCTGAAGAATATGATCACCAATTTAGTCTTGAAAGATGAACGAGTTTTAGATAAACACATGAGAAGAATTTCAGGAAGAGGGAAGAGCATTAGGAAAGCATTGAGGTGTGAAATCAACTGATGGTTTTTCTCAATGATCTACTCTTTAGACAAGGGTATACCTGAGCGACAGTTCTGAGGTGTAGAAGATGCATGATGAGGATGGAGAGGCAGGAACTGAACCAATTCCAGAGATCACTGTATCTCCTACTGGGGAGACCAACTTTTATCCTAAGGTTGATAGCCATTTAGGGGTTGTAAGTCAAGGAATGGCATGCTTAAATAAATTTTTCATATAAACAATTCTGGCTGTGCAAATACAAAAATTTAAGGATTACAAGAGCAGAAGCAAGCAAACTTTTTAAGAGGCTGTTTTTCCTAAAGCCATATACAAGAAATATGTAGGGGCTGAAATAAGAGATTGTGGAGGGTCTGAAGATAATGATCTGAGAACCATTCACAATAAAAAATCCACAAAGTGTTCTAATTTATAGGATTCAACTTGCTTTATAACTATGCCACATTCTGTTTCAAAGCAGATCTCAGCATAAGGGAGTTCTCTTCGTAAAAAGCCATGGGAGTTTCCTGAATCAATGCCCGGATGTGGTTGGACAGCTTGGACTTCAAAGGTAGTGTGAGCATAAGTTTCCAGAATATAACCATTTAATATCATCCCACTATTTAAGATGCAGTAAAATAACTCTACTACTAATTCTTTTCTTTTCTTTAAACTGCCAGCTGTGCTTCTCTTTAATTATATTTAAAAATAACACCTACTTTCAAAGATAACCACATTCAAGCTGCTATTATGGTTGTCTTTTGAGTAACTGAACAAAATTCCTAGCATTGTAAAACTCTCCATTCCTTAAGGATTAGCTCTCAAACTATATTACAAGGCTTGAGAGGGCCAGAGAAAACGGCCCTATATAACTCCATGTGTCCTTTCACCACGTTGCCACCACCGCCACTTAGATCATTGTATCAGAAATTCTATGTGCCAAAGGTCATGTTTTTCTGTGAGTGTCACGGTCTCTGGAGAGGACAGTCAGTTCATCTGGAATAATTCCTGATCTATCTAAATGCTTACAAGAGCATGTAAAATCTCTTAGTGCAGCCAGGACCAAACACATGCAAGTATACCATTTTTTTTTGTGTAGATGCAATTATAGAGCCAAGTTCCCTCTCTGATTCTACTACCATTTTTTTCTTTCTTTCTTTCTTTCTTTCTTTCTTTCTTTCTTTCTTTCTTTCTTTCTTTCTTTCTTTCTTTCTTTTCTGGTCTAATGAGGGTGCTGCCTTCTCAGTATCTTCACCAAGAAAAGATACTGAGAGGACAGCACCCCCATTAGCCAAACCATAGGAAAAAAGAATGAGAACATAGTTGGAAAATGAGAGAAAATGGGAGGAAAGATAAGTTCATAAGAAATATATTTAATTAGGAATGGATCCAGTTTAAGTGATACATCTGCAGAACAGGTTATTGAAAGTATCAGACCAACTTTATTTAAAGTCCAGCAAATCCCCTTTTTATTCTCCTCAGAGAGAGATCTGCACCAAATATACAATTAAAAGATTTTTCAGAACCAGTTCACTAACTGACAGGCACTGGAATAATTCTTTTAGTTTAACTCATTGAGCTAGGATGCTCACATTATTTAAACATATTGTTTTCTATTTATTCCTGGATTTTCTTAAAATCCCCAAGCTATAACAAGTGTGTAATTTACCAGAGAAAATGAAATTGCTCTTTGTTAAGTACACATTGGAAATCATACACAACAATATGTATTGTACATTTAATTCAGTAAAAAAGCTATATTTTCAAATCCAAATTTGAAACCAATTCAATGCAATTTGGCATGCACTGCTGCATGTCGAGGCATTCTTATGCATTAAACACAGTCCGAAAACAACAGAAATTTTTTGCTTGCTTAAAAATATCCAATCAAGAGAAGCATATTTTATAAAGTCTCCAGTACAAAATACCTTAAGAGATATAATTGTGGATTTAACTACAGCAACATCTAGAATATTTTTTCAATAAAGAATCACAGACAACATGGCTCATGTGAGTAGCTGACTGGTTTATCTAATACACGCAGGGAGTCCACTAGAGAGTATGCCACAAACTCTTGAAACTCAATGACAACCAGAGAAGAGAAACTTTATGTTTTTCTGGTAATTGTAGATGTCTCCTCACTTCCTCCCAGCCCCTGCATTGTGCATCATCAAAACAGCAGCCAAGGTGTTCTTCAAGATCACCAGTCCCATCACGACATTCCTCTGTGCTCCAGACCTTCAGAAGGTGCTGGGAGCCATCCACGACCCATATGTAAACTGAGCTACGTTGAAGCCATTATGCAGGGAAGACTGAAGCCATTATGCTGGCAAGATTGGTTTCGGGAACTCCCAGCCAGAACCCACTGGTTTGAGAATGCCCTGTTCTAGCTCACCACTCAGGTTCAAGCATAGCCTCCAGAGATGGGTGTAGCTTGTCAAATGCCAATCAACCTTTTTACTGCAAGACCCCTGCCACCTCGAGAAGCAAGCACCAAACCAGGACTCCTCCAGCGGAAACCTTATGGGCCTTTGATGTACTCCCCCTTACATAAAGAATCAGGGCCTTTTTCTGTGCTTCACTTCCAGCTCCCATTAGGACTGGAAGACCCATCAGACTCTCCTCTTTTTATATCCAGTTTCTGACTTTGTCTTTATTTCTTACTGATTATTTCAGACTTTTTATTTTCCCAGGCAGCTCACACCTCTTGGGCAGAAACCTACCCTGTCAGGGTGCAGGCAACTCTGTTAGAAAGGCTCCCAGCTCTCTCAAAGGAAGAGCCATTCCCTGTGGGAGAATCTGAAGGGTCACTCACCCTCTCTTTCCTCATCTTCAACCAATTATCCCCTCAAGCACTTTAGTCCAATTAACATCCATGATCTTCTTGGAATATCTCAAACATGCACCCGCTTCAGAGCTTCTGCATCTAAAGATCTCTCTGCTAGATTGTCCTTCATTTACTTCAGGGTTTTTTTCCCTCTCTTCCCCTTTTTATCTTTCTCCAGACTTTCCTGATCACTCCCAAAACACTGGCATCCCACTATTTTCCTCCTGCATAACACTCCTTACCATCTGACAGTCTATATTCTTTGTTTTCGTGTTTACTATTTGTATCCTTTCATGAGGAATAAGCTGGATAAAGGCAGGGACTTTGTTTTGTCTCCTTTGTATTTTATGGGTCATACTGGAGGCTTTCATTTCATGTCCACAGTTCTCTCTTTGCATGCAGCTACTAGGAGTGTTGCACTCTGCTCACAGTTAAGTGCCTCTTCAGGTCAAGTCCGTAGCTGAAGAGAGCCATATGGCCTGAGACACACTCCCTTTTGCATGTTGCCCACAGGAATGGTGATCAGTGGGGGATGTAAGGCCCAGCCCCATCATCTCAACTGGGCAGAACTCATAAGGACCATCCGTCTTGAGAACTCCATATCAGTTGTGATCTGGCTTTTCTAATCTGCACCAATAAAAATTCTTCTCTTCTTAATTCACAAACATAATTCCTAAGAGCAACCATCAGTAAACTTCACATACACAAATCTCAACTTTAAAGTACTTCCTGGTAAATACTGACAGAGTCACAAATGAAGAAACTGAAGTAACCTGTCTAAGGTCACATGGCTCATTAAATTGTAAGCCAGGATCAAAATTCCACAGAATCCAGAGCTCCGTAGATTGTGCTTTGAACTACTGCCTCCTATTGCTACTCATTCATTACATGTCTACACAAACACACAGGTGTGCATGCATGTGAGTGTGTGACAGGGTCCTGCTGCACTACCCAGGCTGACCTCAATTTTTTGGGCTCAAGAAATCCTCCTGCCCAACATATAGTTAGTTGGGGTTACAGGTGTGCACCATCATATTTGGCTTATACTATTAATCATAAGTGTAAACATCTTAGAGTAAATACTTATAGCAACAGAAGAACAGGATTAGGGATGGGGAGACAGAGGGGCATAACAGAAGAGAGGAGATGGCAATCATTATATGCTATGAACTGAGGAGAAAGATTAACTTAAATAACAGACAATAACATAAGCCCACAGGGTTTGAATTCTGCACTGAATAAAACAGATATCAGAAGTAAAAGTGAGAGTGGGAAAGGGATAAGAAGAAGCCATTTAAATTTTTTTTCATAGGATTCTTGGTAGAAAGTACAATTTATATACACCACAGAATCTGAGGTCTGGTGTAGTCATTGTGAACAGCTACTACAAGAGTCAGGATATTTTGAAGACAGGTTTCCTTCCTTCTTGAAATTTCAAGATTAGGTTAGTTACCATATTTGCCATTGGGACTACAGGTAAGATACTCATCCTTTCTGATCTTCATTTAAGGACTATTGTTGTGATTAAATAAATTAGGTACTATATATTAGGTATCCTTCCAACATTTAATAAATCATAGGGCACTTTAAACATAATTATACATGTCCACAAATTTACCTAATCCATATTTTAATATTGGACTGAACTGTAGTACAATCTTTCCTTCTATTTTAAAGGAATCTCTTTCTAAAAATCTCCTGTCCACCTAGAAATACTTTGCCATACTTAGAGCCCTGTGAGAAATTCTTCCTTGTAATATGCAGAATCACACCTGTATCATAAATCCCTTCCACGTCTTCTTCATTGGTTTCCTGTTAGGACAATATTCCTGCTGCTGTAGTTTTAAGAATTATTATTTACTGTTTTCAAATTTTTAACATTATTCCTCCTTTCTTATCTATCTTCTGTAAGTTAAGTTTCTTTGGATACATTTATGTTCCACAGTGTATACAAAAAATATGATTTTACATTCCTTCAAGGTTTTAGAGCTAGATGTCTCTTTAAGTACTAAAAACCATATTGGAGTCATACAGCTATTATTATCCTAGCATCAATATTTTAAATCATGGACTTAAAATTACTAATTAAATATTCAATTCTAACTAAACTGTTCATAGAAACTATATTCTTGAAGTAAATGAGAATAAAAAGCAAAAAGTAAAATGAATTCTTATCATTTCATCTTTAGATTTTGAAGTTTGAAGTTGCTTGCATTTGTGTATTATGATCATCTCTCCTGTAAGTAAATACTATTCTGTTTAACTGATGAAATAAATGAATCTCCAAGGAAACTAAAAATCTATTAGGTATCTTTAAGCCAATTAAAAATCTAGAATGTGAATCTCTGAATTTATCATCCAAAGCCATTTCTATCATACTACACATAATGATTAAATTTCTTCCTCTATATAATTTTTCAAAACACATATGGACAACTCAAACAAAAATTTGTAGCATCCATTTCACTTTCCAAAACAACCTCTAGAAATTCAGAAAACTATTACTGCTCTATTGGAAGAAAAAAATTCTTATTTGTAAAATGGTATTCATGTGTGAAATGCACTGCCATACAGCCAAGCTAATAATAAAGGTTCCCTTCTCCTCCCTTTTCACTTTCCATCATTCTCACTTTGTCTCCCTCCTTCTGTTTGCTTCTTATATTTTTCTAACATTAATATCCATTACATGTTCCTCATTCATTCTACTTCTATGTTATTACTCCATTTTGGTATTGTTTCTCTTTGAAGTAAAGAGAAAGCAAGATAGATCCCAACCTATGAAAAGCTGAGATAAGATTTCAGTTGAGATTCAGATGGCCATAAACTCATCTTCACACAGAATAGCAGCTCTCAGGTTTAGCACAGCAAGAGGAGTTTCTGCTTTCTACCTCTTATGGATTGCCTTGGAAGACTCTCAGACCCTGCATGCTTGGTGAAATTTCTTTCTTGAATCAGCATTACAACTGAACTTTATAAAATTGATTTCTGTTATGCTTGGGCTGTAATGTGAACCCAGTGGGTGGGGCAGGGAGGGATATGGTGAGGCTTGTGGTGTTTACTAGTATCTGACTGTGACATAAAGTGGGGAAAGTACAAACTCTAGTCAGGACAGGGAATGAGTATAGCAACAGGGAAGAAAAAAATTACTTATTACTTATTTTTATGTAAGATTATTTTATGGGATGAATATTCAGTTCCTTGTTATTTAGAGTGCATTTAAATTTTTTTTTCTGTAGGGGGTTATTTTCTTTCTCATAATTAGAATCATAATTTTCCCACTGTGTGTTGCAACGAGAATTTATATGTAATCTCCCTGAGTATAGAAAACTGTGATCATCTTTATCATTGCAGTTCCAGGAATCTTGCCATAGGACCCAGGTTATATTATACTTGTTCAAGTCAACTAAATTCCTGAATATTATCAAATCCATATTAGAAGAAATTTTTAAAAAGTGACTTCTAAATTCTCAAAATTTTTACAAATCTGTCAGTTTTTAGTAATCCACATTATCAGAAAGAGCAGCCCAAGATTTACAATTTATTGCCATGTAACCCTTTCTTGTTATATCTGTAGTGTATATAAATGTTTTAGTTATGGACATCTGAGTAATACTTTGTAAATAAATTTTTTCATTAATTAAAAATAATATGTCCACTGGTTTTCTAACAAAGGTTATCATAATAAAAATTACATGGATAATAATATGAAAATGAGACTTTATTTATAAAAGTAATAGAATAATTTGACTTGTTACTGTATATAGTTGACATCAATCTATTAAAGAATTTTTGTAACCAAATAAGTGGTTTAAATAAACCATGCTCCCTTGTACTTCACAAAATAAAACTATACCCATTGGATCTATCCTGTGTCTTAAATACATTTTATTTTTATAATCACTATCATAATACTTTCTATATTAGTAAAATTTAATTGGGATCCTGTCTTATGTACAGCAAGATAGTATGTTTATGATTAATACTTAAAATATAATTTTCATTTTACTGGACTTACTTTTAATTTTTATTAATCTAGCAAAAACCTAAGCAATCCAGAATTGGATTTTAAAAAGAGAAATAACGGAAAATAGTCGTAACCTTGTCTTTAAAATATGACTAAAAACATGGGTTAAAAAATGATCCTTAAACCACCCACACACACTTGGATTTTGGATTTTGAGAGGAGGCATCTTTAATACTTTTTCTTCCTGCAGTATTTGTTGCTTAAGGAAGTCTGTGGGTAGATAAGAGGTTATTATCCCTCCTACACACCCGATTTCTTATTTACAACATTAAATCTCCATACATACGAGCACTTGAAACACTAATCCTTTTTGTTCAATCACTTTCTAAAATTCTTTGGAATTTGGTAGAAACATTACCTGCCAATAGAACACTTTACAGTATAGTTTATCCTAAAATCTTTTTTTTAAGCATGAGCATATCCAAAAAAGATACCTGAAGCAGACGACTTTTTGACCAAATATTTTTCTTTGAAAACAAAATTCCATACACTGCAAGTCTTACGTTGAAAACTAATAAAGCAAAGTTATTTCTTATATTACAAGTTTTCTGAAACAACAGAGAAAAGCATAGACTCTGAAATAAGAAAAGCTACCCTTTAATATTTGTATGCAGTGTTTGCTTCTTATTACTCTGCAAATTACCCTTATGAATGAATGCACATCTGTAGATCATGTCAGGGACACAGTAAACATGTTTTACTAATAAAGTTAACCAGTTGAAAATTTCGTCTGAATGAACAGATCAATAGTTAAAGATTTTTAAACTCCTATAAAATGCATCCAAACAAGTTAACATAAATTTTATGAAACCTTTATATCCCTTTTATTTGCAATTAAAATGTTCCCTCAAATGCAATAAATGGCAGATATGCACTTGTGCAAAAAGGCTAGGCTTAAATTATCTTAAAAATAATCAAGTCTAATGTTCATTGCTACCAAAATATTTACTCATTTAAAAATATGGTACAATCCAAAAAAGTAAAAATTGATATATTTTAAAATAATTTCAGAAATTGGATGTTTAATAATATGATTTATGATAGTCACACATAATTAATATTTTCCAAGTCAATTTGTTCACTTCACTATTTGGATCAATGCACTCCATTTGGGAAGTATGTTAACTTTTTGTTAAAATAAGAAACTGGAAAAATGACCATTAACCTTCCAAAATGCTTGCAAAGATGACCCAATTATTAACTAAACGTAGTACTGAGAATATATTCTACAGGCACCAACTGGTTAGAATAAACTCTAGCTACAGTTGTTAGATTAGCCAAACAATCATAGGTTATTTAATTACTCTAGAGTAATTCAAAAGAAACTGATTCTGGACCTTCTGATGAGTTGGTTGTAGGCACTATATCAAAATACAGAGCCAAATCTATTCTCTTTATAATAGAATGTGTGTGTGTGTGTGTGTGTGTGTGTGTGTGTGTGCGTGCGTGTGTGTACACCAGGGATTGAAATCAGGGGCACTCAACCACTGAGCTACATCCCCTGCCCCCCTTCTTTTTTTCTGGTATTTTATTTAGAGACAGGGTCTCACTGAGGTGCTTAGTGCCTCGATATTGCTTGAGGCTGACTGTGAACTCATGATCCTCCTGCCTCAGCCTTTGGGGCCACTAGGATTACAGGCATGCACCACCATGCCCAGCTCAAATATATTTTATGTACAACTCAAAGTTTATGTGAATTATACTTTTGTATACCACTCTAATTGTAGCTATTAAGACTTTTGGCATCTTGTAATAAAGATTTTAAATAAAATTAAGACCATTAGTATTCCAGAGCACAGTAACATGTAGATTAGGGGGAGAAAAAGCACAAGTTGGTCAAAAATTAAAACAACACATTTACCTCTAATTTATAAAAGTTTATTCAGCTAAGAATAAATACACATTACTAAAATTTTCAGAATCCTGATTATTTAAAAGATTCAACTCAGAATGAAATGTGTTTTATGCTCTAGTTTTTTTCTAAGCATCTCTTAAGAAATTGTCATGTTTCTTTTTTCCTCTAAGTTATTATAAATCACCTATAATTGAAAGGAATAGAAAAAATAAAAAGGAAAACAGAAAGAAAAGTGGTTTCCAAATGATGTATCATCCATATATTATGAAGTAAGTTATAAATGTCATACTCAAGAGATTAAAATTATTTCCTGAAAAATTCAGCCTTACTCAGATCACAAGACAACATAATGAACCAAAGATTTCAATATAAAATGCAACAAGGAAGAGTAAATTTGACTTCACTTTCATTTGCATGTACTAACAACAGTGAATGAAAACTAAAAACTAGTATCTGAAACAGAAAACTATATCCTATCATTTGAAAACAAGAAAAAATGATGCATGATGTGATAGGAGACTCAATTTAACAGGAAGGGAAAGAAGATAGCCTGTGTTCTATGGATTTTTTTTTTTTTTTTAAGATGCTAGAAAATGAACAAGACTTGTTGGAGGAATAGTGGAACAGTTCAATCTCAACACAATCTCTGCCAAATTAGATAGTCTACACATAAAACTAAATGGCTGGAAGGTATGCAGAATTCTGCATAGAAATTACTTCCTTACAAAAGCAACATTTTTAAAAATTAAATGATTTCTTAATATTCCAGTGATGAAACATCTACTTGAGGAAATGCTTTTTTTTTTCCTTTTCTTTTTCTTTAATATTTAATTTGTTCTCTAAGCTCATCTTTTCAAAGCCTCTAAGGAAGCTTTCTTGAGAGTAGCATATTAATCAACCAGACTGGGGCTGTGGGTCAACTTAATTTCTTGAAGTAGAGAAAGACTGTCCAAAACTCAAGTGACTGTCCAATATCATGTTATGCTGAAATACAGTCCATGCTTGAGTCTTGACCCCTGTTCAATTTTAATCTTGATGGGGAAAAAATATGCTCCAACAAACTGTTCTAATTGTGTTCCCAGGTATAGATTATTTGAATTAGTAAAGCCTTTTACTAATAATTTACATGAGGCAACTTGAAAAATCTTCAAAGTTTCTCAAACTAAATAACTGTGCATTAAAAATCTGCTTTTCCTAAACCCACAGTCTTTTACTTATCTTTCATCAAACTATGCATTTAAAACATAACTCAGAATCATATATTTAATTATTTTACAAAACTTAAGAAGTCCTTGAGATATTTGTATTTTTATTAACACTTTGTTACTAATCTTGAAATTATATCTAGGTTTTTGTTTTGTTTTATGCACATAAAAGTAGAATTTCACCTGGACTTCATTTGGAAAAGCACTTGAGACATTTAGAATGAGTTAATATTAGAATCTTCATTTGGTTCTAAGTACATTGGATCCAACTTGTAAAGTTTCTACCTTTATCTTATATATTCCCATAAACAAATGAAAACATGTATTATATTTTTATGGAAAAGAACTATATTTTAATGTAACCAATAAAGCAAAGATAATATCTTATTTTTCATGGTTTAAATTTGTTTGACATGTTTTACTATTATGAATGAAAGTTCCTTTAATTTCAAACTTCAAATTTGGTAATTAAGACCTTGACTATATGATAGTTATGTGTGTGTTAATATTAGTACATTGGCATTGAGGGAAGTACTACGTACTTTAAAAATGCAAACTTAAATGATGTCCTCATGAAATCTTTCTGTCCTCACATATATTCATGGAAACCTCTGTTAGAAAGTTTTGACATTCTGAGTCTCTGTCTCAAGGACAGCTTACTCACACGCAAGTAAGTGAACAAAAAAGATGAAATGGAGATAGTACATGATTGATAAATAGACTAATTTGCATGGTATATACATTTTCTTAGCAAGGAGAATGATTTTTGTTTTCTCTTTTCCTAAAACAAAAAAATGTAAATTTATCTTAGACATCTGTAATAGAATATACATAAAAATAATCCATAATAATATCCACCTGAGTTTTTAAATATAGAAAAATAGCAACCTCCTACCTCCATCTCCAGATCCTGATCCTGCATCTGGGAGGAGAAAACAAAAAAATAAAACAGAGTTTATATTCACTGGAAAAAAACATATTTAAAAATTTGACATTTTAAAGTTCAAATTTACTTTCTTAATTTAAGCTTATAATATCATTGTAAAAATTACTGATAATTAATCTGATGATGCATAGTCACATGAATTTGTCAATTACTACTAACATAATGCAAAATAAGTTTACTGTAACTTTTGTTCTTAAACTTTATGAAAAAAAATTATCCACCTTTAGGAAAATTCCTAAACTTAACTGTGCAAATTTCCTCATATTTTTATTTTAATCAGGTTGAATTTGGAAACTTTAGCAACATAAAAAATTAAAAATAATATGGTTTTAATAGTAAGTTTTTAAAACTAAACAGTCTAAAAAAACTAAGTATTTTAAAACTAAACATACAGCAAATAAACTCATAGTTAAGGCTTATATTCTTGCAAATTTCACATGACCAAAAAGAAAATGTTTAAAGATAAACCTTTTTATACAATTGATAATGTTTAACAAATACCACAATTGTTTATACTTCTATCTACAAGTAAATTATACTTTGTTTTTGAAATAAAGAAATAAACTTGCATCTTTGTGTTTAAGATTGGGTATATATTAAGTGATGCTGAAAGAAAAAAGTCACCCCCTTCTGAATTTCTCTTCTTTTTCTTCTTCTCTTCCCCCTCTTCCCATGACTAAAACTGACCAAAGTTGTCTATTTCTTATTTTAAATCTTTAAGCATAGTCTGGAACATAATAACATGTTGAATAAACATCTTGCATATTTATTGATAGTCTTCTAATAAGCATGTGGCTGTAGGAAATCAGAACAAAAGTTCAGTAGTATTATGGCTTGCAATTTCCATATATGTTTCTAAATATTCAAGGGACATGGTCCTTAAGACAATTTGTGTTTGACTTGACTCCAGATAAAAAGCTGGGGAAGAAAGGAGGAAAAGATTGGGGAAATGATCCCATTCTCCTAACTACTTCCCAATGGCATCATTGGGAAATAGGGGAAACTTTAATGTTTTTTTGATTATAAGATGAATCATCTTGGCAAACCAGAGACGAGCAGCCTACTAAGGACTTATGATGATGACAGAATACATATGAAAAAAATGTTATGTTACTGGATCTGAATCTGGGCTCCTAGTTAATACATTTCCCACAAGGTAAAAAGTTAAAGTGACAGTGAGACCATGAAGAGACTGTCTAATAAAAAAATATTTTGTGGACAAATATATATATATATGTATATGTATATGTAAATATATGTATATGTATATATATGTTCAATGAAATAAAATTATATCTTCTGTGACCTTTTTATTCCTAGAGATCACAACTTGCCACCTTCAGTCAGTGTCAAACAGCAGTTAAAAAAAAAAATGGAAAATCTATGAAGAAAAAGTATGAAAAGCCCTTTTAGATAATAAAAAAAAAATTCTGATCTTCAATTTATTTACAGCTAGACCTGTTTAACTGAAATTATTTTGGTATTTGCATCATCTCTCAAATCAAAAACATTTTGATTTACTACTCAGAGGAAAATGCATTCAGCAGAACTAGCTTACTAATTGAATCCTGTGGAATCTAAGAGTGTGAATGAGCTCAGGACAGCTTACTCAATTGTGATTACATTTTCAACTTGGCTAAGTGTTTATTTTCATAGTATCAACCAGCACATCAGGGACTAGAATGAAAAGACTTGAATGAATCAGAAGAATGTGATTGTGTGCACTTATAAGAGGCTGGCAAGTCAGAAAGACAGATCTTAGCTAAAAAATATAATTTGCCACAACCTTAATTTCTGGTCTGTTGTTATGACTGTTGCCTCATTTGAGGATAGTCATAGAATCACAGCTATATGCTTTGGCTTTGAAGGAAAAAAATCCTTTCCTCAGTATTCTGGGACTTGCTTATACTCTTCCTGGTTTCTGGGAGACTAAGTTTCTATTTTTTTTTTTTTAATTCCATTTGTCCTAAGTGTCATTTTTCATTTTTTTGTTCATTTATTATGGCTGACTGAATTTTCACATAATTAGTTTTTTTCTTGCCTTCCTTTCTATTTTTCCCACCTCTACTATGGGAGCAACAGGGGTCTCCTTCTCTCTGCCCACCTCCCCCCGGCCCCTTACTTGGGAAGCCCATGAAGCTCATGTGTTGCTGTCACTTTTATTTATTAGTATTCACTCAAGACCAAGGGTGCGCTAGCAAATAAAAAGCAGCAGAGCACCTGCCCACACTGCCTCGTGACGCTTATTCAGAAATGGCATCCATATCCAAAGGCATAGGGCATAGAATCATTTAGGAGAAAAGACTACTGAACAACCAAATCCAAAAGCCTGCACATCACTGCGAGAAACAGCACCAACTCTCTTCTGCTCAGTATGAGAAACCTTGGTAGTCATCAGTACATTTTAGAATAATATTAGCCACTAACAATCAATAGGCTGAAGATAATCTAAGGAATATAAGACTTTTCTCCTTGCTCCTTTTCCACTCTTTCCTAGCCACCAAACACACATCCTTTAATCTAATGTCCTAAAACAGAAATACCTGCTATCTAAGAGGAACTTTTCAATAAAATAGGTCTTTCCCAACACCATTTTCTATTTTTACTATTGAAAAAAATTCATATTTTGTATCATTGTTATTTTCCCTAAATAAATTTACATCATTCAAATTCTCAGAAATTATGACTTTCCAGAAAGTTCCCCATTTGCCATTAAGGATGACTCTTATGAGATATGGGAGTTTCTTTAATACAAGTGTCAATGGTAAAGTCTAACCTAAAGACTCAGCTCCACTTTAAAGAATAGTTTTGTCAAGTTGGGCTGTACCCCTCTTGTTGTTTTCTGCTGTGGTGCTGTTAAGCTCTAACAACCACTGCACAAAAGGAAAACATGGAAAGCTAATGAGGATGTGAAGTCTCTCTCCCCCTTTCTTTATATCACCCTTGGTATAACAGCTAAAAAGCTTTATAAAATCCCAAGTTAGCTGTCAGAAAAGACAGATGTCATTATCAATTATGTCTACCACCAATACATTCTTCAATATAATCTGCTAAGTGATAAGAAGAGCATTTTGTTGAGCTGCTAATGTTAGGTATTAACATCAGAACTTAAACCTTCAAAGATGCCCTCCTGGACAGAACCATATTTTTCTAAACAAACAAGAAAACAAAGTTTATGCTTGCATAGATGGGTTTCTATGTATTTGGTACCTGAGCAGTCAATCAAAATTTCTACTTACACATATTCAACTGTCTGTACCTTATTAAATAACACATTATTTAATTCTACCAACGTACTTATGATACAATTTCTTTTTTTGTTCAGAGTGATTAAAATGTAAAAAGACAATAAGAATAGTACAATGCTTTTTACCAAAAAGTAAGTGGCTTGTCTAGTCAATATAGAGTCTGAATTATTTATTTGAAAATAATAGGAAACACAAGACATGATTTTTGGATTCAGAATTCATAAGAAGGTCTCAGGGAGGGTCACATACATACCTGTGGCACATGATCCTTCTGACACCACAAGTATCTCACTCTGCTGTTTGCACGCAGCCTGCCGCAGGTAACACTCATTCTGGTAGCTCTCCCCGTTGGAGCCACACACAGGCACATAGTCACTGTTGCACTGGAGAACACAGATGGAAGCTAGTGTTTAGTACTGGAGTCAGCATCCCTCTGAAACCCTGAACAGAAATAACAACTTACAAAACAAACCATTGTCTTCAGTTTCAATGATGCCATTTTATCCTATAAGTCTTTAATCTTGTGAATGCATCTCTTAAAGTTACACAAAGGCAGTGTCAAATTGGCCAACCAGTAATTTTATTTAGAGTGGAGAAACAAGATGTATCTAAATTGATCAGTTGATCAAAAACAAAGTGACTGAGCCTGGCACAGTGGTGCACGCCTGTAATCTCTGGAGGCTGAAGCAGGAGGATCATGAGTTCAAAGCCAGTCTCAGCAATTTATCGAGGTCTTAAACAACTCAATGAGACCCTGTCTCTAAATAAAATACAAAATAGGGCTGGGATGTGGCTCAGTGGTCCAGTGCCCCTGAGTTCAATCCCCAGTGCCAAAACAAATAAACAAACAAACAAACAAAAACAAAGTGACTGAATAAGTTGCATGCAAAACATAAAACAACAAATGTATCAGTGCTATTTAATGTTGTTTTTCTTTTTTTTAGATAATAACTTTGGAAAGTCTACTTTATTTATTTTTTTATTTATAGTTGGACACAATACCTTTATTTAATTAATTTATTTATTTTTATTTTTTTATTTTTTATTTTTTTGCCATATATAACCACCAGGAGCTCTGTTTTTATTTTAAATAATGTTTTTTTTTTGTGGTAGTACCTTTGATTTTTTTTTAATTCAAAGTTGTATTTATAATAGTAGTATGCATTATAATTCATAATAAACATATAGAGCATCTTTTTACAAAACACTCTTTGTATACAATGTATATTCGTACCATTCAAATCTTCAATCATGCATTTAGGATAATGACATCCATTTTATTCAACCACCTTTTCTTTTTCCCCCCTCCGTCCCCCCTTGCTCCCTTCCTTCCCCTCCCTCCCCTTTGACCTTTCCAGTGTTCCTCTAATCCTCCTATGTACCCCGACCCAATACCACTGTGAATCAGCCTCCTTATATCAGAGAAAACATTTGGTATTTGGATTTTTGAGATTGACTAACTTCACTTAGCATTATATTCTCCAACTTCTTCCATTTACCTGCAAATGCCATTATTTTATTTTTCTTATATTGCTGAGTAAAATTCCATTGTGTGTATGTACCACATTTTCTTTATCCATTCATCAACTGAGGGACATCTAGGTTGGTTCCACAATCTAGCTATTGTGAATTGTGCTGCTATAAACATTGAAGTGGCTGTGTCACTGTAATATGCTGTTTTTAAGTCCTTTGGGAATAGACCCAGGAGTGGGATGGCTGGGTCATAGGGTGGTTCCATTCCCAGTTTTCCAAGAAATCTCCATACTGCTTTCCATAATGGTTACACCATTTTGCGGTCCCATCAGCAATATTGTTTTTCTGATATATAGCCCACCTGACTTGGAAAAACAATCAAAACAATACAATATTCAAGCTGTTGAAAACAAGGAAATGCTTATCTGTGTCAGGAGCAGAAGGATGTAGCTGAGATATCAAAAATGTTCATGGTTGTTTTTTTTTCCCTAATGAATTTTAATCATTACAAATCTCTGAATACTCAGATGAGATACTGACTTATGAGTTCATTTTATGTAACTTTTCAGCATTGGATGTTGATGTAGATATAGTCTAGCAACAGACTAAAGATTGCAGAGAAAAAAATTAAACAGCTCTGAACTATATGTAAACTTTAGTGACAATTTCAAAGCATGCCTATTAATATATATTTCAGAAAGAGAAAAGTTAATTTTTAAAAACAACCTCATTGCCAAAAAGTACACATTTTTACAAGGGAAATTAGGCAACCTACTGGGTATAGTCATCATAATATAATCACACTCCAAGGCATTAGAGATACTTGGCTGTGTCCTATACCTGCTAATTACACCAGGGATGTGATTATCTCATGATTACTACTACTGATGCACTTCATTGTTTAATTATAACAAATATAATGATCAAGATGATTATTTATAAATTCTTACCTATGCCAGAAACTAAGGAAGGAAAATCATGCATAGATTCATGTAAAAATACTTTTCTCTTTTCCACTTTTAATTGTATTTGGACTGTTGATGTGCTGTAAATGTATGATACATACAAAATAAACCAATGATTTAGTGAGGTCACTAAGAAGGTTTTCATATATATATATGTGATACTAAACCTAAAACTCTATAATAAGTAAATATGAACTCAAAGATTTATGCAAGCAAATGAATTCTCAATAAGGTGAGAATCCAATTGATAAAATCTGAGATGCATTTATGCTCTAATTTCTCATCATATCTATACTTCTGTATCCCCAATCAAGTCTTGCTCTTTGCCTTTATGTAAAATAGCTTAGTCATCCTGACAAATTTATAAATGGTATAAATCAATGTTCTCTGAAATGAAAGTCTTATGAGTCTTGCTTTTTGTCACTGAATAACTTAAATATTATATTTTGCTAACTATGATCTACTTTCCTCTATACAGTAAATCCAAATTGTATGACACTCATATTATGACAGCAATAACTGTTGACAGGAAGATTTTGTACATATTTTAGAAATCTTCTTTATCTTTCTATGATTTATAATGTAGACCTTCTGAAAGCCTTCTATGTAATAATTTCTTTCCATAATTATTCCTTTCATTTCCAGACACAGCTTATTCCTGTCATTAGATTTTATAAGCACTAATTTGATTAAAACTTTTTGCTGATCTTTCATTAATTTCTAGGGCAATAAGCAATTTACTTCTGATTGGATAATATCTGTATAAGAGCTATCTTCAACAGGATGGATGGATGGATAGAAAGACAGATTGCCCTGTGTAAGAGATATCGTCCACAAGATAGGCGTGTGTGTGTGTGTGTGTGTTTGTATTTCTAAATACTGACCTACAATAGGACTGAGCATCTCCTCTGCTACTCAAAACAGGCAATAACAAAATGTCAGCAAAGAGCTGAGTTTTCCAATGAACATATTAAAGGGAAAACAAATAAAGGGGACTAGTGTTCATGCCAGACCCATGGCCAGGAAGGCAAGAGAATGGATAGGTGCTTGATACGCGTGCTGTGTTCAGGACCTTGGATGAAAGAAAATTGGCAGGATTTATGGGGCTTGCTAATACTATGATGGACTCTAAAGTACATGGAGGAAAGATGGGAAAGAAGGAAACAGCTGGTAATGTTCAACAGACTTGCTAATTCTTTCAGTAGACACCTAAGAGTCAAAATTGCAGGGACAGCTGAACCCATGTGTGGGTCCTGACATTCTTTGCCATTGTCTATTTTTTCATCTCTCTTTTCACCCCCAATTAAAATACTTTGTGTGTAGATATTTGGGTCCACATTTTCTTCTGTCCCATCACTAAAATTTCTCTATTTGGCCTTCTCATAAACTTCTGCAGAATACTCAAAAGAAGAGTCCGTGGACTGGGAGTGGGGAGTGGGGAGTGGGAAGTATTTATTATCTCTGTCAAGTGCTATTACACAATGCTGATATGCATCTTAAAATATCAAATAAACTGATAAAGTGTTCATATGTCGTTTCTGAGAAATGTAGTAAGCCAAATGTGAACAGTTCTAAAACAAGAGCTGCCAAGTTCCATGCACAAGCCAAGGGGAGATTTGTACAGAGCTGAAAAGAGCTTAACTGTAGATTATCACCCCAATGCTTTTGGCCTTTAGTACCATGACTTGCACTCATAATATGAATAACACAAGGAGGGGGCATACTCTATGTCATTTGTATTCAAGAGTGGGGGTCAAGTCCTAGGTCTTCCTATTTCCCTGCCTTGGTGTAGCCCTTATTTATATTACTCAAAAATTAAATATTTAACAAGTTCATACTTTAGTTTCTCCTTTTGAAATGGTTAACTGCGATAATTAGGGAATTAACATAGTTATGCTCTTAAAATAGGGAATACTTTGGAAATCTCATTATAATAAGAAACGTAAATTATTTGGTTTTTATAACATGTATTTTAACTAGCAGTCACCATCTAACATTAACACCAAAACAGGGAATTTCTAGAGTTAAGAAAAAAAAAAAAAAAAGAAAAAAGAAAAAACAAGATAACAGCACAAAAATATGCTAAACCATACATTAAAATATACAAAATTATTGGAAATAGTTTTTATTAGTAATGATGATACCACTCAGTTTTAGATGAAGGGACAAATTCAGACGGTTAGTGACTTCCTAAGGTCCACCTCATTGGCTGGTAAAAGAAAAAACAACTCAAGCCCAGATGGTTGGGTCCATAAATGTATGTGTTGGACAAACTTCCTCACAGAGGAAAAAGTGATTCTATTTTGCCTAAGCTGTTTTTAAAATCTTAAGTTTATTTTCTAAATATGTGTTTTTCAATAGAATGTTTTTGTTCCAAAATTTCTTAATTGCTTATGATATCAGCAATCTATCACACCAATGGATTCAATAACTTGATATAATGGAGTATATGGAATTCATTTTTGACACAAAGAAATAAAAATTATGTTAAAAGTATTTCGCATGATTTATTGCTTATTTGGTTAATAGAATTTTTTAGCTGAAATTTCAGTATCTAGAAGCTATCTATGACTTATGTTTCATATATTGTCGGCACCTTCCACAGAATCTGGCATGTAGAAGGTGCTCAACAGATGTTAAGTGAATTCTGTTATACTCCCAGTTGTCAAAGGCTTAGGAAGAATGGCTTGGGATATGGTATATTTCTCTTCCAAGAAAGAAAACGATAAAAAACCTGCATATGTTGCAGTCCTTTGACCATTCCGTAAGCAACTTTTACTTCCCTGTGGCTGAATTTCCTTAAATGTAAAATTTTATTGTTTAAGAATGGTGACAGTGACTCTGTGTTGCTTCCTGAGCTAGGTCATTTAAAGACATCCCCCCCTCTTAGCATATTTTCCCTTGAGAACCAGCCTTTGTGCTAGCCCATATAGAGATCAACATGGAGAAAAACAAGGTCCCCTGCTGGCACAAGTTAAAATCCTGAGATGCATAGAGCACCTAGCCTTTGAGTGAGCTCAGCTAATGGCAAAGGAAGCAGAGATGAGATGTTTCCAATGAGTCTTATACAAATTGAAGATTTATACAAAAAAATAAAAGTCCATTGTCTTATGCTTCTAAGCTCTGGGCAATCTGTTATATAGTCCTGGTAGTGAGACATTTGTAAATCTAAAGCATAGTTTGCTAAATAAAAATATTTAATACTTGAATTAAATAAAATCTGAAAACAAAGTTTCATCATATTTTAAAAATAAATTATAAGGGGATTATTGATCATTGTATGATGAACACTAGTAACTATATCCAAACTTCTTTTTCTTTCTCCCTCTCCTTTCTTTCTTTTCTTTCTTACTTCCTGCCTTCCTTTCTCCTCTCTTCCTATTATTCACCTATCTACTGTATTTAAATTTTCACCATCATAATTGATTTACCAGATTGATCAGCATATCATTTGGTATATAGACAGGAAGGTAGGATGCAATAGATTGCCATTTTTGTAATTTATATAATCACTTAAGAAATTTGTACAGATTATCTCTTATCCAAAATGCCTGGGACAAGAATTGTTTCATATTTTAGAGTTTTGGTGATGTTGGAATACTGGCATAGAAATTGCTCTATAAGCATCCCTAAACCAAAAGTCTGAAATCTAAAATACTGCAAAATCCAAAATTCTTTTTGTATCATATACAACTTCAGAGCATTTTGAAATTTGTATTGTTGGATTAGGGATGCTCAGCCTTCATTGCTTTGGATACTAAGAGTTGTACATAAAAATCTGGCAGTTTGTAATTGATATTTTCATTTTCATGTCTAATATCTTGGGGGAAAACTGCATTTGGTGTCAGGATCTAGCTTCTTACTCAAGGATCACCAGCTAATGGTGAATTACTTACATTTATGAGCTTTGATTGATCCATATTTAAAAGGAGAAGAAAAAATATTATCCAGTTATAAGAAATAAGTGAGATAATATGTTTAAAGGGTAGAAATACATTTATTTTAAATCATCTAAGCAGGGTGAAGGCTAAAACATGTTCATTTAGTGGGTCAATAATAACACAAATTGGAGTTATAGGTTATATGCATATATGTCCATTTCTCTTTTAAATTATCTCTCAGCAAGAAAAACTATAGTCTGCATCCTATTTGAAGGGAAGAATTCATGTGTGTATCTGAAAATGCAAGGGAAACAGAAGTTTAGAATAGTATGTAGAAAAATAGGTTTTCAGAACTTCTCAGCTTTCATCAGGTACTAGTGCAGAAAAACAAAACCAAAACAAAAAGTTCAAATTCATGTGGAAGTACCGTGAGAAGACTGTATATATTCTATGTTCCTGGTATATGCAAATTCATTATTACATGTACCATTCTATATTCCTGGCATATGCAAAATCTAAATTTTCTACTAAGAAGATGTTTATTTTCTTCTGACAGGTTGACAACTATTGCAAAACACACATTAATAGCAGTAGTAATCAAGTAGTAAATTTAAAAAAATTACCTTTTATAAATTTTACATTTTACAAATTTATATTTTAGTTTTCTATTTACACTTGCATTCATTGCTCTCTACAATCTAATTCCACTCAAGAATTTTTTAAAATTAATGACAAATGTATAAAAGCACAAATATTTTTCTGATAAAAATTTTACCAGAATCTTCTGTGGCAGCTGAAAATCAAACACAATTCCTTTAATAAGGAAAGTGCACTTTTCCAGTTATTAGCATTTATCCATTTAGAGTTCTATCTACTCTTCCTTCCCCTCACGGTGAAATATTAGAACATGGATTTCCATTTAAGGAATGTTCTTCTATACTGTTTATGAATTCATTTATTATATCTACCTTTTCTCAAAAATAAGACAAATTTATGATAATCACAAAGTTAAAGGGAAAAATTTCAGGAAATCATGTGTGTGGGGGTGACTTTAATTAGTGATGTGTCTAACTTTTTTTTTCCCTGTTAGTTAACATTTTGGGGAAGTATGAATTGGGGAGTTCTCATGCTCCATTTTCTCTTGTAGTTCATTGAAAAAACATAATTACATTGTTCCTCATAGTAGAGCTTTGAAAGTCTATGCATATTAAATGTGTTTTTTAACACTACAGTATGGTCTTAAATACTGGGGTATAGTCATAGCAGTAACCACCCACAGGAGGAGGTGCACTTTACAAATGGCACTTCTTTTACTGTGTTTCTGAGAATGAAGAAAATAAAGTCTATGAAGCTTTTAAAAGTCAAACTATATTGAAATATGAATCCCCTTATATATTTCAGTGAGAGGTTAAATTCAGTCTAAAATATTTAAATTTCCTCAACTCTAAATGTTACACATTGAATCAAATATTTAGACCCGAATTTGAGATTGATGCTTTTATTTGTTCTATAAGTTCCTTTTACTTACAATCTTGGAAAGTGTTCCTTATCTCACACATATAAAGTTTTGTTTATATGCACGTTTCCTGGTTGAATTTTATATTGACATCAAAGGATATTTAAAAAAGTAAATAATATTCAAAGGTGGTATAGAATATTCACACAACATCTATGTAATTGAAGGTATATATGATTAAATGAATATTTTGAGAAGAAAAGAAGGCTTATAATTTCCACTATGGAAAACATTTGTTAAATGATGATGATAATAACATTGAGAGTTTTATTTTCAAGAGATACTAATAATCTAGTCTTAATGATACCTACTATACAACTTTTTCTGTGTTTTAATATTTGAAAACTTTATAATACAAGACCAAGTGAATCTTATGTTAATGAAGTGACTTGTACTTCAATGCAATGTGCTTATTTTGATTCCTGGGAGATTCAGTTCCAATTCAATGTGGTATCCACTGAAAAGTTACCATATTAATAAGGTCCATAATTTCCAAACTAAATAAGTAGTTTCAAAGTCACTTTAATTGGAGATTATTTAAAATTTAATTAATCATATTTGTAGGATAATGAAACCCAAGACCATTAAAACAAAGAGCAATAAGTTCAAAAGATGACATTTCTAGTCAAAAAGAAAAAAGTATACAGATCCACACTTTTTACAGATCAACTCTTTTGATTACTACCCCCCAGTCTCTTGACTTACAAAATGCATGCTAGAAGGGTCAGCATATACAAAAAGCACAACCTGAAACTTTCTACCTCCAGTGGCATGATAAGTATGGTACACACAATTCTTCAAGAGGTATACGTTTTCCTGACATCTGTTGGCTCTCTTGCCAACACTTTTGCTTGATGCCAGCTTTCTTCTTAGCTCATATAGCTATAAATTGACAAGTGATGGTTGTAAAAGGTTGCTTCCTAGTCCCTTTAATGAATTTGAAGATGCAAAGACATCTTACCTTGAACTGACAGACGCAAGTCACAGTGTCTCCAATTCTTAAGCATTCCCCATCGAATTTACAGGTGTTGGTGTCACAGAGGAAGAGATCATTTTCTCTGTCATCATAACCTCAAATTTAAAGAGAACACTCCAGTCATTAAAACATGTTAGATTTTGTCACCAAAGGACCACCCTAAATCTTTAAAAGAATTTTCCTAAATTTTAATTCTAACAACCAAGACACATTCTACCAAAAACCTCACAAGCTAGTTAAGTGATCAACAAACATTTCCATCCTTCACAGCTATTTTGTAGTCAATTCTCCTTCAATATCCTCTTTTAATAGTGCATTTTTAGCTTGGGTGAATATTGACAACAGTGAATGAAAGTTTGACATTTGCTACATAGCTTCTTTTTTTCCCTTTTTTTTTCATCAAATGGAATATATATATATATATATGTATATATATTGCATATGTATATGAAAAATATTTTGGAAAACTCATAATTTTGGGAAAGAGTTTGGGAAAGAGCTGGTGATGGTCTGTGAATGCCATTTTACCATTTATCCATATTTAATCATTCCTTTTAAGGTCTGAAACTATCCCTTATTTGGAATTTCTCCAGACAAAGAGGAAACAAAGCCCCAATAATAAAGATAAACAGGCACAGTGTTTTCTGTGATGGTCTGTCTGGCTCAAATGAAGATTGATCACCTCTAAGTTAACAGGGTAGGAGGGGGATGCCAAGTTCTTGACAATCTGCCTGGAAAACCAGTTCATTCTTTTCAGTTTGTGCAGATCCCTTTAAGATATCTGGCCAATAATGAATTTCTCTATTGCCAATGATAATGTCACATTTAAGTTAGTTATTTCCCAAAATAATACCATAGTTATGGATGAAGCAAACTAGTCATGTTGGACTAAAAAGCCATCAACATATGAAACAATAGATCTTGAAGATTGTTTAATGTTCTTATAACAAAGCATCTAAAAAGTGACAAGGCACCTGCAAAGTGGAACTTATTCTTTTGAAAACGCTTATGTGCATGCATAAACCAAGAATAAATTTTAAAAACAGGTGAAATTTATAAAAATGTCAAATTGAGAAATTACCAAAAACATAACAAAGATCTATTGACCCAAATGTAACAGGGTTGCAATTCTCAACTTGTTTTAAAAATGACAAATTGAAAGGATGCATAATAATTTTCCTCTTGGAATTTATATCAGTAATAACTAAGAAGTACATATTCTTTCACATATAAGTTACAGTTAGTCATCTCCTCCTCTCAAAAGTTACATACACTTTGGCTCACATACATCCCTGAAAGTCACTTCATTCAGAGCCAGATTTAACTGTAGCAGAATTATATTTACAGAAGATGAAAAATTACATGCACACTTGCTAAAACTAGAACACACCAGACCTAGGGGACAATGCCCAGTCATGTTAATGGAATTTAAAACGCCAATGAAATCACACCACAATTCCACCTGGTATAGTACAAGCTGTCATACTGAAATGCAAAGACTGCTAGGAGTGCAGCAACTCCCATCCTATGGCCCTATTTAATTAGCAGGCTTTAGCAGAGTGAAGCCTGCCAAAGCTCTTGCTTTCAGACTCTGAAGGGATCCCAACAAGTAAGAGGAGCAACAGACCCACTCCTAACCCTGTCCGGAAATGGAGGAGTCAGAGCCCACAGAGGTCAATTCACCTTCTGTCCCCCTGCATGTGAGCCTGCCCAGCCTTGGTCATACCTACTCTGGCCTGGGAAATTTGTGAAGGGTTCCTTCTCAACTTTCCTCCATTACATAGGAGGTTAGGGAAGTAGGGGAGGGGTACCTTTGGATTGCAAAATCAAATACAATGTCTTTTGCAGCCAAGGAAAAAGGGAGGGAAGGGGGAGGAGAGGCAGGGAGAAAGGCGGTAGGGGTGGGGGGTGGAGAAATAGATAGATATTGAGATTGATTCTCCTGATTAGAATCTATGTGACCTGGTCTTGAATGCGAGACCATCACACTCATGGCACTTTTGCCAGGAATCAGCGATTCCTCTGCAGTCACCATTTGATTTATTGCTTTCTCGCTTGTTCTTTCTCATAAAAAGTTATTTCTCGCTCATCCTAGTCAGACTTTTTCTCTAATGATGGGAAATGTTCTGTGTTAGTGTTTCCCCTAGGGTTGGCACTGTTTTCAGTGAACCCAGAAAACCATCCCGTTTAATATTTTTCAAAACCCTCGAGGCTTCAATTTAAGTGCAAGCATTCAAAGGTTCCAGCACCTGTACTTTCTGCCCATCCCAGCAGATCCCCCTTCACCCCTTGGAGGGGAGGGGGCTGGCTGAAACAGCTCCCTGTTTTATCTGGATGGAGGTAGAGGGTCTCAGGTTTGGGGCGGTGGGAGACTAGAGGCTAGGGAGACACACTGGTCTATGCAGGATAAGAGAGTTCTTCTGAATGGTTAAGGGGGTCCCGTGGGGGGCCGGATTCTGGGCTTACCAGAGCAGTTCCAGCCGGTGGGTGTTTGGCAGTCACTTAAAGAGGTAGGGAAAGCAGCGAGCTTCACTGGGCGGGCTACAATGAGTAGCATCACCGGCAGCAGCAGCAGCCAGCAAAAGCCCTCGCAAAGTGTCCAGCTGCTGCACTGCCGCGGGGACTCCCACAGCACCATGACTAGTTCTCGCAACTCTGCAGCAGCAAACGGCTTCTGAAGAACACAGAATTTCGGGGACCAGGCAGCGGGCTACTGAGCATCCCTCGGACGGCGGCAGCAGAGACGGCGGCGGCGGCAGTGACACCCGGCGGGGAAGCTGCAGCCAAACCCGCGCATGATCTCCAGAGTTTCAGCAACATCCAGTGACCCGGCTCAGCCCGGGGAGTGAGAGGGTCTTCCGCTGAAAAGCAACACCGGAGATGCAGAGAGTTCTTGCCATAAGGAGGGGGCTCCGAGAAGCAGAGAAGACAGAAGTCCAGGAGGCAAAGGAGAGGAGCCCAAGGAGGAAGGGTGGAGGGAGAGTCAAAGCGCCCCGCAGCCTAGCAGCCGCCTCTCGCGCTCTGCCTCCCGCATCCCTCTGGCGTTTGGGAAGCAGCAGGTCCTCAGCCCGCCCGGGATCACGTGGGAAGCGGCAGTCCGATGCTGATTGGTGGAGCGGGATGCAGGTCCCGAGAGGGAGGGGTCGGCGAGGAGGTGCAAGGAGGAGGCGGCCGTGGATGCCACAGATGGGCTAGCTTGCCAGGCTCTAGCCCGAATGGAGCTAGGCGCGGATAGTTCATGTGAAGCAGCTCAGGCTTCAGGGTGGGCGACCCCCACACTCCTTTATAGCTCTTGCCTCACTCTCCGCTCCAGGACGCCCCCTACCGAGCGCAGGGTCCAGAGTTGCGCCTCTCTTAGATGCGTGACCCGGGGCTATGAGCACCCGCCGCGGCTGGATGGCGTCTTCCTGGAGCTGGAGATGGTGGGGGCGGAGTGGCATAAGAGCCGCAGAAGCAGGGCAGAGAGGGGAAAGCGGGCAGGGAGAAGAGGGCGTCCTGCAGGCGCCCGGCGCTCAAGCGTGAGGGAGCGCGCCTCCTGAGCTATAAGGGGTTGAAAGCTGGAAATGTCGCGGCGGAGAGCCCAGGGACGTTTCTTTAGACAGTAGCTGAGAGAAGGAGAGGGTGAGAAGAGATGGGTGTGAGTGTGAAAACAGCTCTGGCAGGCCTGGAAGCAGCATTTCCCACAGGAACCTGCAACCCTGAGGCTGCTTGCCGCGCTGGCGCAACCAGCCTTGCAGGCTTTTTCCTCTTCCGAGTCTTTTCTCCCTTCTCCCCTTCCTGGCCTCCTGCAGCTCCGACCCAAACCCAGGGGCGGAAGGTTTGAATCCCTGTCTCCCATCACACGCTCTTCTCCAGCCCAGAGCCTATTTGTTGCCGCCGCCTGGAAGGTGCGGCCAGATATGTTTCGAAGGTCAGATTTGGTCGGGACAAGTGGTCTGAGAAGAAGGGAAGGGCTCCTCTGCATAAGCAATGGGTGGGTTTCCTGGAGCGTCCGCTGGAAAGCAGCGTCCGGAACAGCCGGCTCACTTTAGCAGCACTGGCAGTAACCCTGGGCGCTTTACGCAGGTCTCTGCCTGATCACCAGTGACCTGGAGAAGCTAGAAGGTCTAAATCGGCTGGAGTCGCTGGCCCTGCGCGTTTCTTCATTTCGCTCCAGCGGGCACTGGGCAAAACGGCATAGCGGGACCCGCCTTCTGCCTGCTGCATTCTTCGCGCAGTTAGACGCACTCTTTAGCCTAATGGGTTTTTAGTCCTTAGGACCCATAGCTTTCTGGGACGGGATGGAGAGGAGCATCTTTCTCCTGCGACTCGGTCACTACTGCAGTCACAGTGATTTGGATGCCCTACAAGGAAGAGTTGCAAGGAAGAGTTCTCTTTTTCTTTCTTTTTTAAAATTATTTTTTCTCCTTCTTGTGTGTGTGTGTGTGTGTGTGTGTGTGTGTGTGTGTGTGAGAGAGAGAGAGAGAGAGAGAGAGAGAGAGAGAGAGATGAATGATTCAGGATTTTCTCCCCTTCTCTCCGCACCCTCCTTCCTCTGTATTCCTACCTCTCCCCTCCTCTGTCTTTTCCTTCTCTTTCAAAAACCCTCATAGCTTGTGTTCCTCTCTTTAAATTTCCCTTTCTCCTTTCTTTTTCTGTATCCTCTGAATTTAGCACAGCGTTGTTTGATAGCATCTAACAGGCAATTAGTGTCCATTCCTAATCACTTAAAAAAGACACCTATATACTTTGAAAATGGGGAACATCTATCTTTTTCAGACACCACCAGAAAAACAAATTGTGCCCCAGCAATCTTTTTAAGTACTTTAACCTCCGACCTCCTCCCACTTCCTTGCTTTTTAACTTCTCCTTTGAGAGATGTGATCGTGCAGCACCTCGGTGTCTCAAAGAAAAATCTTTCCCCCCACCCCCATGTGAAACCCATCCCTTTATCTTGCATCTCCGCCTCCATCCTAAGACTACCTCCCCCTCCCCCGCCCACCTCCAAAGATTTCTGAATCTCAGTGTCTCTCACTCCTGGCAATTAAGCAGCGGATCCCAGCATTCTAGTCAGTGGCATCTCGCTCCTCACCGACGAAGACTCCATTAAAACAGATCAATTTGACCAGACGTTAGAGGCATCAGAAAATCGGCTTCTAGACAGAGCAGCTAAATTCTTTAAGGAAACGGAATGCCCAGTAGATACAACTGCCAACCAATATTGCAAAAGCAAGAAATCAGAGATGCCTTTCAGTAGAGACAGCAGCATAAATATAAGCTTAATGTAAATCAAGCTATAACAACTCCGCAGTACAGAGTGAGAACATGTCATTATCCATAACAAGGCTGGTGTGGTAACTAATCAGGCTTATGAAAATAAGCCATGCTTGAAACTAAAGCAAAAGTCCTTAAAAGTGTTTATGCAGTAATTATGATAATGAAATGAGACCTGCAAAGATTTCAGGGCTTGGTATTTAAGTAGAATTGTACAGAACCTCTTAGGATAACTGTTATTGAATTCTTTGCTAAGTAAAATTTTGGCATGCTTTCTAGTAATATGTATTCTTCCTAAGACATTTTTCCCAAAGTAACTTAAAACTCCAAAGGAGTTAATTACTGGTTGTGACTGGTTAACAAATACAGTTGCTTCCACAGAGGTTCTTTACATTATTAAACAGTTCGAAGCAAAACCTTTCCAATGGGAATGCTGTGATTTTTATTCTCCTTACCATGTACTTAGTGTTATAGTGCCACCAAGAAACAAATTTTAAAACTGGCAAGCACCACCAAGTGGCAGAAGAACATCATTCACTGAACAGAGCATTGTATTGTTGAATATGTAAATAAAATATGTATATTGTTTAGTCTCATCATTAGGCACCAAGGAAGTAGACAGGCATTAAATTTTATTGCAATGAAGATTGTATTAATGATTGGATTAGGGCTTTAGCTTTTTCCCAACAGGGTCAAATCAGTTTACTTATATGAATTAAATGTAAAACCACGTCTATGAACTGTACCTTATGTATTATATAATTGCTAAGAATATGATCCAATCATATCATGCATTTACAAAGTTCTCATTTTTTTTTTTTTTTTTTTTTTTTTTTTTTTTTTTTGGTACCGGGGATTGAACTCAGCGGCACTAGACTGCTGGGCCACATCCCCAGCCCTTTTTTGTATTTTATTAGAGACAGGGTCTCACTGAGTTGCTAAGTGCCTCGCCATTGCTGAGGCTGGCTTTGAACTCGTGATCCTTCTGACTCAGCCTCCCAAAGTGCTGGGATTATAGGCGTGCGCCACCGCGCCCGGCTAAAGTTCTCATTTTAAAATAGTATACAATATTAGTTTTCAATAATCCAGAGCTAGAGCACTTTATTTTGGCATACACACCCTAGAACTGGTGCAGAGGGATTGAGTCAAGTTGTCATATTTTAAAGTAGAAATAGCACAGAGATTTTTTTATTATTATTATGGAAAACTTCTCAAAGGTTTTAGTGGGAGGGGTTGAGATGTAGCTCAGTGACAGAATGCTTGTCCAGCCTGTACAAGGCCCTGGATTTTGTCTCTAGCACTCATTGAGAAATATGAGAATACTTAAATCTTAATGGGGCTTGGAGAGAGGAAAAGAAATTATCCCAGAACAAAAATTATTTAAGATAGATAAAAGAACCTGGGAAAATAAGACACACTGGCAATTAGAACTGTTTTTCCTTCCTGACCTCTAATATTTTCTGGTAATTTTAATAACAATAGGAGTGTAGAGTATGCTTCTTGCAGTGTCAGACATTGTCCTGTGCAAGAAAAAACATTAATTTTATTTTTTCCTTACAATGCCCCAAAGAGACAAAGAATATCATTATTTGCATTTTATAGAAAAGAATATAGCTTTCAAAGCATTAAGCAACTTGGGCCTCAGCAAAATTCAGTCTAATTTCACACAGGGAGCAAGTCAACATTTCCTGCTATATCAATGCTTCTTTATCTTTGAGAGAGGAAAGTGTAACTGGAAATATATTAGCTCTTTCCCTAAAAATGTTTTGTTTGCCTTTTGTTTGGAGCATCACTAAAATCCAAACTCATTAAATCTCAAATAGGAGAAATAATAGTGAGTTTTTGTATCTGTTCATATCATTACTTGAAAAAAATTAATAGAAAAATTCCAGTTTAACTAGCAGGAATTATGATTCAAAAAATCTGGAGTTGGACCCTGAATATTTTAATATTCATCCTTGAATGAGAATTAAGGTACCACTTATACCTATATGACAAGTGAAAGGGTATCTGAAATTTTGCTCATTTTTCATAGAGCTTTGGGTAGAGAGGTTTTTATAGACAGAATAAAGACTTAAACTCAGTGTACAAAGAAGCTATTGTATGAGTCTCTCTCTCTATCATTCATATTTACCAGATACATATTGATTATAATATGTTGGACTTAGTAACTTTCTAATTATAGTTTCCTCATTTATACGATGTGGGTAAAAATAATACCTCCTAGGGTTGTTCTGAAGATAAAGAGAGAAATAATGTATAATTTAATGGTAACGGCTTTCAGAGCAACTCTTATATAAATGAATGAGTGAATGAATGATTGAATGAACGAATACAGAAATGTATGTGTACTTAGATGCATAATTGAAAGTAATTAAGAGGGCACAAATAAAATTATATGTTTGTTATAGTGAAGTATTTGATTAGTTGATTATAGATAATTGAAGTATGATATTGTTTCTGTTTCTATCCCCATACCTTAACATTTTATCCCATAATTTGCAGCCCATTTAAAATGGGCAGGTACATATATAGTCCCCAATAAATATTCTTAGTTTTCATGTATAATATTAATATGTAAAGTGTATATTACCAATATTTAATAAAGGGATCAGAATTTTGTTTATAGAAAATGCTATTGACAGTGTTTCAGAAAAAAAAAATCTTTATTTCTGATTGATATTTTTAACTCAGAGTAATTCAAAATGTTATTTTCTAACTTTACTTAATAATAATATGTATAAATAATGTATAAATTATGAGCTGTAATTTAAAAAATAATTTTATAAAATTTCTTTATGCTTTATTGATTCCTGTGTTCTTAATTATTTTTGATTGTTTATGTTTAAAAAATGTCAGTACTGGATAGTATATTTCATCTTAGGACAGTGGGCCTCAGTTATAATTTCACTGGAAATTAAAAAGACACTAATGCAAAGTTCCCACCCAAGACTTGGAAACTCTGGGAATGACGCAAAGACATTTTTTTTAACAGTTTTCCTGATGATTGTAACATATTTCCTCGACTGTCATCTTTCTGGGGACAATGAATGGGTGGGTGGCTTGTTCCTCATTATACAGATATTCAAATTTCAGGAGGTAAAAAGTGTTTTCTTTTTACTTAAAGCTTTTTAAATACACACTTCACACAAAGTGCCCTCTGTTTAAGCAGTTAGTGAAACAGTTAATATTTGCCATTAATTTGCAACTAGTTTAGAAAAAAGAAAACAAATACCATTAAAATTCAAAAGATTCAATAGTTAGCTCAATGCAATTTGATGTCCTTTTTATTTACAAATTCAAATAGTTTCATGTGGATATTATTTTGATCATAGCCTTATATAAGAGCTTAGTCTATTACTTTTCTTCAAATTCATTATGAAACTTATGTTTTGGAGTCAAAACCAGGAGCTAGAAGCAGTTTAGGATGAAATGCTTTTCACGTCTGTCTTTGGCTACTCATGGTTTCCACTGGCTTTGTGTGAAGAATTATTAAGGTGGTTCTTTGCAACTTATGTTATTAGCACCATCCAGCCTATTATGTTCTGAGCATTTTACTCATTTATTTTTCACAATACACCTCAGTCATTTCTCCCTCTATTATCTATGACAGCAGATCCCTTAAGCGCTAATAATTCCTAATCACTTTGCAACTCCTGTCTCTGTTTTGGAAGGAAGGAGGAAAAAGAAGAGTGAAAAAAGATGTGGAGAGGGACTTCTGTCATACACTAAATTTAGTAAATGCCTCCTATAAACACTCCTTCGTATTGTGCATTTACATACTAAAGGCTCTGAGGAGCCCTGCAGTAAAATCAAACCCAAACACATCAAATAAAACTAAACACCTGTTTAACTTTATTGAACTCAGATTTTCCAATATTATTTGATCATGAATCCCTTTAGCAAGAAAAACTACAATAAACCATGGCAATGGATTTCGGTACATTACTCTATTATCATAGTTTAAAGGAAGTAGCCTTTTAAAAAATCTTATCCACATTTTAGGAGAAAGGGCTGGCCATTCCCTCTGATGTATATCTTTGCAGTTACAACAGTAAAGCCAGCTCATAATCAGGTGTGAGTTGTCTAAACTAGCAGCATAAATGTTCCACAACTCTGTTTTCTGATGCAATGCTCCCTGCCATTGTGAAAATTTTGGTTAAGATGATTAAAATAGCAGCTTTTCTTGTCCCCCCCCCCCACCATACAACCTACAAATTGTCCTTGATTTCATCTTATACAAATTCTAAATTACAGTGATTTCCTTAGCAGTGATTGTAACATAGGGTCAGTCAGATACAGACTGCATCTGACAACATTACTTTTTGAAAAACCATATCTTATATTGTTGAACATGCTAAAAATGCTTAAACAGAAATTTTCACAAGATTTTAAGGAGAATTTGATTGATTTATTTACACTACATTGCTTATTTCTTTATGGCATAGATCTGGATAGATAGCCACTCATCAGCTAATTAGAGCTCCCCATATAATGACAAGGCAAGATCACAGGACAGGTGCTGGGCACCTGTAAATATCTGAGTTGGAATTTTGTCCTGTTACCTAGAAGATGGGGGTCCATGTTCTACTTAGTTTCTCTGACCTTCAGTTTTCTGTCTTGACTAGAGTTCTTTTTATTACTTGGGTATCAAATAAACTTAATCTGTATAAGAAAAGAGACAGTATGTCATGGAACTCGGGTGGGAAAGGAACCAGGGATGATAGGAAAGACTGAAATCTATAAATAGAAAGTTGACAGAGGTTGCTTGGCAGGGTGGCTGGACTGTGATTCCAGTGCTTCAGGAGGCTGAGTCAGGAGGATCACAAGTTCAAGGACAGCCTCAGCAACTAAAAAATAAAAATAAGCAAAATAAAAAGTGCTTGGGGTTTAGTTCAGTGGTAAATATTTTCCTGGCATGTGCAAGGTCCTGGATTCAATCCCTTGATTGTAGAAAGAAAAAAAAAAAAAAAAAAAAAAAAAAAAAGAGGAGAGAAGAGAAAGAAGAAAGAAGAAAGGGAGGAAAGAATAAATAAAGAAACCTTAAGCGAAGTTATGCATTAACTATAAGAAGAACAGAAATGAGCTGGTGGTGGCTCATGCCTATAATTCCAGAGGGAGGCTGAGGCAGGAGGATCTTGGGTTCAAAGCCAGCCTCATGAATTTAGCAAGGTGCTAAGCATCTCAGGAAGACCCTGTCTCTAAATAAAATACAAAAATGGGCTAGCGGGCTGGGATTGTGGCTCAGTGGTAGAGCGCTGGCCTAGCAAGTGCGCAGCCCCGGTTCGATCCTCAGCACCACATACAAATAAACGCATTGTGTACAACTAAAGCAAATAAATAAATATTTTTTAAAAATGGGCTAGGGATGTGGCTCAGTGGTTAAGTGCCCCTGAGTTCAATCCCCAACAACAACAACAACAACAACAACAAAAAAAAAAAAAAAAAAAAAGAAAGAAAGAAAGAAAGAAAGAAAAGAAAAGGAAAGGAGAGAAAAGAATGAGAATACATGTATTAAGAGAGTAGGCAAAAGTGGGTGTCAGGCTGGGCGTAGTGGCATACACCTATAATCCTAGCTACTTGTGAGGCTTAGGCAAGAAAAGCTTAAGTTCAAGGCAAGCCTGGGCAACTTTGTCAGATTCTGTCTCAAAATAAAAAACAAAAAGGTTGGGGATGCAGCTCAGTGGTAGAGAGCCCTTTATTTCAATCCCAACTACCCACTCCCACAAAAAAGTCAACAGAAGCTAAAACAGTCTCTTATTTCATCTTTCTTGTACAGCATCATCTCTATTTTGTACTTTTAGTTATTTTCATTCTTTTTCCACATCAATTGGAAATTGATGAACAATTTTCTCAGCTATTCTAACATACTCATCTTAGATATGTGTTTATAAATGCATTTAGCTGTATTAAATGCCTACTGTATATTATATATGCACTATAAAATTGTACATGTTTTGAATTTCAGTACATTTAATTACTGAGAGAAGATATTTCCATAGTGAATTGTTTAAGAGACTATGGGGTTAGTTTATTATTTAATTTATGTAAATTCTCTGATTTGCAATTCATAAATCCTGATTTTCATTTTTAAGACTTGATTTTTAGGTGCAATGACTAGTTAAATAATACTGGATTTCAAATATCTTTAATTTTTTGCTCATGATGTCATTCTTTGTCTTAATATACAGTAAGGGCATAGAAAATACTTTATACATACTTGGTATTCAACAGAGTCAAACCCCATAACGAATGCATCTACTTACACTACCATCAGGAATGGTAGTGAAATCCCTGTGAAGTAGCCTGAACACCCTGTGTGGAAATTCTTTAATTGGCAAGACCCACCCTGGAGTCAAAGGACAGTACTAAGTGGTGATGGTGACAGTGCATCAGGGAGCACCTAAGCAAGGTTGGGGTAAGGGAAAGAATCCTCCTCTTGCTTTGGCCTATGTGTTTAGCTTAATGGCAGCTGCGGCTCTCATCACCTTGGGTGTGGAGTACTTTGTGGTCTTATATTGTTACCTCTTATTTTGTTTTGCTGTCTTTGTATTTCCCATTACTTCCTGTCAGTATAGCAACTACCCAAATCATCATACCTTAGAATAAATTAATAAATATTGTCTTGATACAAGTTTTTTTGTGGGGTGCTAGGGACTGAATCCAAGGTCTTGTGCATGCTAAGCATGTGATCTACAACCAGTGAGTTACACACCCAGCTCTCTGATGCATAACTTTGAGGTTTTCAAGTGTTATGAACAAAGAGAAAAGAACATAGAAAGCAGATGATATTTGGAGGCCTGACATATATATATACATAGACATACTCAAAAAGACTCTTTCTCACTCTTTATATTACATATGTGTGTGTGTGAATTTACACACATTTAGTGGGTCCTTCTGTTTCTTGTTTTATTTACTTGATAAACACATGAAGGTCTACTTCATTCGGCTAGAAAGAATGTCATGTAAGATGTTTCATAACTTATTAAGTACACTCTTTATGGGCTTTTATTTTATTTTATTTGATAATTAAAATTAATGCAAGAGTAATATATGATATATTAACTTTGCAAACAATATATCTACCTTAACTTTCCAACAAAAAGACTAAAGCCTACAATGAGAGTGTAGCTATACTTTGGGGGAGGATATTATTGAGGTAGCTAGCAAAACAAGCCTTATATTTTGGTTCTTAACTACACTTAGTGGAGAATATGTTCAACTTGAGTAAAATACTGGAAATATTTTAAATATCTTTTAAATTTAATTCAATAATTCAATATTGCAGTTAGAACACAATTTCTTACAAGCTTCATGCTGCCATAATATACAATGAAACCCATAAAATCTAATATGATATTTGTTGCCATATTATATATTTCAATGTACGTGGATTGATCTTGAACTCTTTCCAAAGATGTTAATTATCATATCATGACAGTTACAACTATTTGCATAGAAAGAGTAGTGTTAATCTGATGTATCAATACAGACAGAGTGAATTAGCTCTTTCATTAACAAAGCTGAATCCTTCTTTTCAGAAATTCTTTCTTCTATAAAAATTTAAAATATTCTGTTAAAAATGTTCATTTTCCCCCTACATAAACAATTGGCACTGAATTACCAATCATACCTAAAGTAAGCTTGGTATAATGATTGGGACACAGAACTTGCTCTGGAAAATGTGGTTTCAAGTTGTGGCTCTGAACCCTGGACGGTATGATCCTAATTTCCCTGATTCTCATTTTCATTATGTACATAAATAGATAGTCATAATATGTTCTTTGGTCCTCGTTGTCAACATCAAATCAGAAGCCATGATAAATGTTGGTGATAGCTTTCCTTCAATTACTCCAGCCCCAAACACTGTGGATTGAGAAGTTACTCCTAACTTAAGAACAGGGTAGATATTTTTTAAAACATGTAAGTAGGTGGGGTCTGTGTTAATGTTAAGTGTATTGTAAGTTTCTTTTTTCTATTTTCTAAAAATATATGGACTAATGAAGTACATAAAATTGAGAAAAATAAGGTAGGTCCCCTAGGAGTTTAAACGAAACTAAGTCACTTTGTAGAATATTAGTGATTTTCTTCACAACCCATAATTTTGGTTGAAAATTTGGTGATTTCCATTTCAGTAAATGAAAGTTAATACTTTAGAGATTTTAAACATTTTTCATAAGTTATGTAATTGACTTCTTTAGTTTTAGGATATTTGTTATCTACATCTCAGTGAACAGGTGAAGATAGAAACATAATGCCATCAGTGAGGGTGGAAATGCTTGGTTAATTTTGTGAACATTTCCTTCTAGTAGGAGAACTTTAATTAGTTATAATGTTAATAATATTTACATAGCACTTGTTTTTTTTACAAAAATAAGTATTTCTCTTAATCCTAACAAGACAGGTGTTTGTATTTTTGAGATCTGGAAAATAATACTAAAAAGATTTATTATCTAACATTTTCTAGAAGAAGTTTTAATGTTCTGTAAGAATCAGCTTACCTTTTGAGTTGTCAAGATGATTACATAGAACTGAAAGAGATCTGCAAGCTAGACGATATGTAGATAAGTATTGTAAATATCAGTTTCTTGAACTGTATATATAAGGCAAGCAATTACTTCTTTGTTGCACACATTCTCTCACATGCAAAGTTGTACTGGAAATGGATGCTAATTCCTTGCATTTGGCTTATTCTTTAATGCAGCGGAATAGCATATTTCTTAATTGCACATCATTTAGAGTGGTCGGCCATTTAGTCAGAAGAGCTCTGTTCACACACGCGACCAGGAGGATATTGTGGTGAAAAGATATCAACAATAACTCCATTAATGTTTAACTTATACCTGCATCTAATGGGTGATAATGCATCTTACATGACATATGTGAAGATAAATTTACAGCATTAATAGGCTTACATTCCATAACAAAAGCTCCATCTCTTGCAAGTTATACTTCTCTAATAAAATATTATCTTTCCATTGTCATCTGATTGAAAGGTAAGTGTTAGACGATGGATGTTGATTTTATTGACATAGCAACAAAATGCTCTCAGGTTGCTGTGCTATCCGTTGCCACTTTACAGAAAGTTACAGTTCATGAAAATGTGCATTTAGAGAAATATTATCTGTCCAAAGACATAGGCCATCTTCATATGACAGTGAAGATTGGGGTTCACTCTTTAAATGACATTTATTTTTACTCCATTTTATTTCAGAGAATATTTGAGACAAATTTAAACCAGTTGACTAGTCATTTTAATATATCTGAAATTGTGTGAGGTGGTGATCAGTCAGTAAAGGCATGTTAAAGTCTGATTTCTATAGAAATCCCCATTAAAAGTTATATCAGTCATGGATTCCTAACTATCACATCAGTTACTATGGTTTTTGAGCAGATTAAACACTAAATAGTGTCAATTATAATAAATCTTGAATTTATTGTTTTCCCTAATTCAGCATTATGATAAAAGCTTGAGGTAAAATGGAGATTTTGAAGTCTCCTTAACTTCATTACATATTTCACTCTAGTGTTGTAAGTACTTTCCTACATTTTATTGGTATATATATTTTGAAGATTTATTTTTGAGAAGTAGATAAAACTAAGGTTCTTTTTCCCAGAAAAATGTTCATAAGTTCATACCACAATATATTTACACATAGTTTCAGGAGGCTCAAGAACCTCTCCAAAACTCATTCATGAACATTAGGTTAAACATCATATTTTATGAGTCATTTTTTTAAATCACTCATAGGGAAATATTGCTACTACATTGTAAGCCATTTCCATAAAAAAATAAGCAATTTGGAATGGAAGTACGATAGTTTGCTTCCAAATGATCTGATTTACTTTGCATTTCTATAAAACTGGTTGACTTTTTGATTAAAAAAAGAACTATATTATTAAATAGCATTGATTTCAAATTGGGGAATGTATGAAGAAATATGAAACTGTCTTGAGTGTATAACTTATTACATAAATACATATTTTACATTATGTCCATAACTATTTTAACATTTTTATACCCAAATCTAAACTTAGATAAGAGGAAATATATTTTAAGTATCTGTGCACCTGTGTAACTTACAAAGAAAGCATAGATGTTGATGAAATATTTCCCTTCTTTCATCAACTAATATTGACTTTAGATGTGAAATTTTGAATTAAAAAACAAAAACTCAAACAGTGCTACCAAAATAATTTTGTAGACTATTTTTAAAATTGTAATTACTTTAAAAGTATTTTTATTAAAATCTTTGACTAAATTATATCTCAGAATCTAGCATTAAGTGATTACTACAGCAATAATACAAGAAGTAAAAATGACTGCTTTGTGTTACTTACTCTGCATGCTTTCTCTTGATTTGCATTACTTGTTACAAGAACATATAATGAGTTTATGTAAAATAAAATAATTGAAGAAGCACCTCTTATGACAAGGAGGTAAAAATACAATTTTAATCTTTATATCAATGTCTTGTATTTAATTTTCTTGACTTTTGGTCTAACTTCCCTTTACATCCTCTTATACTGTAATTTTTAAATAACTATGAGTGTTTTTATTTTTTAGGTCAATTTAGAGTGTAATTAGGAAGGATTCATTAGAATAAGAAGATAGCAAATAATTAACAATCAAATCAATAGTCTTTGGTATAAATAAGAAAGATTATATTAGAGTGGGATTAAATGTAATTCATTAATAGTTTTTAATATATTTTTCAATATATTGATTTATTATTATTAATTTAAGGTCATTAATGTACCTCTCTCCTGTCTATGCATCATATACCCAGTAACATAAAAACATAACATACACAGTGAAAGATATGTAGATGAGTATGCAAATGTGGTGGAATTATACATTTATTTATTCCACAATATTGAATGACTTCTGAGTCAGACCTGAGCTACCTGGGGAAGAAGCTGGAAACAAGGTGACCAAGTCTTAGGGGTTTTGGAAGGGAAACAGAGTTAGTTGCAAAGATATGCATTAATTACATAAATAGGTAACTGAAAACTTCCATGGAAGAGTACAGTCTTCTTGCACTTGAACATATAGAGTATGTACAGAGCTAATAAACCCAATGAAGTGAGAAAGCAGATACTCATCCTTCTCTTCATTCATTTTTATAAATAAATAGTTTTCAGGGCTTTGTCTTACCCTCACCCTATTGTCATCTCCTGCTTAGGTAGAGCTGAGGGTGAACCCTTATAGAGATTGAAAAAATATTGATATTTATGTTGGGAGAAATTAAGACTTGAGAGTGTTTATAGTAGTGAATAGGCAGCTTGTCTTGGCTTTGGAAAGGTCAAGTAAAATGAGGGTGGAAAATGTGCCAGTTGAGTTTTCAAAGTGACATTCACTGGTGACTTGTCAAGAGTATATTAATGGAATGGGATCCAGAGAGAAGATGGTAGTTGGGAGCTGGTGTGAAGAGACATGACTTAGCTTGATAGCACAAAGCAAGCTTGAGGAGAGCAGGACTTCAACATCCCCAGCAACTAGGGAAAGTTGTACCACACATTACACTCAAAAATATTTGCTAAACTAAAACTTGAATCATGTGAAAAGTAAGCTGGGGTCAAATCTTATAGAACATGTAAAGTCTTGCAAATCATGGTGAATTTTTTGGCTTAATGCTCTATAAGTACAAAGAGAAACATCTCAAGGGTTTACTCAGAGCTTAGCCAGATTGGATTATGTTGTAACATCATCACTGAGGCTGAGTATAAAATAGATTGTAAGGGAGCAGATAGGCAACTTTATGCAGCTTCTGCAATTTTTCTGATAGGAAAAAATTTCGAGTAATTGAGCAAGCAATCTAGACTAAATGACCATAGAAGGAATGGTCGGAAAATGGGATATTTGCATATTTTTAGGTAATGACTAGATTAATTAATTTATAATGCATGCAATAAATGATAGAAAGTGACATCTCTGCTTTTGAGAGTATTGATATTTGCAAGTGGCTTAATTAATGTTGTTTTTAATCATTTCACAACACCACTTTGTGATTGATGAATGAGGCTGTCATATTATTACTCAATCTGTAGGGAACATTTTAAACCTTTTTCTAGACTCTGAAGTCATCCATTATTTCTATAAATTGGTTATTCCTTGCTAATTTATTTCTCTTCTCTCATGTTCCAGGCACTATACTAAGTATTGGTGTTAGAATGTTAAACAATATAGACATGGCCTCTGTCCTTCTGGCTTAGAAGAATGAAAAGATGAAATTAAAATCAACTACAAGGAGTTTTATGAAATGGTAAGAACCAGAGAATGCTTGGAAACAGCATAAATCTTAGAAATTAAGCTTATTTCAGAACGTTGAGAAGTCCAACTGGGCAAAGAAAATTTAAGCTGAGATCTTATTATCCAGGATCACATAGAAATGGGGAAAGGAAACATTTATGGTTAATAAAATAGTGAAATCAATATTGAAGCCAGGATTTATACAGATGCTGGTATGCTGAAAGGAACCCAATGACTAGAAGAAGGATGGGAGATGATGCCGTGTGGTGAGTAGTAGCTAAGCTGAGCATATTCTTGTATTTCATATTAATGATTTTGGATGTTATTTCTAGGACAATGGAGGCATGAAGAGGTTTCAGCAGGGCAATGATGCCACTGACTATATAGCATTGCAAGACAGATGGGTTTCTTCTTCTTGGAGATTTGGTTTAGTTTGGCTTGTGTGCCAGTTCTTTCACTGTGATGTAATTCATAACCTTCCACATAGTTTCTTTAAATTTCAGAAACTGACTCTCTTCTCCTTTTTAATTCTGTGCTCTAGGCTGCTGGGGATTGCATCTGCTTTCCCCCATGACATCTGGATTTGCAACTCAACTTCTTTATCTCTTCATATGCAACCTACACATTACATATTTTGCAATTTTAGTAGATTTTATAGTGGCTTAAGGAGTTCATTAGGAAGAGGCTCATTTCAAAGCAAATGCCTTTTTACCATTTCTCTTTCTGATCTTTCTTTCATGGAGGCTATTTTCCATTATATTTAGAATTATGTCACCTCATACTTATAACTCTTAGTGTCTTATCTTTCATTATCAAAGTTTTATCAATATACTTCTCCAAAAATACTCTTCCCTCAGATAAATTTTGGTGACAGCTATTTGTATAGACTATATTTTGCATCTTGTAACTTAATCAGCTCTCTAAATGCTGTGTAGAAAAATATAGTTTATTAGAGATAAGTGAAAAGATTTACAAAAATAATATAATCTAGTTTTTTTATACAAAAGATAAAGATATTTCCACTGAAAGACATTTACATTCCAGTTTCATTTTCTTAATGGCAGGATCTGGACAAAGATGTAGGCAGTTTTTCTAGTCTAGTATTGTTTCTGTTGAGATTGTCACTCTTCTTAGTATGACTTTCATCTCTCAGGAGTACACATAAACTCATAAATCCTCTCCATGGACATGTCTTTGTTCATAATTTCAGCTTGGCTATATATAGCCTGGACAAAATTTCACATATGTTAAATGGAATTGTCTAGGTCTATTCTGGATTCCATAACAAAATGCCAATATTTTGGTACTGGATAGCTTAAGAACAACATAAATTTATTTCTCAAAGTGACGGAGGCTGGGAAATTCAAATTCCACACAGGCAGATTCAGTAGTTTGTGAGCATCATTTTTGTTCTCACAAGGTAAAAGGAGCAAGGGAACTTTCTGGTACCTCTTTCATTAGGACATTAATGCCATTAATGAGCTCAGCCCTCATGACCTAAGAGCTTCCCAGAGGCACCATATTTTAAAACCATACTACTGGGAATTAGATTTGAACATATGCACTAGAAGAGGGATGAAAACGTTCAGAACATAGTAAAATTGGAGAAGAGTAGCTTCGATTGCAAGAACTTTGTTGCAGAACCAAACTGTCTTAAACTGGTAGGCTTAAACAACAAACATTTATTCCTCACATTTCCCTTGGCTGCCATGTCTGAGATCAAGGCATCAGCAGAAGGTTCATCAACACAGCCTTCTAACTGTGTCCTCACTCAGAAGAGGGAGTGGTATGTGTCTCCCACGCTTATTTTTTAAGGGCATTAATTTCATTCCTGAGGGCTCTGCACCCATGACATAATCATGCCCCAAAAGGCCCCATCTTCTAATACCATCACCTTGAAGTTGAGGATTTCAACATAGAAACACTGAGGGGATACAAACTTTCAGATGCAATAGCCATGGAAACAGAGGGATGATAATAGCAATGTGGTACTTTCATTATAAACAAAAAAAACATTGAAAAGATTATTATTGAAGTGTATACAAGCATACATATAAAATGATAATTATACATGCTATATAGTTTTTAATTTGACAAATATTTAAGCATGGTCTTTGCTCAATCTTTTTTTTTTTAACATAAGCATGAAAATAATGGTTCAAAGGTAAAGAGAAAAAGAAGAAAAAAAGGAATATTATACACACGCACACATACACACACACATATACCTTCATTTTCCTTAAGTATACATATACATAGTATGTTTCATAAATACAATTATTTTATCAATATAAATTATATAAAATATAATAATTATATATTTTAAATACGTTTAGATTTCTTTAGATATATGATATATATACATACATACATATATATATATATATATCTTCATTTTCCTTATAGTCTCTGAAATATCTAAAATGATTGACCAACCTCCAAATTGTGCATATTTTCTGAAATCTGTAACACATACTGTGTTTCTGTTTCTTCTGACTACTTTAAGGATCCTTCTTTTCTTCTCTTGACAACATTTTCCTGCTGTCTTTTCACATGATTGTTTCTAAGGTTTAGTCCATGACCCCTCCCTCCTCTGATTTCCCTTCTCCATTGACATTTTCCTCCACTTTCAAGGTTAAATCATTCCCACTAAATGAATGATTCTTAAATTTGTATCTATGACTTCATTCCTTTTTCAGGTAACTATTAGCATTTTAACAACATTTTGGAAATTTTGGTGTAAATGTTTAATTATTGATGTCAACATGTTTAAATCTCTCTCTCTTTTGTTTCTTCTAATTTTCTCCTAAATGCTTTTCTGATTCTACTCTAAGCACTCCATTCTGTGTGCTATCCTCCTATTAATCTTCCATGAAAATCAACATTCATCAGAGGATTTCTCTACCAATAGGAAGGGATTATACCATCTGATCCTATCTATTGTAGAAGGTGTTTCAATAAAGCATTTCTCCAGGGTCTTAATAACAAAACTCCATCTGATTCCTATTTATCTGACGATAATAGAGCATAATCATTATTTCATATTATCAAATGAGATCATGGATGCAAAGGCCATCTCTAAATTGTAAAGAAAGACTCAAATGTGATGTACTTTGATCATCAAGTTTTTTTGAAACCACATACAATACCACCAAAATGAAGCAGCAATATTGCAAAGATTCCAAGTTGAGGGTCAGTAATTGCTTTTCTTAAACCATTGCTATAGATAATATCTATGGCAATAGGTAAATTTAGGTTCTCCCATTTGTTTTGTTTCCTGAATTATTTATTTTTGCTCTTTTACAAATAATCGTATGTTCTATTTTAAGGATTATAATGCATAACATAAACACATAACTTTCCCTGCTTTCATCTATTACATATTAAATTGCCTTAGAGCAAAAAGTAAATATTTAATGAGTAGCAAATTTATTGAATTTTTTCCCCAAACAGAAGATTCGTATAGTAGCTGTCTTCAAATGCCAATTTTCAATTTCTCAATGATCCTTTATACTTGAGGAAATCTACCTAAGCAAAAACTGGAAGGGTTTTTTTTAATTGAAGAATTATCAAGATCATTGACTTTTATTTCTATATAACCAGAATACTAGATCAAAAGTAAATTTTGAAATAAATAACAAACAGTTTTCTTAAATGTTCCTGATTTTTTCCTCTGTTTTAATGAAAATCCTTTGGAATTTTTTTTTTCAGAATTCTATTATTATTGTATAAAGTCAAACCCTACATAACTTTGGTTTGAATCTTATTTCTGTCACTGAGTGGTTATGTGAATATTTACCCTCTTTGTAGTTTTGATTTCTCATATGCATAAAGATGTGAATTATGACATTGTTGAGAAAGTTACACTGGGTAATACAAAATACTGTAGAACTTCACTGAATGGAGCATATAGTAAGTGCTCACTAAATGTTAGTTGCTATTATTATTTACAAAGAAAATGCTGAAGGATAAGGACAAAGGATTTAGGAGTATCTTAAAAAAGTAATCTATTACATATTTCATGAGAAACTGGGAGAAAGGAGCTCAATATCTCCAAACATAATGAAATGATAAAGAGATGGAAATGATAATCACACTAACTTGATCAATACACACTGTATAAATGTGTTAAAATATCATAATGTATCCCATAAATATAAAATTCTTAATAAAAATAAAAAGATCAATTCTCTCTTTTCACAAAAATCTCTGAATATTATAATTGCTCTATTTACTATAATGGAGAATGGAAGATCAATATAATCAGCACATTTTTAAAAATGTGTCTGCATAAATTGCTTTAATCCATTACAGGTATTTTTTGATTCCTCCTTTACAAAATTTCTGATATCCAATATGGGGCTTTTAGGAATTTAATCTCCTTTCTATATTTTCATTTGTGGAGGAAAAATATATCTAAGTTATTATAATTGGAATATTAAGCTAACAAATTCCTCCACTCAGATTAGTACCAAAAGTATCATAAAATTTATTTTATTTAATAAAGTATAAGGCCATTATAGGTCATCTGTTTTGAAGCTTTATTGGAACATGTAAAATTATCATTATCAATAAGGATAACATAAATCTTAATTCTGAGGAAGCATAGAATCTAAAGCTTATTCCTAAAATTGAACAGTGTTTTCTTACCTGAGTTTTAAATTATGAAGCACATTATTCATAAGCATCATAAATCCTAAAGAAATGCAATACTTATTGCACCCAGGAAGCCAACACAAACATGGACTGAAAAAGTTTATTCAAGCCTAAAATTAAAGTATTTTAAGCCAATTAGTTATTCTCTAGTAAGCATTCCATTAGGGAATAGCATTTTTTGTTTACATCAAATTTCTTCCTTGCTAATAAAACAAGGGAGAAGCAATAAAACTTTTTGATGGACATTTATTTGCCCTTTTAAATGTCACTTAACAATTAAAAGGGAAGTCATTAATAAGATGTCTCTAGGTTTTTACATTAAGGCAGATCACTTCTTTGCCTTTAGCAAAATTGAAGACTATATTGGAATTCTTAACTATCACCCTCAAATTGTATAGTTCACTGCTCAGATGACTCCAAGAGTAAGAAGTGTCTTGGCCTTATCTAAGCCCCACTCACTGCTTCATTCATGGACTTCCTTAGAAATGCAGGCTGCCTAAGATACTGCAAAATGATGGTGGTTTCATCATTTCAAGTCGCTCAAGTTGAATAAAATTCAGAGGATTTTATCTAGTTTTTCTGATCGATCTCTCAATAATATTAGAACGAAAGAGGTTTATTTCTAAGCTTGAATTTTTTTCTTAAAGCATGAAATCTGAACAGATGGGATCTCAGATTTGGCTTAGTGAGAACTGAAGTTGTTTCATACTTTTTTTTTTTTTTTTTTTGTCTTTTGAAACAAAACCCATCAGCATTAATTTAGCCTGAATCTGTACAGTACCAGTATTGTCCATCATAGCTCAACGGTGGAGTGCTAACTGCAGCTGCAGACTCAGTATCTAAGCCTTTGTTGCATTTCTTGTTAAGGATGCTCTTAATGGGATTCTTTTCCAGTTTAGGGCTACTTCTTCCTTTATATTTGCATATGTTTTCTCTCTCTCTCAAAAAAAAATACACAAACAAAAAACCCACAAAACTTAATTTGCTAAAGGCTGGTATCAGTATTAAGAAGGATTCCTTAATAACTATTTTAGAATTAAGCTTGAATTAATTCTGTTATCACCCATTTCCTTAAGAAGGAGGAATGCGTTTAAATTTATGATTATATTTATTGGCAGCTATTTATAAACTTGTGTCCTGCTATTGACTAGTGGATCATAAAGATTCCAGTTACTCCCCTACTTGAAGGGTAAATCATGATAATTAAGTATCAGAATGTTTCCTGTGTTAAGTGAGACATAACTTAGATTCTCCTGGGTCCTCATTTGCCAAAACCCCATTTTATATCCTTACACTGTGAGAATGTTTCTCCACATATTTTAAGATATTTAGGGCATTAATTAGAGGTAAAAAATGTTCAGTGTTATTAGGCACAGTAGTTTTATGAGCAAAGATCATATATTTACCCATCAGGCAATGGAAATTATTGCATCATAGAATTTTAGAACTCAGAGGAAACACAGATATCACAGAACCCTGCTCCCTTGGTTTTCAGAAGGAGCAGTAAATTTCCAGGTATACTAGGTGACATTCTGAAGGTCAAATACCTTGCCAGTGACAATGACAAGATGAGACATCAGAATGGTGATACAGTGTGCTTTTTGACATCTTGTAACAGTTCCAGGTGGACATTCTCCCTTTGTTGCTGCTTTCTTCCCAATACACAGTTACACTCATTGAGCTTGACACTCTAGTTATGTTAATTATATAAACTACAATTCATCCATTCCATGAAAGTAGAATAAAGCTATTCATACGTGCCAAAGTTTCAGCACATTTTGGACAATGAATTTTATTGTGTTTTGTGAATAGAGACATTAAAACTTTTATATCCTGTGAGCTCATGTGTAACTCTCAATACCAGAAAGAAACCTTCTCAAAAATATGAAATACACTTCTTGAAAATTCCTCATGTTCATTGCTTTATTATTCTTTTTACTTTTTGTTACTTTGATATATTCAGTTCTTTATTATTTGTAATCACTTATCCAAACTTTTGATGCAATTCTATATTACCTGTATATGTCCTTACTTGACTAAGACAAACTTGAATTACCATTTTATGAGATTCATTTCTTCAAGAAGAAGTTTTTAAAGTTGTATTTGACTCAAATGTCTTCAAAGAAAAAGTTATTTATAATAATCATTTCTATAAAAGTAACATAGTATATTGTGACTATTAAAATATTGCAATAGTCAGAACTACCATACTAGTATTGAATGGATTGTAGAGTCTGTAATACTTAAGTGAAGCACTGAATTCTTAATTATTCTTATGTGTTTGTATTAGGGCTTGGATTGTGGCTCAGTGGTAGAGCATTCGCCTCACACGTGTGCGGCCCGGGTTGGATCCTCAGCACCACATAAACATAAATGCATTGAATTGTGTACAACTAAAGCAAATAAATAAATATTAAAAAAATAAAGGCATTATGTATTTGTATTACTGCTTTACCAAGATATGTGCAGCAAGCATTACACACACACACACACACACACACACACACAGAATATATATTCTATTCGTGCTTTGAAGTCACACTTAAATGTTTTAAGAGATCATGTATCCTCTTCTTTAAAGCCAACTTAGTTGCTCTGTTGACAGCAAGACACTCAACTATAATTACCTATTTGCCTTTCTGCATTTTAATCTGAACTATTAGCTTTTCAGCGGTGGGCCTCCATCATATACCTGTTATACCCTTCCTGGAATACAGTATAAGAAATAATATTTTTTTGCTTAATGAAAAAAATCATGTCTTAATAAAACAAATAAATTCATAAATGAATATTTTAGTACTTATAGAATTAAATAGAAACTCCAAGAAACTCATAAAAGAGGAAAAATGTCTCTAGATGGTAGGTAGTGACATAGAGTCTGAATTTAGTAATATAAAGTCTATAATGCAAATGAAATCCTCAATATTACATTTAAATTTCAAAGTAATTTTGTATTCTTATAGAAAAGACTTGTGTGACTTGTTAATTTAGAAAAATCTTAATTTATTATTGGTTCATGATTACATTTATATTCACTTATTTTTAAAGCCACACCACCCTTAGGTTAAAAAAAAAAAAAGTATTTCTTAAATGTCACTATGTACATAGTTTTCCTGAAAAAAAAAAAAAAAAAATCTCCTGCCCTGTTCTGTTCTTGGGGTAACTTGCTAAGATTATCAGTTTCTTTTGAACTATTTATTTCCAATATTTAAGAAAATCTTCTATGTAACCATTATTTTAAAATTAATGCATTAAATTATATTTTAAGATAGTGAAGTTAAAATAAGCAGAGATTGTAATTATTATTTATCTGCTATTTCAGTCTCATTAATCAATGGAAATAAAATTCCATGTTTGAATCTGTCAGCAATTAAACTGTTTCAGGAGACAGATTATAGCTTGTGGAAGTCTAGGTAGTTCAAATTGAGTAGAATACCTAAGAGGAAGGAAATGTACAGAGAAAGAGAGAGAGAGAAGGAGCTACAAACATTTACAGAATAGTTTCCCTGAATCCGGCTGAATAGCAGGTTGTACATGCATAGCATGAAACTCTATAATACCAGAGAAGCACATTTTTTAATGAAAGAAAAATTACTATGGGGTTGTAAGATAGAAAATTGTGTAGAGCTCACATAGGCCTGGGAATTTTTTTACTTCCCATCTTGTTAAATACATGGGCATTCAGTACATATCCTGGGTTAACCACATTAGGTGAGGTGATTATTCAACATTAGAAAAAAAGGTACTCTTCTCCTGCCCTAAAAGAAGGAGGAGGAAGAGGAGGGGGAAGAGAAAGAGAGGGAAAGAAAATCACTTGAAAGAAGGACTTGGGAGATGAAAATAATCTGATAATCTGCAAGTTACAACTAGCTTCCAGGAAAAGTTAAACACTTAAAAGAATACAAAAATATCCAGCACTCAAGAACACATTTTATTATTTCCATCATTGAATGATAAATTACTAGATAACAAAGAATCAGACAAAATCAACTTCTAGTAAAAGCTTTTAAGTTTCCCAGATTTCAATAAGTCAAACATAAAAATTCAATTTCTAAATGAATGCTTACAGTTCTCCTGTCACTAGAATATTTACAAATATCACTTTTGTAGATACTTTCATATAAAGGCAAATAAGGCATCATTATTTTTTTAAATAGATGGACAAAATGCCATTACTTTATTCATTTATTTTTATGTGGTGCTGAGGATGGAACTCAGTGTCTGATATGTATGAGGCAAGCACTCTACCATTGAGCCACAACCCAGCCCAGGTTTCCCTATTTATTAAGTACTTTTCAGATATCATCTCAAAATATTTCTCCAAATACTGTGTAGTCAATTATATTACTTGCTAAAATTTACACTGAAAGTGAAGTTCATAAAATGCACAATGCTTAAAGATACAGGGATGGTATTTAAAATATATGACTTCAATGCCAGGCATGGGGGCACATGCCTGTAATCCATTGACTCAGGAGGGTGAGGGAGGAGGATTGCAAATTTAAGGCCAACCGCAGCAGTATATGGAGACCCCCAACAACTTAGGGAGGTCCTGTCTCAAAATAAATAAATAAATATATTTATATAAGTATATATATATGTGTATATATATATATATATATATATATATATATATATATATATGGACTAGGAATGTTGCTCAGTGGCAGTACACCCCTAGGTTCAATCTCTAGTACAAACAATAAAATAAATAAAAGTAAAATAAATGTACTGACCTCAAATTACTTTACACTTAAAATCCTATCATTTTACCCCAGGATATGGATTTCCATGTAATTGTAAAATAATAAGATATTTAATTAAATTGTGTTCTCAAGCCACACTGGTGATGAGCATGAAAATAACATGGTCCACATCTTTAGCCAAGTCAACATGGTGCTTTAATGGTTTTAACTTCAATTTTACACAGATGAGCCAAAGATCATTAGGTATACACAAATCTTAAATATATCAGAATGGGTACCAGGAAGAAAAAGTGAAATTCAGATATGAAAGAGTTTCGGGAAAAAAAATCTAAAAATCACCTGTGAAGAAGCACAGCCAAGGGCAATCGACCTCCCAATGGTGAAATACACTATAGAACAGACAATTATCCACTTAGTAGTTTGAGTGTTTTGTTGACTTTCTCATTTTTAACTTGACAACAGAAGTTCTTAATCTTTACTGCTTTCCTCTTCCTTATGATCTTTGTAAAGAATAAAGTTCACATTATCAAAACTACTCCTATACCCTACTATTTTATTCCTGATCTCAGACAACACTTTTTTTTATCAAAGCAAAAGAAAAATACTCTTTTCATATGCAAATCAGGGTATCAAGCAGCCAATTTTGTGTGTAAGTCATATATTCTACAATGTCATAACAAGGAGAATTTGAACTCTGAAAGGCCAGGTGTGCAATTAGAGACAGTCTTTCTACCCCAGTAGGAGTAATCAATATGACTTAGTACTCTGACATGATCAAAGTGAAATTGCTATATGATTCCATTCCAAAGACATCACAATAGGAAAACGCTAAGAGAATATATCAGGATCTTCTACCATTTCAATTTTTATAGGCCTTAGTGCCCCTTTATCCATGTTTGGTATCCCATCCATTCTATGACTGGGAAGGTAAGCTATCATTTCTCTTTCTCTGTTTCCTTATTAATTATCATCTCATTTAAAAATAAGATTTAGCCAGAAATAAAATAAGAACAACTTTTATGTATACATTTCATATATATTTTTGTAGGAAAGTTAATAATTTAAGTAAATCCTCTAGTTTACATATGTTGATAAGTAGTAATTTATTTGATCCACTTAAATATATGGCAGGAATGAAGACACCTGAAAAATAATAAAAATCTCAGGAAATTTATATTAATAGTTCATATAACTATTAAGAGAGGTTCCAAGATGTGATTCAGAGAAAATCAAGTTTGTATGTACTGGATTTTTAAATCCTTATTTTGACTATGTCAGCATATATATTAGCAAGTTGTCTAATCTTCCTATATCTCAGTTTCTTTATGTGGAAAATGGGAGAATTGGCCCCAATAACACCTCTATATAAACTTTTTGCTTTTTCCAGATACTAAATGTATTGCTTTTATTGGGAGAAATGGTGAACTATAATATGTCTACCTGTTTTAGTCAGCTTTTTCGCTGCTGCGTCTGAAAGACCTGACCAGAACAACTACAGAGGAGTAAAAGTGTATTTGGGGGCTCACAGTTTCAGAGGTCTCAATTCATAGACAGTAGACTCCATACCTCAGGGCTCAGCGTGAGGCTGCACATCATGGTGGAAGAGTGTGGCAGAGCTCACATGATGATCAGGAAGCAGAGAAAAAGACTCCACTTGCCAGATACAAATATATACCCCAAAGCCACTCCCTCAATGCCCCACCTCCTCCATCCGCACCCTATCCACCTTCAATTACTGCTCAATCTGGTAATTAATTAACTGATTGGGTTAGGGCTGTCACAACCCAATCATTTCCCCTTTGAACCTTTTTGCATTGTCTCACACATAAGCTTTTGGGGGATGCTTCACATCCAAACCATAACACTCCCCTTTGCTGCTTATTAATACCATTGCTGGAATTTGATTAGAGTTTCAAGACACAACTTTGAAAAGTTGGAAGCAACTGTACAATTCTGCTTTCTCAAGTCCACCAACAAGTCCTTTTTGAATTCATTTTTGTGTAATGTTTCAATAAGGATGCAAAGAAACAAAAACATAGCCTCTGTTCCCAAATAATTTGAAATTCTGCATTAGTAATGGCTATTCAAAGTATGGTATACTGTATCTTTAACAAGTAATAGTGGCACATTAATTTTTTGTAGTTTAACTTCTAATTCAGAAATCTGTTTTGAACCTATTTAGAGAAAATAGAACATTATAGTTAATATAATGAGTTGAAAAGTTTTAATTAGGTCTCATAGATGACTGAAACCAGCATTATAAACATCCTACTATAATCTCTCAATCTCTCTCAATTTCTCCCTATCCCCTCATTCCAATTCTTTCTGCATGACATTTTTGTTCTCTGATATTGATCACTTCAATATAGCTACTTGGGACTAAAGTTCCCAAGTTCACATTTCTTAGAGTTTAAAATGAGATATGAACTAAGAATTATCTTTTTTTCTTGTCCCAAGTTAAGAACAAAGCAAAGAATAAACAAACAAACACACAAAACATCAAGAGGGATGCATTTGGCCAGGCAAGGGAGTGCAATAATATGACCTGCTTGTTGTTGGTCAGATGCTTACCTGGTCACTTAATGTTGGCAAAATGACAGGGGGATCTATCAGAAGAGGCTGGTTGCAATTTGAGCCAAGAGGTTGAGAAGGAGGCAAGGAAGAAGCTTGCACCAGAAGAGGAGTCCTACCCAGAGAACATAGCTACCAACAAGAACACGTTTTTTTCAGAGAAAACAAAATATTAGCCCCAGCTCCTAAACAAGTAAGCCATTACCAAATAACTGCAGACTGGTTGGAATCCAGCTGGGTCACAGCACAAAGTTGGAGTACAACAGAAGCACAGGGATGGGGGAATGCAGGTGTGAAATGTGTTGAAGGCAGGGAGTGGGTGACTGTGGAGGGAACACTGATACAAATCCAATCAAGCAAGGTCACTTCCTCTGGAGATGCTATTTATTTTTATTCCCTCTTCACTTTTCCACTTCAGAGCACATTCCCAATCTATCTTTAGAGGTTTCTATATGGTTACACTTTTCCTTTGTCATAAATGATATGACTCCTGCAAAAAAAAAAAAAAAAAAAAAAAAATCACTACAATTGTTTTCTGAAGAAACCAGAACTTGTATGACTTACGAAGACACTATTAACCTAAAATGAAAGAGTAGTGCAGACATGGGGCCTAATGAAGAATACCCAACCTAAGATAACTGTGCCAAAGTAGAAGGTGGCTTAAAGTCACTGCTGGCATCAGGTAGAGAGCCATGTACTGCTGGTAATTCTAGTGTAAGCAGAGAACACAGACCTGACAAACACTGGCTCTCCATTGGAGAATGTTACTTCCCCAGAAATAATCATTTTTTTTCTCCGTAGTTACCAAGGGAACTTCAATATCAGGTAAAACTTTGAACATTTTGATTAGCTTAAAATATACATTTAAAAATAAGTCATTAGTATTGCTTTTATTTTTTACTCAATTTTTTTTATATTTTCCAAGAAAGTTGGCTTCTGTTTTATATAAAACATATTAACATAAAATTTTACTTCTGTTTTATATAAAATGTAAATATGTAAAAGCACAAGTACATATTCCACTGAGATAAGTGTAGAAGCATCAATGGAAAATTTATCAAACCAATTATTATTATAATTATATTAAATATATTTTTAGTTGTAGATGGACCCAATGCCCCTATTTGTCCATTTCTATATGGTGCTGAGGATCGAACCCAGTGCCTCACAAGTGCTAGGCAAGTGCTTCACCACTGAGCCACAACTCCAGCCCCCAAACTGATTATTCTTTATATACACTGCTTCCTGGAGTGAAATTATTTTCTCAGTTGAAATAAATGAGTGTTTCTAGTCTTTGATTCTATGGCAATTTCTTCCTCTTCCTCTGAAGCATTCACACATTCTCTCTCTTTTTTTTTTCTTCCTTGACCGTTTTTGTTTCAACTGAAGCCCTGATGAAGCCACTACTAAAACCAGAAATTAGTTTTGATAAGCAGGAAATGTGGTTTCTTTGTTATCTCAGAGAACGAGTGGGAACCCTCAACTGAGGGGTGGTGTGAAATCAATGCAACATTCCAGTAAGCCTTATAATTAGCAGTTAGGCGAACTTTGGCTCTGGTTCTGTCCTGTGATAAATCTGTGTTTCAATAACATCCATGAACTTGGGAGACAGTGGATCTTGAAATGTCAAAATATCCTACAAGGCTATATATTGAAACAGTTTCCACTAAAATGTCTTTATGACCTCATAATATTCTCTCTTTGAGGTGTGAAATTTATTCCTATTGTTTTCTATTTGGTAAATTGAGAGTTTTATTACAACATAAAAAAAGAGTAAACAAAAATTATTTCCAGAGAAATCACTTTAGTGCATAATTATTACTTAGAGGGTCATTATGAAGAGTCTATGGGTTGATATCTGGGGATATCACTGAGTAAGGCTCTGGAAATCCAACCGTTTTCAATCTGAATATGGAATGATTTATGGTTTGTTATTTTTTGAATTACATGAAAACAAGTAAAGCTATGAAAATAGCACCAAATCTATTTCAGAATGTTCAAATTAAGCCTTATTAATAATGTTTGTGTATTTTTAAAATATTTGTTTAGTTGTAGATGGACACAATATCTTTATTTTGTTTATGTATTTTTATGTGGTGCTGAGGATCAAACCCAGTGCCTCACATGTGCGAGGAAAGCAGTCTACCACTAAGCCACAACTCCAGCCCTAATGTTTGGGCATTTTGCAATAATAAAACTGTTTATATAAATGTAATATCACAAATACGCTTTTCCCAAAAAACAGCATATATACATATATGCCAGTTATTTTATTAAAACTTTACAGTAATTCTGTGAAGTAGTGTTAGCCCTTTCTAGAGATAACAAAACCGGGGTATGCTTAAACTTTCTAAACTTCAAGCTCATGTACATAAATGAGTGTTGATTTTTAACCTGAGTGCTTAACCAAACAGCCACATTTCATCCAATCTCTTATGCAGCTTCTCAGCACTGAGATTTAAGTGGCAAATTAGAACATGAATTTTAATTTTATAAACAAATTTGCAGCTTTTGAATGCAGTCAAATATATTTTACATAAAATTCAGAAAAGGACAGAACTTGCATATTTCTTGAGAACCCCAAGAGAAAAATTATCAGAATTATGGAAGAGAATATTGGACCACCAATGATGAAAACTTAACAAAAGAGGCATGAACAAGTCAAGTTTTTCTTCACTCATTAAACACCAAAATAAGATAGTTAAAATTTTATTTAAAATATGAATCAGGAATCTACATGCAGCATGTGACATCAATGACCACTCCCCAACCTTGCTGCTGCATAGTTAAGAAAACAGTCTTGTTCCTCCTCATTTTCCTAGAGAATATATTTCTCTAATATTAATGCATTTAGGTCAAATAAAAATAATTATACTGGCCCAACAATAATTGTTGTCTGAACACACAGAAATTATAAACTATTAGTTCAATAAGGTTTGTGTGAAATAGCAGTGCAAGAAAAGTTTCCATTGTAATACAAACAGCGGAGATGTAATTTTAGTTGTCAAGATAAAAGGAAACTGCATAGAGAAGGTAAATTTGAAAGATGGAAGGATTACAACGGGTAGGAAGAGAGGTAAAAATTACATTAAAAAGTTTTCAGCATGTGTCAACCCACTTATTAAAAGGAATGGGAGACACAGAAGAAAGAGATTCTCCAAGTTCTACCACATCCCAAAGTAAAGATCTCCAAAAAAAAAAAATCTAGCAATCTGAGGAGTTTCATTTGTCTGGTAGATGGGGGAAAGCACCAAACTCTTACTTCCTTACCATTTAACAAATGGCAAGGATCAATATTAAGTGTTTTATATATGTTTCTTATTAAATTATTGCAATGACCTTCTAAGTTAAACATAAATCAGTCTCTCTCTCTCTCTCTCTCTCTCTCTCTCTCTCTCTCTCTCTCTGGAAAAAGCCCACAAATCTGCAGATTAACTGGTCTAGGATTGAGTCATTGATGAATGTTGTATCTAATATTTGGCCCACAGGACATCAGATTCCAAATCTCATGCTCTTCTGCCATGTAAATTTTCTAAAGCTTCTTTCTTCAGAACACTATTCAATAGATACTACATTAAAAAAAGACATTTCATGAAAAAAAATTGCTTGGGAAATGTTTCACTCCATGTCCACTCCCTGGCTATTTTTTTTTTTTTTTTTGTACCAGGGATTGAACTCAGGGGCACTCGACCACTGGGCCACATCCCCAGCCCTTTTTTGTATTTTATTAGAGACAGGGTCTCACTGAGTTGCTCAGTGCCTTGCCATGGCAGAGGATGGCTTTGAACTCGCGATCCTCCTGCCTCAGCCTCCCAAGTGCTGGGATTACAGGTGTGCACCACCGTACCTGGCAGCCCTGGCTGTTTTTAATTCACCCTAGAATCCTAAACATTTTGGGAATTATAGAAAAGGAATGTGATTAAATTTGCTTATCAGATCATTTCCCAGATGCATTTGACATTAGAGGCTTTTTTTGTGGTTGTTGTTAAAATATAACACCTATTAGTACCCTGAAATTAGAGTTCTTGGGGACATCCTATGGGAAACATTGCCATATTGGAAACAAGCATGAGAGTGCATGCATGGTGCTATTATATGTGTGGAGATAAAATCAAAGAGTAAATCAGTCCCACATCACAGTATGCTTAAACCAAAAAACTGAGGAGAATGAACTTAATTCTGCAGGCAAGTTGGAAAGAATCCTAGAAGGATTTTGGACAAGAAAGTTATGTGGTAATATAGAACCCAGAATACCCCCATGCATCTTGAATATTTAATAATAATTGTAGATACTTCAGTAATGATTTTTCAGACTCACAACCTCTGCTAATATTTAGTCCTTCCATCTTCACAAAACAAAGTTCGCACCTTTTGAGTAGAGTGCATGCCAAATTTTACTAGAATAATGGTTCTACTGTTTTTTGGTCTACCATAATCCATCTTACAAAATCATTACTTTAGTAGATAAAAAAGCTATTAAATAATAATATCCCAGATAACTTTAGTAGAAATAGCTCTATGAAATTAATAACTAAAATATTTTCACACTTCACATGGCATTTGAAGTTTGTTTTTCTATAAATTGTTTTTAATTGATAAATAATGTTTTAAATGGAAAATTAATAGCTATTTGTGTTATACCTGCCTGTCCCATAGAAATATAAACCCCTAATGAAAAGAGATTGTTTGTAGCCCACTTTTCTAAAGGACTAAATTGTTAAAATTTCATGTGAGCTCATTAGCATTTGTTGTTGATATGGAACAATGTAATATTTCTCAGAAGTATGGTTATTGGAGGATTTTCTCATAATCATTTGGGGTACTGGTTACAAGTACAGATTAAGGGGTTCCATTCCAGTTTGACTAAAATGATTTCTTGGGGTGGAAGGCATGAAATTATCAAGATTCTAGGAGATACAGCAGTTAACATAAGTCTTAAAAATCTTGGCTATTAGTCAGCTTTTCATTGCCATAACCAAAATACCTGACAAGAACAATTTTGAGGGGGAAAAGTTTGTTTTGGGTTCACAGTTTCAGAGGTTCATTTCATGGTTGGGTGACTCCATTGCTTTGGTCCTGAGGTGAGAAAGAACTTAATGGCAGAAGGGCATGCTGGAGGAAAGCTGTTTGGCTCATGGATATGGGGAAAGTGGAGAGAGAGAGAGACAGAGAGAGAGAGAGAGGAAGGAGTCAGGGACTAGATAATCCCATCCAGTGCCCATCCTCAGTGACCTACTTCCTCCAACAAAGTCCCACCTCCAAGTAGAGTATACTCTGATGACTAAGCAACTGAGTCTCAGTCAATCACAGCAGCTGAGCTTCAACCAATAACTGGCTGCTCATTGGCCATGTCCATGAGGCACATGCTGACTACAGCAAATCCTGTTGTTTCTCTGTCACTTCCTTTTCTCTAGCTTAAGTATAACCTATACACATGATGGGGTGTAGCATTCTTACCCACTTTTGTCCTGAAATGTGGCCTGGCTCTAGAAACTTTTCTTTGCTCTAGTAAACTTTGTTAAACTTAAGTGGCCTTGGATATTTTCTTTTTCTTTTTTTATTCAATGTTGTATATATAACGATAGCATTCATTACATTTCATATTACATATATAGAGCACCTTTTAGCATAACACTGTTTGAATACAAAGAATATTCATACTATTCATGTCTTCAATCATGTGTTTAAGATACAGATTTTTTTTAAATAACATATGAGTAGTTTTTTCTATTTTCTCTTTGAATTGTGAGATTGGGTTTAGTAGCAACATGACTAGGATAAAAGTTCCTGAAAATAGAGCTTAATTAAAAAAAATTAAGAAATCATTTATTTTTTACCCCTCAGAAAACATTATTTAAGTTGGAAGTTTCCTGATTCATCTCTCTCCAGACATCTGGGTGATCCCACTTGCTAGAATAGTATCCTCAGATATATCCATCTTGGGGAAGGGCATAGTGCAGTGAGTCCTCTCCAAACCTCCTGTTCAGAGCCCTAGTGGGGACTGGAATGATATTTTTAAACTTTATATAAAATTGTATTAATGAGAACTTGGAAAATTATTTCATTTTCTCCCAGGTTTCAGTCTTCCTAGGAACAAAGTGTCCTAATATTTTCTAAAAATGAAAATCAATGTGGAAATAAGCATCTTCCCTAAAATATCTCTACAAGAAAGAACAAAGAAAAAGACATAAGCCATTTTTATTTTATTCCTTAAATCTTTTACACATATTAAAAGGAGTGAAAGGCATTCCAAAGAAATATATCCCATCATAATAAAAATGTAATTTGTTATAATGCCAAAATAACAGGAGCAGTAATATGATAGTACTGAAGGAAGCATTTGATAGAAAATTAGAGGCATTAGGCTTAACCCAATTAAGATGGCATCCATTTAATGACCTCCGGAGAAAGTTAAATTTTTTTTAAAACCCTCCCCCCAACCTGGAAATATCTTTTTATGTCTAACTTAAATATCTTAGTGCGATTTAAATTCATTTCCTTTTTGTGATGCCCAATGGACTAAAACGTATGGACTTCTTTCCTTTGAGGGATAAGCCATAATTTGTTTAAAGATCAATAAATATGCAGCATCTCAGATTTCTCCAGGCTAATGACTGTATTTAATGTTTCCTTAGAGGTCTCCATTATTGTTGTCATTCTACCCTGAACTCTGTCTAAATTCTCTGCCTTCCTTTTAAGTTGATGAGCCTCACAGTCATTTTCATAGACTGTGCCTCTATATGCCAAGTGCATGGCACACGGCACTCAGCAAGCAGGCTCGGCTGCCATGTGTGCCCGGCCATTATGCATAATCTGCCCTGTGCCTGTTGTTCTGCATTCTCTCAATGCACTACACTGGAGTGGAGTCAAGTACAAACAGAAATGCCATGCATCTGACTCCACTTCAGCAATATTTGTAGATCTGTAGGTAAAAGCAATCTTTTGAGTATTTACCTTTCCCACTTGATATTTTTTTTCCTCTTTATTTTCTGCCCTTGTAAAAGGTAAATTGCTGAGATCTGGCTGTATATGACTTGGTTGCTGTGTTTTAAAGTTTTGCCCCCATGTTGTTCCTTTGAAAGCCTTAACAAATAGATTAGAAAACCAGATTTGCTGCATTTTCCTTGGTTATTGCTGTTTTCTTTGCCAAGCTTTGAGAAAATGATGCAACATGGTATAAGAATGGGTGCATTTCACTCCTATGTGCTACCTCTGACTTTTATGACTCTATTTATTTTTCTTCAAATTATTATTTCATAGTTATTCTACTGCTTCCCTACAGTTTCAAGAGCAAATATCTTCTTTACTTTCTTATAGTTGTACAAAAATTTGAAAGCATGGCAAGCTTGGAGCTTTTAAATGTAGAGTGAACATTAACTTGACTCTATTTCGCCTAGACTGAGAAAGATTTGACTTTTTAGAGAATTAGGTATAGGCACAGTAAAGAAGTTTTGTAAATGGGCACAAGATAGATCTTTCTAAAATATTTCCTTGTATTTTGTTTTCTTTCTTCCCTCGAGAAAGAAATACACAGTTTCACCTAATTTGTATTTCTTTCTGTAATAAAAGTGAATTATCTCTATGGCAATTCAGTTGTTTATCTGCCAGGCCTCCCCAGATGCAGGCCCCTGTGCCTGGCAGGACCTTGACCCTTCCCTTTTTGGTCCATTCCTTCCCACCTTTTAGGTCTTGGATCTGGTGGTCCCTTATCTTGCCTTCAAGCCCATAACTTGAGCCATGCTTGGGCATCCTGTTTAAGAAAATAAGAAAAAAGTATCTACAGCATACCTAAAGTTATTTCTGAATTTTTTTCATATTTGCAAATGAAACACTTAATTGTGATATGTTGAAAACGTTACACTTGATGATCATTGACGCACACTAAAAAATACTGCTCTAAAAATTAATCTGTGAAACATGTATTCTCAAGCCATGTATTTGACAATAAAAGTTTGACATATTTTAATTTCATAATTTCTCAAGTAATTTTCACTTTGAGCTCTGGAGTGCTGATAATTTGCACCTATTTTAGTACCTTTGTTATAATTCATTATTCTTGTTAAGTGATCTATTATATCCTTAATTAAGTTTAGGCTTACTAGTTTTCTCAGCACCAACACAATATATGTTTACATTTTTTACATTTTTGAGAACTTCATCATTTTCTCCCAAAGAAATATTGAATTACAATCAAAAACACTAAATCCCCAAATTTGTTTCTAAAACAAGTAAACCAGAAAATTTTAGATGGATAATCATTCCTTTCTTCATCTAATGTCTTTATTAATCACTTTTCTCTTTTCTATAATAATAATCATTAAAGGTGAATATTAGATGGCTATGAATAACAATATGTACTGTTTGACAAGCATTAACCTACTTAATAAATAATATTTACATGGAGTTCATGCTGATAAAACTTCCCCTGCATGTTTTTCCATTGGACTAAATGCATTATTTAATGGCCACAAGAATTGATTCTTAGAAAAAAGGCTTTATTGTATTTCTTAAAGTATGGAGGGTCTTTGTTTAGCAAAAAAGCATTATTCATAAAGAAAATATGAAATAATTTTTCAAAGTGCTAGAGAAAATATTGGGAAGTGTTTACTTTATGGAGATATGTGTTATATAATTGATTATCAAGCTAATAGTACCTTTAGCCAACATGTATAAAGAAAATGGGAAGAGTTTGGAATTAAATCACAATCTATGCTTGTTAATTACCATGTGACCATGAACAGACACTCTGTTGAATTGCTTCTTATATAAGTGGTAACAAAATTCGCTCACAGCGTTTAATTAAATGTGAAATTCTGAAGAATATTCACTCTATATAGGTTTTTGAAAGAATCTATCATATAACGAGAAACAGCACTTACAAGACAGCACTTATAAGTCTTAGTTCTTGCCCTAAACCAAGACTATTACTCTTACTACTGTTGTCTACTTGGCAAAAGTGATTAACAAATGATTATACTATATCGCGATTGTGATGGGTACTGTAAAGGAAAAGGCAATAGAACCAAAAGGGAAATTCCTTCTAGAATCTAACTTATCTCAGGGATAAATAAAGCCATAATCAATGGAATTGAACTTAAATTGGGGCCTAAGACAGGAAGTGGAGAAACTTCAGATAACTCTTCATCAGCAGAAAGAGCTGAAGATTCTGGAATCCCAAGCAGCTTAATGATTCAGAAATGATGAAATTTGGTGAAGTCACGAGAAGCTCTTAAATTTAACTTTTCAATGTATCATCTGTTTGTAAACCTACTAAGATGAAATAAGATCATCTTTTCCTCCCTACCTTTTTTTTTTTTTTTTTTTTTTTTTTTGCCTTTAATGCTTACTAGTTGTGTGTTTTGAATGTCAGAGAAAAATAATGGTTGAACTGAAGTGTGGAGGTTTTAGGTAAGTAAGGTTAACCTAACTAAGCATAAAATTTAACCTTTGCTATATTCTAATTCGACAAAAAGTTATTGCACACTATTGTGTTAATAAGGTTATTGACTGCCAGCCTAGAGCCACTAGGAATTACAGAAATCTTGTTTTGTGGTCCTATGACAATGACCATACTACCAAAATCATTATACAGATTTAATGCAATGCCAATCAAAATCCCAATGACATTCCTCAAAGAAATAGAAAAAGCAGTCATGAAATTCATCTGGAAAAATAAAAGACCCAGAATAGCTAAAGCAATCCTTAGCAAGAGGAGTGAAGCAGGTGGCATCACTATACCAGACCTTAAATTATACTACAGAGCAATAGTAACAAAAACAGCATGGTATTGGCACCAAAATAGACTTGTAGACCAATGGTACAGAATAGAGGACACAGAGACTAACACATATAATTTCAGTTATCTTATATTAGACAAAGGCACCAAAAATGTACATTGGAGAAAGGATAGCCTCTTCAACAAATGGTGCTGGGAAAACTGGAAATCCATATGCAATAAAATGAAATTAAACCTCTATCTCTCACCATGCACAAAATTCAACTCAAAGTGGATCAAGGATCTAGGAATTAGACCAGAGACACTACACCTAATAGAAGAAAAAGTAAGCTCTAATCTCCAACATGTTGGATTAGGCCCCAAGTTCCTTAATAAGAATCCTGTAGCACAAGAATTAATACCAAGAATCAATAAATGGGATAGACTCAAATTACAAAGCTTCTTCTCAGCAAAAGAAACAATCAGTGAGATGAACAGAGAGCCTACTAATTGGGAACAAATTTTTACCACATGCACGTCAGATAGAGCACTAATCTCTAGAATATATAAAGAACTCAAAAATCTTAACACCAAAAAAAAAAAAAAATCAAATAACCCAATCAATAAATGGGCCAAGGAACTGAACAGACACTTCTCAGGAGAAGATATACAATCAATCAACAAATACATGAAAAAATGCTCAACCTCTCTGGCAATTAGAGAAATGCAAATCAAAATCACTCTAAGATTTTCATCTCACACCTATCAGAATGGCAGCTATTAAGAACACAAGCAACAATAAATGTTGGAGAGGATGTGGAGAAAAAGGCACACTCATACATTGTTGGTGGGACTGCAAAATGGTGCAGCCAATATGGAAAGCAGTATGGAGATACCTTGGAAAACTTGGAATGGAACCACCTTATGACCCAGCTATCCCACTCCTTAGTCTTTACCCAAAAGCCTTGAAAACAGCATACTACAGGGACACAGCCACATCAATGTTTATAGCAGCACAATTCACAATAGCTAAACTGTGGAAACAACCTAGATGCCCTTCAGTAGATGAATGGATAAGGAAAATGTGGTATATACACACAATGGAGTATTACTCAGCAATAAGAGAGAATAAAATCATGGCATTTGCAGGTAAATGGATGGAGTTAGAGAATATTTTGAAATTTGCTACTGTTTGTAGTTAGTAGTCAGAGTACATTGGTCCTTTGTGCTCTGTTTCTTGACAAATCAATTGGGATATTTTCAGTTGGAAACAAAAAACAATTCTTATTAAACTTACACATGTGTTTCCTCTTTTCCAATTCTCTAAAGAATTTTAATTTAAATATGTCAAATTCCCTTATATAGAAGACTATTTAATTTACTGTTTTGTTTCAGGAAAAGAAATCAGGCTCACTCCAGAGACCCTACGACTGAACAATATACTTGATATTTTTGGTTAAACATGAACATGTATGGATTTTTCCTTATTTATTTAAATCAAGAGTTTTGGGAAAAAGGACTTAAAATGTTTATTGCAATTATTACATATTAAATTTGTAAGTTAAGCTGCCATTTCAAGCTTAACTTTTTCTACTGCTAATGACCCATAACATGGTTTCTAAAATACTGAATTATTAGGAAAAGTAGCAGATGTAATATAGCCATCCAAACCAAGTTGTTTTAGTTTGTATAATTCCTTTTTTTGTTTTGGTACTGGGAAAAGAATGCAAGGGTGCTTAACCACTGAGCAACATATCTACCCCTTTTCACTATTATTTTGAAAAGGGTCTCTCTAGATTGCTTACAGCCTCGCTAATTTGCTGAGGCTGGTTTCAAACTTTCAACCCTTCTGCCTCAACCTCCCAAGTCACTAGAATTACAGGTGGGTGCCACCACTGCGCCTAGCAAGTTTGTATAATTTGAATACTATTGTAATTCCTGATTAGATATTCCATATATTTTGTTAGGGAACATAGTACTAAAATAAATTTTTTATAGTTTAGTTTAAGATTTAAACATCAAATATATTCAGATTAAAAGTCTACAAAGTCAAACATCATTTTAATGAACTGGCAACAGTGTCACAAATAGATGTACTAACATATCTTCTTTTAAATTGGTAACACCAGTACAAATAGAAGTAGACTCTAATTGAAATACATTTTCATGTATTTAATTTATTCTAAGCACAGGCTCTTTGAAATTGCCTTCTTAGCCAAGAATAGGCAAACATGAGAATGAAATACTTCCATTGACATTTGAAAATTTTGGTATTATTGACCTACACTGATTGTTTGATTGCATAAGTTATGTAGATATTCAGAAATTTGGGTTGGGGAGCAAAACTGTAAATCTGTCCATGAGTTTTTGTTATATCATAACTCTTTCTGGTAGAATGTCATGCATTTGTTTCCTTATGACACTTTCTTATCTCATTGTATCCTGTTATTTCATTTCTTTGGCTCTCTTTCACCAATCTGGTTCTCAGTTTCTTTAGTAATTTAAAATCTTTCCCAACTGAACAAAGAACTTTTCTCATTCTCTGCCTTTCCATTGTTCACACTGAACCCTGTAAGCAGTTTATTTGTATTATCTGAAGATTTTATTCTATTAATTAAAGATAAAAATGCTGAATGTAACATAGCACAAACTTTCTTAATTATAACCACTAACATAAATAATGTTTTCTTCTCATTGTTGTACCCCACCCTTAAACTTGTTATTTAATATTTTTATTCTGATTCAACTCCTTAAATATTTAAACATTATATAATTACATTTCCAGTTGTTTTTATTGACAATTCCTTAATAATTTAAAAAATTTTTTATGCTTCCAAAGTGAATGGAAAGTATTTGATATTTTCAAGATTTCTACTTCTTGGTTTGCTTAAAATTTAATAAGTATTCATGCCACAAGTATTATTTGAGAAAAATCATAAAACCATTTTCTCTTCTTTTGGCTCTTTCAGTGTCTGAAATTTTTATTATTAATGAATTCCAAAACCATATTAATGATTGTCAACTTCTTTATTCACCTTTTCAAGAATATTTTCATCTTAGAGTCATAAATGGACTAGAATATAAATCAGTTATATTCTTTTGGTACACTTACTCTCAAATCAAATGTTATAAACGAGAGTAATTGATGGTCTCTGGGGTAGGGAAGGATTGGGAGAATGAGTGAGAGACCACCAGGGGAAAGACTGTCACTCTCTGGGCCTCAGGTCAACACTGAAAAGAGATTGCTTATGTTTCAATTTCATGACAATGTAAAAAGGCACTTTATTTTGCTCTTACTTACTTGTTCTGTGTACCTCCCACTGTTCCCCTTTGAGAGCACCTCACACATTCAACCATGAAAATTTTTCAGTCCTCCATATTTCTTTATTTTTCTCCCTTTCCTATAATGTTGATTTGGAATTTTCTTTCCAATAAGTGATGCGAATGTATGGGAAAAATCTTGGCACAAATTATTAGAAACTTACTTCATATTTAACAGAGACAAATTCTTTTACATATGACCAGAGATAAATCAATAGTTAGTTCTCTGTTTGGAATAACCACCAACTTCCTGACATAGTATTAGTACTATGCACTTGTTTTTTCTTGAAAATTAATTACATGGAGATTTATTTCCCCCTAACTTTTGTTATCTTTTTATTTTATAGATCAACATGCTCTTAAGATGGGGTATTCACCTTGATTTTTAGCTTCTTCACATAAAGTTTCCTAAAATCACACTTGATTTTTTCATATTGATGCATCAAAAAATTTATAAAAAATAATTAATAAAAGGTCATTAACATTTTATTCATTCCTGAAATCCCAATGCTCATTTATATCTTTGAATTAAGTCCAATAATCTTTTGTGAAAACAAAACTCTGAGTAGTTATTTCTACTCATATCCCATTAGAATATTTTTTGTCATAGTAACAATAAAAATAAAATATGTTTGAGGTATTAATAATTAAAATTAGAAAAACATTAAAAATATTAGACCACAGCTAATTATAACTGCATAGAGAAATTTTGAAAAAAATATACAAGAAGCTAGTGAGAATGTTACTCTCCAGAGGAAGGAATTTGAAGCCTCATCTAGTAGGAAATTTCTCATTGTGTACTCTCATTTAAACGGTTTGCTATTATAATAAAACAAGTAATTTTTTATTTTTAAATACTGAATGATGAACAATGCTGAAGAGCATAGTTAAAATATTTATTAAAGAATTGTCTTTTGCAAAGTAATATGATTTCATATATATTGTATTTACTTAAAAGTCTACATAATTGCATATTATCTAAGAAAATGTTAATTTCATTGATTGCATAGATGTGTTTCTAATATTGATTATACTTTTGACTAGATATTACTCTTGCTCATGAGAGTCCAGCCTCATTATCAGCTGCTTCATTCCCTGCAGAGATAGTACATGCTAGAAATATTGTAAGACACCACAAAGACTAATGGAGGCTAAAAGCCTCACTTCTGTTTAAAAGGATAACCTTGTCTCTACTTCCTAGAAAATGGATAGACTCATCCCTCTGGAACAAAGAGCCAGAGACAACATTGTATAAGCCTCACTATGTCACCTTCTCTCTACTTTGCTAGACCAAACCTACCCAGATTTGCTGGGAAAGAGTGTCATTTTTTCCAAGCCAGTGTGACTTTAATGCCCTTTGGAGATGAAATTCCTGGCTGAGAATCTAAATAAAATGATCATATGTCAAACTACAAAGATTTCAAAAATAGCTTATGTTAGGAAGAAAATGGGAATAGCCAGTGGTATTCTCATAATGTTAATTTGATTGTATGTTGGCCTGCTTACAGCCAGATGTCCTCCTTTGCTATTGAGCACACTGAGAAATTAAGATGCCATGCATTTTGCTAATTGCTCCCTTGAAATGAAAACTTCTGTGCCTTTCTCATAGCCATAATTGAAGATGAACACTACATATCTATGTTATTCCTGTCATCTTTAACAGAAAGTACCAAGACATATCAGTATTAATAGTTCAATGATTGGTATTTTTGTCCTAAAAGTGTCAGCTGTCTATAGAAAGTATAATTATGAAAACAGCAGCTACAGTTTCTCAGTAGTCTAAGGAGTACAGATATATAGAGAGGAAACAAGGCTCTCCACTAACCTAGTCAGTTATTGCTCCAGTAATACCTATTAAAAATAACTTTTTTAAAGTCAGAAGGACAAGTAATAAATATAGTTTTAGTCATTGACCAGAAAAAAAAAAAAAGTGTGCCAAGTTGAATGGTCTTGGCCTGAGGAAGAAGGGTGTTAAAATGTAGAGAGTTTATGTATATCCAGGAGAAATTTTAGTTTGAATTAATTTCAAAATCCTTAGTCAATGGCTTACAAAGCCAGCTGTATTAAATGTGATATTTTTCCTTGGTCACTTTAAGTTGAAATGAAACATTTAATATATTAATTTTATTTTTTATTTTTAGAAGTTTTAACTGGAAGCATTGTACCTTTTGGTTATAAACTATTTCTTGACATACATAATTGAAAACATTAAGGGGTTTAATAATAAAAATCTAAGATTATTTAGAATTACAGAAATAGTGAGTATGCTGATTATACTTATATTAGCTAAAAATAGCTAATCTAAGAATGTACTTATAGTTTTTAATTCTATGTTATTAATGTGGTGATGTATATTATTAATGTTATTAATGCATTTTAATTCTATGTTATTAATATGGTGATGTATATTATTAATGTTATCAATGTGTTTTTAATTCTATTTTATTAATATGGTGATGTATTGTGATATAGATGAACTATTTTACTTGCTGTAACTATTCACTTTATAATTGGCTTTGTTCTATTGTCTGATTTATGCTAGACAATTTGAGGTAGACCAAGAGAAAAAAGTAAGCATTGTAAGGAAATTCAAAACAGAATAGGAGATATTATTTTCTCACTATAGGAAATCAAAATATTCAACATAAAAAATGTCTAGAAATAGAAAGCATGAATCAATAAAAATCATAAAATTATGACTATCTGATTTTAAGAACTTTGAGAAAGTAGAGCATATCTGGAGCAGAGTCACCAAGATGATAAGGTGAAAATCATGTCATATGATAAATAATTGAACAAAATGAACACATGTAGTTTGGAAAATGATTTGACAGAGAATTTTATTGTCTTATAAATGAAGAAATATAAATGTATAACAAATTACATATAAACAAAAATACATCTATACATGTATACATCTATATAAGTATTTCAAAACAATATTTTTTATTTTTAATTGACAGATAATTGTCTGTATTTATGGGGAACAGTATGAAATATCAGTACACTTACATAATGTGTAGTGATCAGATCTGAGTAATTGGTGTTTCACCTTGAGTAGTTATCATTTCTCTGTCTTGGGAACATTCAGAATCCTCTCTAGTAGCTATTTTGCAATATATAATTAAATATTGTCAACCACAGTTGCTGTGGTGAGGAACATTAGCTGTTATTCTTCCTCCTACACCCCTGTCCCCATTAGTCATGCCCCCTCTATCCCCTCTGTCCTCCCAGCCCCAGTGCCTTTCCCACCCTTTAGTAAAACAATCCCACTCTCTACTTCTGAGATCAACTGTGTTAGCTTCCACGTATAAATGAGAATAGGAAGTTTTTGGATGATGTCCATAGTTCAAGTTCTCAACTTTAATGCTCATCCTTTATTTTTCTGTAAAAAAAAAAAAAAAAAACAAAGTCTTTCTAAATTGCAAAATGAGCATGTCCTTTTCTTTTTAGAAAACTTCAGTGATCCCTATCACCTCGCAGATAATACCCAAACTCTGAAAAAAAATTTAGCCCTTCACAATCATATAAGTAAGGTATATCAGATACCATCTCTTGTCCTCCCAATCACTTCATTTATCTTGCATGCAAATTCTGAAAATTGTACTATTTTAGATTATCATGAACACTTGTACTTCTAAACATTTGCTATCTCTTTTATGCTTATTTGGTCTACACTGTCTCCTATATTTTTTGATGATGTGGCAAAAATTATTTGACATCTAGCTCATATATTTTTTTTTTTCTGAGATCTTTTCTGACTTTTCAAAGAAGAGATAGTCTCTTGCTGCTTTCTATGCATCTGATACCATTTTAACACATACCACACCATTATATAGTTATTTGCTTATTGGATCACTTCTACAAGGAGAAAGAGACTTCTCTGAGAACTGATACACACAGTTCATTTTGATAACTGCAGTAATAAGGTAGTGTCTGGAATATAGTTGATGCCAAATCAATATCTTTTTTTTAAGTATAAAAAACAGAAATGTTCGTGCAAGTAGTAGATTTTGGTTTTTCAGAGATACTAAGAGGAATTGGTTCTATAGCCATGAAAATGAACTTGGAATTTTCTGAAAATGCCAAAGATGCCAAAGACTAAGATTTTATTATTGCAGAGTAATTTGGGAAAAAAGACACACACACACACACACCCACACACACACACACATGCACATACACAAATTCCCAACCACATCAATAATGGCAGAGTCTCTCCAAAGAAATTATTATATAGTCAACAATTTTCTTGAAGTAAACTATTTTGAAGACAGCACACATTGGGAATTTTCATATATTACTGCTTTCTGCTTAGTCTAAAGTAAAAATCATTGAGAAAGAATAGAAATATGTGGTGTGAAACACAGATATTCATTGGACAGTCATGACTAACTGATGTGGGAAAACTGAAAGTTTCAAGAATTGCAACAATTTTCTTACCAGTGAATGGCATTCAATTTTTACTTTATTAATATATATTATTAAATAGGAAAAACTATAGAGTATTATTTAGAAAAATATAACTAATATGAGAATCTTACAAAGAGGAAAATGTATTGATCATGCCTACTGAAAGATAACTAGCTGGAAACAAAAAGACTTAGTGATGTATACTATTACTTTGAAACATAAGAGAAAACATATTACATTCTTTTTTATTACTATTCTGATAAGATCAAAGTAACTTATATGAAGATAAGGACAAAGATATAAGAATAAAACAAAGAGATCTGCATGAAAGTAGGTTAGGTATTTGAGATTCAGTCAAAATTCAAAATTTGATTTCATTAGAGAGTAGTATGTTAATATGGCCAAATTTGAAATATACTGTGATTTTGTCATTCTTTATCTATTTTAAAAGGAATGTATAAATTACCAGCATTTAAAACAACAACATTATCCACAAAAACAAATCAGTGCATTTCAGTTTTGCTTGGGATAGGGAAATATATAACCCTTTGTGAGGATGAGAATTCTGCCCTAGCAACTGAAGGGTGTTATTCCCATTATGAACAATAAACTTTTCTTTATCTAAAGAACAAATAAACATCAGAGGAAGAGATGTACAGCTGGAGGTGGACAGTGGCATGCTAAACTCTTCAATTAATTCTGTTCAACTTATTTCCCAGATGTTTGTTTGTCCTGCTCCCTGCTATCTTGGGGAGAGTTTGCCATTGTCTGTCAATGAGTCATATACTGTCTTCTCAAATTTAGGGAAAACACAAAGCTACAGTTGGGTATAGTGTGAGTCATTGAGTCACAATGGAAAGCTCAAAGATGATGCATCCTGAGCTACTTTGCATTTTAAAGAAAATTGATTGCTTTTTTTGGTTTCCTGACAACATCTTCCAAATATCCAGGGTTTTGCTTCATCATCTCTAAGAACTCAGCCATCAAAAAGAGGTATCCTATTCAAAATGATAAATAAGTTTTAAATACAAACATCCTTTTTCTTCCTGGCATCTTATTCACCTCTCACGGCTAACCTTCATTTTTTACTGTGAATGCTGAATATCTTTTCCTATCCTCAAGGTGCAATATATTACATTTGACAAGACATAAGATGGGAAGCTTTTTACTGGTTCTATATATCTGTGGCAGATGGAATCTGTCCCTCTAACTCTATTGGGTCATCTGTACTAGAATTCCTAACAGCCTCATCACACTATGGCATCATGAGAACTGCACTTTAACCTTATGTCCACCAAAACAAAGCCAAGACAGATCATCTTTGGAGGCATGCATTACATTAAAACACAGACAGCTTAAGCATTCCATTTAAAAAATGGAATGTTCAGAAGCAGACTATATATGTATAGCTCATGCCACATTAATGTGTATGAGGGGAACAACTAAATATTGTAAATGTTATGATCCATTAGAGTTTATAATAGAGCAAAATGTGAAAACATAAAAATCTATTCAGTTTAAAGTAACTAATGTTTTTTTTTTATTTAAACAGAGATATTTGGATGTTCAAAAATATATACAAACCTACTGAAGTTTTAAGTTGGTTAAAAAACAATACAGTGGACAGGGAATGGAATAGCTGGGTCACGAGGTGGTTCAATTCCCAATCTTTTGAAGAATCTCCATGCTGATTTCCATTGTGATTGTGTTTTGGAAACAGCCTACATTCCTTCAACAGATGACTGGATGAATAAAATATGGTATATATGCACAATGGAGTTCTACTCAGCCATAAAAATGACTGAAATTATGGCATGTGCTGGTAAATGAATGCACCTGGAGAATATCATACTAAGTGAAATAAGTCAAATGAAGAAAGTTAAAGGTAAAATGTTTTCTCTCATCTGTGGAAGATAGAGAGTCATAAGAAATAAAAAAAAAAGGGGGGGGGGGGAATCACATGAATATAGAAGGAGAACAGCAGAGTAGAGGAAGGGGGGCCAAAGGGAGGGAGGTGAGAGGGAAAGGGGAGAAACTGTGTGGCATGAATTTGACCAAATTATACTATCTACATGTACCATATATATCACAATGGATTCCATTTTTATGTATATCTCTATTCACCAATTAAAAAACAATAAATGGAAGGAAAACCACTATGGTAGAAGAAGGGGGTTGGGGGGAGGAAAGGGAAAGAGGAAGTTCTCGGGAATGAAATGGAGCAAATGTTATAGGCATTCATGAATATGTCACAACGAACCCCACTATTATGTATAATTCCAGAGAGAGAGAGAGAGAGAGAGAGAGAGAGAGAGAGAGAGAGAGAGAAGGAGAGAGAGAGAGTGAGCCTGATGTGGCTGCAGACTTAAAACCTACTCCCAGAAGTAGAATACTATTCCTTAAATGTTATTGGTCACAAAAGGCTGCCCTAGTGTAGTGTGGGAGTGGACTTACAATGAGTTTGTGAATACCAAGGGGTAGAGGTCCCTGGGGACCCTCTTGGAGGCTGCCTAATCCAGAAATCATTGGATCTCTAATTGACTTTTACTTCTGCTTTTGATCACACACATGAATTAAAGGTAAAGACTGTTAGATCCTGCTGGGGGATGAGGATGCCAAAATGAATTTTCGAAATTAATGCCTAAATTGATCAAGTCTTAGAACTCATATTTATGTGATTTTTCCCTTTATTGTCTTAGTTCAAAATTGTCCATATTTTTAGAAACAGAAGCATTAAAGATGGTTATTTTCATTTTGTGTCATGCTATTCCATTCTTCAAAAGAAATAAACACTGAAATAATCACTACAAACAGTTAAAGATATCAAAACAATATCTTTCAAAAGAATACTAAATATCCACATGCCTTAGATTTTCATTTAAAGATCTGAGTAGTTGAAATAAATGGAGAACAGATTCTAGAGCTCTTTTCTTATAATGAATGCATGTGGTATTAAAATACAACCCTCATAATTATTAATATCATCATGTTGGTAAAATATTTTTTTTAGTTATGGGTCAGAATAAAGGTTTGTTTCAGTTTCTATTCAATGTAACAATTCATTGGCAATTTTTCTAGAAATACATATTCTCAAGTGTAATATCCTTGGAATAATAGCCACAGAACAAAATGCTAGGTTTGTAAAACATTTTGAGCTCTGTGGGGAATAAAAGTTCCAAGGAAAGTACAAAGTATTATTAGCCTCAGATTCACAACTCATCCTAATTTTCTCCTAGAACCCTTTTCTCCTCTTTAAGGGAAGAAAGTTGAAATAAAGAAGAGACAGGGGCCCCAGTTACAAAGTCTAGACTGTGTTCCTGAGACGAAACCTCCTCTGGGCTCCAAGGAACAAGAGGATCCTTCATCTGTTGGGCTTCTTAGCTTTCAACAACAAAACTTGTCTCTGAGAACTTTAAGTAGAAAATGACATTTGCTAAAAAAAAAAAAAAAAAAATTGGGCAACTCAAAGAGCTGGGCTTGGAAGACAGGCAGACAACAATATTTCCTGACATGATAAAGAAGAGGAGAATAAGAAAAAATTTTCTTCAGTTAACAATAATATTCTTTGCAGCCCTTTTCTTATGTCTCATAATTAAAGACCAAAATCTAATACATATAAGGAGGGAAAAGTCACCATATATTCATTATTCAACATGCACTTAAGTGATCCATATTAAAATTTGGACTATGCATTAATTTAGGTATTAGGAATAGAGTTGTTAAAACAAAGCTCTTGCCATATGCAGTTTATATTCTAATAAATCTCATCAGTTAAAATCTTGTATATATATTGCTTGTATCAATTAAAATTTTAATTAAATTTACCTCATTAGATTTATTGTGCTTCCTTATATTCCAGATTATTATTTTCTCTGTCTGAATTTCATTCATATAATCCCATAAAAGGAGACATAGTATTATAATGATGCTGGATTCCAAAAAGAGTTTCTAAGCTTTGTATCTAAAAAATCCTTCACAACAGAATGATAAACAAAATTTTAATTGCAAAATTTGCCAAAACTTGTTTTATGATATAAAAATAGTTAATCTAATCTTATTTTTAGCTACTACACAGAAAAAAAAGTTTCTGTAATAGCAAATATTATTCTTCTGTGGGTATATATGTACTCACAGCAAATATATATATATATATATATATATATATACATACACATATATAACATATATATATATATATATATATATATAAAACCTATAGTTCCATAACTCTACTTTTCTATTAACTAATGGAATTTTCTCTTAAATAAGTGATAGTCTATCCTGAATATTTTTAGTAGATTCTTTGGAGATTTATATAATCACTCTAACACATGTTAAAGATGGATGCCTAATTCATTTCCTTAATCCATTATTTGCTTCAACCTGAAATTACTTAGAATGAGTTGATTAAAGCTTTCTGAGAAAGCAGGGATCAAGGGAACAAAATGTAACTGAAAATTCTTGGATTGAGAGAGAAAATTCATTACATTTGATTCATGTTTTTTTTATATTGAACTCAAATAGGGTATTATTTTCTACAGTGTCTCTTCTTATTTTTAAGGATAATTGTTTAGCAAATCACTAAATTCTGAGACATATGGATGATTTAGGATGTGGAGGGAGAAATGAGTTACTTTAGCACTGAAAAAGTAAGATGTCACAATTTAAAAATTGTATCCTTCTAACCTAGAAAAATTAGAAAGCTATTTTTCAATCAAGATATTTCTCAACCTAAGAGCTATCTCATGGGAGAAGGAAATTTAAAAACAATTTAAACTTCAGTGTTATGCAATACAAAATAAATTACATGTAATCCCACCATCATATTTTCTCACCCTCCTTTATTCCCGCCTTCACTCTTGTTTCCAGGGGAAAAATGTTGGTGCTCTTAGCAAAATTTATCCTCTTATATATCAGAACTCCTTCCCTTACCTCTACTCAGGATGTATCTCCAGAATTTGTTGTTTATCTTGCATTATCACAACACATTATAATCTCTCTAATAAAACCTGAAGACCTTTCCTCCTTGACTCCAAGCACATTTTTCTGCTCCCCTTTGTTGCAAAACTCATCAAAAGGTTGTTTCCAAATCTTCTCCATGGTTTTCTCTTGAGCATATGCTAATATTTCTCAGTATTTACCTAATTCCATTAAAATTACTCCTGTAAAGTCCACCAATATTAACTATGTTACTGAATCCAACCAGCAATACTCAGTCTTCATCTTATTTGACTTAACAACAGCATTTGACACAGTTGATTTCTTTGAAACTTTTGTTTCAATTCTTTTTTATTACTCTGCTGAGCATTTCATGCCTTCATTAGCTTCTCATTTCTCCAAAGTTTCAATGGTGGCCAGACCCTGGGTTTTCTCCTTGTTTCACATATTCCATAGGTGGTCTCATAGTCCTTGGCTTTAAAATCACCTATTTGCCAATGTCTTCCAAATATCTACTTCTGGTTTGAACTTTTCCCATGAATTTCAGAGTTTGAGTTCCATTTCCTTCACTTTACAGTTATGGGCACCTACTTTGTTTTACATTTATTAGAGACAAGATACTGTTATGGCTTATATATGTGGTATCTACCAAAATCTTATGTGTGAAACAATGCAAGAAAGTTCAGAGCTGAAATAATCAGATTATGATATCTGTAACCTAATCATTTTTTTGTATTTTTTTGAAATTTTTATTTATAGTAGTATGTATTACAGTTCATACTATACATATATAGCATCTTTTTACATAAAACAGTTTGTATACAAAGTATATTCGCAGCATTCAAGTCTTCAATCATGCATTTAGAATAATGATATCCATCTTATTCAATCACTTTTTCCCCCTTCCCCCCTTGCTCCTTCCCTTCCCCTCCCTTCCCTTTGACCATTATAGTGTTCCTCTAATCCTCCTATGTACCCCGACCCATCACTACTGTGAACCGGCTTCTTTATATCAGAGGAAACATTCGGTATTCGGATTTTTGAGATTGACTGATTTCACTTAGCATTATATTCTCCAACTTCATCCATTTACCTGCGAATGTCATTATTTTATTCTCTTTTATTGCTGAGTAAAATTCCATTGTGTATATATACCACATTTTCTTTATCCATTCATCTACTGAGGGACATCTAGGTTGGTTCCACAACCTAGCTATTGTGAATTGTGCTGCTATAAACATTGAGGTAGCTGTGTCACTGTAATATGCTGTTTTTAAGTCCTTTGGGAAAGACCCAGGAGTGGGATGGCTGGGTCATAGGGTGGTTCCATTCCCATTTTCCCAAGAAATCTCCATACTGCTTTCCATAATGGTTGTACCATTTTGCAGTCCCACCAGCAATGTATGAGTGTGCCTTTTTCCCCACATCCTCTCCAACATTTATTGTTGTTTGTGTTCTTGATAGCTGCCATTCTGACTGGAGTGAAATGAAATCTTAGAGTAGTTTTGATTTGCATTTCTCTAACTGCCAGCGATGTTGAACATTTTTTCATGTATTTGTTGATTAATCGTGTATCTTCTTCTGAGAAGTGTCTTTTCAATTCCTTAGCCCATTTATCCATTGGATTAGTTGTTTTCTTGGTGTCAATTTTTTGAGTTCTTTATATATTCTAGAAATTAGTGCTCTATTTGATGTGCATGTATTAAATATTTGTTCCCAGTTAGTTGGTTCTCTATTCACCTCGCTGATTGTTTCTTTTGCTGAGAAGAAGCTTTTTAGTTTAAATCTATCCCATTCATTAATTCTTGGTAATAATTCTTGCGCTACAGGATTCTTGTTAAGGAACTTGGAGCCTAATCCGACATGTTGGAAATTGTAGCTTACTTTTTCTTCTATTAGGTGTATTGTCTCTGGTCTGATTCCTAAGTCCTTGATCCACTTTGAATTGAATTTTGTGCATGGTGAGAGATACAAGTTTAATTTCATTTTGTTGCATATGGCTTTCCAGTTTTCCCAGCACCACTTGTTGAAGAGGCTATCCTTTCTCCACTGTACATTTTTGGCGCCTTTGTCTAATATAAGATAGCTGAAATTATACGTATTAGTCTCTGTGTCCTCAATTCTGTACCATTGGTCTACTAGTCTGTTTTGGTGCCAGTACCATGCTGTTTTTGTTACTATTGCTCTATAGTATAATTTAAAGTCTGGTATGGTGATGCCGCCTGCTTCACCTTTCCTGCTCAGGATTGCTTTAGCTATTCTGGGTCTCTTATTTCTCCAGATGAATTTCATGACTGATTTTTCTATTTCTTTGAGAAATGTCATTGGGATTTTGATTGGAATTGCATTAACTCTGTATAATGCTTTTGGTAGTATGGACATTTTGACAATAGTAATTCTACCTATCCAAGAACAAGGTAGGTCTTTCCATCTTCTGAGGTCTTTTCTACAATTTCTTTCTTTAGTGTTCTATAGTTTTCATTATAGAGATCCTTCACCTCTTTGGTTAAGTTGATTCCCAGGTATTTTATTTTATTTTTTTGATGCTATTGTAAATGGAGTAGTTTTCATCATTTCCCTTTCAGAGGCTTTGTCACTGATGTACAAAAATGCCTTTGACTTATGGGTATTGATTTTGTATCCTGCAACTTTGCTGAATTCATTTACTAGTTGTAAAAGTTTTCTGGTAGAGTTTTTTGGGTCTTCTAGGTATATTATCATGTCATCAGCAAATAGTGCTAATTTGAGCTCTTCTTTTCCTATCTGGATCCCTTTAATTTCTTTCGTCTGTCTAATTGCTCTGGCCAGAGTTTCTATGTTAAATAGCAGTGGTGAGAGGAGGCATCCCTGTCTTGTTCCAGTTTTTAGAGGGAATGCTTTCAATTTTTCTCCATTTAAGATAATGTTAGCTTGACGTTTTGCATAGATAGCTTTTATAATGTTGAGATATGTTCCTGTTATTCCTAATGTTTCTAGAGCTTTGAACATAAAGGAGTGTTGTATTTTGTCAAATGTTTTTCTGCATCTATTGAGATGATCATATGGTTTTTATCTTTAAGTCTATTGATGTGATGTGTTATGTTTATTGATTTCTGAATGTTGAATCAGCCTTGCATCCCTGGGATAAACCCCACTTGATCATGGTGCACTATCTTTTGGATATGTTTTTGAATCCGATTTGCCAGAATTTTATTGAGGATTTTTGCATCTATGTTCATTAAAGATATTGGCCTGAAGTTTTCTTTTTTGGCTTTGTCTTTGCCTGGCTTTGGGATTAATGTGATATTGGCCTCATAGAAAGAGTCTGGAAGAGCTCCCTCTTTTTCTATTTCTTGAAATAATTTGAAGAGCATCTGTATTAGTTCTTCTTTGAAGGTCTTGTAGAACTCGGCTGTAAACCCATCAGGACCTGGACTTTTTCTTGTTGGAAGTTTTTTGATAGTGTCTTCTATTTCTTCACTTGAAATTGATTTATTTAAATTGTGTATAGCCTCCTATTCCAGTTTGGGGAATTCATACGACTCTAGAAATCTGTCTATGCTTTCAGTATTTTCTATTTTATTGGAGTACAATTTTTCGAAGTAATTTCTAATTATCTCCTGTATATCTGAGGTGTTTGTTGTGATATTTCCTTTTTCATCATGGATGCTAGTAATTTGAGTTTTTTCTCTTCTTCTTTTCGTTAGCATTGCTAGGGGTCTGTCAATTTTATTTATTTTTTTCAAAGAACCAACTTTTGGTTTTGTCAATTCTTTGAATTGTTTCTTTAGTCTTAATTTCATTAATTTCGGTTCTGATTTTAATTATTTCCTGTCTTCTACTGCTCTTAGTGTAGATCTGTTCCTCTTTTTCTAGTGCTTTGAGGTGTGATGTTAAATCATTTATTTTTGTTGTTGTTTTTTTCTTTTAATGAAGGAATTCAGTGCAATGAATTTTCCTCTTACTACTGCCTTCATAGTGTCCCAGAGATTTCTGTATGATGTATCTGTGTTCTTATTTACCTCTAGAAATTTTTTAATCTCCTCCTTGATGTCTTCTTCAACCCCTTGTTCATTCAGTAGCATGTTGTTTAGCTTCCAGCTGTTGGAGTAGTTTTTTTTATTTCTTGTATTATCATTGATTTTCAATTTCATCCCATTATGGTCTGATAGAATGCAAGGTAGGATTTCTATTTTTTGAATATTTGCTGAGTTGCCTTGTGACATAATATATGGTCAATTTTGGAGAAGGAGCCATGTGCTGCTGAGAAGAAAGTGTATTCGCTTACTGAGGGATGAAATATTCTATATATGTCCATTAGGTCTAAGTTATTAATTGTTTTAACAAGGCCTAATTTTTTTTTATTTAGCTTTTGTTTGGATGATCTATCCATTGGTGAGAGAGGTGTGTTGAAGTCCCCTAGAATAACTGTGTTGTGGTCTATTTTACTCTTGAACTTGAGAAGGGTTTGTTTGATGAATGTAGGTGCTCCATTATTTGGGGCATATAGATTTATAATTGTTATATCTTGTTAATGAATGATTCCCTTAAGTAGTAAGAAGTATCCATCTTTATCTCTTTTGATTAGCTTTGGCTTGAAGTCTACTTTATTTGATATGAGAATGGAATCCCCTGCCTGCTTCCGCAGCCCATGTGCGTGATAAGACTTTTCCTAGCCTTTCACCTTCAATTGCTTGATATCTTTTTCTATGAGGTGTGTTTCTTGCAGGCAACAAATTGTTGGGTTGTTTCTTTTAATCCAATCTGACAATCTGTCTTTTAAATGGTGAGTTTAGACCATTAACATTCAGGGTTATTATTGAGATGTGATTCTTATTTCCATCCATTTTTAAATGTATTATGGTATTTAGCTTGATTTGGGTTCTCCTCTGGTTGGTAATTCCTTTAGTTTACTATTTCCCTTGGTTGGTTTTCATTGTTATTTTTCTCTTCTTCTTCGTGGAAAATTTTGCCCAAGATGTTCAGAAGTGGTGGCTTTCGAGTTGTGAAATCTTTTAACTTTTGTCATGAAAGGTTTTTATTTCATCTTTGAATCTAAAGCTCAATTTTGCTGGATATAAGATTCTTGGTTGACATCCCTTTTCTTTCAGAGCTTGAAATATGCTATTCCAGGATCTTCTAGCTTTTAAGGTCTGGGTTGAAAAATCTGAGCATAGTCTGATTGGTTTCCCCCTATATGTAATCTGCTTCCTTTCTCTTGTGGCTTTTAGTATTCTCTCCTTGCCTAGTATATTAGGCAATTTCATTATAATGTGCCTTGGTGTGGATCTGTTGTGGTTTTGTATGTTTTGCCATTCATTCCTCATGTGTGGAAAATTTTCTGCTATTATTTCATTGAATAAATTACTCATTCCTTTGGTTTGAAACTCTGCACCTTCTTCAACATCAATCACTCTTAAGTTTGGTCTTTTTATGCTGTCCCATAATTCCTGAATGCTCTGTTCTTGTTTTTCTTACTTCTTTTGTAGTGTCCTCTAGATTTTTCTCCAGGATAAATATTTTGTCTTCATTATCTGAGGTCCTCTCTTCCAGGTGATCTAATCTGTTGGTGCTGTTGGTGATACTTTCAATTGAGCATTTAGTTTGGTTTATTTCTTCTTTCATTTCCAGAATTTCTGTTTGGTTTTTCTTTAGAATCTCTATCTCCCTATTGAAGTAGTCTTTTGCTTCTTTTATTTGTTTTTGGAGTTCTTTGTCAAAATGCTCTATTTGCTCTCTCATCTCATTTTTTATTTCATTCTTAAAATCCATAAACATTTGGAATATGTATTTTCTAAATTCCATCTCTGGCATTTGACCAACTGTGCTTGCCATGGAATCAACTGAGGGGGCCTGTTGGTTGGTTTCAGCCACTTTCTTCCCTTGCTTCTTCATAATGCTTGTGTGTCTATTCTCCTAGCACTGTGGGACCTTGCCTATTTCAATTTCACCTTATAGCCTTATGTTTCTCCTGTGGTACAATGCTGTCAGGTCCTCTTATAAATACCTTACAATTTAAGCTCTAACAGTTTCTTTACAACAAATCCTAGTTTGATCACAATGTACAGATTTAGTTAACCCAGATATTGTTTCCAATTTACTCTGTATGCTTGCATTGGGGTTTACAGTTTCAGTATTGGACACAGAGATGATATGTTTAGGAAGAAGCAAGTGAGGTTACTGAGATGTTCTTTCTTAGGAAATATAACAGTAGAGGTCTATGGAAGTGGTTTAATATCAGCAGACAGGAGAGAAAAGAGAATGGAATGAGCTATTTAGAGGAAAGATGATTTGTATATAAACCAAACTTGTTTAGCCTTTGAGAGAAGAAAGATATAAAGAAAGATGGAAAAAAAAATAAAAAGGAACAATGAGAGATAACAAAGAAGTAAGAATTAGTGTAAGAGAGAGAGAGAAACTGAGTCAAGAAAAATAGAGAGTAAACTATATATAATACCGCTTTTCTTTATATTTCAATTGCCCCAGGCCTAGAAGTCCCAATTTCTGCGTATACCTTGTTTTCACCTCTGATGAGTACACAATGACAGGGTGTAAGTAGATAAGATGAGGGCAGAAGAGACTAAAGTGAGAAGGGAAGAAAGGAAAGAGGAACACAGACACACAAATAATCCCACTATCAAACAGAACATAAGCAAAAACAAACAAAATCAAACAAACCAAAAAAAAAAAAAAAAAAAAAAAAAACAGAGTAGGAGTTTAAGCCAGTTGTCCTGAACCACGCCCAGACAGTCACAGTGGATTCTAGTCTGTAGCTTTGGCCAGCAGCAGATTGGCACAGAAGAATATTGGCTGGGGGGTTGGGGGCTGTCAGTACGTGAATAGCATCAAGAAAGCGTTCATCCAAAAGGCACACATTCCCCACGCCCGCCCCCGGTTATAGCTCTTGTGTTTGCTGTGCTGGCCTCAGGCAGGCCCTTTCCTGCGGGCTGCCTGTGCGCGTTTCACCCAGGTGTTTGTTGTTGTCCGGGTCCTGGACCGATCCTTGGATGTCTGCAGTCAGCCTCAACCCTCCTCCAAAATGGCTAACCTAATCATTTGATTATCAATTTAAAATGGATTCCTGGGTGGTAACTATAGGCAGGTAAGATGTGGTTAGGGGAAGTAGTTCACTGAAGGCATGACTTTTGTCTTTATATTTTGTCCCCGACAAGTGGAGCACTGTCTTTTCTCTCTCTCTCCCTATAAATCAATATCTGGATCTCTTTCTCTATCTCTCTGTTTCCTAGCTGTCATGTCCTCCTCTGTTTTTTCTCTGCCAAGCCATTCTACCAGGATGATCTGCCTCATATGTTCCAGAGCTATGGAGTCTGTAGAACATGGACTGAATCTCTGAAACCATGAGCTCCAAGTAACTTTTCTGTCTCCAACTTATTCTTGTCAGGTCTTTTGGTCTCAGTGATGCAAAGCTGAGTAAAGCAGATACCTAACAAATTTAAAGCACCCCTCAAACTTCTATTCTATATATTTTCTCCTATATTCTTCCTTATCTCATTATGGCAACTCCATCTTTCTTGGTCCTATACTTTGGAGTTATGGAATTCCTTTTGTCATGAACATTTGGTGCATAAGACAAATCCTGCTGACCATACCTTCTAAATATAGTCAGAATCTGAGACCTTCTCACCACCTTCACTGTGACCGCCCTGGGCCCCACCATGAGCTCCTCTCCCTTGAATTGCTACTTGGGATCAGAATTGGTCTCCTTGCTTTTGCCCTTGTCGCTTTCACCCATAATTTATTTTCTATGCACCCGCCAGAGCTATCTTTTCAAAATGTAAATAGAATCATGAAGCTTTTTTTTAAAAAAATAAATAGCTTTAATCTTATAGTAGAAATCTGAGCCCACATATCAGTTGTTGACATAGGCTGCATATCAGAAGCACCTGGGGAGCTTTTAAAATATACCAGTATCAGGAGCTCAACATCCAAGATTCTAATTTGTCAAGTCTTGTATGAGATATGGGCATTGTTATTTTAAAAACATTTTGTTAGGTAACTATAAAAGGCAGTCTATATTGTGTACATTTGTATTTTATTATCTTGTCTCACTATTTCTTTGAACTATTTTTTTCTTTTCTTTTTAGTTCATTCTGCTTTAGTCCCATTTGGCTTCTTTGGTATTTGTAAAACACATTAAACATTTGTCCTCTTCAGAGCATTTTTATCTGCTTAAGGGTTCCCTATGACTTTATTACAATCTGGTGTGGTATAAGTTTGACCTGTTTGTTTGTTATTGGTCACAATTCAGTAGAAAATAAAGTCCAGAAGGGTGGAGTTGTATTTATGTTTTGGTCACTGCTATATTCTTAGCCTCTATGATAATTTCTTGTGCATAAAAGGCTCTCAATAAATATTTGAATATGTATTGTATTTAAAAAATTTTTAGCCTCCTGAAAATATATGAAATGTGCAAAAAAAAATTTAAAGGAAGATGGGCTTAGGAAAATGTTCTCTTTTTGATGAAAATGTTCTCTTTTTGATGTATTCATCTGAGTTACCAGTTAGATACACATGTGAAAATGTTCATAAGGAAGATGAAAATAACACTTTGTAGTTCATGCAAGAAGCTCTGGAGGTTTAGGCATAATTTTCTTAGTTGTCCAATTAGACTCGATTTCTGAACTCATGGGAAGTGGATTGGAAAAAAGAGGGAACATAGTCATTGATTTAAAAAATACACTTTTTAGAAAATATACCAGCATTCATAAGTGGTAAAAGAAAAAGAATCACCTAAGTCTTACAGGGAAGCTCACCATGCATAGAACTTTCCTCATAAAGTGACATGGATTAGTCCTCTCCTGACCAAATATCTCAGTCTTTCAGAACACTGAGTGAAGATACTGGGAATGATCTGCAAGTCTGGTTTTTTCTTGCTCTTTTCCTTATGCAGTATGAGAGAAAAGTAGCTGCTAGAGGCCCACATGGTTGCTCAACTTCTCTTTGACAATAAGGGATTAATAAGCATTTTCCTTTGTATTACTCAAGTGAAGTCCGGAATTGAACTGTGTAAATTTATCCTGAACTTTGAGTTCTTATGAGGTAATAATACTACTTTGTATTCAAAATGGAGTTTAACTGATAAGCATCTGCAGAGACTTCACAGCACCCTCAGCAGCAGGGAAATGTGGAGTAGAAGGTGCTAAAACTGTAATTAGAACAAGGCATCTGTCTCCCAGCTCCTACAGAGCAGCTACTAATCAATGTGATCACTCACTTTGAGAGGGGAAGTGCTCACCCATGGCTCTGCTGGACATTTTCCCAGCCACCAGCAGACTGGATACTGCTGGAGAGCACCCTTGGCTCTGGAGACAGAAAGAAAGTGTCAGTGCTCAGGAAATGTAGTAGTTTAAAAAGGTGTTTGCTAGGGCATGTGTTGATTTATATTTCCTGTCAATCGTGCATTTCCAGAACAATCTGGAGGCCAATTATTACTAAAAGTATAGCTCACTCTGAAGAACTTGCAGGATGATTATCCAGAACTTTTTTTTTTTTTTTCCTTTTATTCCCTGTTCCATATGTTTACTTGCCCTTAGGACATTTTTGCTCTCATTTGGCAGGTTTATCAAGGAAGATAAAAAAGATTTAATGCAATCATATCAAATTGCTATCTATTACCAATTCTGATGTGAGCAGCATTTTCCAATGTGAGATCTATAGACTTCTACTCTAAGAATTTTCTTTAAAAAAGACTCTTAAATTCAATACATTGGATAAATGCTGCATATCATATCCTCCTCTTTAGAAATTCACAGTGCACACTGGGGTATTAAAGACTTCTAGCTCTCATGCAATAAAGAAACTGGTTTAAACTCTTTTGAACCTAGCATTTCCCAAACTTATTTCTTTAGAGAGTTTTTTCTTTTTCTTCTTTTCCCAGACATAAAACAGAATTAATGTTCCAAAGAAAAGACTTTAGTAGAAGCTAGATTAAACATTTCTTATCATTGACATTTAAATTATGCCTAAAATGAGGTCCAGAGATTTCCTGAGACTTTCTTCATCCCTTTCTTTATTACCACTGATAACTGCATGTTATGCAATCATTTGGGATAAGTGGGCCAGGATTCCAGCTCATTCTTCTTCTCAAAAGAACAAAAATAAAAATCAATCTTTTTATCTCAATATCAGTCAATTTAAAAGTTGACTCTGTTCTTAACCAATTTAACTCCAGCAGACACAGACCTGGTGCATAGTCTTTGTCCTGTAGGCTTTGACGCACCATCTCTGAGTATTCCACTTGTAGAGTAAGGTGGCCTTATCCTCTGTACTCTTCCCAGGAAGAATGTTCAGGGAATGGTGACATCTATTATAGTTCCCAAGAAGTGGTAAAGGAAGTTCACTCCCAGGTACATTAAGCAATATGTTTTTGAAAAAGTATAAAATAGAAATGGAGAATTTGGTATATTATCCTTTTCTGCAGAGAACAAGAGTATGAGTAACTATAGTGAAAAATGTTTTAAAAAATCAAACAACACAACAAAATAGGTAGTAGAAAAATAGGATCAATGATTGATATAATGTTACTTAAATATCTAACTGCACATGGTAGAATGCTACACAGAGAATTATTAGGTCTTTCTTAAGTATAACATCAGATGGTTCAGGAAAGAATAAGTCAATTATCAGAAGTAAGAAAACTTGGGGAGTCCAGAATAAATATATAGGTAGTCCATTCAGAGGACCAGAGAAAATAATAAGGAAAAGTTACCAAATGGTTAAAATTTTGCTTTATAACTAAGATATTTTTGTTATAGAGAGACACTTCTACCTTACATTTTCCCTAAAGATTATGGTGAACAGGAGCATCATTTGTTCTACTAAGTGAGGAGACAGATGAACTGAGGAAGGAAGGCTAATCTTTGTTACCCATTCTTTAGATGACCTGCAGGAAGACTGTGTCTTAGAGATGCATTGGAAGGTGCATTTGGTGGTGGAATGGAGAGAAGGATGTGGGGTAAAGAGAAATTTGGATGAGTATTTGGAGAAATAGAGATGACTAAAAGACTAAAATGTGTACAAATGTGGTTAGCTTTGGAATATTTCATGTATCTATTCCTAAAATCTTCAAGGTTTTTTAGAAAACAAAGTATTATTTTCAGTGCTTGCTTTCTGCAGTTAGCTATGTCTTTCTATTTAGTGAGATGACATACTGTGGAAGAAAGGTGCAGAGAAATTCAGTTTCTACTTAATAAGAAACAATGAGAATTGGATTAAAGAAGCTTTAATATTCAAGTGACTTAAAAAGCAGTGAAAAAGACGTGTTAGTGTTTTTTTTTTTTCTACTAAAGATCTTTTTTTTAATTCAAAGTTGTTATATGTATAACAGTAGCATGCATTACAATTCATAATACATATGTAGAGCAACTTTTTGCATAACACTGTTTGTATACAAAGTATATTCACACTATTCATGTCTTCAATCATGCATTTAGGATACTGATATCCATATCATTCTATCATCTTCCCGCTAATGTTTTGATATAAGAGATATTCCATAATGAAAATGTATTTGCATTTTACCTTCTAAAATAAAGACTAGTATATCTATCTTCAGATCAACTAGTATTTCTATCTGTAGATCAAACATACATATTTTAATTCATATTGACTCATATTTATTTGTGAATATTTACATAAATAATATTCAATCTATGATTTTCATACTACTGATAAAGTACTTGGGAGGTGAAGACACAAAGCCTTGGACATTTATTTATATTGTCCATAGAACCTACCAGCTTTAGGATTTTCCAGAGTAATGGAACCAAAAGAATGTACATATATACAGGAAGAGGTTTATTTTAAGGAATTGGCTTACAATATTACAAAGGTTGGCAAGCCCAGATTTTCAGAGCATTCCCATAGACAGGAGATCCTGAAGACCCAATGCTGAGTTCAAATCTGAAGGCCCTTATATTTTGGAGAATGGGAGGATAAATCTTACAGAGAGGCAAGAAGACAATGGTGATATAATCAAGAAAGAAAACTATAACCAATGAAAACCGTGTGTGATTAAGGAAAAGAAAAGTTAATTAACACTGATGGATAATAGAAACTGTAGAACATGCCATAGAATGCTTTTTCCCAATTTGGTATTACATATATGAAGGTTAAGTCAAAAGTTATTACACATAAATATCTTACAAAATAATGGAAGAGGTAAAAAACAACAACAACAAAGTTTACAGGCAAGAAGCACACACATGCATTTTTGCTTGCTGCTGACTCACTTGCTCTACTTGAACAACACATCTTCTGTTCATTTTCCAACCATAGTCTTGGAAGGAGAAGTTTTGCCATCTTATCCCAGGATAATAAAAAAAGGCTCAGAAAAATCTAAGACAAATTCTAGATCTAAGTAAATAGGATTTAAGTGTCACCTTGCCAGTAGAAAGTGGGATTGTGTGAATTTTCCCACTATTTCAATAAATGCTGTCAAAAACATCCTACTTTGATATTCTTAAACCTAAAAGATTCAAATTCATTTTATGCTTTTGAAGAGATTGTATCTGTTGCCTCTAGGGAACATTCTCTGTTCTTTTCTCATCACAACCCTAGTCTCTGTAGGATGTCTATATTATTCTCAAATTGCACTAGCTTTATTCCATTTACTTTAAACTCTCCAATAGTTAGGGTGTCCACAGCAGGACCCAGTAGATACTGATTCTAAATCTGTTCCAAATCTTTCTACCCTAACTGCTGGCACGGCCAGGTCCGATGCCAATCAGACAGTTCATTGTTCTTGGTAGCTCACACAGCTGCTCATCAAATGCACAGCTGTAGCACTGACCCTTAATAATATTATTCAGAGAATCAGCCTCATTTTATGAAATAGGCATGTCCTCATTTAAAATTCCCAAGCATCTTCTCTTGGCTTTGTAATTGAATCTATATTTTGCTAAACTCTCAGGGAAGTTTTCATCAACAATCAAATATTATATTAGTAAAACTTTCCTAGAACCTTGTACAATGCCAGCTAATATAGTCAAGATCACAGTGATCTTTCAGTGTTATGAGATTCAAGAGAAGTAAAATAGAAGGGGCTTAAAGGGCTGGAGAAAATGTTCATAATGTTCATATGTTACAGTCTCCACACTCCTGAGAAAATAAACATTATTGTTAAGAATTCTATTTAGAGTGGGGTTTGAGGAAGAAAAAAAAATAAGTCTACCGTTTGTTGAAACAAAGATATTTAGGTAAATGAGCATCTATCATTGTCTAGATCACACTTAGATATTTTAAGGCCTGTGTAATATTTATAAAAGAATCCTGTGAGGTGCTTTTATTACAGTACAGGACTATTCAATAAATGCATATTTATAAGGAAATGAGGTCATCACTTTAAAATTTATTTTCTAATTATCACATATTAAAAACATAGACCTCTTTGGTATACAAATGTATGAATTTTAATGCATGTATAGACTTATGTTACGATCACAGGAGATAGAACACTTAAATCACATTCCCTCATGCCATCTGTGTATAGTTATTTACACTCTCCGTGTACCTACCCCATTGTTTATAATTTTTATTTTTGAAAATGTCATATAAATTCAATTTTATATAAATGGGGCCTTTGAAAATGGCATCTTTCACTTAAAATAATGCCTTTGAAGTTTTTTTTTTTAATTTATTTATTTTTTATTCTAAGTTGTTAGAAATGACAGCGGAATGTATTACATTTCATATTATACTTATAGAGCACATTTTTACAAATCTCTGGTTGTTTACAAAGTATATTCACACCATTCGTGACTTCATACATGCACTTAGGGTAATGATATCCATATCATTCAACCATCTTCTTTTTCTTTTCTTCACTCTTTTGCCCCCTCCTTTCCCCTCCCTCCCCATTGGCCATTCTAGTGTTCCTCTAATCCTCCTATGCTCCCCATCCCAACCTCACTGTGAATTGGCCTCCTTATATCAGAGAAAACATTTGGCATTTGGCTTTCTGGGATTGGCTAGCTTCACTTAGCATTATATTCTCTAACTTCATCCATTTACCTGAATATGCCATGATTTTATTCTCTCTGAACAGTATTCCCCATGTGGCTTTACCACAGTCTATTCACTTTTCCCGGGATGTTTGGATTGTTTCCATTTGGTGAAGATATAAAGAGAGCTGCTTAAAAAAATGTGTAAAGATGTTTTGTGTGAGAATACTTATTTTCCTTTTTCTAATCTAACTACCCAAGAACCTTGGTAAGAATGTTTTTAATATAATAAAACATTGCCAAATTATTTTTTAGTTGGACTGTACCACTTTATATGCATACCAGAAATGTAATGAGAATTTTAGTTCTTTATCTTTATCAGTAATTTGGATAATCAGTTCCTTGGCATTATTTAGCTAAGCCATTCTAATATCTGTATAATGATACCATACAGTGTTTTTAATCAGTATTTTCCCAAAGGGTAATAATGTTCAATAATTTTGTGTGTATATTTGCTATCCACATAACTTCTTATAGTATCTATTGAAGTTCTTTGCTCATTTTTAATTAAGTTGTTTGCTTTCTTACTTTTGGTTTTTGCTTTCTTATGAATTGAAAGTTCTTTACATAATTTAATTCAAGTTCTTTGATGGAGATCTAATTTGCAAATAATTTGCAAATATTTTTTCTCAGTACCTTGTAAAATATTTTATTTTGATGAGTTATTTTAGTAATTTTTTTCAGTTAAGGATCATGCTTTTGGTTTTATGTCTAAGATTTATTTGTCTGATATTTGGTCATGAAGATGAATTTTACTGTATTCCATAAGTTTTATACTTTTATATTTTATATTTGTATCTAAGATACAGTTTGAGTTAATTTTTGCATAAGGTGTGAATTTAGACATTTTTCTTTATTGTATAATCTTTTATTTTTTGAAAAAATATCCTTTCTCTGTTGAACTACTTCTACACTGTTGTCAAAAACTAAATGGCAATATCTGTGCATTTCTATTTCTGGATTTGCTATTGCATTCCACTGAGCAATGGGTCTGTCCCTCTGCCAATGCCAGTCACAACAACTGAATTCATAAAATCAATTAGTGTGATTTTTTTCAACTTCACTTTCATTATTATTCACAATTAGCTATTCCAGTTACTGTGATTTTCCATGTGAATTTTAGAATTAGTTTGCCTATCCTTACAAATATATCTTGCTGGCCTTTTGATAAGAACTGAATTAAATCTATTGGTCATTTTGGGTGAAATTTGCCTTATGCTGGGATGAGTCTTCTAATTTGTATACATGGAATGTCTGCATTTATTTAGGTGCTTTTTGATTCCACTTATCAGTACATCAAATGATTTAGCATATGGGTCCCATACTTGTTTTGTTGGATTTATACATTAGTATTTCATTTTTTAGAAACATTATAGATGGTGTTTTTCACTTTCCAATTATGCCTGGCACATATAATGGAATGTGATTGACTTTTGTGCAATAATCTTGTATTCTCTGCCTGCTGAAATCACTTATTAGTCCTTGGAAAGATTCTGTTTTTCAGTTTTAAATTCCTTAAAATTTTCTAGGCAGAAAATCATGCCATCTACAATTAGTACAGTTTTGTTTATTCCTCTCTGTTCTGTGTGCTTTTATTTTTATTCCTTTCTTGTATTGACTAGAATTCCAATTGCCATATTACCCTATTCTTGCATCACCACCACATATTTTGAGTGGCAGTGGTGAGAGTAGATAACCTTGTCCTGTTCCTATGCACACTCGTGCTTGTCTTTCACCATGAAGTTAACAGACAGTGTTTTTGTTTGTTTCCTTTTCATATTTGTCTTTAGTATGTTTCCTTCTAGTCCAAGTTTTCAATCCAAATGGGTTATAGATTTTGTCAAATGCTTTCTCTGTATTGATATATGATCATGTGATTTTTTCTTCTTTAGCCTTAATGTGAATTATATTGATTTTTCAATATTTAACCAGCCTTGTATTCTTGAAATAAAACCCACTTAGTAATGGTTTATAATTATATGTACATATTTTATATTGAATGTGTTAATAATTTGTTAAGGATTTTTGTAACCATGCTCTTAAGTGATAGTGGTCTGCTTTTTTTTCAACCTTACTTTTGTAGTCTCTTTAGTGTTCGTATCAGAGTGATAATGGTTTTAGAAAATGTGTAGTAAAATATTACCTCTTCTATATTCTGGGAGCAATTGTATAAGACTGGTGTTAATTCTTCTTTACAAATTTGATAGAATTCTTCTGTGAAAGGATGTGGGCCTAGAGATTTTCTTTAAAAGACATTTTTTAAAAGAGCAGTTTTACGTTCTAAGCAAAATTGAGAAAATGGGACAGAGATTTCCAGTATACCCTGTCCCTTCACAGATGTAGACTCCGCCATTACCAACATCCTTTCCCAGAGTGGTGGTTTTGTTTGTTTTTGAGATGGTATCTTACTGTGTTGCACAAGCTGTCTTTAAATTTAAGATTTTCCTGTTTTGGCCTCCCAACTAGCTGGGATTACAGGTGTGTACCATCAAATCTAGCCATAGTGATTTTTTTTAAATCAATTAACCTATATATTGATACATCACACTCACCCTATGTTCATAGTTTACATCAAGCTGTGCATTCTATGAGTTTGGACAAATATATAATGACCTCTTTCCACATTAAAAGTATCAGTCAGAGTATTTTTCTTGTCTGAAAAATGCTCTATTATTGGCTTATTCATCTCCAACTCCTAGCCCAGACACCCAAGCCTTTTTTCCTTGGGCATTATAAAATTAAAATTTTAATTCCCTTAAGAGTTTTAGGGCTTAAAGCTATAGGATCTTATTATCTCACAATGACTTTTGGTAGTAAGTCCTGGCAAATTGGAGTGGGGTTCTCTGCAAATCTGTAATCAAGGTGATTCTCTGGGTTGTGGTCTCATCTGAGACTAACTGAAGAAGGATCTGCTTGCTTGTTTACTTGGTGGTTGACAGTATTTAATTTTCTGTGGGCTGTCAGACTGAGTGCCTCAGTTTCTTGTTAGTTATCAGCCAGAGTTCCATCTCAGCTTCTTGTCATATGACCTCTCAGTGATCAATATCACAGCATGGTGACCTGTGTTTATAATCCTGCCAATACAGAAAAAGAGAGAGTCTCCTTCCCTGATACAAGTTTCAATCTCATGTAATATAATCATGTAGTTTCAATTTCTTTTGTTGTGCTCTGTTCTCCAGGAGTTACAGGTTCCATTCACACTCAAAGGAAGGGGCAAGAACCCAGGAGGTGGGATTATGGGGGCCACCCTAGAATTACCCCACTATACTTACATCATCATATTGGAAGTAAGTGTGTTATAAATGCCACATATGTTGTTTTACATTATAAGAATATATGTCATATAATTGTGTTTAAATCATTTGCATCAATGTAGTTATTTGTGCATTTGGATTTACATTTACATATTATTTATTTATTTTTAAAAGAGCACAAATTTACTTTTTTTTAGTTGTTAATGGATATTTATTTTTTAATTTATTTTTATTCTAATTTGTTATACATGTTTGCAGAGTGCAATTCATTTCATATTACATATAAAGAGCACAATTTTTCAAGTTGCTGGTTTTACATAAAGTATTTTTACCACAATTGTGTCTTCATACATGTACTTAGGGTAATGATGTCTAACTCATTCTACCATTATTCCTATTATTTATTTCTATATTCTGTCTAAAACCATCTGTTTTTACTCCCTGTTTCATTTTTTTTTCTATTTTCTTTTGGGTTATTTCAAAATTTTTAGTATTTAATTTTAATTTTCCTATTGTTTATCTTAATATATCTCTTTGTCCAATATATTTTAGTGCTTGCTTTAGGGATTATAATATGCAGACTTAACTTCAGTAGGCTGCATAGACCCCATATTTTATCACTTTGAGTGGAATGTTGAAATACTACTTTCTTATAGGTCCTTCTCATCTTTATGTTGTATTTGTCTTATATTTTACATCTATATACACAGTTTTATAATTGTATCCATCAACATAGACATATTTTGAAGAACTAAAGAGGAAAATTAGTAGTTAATTTTACTTAGTATAATATTTATCATTTTTGTTGCTGTTCCTTAATTCATGATATTTAAAATTTCCTTCCGGTCTCAATTCCTTTCTTTCTGAAGAACTCCCTTTAGAAGATCTTTTAGAGAGATCTTTTAGAGCATGACTACAAACAATGAATTCTCTTAGTTTTCATTTATGTGAGAATGTCTGGTTCACCTTTTCTTTTGAAGAATTTTTTTTATGAATAAAGAATTCTGATTTGATAATTCTCATATTTTAGCGTTTAAAAATGCTGTGTCCCTTCCCAAGGTATACTTAGTTTCTCACGGTAAATCTTTAGTCATTTGAATCTTGCACAGTGGTGTACACCAGTAATCTCAGCTACTCAGGAGGCTGATGTGGGTGTATCACCATATTGAAGCCAGAACCTACGTCAAAAGGGCTGGTGATTTAGCCAGTGATCAGTGCCTCAGTGGAATAATGATCCTAGGTTGAATCCCTGGTACCACGAAAACAAACAAAGAAGCCTACCAACCAAACTTCAATCATTTGAATATTTGTTCCTGTATATGAAATATGTCAGTTATCTGGGCTGCTTTCATTAATTCTTATTTTTATTTATATTTGTTTTTAATTTTTGACAATTTTAATATATTGAGTGGTATTATAGTTTTCTTTGAGTTCATAATCATTGAGGCTCACTGAGTTTCCTGTATTTATAAGTTTGTATTTTTGCAAAAATAAGAGGGGTATTAGTGACTTGTGGGACAATATAAAGACATATAAAATATTAGTAATTAGAATGTCAGATGTAAGCTTTTGAAAATAATATTTGAAGAAATAATGAAGAAATTTTCTAAAGTTTTGGAATAATATAAACTTATAAGCAGCTCAGTGAACCTCAATGATGATGAACCCAAAGAAAACCATAAAAACACTCAATATAATAAAATTGCCAAAACTTAAAAATAAGTAAGATTTATTGACAGCCACTAAACCAGCAAATATCATGGCTTTCTGCTTGCAGTTATCCTCCCAGTGTAGAGTCTGGGAGAGTGCCATCAGCTGAAAAGCCTCACAACACAATTCTCACCTAGATTGTTTCCCTCTTCAAGGTACTAGCTTTCTCAGCTTCTGTAAGATTTTGGTTTCTGTCTAGTAAGTGCAACTATGTTTTTCTTTTTTTTTTTTTTTTCTTTCTTTCTTTCTTTCTTTCTTTCTTTCTTTCTTTCTTTCTTTCTTTCTTTCTGTACCTGGGATTGAACTCAGGGACACTCGACCACTGGCCAACATCCCCAGCACTTTTTTGTATTTTATTAGAGACAGGGTCTCACTGAGTTGCTAAATGCCTTGCCATTGCTGAGGCTGGCTTTGAACTCGCAATACTCCTGCCTCAGCCTCCCAAGTGCTGGGATTACAGGCGTGCGCCACCATGCAACTATGTTTTTTAAAATATGGTTCTAGAATTAAGATTGTTAGTTGAAGAAGAATTGCTCCAATATGAATCACAGCATTATCAGAAGTAGATATTCAGAAATCAGTTTTAATTGATTAAATTTTAAAGAGTTTTAGTACAGTAGTTTGAGGAAAACTTCATGATGTTATTTGTGGAAGTGAAAAGAATAGAATTATAGCACAGTGAGTTTAGGCAGAATGATGCTAAATAAGTTCAAAGACTCCGGTCATCTTGAAATTTTGAAAAATAATAATTAGCTAAGAATTATTTTAATAAGGAAGTATTATTTTACTTACATTTTGAAGATCATTGCAGTTACTATGTGTACAGGGAAAATTCAGCTTTATAACATGTTAAAATTTGAAATACCTATTTAAGTTCAAAGAATGATGGTCCCATAAAGAGTTGTTATTTACTTCTGGTGATAAGCAGAAAAGTTGAAGTTGGGGAGATAAAGTTTTTAGTCATTATATAGAGAGACTATTTAAAAATAAGGGAATGAAGGGTAGAAACATAAAGTGCAGAGAAAGAAGAAGGGATAGGGAAGAGAGAAGGTGTGTGTGTGTGTGTGTGTGTGTGTGTGTGTGTGTGTGTGTGTAGATGTGTCTGAGTCAGGTCCTGAAATACTCCAGCACTTAGAATATTGCAAAAAGGTCCGGGAGGAGTAACAAGGCAGGTAGATGGGCAATCAGGAGAGTTTGTTGTCACAATATATGAAAGAAAAACACATTTTAAAAAGGCAATATGTGGGTGGGGCTGGGGTTGTGGATCAGTGGTAGATCGCTTACCTAGCATGTTCACGAAACTGGGTTTGATTCTGAGAAACAGGTAAAAATAAATAAATAAAATGAATGTATTGTGTCCAACTACAACAAAAAAATAAATATTAAAAAAGGCAATATGTGGAAAATTAGCAAATATTGCTGATAATTGAGTGAAGCTTAGCACTAAGAAATAGATATTTTACCTGGTATGGGTGAAGTCATTTGTGAGTTTCACAAGCAAATTTTTACTGAGGTGGAGAAGTCAATCTTCTTCGATTAAAATGATCAGAAAATGAGGAAAAGGGGTTGAAAATATCAATTCTTCTGAGATTTCAATGTGAAATGTGGCACAAAGAGGAATAATTAACTGGAGATGAATGTCAGGGTATAGTGTTTTGTTGGTTTGCTTGGAATGTGTTGTTGGTAATACTGAATATGGCAGGAAAATTTGTTGATGCAGGTATGAGGCATGACACATGATTTTCTGCTGAAGTGTATGATCTAATAGGGGTACATTGCTGATGATAGAGTAGTACAAGAATGCAATATTTGGGGAGACAAAGAGAGGATAGGATCTAGACTTGAGGTTTCAACCTTTGATATGAGCTGCAGTGTCTCTCTGTTTAATAGGAGGGAGGGCATATCATTTTGAGGTGGGATAGTATTTTTAATAACTTCCACTATAGATCAAAAACATTGTAGGCCTGGGCGCAGTGGCGCACGCCTTTAATCCCAGCACTTTTGGAGGCTGAAGCAGGAGGATCGCAAGTTCAAAGCCAGCCTCAGCAAAGGCGAGGCACTTAGCAACTCAGTGAGACCCTGTCTCTAAATAAAATACAAACAAAGGCTGGGGATGTGACCCAGTGGACAAGTGCCCCGGAGTTCAATCCCCGGTATCAAAAAAAAAAAAAAAAAAAAAAAAAAAAAGCAAAACCAAAAAAACATTGTAGGCATTTTAAACTGAACACTACCTCATATAATGTAAATGTGAAAAAAAAAGAGAGAACACAAAGAAAACAAAGGAGGATATAACGATATTAAAGCAAGTATATGCCTTGTATATGGGACCTCAAGAAAGAAAATAGAAGGAATTTCAACATAATGGTTTAATTTAATTGTCACGTTGGGTGAACTTACAGAGGTTAAATAGCTGTTTTAAAAAATAATTCAATTTTCTGCATATAAAGCAGATAACATAATACTTAGTAAAGCTGTTATAAAATCAAGATGAACTCTATAAAGTACAGTGTTAGACTTAGCACTTCATTATTGTTAGCTACTAGTTATTGATTTAATAACAAAAATTCAAACCATCTATTTCCAAGCACCATAAACAAAACTAAAAGGCAAGGAAAAATTGGGAAAGAATTCCTATACTCTAATGGAGAGAAGATCAATTCTGTTCACATATAAATTTATTAATCAATGATACAAGAAAACACCAATACCAAAAATCACAACTACAAATTGATAATCAATATATGAAATTAAAGTCTTTATTAAAAATAGTTAAAATTAATGCATTAGTAAGGTACCACCTTTTGTCCACAAATTTGACAAAAGTTAAAGTGAAATGAAATTTCATGCTAATGTCATGTATAAGTAAATTATTGGAAATCCACAGCAAATAAATCCATTTCGATCCCTCACCAATATTAAATTAAGGAGTTTTATGAATATCATTGAATTCACAGATAGGGACTTCATAGCTTAAACTCTTAGGCCATCAAGTCAGTGGTCCAGTCATTCTTGCCAATGATTAGCATAGCACTATTTGCATAATAAATATTTCAAACAATATAGCAAAATTTGAGCCTTAAAAATTAATAAGTATGTGTTTATATATTTGTAAAATTATAAAATCATGTAGCCCAAAATACTTTTTATAAAATAAGAAAATAATCTAAGAATATAGTGTCATGCCCTTGTACAATAGAGAACTTGCATGCTTTCTTGATGCAAATATAGATGGTAAACTTGGTGGAGAAAGAGAGGAAGAAAAAAATAATTCCTGAGAACTATAGCATACAGTATTAGGTTTTCCAGAAAAACAGAACCCACTAGAGATTATCTATCTATCATCTATCAACAGAGACAGAAATATAGAGGTAGAAACAGAGAGATGGAGGGGGGGAGGGGGGGAGGCAAGGGGCAAGGAGGGAGAGAGGGGGGGGGAGAGAGAGAGAGAGAGAGAGAGAGAGAGAGAGAGACTTTACTATAAGGATTTGTTTGTTGCTCAAAGATTATTGACGCTGGGGAATTAATGATCTGAAACCCCAGAAAATCAGGTGGTGTAGTTCCAATGTGAGTCTGAAGGCCCTAGAACAAGGAGAATCAATGGTGTTGATCCCTGTTCCAGGACAGGGGACAATGTTCCAGCTCAGGTACTCAGGCAGAGGAAGAGCGTTCTCCCTTCCTATGCCTTTCTTTCTATTCAGGCTCCAATGGATTGGATGCGGCCCATGCACACTGGGGAGGGCCATCTGTTCTAATTGGCCAGCTGGCTACAGTATCCAAGGGTGCTTCCAGAAGAAGTACCCTCATAGACCCAGAAATAATGATCAGCCTGAATCTAGGCATCCTGTGGCCCAGTCAATCAGGAATATCCTAAGAAATTAATTAGCACACATATCAATAAATGAAGTTTATTATAAAACAAAGTTAGGTTTTTTCCCCAGCATGCTATTTATGAGGAGTTATGATTACCTTAATTATGACTGTTTAAGTGTATTTTGTGTGTGTCACATGATTGCAAACTATTTTCTGTTTAGGAAGAAAAAACCCCTTGCTTTTCTAAGTCCTCTATGTTGGCATATATCTTTCTTGATTTTTTTCTACAAAGATTTACTTTAGGAGTTCTGTTGATGGCATAGATTATATAAAGGCATAAGAAACATTCAATTAAAACTGTTGCAAATCAATTTGCTGGCAGCATAAACTCTATTGATTTCATCTTGTGAATTCATAGATCAGATTTTCCCTTATATACTCACTCAAATCACAAAGCCAAAAAAATATGTGAACCTCACTACATAATTTGTTTTAAATTTTTCTTCATTTAAATCATTTTTAAAATGTTAAGGATTTTATTGTTTTTTTTTTTTTTTTTTTGTTTTGGAGTTCAGAAAATGGAAACTCAATTCCTTACCATTTATCTTCTCCAAACCTTAATTGTACAAATTTTATTTATAATAAAGTCATAGTTTTATATTAAATGAATTTAATGGATATGTTCCTTTTAGCATAGGATTTAAAAAGTAAGTTTTATCTTCACCCACCTATTTTGCTTATCTTTGGTAATATATTCATTGGCTTCCAGAAAATGATTTATGACCACATAGTTGCTATATTTTAGATAATGCTTGGCAATTGAAATGACAATATTGATGTCTTCATAATTCCCAACATAGATTGAAAAGTGAAAAATTCAATTTAAAATATTTGTAGAAATCTTAGCACCTATTTTAAAAAGATGAGTTTATTTTTTTATGTTTTAAAAAACTTATTTGGCATTATATGGGGCCATAATTAAACATTTATTATCCTCAAAGGTAAAAATAAATAAAAACTCAGATTTTTCTCTTTTTACACAAAAGAAAATATAGTATGGTAGAATAAGTCCTGGACATGAAATTAGAGAAACTTTATTTTAAGAACAGGCTTTTCATTAAATGGATCACCTCAATTCACTTCATCTCTCTAATCCTGAATTTTCTCAACTGAAAAACAAGTTTGCAGTACTCACCCTTCCTAGCTCATAAGATGATGGTAATTATCAGATTGAATGAAATAATTCATAATAGGTAATGCTAATGGGTGCCTAACAGGGCCTGGTACTGTGATTAGTGATTTTTCACATGCACAATTGCTTTTAATCATCTCAAATACCCTATCAGTCATGTGTTTCACTTACCCCATTTTATTAGTTAAGAAAGGTAGCCTATTACTATTTAAGCAACATTTTTCCAGGGCTTGTGATGACATGGAGTCAAGACTAAGTTTCAGGTTGTGTTATGCTCATGTTCTTAACACCTACACTAACTGAAAGTATTGTGTAACCAGAAGGCTTTGCACACCAACATTCTCACATCTAGCAGGAAAAAAAAAAATGCTGTGAATAAAGAGGTTCAAGGAATTTGAAAGCTGTTTTCACTAAGCATAACAGAATTTAAAAATCTACTTACTGTGGAGTCAAATGAATTTGGTTCTTTTCCTTATCTTGCACAACATACCCAGCTTTTTCTCTGAAAAACAAAAGGTATTGACAGAAATTCTGCAAAATTCAGTTAATGCAACAGAATCAAGAGAAAATATAGAAATCATGATTTTTTTCAAGTACATTTTTTTTCCCTGCAATAATATTGTTTTAGTCTTCCATTGGAAGTAGGGTAACCAACTGTTCCAGTTTGCCCTGAATTAAGAAATTCCTTAGGTATGTGACTTTGCTGAAATAAGGAAAACTCCACGGAAATTAGGATGAGCTGGTCACCCTTCTTATAATCTTAAAATTAATAACCATAATGGGAATCCACATGGTATTCTTCATACTAGGAATGGGTCTACCATCTATTGTCCACCTCTACCACTACTCTGTATTTACCAAAGGAATTAAAGTCAGCATACTACAATGATACATATATACCCATGTTCATAGCAGCATGATTCATAATAGCCAAGTTATGTAATCAGCCTAGATGTCCATCAACAGATGAACAGATAAAAGTCACACATGCACACACACAACAGAGCCAGAAAATAGAACAAAATTATGTCCTTTGCAGCAATGTGAATGAAACCAGAAAGCATCATGTTTAATGATACAAGCCAGTTCAGAAAGTTAAGAGTTTTGCATTTTCTGTCATATGTAAAAGCTAGGAATAGAAAGGAAAAAAAGGGATCACATGAAAATAGAAAGTAGCCCAGTGTGATAGAGAAAGATGTGGAGGGGAAGGATCAGGGAAGGGAAAGAGGAGGTTCTAGGGAATGAAGTATATCAAAGTATGTTATGCATGTATATGAATATGACACAATGAAACCAATTGTTCTGTATAATTATTATGGACTAATATAAATTTGACATAACTCTATTACATAGGTTTGTGCTTAGTTTAGTTTTCACCAAATTACATATCCCTTAATTCCCTTCCACTGATCTTAGGTGTTCTGCTCTTGGTGTTCTTTGGTTCACCAAAAGAGATTTTTTTTTTGGCTGTAATTCTGACCCTCACATATGGTTCAACAAGAATTAAACTTAAATAAATAAGGAAAAAAATCTGTTCTGTTGAATCATATGTCATCTACACTAGTTATTTTGGGTGCAAGAAAGAAAAACTAATTCATTGTAGCATACAAAAAAAAAATTCTTTTATTTTAATGTCATGTGTCACACACTAGCCAATGCAATGGGAGTGAAGCTGGGCCTTAGGAATGAATTGGAATGAGAGACAAGAGGACTTTGCTTTCATTAGTTATTTACTCTTTTGCATTTCCTTCCACTTCCCTTTCACCAGCTTTTTGATTTCTTAAGTTCACGTAGTCAAAAATACAACAAGTAGCACTAAGATGTGGATTCCAAGTTAGGCAACTAACCTTAGAAATTATGTCTTTGGACTTTAGCTTAAAATTCCTAAGAAAACACCAGTGACTGTCCTTTGTTCATTGACTCAACCACTGAAAAGAGTATGCAAGCTCATGCTAGAGAATTAAGACTGCCAAGAATTACTCTGTGAACTAGATGTGCTCATATAGGGGGAGTTCCCAGAAAAAGAATGGGCTAGGTAGGCAATGTTTGATCTATCCAATATACTGATTTCCTTAACTTATCATAAGAGAAAATACCCAATACATTGGCTGAAAAATAAAATTATAAAGTCAAACTTCAGGTTTAGGTCTGATGGTAACCAATAGTTTTTGGATCATTTTTTATTGGTACATTATAGTTATACGTAAAAGTGGAATTCATTATGATACATTCATATATATATATATACATAACAGTTTTGACAGTTTCATTCTATGTATCCTCTCTTTCCCATCCTACCTCTCCCTTCTTGATCTCCTTCCCCTAACTCATTGGGCTCACTTCTATTTCCATAAGATCCCTCATTCCCCCCCTCCTCCCCACTTTTTTTCTTTCTTCTCTCTAGCTTTCACATATGAGACAAAACATTAGACACTTCCAAGTTTGGCTCATTTCACTTAACATAATGTTTTCCAGTTTTATTCATTGTCCTGCAAATGACATAATTTATATTCTTCACAGCTGAATGTAAGTTCATTTTTTATATATATATATATATATATATATATATATATGATATATATATATATATTTTCTTTATTTGTTCATCTTATTGACAGACACCTGGGCTGGTTCCGTAATTTGGCTATTGTGAATTGCTATAAACATGGGTATGCATGTATCAGTATAGTATGCTGATTTGAGTTCTTTTGGATAAATACCAAGGAGTAGTATAGTTGGTTCGTATGGTGTTCCATTCCTAGTCTTTTGAGGAAACTCCACACTGATTTCCCTAATCCTTAACTAAGACTTTTTATGGATTTATTGTGCTTTCAACTAGAAGTCATTATTTCTTTAAATTGAAATTTCTGGGGCAGAGTTATATTACATGGATCTAAAAAGGATTCAGCAACATTATTTGAAGTAATTAAAAAAAAAAAAAAAAAAAAAAAAAAAAGAAAGAAAGAACAACTTTCCTCTCTAGGAAGTTACTTCCAGAGGTAGAATAACTCAACTTACAAAGAGGAATAACATATTTAGATGGCCTAACCCGGTTAAAGTTGTTGATAAATGCATTTCAGTTTACTTTGATTTTTTATTTGAGAAGAGTGGAAGATGGAGAGAAGCAAATACAATTATGCCATCAATATCCTGAAATCATGAATGTCAGAGCCTTTTCTGAAGCTGAAAACAGCTCACTTCCTCCCCCCCCCTTTTCTGAATTCATGTATTTTTAGTGCTGGTAGATTTTAATAAAATCGTTACCCTAACATGACTATACATTATGGGACAATCAGGCTAATGTCTGTATTTTTTTTTTTTTTTTTTTTTTTTTTACTATTGCTCATTTGTTTCTTGATCATTATTGTCTTTTCTTTCTCCCAGCATCTTTTCTTGCAGTCTCTCCTTTACCTGAGGGGACACCTTCACTGTACCTTTCCATGAACTGAATGCTGGAACAGTGGTATGGGCTGAATTTGTGTTCCTTATCTCCCCAGACTCAGACATTGAAATCTTAATTGCCAATGTGTGGGGCCTTTGGGAGGTAACTAGTGATAAAGATGGGGCCTGCATGAATGACACTAATACCCAAATGAGAGATTCTAGAGACCTCTCTTCTTCTTTCTCTTTCTCTTTTATGTCTCCAGAAGATACAATGAAAAGTCTGCAACCTAGAAAAAGGCCCTCATTACAACAGGGTTGGGCTGGCATCGTGATGTCGGACTTCTTGGAACTGTGAGAAATAAACTTCCGTTCTTTATAAGTAATCCAGTCTGTGGTACTTTGTTAGAGCAGCCCAAACAGTCTAAGACAGAGAAACAGAAAGAATAAGTATTTTTTGAGTGGTTACCTGGTAATTTCTAAGTAAATTAAGGTCTTTATCTCATTTAATCCTCCTATAAACCTAGAGTGTAGGTTTTGTTATTATGTAAATTTTTCAGATAAAGAAACTAAGAAATTTATTTTCACAACTTTCTAGGCCAACAGCTAATAAAGACATTTGAAAATTGGGCTTAATCTTAACAACCATATAATGTGATATTTTTGCACCTAGAAATTTTATGCTCACAAGAAATTATTCGAAACTTTGGAATGAGTATTCCTGTAATTTTATTCTCTATTCCCTCTCACATCCCATATTACTCTAGTGTCTGATTTGAGCTGAAGATATAGTTGGATTTCAATCAATATTTTTAATAGATTAATATTTTACAGTAAAGAATATGTACAAATTAAACCCAACAACCTAGAATTTGGTTTCCTTGATATGACTCTCTATTATAGAAGTTTCTTTTCTGTATGTCACTTAGGTCTCTTCTATAGTTTGAATCTTGATGACATACTGTCTCACTGCCAATATCTGACTAATTCTTTGTAGAGATCAAATAAAAATTACTCATTTCCTGGAGAAAGCTTTTGTATAAAGGAATAAATTTTAGTCTAACTGGGTCAATGTGCAAAAAACTTAAAGCTACATTCTCCTGTGAGATCAGGAAACCTATATTTTCCAGTAAAGAGAATAAATGAATGATTGAGATATCAAGTTAATACAAAAATATTTACATTAAATATAATTTCACTTCCAACCACATTTTTTCCAGCATGTATATTATTAATACAGATGCCATATTGTGCTTGAAAAATTAAGATAAAAATTTTACTAAGAAGGCAGTGATAAAATTTAGAGTGGATAGTTTTGATTTCAGTGAGATTTTATTTCTTGGTACACCATTTCCCCCCCTTTTTTCTGTTGTTTTTGTTGTTATTTGTAGGTGATATCTTTGGCTCACTTTCAGTTATACCAAGATAACCTGCAGAACTTGTAAGGAATAAGGTTCTTAAATTGAACTGAGATAAAGAGGAGTTTGTGGTAAACTCTACTGTGCTCATCTTAAGTCTTTGCTAACTTCCTTTAATAAAAACAAGCCAATTTGACAAAATACAGAAACTTTCATGTTCAAAACACTAGAAAAACTAGGGATAGTAGGGACATACCTCAACATTGTAAAAGCTATCTATGCTAAACCCAAGGCCAACATCATTCTAAATGGAGAAAAAATGGAGCATTCCCTCTAAGAACTGGAACAAGATAGGGATGCCCTCTTTCACATAGTTCTATTCAACATAGTTATTGAAACTCTAACAGAGCGATTAGATAGGTGAAAGAAATTAAAGGGAAACAAATAGGAAAATAAGAACTCAAATTATCATTATTTGTTGATGACATGATTCTATACTTAGAGGTTCCAAAAAACTCCACCAGAAAACTTTTAGAATTTATAAATGAATTCAGCAAAGTAGCAGGATATAAAATCAATACCCACAAATCAAATGCATTTCTACACATCAGTGATTGATCCTTTGAAAGAGAAATTAGGAAAACTACCCCATTCACATTAGCCTCAAAAAAAAAAAAAATATATATATGGAATCAATTTAACAAAAAAGGTGAAGACCTCTATAATGAAAACTACAGAACACTAAAGAAAAAAATCAAAGAAGACCTTAGAAAATAAAATGATCTCCCATGAACTTGGAAAGGCAAAATTAATATTGTCAAAATGTCCATACTACCCGCACTATACAGATTCAATGAGATTTCAATCAAAATTCCAATATCATTTTTTGTAGAAATAGAGGAAGCAATCATTAAGTTCATTTGGAAAAATAAGAGACCCAGAATAGTCAAAGCAATCCTTAGCAACAAGAATGAAGCAGGAGGCATCACAATACTGGACCTTAAACTATACTATAACAAAAACAGTATGGTAACAAAAACAGTATGGTATTGGCACCAAAATAAGCATGTAGACCAACAATACAGAAAAGATGACACAGAAACAAACACACACAAATACTATTATCTCATACTAGATAAAGGTGCCAAAAAACATACATTCGAGAAAAGATAGCCACTTCAACAAATAGTCCTGGGAAAACTGGAAACCCATATGTGGAAAAATGAAACTAAACCCCTATCTCTCACCATGTATAAAACTCAACTCATAGTGGATTAAGGTCCTAGGAATTAGACCAGAGACCCTGCTCCTAATATAAGAAAGAGTAGGCCCAAATCTTCATCACATCCGATTAGGCCCTTACTTCCTTAACAAGACTTTTGAAATGTAAGAAATAAAATCAAGAAATAATAAATGAAATGGATTGAAACTAAAACCTTCTTCTCAACAAAAGAAGTAATCAATGAGGTGAACAGAGAGCCTACATTTCAGGAGCAAATTTTTGCCACACATATGTCAGATAGAGCACTAATCTCCAGGATATATAAAGCACACAAAAAACTTAGCACCAAAAAAATAGAAAACCTAATTAATAAATGTGCTAAGGAGTTGAACAGACACTTCCCAGAGAAATATATATAATTGAGCAACAAATATATGAAAAAATGTTCAACATCTCTAGTAATTAGAGAAATGCAAATCAGAACTACTTGAAGATTAAATCCATTCAGAATGGCAGTTATCAAGAATACAAGCAACAATAAATGTTGGCAAGGATATGGGGGAAAAGACACACTCATGCATTGTTGGTGGGACTGAAAGTTGGTGCAACCAATATGCAAAGCAGTATGGAGATTCCTTAGAAAATCTGGAATGGAACCACCTTTGACCAAGCTATCTCACTCCTCAGTCTATACCCAAAGGACTTAAAATCAGAATGCTATAGTAACACAGCCACATCAATGTTTATAGCAGCTCACTTCACAATAGTTAAACTGTGGAAGCAACCTAGATGCCTTTCTATAGATGAATTGATAAAGAAACTGTTATACATACACACACACACACACACACACACACACAGATGGATAAATTGTGATCATACACCACACATACACAAACAATGGAATATTACTCAGCACTAAAAAAGAATAAAATTATGGCATTTGCAGGTAAATGGATGGAGTTGGAGAATATCACACTAAGTGAAGTAAGTCAATCCTCAAACACCAAAGGCTGAATGTTTTCTCTGATAAGTGAATGCTCCATAATGTGTTGGGGGGGTGTCATGGGAAAAATGGAGGAACTTTGATTGGGCAAAAGGGAAGGATGAGTGGGAAGGGGGAATGGGAGCAGGAAAGATGGTGGAATCAGATGGACATCATTACCCTAAACACATGTATAACTGCATATATGGTGCAATGCTACATCATGTACAAACAGATAAATAAAAAGTTGTGCTGCAATGGTGCACAATGAATCAAAATGCATTCTGCTGTCATATTTACCTAATTAGAATAAATAAATAAATAAATAAATATTTTGAAAAAGACTGGAATTAAAAACAAACAAACAAGCCCAACAGCAAAAACATAAAATCCATTATGCTGATAAAAATCATAGCTGTTTTAAGTGAGATAATCCAAAACATAATATTCAAAGAAAGGTTCCCTTTAATAACTAAAATTTATTTATTACTATAAAATGTTTTATGCATGATCAAATATTTGAGTTTTTTGTATGCTTTATCTTAAATGATAACTAAGAATGGACTGTCAGGCATGCAACATAGCCCTAATAATTGGCATCTAGTGCTTTAGAACTGCAGTCCTCATCTTCACAGGCGGCAGGAACACATGGTAAAAGGATGTACATTCTCAAAGCAAAGACAGCCATCTGTATGCTCCCTCAGAATAGAAGTGTGTGCAGGACAGAGAATGGAGAAAGTGAATACACATGTGGATTCAATTAATTTCTGTTGGTAGCAGGGCAAACATTGACAGCAAGGTTATATAGAGACTGTACGGCATTATGAAGGACCAGGATTCTCTAAAACTTTGTTGACAGAAAGGATTCCATGGAAGGAAAAGGCATAGAGAAGCATCAAGGGCTAGTTGTTAGGAAATCATCTTTTCCAGCTGAGGCCCAGATAGCAAAATATGTGCTCAAGTTGACAGAACTAATAGGGAAGATGGTGATGTCATTCAAATCCAGAAATTCTTCCTACTATATCATGTGTCTTGCATATCTCATGTATTCTTTTTAGCATGTAAGAAACCTTTCTTGCTCTCTATTTCTTAAATCCCTTTAAGAGCAAGCAGCTTATTTTATGATTTCAGAAGATTAGATTTACATATTCTTTAACTATTTTGATATCTGGAAACAAATTTATTGTTCAATTATTCCTTTCAAGAAAAAGAGAAAACTTGTTGTTCTAGCTGGAGCATGTATAAAACACCTTTTTATTTTTAAACATACATTTTTCCTTGTAATTTATTAATTCATTCTAAAACCAGCCTAGCCAGATATTCAGTGGCAAGTAGGTAAGAGTAGTATTTTCTGTTGCAGACTAAGAGAATATTATGAAGATATGGAATTATGCAGACAAAAATTCTTCATCTATGCACAAAATTATACCACATATACTATCACAGCTCTAAATTCAAGTATGTCCAATAAGTGGGCAGATGAACACTCTAAGAATTTTCACGATTTCTTAACCTGTTCCCAGTCTAACTTTGCAATTTTTTTTCTCCAACTTTATGACTCAAATCTCATTCAAGCAGCCTAAACTCTGGAGCTATTTAGCTATTTCATGTTATTGAATGTGCTATTTTATGTATCAGGTCTTGTAATGCTAACCAGTTATATGCATTATTTCACTGCATATTCAAAGAAATATTATGTTAAATAATATTTTATTTCTCATATTCAGATGCAGTGATGAAAATGCAGGATTTATACAATCTAATTAGTGAAAAAAAATTATTGATACCCATATTTGTCTGAATTCAGCATTCTTCCACTTAATCATTACAATATACTGAATTACAAATTATTTTTATGGGCCAGTCCTAGAAAATATGATGTGCTGTTATGTATCCATGTTCTTAGTTACACTAATATCTACAATTTGATTGGCAAATACTCAGTTGGCCATTTTTTATTTTTAAATCATTTCACACTTTAAAATCCTCACCATTGTCAATTTTTATATGAAACTTACTTAGATGTTTTCTAATTGGCATTCATCATGTCCACTCATGAGAGACTCCAGTAGTAGTATTCAACTTAGGAGAGATTAAATGGCTATACATCAATTCATGAACTCCTTAATGGTAGACTTAGTTATAAAAAAAAAAAAAAAAAAAAAAAAAGAATACTCTTGTGTGTGCCCATGTAAGGTATATATTTCCCTTTGGTGAGAAATTTTTCTGTATTTTTTATCTTACATATTTGTTAAAAAATGTTTCTTGTTAACTCCTAAGTGGACTTATTTCCATGAGAAAATATTCACATGAAACGAAACACAGATGAACAAATAGATATTCAAAACAACATGTATTGCCTTTGTGTGTGCCATGTGTGTGCAAGTGGTATATACGTAAGCAGGGAGTCACCTCTCAGGGACTGCCATATCTTTAGATATGGTGATCACCACCCACACACACCGGGAAAGATCTTTTTGTCCTGCTGCCTGTTTCTGATTTTGTGATGGGTGTGAAATGACAAGATGCCATTATAATTTTGTTTGCTGTCAATGTCCTTATGGAATTTGATGAATGTGTCAAACAGTAGAGTGCACAGTGTGTTAAGAAATAGAACATTTGATTCATGATGTAAATGTTGACACTCTTTTCAATTTTGTTAGGGAAACTCCAAAACACTTCAGAAGGTAAAATTCTTGTATGAGGTCTGTGGAGCAGTTAATTTTCTTTTCTTCTATTCCACGTAAAAATAAGTAAGAACATGCCAGATTGTTATGCATCTTACCCAAAAGAATAGCAGTAATTATTAGGAGAGGAGCTTGGCAGAAATTCAAATGCACCTACTTTGGGGTTGTATTTGAAGTTTGACTTGGAATGTATATTGAAAAAAGCCAAAGCTAGTCAACCGGGCCAAATCTAACCAAACTTATTCATGGTTCTCAGAACTATTGACCCTGTTCTTACACAGAGATATGTATATCTATGTTGATTTTGTCAAATACTGAAATATCCACAAAGAATTGCATGAGCTAATTTAACAAATGTGTCTCCATGAGCTAACAAACACAGTAATGTGTTAAAGCACTTTGGAAGTGGTTAAGGGCAACATCAAGGGGCTTCCTGTCAAGACAGGATATTATTTGCAAACACTGTCACACCCTCAGTCTGCTAGTACTGGCAGGAAGTATAATCCAATTCAGATGGATTAAATACATAGAAATGAAGGAATTGTATATGGAAATGTAGAAAGTGGAAGTTATTATCACCTCTACTCTGTTTTTTTTTTTTTTTTTTTTTTTTTTTTCCCTAATTTCTTCCCTGTGCCTGCTTGGAAAAATCCAAAGAGCTTCTTGGGGTATATTACAGGATAGAGGAGGTAGGTCTTGAATCTGGAGAAGATGTGGACAAAATAAAATCATCATTTTCTCTGGAGAAGTGCAAAGCAATAAGAAAAAAATACAGAAAACTTAAAATCTATACCTGGACAAGAGAAAAATAAACTTCATAAAATAGATATTACAATTTATATATCAAGGTATAGATACACATACAGATACACCATGTGTGTGTGTGTGTGTGTGTGTGTGTGTGTGTGTGTGTGTGTATCTATACAGATCAGGAATGAAGTTGAAGGACAGCTGTCAGCAGTTTACTCCCAGTGGTCAACAAGGTCTTCAGCACTTACAGTTTTCATTAGAGAAAAGTGCTGACATTAATACACTACTGGAATTTGAGGGAGGCTCAAAGAATTTACTGTCCACTAAGAAACAGCATGGGGGACCAGAAAATGACTCAGGTTAAAAATGAAAAAAAAAAAAGGCAAATTTTATGAAAAAATTAATAGTAGAAATATAGAGAGCAAAAACCAAAAAGGAAAATAATGGCACTCCACATTCAATTAGGTTTATATTATAATTTGCAAAATAAATGAATATGAATATGGTCAGGATTCTCAGAAAGATATTAGAAATAATAAAAGTTATAAATATAGCATGAACTTATGATTGAAAAAATGAAAAATGAAATGAACAAGTCAGTATGAAAAGAAGCAATATGTATTTGGGAAGTTAAAGTTCTATAGGCTTTAGACTCTATACAATAATTGATGCTAAAGAATTAATAAGTTTCAAGATGACATTCTCCAAGGCATAAAGATACATACATATGTGTATGAGCATGTATTGTACATGTGCACACAGAAATTAAGAGACATTGAGTCCAGATTGATAGCCCCACTATAGAAGAAATGGATATAGAGAAATGAAATAGAAGAAATGCAGAGGAACAATAGTTACAGAACAATAAGCAGAAAAATTCTAGCAATTAAGATAGACATGCATGGGTGTAACAAATCACAATTAAAACAAGTAAGCAAATCCATTCATGTTATAATGAAACAAACTGCAAATAGGAAGTATAAAAAGATAATCACATTCTAGTAAGTAGTAAAATATGAGTAGACTTATCATCATCAACAACATATTTTAGAAAACATTAGAGGTATATCTTCACGTTACTGGTGGAAAATGAAAATTTGTACCAAAGAGAAATATATTTGTAGCTTCCAAACTATTCAAATGATACAGAGACATAAGAGGAAATATTATTAACTTGATATGGTAGAAAAGAAGGAATGAATAGCATTATAATGTACAAATTGGAGGAATCTCCATACTGCTTTCCATAGTGGTTGTACCAATTGCAGTCCCACCAGCAATGTATGAGTGTATCTTTTCCCCCACATCTTCACCAACATTTATTGTTGCCTATATTCTTGATTATTGCTATTCTGACAGGAGTGAGATGAAATCTTACAGTAGTTTTGATTTTCATTTCTCTAATTGCTAGAGATGTTGAACACTTTTTCATATATTTGTTGATCAATTGTATTTCTTCTTCTGTGATCTGTCTCTTCAGTTCCTTAGCTCATTTATTGACTGTATTATTTGTTTCTTTGATGTTAAGTTTTTTGAGTTCTTTATATATCCTAGAAATTAATGCTTTAGCTATCCTACTCCTCAGTTTATACCCAAAAGACTTAAAATCAGCATGCTATAGTAATGCAGCCACATCAATGTTTATAGCAGCTCAATTCACAATAGCTAAACTATGGAACTGACCTAGGTGTCCCTCAACTGATGAATGGATAAAGAAAATGTGGTATATATACACAATGGAATATTACTCAGCTTTAAAGAAGAGTGAAATTATGGCATTTGCCAGTAAATGGATGGAGTTGGAGAATATCATGCTAAGCGAAATACGCCAATCCCACAAAACCAAAGACCAAAGGTTTTCTCTAATATGTGGGTGCTAATTCACAATAAGGACAGGGTGGGGGGCACTAGAGAAGAATAGAGTTACCTTAGATTAGGTAGAGGGAAGTGATGGGGTGGGGAGGGGAGAGGATATGGGGATAGGAAAGATAGTAGAATGAAACAGACAGTATTACTTTATGTGAATATGTGACTGCATGACCAATATGATTCTGCAATATGTACACTCAGAAAAATGGGAAATTATATCCCATCTATGTATGATATATCAAAGTGTATAAATGCTTTCTACTATCATGTATAACTAATTAAAACAAATTTAAAAATTATTAAAAAAAGAAGGTATAGATTGGGTACATTTACATCAATAATTCCAATAATTATAACACATGTAACTGAATTGTATAAAATTAAAATACAGTTATATTGCAAGAGAATATCCTAAGACAAAAGGATATAAAATTAAACTTAACAGATCAAAAATAATATATCATTCCACAAAGAAGATAAATATGTTTTTGTAATAAGCTACTGATAAACCTTATGCTTTCAAAATTGTTTATGAAAAAAATGATAGGCTTATCAGGAAAACTAGTGGGTCAACGACTCAAAGTCTCAAAATTAGTGTGGCTTCATAATTAAATAAAAAGGTAGAAAATGTTCAAATATGTCAGAAATTACAAATAATGTTAACAGACTGAATTAGTAAAATGTAGTTTTTATACTATGTTTTATATTTTGTAAATCCAGTTCATTAAATGTTAATTTATATCAATACAATATTTACACCTAAATATAGAAATATAGAAATATAGAAAGACAAAATGATGTAATATAAATACAAAAATAAAGAGACCAGCCATATTTCCAGGTAAATACAAGAGTAATCATGAAAATATCATGCCACTATACATCCACCAAAATGATAAATGTGAAAAAGACTAGCAATACTAAGGTCTTCCCCACAGAAGGGGAAAAATAAGTTAACTGGGAGAGATGCTCCTGGCATCTGGTGGATAGAGGCCAGATTTATTGCTAAATGTGTTATAATGCACAGGGCAGTCCTAACAACAGAGAATTACCTTGCCAAAATGTTACTAGGGGTTGAGGTTGAGAAATCCTAGTATAAACTCAACGGAGACATAAAAAAAGTGCATCCAAAGTGGTTGTAAACATAAGAGCTGACAAATGCACAACACTTTGAGACACAACTGTGTGGATTTACTTGCAATATTTATTGGCTACATATAGTCAAATTATTTGCTACAGTTCTATGTCACAATTTGATGGATAATAGCAAAGGTAGCAAGTATCCACTTCCTTGTCAAGAGATAATTCAGATTTCCTATCATTAACAAGAGTAAAGGGAAGCAATACTAATCATTTTTGATTGCTTAATGGTAAAATTGAGTCATATGGTTTAGGATTGTGTCCATCACAAATCTTAAAGAGAATTTTATTTTTACCAGGAAGTGACAGTTTAGGAAGAACTGACCCCATCATGCTTATTCAAAGCAGCTAAATACGATTCTGTCACTGAAAAGAAACAGCTTATATTTTATTTTCAGAGAGTCTACACACATCTCCTGTTACCATAGAGATTTTTGTGCCATATTTTACATTCTTGATAAAAATGGATAGGCCACTTTAAAATCTTAGAGAAATATAGTGATTAGAAGTTAAGATGTTATTCTTTTAGTCATAATGTTTTCACAATCAGGGTAATTTTATGATCCACAGATAAATAGCAAAATGTCAGTCTAACGACATTTGCTATTTAAACGCTCAGTGCTTGTTTATCATGAAATTAATGCCTGTAGTATTTGGCATATGACAGAAACAGAATGATCAAATCATCCACAATGTGATTCGTTTTGTCTTATAAATGTATTCATGTGATTTTTTGTATACCTATGTAGGTATTTTGAAAGAAAAGGTTGTGACTTCTTTCTCTATTGGCAGAGTTAAGCAAAGGACCTGTTTTATGATAGAGATGACATTTTATATTTTCTTTACACATTTTCATGTAGTATAGTATCAAGAGCATTTCTAACTGGCAGATACAGAAAAATATGTTTAGTACTGTAGTCAAACAAATTCTGTGTTAGAGTGTTTTACAATTTCATAGACCATGTACCATGCATTATAGAAAGATCTGTCAACAATGTACATAGATCTTTCTACCTTTTCTCTTTAACAATATGATTCACACTTTTCATTAAGATACAAACTGGACAAGGCATAGGGAAACATTCTGGTCTACCTTATTGTACAGGTTAGTCACCATTATAGCTGATGTGAAATCTACCTGGTGAGAGATTTTCTTGGAATTTGGTGAGGACTGAAATTTGTTATCTCAGATTGATGACTTAATAGGCTGCAGAATAATTATGGGCAGAGTAATTATGGAAATGGATGTGGCGACATTAAAACACAAAACTTTGTCACACGGGTATCTAGATTCTGTCTGTTAGCAAACAATGTTACAAAAATCCCCTGATTTTCATAACACCATTCTCTTCTTTTTCTGAATGCTTAAGATATTTTATCTCCATCTTAACTTTATATGTTACATTTAGCTCTTCATGATCAGAGGAGAAGATTTCTAAAGAAATAAATAGTTGCAGAGTATCCTGATAATGAAACATCACTCATATAGAGAAATTATCTAAGTATGGTTTAGAAATCATGGGGTGGCAGTTTGCATTTCATGATTCTATCTGTCAGATTGAAAAGTGTTAAGACACCAACAAAACCTTCTTAAAATGAATCAAAGCCTTATTTTTAGATTTTCAACTTTTTGCACTGTCTGAAATATTTCTGTGCTTGGAACTTCAGGAGAGAGAGAGCTGATTAAGATTATTATAGCATAAGGTAGTTTGTCTAAGGCAAACATGATGGTTTGTTATCTTATTCATGAAAATTACTCACATATTGAATTGCCCATTTGCACAGGCCCAGAAAACGAATAATTCAAATGTCACATTTGAACTGATGCTACCATTTTATGAGTTTTCTAGCAAACCATTCATAAAATCAATTTTTGCAGTTGATCTCAATCACTGGGTTTCCTGAACATTTTTCTTCGAAAAAGAGCCTTTCACTTTTTCTTTATTGCACTGTGCACAGTGGAGTAAGCTTGACCTTAAACAAATTGAGGACCTAATAGTCACATTATCAGCTGTATGTGGGACATAGGTCGAAAGGTCGATTGAATGCTGTGCAGAGCACACTGGGCAACTTTCCAAGTCCCTGATGCTGCTGTTTAAAGAAAGAATTGTGAGCAGAGAAAACAGGCCATTATATGCTCAAATTTAAGAAGTCCAAGAAATCCATTAAGGTTTACTATTTCTAGAATCATCCACAAGGTAAATGTTAATATTGAACTGAAAACAAGTTTTCTTTATGTTTAGGATTTATGTCCAGACTTATGTCCAGAATAGGCAAAACAAGGAGGCAGAATGTTGATTATGGTTGCTTCTGGCTGAGAGTATTGGGAGATTGGAGGATGATGGCTAAGGCTTACAGGGATTCTTGAAGTGATAGAGTATCCTAACATTCATTGTGGTGAATCCAGTTGTGACTACTAAAAAAAACCAAGACATTTTACATATTAAATTGATAAACTGTAAGTTAAGCAATTAATAAATATATGAAAAATTGAGAAAACTTCTTTCTAGACATCTTGCATAAAATATGATTTCATCTGGTTAGAAGTCTTTTTTACTTATGTTGAATATTTAAATGTCCCAGCCAATGTTTTAAATTCAATTTGTATATTTAGTACTTTTCACAAATTATCTCATTTAATCCTCACAAAAATGCTATCATGTTGGAACTGTTATTAGTTCCAATTTGTTGATGAGGAAACTGGGATGAAAAGAAATCAAATAACTTTCTCAAGGACACACAACTTAATTAGAAAATAGCTTCTCCTGGCAGGGGGGATGGCAAATTCAATAAAGTGGGACAGACTATAGTGATAGTAGTTTTTAGAAACAAACTCCATTTTTAGTAATCTCTTAAAGCACTAGGCAGGAGCTTCTGAACATTTCATTGTTCTCCAGGATACAAAATTTCATTTACACCTTTTAGAGCAAATGACTCCAAACAAAAAAAGCAATACATGAAAAACCATATCTGTAAAATAATTCTAAAATAGCTACTACATATTTCTATAAATCACAAATTTTATGCATTGTTTGTGAGTTCATTTTAAAACTCAGATTTGGATCATCAAAGAAAAGATTGTTTAGACCAACCTCTTAGCAGGCTTGAATGCAAAGGCAAAGTTTTTGTTCATGGTATGTGGTCTTGTACATAATATGAAAACAATATGCTATGCCCACTTTCCAGAGTAAGAAATATAAATAAAAGACAATAAAATTAGGTACTGACAAATTACAGTTTTAATTTGTGTAGTAGTTCATTCATCTTGTAATAATCTAGAATTTTGGATGCAGTTTAAGCTCTTGAGTGAACTTCAAAATGCAGATTTATTCAAGCTTACAAATAAACTCAAACATTCATGGGGAGGAGATGAAGTCCAATTGGACTCTGGTCTGAGAAGTCATGGATCAAGGCTTCTTTTTCAATCCTTCAAAGGTTTTGTTTTGTTTTGTCTTTTGAGATGGGGGTCTCACTATTTTATCCTGGGTTTATTGCCTCCTTGGAATAACTTATGTTCCACACATGGTAGTCTTAGCCCCGATTTTACTTAATATCTGAAACTAAGAACACAGCCTAACTAAAGACTGTGTTTTTAAATTCCAAATTGTGCAAGAAAAATTCTGATGAATCCCTGCTAAACCAATAGATTGTCTGATTTCATGACAAGTGTAAATGTCACCGATGGCCAATGGTGCAGAATCCTGAGGACATAAATATGCCCCTCCAAAGTCGGCAGACAGGACAGGCTTCTAAAAGGAGTTCTGGGGATAGGCATCTACCTTGTAAGATTTGATAAAAAAGACATTTTTAAATCTAAAGGAACAACTGGTAAGAGTAAGGAGACCATATTTCCAGAAATGCTTTAGCTGTTTTTTGTTATTGCAATGCACATAATAAATTCCATAAAGTGGGTAGCTTATAAATAACAGAAACTAATTCTTACAATTTTGAAACTGTAAGTTCAAAATCGGGTGCTGTCAGGTTCAGTGTCTGATGAAGTCCTGCTCACTGCTTTATATGTAGTGCTTTCTATCTTTGTCCACACATGGTGGAAGGGGCAAATGAGTTTTATGGAGTCTCCTTTATAAGGGCACTAATCCCATTCATGAAGAACACTGATCCCTCACAGGAGCTAAATAACTCCCAAAGGCTCCTTCCTAATACTATAGCCTTGGAGGTTAGGACTGCAACATATGAATTTTGGGAGGACACAAATAAACCCAGAGCATGTTGTTTATATCTGAAGAAAAGAGTTTAACATTGTCTTGTGTGAATTAATTGCCAAATATCAACTCTGATATAAAGTATGGCTTCAGATTTCAAATGTTTGTATGGGGAAAACACAATTTCCCTAAACAAGAGTCAAAATAAGTCAAAAGAAAGAAAAATTTCTTAGTATCATTGCTAGCCAACATTTTTTGCATTTTAGAATGAATCATTGTAACGTTTCTTATTTTGGGAAATGACAGGAAAATAATGGTGTTGGTGAAGACTGGGATCCTGCCATTGTTTCCCATGATGTTTACCTGTTTTTCTTCAATATAGAGTTAGTCATAGCTTAAGTTTTCAGTCTTGGAAAAAGTCTTATAAAACAGTATCTAACACAGAATTAGATTGTAATATCAACCTTCAGGCATTAACAAAAATATTATATTTTGTTGATTTATTGTGTAAAGAGTTGGTACACTCTTCATCCTATAAGCACACAGCCATTGTATCCAAAGTAATTTAATTTACTTTTATATTTGATGAAGACTACTATGAGGGTGAAAATTAAAATGTCAGAGAAAGTTCTTCACTGTATTGAGACGTGACATTAGCTACAGCCTCTTTGGCAAGAATTTTATATTCTGCCAATGAAATATTTAACTTCTATCATGGTTCTACTCCAATCACATCTGTATGCTGATAAGATTGGAAGATAGTGACATTCTTTGCAGAGAGCAGCTGGAATAAAATGATCAGTTTTCTTAACCTTGGCTTCTGGAGTGGGAAATTATGAAGAGAAAAAGTAACAGTTACTAAATAAACATTTTAAAAAGGCAATTATCCTTACAAATTTTTGTTCTTCTATATCACAAGTACAAACTCTTAATGCTTGTTTTCCATGCATGTACAGCTTTTAGGAAAGTACACATCTATCAAGTTTTGGTGTCTGTATTGCAATACAAAAGAATCTTTAACTGCTAATCCAAATCCTATAAATTGGTGTTTTTTTAAAACTTTTTTTTTTTTTTTTTTTTTGGTGGTACCGGGGATTGAACTCAGGGGCACTCGACCACTGGGTCACATCCCCAGCCCTTTTTTTTTTGTATTTTATTAGAGACAGGGTCTCACTGAGTTGCTAAGTGCCTCACCATTGCTGAGGCTGGCTTTGAACTCGCGATCCTCCTGCCTCAGCCTCCCAAAGTGCTGGGATTACAGGCGTGCGCCACCGCGCCCGGCTTTTTTTTTTTTTTTTTTTTTTTTGTGGTACCGGGGATTGAACACAGGGGCACTCGACCACCGGGCCACATCCCCAGCCCTTTTTGTATTTTTATTAGAGACAGGGTCTCACTGAGTTGCTAAGTGCCTCGTCATTGCTGAGGCTGGCTTTGAACTCGCGATCCTCCTGCCTCAGCCTCCCAAAGTGCTGGGATTACAGGCGTGCGCCACCGCGCCCGGCAACTTTTTTTTTTCTTAACCTAGTCCAGGTAAGTTTTAGAATATTTTGGTAAATGTCATTTATAAAATGAACATTATATAAAAGTTCTGTGTATAACCTAGGCTGATTTAACTCATTCATTTAAAATAGTTGAATTTAATAGGAATTTTTACTTGTAGCTGGACAATTCTACATAATGCCACACAATTTGTTTAATCTTTCTTGCTTTTAAATTGGTAGCTTTGGCATTTAATAGACTGACAAAAATGCAGAGTTGCTTTTATACACCACTAATGAGCTGGTGTTCATTAGATGGGGAGAGGAGTTATAAATGAAAATGAGTTTGCAGTATTATCTTTTTAATACTGGAAGTATTATCTAGCACTATGAAATTGTTTAAAAAGTTAGTTGGGGTCTTAAGAAACTTAATAGTGCTCAGAATGATTTTATTCACTTTCACTTTTCTTACTGGAAACAAGATGGAAAAATAGCGTGTATTTACTGGACAAACCCAGGGGGCAAAAAATGAAATTGATGGACATTTCCCATTTCTCTTGTCCCTGTTTGCTTGTAACACTCAAATTCTTTAGATAGGTTAAAGAAATATTTTGTAAGGTTTACCTTATGTATAGATTCCTAGCCTTAATAGGCTGCATGTAGTTAGAAAGTAAGAGAGAATGTGTTCTGATGAAGGAATTCTCATGTGTTTTTCTTGAGCAAAGCAATGAGGCTAGGGTTTGTAGAGTTGAATGGGGAATTCCAAGTATCGAAAAACAATAAACTTGGGTTCAAAAGCATTTTTGCTTTATGTTAACTACAGATTCTTGAAAAATTATTTGCCTGCTTTTGTGAGTCTCTATACTTTATTCCGAGGAGGAAGAGGGGAAAGAGGAGGGACATAAACAATAGATTCACTTTGTAGGACTAGCATGATGATATGACAACACACAACAGACCAACATATGTTTGATTCTGGATTTTTATTACTTATCTTGTTTTATTTCTGCAGACAGAATAGGGACAGAGACTTTCTAACATGGTAATGTCTTTGTGAGAAATAGCTATTATACTATTGTATCTTTCATAGTTCAGCTTAACAGCTTGTCCATAATACACAATTCAGAAGTGTGGATTAAATTAATTAAATTAGGAGCTGAGGTGTAGCTCAGTGGTAGAACGCTTATCTGTTATGTACAAGGCCCTTGTCTTAAGCATAGCTAAAAAACTTATTTTTAATTAAATAAAAATCTATTCCTTACATCAAACATGCAATTGCTAACTACACAATGTATAGTTAAGTATTTCCCCGGTATAAACAGCCCAAGAGGATTAAAAAAAGAATCAAGAGGCATTTCATACCATAAAATTAAAACTTCATTTTGGTTAGTAAGATTTGAAGAAAATTAATTGACCAAAATCTTTGGTTTGCTAATGATTCTCAGCTTATAGATCTGTAGTGATTATTAATAAGTGAATTAATTAATATCATGTTAAAAGGATTGATCTACATGATTTCTAATTAATTTTTTTTTTTTTATTGGCAGTGGGAATTGAACTCAGGGACACTTAACCACTGAGGGTCAACTCCAGTATGTTTTTTATATTTTTTATTTTGAGACAGGGTCTCACTGAGTTGCTTAGTGCCTCACCATTACTGAGGTTGGCTTTGAACTCAAGATCCTCCTGCCTCAGTCTACCAAGCCACTGGGATTACAGGCGTGCACCACCATGTCCGGCTTCCAATTAACTTTTATTAATCTACACAAAACTCAAAAGTTTTTCTCTTTAGGCTCACAAATTGTTTTATCTGTCCTTGTCTATCTTTATATTTATGTATGGATTTTTATTCTACATATGCATTTACCATACACACACACACACACATATATATACATACATAAAATAGAAACACAATATACCCATATATGTGTATATGTAGTCAATTTTAACACTTCCCATAGAATTCTAAATTTTGAAATAGAATTGTAAATTTTGAAAATCTACTATATTTTTCTGGCTTTTTTCTTTCCATTTTATATTTTTATCAATGTTGATGTCTGTAGCTCTGTGTGACTCATCTTCACTGCTCTGTAGTATTTTATTTATAAACATAAATTTATACTTAAATTTAAATTCATCTTTTTATAGATTAATTGTGCATTTAGGTCTACATATAATTTCATATACAATTGAGATCCAATTACACTTATAATCAATATCATAACTTTAAACTTTTCCATTTTAAGATTATTCTACACATTAATTTAAAACTCCTTGTAATGATAATTTTAATGGTGATGCCACCTTTATTTATGCACAATACTTTCTTTAAGCCATTCTCTAATGACATAAGTTGATTTTCCTCTGTTTTTTCCCCAATAAGAGTAACATCATAACTTCAGAAATACTTTTTTCTTTGAGACTGTATTTCTTATTTCCTAATGACAGATTTATAGAATAGAATTATTGATTCAAAGCAAATACGTTTTTAAGGCATTTTATTATCCCTTGATAATTTCTTTTAGAAAAAGGAGGAACTAAGTTTTATTTTCACAGATTCAATAAGAAAACTTTTTCATGTCTATATTCTCACTATCTTCAAAAGTAAGTATAGGGCAAACACAAACTTATCCAATTTGTTAGACAAAATGTAATTTTATTGTCATTTTCATTTGCACTAGCAAATGAATGATAGTTTATTGCTTGTTTTCCTGTTTCATAATATGACTGTTCATGTAACTTGCCAACTTATTTACATTGCATTTTTTTTAAGAGGCAGGACTCCTAATTCTTCAATGACTCATTTGATCACACAGATGGTGTCAACCATAAAGTGGTTTGTTTTCTTGAACTGAATTGATTGCTTTCCTATGAAAGAACCCAGAGAAATGAATTCTGAGTGATGTGACTTATCCAATTTCCTGAAGCATAATGATTTTAGTAGTAAGAGTTATTTTTGGTGATAGATTATTTTCAGTAGAAAATATTTATACAACTCTGAAAATCAGTTTTCACATAAACATTTATTCTTCTCAGTTGTATAAAGGGTCCAGTTGTGGATTACCTCATATTTTTTTCATTACTGACATTTCAATTTTCTTTTCTTTCTTTCTAATCTCTTCAGTTCTCCTCAACTATTGCAAACCAGCAAACATTGGACCTAGACCAAATGTCTAAAGATATGTACTTAGTATTTATTCCTTCTCACAAAGGAATAAGAATTGTTTTCAAAAGCCCCACCATATGAGTTGGATCTTAACATTACATTCATGAAATTTACTTTTCTAATTCCTACATATTTCAAACTACTCCCATTTCTACTTATTTCATTGATTTCCTAACAATAGATTTCTATTCTGAAATGATAAGAAAGGCAGCATTAAAGAAAAAAAAAAAGTGACTATATTCATAATGTTACTCTTATTAGGGAAAATATAGAGGAAAATCAATTTCTATCATTAGAGAATGACTTAAGGAAAGCATGATGTATAAATAAAAGTAGCATACTTGTTAAAACTATGGTCACAAGGAGTTTTTTTATGTATTTGTTAACAAGCAGATTTTAAGGATGTTAAAAAGTATTAAACTTATTAAATTTTAGTATTTTATTGATGTTTAGCTCAAGAGCGTTGGAGTCAATCTGTTGTTGATTAAAATCATATCTTCACCACCTTTTGGGTGTGTAGGCTATTATTGTATAACACAATGTATAGCAGAAACAGAGCATCCACAAATTGGGTTCAAAAGTAGTGTAGACATGTTTAATGTCTCACATTTGGCATAATTTGGGGAAGAATATAAAAAATACATTTTAGAAAATGAAAAACAAAATAACGAGAAATAGCTCATTTAATGAAGTATGTACAAATTCTGGTTTCTAGACTAATGGAATAACTACTTTCTTGACATTTATTTTTCTGTATTCATAGAAATAAATCCTACAGCAATGGTTTCTAAATTGTGTTTCATAGATTTTCACGATTCCACAGATTTGATTTAGGTACTCGGAGCCTAAAGGGTGGGGTTCTCCTTTGCCAGAGAAGTTCCATTTTTACCTTTAATATATAGAACAATTTTTCTTTTGAAGGAAGCTGCAATTTATTTGCAGATGACAACTATCTGAAACTGGTCTCTCAATTCTCTCGTCTTCTCAGATATTTTGAAACTTGGGCAGGACCAGTCACATAACTCAAATCATATAAATAAAAATGCAGGGTCCCTTACTAGAAAATTGTTAGGAATTTCAAGGCAATGACAGAAGAACTTTAAACCAAATCTGAGGCTCCTCTACATGTAAGGTCTTCAGTGACAGCATAGGTTTTGTGCAAATGAAACCATCCTGGAGGATGGGACAGGAAGAGGCCTAGTTGGACACATGTGTGTAGAATTCTACCGCTGGGGTTTGGCCCAGGGTGGTAGAAGGGAGGCCAAGTGTTCATCAGAATCAGCAGGCTCCTGATCTCCACTTCTGCCACCATACTGCTGAGTTTCTCAGCCTTTAACTAGCATGCTGCCATGGCCTGCATGAATCATAACACCACAGTCCTGTTCTGAAGTAAATCAGTGAAAAAGTGAGTCAGCTTTCATATGTCAAATAGGAGAAATGGGGAGTATTTGAAAACTGTTTGTAAATTCTTAAATTGGGTTATTCCTTATTAAAAATTAATAACTTATAACACACTGCAAATTGGGCAAATTGACTCTGAGAGTTATCCATCCTCAAGGAGAAAGATGCATCATTGAGCATGACAGTGTCCAACAGGCTCCTGTTTCAAGGTTTTTCTTGTCCCTCTTCCTCTTCCTCCTCCCCACTCTTCCTTTTCCCTCTACAGTGCAGATATACCTTTAAGTCTTGTGAATTGCACTGAATTGAAAGCCCAGCGACATCAAAGCTGTGGCTCTAATGAAGCATAGCATGCATGCTCCTGCAAAAAAATTTGATTATGTGTCTCTATCTCAATGTGGGATAAATGCTCTCATATAAAAACAAAACAACAAAATGGCTTCATTCCTTGTCACAGGTTCGCTTTTTAGGCTTCTTGTTCTGAGTCAACAAAAATGATGTTCCATCTGACAGATTTTCAGATTTTACTATTTATAATCTTTGACTAAGGGGGCTCACTCGTACCGTACAACTATCAGGCTGCCAAACATCTAGTACCTCAAGTTTCTTTTTTGGGGACTCTTCTCTTGCAATGTGGAAATGGTATCACAAGGCATCTTCTTTGTCAGAGGGCTCTCATAACAATGGCACCAAATTAAAATAATAGCTACTTGAAACTAGAGAGGTGCAGTGTTGCAGTGTCTGATACCAAATCCAAACTCCCTCATCTATCTATCTAGATTTTTTGCATCTCTTCCAGGTCTCCCTTTCAGGCCTGAGCCACACTCTTCAGTTGCTAGGAATGCTGTCAGTTCATGGCTTGCAGCTGAGTTTCTCCCTGGGGATTGTCTTGGCCTAGGAGAGCTATATTCCCAGGGCAGCATGACTTCAGAGACTGGCAGACACAGGATTGAGAGGCCTGATCCTCACCCCAGCTGGGAGCCCATCTGAGGCCTATCCATGCCAGTTTCAGAGTTTCCTGTGGAGTTGGCCCGGGTCACTGTTGTGAATGGATCACAGACTTGTGTTTCAGTTCAATTCTGCTACCTTCTCTTTCTCCCCCAGTTGTTAATTCCAACAGCAGGACCAGCTACATAATTTATGGAACACAGTGTAAAAATGGACCCTATTTCACAAAACAGGGGAAAAAAACTACCAATAAAGAAACTAAAATATAAAACTTTTACCTCCCTTCCATAATTTCTCCCTTATCCAGAAATTGTTTTTTTTTTTTTTTTTTTTTTTTTTTTTTTTTTTTTTTTTGGTCATATTTTTTACTTGATGAAGTAAAGAAAAATTAAATATTTATTAGCCCAGATTTTACTGGTAATCATTGTATTATACAATACCTGTTATAAATGCCAACACATGAGCATTTAATTGATGTTTGGAATCATGGAAATTGCACAAATCATTTTTGCTATTATCTGAATGTTTGTGTCTCCCTCAGCGTTCAATAGTTGAAACCTAATTGCCAATGTGATGGAGCTAGGAGATCGAGCTTTTGAGAGATGAATGGTATGAAGCAGAGCTCTTTTAAAAGAGGCCCCAGAGAGTTGCCTTGCTCTACTTACCATGTGAAGACATAGAGAATAAGGGCCATCAGTGAGAAAGTGGGCCTTTGCCCAACATTGAATATGCTGGCCTCTTGATCTTGGGCTTCCTGGACTCTAGAATCATGAGAAATAAAGTTCTGATGTTTGTAAGCTCTTCAGTGTACAGGTTTGGTTACAGCAGCCAGAACAGGCTAGGTGAAAATTTCATACTTCATACATATGTACACACCCATTCACCATTCAACCCTTCCTCCATGCTCCCTTTGTATCTTTATAATCCTGTGGACAAGACCCAGATAGAAGAACATGAAGGCATAATTTAGTCAATCATGAGGTGGGAGGCATGGAGAGTTTACCAGTATTGTTCTGAGAAGTCTGTTATTAACTGTGATTCCATGGGAAGAGAATCTTTCTCAGAGAACAGAAATGCATGTTTCCTTTAAAAATTCCATGGCAGCACACAGCAAACAACATTGTTTATAAAAGCCATTTAAGACATCTAACACTTTTTTTTTTTTTTTTTTTTTTGTACCAGGGATTGAACTCAGGGGCACTTGACCACTGGGCCATATCCCCAGCCCTTTTTTGTATTTTATTAGAGACAGGGTCTCACTGAGTTGCTAAGTGCCTCGCCATTGCTGAGGCTGGTTTTGAACTTGCAATCCTCCTGTCTCAACCTCCCAGGTGCTGGGATTACAAGTGTGTGCCACCATGCCCGGCACTCTAACACATTTTGATTGAGCACAATATTTAGGTAATGTGAGCAGTCTTGGGAATCGTAAGCATGTGTATGAAAGTAATCCAATTTAGAGAATAGGAATTTTAATTATTTATGGACTAGATAAATGAGATTGGAACCTATTTTATGAGATTATATGCACCTTTGTAAAGTCCTTCTATAGGTCTCAAAAATAATGAGCTGCACACAGTATCATTTGTCACCAATTATGTGAATCAGAAAGTTATGAGAGTTTTCACAATTCCTGAACTACATACTTTATTTCTAAAGTATATTCTTAGTGTATGTATCACTTCAATTATGTTTTACTAACAGAAAATAGGAAGCTATTTATCAAAGCATTACCATAATAACTTTAGTAGAAAGAAAAAAACAACATGATCTCTTGATAAATACTTTAAGTTATATTGTTTGCAAGAAAGTTTAATACTTCATTGATTATATTAAAATATACAAAATTGAATGACCCTCAGCTTATAGATCTGCAGTGATTATTACTGAGTTAATTAATATCATATCTACGTGTTCCCTTCTATTAAGCCCAGCAGAGATATTACATCTAGACATCTCTTTAAAATTGGAAATTTTCTGCATTTTATGGGTCAGACAAGGAATCATTTTAAGAAGTGTTTCACAATCAATCCACTCACATCTCTTGGGAGGAGACAAACCTGAATATATCTAATCTTGAGTACTTCTCATCTTTCCCCTTGTGTCCAAATTTCAATTTCTTACTTCATCTAGGCAATAATAATATTCTTTCACTACAATTGCAATCAGAATCTAAGTTAAAAATATTTGCTTCCTATTTATACATAATACAGTTTACTTGGCTTTAAAATATATGTATATATGAAAAATTTTGAGACATGATTATTCAGTTCTAATATAATGCTCTACTTAGCAGGCAGGTTGCTTTTTATTCAGAAGTTCTAATCATGGCATCATGAAGCCTTCCAGAATATTGATCTCCGTTTATTCCTACTTCGTGATTTCTAAGATTACAATCTGTTTCTATAGGTCTTGTGGTCAAGGGTTACTGCAGGTGAACAAACAAAAGGATGAAATCAACCCAAATCACCCACTCTCCTATGTTTGATGAATCTCAGGTCTTATCTATTCATAATTACACAAATGGTCCTATTTATGGATGGGAAGTGGGACCTAATTTAAACCCTTAAAATGGATTTATAGGAAAATATGTTTTAAAGTTCTCATTTGTTACTGGTTAAAATGGAATGAAATGACTTATTTAAGTTATATTGATGTAAGAGGCCATGGAAAAATTCTGTGGAAAATCACATTTCATGCCAGGTTTTTAAAAGCAGCAAGTGAAGGAAGAACAAGAAAGGCCATGTGCCATTTAATCTGCTCAGAATACTTTCTTTCCTCTTTACCTCTACATATCTATTTTATTTTCCCCTACTTGTTCTTTAGTAACTAGCTCAAATTCTACTTCTCTGAAGCAGATTAATGTGGTATTGAAAGGCATAGGTTCTAATGATGGGCAATTATGGTTCAAAGCCAATATGCATATATGATATTTTAAAAATTATATAATCTCTTTAAAATGTGATACATCTTGAATTGACATATATCTCAAATTGAGATAATAAGATATCACAACTCATGGGTAGTTGAGAGGAATAATTAAGTTAACCCACATAAAGTATATTACATGGCACCAGAACCCACACACTCAAAATGCGCTCCTACTCTTCTTGTCTTATCACTACTGCCCTTATCTCTTTCCCTCTATAGCAGAGTCATTCACTGGATTCCCCAGACCAGAGAAACTGCATTGCCATTTGGTTGATCATAGTGCAGAATTGAGAGTGAGATTGTTGAGTTCTTTATCTATCTTCACCAGTCCTTGATAAGGACAAGCTACATAATCTTTTCAAACTTTAATTCCCCCATCTAAAACATAATGATAATTGTATCTACCTATTAAAAAGTTAAATGATAAAATGTATATAAATCTTGCTGGACTTGGTGGTGCACCCCTGTAATCCCAGCAGTTTGGGTGGTTGAGGCAGGAGGATTGTGAGAGCGAGGCACTAAAAATCTCAGTTGAGAACCTGTCTCTAAATAAAATACAAAAAATAGGGCTGTGGATGTGGCTCAGTGGTTGAGTGCCCCTGAGTTCAATTCCAGGTACCCCACAACAAAACAAAACAAAACAAAACAAAAATATATATAAGTATCTTAGTAGTTTTTCTTACATATGACAATTCTAAATAAAGTATTATTATTTTTCTAATTTCCAATGCCAAAACTTTCAGCTAAGTTTACATAAACACCAAATTATAGTAAATGATTTATGTAATTACTGAATTCAACCAATCTGTCTTCTGATCTCATGTCATGTTGGATATGTCTTATTTGGATTTACCCTACACATATGTAATACTCACTCTCCTCTCACAGTCAATGGTATGTAACAAAAATTTCAATATACATATGGACATTGCCATATAGATAGAGACACAGGTATGGCTACAGAGTTTACCTCTGCTGCATGAGCTGGACCCAGCTTGGAATTTTGGTATATATGATTTAATTTCATATACCGGTTTATTTTTCAAAGTTGCTATAAGAAAATTTAAAATAATATATATTACTTGCATTATATTTATTTTGAATGGCATTATGCTATATCGACTAGAAGAATTCTGATCATTTTTCTGGAATTGCCAGTGTATGAATTTCTCCCCACCTTTTTAATAATATTGACTGGACATCAGGCAAGATTATGTAGATTTCTTTCCTTTCTCACTCCTTATAATTATTCACAAAACAAAAAGGTTCATTACATAATTCCAGCTCTGTTTTGAATAGTCATTTTCAAATTTGGACTTTTCCAGAGTATAGCACATAGAAATCCTTTATAAGTAGGATATACTCCAGTGTTGGAAAATTCCTATGTCTATTAATCTGTAAAAGTTATCATAATTACCTAAAATAATCATTAAGTTATGTGATTCTCTTATGGACCTGTTTTCACATTTTAAATCTTTGTAAACCTTATTAATTCCTTTATATTTGTTTTCTAAAATGTGAAATTTCCTCTTCAATTCTGTTGTGAAATCACGGTAATTGTTGAGGTCTTTAACCCTTCGTAACCCGGGGTAAGCTTCCTTTGTCCAGCAAAGTTAGCTAGAAGGGCCTACCTCAACGATGAGACTAGACTGGGAAAGTAGAGGCCACTAGTATTTCCTCCCCCACCTTCAAAAGACAAGGGAACATACCAGGGAGCCCGGTCAGGTGGACGGTGCTGGAACTCGTTTATTGAAAAAGGTGGACAACGATTATAGTGGGCATGAGCCAATCAGTAAGCAGATTATTGAAACAGGTAAAGAGCATGGGCACATCTCATTGGCAAAATCCCCTATAGGGTGGTTCTGGTTCTCATGATACATCAGAGCCACGCCCCCTGCTTAGCTTAGGTTCATAACAGGGCGTGGCAAGCAGCCAGAGAGCCAGAACTTTCCATCCCCTCGGCTGATGTGTTTCAAACGCCCCGACACAATTCTAACTTTCTTTTAGCTAATTAAAATTCTCCTATATATTTTGTTTCTAGAACTTAGTTAAATTGTGCTAATGTTACAATTAGAAAACAGAGTAAGCAAGCATTTTATAAATGTAGGCCACTACTTGCCTATATTGTCTAAATTGTCAAGAGGGCTAAGTGTACAACACCTGACTGCTTTATGAAACTCACAGGAACTCTCAGAGGGTGCTGTACAGAACACAGAACCTGATTTCACTTTATTTCCTTTTTTTTTTTTTTTTAATACCTTTTCTGAATGTTTCCGAAGTAGTAACAAAGATGCCTCTCTATATGTGTAATGCTCCCTTTCCACTGTGCAATAAGAGAATTCATTGGGGATAACAATTTTACCGGGCTGTGTTTTTCTTAGCTACAGACAAAATAGTTACTTTCATGTTTTTCAAACATTAAGGGACACCCTCTTTAAGTACCTTCTATATTTGTGTATCTTTTCTACTGCCCAACCTACCCACCCTATTCATCCAGTTTGCTTCAGTGAGCAATTTTTTCTGGATAAAGACTCCCAATTTAAAACCACCTTGAAAGTATGCTTATTTAGCATTGTGCTCACTTATCTGTTGGTTTTCATTATTTAACCTCCAGTTTTTAACAGGTAGTGTACTGCATACTGTTGCAATTAGCCCTCAGTGTGTGGGAAGGTGACATTATATGGCGCCTGTTTGCTTTTGCTTGTCTTCTGCTCATGAGTAGCCCGCCTGACCAATATATATTTTGTACACACGCATTTCCCACAACACACAATTTACCAAATTCACATACTCCTGGGCTCTCCTGTATTGGCCTGTAAGGTTGCAACTTCCCAATTATGGATATTTCCAATTCCCACTTTAAAATATGCTCTATAAAACCAAGCTGATACATAAGAATTTTAGGCGAATCTCCCACAGAAGTTCCCTTGACATTTTCTTTTGAAGCCTCGGGGATGCATTAAATAAACATTCACAAACTATTTCTGAAAACAAAGTTCTATTTTGAGAGTCGCCAAATGAGTACCTGAAAATTGTTTCATTTACTAAGAGTATGCAAAATTTAATTATGTTTCTAAGAAGACTATGCCTAGAGTTCAGAGAGGAATGACAGCAATAGAGGCATTTACATTTACATAGTACTTTCTTGTCAAGAGTTTAAAGTATTTGAATAATCTATGTGTCCAGATAAACCCTAGAAAGTAGTATCTTAGTAACATTACCAGAGGATCTAGTATTTTTCTCTTTATTCCCCGTATTTATTAAGGATATTTTTTTTCCTAGTCAATCCCAGAAATTTAATTACTCTGCCTATCAAGAGAGAAGAAAAGTGAGTCTATATATCAAGTATTGCAAAATATACAAATTATTTATCATTAGCATTTGCAATTTAAAGTCATAATAAAGATCAATAGACAAAAATGATATTATAGCTATTTTTTACTTTTTACATACTGAGATTTTGTTAGTAATTCTTTGTAAGTTCTAAAACCTTCCCTAACAGTTTACCATGTTACAATTTTGTAATTTATCTTATCATTTCATTGATAGAACTACCATATTGCTACTAATAAAGAAAAATTGCTGCATTGTCTTTTCCTTACTATGATTGCTACACACAGAATGCCTTGGAAAATAGCAAAATAATTATGTTGCAAGAAAGATGCCAGACCTAAAATATACTTACTTCATGATTTTATTTTTATGAAATTCTAGAAAACGCAAGTTAAGTTATAATGACATAAAGCCATTCAGTCACTGTACAAAGATGAGGATAGAGGGAAGCAGGTGGCAGTGATTATAAAAGCACATAAGGGAACTTTTCCAGTAATGGATATCTTTAATATTTTGACTAGATGATTGTACACATATGCAAAATTTTGTCAAATGGTGCAAATTAAATATGTGAAGTTTATTACATGTCAATTATAAAATAACAACAATAAAACTCTGCTAAACTGCTAAAGATGTGTCAAACTTAACAGGGCTGCAAAAATAAAAGAACATAAGAATCTAATAAATGTCATAAATGGAAAGTACCATTTAAAGTTTTGGCAACTTCTGAGTCATAAATATCTCAAACCACATAAATATCTTGAACCAGTATTATGTATTTTATATATACATATATATAATATATTCATTGTAAATTTTTATATATATAACATATATATATGTATATATATATTCATTGTAAATTTCAGGATATCAATATAGCATTATTTTTAGGAGACAATCACATTAATTGCTTCTTTCTAATAACTTTCCCATATTAGATAAATATTAAAATAAAATACTACTTCCAAAAAAATTAGAATGTATCAAGGAAACTAAAATCTCAATTTGTTTTATTTTTTTTTTTTTTTTTTTTTTTGGACAGTGATATTAGATTAAGTCATTTTTACTGCATTATTCAAGAGAATAAATGATACATAAATAAATAAAGCAAATGATTTCTAACAATATGGATTATTTGAGTTAGTCCCATGATAATTTAAATATAAACACCCTAAAGTTATCTATGATGAACTCTTAGCCACTTGTGTATCTGACTTAAAAATAAAGCCAAAACAGATTTATAATGTACTTCTAGTGATTTCTATTCACTAATTACTTTAATGGCACTGTTGATAGTGCCAGATTTTCAAAGACTATTGGCAGACATATGTCGGGACATTCCAGACACTGTCAGCCGACAGGATAGAAAATTCTGGCTTTTCTGGCTGCTTGCCACGCTTGCCACGCTCTGTTATGGACCTAGGCTAAGCAGGGGGCATGGCTGTGACATATCCTGAGAACCACCCTAAGCCTAGGGCAGAGTATTCTGCCCTATGAGATGTGCCCATGCTCTTTACTTTCTTCTATAAGCTGCTTACTGATTGGCTTCTGTCCACTGTAAGACTGACCATTTTCCTAAATAAACCTGAGCTTCGGCGCTGACCACTGACTGGGCTCCCCAGTATGTTCCTGGGTCTCCTAAAGACTGGGGAGGGAATGCCGGCGACCAATTACCTTCCCATTTTCACCTTATAGCCGAGGCAGGCTCTCTCAGCCTCTCTGCGGGACAGAGAAGGTCCATCCCGGGTTTAGGGAGAGCTACAAACTTCAGCCCCTACCGTAATTTCCTTACAGAAATACAGACATTATTTTTTAAATTTCAGAAGCAATTAGAATGTGATTAGCTGAAATTTGCAAATGTACATTAATAAACAATAATGAAGTAAGCAGTCAGGGAAGGCCATATTCAAAAATATTATATTGTAACTTCATAGTGTGTTCCTCTTAGATTTTTTTAAAAAAAACTATTACCTCTGAGGCATTTTTATTTTTGTATGGCAAATGATAATTATTATTAAATTGATAAACATTTGTATGTGCTTTTATTATTGAATGCAAGAAAATTTATCCTTTATGAATTTAAATGTTTCATGTGCTCAGCATAATTTATTGCAAAAAATAAAATAAATTGGTACTTTAAATGTTTTCATTCCTTGTTGAAGTGTATTTTTCATAGGCAAATTTATTTTTCTGAGAATAATGATTAATTATGAATTATTTTTTATAAGTTACACAAAGTAAATTTTAAAATAGTGATGTGAGATGAGGACAGTATCTCATTCATAAATTACTAAGTACTTAAAAAACTAACAAAATTTTGCTTAATTCTCATTATTATTAAAAGACAGAATTTGATATAATTAAACATGTAATACAAACGACTTTGACTTCTGTAATTGGTTCAACTCCAAATCAAGTTAATAATGATTGAAAGTTTATTCATGAAGATGAAATTTTTAAACAGTGTCTCTTTTGTGCTCATGTTTTCTCACTGACAGCTCTCAATTTAAAGTAGCTTCTGATCATTTGAACATTCAGATTTTTTTGTCTTTCCCAGAGTCTAATACTTAAATTATCAAGAAATGCTTTATTATATTTCTCAATACATGCCCTACAGAGAGTTGTCTTTTAGTTAATTTATAATTAATCATGATATACATTTTAAAATACATGTGAGAAACCCAGCATATACATTACTGAAAACAAATGAATTTGAAAAGTAGTGTTAAATTGATTTTTGAGATCATCAATATTTTCTCTGAAATTAAAAAAAAAAGTAGAAACATCAGATTTTGACTGCTTATATAATATTGCGATATTTAAATTTGTGAGGTTATACAAGATTGAAATTTTTTCAAGAGATTATGCAAATATTAAATTTAAATTGCTACATTTTCACCAGTATTTAATTTATATTTTACTAGAAATACACATAAATTAATGCTTTATAGTAATTATAATTTTTCACATATTTTGATATAATCAATGATTAATATTTTATTTCTATATTGTTCTAGGAATAATTACTTAAAAGGATGAATTACTTGCTCTCTAGGAACTTATAATGGAGTAGTTGATCCAGATAAGCCAACAGATGCATACAAGGGAGCTTAGTACATGGCAATTTAGGGATTAAGAGAAAAGAAATGCCTGGTGGGATAGTACAGAGGTGGGGCAATTAAGGCAGTCAGCACTGGAGGATTAGAAAGAGAACATGGAAAGTTTCTAGGTGATGTCCTAAGGGATGAGTGAGCACCGGCGACTCTAAAAGTAACAGAGATTGTGAGACTTTGCGGGAATGGTAGGTGTAACAGACAGGCACAATAAATCAAGCAGCCCGATTCTGAATTACAGGAGCAAACTGCCAGAACATGTCATGGTGAGGACTAAGTCCAGAGTTCAGCCTGCAGAGATTTCAGATCACATGAAGAAGTGCTGGGTGGGCCATGATAAGGAGCCTTGACTTGTACAGTATGGTAGAAAAATTGAACTTTTTATTCAGATGTGCATGAGAACCATATCTTTGGGGAGCAACACAGAAGTTTATGTGACTATTTAATAAATGATTCCTTGATAGTTATGTAGTAGATGGATAGGAGACTGCAAAACTATATATAGAAAGGTCAGGTGGTTCACAGATGCTGCAAAGGAGGTAAGTCTGTTGTGGATGCTCAACATCAGCTGTCACATCCCAATGTGCAGACTACAATGGCAACTTTTACTATACTTAGTGGAAGTTATTTTCCAATTATGTGGAGATAGCAAAATATGAATCAAACAATTATTGGTGGTAAAAATATTTGGGTTAACATCTTTACTTTTTTTTTTTTTTTTTTTTTTTGGTACCGGGGATTGAACTCAGGGGCACTCAACCACTGGGTCACATCCCCAGCCCTTTTTTGTATTTTATTTAGAGACAGGGTCTCACTGAGTTGCTAAGTGCCTCACCACTGCTGAGGCTGGCTTTGAACTCGCGATCCTCCTGCCTCAGCCTCCCAAAGTGCTGGGATTACAGGCGTGCGCCACCGCGCCCGGCACATCTTTACTTTTTAAAGTACCATATTTAAAATCACATTTTTCTTTCAGCAATTATTTATGTATCAGGCAATTTTATTTGCCCTTGGCTTTAAAATTTGCTTCAGTTTTACTAAACATTAGACAGTTTACTTTCTGCCTCTAGTCTCCTGACCTCTGTCTTCTAAAAGCGTTTAACTTATAAACTTTGTAATTGTCAGTACTATCCAAATCTCCTAGCCTCCAGCCAGTTTTAAAACCCAGGAAATGTCTTTCCCAAACACCTGGAAGCCATCTTTTTTAATATAATCACTGGGAAGGTACTGCCCTTGTCTCCCAGTGGCCTTCAACAGGAGCCTTCTTGCTCCAAGTTGGAAATAGCCTCCTATCCTGAATGTAGGAGAAAGTTCAATTTTCCTTGAGGTAAGGCCAACTTGGAAATAGGTGGTCGGTGATCACCCAACCCCAACTCTTCACAACCCTCCACTTCTCCTCTTGGTAGACTGCTATTCACACTTGCTTTCTGTTCACTCCCCTATTGGCAATAATATCAGAAAAAACATCAGTTTGAGTTGAGGCACTGAGGAGTTGGGCTAGGCACACAGAAGCTGGTAGTCACAAAATGACTCAAGAAATTGAAATCATGAAAGTACTGCACTTGGTGCTAGTGACATGGTGTGGTGACAAATGGAGGAGGCAAGGCATGATCAGTTGAGGGAAGGATTCAAGGTACTGAGTGGGTTGTCCACTGATCAAACCCCTTATAGATGCTTACAAGTTAAAGAGAACAATTCTGATGGTGGTGATATTGTAGAAGCCTTTTATTTTAGTTTGAGACCACATCTTGCTATTGCCCAGGCTGATCTCAAACTCCTGGACTCAAGTGATTCTCTGACCTCACAGTCTCCCTTGGAGCTAGAATAATAGACTCATGCCACCATGTGTGGCTCAAGGAAACATTTTACACAAGATACCAGAACTTAATTCAAAACTTTGAAGAGCAAAAGAAATACATGAGCCTGAGGATGAGAGTAAGAGGACAGATGATTACAAGTAGGGGAAGCAACACTAGGGACACAGTGGTCCCTAGCACCATTTTTCCAAGGACTCATCTGAAAAAAATGGGATGGGTTTGAGATTTCACCCTATGTGAAATCTAACATGCTAGATTGTCACTATTTAATGGACGCTGAGAGAGCCAGTGACATCTGTACATGCATAGCTTTGTATTATAGAAGAAAATCAGGAAGCTTAGAGAAACTTTCCTAATGTGCAGTAAACATTCCTGGGTTTTCCTCTGGAGGGTAATACTATCTCTAGCTTACAAGGAAGTTTATTATACAACTAGAGCAAATCTTGTCAGTTCTTCACTTATAAGACGTGAAAAATCATGGGAAACTCATGACGAATGGTCTTGCAAAGTGGACGGCTATAAAATAATCACAAATTTATTTGTTTTTAAACACTATATGTTATTGATATTTCTATGTGCAAAGATTGCATTGATAAAATAGGGTATATTTAGTAACACCAAATGAGCTATAGAATTATGTATGTGGATATGTATGTATATATGGGGATATGTATGTATATATTGGTATGGAGAATGGAGCCAAGGGCTCTTTACTACTGAGTTACATCCCCAGTACTTTTATAAAAATTTTGAGACAAGGCATTGCTAAATTGTTGAGATTGTCCTCTCCTCTAATTTAAGATCCTTCTGCCTCAGCTTCCCAAGTCAATGAGATTACAGGTGTGCAAAACACCACACCAGGTATACAATCATTTAAAAGAACAAATCACTTGTAGTTGCCAGATTTTTATATATACATATATATACTGAAATAATACAAAACTACACTTTAAACATTATTATTTCTACTTGCTATTTTTTATGGTTTGACCACTCTACTTTTTCATTTACTAGTTTCAGTGTTTTTAACAATACAGACAAAAAATATAACAACAAACTTAAGCTTTTCCTATTTTTCTTTAGCCTTTAGAAAAGCATTCACCTACATTCTTTTCTCTTAACTTTGTTATTAGATTTGACACATTGGTATTAAGTGTTAGAGCTCAACATTTTTGTAATTAAGTTTGAAGGTGTTATGTATTCACTATGGATTGGAAATTATTAATTGTAGATATCATGGTGCTTACAGAAGGAGAACTAAACAGAAACACCATACAGGAAATGAATAGAAAATCAAGTGAGAGATTTAGAAAAAAACCTTCTTAAGGGTGAGAACCAGACCTTTGAACACATTTGAGAAAGTGACACACTCTTAATTAGGAATACACATTGTAGTTCAGAGAACACTGGCAATTCTTCTCAAACCACTGAAAAGACAAAGCCCCTCATTGTATGACCTGAGGTCTTCATAGCTGGGACACGACATCTTACATTTTATACTGAATGGGACTGGTGTTCTTTACTTGGCACCTGATTTCTTTCACTAAGCAGTGGGTCAATAACAACTTCTGAAATATCTTATTATAAGACTACTATATTTAGAAATTGCCTTGCCAACAGAAGGGTCTTGAAGAACTTTGAAACCCTTGACAACCAATTTACAAAGTACATATCACAGGACTGGCATTGCTTGCTCCCAGAGTACTCATCCCTTGGGTGAAACATGACAATGATTAAGAGTATGGCAACATTGCTGTGTTAGCCAGCTTTCTGTCACTGTGAACAAAATACCTGAAAAGAATAACCTGGAGGAATAAAAGTTTATTTTGTCTTGTGGTTTCAGAGGTTCAGTATATGGATGACTGACCCAATTTCTCTGGGCCTGAGGTGAGACAAAACAGCATGGTGGAAGGAGGATTAAAACTGCTCAGCTCAGGCCTGCTGGGAAGCAGAGAGAGAAAAGGAGGAGCCAGGGAGACCAGATACAATCCCTAAGACCATATTCCCAGTGACCTACTTCTTTTAGCCATCCCTACCTGCCAACAGTTACCAACCACCCAGTTAATCCATTTAAATTATTAATCCATCAAAAGGAGTAATGCACTGATTAGGTTACAACTGTTATCATCTAGTCATTTTACCTCTTGAATTAACACAGGAGCTTTTGGGGGACACGTCATATCCAAACCACAAGAATTGTACAACTGGAAAAGAATTCTACCTACTTATGGGAGCTGATGAAGAGGGATCTTAAGATTGACAGAATTTATATTAACTATTAGAGATAGGCCAAGGCATGTGGTTTAGCATTCATATTACTTTCGAAAAGTGCCATGATTTTAATAGCACAAAATTAAAAGAACTTTGAGCTCCTAAAAGGAGGATCTGTTATAGAATAATATGTGAAATAAATCATAAAACATACCATTTCACTGAGCCACTAGAGTATTGGGGTGCCGGTTTAAATTTAATGGTCTCTTTCTCTAGTTTTCAACTACTAAAAATATTACTTTTTGTTAATTGGCTTCTAAGGTGTTTATCTGTAAGTGTTCTTTCTTATAAACAGTAAAATTCAGTTTAAAAATATCTTTGGGCATTTACATATAGAGGGTACTGAGAATATAATTATGGATCATAATTATGATCTCTGAGCTTAAGAAATTCATCTTACCTCCGCATTTTCAGTGAAGCAAGACTTTGATACCTGTAACTGCACCTCTACAACCTCAAGGCGTGATCACATTGCTGTGTTTTTTTTTATTATTTATTTACTTATTCATCATGCACAAGTATAGTATCTTTTTACATACAACTGCTTGTATACAAAGTATATAAGTACCATTCAGATCTTAAGCCACTATGTTTTCGGCAATTTCTAACACCAGTGATAGAAAAGCCATAAAATAAGCAAAGGACATAAAGAATATTCAAGTTAAAACTTCTTTATTCCTGACTGTGGAAATTTGTTTAATATGACAATCAGACACTTTTTAAAAAAAGTGGCTCTTACTGCCCAGAAAAATCTTCATTTCACAAGAGTAGTTTCTAAAGAAATTCTTCTTTTGTAATACATAGAGAACTGTCCATGTTTCACTTGGACTCGTGATTGCTATTTAGCTTCTACCATGAATGGTGATGAATGGTGTTTGGGCTCATGGAGAATTATTCATCCATCCATACTCATCTGACATTCTTTGTGAAAAATTGTCCTATTAGTTTAGAACTTAAACAATTTTCAAGACTACATCTTTCTTCCACCTTTCCCTTGAAAAATCCAGGTAGTTTAAAATAAAATAGCTGCAGATTGCTGTCATAGTCAAGCTCATAGTCACAGCCAATTAAAACATGACTATAACAGAAAAAGTTATCAGAGTTGGGTTACAGAGAGAACTTTAAAGGGAGCAGCTTTATTTTTTCTTAGCTCAGTGATATTAGTATTCTAAAGTTGGACATTAACATGCCAAAATAGTCTAAAAGATTAGTGAGCAACTTCAAAGAACCCTTAGTGACAAAATCAAATCTCTCATTATGTTTTCTTTCTTTCCTTCTTCCAAGCTTTTCCACATCACACCTGAGAGATACTGAGATGAGAATGGGTTTATACTTGTCCAGATGTTTTCTATTGTGGGCCCTTTGTCTTTGGAAATACCAGATAGGGATAAATAAAGGAGTAGTATATTTTAACACCTGCAGCATGTACTTCACTCTTTCTTTTCTACTTTCTCCTTGAATAATGAAATACTTGAAGAAAATAGGCTATCCTTATTTCTCTGAAAGCCTCAATGAATGACTTTCTAAATTACTAACTGCTTGTATAAATAATCTGAAATTCTGAGATAAAGCTTAACAAAGCTTTAAAAAATCTTATGAAAGTTAGCAGTCATTTTCAAACCTCATAATGTGAAAATTCAAACCTGAAGATTAGTGTCCATCTATTGTCATTGGATACTAAATATCATTCAATGTGCTGTAGTTGGCAAAGGGAGGTGAACAGCATCAAAGAAACCCAAACTCAGTGGTGGAAACCTGCAAAGCAGGACGTGGATAAAATTCAGACAGAATGAAGTGATGCCAGATGAATCATGCCATCATTGTGTGGCTTGGACGCATCAGTGATGGTGTTGGAGGGACAGAGAGGTCAGTGTAGCTTAAATCCTTTTATAGTTCCCCTTCACAAACACTGCCTATTTATATTCTTAACAAATGGTCAGTGTTACCATTTCTTACTATTTATTGCCTTCAGAAAATTTCTTACTTATACAGATATTTTAAAGAACATTATTTTCTGTGTAAATCTCTTCCAGTTCTTAAATTTTCCAGATTTGAAATCTCAATACATTGCTGAAGGTAGTACTCAATGTTGAGAATTTTGAATAAAGACAAAGGATTAAACAAAAGGAGCTGATAGATTTCCTCCACAGGCAATGTATAAGGTAGGACCACTATTGAGCATTCGTGTTTCATACACACACACACACACACACACACACACACACACATATACATATATATGAAAAATAGGAAAGTTGCCTTTCCTATTTTCTTCCTCCTTTGCCTCCGTCTTCTCCTTCTATTATGTTAGGAGTAAGAGTTGAAAAAGTTAACACCCTTCCAAATCTGATAGGGGACAAGATCAATGAGCTGGAGTGATAAGAGATTCCTAATCTTTCATCCCATGAGACAAAGATGCCAAGAAAGCTAAAATTGTAAAAGAAAGAAAACTCTAGATGAAGTTCTACTTTGTATCCTTCTATATAAACTTGTCAGTTTCCTTTCTGTTCTCCATTTATCCCAACCCTATATCTCATATAAAACTGCATTTTGTCCCAAGTCTTCAAAAACCAAAGAAATAGTTGAGTAGCTGAGAACTAGTAGAGGGTTGTTTGTAACTTAGTTTGGCTACTTAATTGCTGTGTAAATATTGGGAAATTCATGTTTCTAGTTAATGGGGGTAAACAAACCCTTAGTGGTAGAAATTAAGTATATAGTTAGTTATACCTTGAGTTTAAATAATTCATGCACTGTCCTGTTTCTAAAGTCCTTCTCTTATATCTTGAAAGTTGAATAAAGGTTATAGGGATGAAGGACGAGATAATATGCACACATATACGATATACTTACGTGTAATATGTAATGTCCTTCAAGAAAATGGCAGAAATGTTTCCTGAAAATAGTCTTAAAAAATACCATCTTAACATATATCAAAATATCATTTGCCAGAGAATTACATTACAATGTCTTTTAATTAGTTTTTATTTTCTGTTTTTAATATTTTATTAGTGACGAACCTGTCTTAAAGGTTCACCTCTCCAAATTCCCTAAAACTCTCCAAATATTGCATGATTGGCTTTCTCTATGTCATCCTTCTTCCCTTTCTGCTCTTGAATATTTATTCTTCACTCCTGTTAGTAATCTACTTTCAAATATAAATCTCTTCAGCCTTTCCATCATCTTTATACCTATATCTGTTTCATAGTAATACCTACAATCTCATAGCCCAACACCAGCATATTTTAGAAGAGAGCAGAACTCAGAAGGATCCAGAGGTTATCAATGGATTTGGCTTCATGACCAGAGGAGGGAGATAAAAAGCACTTGACTCATTTCTTTTCCCCTTTGGCATTCCTCTTTCTTTCTTGCTCCCTGCTCACCTTTCTCTCCTCTTATATGTAGACTTTCTGCAATCTTTCTCACTATAACACTTATTTTAAAAGTTCCAAAGCAAATTATAACTCCTTTAATAGATTGTATCTAATTGAAGTAATTACAATTCTTGGTATCTATCTATATGCTTTGTAGAAGAAATCTTAGTTTTTGATCATGCATTACCCATTTGTCTGATTGTTCATAATAAATTCTTTATGATTTGCCTTTTTACCTGGAGTATAAGTGGCATGAGAATGAACTGTGATTTTTATTTTCATGCCCTAGGATACCCAGCCCAGCTTAAGGCATGACACAATGGTTAATATGGATTGACCTGGTTTGTGGAAAAATGCATAGGGTGTTTATTGAGTGATGAGAGAGTTGTAGCTGCTGCCTGATCCTGGATAATTATTTTCTCATAAATATCAGCTTTAAACTACAGCTCTCTGTTGACTAATTTAGGTAAAACTGCTACTCTCCATGTCCTCTAGTGAGCTTAATTTACAGATGTGTGTGCTAAACTGGTGAACTGGAAGAGCTTATAATTAAGACTGAAAAGATTGAGATATTGCCAATGGAAAAATAAGTATGGCAAATGTTGATGATAAAAATGATGGAAAAGAAAAAAAAGATGGAAAAGGAGGGAGGATGTATGAGGGAAACACAAAGAGAAAGTGACTTTGATATGTAACCTATTTGTAAGAAATTTTGGAAAGGCTCCCAAGTCATGGATGCACAATCAAGCCATCACACAGCAGTGGAACCTATTCCAAATCAGAGCACTAATAGTTGACATTTCCTGCTTAGAAAAATACCTCCTCTCATCCTTGTATTCTCAAAGTGCTTATCTTCTGGCAATCTTCTGAAGAACCACTGGGCTCTCTGCTTGGCTTTGAATTTAGATTTTTAAGACTACCATTTTAAAGTTATCATTGTTGCCCTAAACTGATTTCTCTGTCCCTTTCATCTTGTACACTGCTGAACTACCATTATAGTGCCATGTTTTTCTATAATATAAAAAAAAAGAGTGATTCAAAATAAGAAAGTTTGTTGAAATAAATACTGTCCAGGAAAGAAAATTGCAATTGATACCACTATGTAATTAAGAGGATTGTTCAATTTATCCCTTCTTCAACTTAAAAATCTTCCCCACAAGAAAGAGCAGTGTAAATTCCTCAACACTTTTTAGATGAAAACATAGCTTCCTGCATTTTAAAGGATCTTGATTTTAAAAGAAAATATTTGAATAATAGGAACAAAATATCCATGTCTTTGAATTCAAGTTCAGAGTTCAATTAGATTCTTTATGCCTCTGGAAGCCCATGGGTTAATGATTCAGTCCTCATCTATATCTCTACATTTTGCTTTTAGCAAAGTGTCTCTCATATTATTTTCAGGTTATGGTTATTAATCCATATTATACATATAATTATTACAAAACAAATTCATCTGAAAAGATGAATATTAGTGTTTCCATCTAATGTTTGTTTAATAATGATTTTATAGTTATCTGTAGTTAAGTATTTGGTTCAAATACAGTGGAATGATATGGCTAAATAGGATATCTCTAATTTTAGTGAATTCATATAAGTACAAAAGCTTTGTAGATGATGGCTATACACTATAGTATGAATTTGTGTGCACAGTGCAGATATATTAATTATAAAGGCAATACCTACAAAAAGATTCCCCTTTTATGGAAGCTTGGATTGAAGTTTGGAAAAATTAATATGTCAGCCCATTTTAAAGGATAAAAATAAGATATTAATAGGTGTAAAGCAAAGAAACACATATAAAAATCAAGTAGACCTTTGAAAGCTAGAGTGATTTCAGTATTAGTTATTTGATAATACCAGAGGGAGAGAAAGTAATAGATGTGCATTATGCCATCCCACAGCAGCAGAAAACTATTCCAAATCAGAGCAGTAACAGTGGACATTTAACAATTAGAAAAATGCCTCCTCTCATCTTTTATAGTCCCAAAGTGCCTATCTTCTGGCAATCTTCTGAAGAACCACTGGGCTCTCCGCTTTTTTGAATTTAGATTTTTAAGACTACCATTTTAAAGTTATTGTTGTCACCCTAAGCTGATTTTATCTTTCTTTCTCATGTCATACACTTCTGAACTGCCCTTATAGTGCCAGGATTTGATATCTGTGGGTCAAGTTTTTAAGGAGGAGTCAACGTGAGGGAAGATTTCAAGGTGAATTGAATAGAGTTAGGGATTGTGTGATTATTGATATAATTTGTGAAATAAGTGAATGACATTTCTTAATGATATGATATTAAGTAGTTTTAATACAACATTCCATTTAATTATTAACTAGAAGATTAAGAGCTTAAATATGGTGGGGTAGCACAAATTATATGAAGGTAATAACAATAATTGTTATTGATTTTTGCTCTCCTATTATATATCTATACTCATGTCTTTTATACACACACACATGTATATTCTTATTTGATCTACTCATATATATGTGTATAATATATATATGAATGCATATATATATATATATATATATATATATATATATAGGCCCCCAGTGAAAACTTGTGTGTGTGTATATATATATGTATTCTCATTTTACCTTCACAATCAATTAATTGAAATTAAATGCATTTAATAAGACACTTAAATACATTTAAATATACTTTTAAATAATAATTTAAAATCTGTATTATCATTATGAATGACTATTCACAAAGGGGAATTAGATTGTGTTCTTTTTTTTCAAGAATTTTTTGTTTAATTATGTATTTGGTAACTACTTGTGCAGTTTCTTCCTTTTCTCCCTATTTTTAGTTAATTGATTGGATTTTTTAAAATTATTTTTTATTCTAAGATGATATAAACGACAGCAGAATGCATTACATTTCATATTACACCTATAGAACACTTTTTTACAAATCTCTGGTTGTATGCAAAGTATATTCACACCATTCATGACTTCATACATGCACTTAGGGTAATGATATTCATCTCATTCTACCATCTTTTTTTTTCTTCACCCTTTTGCCCCCTCCCTTCCCCTCCCTCCCCATTGGCCATTCTAGTATTCCTCTAATCCTCCTATGCTCCCCATCCTAACCCGACTGTGAATTGGCCTCCTTATATCAGAGAAAACATTTAGCATTTGGCTTTTTGGGATTGGCTAACTTCACTTAGCATTATGTTCTCTAACTCCATCCATTTTCCTGCAAATGCCATGATTTTATTCTGTCTTATTGCTGAGTAATATTCCATTGTGTGTATATACCACATTTTCTTTATCCATTCATCTACTGAAGGGCATCTAGGTTGGTTCCACAGTTTAGCTATTGTGAATTGTGCTGCTAAAAACATTGATGTGGCTGTGTCCCTGTAGTATGCTGTTTTCATGTCTTTTGGGTAAAGACCAAGGAGAGGGATAGCTGGGTCATAAGGTGCTTCCATTCCAAGTTTTCCAAGGTATCTCCATTCTGCTTTCCATATTGGCTGCACCATTTTGCAGTCCCACCAACAATGTATGAGTGTGCCTTTTTCTCCACATCCTCTCCAACATTTTTTGTTGTTTGTGTTCTTAATAGCTGCCATTCTGACTGGTCTGAGATGAAATCTTAGAGTGGTTTTGATTTGCATTTCTCTAATTGCCAGAGAGGTTGAGCATTTTTTCATGTATTTGTTGATTGATTGTATATCTTCTTCTGAGAAGTGTCTGTTCAGTTCCTTGGCCCATTTATTGACTGGGATATTTGTTTTTTTGGTGTTAAGATTTTTGAGTTCTTTATATATTCTAGAGATTAGTGCTCTATCTGACTTGCATGTGGTAAAAATTTGTTCCCAATTGGTAGGCTCTCTGTTCACCTCACTGATTGTTTCTTTTGCTGAGAAGAAGCTTTGTAATTTGAGTCTATCCCATTTATTGATTCTTGGTATTAATTCTTGTGCTACAGGACTCTTATTAAGGAACTTGAGGCCTAATCCAACATGTTGGAGATTAGAGCTTACTTTTTCTTCTATTAGGTGTAGTGTCTCTGGTCTAATTCCTAGATCCTTAATCCACTTTGAGTTGAATTTTGTGCATGGTGAGAGATAGAGGTTAAATTTTATTTTTTTGCATATGGATTTCCAGTTTTCCCAGAACAATTTGTTGAAGAGGCTATCTTTTCTCGAATGTACATTTTTGGTGCCTTTGTCTAATATAAGATAACTGAAATTATATGTGTTAGTCTCTGTGTCCTCTATTCTGTACCATTGGTCTACCGGCATATTTTGGTGCCAATACCATGCTGTTTTTGTTACTATTGCTCTGTAGTATAATTTAAGGTCTGGTATAGTGATGCCACCTGCTTCACTCCTCTTACTAAGGATTACTTTAGCTATTCTGGGTCTCTTATTTTTCCAGATGAATTTCATGACTGCTTTTTCCATTTTTATGAGGAATGTCATTGGGATTTTGATTGGCATTGCATTAAATCTGTATAGTGCTTTTGGTAGTATGGTCATTTTGACAATATTAGTTCTGCCTATCCAAGAACAGGGTAGATCTTTCCATCTTCTAAGGTCTTCCATAATTTCTTTCTTTAGTGTAGAATTGTATTCTAGGTATGGAGCTATTTTATATAAAATAAAAGAGGGAAAAAGTAATTACAGCTGAAGGGAAAATGAAGCAGCCCCAATTAGGGAGATGGCTATTGCGGCTAGCTGGAAGCCATAATTTCCACCTGATAATAATCATACGCACCTGTAAATGCACGTGACACACCCGCAAAGCTAAAGGTATATAACCGGGTGAAAGCGGTCAGAAGGGATTCATTTAGTCAGTTGTTCAGTCGCTCAGTTGGTCGGAAGAAGAGTTCAGGTCAGAGAAGAAGAAAAGAGTCAGAGCGGCTAGAACGTAGTCAGAAGAAGAAAACCAAAGAGATATATATAGAGAAGAAATTGTTGCTGGTCAGAGTCAGGCCGAGGCTGCCGAAGAAGAAAGAAGAAAGAAGAAGCCCCCCCCCTCTCTCTCTCTCTTTCTCTCTCTCTCTAAGCTCTCTCTAAGAAAGTAAAAGTAAAAGAAAGTGAAGAAGATAGAAGAAAGAAGAATAAAAAAACCTTCTTTCATTTTCATTCTGCCTCCGAGGTTTTCTCCCGCGGCGGCGTTGTTGCTCCAAGTCAGGAAGCAACAGGAAAATATGAAGAAAGCTTGGGAGATGGTGTACAGTAAACATAAATAATGGGTCAGGTCCAGTCTTGTTCTCAGTGGGCTCAATATTGCCCCCTAGAGGACAAAATCAATTTGGAGTGTGTGTAGGGGAAGTTAGGCAGAATATCTTAGGTATTTCAATGGTTTGTGGCCCTTGAAAACTCAAACGCATATGACCGATTCTAACCCTTTAATGTTTAATTTTTTTAATTAGACAATATATTTCAATTAATTAAGTTGAATAGGATTTTCTCATGAGGAACATGATAATGAAAAATAGGTTGAGAAACACTATTTAAAATATATGAAAAACATTAAAACATTTCATGGTGGTATTGTCCTCATATGTAATAAATTCAGGAAAACAGAAATTAAGTGGAAATACTTATTTATATTTCTTTGGTGGCACAGACATAGACATGTGTATGTGTAATGAATGACACGCTGCATTGTCTGTTATTTCAATTATGTGTGTGTCCGTGACTGGGAAAGAGCCAGTCTACCGATTTTGCCCTGTCCTAGAAATTAATGTATTTTAGGCCCCCAATGAAAGCTTGCTGTGAAAATATTCACTACATACCAAACTTTCAAATGATTTGTCTAGTCCATATTTAAACCTATAATCACTAATAAATTATTCCTTTAGTGTTCTTGAATCTTCACCAATGTGGTCATATTTCAGTTTGTTAAAGGCTCTCCTTAAATAGGCAAATACTGAACCCAGCCCTCCATCCCTGGTCTAACTATCAGAGAAGAAAAGGAGATTGATGTTTTACTCATTCTCAGTCTCTGATTTGACAGCAGCCTGAGGTGCCATTGGATATATGAACTGTGATATTCAATCATGACTCAAATCTACCTTAATCTCAATAGTTATTCTTACAGAAGCTATTAAGCTATATTTCCAGGAGCAGAAAGAAAATGTTTGGTTAATAAAATCAAAAGAGAATACTTAAAAACTAATAATGAAATAATAATGAAATTTCATCTGGTAGTTCAACGTTCACAGTTTGACATTCGGGTCTGTTTTGAAACCTTTTTTGTGTTTGTTTGTTTAAATGTGAAACATCCATTTATTTTATTTCAAGTATCTTGCTATTTGATCAAATGGTAAGAATTCCACTTAAGTGTATCCAAATGAATTATCAAAACTGATGTTGGAAACCTACCATTGCATATCTTCTTCCAGATTCATTCCTATTCATTAATCTTCAATCTCTGATAGTATATGTTAGGTGTGTACTGAATCACATATATCTGCCTAGTTACACAAAAAGTTAAAAATAAACTGTTTATGCTTTTATGATAAATATAGTGAGGCATTTCTTAAGTGCTTACAACCCATGTTTGAAGTGATTTACATGACAATCATTATCCTGTGTTCACATAATTCACCTTTCTGTCACTTCTTAATGAAAACAAAAACTAAAAATGTGTGAGAAGGCTCACATTAGTAAAATGGAAGAAAAGGTCAAGGACCTCTTCTAAAATCAAAAGGTGGAAGAGAGAGGGAAAAGAAGAGGAACCTGGAGAGAGAACACCACCATGACCATATACATGGAAGCAGAGAGAGAGAGAGAAATGGTGAGACATCAGAATAAGAGGTAAAAGTTCCCAGCAATTGTTTTAGTGGACTAAATGTGTTAACAACCACTATGAAAATGCAGAGGTGTTCTGGTTTTGTAAATCTCAAAATTCCCTCAAAATATGAAATAAAATAACTATTGCTATACTGTATTTACAACAGATACATTTAACAAATCGTGACACAAAGTTGAAAGCAAAAGTACAAAAAATGTTGTGAAATTTATGAATGCCAATATTAATTTCAAAGTAAATATAATTCAAGGTAACAAGTGTCATTGTATTGAAATAAAAATTTACTTGTCTTATAAATGTTTACATAAATATTTTCTAACAAATAAATACCTGTAATTAACATTTGCACAACAAAATAGCAAACTCCACAAAACAAGTCTCCTGTTTTATTCATCCACTTTTTTCAACATGAGTTTTGCTTTTAACCATCTACAAAGTGAATTTAATTCCCGTTATTGTGTTAGTTCAGTTAATTTTTATGACTTGCAATCCTATTCATCTGTTTTATTGTTCTGGTACCAGTATGCTTTCTGCCCTACTGAGCCAGCAAATCCCTCCAGCCCCTGTTTGTTTTTGCACTGATAGTTTTTTATTAATCCATGATTTCACATATGTTGTCCTTTCTTTATCTGTCCCTGGTTTATGTGCTGTATGCATGTATATTGCAGTGTCCAAATTACATACTCTCATTGTTTCTCCTTTTCATTATTTCTGTTCAGATTTGTTTCTGTCTAACATGATGTGGTTATATAATGGAGCTTCATGCATCAGGGCCCAGGTGTGACTATCCCCAGATGTGGGGAATGATAGAGGCCTATTCTTTTGATGGTCAATGTTCCATTTTCTCAATCTCTGGTCATGAAAAGATTTGGAGAATGGTCTGAAGATGATACTTCTTGTTTTAAATTCTGGTTAAATTTTTGTTTGCCTGCCCAGCTAAAATTTATTTTATCTTTGCAATGTTCCCCAGAAACTACTTCTTACCTTGGCAGGTTACATTACACATTAACATCTCAGAGGCTCTGAGGATTTTGGACATAAAACAAACAATCAAAATAACTTTGTTTAATCCAGAATTTCTCAGCAGTATTTTCCAGAATTACCTTTCCATTAATAACACTTTTTAAAATTCTACTCTTAGAATTAGTGAAGATCATTCTGGAAATTTATGAGATGGAAAAATCCCTAGGTTAAAATGTGCATTGGTCTACTTAACACTTCTTCTTACCGGACCCATGTGTTTATTATTAACAATGTTAATATGTGGGCCATTAAAATCTCATTTCATGGAATTTTCTACACAAAAGTATTTTTAAACAATATCCGACAGATGGCTGTGTATCTAGTTAGGAATGTTTTCCTGAGAAGCTACTCCATAATCTTCTACAACCACCTGTTCAAATATCCAGCTGTCCCTCCTAATCAAGAAGTATTTATTTAGATTTAACTAACCAAGAAAATAAAATGTTCAAAAGTAAAAAAAAAAAAAAATGTTATGATTCTTTGACATATGAGACTTAACAATTAGTCCACAGAAAAGGGGGAGGCATAAATTGTATTTAGGAGATTTGGAATCTCTAGCTTAAAGTTCACTTTCTGACTAAGGAAATATTACAATTGGCACTTAAAAATAATGCAATACTCACATAAGTTTGTATTAAACTCTCCAGAAACCTGTAGTCCGTTAAGTGTAGAGACAAGTTTTAGCCTTATTCACAGAGTGGTGATTAGGACCAGTAAAAATGGCTTGATACAGTTTATTAGATCCTAAGATATTACTAATTTGTCACAACAGCCAGTAGAATCTATGGCATAAGTTCCTGAACCATTTCTTTGACCACAGGCCTGGGGAGTCTAGTGTGAAGCAAACCTCAAGTCATTAGATGATGGGAAGCTATGCTTAGACGTTCAGTGGATTTCTCAAAGCTCCCTTTGCTCTTATTGATGACATCAATGGTTTGTGGATCCTGAGAAATTTTATTTACTAACATTTAAAGAAGAGAATTGCTCCTTTATAATCTCTTTGACTCAAAACCCTCAACCAGAACCTGTCTCTGGAAATTGCTTCTCATATGTTTGCCTTGATATTTATGCATTCTCATTTGAAAATAAATTTCTCAGAGGTCAAGCATCTTATTATAAATGTAGGATTTTTAGACCTCTACTTATGACCTTTTAAAACACTATATATGTAGGGTTTAACATATACTATATTAATTATTTTGACTCTAAATTTATCTCAGTCAATTTAAACAATTTATTCTTTAGTCCCTGGAGATAAGAAAAGATTAAGACTGCTTTTCAATTCAACAAACATTTGTACAAGCTTAATATAAGCTCCTTGTATTTTAACCTCTATTATTCCACAAACAAGGATTGAATGTGTTAAGCTTTTTTCAGATGTTATTTTTTTTAAATCAGAATGTCTAGCCCATCTTTCCAGCAGTTATTTCCATTTTTCCCTTAAGTCACTCTGTCAAATTTTCTTCCAAAAAGACTTTCCATATTACAGCTTCATTCATTCTAGCCCATTTCTTTTTAGCACTTACAAAATTTGTTACTCTACATTTATTACCTATCTCAATATATATAGTTTGTATAACCATAACCTATAACTTTACTGAGCAGGAAACAGATATGTCAGTGTCTCATGGCTTTGTATTCATTGGTTTGTTGTGAGTGTCCCATATATACTACATTTATAATGAACACTATATGAAATATCCTGAGGATATGTGAACATGTCTTTACCAGTTTTGAATTTTTATGTTTTACTTACTACAATGAGAGCTGATGCAAACCTGAGAGCATAAATTCTGAAATGCACCTCACACTCATAAACCATCATTCATGAAAGAAGACATATTCTCAACCCAAAATAAATGCCCTTCAATTCAGGAACTTACAAGAATACATTGAACTGGGTGCTGTGCTACATACCTATAATCTCAGTGACTGAGGATGCTGAAACAGGAGGATACCAAGTTCGAGACCAGCCTCAGCAACTTAGCGAGGCTGTAAGCAATTTAGTAAGATCCTGTTTCAAAATAAAAATTCAAACAAAAAGGGCTGGGGGTGTAGCTAAGTGGTAATATGTCCCTGGGTTCAATCCCTGGTACTGCTAAGAAGAAGAAAAAAAACAATGTCCATTGAGACTCCAATAAATGTCTATAATATAGCTTGATGTGTTCTCTTCTTTAAGCCAAGTAGGAGGAGAAGATAATCTGTCAAGAGTTTCAGGGTGAAAGGAAACCTAATCAAGGACTTGGATTCTGAACTGAATGAATAAATCTAGAATCTAGAAGGGAATGTAGATTGTGTAATACTTCTTCCCCTGGAACGAATGCCCAGCTCTGGACTAAGAACTAATGTCCCTTTATCATCTACACTGCTGATTTGGTTTTATTCACCTAATTGCGCTAAAGCAACAGTGAAGCTGCACATGCTGAGCACAGAGAGTGGTCACTTGTCATTAACAATGAAGTAAGTCTCATACTGAGTCATATGCATCACAACATTTAACACATTAATCTCACAGTGGAGTGACCAGGACTGTCAGTCTCCCTGGTATTAATCAGGGTTGGGTTGACTAAAGAAACCAGGGAGAGGGTTTAAGAGTTTTGCTCTTGGTATTGCCTCTCTACTGAGAAGACTGCCCATGAAAAGATGTGAAAGCAGAAATAGTGTTTTTAGTAACAAAGCGCCAAGGGAACATCCAAAGGGTATTTAAGGATATTCCACTCAGAATGTCCATTGAATCATGGCCAGTGTGGGATAGACTTGCTGCGTTTACAGACAAGGAAAAATGTACAGCAAAATAAAATTTAGAGAAAATATAAGAAATATATATCATGCAAAAGGCAGAGCATCTCAGAAGGTTGACTCTCAAAATCAGTTGAAAATACGACTCTTAACTAAATTACACTTACAAGAATATTAATGAAAATATAGGTTAAATGAAACAGCAATTGATAAAACAACATAATGCTATGAAAAAAGATTTTATCAGGATAATGAAAATAAATAGATGAAGATACTAACAAAGTTTAAAACATTTATGTGCAGCAAGATACAGAATGGGCAAGAAGAAGAACATGATGACAACAAGGAAGTAACAACAGCAAAGTGAAGTGGGTCGATCACAACCTCAGGAATAGAAACTACAGAAGCTTGCAAGTCAATTGAGGAAAAACAAAACAAAACAAAATCTAGATGTGGGAGGGGATGAAGGGCAGGTGATAATGAGCTATATTAAGGTATGCAAAAAATTCCAAACAAATGAATTAAACAGAACTTCAAAAGCATAATACAGAATGTGGAAAGAGAAAGAAAAAAAAAGAGAGAGAAAAAAATTATAAAAAGATTTTTATGTAGTGAATGATACATTAGTTGAAAGGAAATCTCTGTGTATCGGAAAGCTCAATTCCAAAGTACTTTCTGGTAAAATGTTTGAGTTTTAAGACAAAAGTATTAATTTCTGTGAGCATTCAGGCCTTTGCAACAATTCAACACAAAGAAAATATTTTAAAAACACAAATACAGGTTTATTTCACTGAGTGGGGAGTTTAATATATATAGTTTTGAAAGAAATAAGGTGCTCTGAGAATTGGCTATATGGCCGAAGGGTCAAGGTACATACAAAACCAGGAGCAATGTGGCCTTAATTGTGGAAGAGCCTAGGACTTTCCTCCAGCAGTTCCAGCGGTGGCATACACACTCTCCTGTGGAGCTTTGCCTTCCACAATCTGTAGAAAACACAGCAAAACAAAAATAATGAGATAGATAGGATAGAGCCATCCATGACGTTATCTAATCACACGTCACTGCTCTTGTGAACTGTGACTGTTATATTCCTGCCTGTGTGTCCCAGAGGTGACCCACCTCTCATACAGATCCTGAGAGTTGTGGATTTTTCAGGCCATTCTGCTTTTTGCTTGTCTTTAGGACAAAGGGACCACTTGCAATCTCCTCCCACCTGGCACTGGAAACCGCACTGGGAACGCCTTTGTAATGAGTGACATCACTAAACCCAACTCAAAAATTTAGAAAACAACAGATATTTTTAAGACAGAGAAGGAAGACGTTAGTATAACATAGAAATGCAATGGGAGAACAAGAACAAGAAAACAGAAAAACTGGAATTAGTATTTCAGAACTATTTTTTCAAAATCAATAAAAGAGGTAAACTAGTCATTGCATTCATCAAGAAACATAAAGAAAACACATATAATTGCAAATAAAAAATATATCAACAACAGAGAGAGGCAGAATAAACACAATTGTAACTGAGAAGATTCTATAACAATCTACCACCAGAAGTTAAAGTCTGGATAAGTTGAATCATTTTCTAGAAAAATGTAAACTTCTAAATTTGACCAAAAAAGTCCTGAAAGTATTGAACAAAAGTGAAATTGATATGATACTCATTATTGATCAGCTCACAAGAGGAAAATAAAAATTTCTAGTTTAGAGAATTTTAGATATCTGAAAAAATAATTTTGCTGTTGTTTACACAATTTTAGAATATAGCAATGATCCATTTGCTTTAGAAATGCTATATGAATTTAACATCAAAATAGTATAAAATGGTATAAAGATATTTAATTATAAACAAAACAATAATAATCTCCTGCAGTATATCCAAATCAGCTGCACTTGATCCCACCTGAGAATTCTATGGTGCCTTAGTATCATTAAATTTAATTCACTATATTAGTAGGCTCAATGAGAAAGCTGCATGCTTTATGTTCAAATATTAATAGACAAAACAATTTTGTTAACATTTGAAACCAGTTGTGACAAAATCATTAGTGACATTGGCTAAAGAGATTTTTGTTATGTTTACTAGGAACAGAATATAAATATTTCATTAGAATGGCCAATGGGGAGGGAGGGAAGGGAGGGGAGCAAAAGGGTGAATGAAAAAAAAAAAAAGATGGTAGAATGAGATGGATATCATTACCCTAAGTGCATGTATGAAGTCACAAATGGTGTGAATATACTTTGCATACAACCAGAGATTTGTAAAAAAGTGCTCTATATGTGTAATATGAAATGTAATGCATTCTGCTGTCATTTATAACATCTTAGAATAAAAAAAAAATAAATTTTTTTAAAAAAAGCAAAGTATCAAGATTGTCAGTATTTATCATTTCTAGACAGAGTCCATTAGATAAAATGAATTGAAACATAACAGGTCAACACAAAGGTAAGATTTTAATAACTTTCAACGAAAATCAACACACTAAAATATGTTAACAGTATCAAAGTAATACAATAAAGTAGCTGATCATTAAGAAATACATATAACTCTGTCCTTTTATAGTTTAATCAAAATCAGATGTATATATACATATATATATTATAAGGCTTAATAGCTACAATCTGTTTATAAACAAAATAAGAAGAATAGCATGCAAGTAATATTACACACATTCATTGTTTATTTAACATTTATCTCCAGATCTCTGTGGAATGTAAAGCTTTCTCAGTTTTAAGTATACTTTTTGAATTCTTAGTAGGAAAATAAGGACTTTTCTATTGTTCCTACTCTTTTTTCTCTGACATATTCTCAGTATTTCCATCCTATCATCCTCCTAACAAGGTTTTATGGTAAATTTGAGAATGGAATCCACTATCTTGATTAATACTACTTGGATTAATTGTCATTATGAGCTGAGTCATGTCCTAAATCATTGTTACTTTCTTTTTCCTATTAAATCACAGGTCACAAAGGTTTTTCATGGTAATAGACAAAACCTGAAATCATAAATTAAATGTTTGGCTGATTTGGCTTACAGGAATTAAAAATGCATGCTATACGAATATATATATTTCAAGGACATAGTAAGAAACATTTTGATATTTTCAAAATCTTTTGAAAGAATTCATTTCTAATACCCTGTGATTTTCACATCAATAAGAATAAATTATTCAATAAAATAAATGGACTAGTAAAATCAAAACAACAAAAATAAAACCCACACAATGTGAACAATACACAAGAATACACGTTAACCATACCAGTAACTAAAAAGAATTCAGTAAAATGTCCATAACATGTCATCTTTTCCTCATCAAATTGATACAAATTAAAATAAATAAATAAAATAAGTAGGGCTGGGGTTGTGGCTTCACGGTAGAGCACTCGCCCTAGCATGTGCGAGGTTTGACCCTCAGCACCACATAAAAATAAATAAATAAAATAAAGGTATTATGTCCAACTGCAACTAAAAAAAAAAAAAAAGTGATGTCCGTTGATGAGCAAGGTGGTTGTAGACTTGCACTATGTCACAGGTTGTTTCTCCAGAGGTTACCCAGAAGAAGACATGAGTACAAAGGAATCACTCTGGGAAGTGGTTCTAGGATTGACTGGCAGGAAAAGCCCTAGGTGAGAAGAGAAGGTATCTGATTATCAATGGGAGAAAATGAAGCTTGTCTCTGCCAAGAATGTTCTGGAAGACTGCATGTATTTTATATCAAAGTTTTCTCATCTAAGGGAGCCAAAAGCTAGTGTATTTATCCTCCCATTTTCATAATTGGCAGAGAACCATTCCCAGGAGGGTCATTTCTTTGGCACTTCCACCTCCAGCTCCTCTGTGTATGTGGGCCTTAAAGGAAGTCCTCATCAGAAGAGTCACAGATGTTTGCAGTTGAAAGTCATTAATAAGTACTAGACTAGTGGCTGTCAAGAAGTGTGGGCAGAGCTCTAAAAGGATTTCATAACAGTCATGCAGTATAGGGGACTAGAATATAGAGACTAGTATATAGAAACTGATATGATGTAAATTTTCTGTATGTCCTCTATTTATCTACCTACCAACTTACCTACCTAGCTACCTGCCTCTATTTACATGTTCTCACTATTAGGGAATTAGAAAAATTAGTTAAACTTATGTTTATATTACAGTTACATCTTTAGGTTCATTACACATTATTGTCTGTTTATATTTAGGTATGCATTTGTTGATCTATTACTCCTTTGTTACATTACCTGCTTTTCAATGTCAATGTGGGGTCCTTTTACTAGAATAATGTGAGATTGATTTGTTTAGTTAATACATTTTCTAATCCCATAAGTGTGTCATATATACATATCTGGGATGGAGCCCTGTATTCTGGGATGGAGCCCTAGTTATTTATATATATAAATAATATATATATTGTATATATCTTGTAAGAGCACATACATTCCTATTTTTCTACATTCTAGATTTTGGAATTATTTCCCAGTTGTTAACTTTTTATGTAGGCTGAAACATCAAACTTTTCTATTCCTTGTTTAGCCCAAAGCAAATCCAAAATTATTCCTTAGGATAGCAATTTTATTTCTTAAGATTTTGGCTTTGACTCATTCTTATACACGAATTATTTTGTTTTTTTCGAAAACAACTTGATAGTTTAAAACTGAAAATAATTTCTTAGAAATTGAATACATGTCAATGTGTTGAACAAAATATTTTATGTCAAATGTAGGCAAATGAGAATTGAAACTTGCAATTTCTAAAAGTTTCAACTTCAGATTTTTTCTTATGAGATAACTGCTTTATGTTTGTATTTTTGCATTATTTTCTTGCTGTTTATGTCACATCACATTTAAATTTGCTTTTACCCTTTCTTCTGTTTTTCATCAAAGAAATAGACTTTTTTTTTTTTTTTTTTTGACTCCTTGTAGTCTGACCTAGTTCCCTGTTGAATTTTCAGAAGTTTCAGGCTTCAATAGAGCTAGCTTTCAGTTTAGCTAAGTTGACTTCTTGTGATATTTATTATTTCTTTTATTCATTAGTGTAGCTTTTTCTTGTACCTATATCCTCAAAGAACATCTTGCTCTCCTTGAATTTGTTTGTTTCACAGACTCTTCTTTCTTGGACACAGTCCTTATATTTTCCTAAGCTTCTCAATGGTTGGCATAATTGAAATTCACTGTCTTAGTGTCTCTCATTCCCTGACTTTTACTTACAATCACAAAGTTTATCAATCTGTAATCCTGTTAATGGAGTCAATTTCCTTTGGTTTTAATTGGCATAAACCCTGGCAAAGTAACACAAAAAAAGCAGTATGAATAAAGGAAACCTGGGAAAATAAAACCAAAAAATCCCCATTCCACTTTACTTCTCTCCTTCCCAATATTTTCTAAACTAAGACATCCAGCCTATTTAGGTATTATTTCTTGTTTTATGTCTTTTTTCTCCAGTAGGCATATAAATTAATACATTTTCTTAAAACTTATATTTCTTACAACATTGCAACTTAAAGTGTGTTGTCAGACCTTTCCATTCAACATCCCCAGGAAATTTAGTAATGCAGAATCCAGGGCTCCATCCCAGATATGCAGAATTGAAATTTGCATTAGGAAAAATGTTCATGTGATTTGCATGCATATTATAGATTGAGGAGCACTGCCATGTAAAACATATTGTACTGGAAGAAGCACTGGAAAACTAACAATTTTAGTTAACTGTGAATTGATGACAGGCCATTGCAAACAAGATCTAATTTCTTCCTAGGATATTGATAATATTCTCCTCCCAAATTGCTAAATATATTCATTTAATAAACTTTAGATTGCAAAATTAAATTATAATAAACCCTTATATTTTAATTACAAATTAATTTTTAAACTTTTGGTAGTTAAATGTGAAGTTTGATATCACACAATCAAAATATTAACTTCTCAGCATAAGTTTTTTTTTTTTTTTTGTACCAGGGAATAAACCCAGTGGTGCTTAACCACCGAGACACATCCCCAGTCCTTACTTTCATTTTTTATTTGAGACACGGTCTCACTTGGTTGCTTAGAGCCTTGCTATTTTCCTGAGACTGGCTTTGAATTTACAATCCTCCTGCCTCAGCTTCTGGGATTACAGGCACATGCCTCTGCACCTGGCTTCATTTTTTTTTTTTTTAATATTGGAAAATTTTTAAAAAGGCCTTGTGCATGACACACAAGTGTTCCATTACTGAGCCACACACCTAGCCCTGTTTGCAATCACTTTAGTGAGTATTTTGATACCAAATGCAGACTCACTTTTGAGTGATATCATTTACAAAATATAATATTTTGGGGATACCCTATTTTCCTTACACATTTTCTTCTTAGCTTTGTAGGCTTTATGTTCTTTATTATGTCTGAATTGAAAAGTTGGAGTGTGGTATCATCATAAATGATTTTAGAATTCTTTCTTAATCAATTCATGTAATTTTAAAAAGTAAATCTAGTCTATAGCTCTTATAGGTTATTTTGTTAATTATTATGACATAGTTGTAGAAAAATCAATTCTGAAAACATTTTCATTGTATGATCTCTGTTTCTGTCTTGTTTCATTATTAATATTTTAAAAATAATTGTTGAATGAATTATAAGACATTATCCTTAAACTATTTACCATACATACTCTCATTGTCCAATTTGTTTTATAGCCATTTTAAAGTAATTATTAACTGTTTTGTACATCAAATTGTAAGTCAACACATTTTACTGTTGCAGTAATAATGATTAATTTTTAAGAATTTTTATATTTTAATGAAAATTTTTAGATAATTTTAGTTTTACACAAAATTTTGAGAAATAATAGAGAGATGTTGTATGCCCTCTAACTCACTTTTGTTTAATAGTAATATTTACAAAATTATCTTATAATATCACTATCAGGCTATTGAGATTGAGACAATCCATTAATCTTATTCAGCTCCTCCCAGGTTTTCTTTGATGCATTTGAGTGTGTGTGCATGCACATTTAGATGTTTACAATTCGTAACACATGTGGCTTCCTGTACCTACCGCCATTGTCAAAATGCTGTAGAGTCCTTCATATATATGTGTGTGTGTGTGTGTGTGTGTGTGTGTTTATATATATATTCTGGTTAGACATCATTTGAGACATTATTTAGTATTTTAATTTCTCCTCCTTACATTTTTCCCTACGTAGGTAGATGATGGTCTTCACTAATTTAGTTACATGTTGGTTCTCAAAGCAAAGATACTCTGATTTGTTTGTTTATTTATTTAGTTGCTTATGTCTTTATTTATTTGGAGCTGGGAATTGAATGCAAAGGTGCTTTATCATTGAGTTACATCCCCAGCCCTTTTATTTTTAATTTTGACAAAAGGTCTCATAAAGTTGCTTATGGCCTTGAACTTGCAATCCTCCTGCCTAAGCCTCCTGAGTTACTAGGATTACAGGTGTGCACCACCACACCTGGCTACAACTTCTATATGCAGTTTTACATGCATGACTTTGATTTGGTAAAATTTATATTCTCAGGAGATCTTAGTTTTGTTCAAATGGAAGAAGAAAAGGGAAAAACAATTTCTGGGTACAGACCATGTCTGTGAAGGGACAGGTGCATCAGTGAATGAGGCATGCTTCCTCCCCAGACTGAAGTAGATCCTCCAACCCCAGAGGAGAAATGTAGGCAGATCTGGGTCTCCCTGAGAAACATAGTAAGATATGCTTTCTGGTGGTGTCATCAAGAATTTGGGAAACTGTGATGCAGAAGTTCTTCCTCGTGCTTCTAGTTATAGTTCACTTGACAGAATTTCTTGGACTAAAACAGCATGGCATCCCCACACATGATCGTCATTGGAACAGAAATAAGGGTCATTTTAGTGACATGTAGAACTGGCCCACTAATGTAGTATAAGATCCTGATCTATAGAAACACACACACACACACACACAAATGGGGGGAGAATCTCTGGAATTAGAGATTAATATATTTTTTTCAGCCTGGGAGAATAAACATAAAAAAAGCAATGTTTTGTTTGAACTTAAATGTGCGGTTGGAGAGTCATTCATACTCATGGGGGACATTGGGACAAAAAGATTTCTCCATCCTGGGTACAGGTCTGGTGCTCAAAGTTTTTAAGAGGGACATTCTCTTTTTAAGGAAATAGATATTGGAGAAACCATAGCTCCAAGAAAGGGCCAAGAGAGAGGAGGAGCTAAGCTTGGATAAACAAACAGAAAAAGGAAATGGACTGTCTTAACTAGCAAATAGTAGTGTGTGTGATGTAAATATTTCATCTCCCTTAGGAAATCTTTAAAGCTAAACCCCAAGATACTGAAGTGGTCAGTGTGATAAGATTTAAATATAAAACAGCATTGATATTTGCATAGATTTCAGTGAATTACACAGAGGAAGATCATGAAGATAATGGGACACCTGACATCTGGTTTACAAACTGATTATTAGCGTATCTAACCTTCAGATTTGCCATGATTTCAGTACTAGATATATAATTAGAGGCCAAAGTTTGTATATATGGGAAAAAGAATAAAAAAGAATAAAAAAAAAGTTTTCTCTTTTTTAAAATCAGAATAAGAGCATACATTTTTATGTAGACATATATAAACACACATCTACACCATTTATATTACAAACACACCCACTCCCACACATACACGTGGACACACATTTTTTGAAAGTAAATTTCCATTTGGTTTGTTCTTATTTTGTTTTCAGAGGTATTGACTATATGCAGAAGGCTAAATGCTATAGAATTTTTAAGATGGACTAAGATAACAAAAGTAGCTACATATTTTGGTAGTCACTGCTAGAATGATCTATGGAGTTTCATATTACTGAGTACCTACTGGGTCCCTTGATTGTGTGCAATGACATAAAAAACCATGCAATTTTTCTTTTCTTTTCTTTGTAGTAAATTCATAGGAGACCAAGTATTGGTATCACTTTCATAGTATTATCATTTGTGTTGTAAAGAAATTTAAAAATCTCCAACAGTATATCAAGAATTCTGCCTGAAATAAAAGAAAAAGAACATGTACATTTCCTATGCTACAGTAGTTAGTTAATATTGGTTTTATGTTTTTTTTTTCCCATTTATAACCTGGAGAACTTGGCATTTATAGTTTGCCAGTGAATAAGTCTTAGAGGAGAGAGATGGGTCAATTTGATGCCAAAACCTACAGAGACTGTAATATTAACACTGATAGAGTTGCCAAATGGTCTTGACAAACTCCTTCAGAGTCCCTGGGCTTTATTTTTCCTAGGAACACCTGGGTGATGAGAACTTTGTGCAGTGCTAAGAGTCCTTTAATGAAGACAGACTTTATGTAGGGGGAAGCCCACTTCACAGACTAAAGCTTCACATCATAGTCATGTGATGGAAGGACGATGTGTGAAAAAAGAACTCTGGATTTTATTTGAGACAAAGATTTTTTTTTATTGTGCCCCTAGAAAAACTCTTCAATTGTAGAATTCTCTAGTATGCCATTTTGTAACCATCAAACTTGATTTCAGAGGAAAACCTTGTATAATTCCTAATTTTACAAAATGGATTTTTTTTTTTCTACTTAGGAATTGAAAGTGTTGTCAAGAAACTAAATTGATGAAGATAACAACAATAGAGGATTTTAGAGATACCACTAGAAGAAAAGGTCAATTTCACTTTCTTTTAAAATATTATTTTATTAATACATATTAATCATATAAATTAATGTGGTTCAGTGTGATATTTCTATCTATGCATACTGATCAAATCCAACCACCCTTTAGCACTCTCCAACCTTTTCCAATAAGTGGTAATTATTTTTCTACTTTCAGGTACACATGTTTTAGCTTTCACATAGAGAGAGAATGTGTGATGCTTGTCATTTTTTGCCTGGTTTATTTCACTTAGTATAATATCTTCTGGGTCCATCCATTTGACTGAAATGACAGAATGTTATTCTTTTTATGTATACACCACATTTCCTTTATACTTTCATCTGTTGAACACCCAGGATAATTCCATATTTTAGCCACTGTAAATAGTATCACAGTGAACATGGGCTTGCAGATATTTCTTTGATATACTGATTCATTTCCTTTGGATATGACCAGAAATGGGATAGCTGTATCATATACAGGATCTACTTTTAGTGTTTTGAGGAACCTCTATACTGTTTTCCTTAATGGCTGCACTAATTTACATTACCACTCATACAGTATAACAGTTTCATTTTCTCCACATCCTCACTAGCATTGTTTTTTTTGTTGTTGTTGTTTGTTTGTTTTTGTTTTGTTTTGTTTGTTTTTGGTACTGGGGATTGAAGTCAGGGGCACTGGACCACTGGGCCACATCCCCAGCACCTTTTTTGTACTTTTATTAGAGACAGGGTCTCACTGAGTTGCTAAGTGCCTTGCCATTGCTGAGGCTGGCTTTGAACTCTCGATCCTCCTGCCTCAGCCTCCCAAGTGCTGGGATAACAGGTGTGTGCCACTGAGTCTGGCCCTGTTTGTTTGTTTGTAATAATAACTACTCTAACAGGGGTGAGATGTTATCAAAATGTGGTTTTAATTTGCAATTATTTGATGGCTAATGATATTGAGCCTTTTTCACACATTTGTTAGCCATTTATATTTCTCCTTTTGAGAATGTCTATTCAGATCATTAATCCATTTTTAAATTGAATTCCTTATTTTTGTATGTTGTTTGAATTCATTATGTATTCTGGATATTAGCTCTCTGTCAGTTGAAGAACTGGCAATTGTTTTCTTTCAATCTGTAGGCTGTCTCTTCACTCTGTTGATTATTTCATTTTCTGTGCAGAAAATTTTTAGTTCGATATAATCTGATTTGTCAGTTTTTACTTTTGTTACCTGTGCTTTTGATGTTCCAATCCAGAAAATTATTACCTGTATCAATGTCTTGAAATGTTTCCAATATATTTTCTTCTAATAGCTTCAGAGCTTCGGGTCTTGCATTTAGGTCTTTGATCCATTTTGAAATGAATGATTTTTGTACCTGGTGAGAGATACGAGATAAAGTTTTGATTTTCTACATCTGGAGAGTCGGTTCTCCTGGCACCATTTGTTAACGTGGCTGCCCTTTCTCCAGTGTATGTGTTTGGTGCATTTACCAGATGGCTATAGGTATGTGGGTTTATTTCTAGGCTCTCTGTTTCATTCCATTGGTCTATATGTCTTTTTTGACACAAATACTATGTTGTTTTGGTTACTATGGTTCTGCAGTATGCCTTGAAAACAGGTATTGTTATAGCTCTAGCTTTGTTCTGTTTGCTCAGTATTGCTTTGGCTATTCAGGGTCTTTTGTGCTTCCATACAAACTGCAGGATTTTTTTTTTTTCTAGATGCAAAGATGTTTCAACATACATGAATCAGTAATTGTAATACATCAGAATGAAGGATAAAAAGTATAAAATTATCTCAATAGATGTAGAAAAAGCATATGATAAAATTCAACATCTCACAAAAACCAAAATTATGTCTAGAAGATTCACACCTCAACATAATAAAAGCTATACATGACAAATGTATACAGGGGGAAAAGCTGAAACATTTTCTTTAAGCTCAGGAATAGGAAAAAAGTGTACACTCTCCTTACTCCTAATTCACCAAAGTACTAGAAGAATTAGCCAGAGCAATTAGGCAAAAGAAAAAGGTAAAAGGCATACAAACAGAAAGGAAAGAAGACAAATTATTTCTGTTTGCAGGTGATATAATTTTATATATACATATAAAAACACCTGAACACTCCAACCAAAAGTTACTAAAATTGCTAAACTCAGTTAAGTAGCAGGATACAGAATCAACATACAAAAATCAGTAGCTTTTCTATATACCAATAACAAATTTGCCAAGAAAGAAATCATAAAAGCAATCCCACTTGCAATAGCTACAACAAAATAAAATATCTTGAAATAAATTTAATCAAAACAGTGAAAGACCCCTACAATGTAAATGACAAAACATTAAAGAAAATGTCAATAATACCCCAAATGACAGATTCAATGCAATCCTCATTATAATGCAAAAAGTTGCATTTTCTATGAAGATTAAAATATACACAAAACATACAACAGAAAGTAAAACGTACACTTCCCAATTAGGTCCTCTAGTAAAGCTACGTGGTTGAGTATACCTGTATTTTTTGAGTTTCTGTTGAATACACTGAACTGAGAACTTGACTTTAAATAATTGCAATCTTGTCAGGAAAATGAAATATTCATGGATAAAAGAAGGTAGATAATGATTCATTCATAAAATTGCAACCTAAAAGTAAATAATGGATTTGTAAGACATTGGAGGGGGACGAGTGTGTTTGAGTATAAGTTTTTTCTTTCTGCTGGAGAAAAAAACCACAGAACAGCCTTCTGTATTGCAAAGTAAGTGGTCTTTAAAGGGAAGCAAAAACTTACAAAGGCAATTGTTTTTCCACAGAAAACAGACTTATAGCATTATTGAATGTGTTTTAAAATAGGAAATAATACTGAAGGAAATGTTTCTTAAGGAAGATTAATTTTAAGACATAGTAGACAGTTTATAAAGAGTGACATAACTTGTTAAAATAGACCATGACAAATGATAGAAAATATTTTCTTAATTATCATTGTTTGCAAATAAAAGGGAAAACCATTCTTGTGTTGTGTTCTTATTGCTGAATGCTACACTTAACTCTGTCCTGATCTGAAAGCTCCCTTTGGAATGTGTACAGCATCTTTCTATGTGGTTTCTATCCAAGGGAACTCCTACACAGGGCTTCTGACACCTAGGGGAAAAAAAAAAAAAAAAAACAAAAAAAAACCACAACAGAGTGTGTATCAGGTCCTTGCATTAGAAGACCACCTCGTTTATTTCTCAAGCATATATGTATCTTCATCAGATGTTGAGGTTTTACTAATTTTTGTTTTTATGTGAGACATATAACTACCCAAATTGAATCAGGAGGACGTATAAAATTTAAACAGATCAATTTCTAGTAATGAAATTGAAGACGCCATCAAAAGCCAACCAACAAAGAAAAGCATAGGACCTGATGGATTCTCAGCCGAGTTCTACCAGACCTTCAAAGAAGAACTAACACCAATCCTCCTCAAATCATACCATGAAATAAAAAAGGAGAGAACCCTTCCAAACTCCTTCTATGAAGCTAGTATCACCCTGATACCAAAACCAGAAAAAGACACATCAAGAAAAAAAAAAAAAAAAAAAAAAAAAACTTCAAAACAATACTCCTGAAGAACACAGAAGCAAAAATTCTTAATAAAATATTGTCAAATCACATATAAAAACATATTAAAGAGATAGTGCACCATAATCAAGTGGAGTTCATTCTATAGACGCAAGGTTGTTTCAACCTAAGGAAATCAATGAACATAATTCATCATAATTATCTCAATAGATGCAGAAAAAGCAGCATCCATTCATGCTCAAAACACTAGAAAATCTAGGGAGCAGGAATATACTTCAATATTGTAAAAGTTACACATATAAAACCCAAGGCCAATGTCATTCTAAATGGAGAAAATTTGAAAGAATTCCCTCTAAAAACTGGAACAAGACATGGATGCCCTCTTTCACCACTCTTTTTTAAACATAGGTTTTGAAACTCTTGCCAGAGCAAATAGTCAAAACAAAGATATTAAAGGGATACAAATAGGAAAAGAAGAGCTCAAACTATCTCTATGTGTTTTCTGCCTTCTGAAAACAACTTGCTCATGCCCACTGTTCCTTTTGTAAATTCCTCGTATGTTTTGTGTGTGTGTGTGTGTGTGTGTGTGTTTTAAGGTTCTTTCCATATCCTTAACATTTTGGGTCCTTCTTGTGGTCAAAAAAAAAAAAAAAAAAAAAAAAAAAAAAATCAAAACTCATTGATTACAGAAATATTTTCGTCTGTTTACTTTACATTATTATGCCATCATTTTATTATTTTACTACCACATTTCAGATAGTTAAAGTACATATTTGCATTTATTCCTAAATATTTCTAATTTATTTTAAAATGGATTTAATGATATATACAGCAAATTAAAATTAAAATTAAATAAAGAAAATAAATACTAAAGACACAAAATAACATCAATACTATGTCCTAAATTCTTGACTATAGATTGTACAAATAATAAAGAAGAAGAAAATATGTCAGGTATTAGAATCAATTTTGAAAAACAATTTCTTTAGGAAAATTAGTACTGAGACCAGATGGACATTCAGGTATGAATTTCCCATAGAGAAAACATATATATGCTTTCTATATTCATCATATAGATGCTGTATAAGAATATATAAGGATACATATCTTTAAGGATACTTTTAAAGTGATCTTCTAAAACTTATTAATAAATAACATTATTACTCATGCTAATTGTGCATTTGTTTAATCTTATATCAGATGTGTACTTTTATTTTGTAAAAGTATTTAAGTATCTTTAATTTTTAAATATTATGTTTTCCCAAGGAATTAAAAATTAATTAAATTAATTATTAATTTTTTATTAATTTTAATTTTTATGTGAGACATATAACCTACTCAAATTGAATCAGGAAGACATAGAAAATTTAAACAGATCAATTTCTGGGAATGAAATGGTTTTGAAACTCTTGCCAGAGCAAATAGTCAAAACAAAGATATTAAAGGGATACAAATAGGAAAAGAAGAGCTCAAACTATCTCTATGTGTTTTCTGCCTTCTGAAAACAACTTGCTCATGCCCACTGTTCCTTTTGTAAATTCCTCGTATGTTTTTGTGTGTGTGTGTGTGTGTGTGTGTTTTAAGGTTCTTTCCATATCCTTAACATTTTGGGTCCTTCTTGTGGTCAAAAAAAAAAAAAAAAAAAAAAAAAAAAAAATCAAAACTCATTGATTACAGAAATATTTTCGTCTGTTTACTTTACATTATTATGCCATCATTTTATTATTTTACTACCACATTTCAGATAGTTAAAGTACATATTTGCATTTATTCCTAAATATTTCTAATTTATTTTAAAATGGATTTAATGATATATACAGCAAATTAAAATTAAAAATTAAATAAAGAAAATAAATACTAAAGACACAAAATAACATCAATACTATGTCCTAAATTCTTGACTATAGATTGTACAAATAATAAAGAAGAAGAAAATATGTCAGGTATTAGAATCAATTTTGAAAAACAATTTCTTTAGGAAAATTAGTACTGAGACCAGATGGACATTCAGGTATGAATTCCCATAGAGAAAACATATATATGCTTTCTATATTCATCATATAGATGCTGTATAAGAATATATAAGGATACATATCTTTAAGGATACTTTTAAAGTGATCTTCTAAAACTTATTAATAAATAACATTATTACTCATGCTAATTGTGCATTTGTTTAATCTTATATCAGATGTGTACTTTTATTTTGTAAAAGTATTTAAGTATCTTTAATTTTTAAATATTATGTTTTCCCAAGGAATTAAAAATTAATTAAATTAATTATTAATTTTTTATTAATTTTAATTTTTATGTGAGACATATAACCTACTCAAATTGAATCAGGAAGACATAGAAAATTTAAACAGATCAATTTCTGGGAATGAAATAATTAATAATAAAATACTATTTTTGTTTCAAAAAATTAAAAATAAGACTTCAATATAAAAGTGCTAAAATCTGAGTCAAAAGAACTCCAAACTGAAGACATTAAAAAAAAAAAAGAAAGCCCAACACTTAAAAATTGTTTTCCAAGATCAGTTCTAATGGTTTCCCTTTTGCAAAAATTCTTTCTTTTCCACTGGCTAATTTACCAGGTCTGAATCAGAACTAATGATTTGATACATTGGCCCAGTGAAAAGTCAGTTCTGAAAAGAAGAGTGCTAACAGTCCAGGAAAGAACAATGAATTCATTGGTCAGCTTTTCTGGCAGCCTTCTCATTTCCTGTGGGCTTCTAGGCCTGTGATGTTGAAAGCCAACAACTGCTGCTTTAGTAGAAACCAAAGCTAGAGAAGTATCATATGTGTGTGTGTGTGTGTGTTTGTACATACACACACACACACACACACACATATATATTCAGGATATGTATATATATATACATATATATATGAACCTATATATATTCAGGATTCACATGTATATTCAGGATACACATATACTCTGGATATATATATATATATATATATATATATATCCAGGATACACACACACACACACACACACACACACACATACATATATATCTCAGGCACATGAACGCACTCTCTCACTTCAATTTCTTAAAGAATAGATCAGGAAGAAAACCCTCTAGACAATGCAATGAGCCATTATGCTTGTACCTAGAAACAAATGAGTGTCTAAAAATTGTCTAGGGGCTCTTAAAAATCTCTAGATTTGAATTCTCGTTTCACTCAGACCAATGAGTCAATTCTCAGTACCTACATAGTTTTTTTTTTTTTTAAACAAAGCTTTAGTTCTTACTTTTGTCAGAAATACAATATTCTTAACATACAGAATCACATAAACTGTTGGTTTACTAATAGATGTGGAAAGATATTCTCAATGTCAAGGTGTGACTTGCACAAATTTATACTAATCCTTAATGAAAGAATGAAACACCTATAAATTTGGTATCTTTCTCTCTTTTCTGGGAACATTATCCAAAATTAATATTTTAGACCAAAATTTGGAGAATATTTCTATTTTAACTCATTCATTCACTCATTAATTTACTGATTGATTCATTCATTGTTTTCTCTTTTGATGCCTGGTAAATTCAGTCTCTCCTACGATCTACAAAGCACAGTTGACAGCTGTCTGCTATAGCTGTAGTCTTAGCCTCTGAGCTGCCCTCTCTTAGCTCCAACCATACTGGCTCCCTCTGTTGGGAAAACACTGAATATGACTCATCTCTAAATATCCTTCCACCCTTGTTATTTCTGTCTTGAACACCTCTACAGATAAGTGCATGTCTTGCTTTCTCACTTTTTTAAAACATTTTTAAAAATATTTATTTACTTTAGTTGTACACAATGCAATGCATTTATGTTTACATGGTGCTGAGGATCGAACCCGGGCCACGCACGTCTCACTTTTTTTTTTTTTTTTAATATCTCACCTAAAGACCATACAATCAGAGGATTGTCCATGCTACTTTATAAAAATGACAACCCCTTTTCTGGTACTGGTCCATTTTTTTAATTTCACTTACCATATTTTACTTTTTTTCATAGTTCTTATCTCTAAAGTGTTGTGTATTTATTGTTTTGTTATCATCATTCCCAAGAAAATACAAGTCCTTCTTCAGTTTTCCAGTGCTGATTCTCAGTGCCTAAAACCAGTGATGACATGTATAGGTTTGTATCAAGTATTTGTTGGATAATAAATTAAGTATTCATTCATTAAATTAAGTTATACTGAATACTGTGTGTCAGGTCTTAGATCATGAAGGAATGGGAAATGAAACAGATATGACCCCCACACATCTGTAAGGTTAAAGTGTGGGATAGTGAATGCTTTAGCATTCAATAAGAAAACAAAGAATAATGAAGCAAAAGACCTGGTAGCTATGAGAAAAGAAACAAGGTGTTGTCTAATTTAGATCCCAACCAAAGAAGAGGTATCTGCAGATATGATATTTAAGTTCATATCTGAATAAAATGAAAAAAAAAGCTGTATAAAAACTGAGGAAAAGAATGTTCTATACAGAGAGGAAAAAGAACTTAAAATATTAGGATGGTGAACAGAAGTCTGGTTTCATGGTACTTTCTGGCAGTCAGCCACGGAGAAGAAAAGTAGGCAGTTAGATAGGAAGTCTGGAAACCAGAAGAGATATCCGACTTTGATATAGATCTGGGAATTATTAGTGTAAAATTGCATTGTAAATCTCTGGTAATGGATGAGGACTGCTATGTAGAGATTACAGAGTCTAGACTGAGCCTGAGGAAGTCTAGTATTTAGTAATTAGAACAATAGTGTGAAATAAAGGAGAATACTGCACAAAAGGCAGAGAAGTGGTGAGACACTCAGGGCACCTAATATTACTGAAGACAAGGAGAGAAAGGGTCTTAGAAGAGAATGCATGGCTGTTTGGATGACTGAGAGGTTCCCAGAGAAAGACTCGGGGTTGGCAATAGATAGGACAACACAGAAGTTATAGCTGTTCTTCCCCAGAGTTCAGTGGTTTGCAGTGTCCTGAAGAAGGAAGATGGATTTCTATGAGAGGAGGGAAAACTGGAAGGTGAAGAAGCAAAGACTTTGTGTGTGTGAAATGTGTTCTAAGAGTTGGACTCTGAAGAAAAGCTGGAAAATTAGTAAGAGAAGTAGAAGCAGACATAGAATAAAAGAGACTTCTATGTTAGGAGGTAGTTAAAACATTATGCTTATTTGTCAAAAAGAAGAACCCTACTCACAGGGAGAGATTGCTTTATTAGATAATGTGTGTGCATATGAAATCTTTCCTTGGATTTCAAGGAATTCATGAGTCTCATTAAATCCTTTCAGAATTCATGGATCCAAGTTTAATAACAGCTGCCCTAAGATGCACTTGTTTAATTTAAAAGAAAAGATGAGCTTTCACATTTAATTTTGAAATATGATATCTTTATTTAGTTGCCTGTACTACATACTCACTTAAAAGCATTCTATTTTCTCTTCATTGTTAACATTTCCTTTCTTATTGTGATTTAATTACTTTGTTGGGAATCAGTGTAACAGGGTGAAAAGCTCATTTCTTCAACTGCTAAATAAAATACCTATCACAAAGGATTATTTGAAATAATAAGACCTTTACCAGTTTTGAATTCAGGAGGAATAATAATGTGGACCCTATATAGATGATCAAGTGATTTCTACTATTTCTTTCCAATTCTGTAGCTCTGAGATATCGACAGATCAGGGATATAAAGTTTAAAGATGCTCTTTTTATTTTTAGGAGAGTAACTTCATGTCACTACCTGAAGCGATTACCGCTTGGAGCAATGACACCGCGGGAATAAGTTCAGAGGCAGACTGGAAACGAACAGGCTCTTTATTCTGCTAGCTTCTCTCTCCAGCTCCAACAACAACTCCAACACCATCCACACTCCTACAACCACCACCACAAAATGGCACCAACCCAATCCGCAATGTCCCGGGCCAAGTCTCGCGAGACCATGGAAGGTGGTAATGCTTGAACATCTTTATGGCTCAAAGCTAACCACAATCTTAGCTATCTCCTTAATTAGGGCTCCTACATTTCCCCCCTTTTGTTTTAAAAGAGGGGATGCTCTAGGACGTCCATGTGCAACCAACATTCTTACACGTCACGGATAATCAAGGCTGTGCCCTTGACTCCTGTCTTAGGTTGATATGTCGGCCACATAAGACTGTCCCATGCGACTGTGCCTGTCTTAGGTTGTCCCCCTCTGGGGATCTTACCCGTCATTGGCTACCAGCCATCCAATGGAGCCCTTCAGGATCGACTGTGTATGATGACTAATAGCCGTCCAATTGTGAGGAGATACTGTGGCTTTAAAGCGATAAGCCTTCTGCTGACGAGCCAAGTTGCATAACATATCAAATTTTTTAAACAAATCAGCTGCCCTGAGTTTTATCAAGTAACACACTGAGTTCTCTAGACAAATACCCGCAAGGCATTGTCCCGTAAAGTCCCAAACAATGAAAGATCAAAATGTCCACTTGTTATAACACGTTGATCTAGGAGGCCCCATGCATGCAGAGCAGAGGCCATACTGCTGGTGAGGTTGTTTGATGCTTGAGCAGTAGGGATGTTTGCAGTGACCGCGATCCTTGCAGCTGTAGCAGCAGCCGTCTTTTTTATGTCTAGACAATGCCACCGGCAAATCTTCAGGGCCCGCTACCTAGAAACTCAAGCATCAATTATTAAAGGAAAGGCGAGTCAAGAGGCGAGTTGTCAAACTAAAAAATAGAATTATTAGATTAGAAGATTAAAGTTGATTTCTGCTCACACACATTGCTGCTTGAGCTCCCACAAACATAAGCTGGCAAAATATCATATTCAGAACAAAACAAAGAAAGACTAAGGGTATTTACTGCATTAAAGATAGAGTAAAGAAAAGCTAAAGGCACTTTCGAAAAATAATTTGTTAGCTGGAACCCTCGATTCTCTGTAACCTTCCATGAGGTTATCTATTGAAATAACTCAAATTAATCAGCTATAAAACAAATAAAGTTGATTACAAATAAACATTCCTATGTCAAAACACCAAAATATCAGGTTATACAGCACTAGTCATATTCTTCGCTAAAGAGAAGTCCCTAGGACAGGTATAAATCAAAATTGAAGGTACCTTCACTTATTAAATTACTTACCCAAATTGAATACTCTTAAACTTAAATGAATTAAACTTATTTGGATCCATATATATATTCATAAGTGCTTTGTTATTTGTGACGTCACACTGGACAGACGTACAAACCTACAAACATATATTTGTGACGTCACATTTACATGAAATTTAGACAAATGCACAGACATAAAGACATATATAAAAAGAAAAAAAAATACAATTGTGTGCACACTAAAGAGAGATCTCCTTGTCCCAGCCGGGAAATATGACATTTAAGTTGTGAAATATTTTGAAGGACTCTTTTAAGGGAATCATTCCATACCTTCATCTTGGTCCTCTTGATTTTGTACCTTTTTTATTAATCTTGATTCCTCAACAACTTCATCTTGATCTTTATGATTTGGTACCTGCTTTATTAATCTAGATGGTATCCATATTGGAGAGGATTCGTGCTTTGGAAAAACACAAACAGATCCTCTCCCCCAAATTAATACTGGATCTGGACCCTTCCATGTACCTGAAATAACATCCTTCCAGTAAACCAAAGGTTTATGTTGTTGGTGTGGGTTCCAATGTCTGTCTCCAGCAGAATAACCATTAGAGTCTAAAGTTAAAAAATTTAAGGTAAACAGGGCAACTGCCAATCTGTCCCTAGGATTTTTTCAATTTTCTTCTTTTTGTTTTAATAACAAAATTTTCAGTGTGTGGTTTGCTCTTTCAATAATGCCCTGACCCTGAGGATTGTATGGGATGCCTGTTTTATGGGATATATTGAATTTTGCGCAAAACTGAAAGATGAGGACGTATATGCAGGGCCATTATCTGTTTTAAGCATTTTGGGGATGCCCAATGCAGCAAAAGCTTGCAAACAATGAGATGTAACATCTTTAACTTTTTCTCCAGAATGTAAGGAAGCAAAAATCATGCCTGAGCATGTATCTATGGTCACATGAATAAATTGCAATTTTCTAAAACTTGGCTCATGAGTAACATCCATCTGCCACAAATGATTGGGCATTAATCCTCTAGGTTTAACACCATAATGAGGATTTAGCAAATATGTCATACAAGATTTACAATCTTTTACAATTTTTCTGGCTTACTCCTTTGTGATTTTAAACCTACGCTGCAAGGTGGTGCTGTTGACGTGAAACTGGGAGTGAAATAAAGTAGCTTGCTGGAGAGCTGAAAGTATAAAGATTGTTTGGGTAAGGGCATCAGCCTTTTGATTACCTTCATGGAGGGGACCAGGCAAGTTGGTATGTACTCTAATATGGCCTACAAATAGAGCTTCTTTTCTTGCCCACAAAAGTTTTTGTATTTGATAAAACAATTTAAAGGCTGGAGTATGAGGTGCTATTGGTCCTGCTAGCTCTAATTTTGGGACGGTATGTACAATATAGTGGCTATCTGAAAAAATGTTCATGGGCTGCTCTCTAAAATTTTCCAGAGCTCTTACCACAGCTTCCAGTTCCACTAATTGAGCTGATTTGTGTGCAGTTATGTAAGTCATATTTTCTTTTTTAGTGACTACTCCAGCAGTATCATTTGAGGACCCATCTGTGAATACATTTATTGCCTTAGGAATAGGTTGATTTTTTATTACCTGTGGAAATATAATAGGATCATTGATACAAAAAGATAATATAGGAGACTTAGGAAGATGATTATCAAAATTTGCAGAAGTAGAGCATCTAGCTATAGCCCAATCATTATCATTGAAGCATAAATATTCAATCTGTGATAATGAATAGGGAGTAATAATAGTAGCAGGGTGAATGCCAAATATTTTAGTAGAAGTCTTAAGTCCTTGAAGAATAAGTTTAGCCACCATGGAGGTATAAGACTCAATTATACTTTTAGGAGAGATGGGCAAAGGTATCCATAATAAAGGCCCTTGTTGCCAAAATACTCCTTTGGGTGTATATTGTGAAGAAATAATAATCAATATCAGTGGTTGAGTTCAATCAAATCTATCACTACTACTGAGCTACTTTGATGGCTTTTTCTACTAACTTTAAAGCTTTCCTAGCATCAGGAGTCAATGTTCATGGTGAGGATCAGGGTCCCCGTGAAGGATCTCAAATAAAGGTTTTAGTTGGTCAGTAGTGAGTTTTAGTGTAGGGCAAAGCCAATTAATGTCTCCCAGTAGTTTTTGGAAATCATTGAGGGTGGCCAAATGTTCTTTATTTATTAAAAATTTTTGGGGTCTAACAAAGGTTTTCATTATTTTAAATCCTATAAATAATATGGGTGATCTGCTTTGAACTTTTTCTTCTGCTATATATAATCCATATTTTTTTTTAAATTTTCTGCCACGTCACTGAATATATTAAATAAGATTTTTTGATTAGGGTGGGCCAGTAAAACATAATCCATGTAATGTACACACATGAGGTTTGGATATTTATTTTTAATGGGTTGGATTGCTTTGTCCACATACATTTGGCATATGGTGGGGCTATTAGCCATTCCCTGCGGTAGCACTTTCCATTGATATCTTTTATCAGGGCCATTATTATTGATAGAAGGAACTGAAAAAGCAAACCTGGGGGTATCCAGAGGACGTAGGGTAATGGAAAAGAAACAAGCCTTTATATCAAGAATAATAAGATGGAAATTTTTTGGAATAGCTACAGGATTAGGAAGTCCAGGTTGAGTAGGGCCCATGATTTGCATGGTTTTATTAATTTCTCTAAGATCACATAACAATCGCCATTTTCCTGATTTTTTCTTGATCACAAATATGGGGGAATTCCAGGGAGAGGTGGAAGGTTCTATATGTCCTGCTTCTAGTTGTTCCTGAACTAGTAGGTGGGCCGCTTGTAATTTCTCTTTAGATAGGGGCCACTGAGGGACCCACACTGGCTTATCAGAAAGCCATGTTATTTTCAAAATTATTTTCTCAGTGCCCCCCCCCCAAAAAAAAAAATATCTTTTTCCTTTATGATAATGATTTCTTTTAGGGTTAAGATTACTCTGTACTTTTTGATAATGATTACTTTTAGGGTCAAGATTACTCTGTAGATTTTCACATTTAACACCTACAGGCTTGGTTGCAAGGTGTACTCCCATTTGTTGCAAAATATCCCTTCCCCATAATGTAACCGGTAGGTTAGGTAAAACATAAGGCTGAAATGTTCTTTTATGCCCTTCATCATCCTCCCATTTTAAAATTACCGCACTTTTCTCTGGGAGGTTATTATATCCCAAGCCTCTTAAATTGGTTGAAGCTTTTTGCAGAGGCCAGTGCTTGGGCCATTGTCATAGATTAATGATGGAAGAGTCAGTTCCAGTATCTATCAGTCCCTCCATCTCTATTCCTTGGATTTTTATTTTACACATAGGCCTCCTTGAACAATCCCGAACCCAGCAAGCCATGGGTCTCGAGTCAGTGGAACCAAATCCTCTATTGTTCCTTTTTTGAGGCATTCTCATTTTAAATGAATTATGTAAATTGGGAAGGAGAAGAAGCTGAGCAATTCTGTCTCCTTGATTAACAGAACTTATACTTTGGGGTGAACTAAGCATTATCTTTATTTCCCCTTTGTAGTCTGAGTTTATTACACCTGGGGTCACTTACAAACCTAATAAGCTTTTAGGACTTCGCCCGAGAATAAGTCCTACAGTTCCTGAGGGAAGAGTTCCCTTCAACCCTGTGGGAATCAGTTGAACCCCCATTTCAGGTGTTAACACTATTCAGGTGGAGGAACAGAGGTCTAATCCTGCATTTCCTCCTGTTCCTCTGGCGATGGAGTGGATGGGTAATAGGGATTGAGTCAGGGAAGCATCTGAGTGGATGCTTGAGGATGCTCCTCCTCCAATGCTTCGTACATTTGTGGGCCCCAGGGCATTGGGCCCTGTTTTTTGAATTCCTGAACAAATGATTTCCATAAATGTCAAATTTTGAATGGCATTTATTGGCCCAATGATATCCCTTTTTACACCTGGGGCAGCAGCCTGGGGCACGGTATGAGCTTGGTCTTATTTCTCTTTGGGGATTTTACCCAGAATATCCTGATTGATTATGATAATTTTGCCTGGAATATCCTGATTGATTATAATGTCTAGGTTGAGCCCTTGTGAAATTTTGAGGGGAAGCACCTCTCATTGCAGCTGCAATCACATTTCCTGTGACAACGGTGTCATTTATATCTTTACATAGTTGTATATATATGGAAAGATCCTTTTTATTTCTCCATGGCCTGATGGCTTCCTGGCAGTATTTATTAGCATTTTCGTATGCTAATTGAACAACTAATGGCATAGCTTGATCAACATCTGCAAACACTCTACCTGCAGTTCTCAAGAGTCGATCAGCAAAGTCAGCATATGGCTCATTAGGTCCTTGAATCACTTTTGACAAGCTACCTTGTAGATCCCCAGGTCCTTGTAAAGTTTTCCATGCCTTTAAGGCAGCTGCGTTTATCTGAGCATATACACCTGGGTCATAATCTTTTTGAGCCTGTAAGTCTGCGAACTGCCCTTCTCCTGTGAGCATTTCTATATTATGGTCTCCAAACCCTGTAGCTGTGTTTCTTTTAGCTGTTTCTATACAAAGTTCTTGAAATTGTGATCTTCAAACCAAGTATTGCCCCCCGCTTAATGCTGCTTTACATAGACTTTTCTAGTCTGAGGGGGTTAAGCTAAAGGTGTTAAGGGACTCCAGCATACTCAACGTGAAAGGAGCTTGGGGCCCATACGTCATTACTGCCTCTTTGAGATTTTTTATTGGTTTGAAATCTACTGACTGGTGGACCCTCTGTCCATTTTCATTTTCAAATACTGGCAGTTCCCAATGTATCTGTGAGTTACCCTCGGGAGCGCATAAGCGCTCAGAAAGACTTTTTATTTCTGTTTCTAGGGTATGCAAACGCCTAGTAATACCCTTCATAATTTCTGTAATGGATTTCACCCATGGGGGAGTAGGGGACACAAGTGGTTCCTCTACTTGATGGTCCTTTTTCTTTTTTAATTTCTTTTTGTTCTTTTTACTGGAGACTGTGTTCCCAGAATCACCTTTTGATTCCTCTTCACTACTAGTTTCATAGTTCCTAACCGGCTTAGTGGAGGAGATCGTACTTTCATAGTTTGGCTCCTTCTTACTACTATTACTTTTACTGGTATCCTGAATTTCAGCTTCTAAGGAGAGTACATATTCTTCGACTAATTTCAGTAAGTTTCTGATAGCTTTTGCAGCTCTTAATTTTGAATTTACACCACTGCACTTCTCACTCAGAGGCTATGCTTTCTTGATCATTTTCCTCACTACCCACTGAGTCCACGATATCGAAAAACTCATCCATGGATTTTATTATTGGACCTTTTGTTATTTTCGCTCCCATTTTTAAAATTTTCTTATTTCTTACCTGCTGACCGAACTCCCCGTACGGGCCACCACTTGTTGCTGCCTGAAGCAATTGCCTCTTGGAGCAACAACGTCGCGGGAATAAGTTCAGAGGCAGACTGGAAACGAACAGGCTCTTTATTCTGCTAGCTTCTCTCTCCGGCTCCAACAACAACTCCAACACCATCCACACTCCTACAACCATTACCACAAAATGGCACCAACCCGATCCGCAATGTCCTGGGCCAAGTCTCGCGAGACCATTGAAGGTGGTAATGCTTGAACTTCTTTATGGCTCACAGCTAACCACAATCTTAGCTATCTCCTTAATTAGGGCTCCTACAACTTCACAGGCACAATTCAGGGTCATTATCATTTTTAAATGAATTCTTTTGGCACTAATGGCTGAATTGATCATAAATTGAAAGTACATATGACCAATTTGTCACCTGTGACCTGAGCAGTTCTGCTTCTATGCTCAGTGTAACAAAAAAACCTGAGCATATCAACATTTTTTATACCTTTTATTTATTTATTTATTTATTTATTTATTTATTTTTATGTGGTGCTGAGGATCGAACCCAGGACCTTGCACGTGTTAGGCAAGTGCTTTACCGCTGAGCCACAACCCCAGTGAGTATATCAACATTTTTGTTGTTTCCTTCTCAATACAAGCCCAAGACTACCTCCAACCCCAGAATCCTATAGTTATGGAAATAAGTACGCGAGACAATATTTTGCCTTTTTAAAACTATGATTTTATAATAAGCATTTTCAAAATGAAGATAGAGAAGATTTTCATGTCAGTATCAACAATGGCAAAGTTAATCATTTTAAAAGCAAGTATTCTTATGTGTGAGTCAGTCAAATGATTTTGGAGAAACTCCCAAGGAAGGATTTTATTTTACTCTCTCGGTTTAAGATTCTTCCTGTATCACTCAGCTGAGAGTACCATACATGCTTGTATATCACCATGGATTCTTCTTTAGAGGAAAGAAGACAGAATGTTATTTTAATGGAACTGAAAACCAAAGTAAAGTACACATATGCCAGGGTCCTGTGGGTGATGACTTCAGAAAATGCAAGGTGGCAGGTGGCAAGATTGGAGACTGAGAGAACTTTGGATGAAGTGCTCTGGCTTGTGTTTTTAGTCCCCTATCACTTTCACATGGACATTGAGATTTTGGTAGGGATCAAGGCTTGGCCAGGTTTTATTAAGTCTTTCATTCATCACACATGTTATTCTCTTTCTGTCAGTGACTGATACCGATAAGAATCCTTATCAGTTACCCAGCACTTTGTATTTTCAACATACTTTATAGTCATTAGTGAAACATGAGTATCTCCATGTGAATCTCGATTCATATTAAACCCATTATAGTCTGTATTCCTAACCTGTGCCGTTTACTGATAAACAAGCCTACCCCCGGAAGCTTTGCTAATGGAATATGTTCATCTGACAAGTATATGTCTGTCTTGAAGTCTTTATCAATTTAAATAGAATTCTTTACAGGTTAATGTTTCAAGGGTAATGTGTTCTGACATGAATAGAATTACACAGTACAACCTGTATTTTACATGACTAATTATTTAATTAAATAGGCCCATTTGTATAGAACACAGTACCTCCAGTATATGATGTGAAGGAGAGTGAGTTTTTTAGATGTCAAGACTGTTAATAATGCCACTACCTCTTAAGGTGTCTTTATCATCACTTAAGTCACAGAAATAAAATTAGGACCCCCAAAGACAATCCCTAAAGATCTTTGTTAGATATAGGAACTTAAGGTGATGAGCTTGATGGTTATATCAATGAGGCAGAGTCAGGGGATTATAGGATGGCATTGGAATTGGTGAAAATAAATTAATATTTATAAATGATATAATTATAAATAATATAAAATATGTAAATTATAAAATTTGTAGGCAAAAATACATAGTGCACAAATTTACCAATGCCTAGTTTACTCAGTAAATCATGTAATCCTAGAAAGCAGCTGTTATAGTTTATAAAAAAAAAAATCAACATCAATTGTTGACTTACAAGAGGAGTCTTCAGAATAAAATTAAACATCACTGGTAATTATAAATTTAAATATTTTATAAACTAAGCGTAACATCTCATAATGTGTATGAATTTCAATGTGCCTCTATAATTAGGAAATGCTATCATGAGAGAACTTAGAATTAATAGAAAAGATCATGTAGACAAAAAGCGCATGTGAATATATGCTGGAGGTTGACATTTTTATTTTATTGTTTATCTTCTTCATGCCAACAATTTATTAATTTCTTTTCCCTGTGATTTTTTAAAAATTTCAGATACTAATATGTAACAGTTATTTAAATCCCATTTCAACATGTGGGACTTCCCCACGTTGCTTTTCACTGTACAGTGCTTGTTCCCAGGTGTATCGGAGGAGGATTAAAGACTAAGGAATGAAATATGAAAAAGAAATAAGGTAGGTAGTTTGCATAATATCAAAGAAGGTAGGAGAAAATTTATATTAACTGCAGAGAGTTGCAATTTTAGGAAAAAGGTTTCATTTTACAGTCGATTCCTTGTCTTTGATGTCACTATTTATGGAAAATTTCATCCAGGAAGCACAGTGGTGATATGTCTGAGTGTTAGAAAACCTAGGAGTTAGCAGGAAATATTTACTAGTATGATATACATTTTGTACAATGGGGAAATGTTAACACTTGAAAATTTAAGGCAAGGGAAAGAGAATTAATCAGTAATATTAAGGAGAGAATGAGAGGATACTTAGGAAAACACAGAGACCTTGGGGAAAACTGTCAAGAAGTTGATGAAAGTCTATGGGCTTCCACAAGGTCCCCAATCTGGCCTTAAGAAGTTGTTTATCATCTCAAATGAAACTGGGTCTTTTAGGTTGGGCAGAGACTAAGGGTACTATTTAGTCATCCTCTGACTCAGCACTATTATTTTAAAGGCCTCTGAGCCTTTGATCTCCTCGCTCACATTCACCATAACAGGTTGTAACCTAAACCTTTGATATAAGTGATAATAAACAAGGAACCCAAGACTCTGTGATGTCAAGTGGCTGGCTCTGACAGAGAAATAGATACTAGCAGAAAATAGATACTAGAACATGAATTTGAGGCTGGCTTTTGACAGCAAAATCCTTATGATGTATACACCTGCTACTTTTCTAATCACACTCAATAGTTGGTTCCATTAACTGAATTAAGATTAAAAAAAAAAAGTGACCAAATTTTAAAGTGTCCCAAATTTTAAATTATTATCCATTTTATGTTAGTACTAATTTGACAATAGCTATATTCTTAACATGTGAAATAAGGAAAGAACAGATAAGAAAAGCATATGCAAAGCGGCTGATCAATACTGCTTATTGCTTAGATTTTAAAATTTGACTTTATGAGCTTGAATAGAAATTAAAAGCAAGGAGACTTGTGTATAGAAAATTAGAGATTTGAAGCAAATACTCAGTAGATCTTTGGACAAGTTCTGGTGTACAAACTACTAGTCATGTTTGAAACAAAGTAAGTATAGAAAAGTAAACATTTAGAAGCTTGTATAGCAATTTAAAGTGAAATTCTATATCTCTTAAGGATATTAATATAGGATTGAAATGCTTAATTTTTCAGTGTATATTATAGGATTAGTATTGGTACCACAAAGAAAATGGATTAAAATTTTTATGCCTTTTGTTGCTGTAATTTTTTTATTCCAATTTTTTTTTCTGTAGATTATGGAAGTAGTGGTCTGCAATGGATGTGTTGGAGGATAGACCCTCACAGTAAAGAGTATAAGGGACACTAGTAAAGGGTTTTGAAGAAACTGTGAATACTCAGGATGAAATCAAGAAGAGTGATTTAATTTTAAAATGAATAAAGGGACTGTTAAAATAAGGAATATGAGGTGCTAGATTAAGAACCATTTCTGGTGTTTCATATCATGGAGAGTGCAGGCAGAGACTAACTAGGTATGGTTTGAGGAAAAGGCCAGCACCTGGAATTTCAAGTTATGCAGAAAGAAAGAGACCAAACGGTTATAAAAAAAATAAAAAGCATCAAATGTTTACAAAGAAAGAGAGAAAGCCATGCTACTTGCAAGCAGGTCTTACCAGTATTGTGAAATAAGGCTTATTTTTTATATTATAACAACACAGAACATATTGTGTTTATGAACACAAAAAATATTGTGTTCTGAAATAACTATATTCTTGCAATCTAGTAATGGTTTTACACTTTTAAATGTTCCTTTGTTATCATTTTCTTTGTGACAATACTGTTTAAAATTTATATAATACTATACATATTTTGTATATTTTGAATATTCCACTGAATATAGCCCAATAGTTGTACTAAGTTTTGGGGGCTGCCATAATCAAATGCCACAAACTGATGCCTTAAACCACAGACATTTATTGCCTCAGAGTGTTGGATGCTGAATTATGAAATCAAGGTGTTGGCAGGATTGGCAGCTGAGAGCAATAAGGACTATAAGGAGGAAACATTTCCATGCCTCTGTTCCAGCACCTGGTGGTTCTTCTAGCAATTTTTCCCATTCCTTGGCTTGTAGATACCACACTCCAATCTCTGCCTTCATGTTCACATGGCTTTTCCAGTGTGCAAATGTCTGTATTCACATTTCCCCTTTATATATGGACACCAGTGATATTGGACTAGGGTCTCCACCAAAAAACTCATGACTCAATAGGACCTCAGAAAGACACTTCCTCCAAACATGCTCATATTCTAATTTAACACAGATATTTTTGTGATGGGGTGTGTGTGGGGGGGTGGGGGAGGGCAGAATGGGGATGGGACACAATTCAATCCATAAGAGTAGTGATCTTTATTTCTATAAATAAATAAGTTTATTTATTTAGTTCTAAAAATAAATAAAAATGAAAATATTCATTCTAGTAATTGCATCATATTTTTATTTTTCAGAAATACCATGATTTATACCATTTTGTTGGATATTTATTTGACTCTTTTTCACTTTATATATAAAGTTGCTGTGCATATTCTTACACAGAAATATTTTGGTAAATTGGAATCTATACTTAATTTAAAGTTCTAAAAATGAAAATATTTAATATAAGAGAGTGGACACTTTTAAGAATTTTGATATTTACTACCTAATTTGACGCATAAATGTTGTAGAGCTTATGACTCAAACTATTTAAAAATTATATAGGCAAAGTGTTGAGACCCAACTGCTGAATTTTTGGATTATAATTAAGTTGAATTTCTTTCTTTCTTTCTTTCTTAACTACTTAATTGCAACTATCCACTTTCCTGTGGGGCTATGTTAGTGTGTCTTTGTTTACTTAGTGAAAAAAGTTTCAGGATATAACACTTTCATATATAAAGTTGAATTTAATTGCTGTGCTTGAATATACAAGAAGAAATCAAATATTGATTTAGTATGTTATATATGTACATATATATTCATATATATGTATATGTAATCCTTTCATAAATGAAGTTACATTCATTAAAAATCCAGAATGCACTCCATGAAAAATACCTAGAATTTTACATTTTGATAGGAAATAGAATTCTAGTTACCCAGCTGCTGCAGAGGAAGGCTTATACATCAATAAGGGTTAATTATAAGTTTTCTCTGACATAGAAATGACAATGCCATAAAACTAGAGAATAGCAGAAGCATGCTTAGAATTCAGGTCTATGGAATCCCAGTGCAATGCTTTAGTCCTTAGATAACTAAGGTTTGCTGTGAAATGACAATTGCTGATTATTTTGGGTATTCCTTTCATCCTTAAAAGATCTAATAATGCTCAAAAGTTCATAAAGGGGTTTTATCCAACAGACAATGATGTCGTGTAGATGGATTTTCCTTTAATAATGTGTCAAATGAACTTTAAAATTTGACAATTTTAACAGCTGTTCTCACTGAATTCTCTAGTGGCAGGTATTGACTTCATGCCTAAATGTGGTCATGGAAATATGCAGCGTCTCTCCACCAAAGATGCACAATGTTAGCATTTGTTGTGTTTCTACTATATGCCAGGCATTTGCCATGACATCTCATTTATTTCCCATAAAATATCAAAAGGTAAGAGTATTCCAGACTCAAAACTGAAATTGAGGTTGGCCCAACATCCAGCAGATTAAATAGGGGAGCTGTATTTTTTTTCTTTCTTTTTTATTTATAATAGTAGTATGTATTATAATTCATAATGCACATATATAGCATCTTTTTACATACAACTGTTTGTATACAAAGTATATAAGTACCATTCAGATCTTCATTCATGCAATTAGGATAATGATATTTTGAACTGAGATCAAACTCTAAAAGATCTTGTTTTTCCCATTACAGTATGAGCTTGCTAAACTGCAACAGGGCAAATGGTAATTTATCTTCTATCCTGAATAGTCTTTGAAAATCAGAGACAGGAACCTAGATGGATTCTATGAAATGTGTTTTAAAAATAGCACCATTAGATTGGAAACAGGAATGAAAGGAGGTAATATTTATTGAGAGTGGATAAAGTGTCATTTAATCTCACATTGAAACTTTCATTTTGTCTGTCTCATTGGTGAAGCCATCATTTAGCTTTAGAGTGGTTAAATAAATTGTCTAAGATCACAGAGCTAGTTAGTAGTAAACCCATGGTTGAAAAGGACATATATGTGACTTCTTGAATTTCAAAAAATTTCCTCTACTCTGATATAGCCTCCATCTTTAGGACAGTTTTTTCAAACTAAAGGAGATGTTCAGAATATTAAAAAAACAAACTATACATGATTAATGCATGCATGATTTTACTCAGCCACAAAACTGTTATTGTGCAATTTGGAAAATAATATATTTTTTTTAATTTTTAAAAATTGATATTTACTAACATAATCAAAGCTCAGAGTGTATGAGCAATTACAATTAGTCTACTATAAATCTTAGTGACAAATGTAATTGTGGCTCCGTAAACATAATAATTAAGCTTTTATTTTTCCAACATTTTGGTAAGTGCTATGGTAATGACACTTTAATATCGTCATGCATAAAGCTTTACTGAAAAAAGAAGAAGAAGAAGAAAGATAGAGATACCATAGCTCCAATCCACATATTTGACTTAGGTATATGGGAAAGAGTCTCATAATTTTGAATAGCTATCCTCAAAATAATAAATAATAGTTTTCTGACTAAAGAAACATAAATTGTACCTACATAGGCTAAATTTTCAAACTTCATAGGAAAATTTCAAGAGAAAATCCCATTCTAGAGAAATGACTCCCAGATTTTTTATACATCAGTATCACCAAGTTTGCTAAATCACTGGTTAGGTTCCTGGAAATACCAATTCAGAAGATCCTGGGAATTACCCTGAGTTAGTTACTGACAACAAACTCTCCAGATCATTTTGTATTATACCTAAATTGGGAAAGTACTGGTATAAAATTTATATGGCATTCAAAAAATCACCTATGAGATTATTATCAGCGGAATGACTTAGGAGTCTGAGTATGCTACTATTGAGTGGTTTCATAGGAAAAGATGGAAAGTATTTTCTGATGATACCTGAATTTTTTAAGTGAAAACTTTGTACAGTAACAGAATGAGCACTTTTGAACACAATGCACTTTTTGGTGCGATAAGTTTCCAAAGGTCAAATGTATTTTTTAATTAGAACATTATATTTATACATAGTATTTGAGTTCCTTTTGACATAATTTTACATACAAGGAATTTTATTTCAATTCCCATTTCCTTCCCCCCCCCCCACACCTCCCCTTTTTCTCTCTCCTCTCCTCTCTACTGATCTTTCTTTTATTCCTGTATTTATTTTCATTGGTACTTTCTATATATTCATAAAGGAGATATTTATTTTGATACCTTTTGTATGTATATAACATGATTCTGTTAGATTCATTCAATATTTATTTTCCTTTCTCTTCTTTTCTCCTTCCCTCTCATTGTCCTACTTCTACTCCATTGATCTTCCCTATGTATTTATGATATCTGATCCCCTGCCCCATCACTTTCTTTTAATTATTTTGCTTTAGCTTCCACATATGAAAGAAAACATTTGACCTTTGATTTTCTAAATCTGGATTTTTTCACTTAGCATGATTTTCTTCATTTCTATCCACTTACAGACAAATGCCATAATTTCACGCTTCTCTATGCCTGCATAAAACTTCATTGTGTGTATATAAGAGAGTTTTTTGATTCATTCATCTATTGATTAATTACATAATTTGACTATTGTGAATTGTGCTGCTATAAACATTGGAATAGCTGTATTGCTATAATATGATGGTTTTCATTCTTCTAGATAAATACTGGGGAGTGAAATCCATGGGTCATATAATGTTTCCATTCCTAGTATTTTTGAGGAATCTCAACATTAATTTCCAAAGTGGTTGTGCTAATTTGCAGTCCCACCAAAAATATATGAGTATACATTTCCCCCCACATTTTCTCCAGTATTTATTATTATTCATATTCTTGATAATTGTTATTGTGACTGGAGTGAGATGAAATCTTAGTATAGTTTTGATTTGCATTTCCCTGATTGCAAAGATGTTGAGGACTTTTTCATATATTTTGGTAATCTGTGTTTCTTCTTTTGAGAAATTTCTTCTTAGTAATTTTTCCCATTTATTGATTGGGTTATTTTTCTTTTTGGCATTGAGTTTTTGAGTTCTTTATATATTCTGATTATTAACCCCCTGTCAGAGGAGTAGCTGGCAAAGATATTTTTACCATTCCATTGGCTCTCTCTTCACTCTCTTAAGTTTTTCATTTGTTGTGCAAAAGCTTTTTAATTTGATGGCATTCTACTTATTAATTCTTGGTTTTATTTCTTGAGCTTTATGAGTCTTGTTGAGAAAGTCGGTGCCTATACCTATGTGATGGAATGTTGACTCTGTTTTCTTCTATGGTTTCTGGTATAATTCCTAAATCTTTGATCTGTTTTGATTTGATTGTTGTGCAGTATGAAATACAGGGAATCAAATTTTTATCTTTTACATATGAACACCCAGTATTACCTGAACCATTTGTTAAAAAGACTATCTTTTTTCCAACATATATTTTTGGCTCCTTTGTCAAGTATCAGATGACTAAAAGTACATGGATTTGTCTCTGTCTTCTATTCTATTCCACTGGTCTTCATGTTTACATTGATGCCAATACCGTGTATTTAAAAAAATATATATATATATACACATATATATATGCATATATATATATTATATGTTTTCAATGGACCTTTATTTTATTTTATTTATTTATATATAGTGCTGAGACTCAAACCCAGTGCCTCACACATGCTAGGCAAGCGCTTTACAACTGAGCCACAACCCCAGCCCCATAATGTAGTTTTTGTTATTACAGCTCTGTAGTATAATTTGAGATCAGGTATTACAATACCTCCTGCATCAATTTTCTTATTCAGAATTGCTTTGATTATTCTGGGTCTCTTATTCTTCCAAATGAATTTAAGAACTGTGTTTCTAGTTCTGTGAAGAATGCCTTTGATGAATACAATACACTTTTGTGGAATAGGTTACCAATTTTTGGTGGGCTTTGCATATTCATTTTCTCAAGTAGACAGTAACTTTTTATCTGGAAGATTTAGAGCCTTCCTCTGTTCCAGGATTGCACAAGAGTGAATTATTTTACAATTAGTTACTCTTCATTGACTTCAACTTTCAGATCTCAACCAGGGATGTCAACACTAGGGAAATTTTAAAACATATATGAATTTAATATTAAATCCTTAATAAAAAGTCTAAACATCCTTATTCAGAAACTGAATAATTTTAAAGCATTCAGGAATAATTTTTATTGAACTTCATTTACAGGTCATGTAATAAGGTCAAGTGGACAGACATTAGTGTAAACATCACTTAGTAACTCATTGCTGACTTGTTTGCTTAAGTATGGTGATGGGCATGTTGGTCACTAAACAAAGTGATGTTATAATGGAACTCAGGGACTTATTCTCACAAGCATTAGAATGAGGAATATTTATTGTTGAAATATTGTTCATGTGCATAGATAATAGCTAAGCACAGATTGTTCTTCTAGTTCTGGGTTTGCTACCAGGAAGCTAAGAGTGAAAATGATGACCCACTTTCTGTTAGGAAATTATGTGCCCTAATCTTACCCCTAAGGAAATTATGTGCCCTAATCTTACCCCTAATTTATCACAAATTTTCTGGTTTCATTTCCCCTGTGTTTTTCTAAATTCTAAATTTTAGCTAAAAACTAAAATTTTGTAATGTTCCTATTTTGAAACTCATCCCTAAATCACATCTTGGAATGTATTCAGATAAAAGCAAATTAAATAAACTAATGAGTAATAAAGTATTTTCAAATTAAGCTAACAGAGTACTTTTTAAAAGTCTACCTTGAGTTGTTTCACATTAATTTAAATGTTATTTATTAAGTAAACAATGTATTCACAATGATTTAGTACAGTTATTGATATGCTTTTTCTAAATGCATGTATTTAAAATGTCTTCACTGTCTTCATCACTTACAATTTCATATTAAAGGACATTTGTCATCAATTTTTTCTGCTCTCAAAGTTGTAATGGTATATCACTCTTAAAAACTGTGATCAGATGTTTTAAAAATTCACTTATGATTAATAATAGCTTTATTGTCTAGACTCTGATAAAACATACTCAATGAATTATTTATTGCTACTGTTTCTGTTGCTTATTTCAGAAAACTCTGATGGGTGCCTTGGTTTAGTAGGCTCCTGTATTCTTGTAAATAGTGTATGTCTCCTGGGTATTACCAGACCAGGATCCTCCTACAGTGGGGTTCAGGAAGGATTAAGTTTAAGTGATTTTAATGTGGGAGAAATTTCATGAAGGAAGCTATAGTGTGTAGGTGCATACCATAATAATTAAGTATTTGCATAGTTGACTGCAGCCTTTATTAAGCAACGTGCCAAATACTAGCCTGCTTTACATAATGGATGTGGGAGAACAAGTCACACACACCAAAGTAATGGAACACATTAATAAAAGTTTGCACAGTGTGTGTCCTTCATGCAGGCTGTGGTGACAAATATCCATGCCTTTACAAACTACATGACTTTATGTTGTTTAGTCCTCTGGGACTTGCCTGCCAATTTGCTGTCTATCATTTATTTTCCACTGTGGTGTGTATGCTTTGAATGATCTCAATAGAAGGTCACAGCCAGTGAAGTTTCCTACCAAACATTTTTTTTTTTTTTTCCCTGTCTGGGGCTTTGAGTGGTTTGCTTTTAAGGTTTATTGTACTTCATTTTAGTGAATGTCCCAAGGAGATTCAGAGTAGGTCCCAGAACCCAAGTCTTCCATCAGTGTATTTGCTCTGTGTGTTCCTGTGGTTTTGCCAGTTCCTATTTCTATAAATAACTGCTGGAACATTGCAGTAACACTTTTATTGTCTTTAACCTTATCTCATGTTACCTTTAAGGTTCTTATTAAAAAAAAGAAGCTTTTCTCAGACTCTCCACTTTGATGCAATTGGCCGTAAGCAGATGGGCAACGGTGCTATAATACCCCTATTAAAACTGCACCCCTGTTCTCATCAAAGTTCTCATCACTCAGGCTCAGCCATCAAAGTAGAGGTTTGTGACTGATAGCTAAATGGCATATCACCAGATGTCAGAATACAGTGTTCTCACTACATAAAATAACTTTGCCTGTTTTAAGCTGAAGAAGCGCATCAAATTATCTTTTTCCCCCATTTTTATTTCTGAGCCAGGGTTTAACAATGAACTTTTACAAAGGGACATATTAAAACATCACCCATCATCTCAGTTTGTAGCTGCCCAATAGGGAAAGTGAAAGAGTGCACACACAGGGGAGGACATTGTGCCTTTTCCAGAAGAGACAAACCTGTAATCTTGTCTAAGGCACTCAATTACAGCTCTGTGATGGGGGTAGTGGACATTAACACTAGTGCTTCTCTGAGCACCCACACGGAACCACACCTGATAGTCTTTTATTCTCTACCTTATCATTTTCAGCATGGTATTTTTAGTGCCTCACAAAGCTGGCATGCTGGGCATCTGTCCCTCCTACTTCACTATCTCGTGGCCTCTCTCATTTTAAGGTTGGTGAGTGCTGGTATCAGAGCTGAATACTAAGCAGGCTCCAGACACATGTCTGAATTATTTCCCTACCTCCTATGCTAATTTTTGAGGCTAGGCCAGAGTAAGAATTGAAGGACAGGAGAAAGAGAGAAATTTTCGTTCATAATTGGGCCAGATTCTAAGTCTTTGGGGTGTGGCACTTATTTTTAAGAGTACAAAGGATGTGCTAAGCAAGTTCTTAATAAAGCCCCATTACTGATAGTATCTTTAAGGCTTTTCTTTATGTGAACACAGGGAGCCAGTATGACCTGTGGCTAGAATTAAGTATTATGTGGAAAGAAGTCATTTTTAAATATGTCAAAAACAATTATAAGCTGGGGTCATGAAACATGAGTTCTGAGTTAAAGGGCTTTCTGTTATTGAAGTTTTAAAAAATGGTCTCTACTTTCTGAAAATTTTTAACTCAATCAGTGTAAGAAATGCTCTTAATTATGATCTGTTTTCAACATTATCATTAATGTAGATGTTGGGTTCACGTCTAAATTAAACAGTTGTGAAACGAAATTTGATCTGTGCTCTCCAAACTATCAAGTTTCTGTCAACTTGTTTCCGTGAAAAATTTCTTATCAATCAGCATGCTTATTTATTATGTGATTTAAAATACAGTATTGAAAAGCATTATGCCAATGGTTTCTTCTTGTTAATAATTAAAAATTGATTGTTATGGAGGGTTTATCTTTCAGAGAGAGATATTGCATATTGCCAAATATTCTGTGGCTTAAATGACTTGTAGGCACTTGACTATTTTGATGATCAATGTCCCAGTATGTTAATTCAACATAAATCCAGGATTTTTTAAACTTCTTGACTTTCTATGTAGACCTATGGTGGTTTCCTCCCAAATCTATTATTGGTGCTTCCTCTTCTTTGCTCTGTGTTGCAGAAGACTGACCTCTGCTATTAATTTCTTGTGGCCTCTTGCCAGGTTGTTTCCATTTAAGTTGAGAATGAGGATTATGAGAAGGAGACAGAAAGGAGGAAGGAAGGGAGAAGTCCCTTTTCTCTTGGATTTTGGCAGGTGTCTCTGAGAGAGTGGATAAGTCTTTACTGTGAGCCCAGGTTTGTGAAGTAACATTTCCCTCCACAGTACAAAATCCCACTAAGCAGGACCTGTTTCATGCCTAGGAACCCCGGCTTCTGGTAATTACGGACCTAATACCCCAGCTCCTGAGGATCATAGTGACATCCTGATGCTCCTGTTTCTTGTCTATCTTACTATTCCATGTTTGCCTTTCAATTCAACCAATACCTTTTTAACAAATCTCATTGCAAGGACATGTAATTGCTCTTCAAGAGAACCTGCAGTGGGCAGTGTAACTGAATGACAGCTTCCAGTTGCTGCATCTTTGGATACTCCATGATTTCATGCCAAAACCACACTTGTCCTAAGCTGCTCTCAGTCAGTGATTAAGAACAATGTTTTTGTTGTTAAATCAGGCCATTCCTGTGTGTTTTGGTTTGAATATGAGGTGTTCCCCAAAGCTCCTGGTAATGCAGAGGTGAAATGCTTCGATTATGGGAATTGTAAACTAATCAGTCCATCTGAGTTTAATTGGACCAAATGGGTGGTAACTGCAGGCAGATGGGGTGTGGCTGGAGGAGGCAGTCACTAGAGACATGTCCTGAAAGAGTTCACTTTCTCTGCATTCTCTTTCCTGACTCTCAGCTTCCAGGTCCACCATGAAGTGAGCAGTTTTTCCTCCATGGGGCTCTTCTCCTATGATGTACTCCCTCTCCTGACACCAAGAGCCATGGATTATACTATCTATGGACTAAACCTCTGAAACTGTGAATCCCAAATAAACTTTCCCTCCTTCAAGTTGTTCTTCTCAGGTATTTTGGTCACAGTGACAGAAAACAAACTAACAAACAACCAACAACAACAAAAACTGACCAAAACACTGTATTGGCAGTTAATCTTTGCACTTCAGGTTCCACATTGGCCTATTCAGCTTTTCCAGAAGCTAGGATAGAAGTATTTTCCTACATAAGCATCCATCTTTCCTTTCTTATTTCCTCTCATCTTGTATAACTGCTTCTTCTGCTCCTTCCCCCCCTTTTCTTTATGCACAGGCATTTTCCATAATCTCTTACAAATTGGATCCCATCTTGAAATCTGTGTTTTGAACTTTTCAAACTAAAACATTCTCATAACCATTCTTTTCTTTTGAACACCTGGTTTGTTTTCTATCTCCCTCACTGGACTTGGAGTTGTAATATGATATTCCTGAAACTATATCAGGCTAACATATTTCATAGCCTTTGGTAGACACTTCTACAGAGAACTGACTAATTGGCTACACATTTCCTCTTCAGCAAATATCAATCTGTGGGAATATCATATGAGAAAATAGAATGTATCTTCTGTTCAAAGTTTGCTTCAGATGAACCAACAGATTATGGAAAGTTTCATTGTTCAAATACTGAGGCTGTCTGGAAAGAGCAGGGAAGAATTCTCTAGCAAGTCTAAAGTGTCTCCACGGGGTGTGGGGGGGAACTGGCTAGGAGTTTGCATTGGTGTTAAGGGATGGATCTAGCTGAGAATTCCTATTTCTGTGCAGGGACTTCTATAGTTCAAACTTCTACCATCACCAAAGGAAGAGGAATCTGGAATTTTTTCCACACATATGTGGCCAAAAGGAGAAGAGGGAATGGTGAGGATTAAAAGCTATCATCAGGGATGGGGTTGTAGCTCAGTGGTAGATTGCTTGTCTAGCATATGTGAGGCTCTGGGTCCATCCTCAGTACCACATAAAAAAATAAATAAATAAAATAAAGATATTGTGGCCATCTACAACTAAAAGAAACATTTTTTAAAAAGCTGTCCGCAGTCATATGTTTCAAATGGTGTCCATCTCTTCTCACACGTTAAGTACTCAATAAATATTTGTTGATGAATAAACATACCTTCCATCACTGAAGAAGTTCTAAGCCCTTAGTATCATATTTTCAGCCAATCTGTAAAAAAAAAAAAAAAAGGTATAGAACTTTTCGAATGTTACTTGTTTGTAGAACTTTATGTTTAGAGTAACTTTGGGAATATTGCCCCATGCAACATTCTTTGGGGAAGCATCATGTAAATTTTAAACATAATGTGTTACTCAACTTTTTTGTTGGTGTTACCAAAATACCCAACAAGAATAAATTAAAGGAGGAAGAGTTTATTTCGGTTCATGGTATCAGAGGTTTAAGCCATTGTGTGCTGACTCCACTGTGTTGAGCCCACGGTGAGGAAGAGCATTATGGCAGAAGGATGGGGCAGAGAAGTTCTGCTCTATTCAGGAAGCAGAAAGGGCATGATGTCACAGGGAAAATGAACCCTTCCAGAGCACACCCCCAGTGGCCTGCTTTATCCAGCCACACCCTACTTGCCTATGGTTACCACCTAGTCAGTCCATTCAAATAAGAAGTGACTGATTAGGTTATGACTCTCATAATCCAATCATTTTGCTTCTGGTTATTTCTGCATTAACACAGGAGTTTTGGGGAGTCACCCCATACCCAAACCATAATATACAGTAATTAATCACCTTGAAAGCTTTTCTATTCCCCTTACTTGTTTTCTAATTAATCAAGAGTTAGGAGGTAAAATTGCAGAGTTTTCTTCATTTAAGGCAGCAAGGAGCTCTCATTGAAATGATGTTAGATGACAGTGTGGAGAGATGACTGAACCTTTGAAAAAAAGGAAGGTAGTCAATTCAAAGGAAAGAAATGAGATTGTAATATATTGTAAATGTCTTCAGTGTGCCAGATTATATGGTAGACTTTCCTATAACTGTAAATATTTTCTGACTCAAAAACATTTCAATGAAAGCTGTAAACCTGATTATATCAAGACAAATAATTTGTTATTTTCAGCCTCGTGCTGTACACTTTGATTTAAAAACAGTATGACTTCATATTTTCTATAAAAAACTTTGTTCCTATAATTACTATATTTGGATTCAATTAATTTCTTTGTTACTATAATGTGGAACAAATTTAAACATATACTTAAATGATATGGAAATAAATCCATTTTTTCATATGTGTCCTTTAGGAAATGTGCTTTATTATTTCTTTCAGCTTTCTATTTTAGAAACTAATGATGAATTCAAATTAAATGTATTTGAGTATTTAATTTCCTGAAGTATAACCATAATAATATCTCATTTTCTTACCTGTCCTATTTTTCATTTTCTTGTGATTTCTCTTATCCTTATAAGTCTAAATTGAGTTTTATCTATGGATATATTAGAGAATGAAAATCTGATATGTATTTGTTTTTATTTATTGGTCAATCCAACATGTCACTGTTAGTGCTGTTTAATGATCACAGAACTCTGAACATCCAGCTAAATAGCTGGTTGATTATACATGTCAAAAATCAAAATTAATGTTAAGTAAATGTTCAAGGTCATTCAAACAGGTGTGGAAATAGAAGTCTTTCTAGAAAATAATCTATTGCTTCATGAAGTCTTCCTATTTTATTTATCCATTCAAAAATCACACACAAAGACTTAAAAAATGCTATTCTTTTAAACGTTCACATATATAATCAGATTGAATGAATGATGTTATATAGAACAACACATTGGAGATTTAATGTTCATTAATTCACTCAATATGTACTGAATGCCTGTGGTGTACAAGGTGTCATGTCAAATGACTCTGTGTACAAGTGATAAGCAAGAATTGTCATTTTTCCAATGGACTTCCCTGAAACAGACTGGCTGCTTGAATTTCTCGAAATTGTATTCCTCTAGTAGTTTTTTTTTTTTTTTTTTTTTTTTTTTTTCCCCTAACCCTCCAAATGACTCCAGTGCTGCTAGGTTGACTACCTTGTTATAATATACCTTTTTCCTAAATTAGGTGGGTTTTCTCCCATCAGCATTAACTACCATCTGCTATAGTCTGTTAAGTTTTTCAAAGCAGATAAGGCAATTACATTTCTCAAAAATAATAACATTTTTAATTAATGGGGGGCACACTCAGCCTTTCTTCAATCTTTCAATCCTTCCAGGATGGTTAGGTTACCCTTTACACCTGAAATCATGTAGTTTTCTAGAAGATTCTCTATGGAGAATCTACAAGGGCCATGTACTTGAGCAAACACAACCCAAAATCACCAGAGTAGGAAACCTGATATCATTTTATTCCATTTTAATCATAGATATAATATCTGATCACAGTACTTCATAGGATAGTTGTATGGAATAAATGAGGTAATGTTTGTGAAAATTATTTGAAAAAAGTATGGGATAAAACTAATCTTTAAAGAGGGCCTGTAAAGTGTGGGGCATGTTTTCAAATTGAAATCTTAATTAGTCTTTATGACAGTGTTGTAAAGTTGGTGACAGAAGTGGAAACTCTCACAGCTTATACTTTGTACAATACAGGTTCCAATCTCTGTCTGCTGATGTCACTGCTTCATAGTCTCCTTGGAGTTTTGTAACAGGGACTTTTAATAGCATCTGATCATTTTGTGTGAGGCATGCATATTCATTTCCATTGACTTCCATTTTGGAGTTCAGGAAGAAAGGATATTTGACTTGTCACGATTATTTTATCTTCACTCCAATTTAAAGTATGTTGAACAGAATTACTCTTAGCAATGAAAAGGTGATTGAGAATCAAACTACCAAACAGAAATGACATCAGGTCAAATTGATTTTCTTTCTTTCAAATGCCAATTGTAAAATTCAAATGAAAAGTACAGGATGGAATGATATATTTAAAGTTCTTTTCTCTAAGAATTAAACTGTTGTTATTTTTAATGGGGATAATTCAAAAGGAAGACATTTCCTTACCTGGAAGGTAGAAGGGGTTTTGCTGTATCTTTTTAAAAAGGTATTGTTTATTTTGTCAAAATTGATGGATATAGTAGGATAGATTTCTTCAGTCACTGTAGAAGATTACTTATACATAATGCAGTATTGGCAGTATTGTCCAACATTTATGTAATTAATGACTTGTTCCTTTGAGAGATTTTATGAATGACATGATTTCTTTAAGAACCATTTCAAATGGTATCACTTCATTTGGACTTGATGGCCATCTGAGTTTTCGCCTAATTCTTTTCTTCCCAACCTGGTAACAGCTGACAAAGGCATAGATACTATGCAGGCATCAGGAAATCAAAAAGTCCTTTGGAGTAATGTGTGCTTCTCTAGATGATGTGAAAGAGTGCAGGATTGAAGAAAAATGCTTAGAAATATACACAAAGTACGTCAAATGAAATGGATTTATGACTGATTAAGCAATTTAACAGGGAGTCTACAGTAATCAAGTGAATTAAAGGGATCAAATTTACCCTTACTTCATTGGAACTTATATCTTAATTGGCTGTGAGGTTCATCTTGACTCCCTTGCACCTGTCAAAAATATATTGTGAGCATTTTTATCAAATAAAAAAAATGGGCTGTGGATAAATGGGTGGATCCACCTTTACATTAGGTGGATTTATAACAAAAAGGGAGCAAAAAAGGCAATAGAATATGCATATGATTAGAAAGACTTAGGAAAATTACAAATAGATAACTTAGGAATTAAACTTCTATTTGATCAATGTCCATTATGCATTAGACTATGTTCTATTATGGTTTATCTTAATAGTTTCCCCTCATCGTGGCAAAATGCATATCAAGTAGGTTGTCAGTATAAATTACTGTTGCTCTGAGACTAAAATTACAAATAGAGCCAAGAAGTTGTTTTGATTTAATTTTTCTTATACTGCACAGTGCTTTAAAAAGAAGTTTTCAAGCATAAATTTATTTCAGTGTCTATGGGGTTTGTTTGGTGATGATATTATTGATCAAGGATGGTGTAAAAATAGCCAGTAGCCACTGAACAAACAATAGTAAAAAGTGAACGCTTCTGAATCATAAAGAAAAAAAAGTTTCTAACTATACCTAATATCATAGCCACTTAAAATAATCAAATATGAGAAACTTAAAATATAAGTATTTTGAAAACAGAAGTTTCATATTGAAACTTTATTCTCAGACCACTGAAAAGATATAATAAATATTACCTCCCAGTGTCTGGTAAGAGTTGTATGTGATGTTTTAACTGTGCTTTATAAACCAAAATGTCAAATCAGCAGAATGTACTTGTACTGTATGTAAACCCACTAAATTAAGTTGTGAAAAAAGATTGGCCTCTGTCCTTTATAACTAGGAAAGTCATCCTACATTGAGACAACCTGAGTGAGTTTACAGAGTCTTGAGATAAAAACTTCCTCTACCCTAACAAATGAAGAGTGAGATCATACCTGGAAGCTTTTCATCCATGCAAATAGCCCACAGTGGGTTGGATTTGGCAGGAGATTCACAGCTAGGAAGCATATTATCTCTGGGCCAAGTAACTTGAACACTCATGTTTCACTTGTCTGTAAGTCTGTCTTTCCAGAAACAGATGTCTGGACAACTGGGAATCCTTTAGCTAAGTGAAGCACAAAATTCTTAGTCATGGATGGCTGGTGGTAATAGTGGTAGTATTGGGTAAGATCATTCAGCCTATCAGAAAAATAAAATACATTTATGTTTGAATAATTTGGATGCTATTTGGTTTGGTCATAAGTAATTAAAATAAAAAAATATTTTATGAACAAACTTCTGCAGAGAAAGCACAAAAATGCTAGACGCTCATATTGTTCATTTGTCAAAAATATACTCATGTATTATCTAAAAACACTGTAACTCAAAATCCTCATTCAAACATAAGGTATAATGCTCACATTATAGTTTATGAAAGTATATTAAATATTTTACATTTCTTGGCAAAGTATCTCAAGATCTACTGGGAAGTTATAACTGTATTTATTTTATTTTCATGGTTGTCATCACACTTTGAGCAGCTGTGACAATTTTCTGCTGGAACAACTCCATCCCAAAATTATTACTGTAAATTGAAGTCCTATTTTTCTGCCCCAAGTGTATTTTTAATATTAACAGTTGGTAATTAGTCTGTCCTTTGGAGAGACTCTGAACAGTTTTGAAGAGCATCCTGTACATTTAATCGGAACACTTAAAAAGCAGACAATAAAATGTAACATCCATTGAATTGTGATGGTTTTCACTAATTACTGACAGTATCTCCATCTTGTTACTTTGAAAATGTACATTTTTAATATTATAAGGATGACTTTCCTAATTTATTTTTGTCTTACTCTAATTCTTTCTGAAAACTTCCTATTTCTGAAAAACCCGAGTTTGGAGGAACAAGATGCTTTTAGGTGCAAAAATGAAGAGTATGTTATTAGAAATGAAATATTTCTTTTGAAACCTTCTAAGCAAGCCAGTCATTTATTATTATAATAATCCCCTGCCTTCTCATCTGGATGGTAAGCAGGTGAACATATTTTGCTTCTTCATACCAATTAGGTACTTGCATTCACTATTTGGAGAGCATGGTTTGGATGTAAACAGAAAAAAAAAAAAAAAAAGCCTGAGTGTTATCACTTCAGAAGAGTACTGGATTTTTAAATATTTCATTTTGCTTAAATAATTAGGATGTTGGGCTGGGGATATAGCTCAGTGGTATAGCCCTTGCTTAGCATGCTCAAAGTCCTGGGCTCAATCCCCAGAACCAAAAATAAATAAATGAATGAATAAGATCATGCAGTATTTTTAAAAATAATATTCCTTTGCAGTTTTCTTTCCAAGCTGCTGTGAGACTCTGGAATTAGATGTACATTTGCAAAGCTTCAATTAAACTATTCTGTGTTATTGAAGCAGCTTATCTTTATAATTGATAACATTTTTGCTTATGAGTACCCCTTCCAAACCAACCAACTTATAACAAAGTAAACTAAAGCGTTGTAAATGTTTTTGTTAAGTTCTATTCTGGAAGAAAATGGAAGGTTAAAACAGGTTAATGGGTAGAGTAAGATATAATAAGTGGTTTTTAAAATTATTACACAAAATAGATTTCTCAGATGAATAAAATTGGAAATAAATTTTCCTTAAAATAAAGTTAAATATTGGATAAATTATTTTCTTAATTTTAACTATGTAAAATCTAATTAGGTTTTAGTGTAAATTTGCATTTCACACTAGGAAGTCTCAATTTGTTTCTCTTTCCTTTGTTTTTTTGAAGCTATTTGAAATGTTCATTGGTCTCAAAATTCAAAATTTTATCAAAATATAATCTTTTGGATCACTTAAGTTCTTTGCTTTTAAAAAATAATTGTGCTTTATGAATATGTAAGAGACAGAAAATTGTCTCATTAAAACAGGTTCAAATAATCAAAATGCATAACTTGTTGGAACCTTAATAGGTCACTCAAATGCACATATTTGTGCTACCAATTGTGAGTATATTTTATTTAGAATAATAGAACCAATAAGAACAAATTCTTTTGCTGGTCTTAAATTTAAAGGATTTTGCTAAACCAACTGAGCAAACTTAAAATCAAGAAAATCATCAAAAGCCTACTTTGAAGTTACTGTCATTCATGTACAAATTACCAAAATAGGTTTTATTAGAGGCAAATAGAACATATGGGCTATACAGTCAATGTAGATCATATATATACTGTTCCATTTATGTCCAACTGTTTTAATATAAATTTATTTGGGTAGTTGTTAGTATAGTTTGGATAAGAGCCAGTGAGAGAGTGATTATGATAATATATTCAGTTACTAAATGGGCTGAATACTTCCAAACTTCCAATGATACAGCTGTTAACAACGGTGGCTTTCCTAGTTAATCAGATGTTTTGCCACTGGGGATTGCCCATGTGGATCGATTCTGACAGAGGCTTCTGCTTCACCTCAAATGTAATGACATAAGTGTGCCACTTATTAGGGACTCTGGGAAAAATGTACATGGCAGTCCCTCTCAAGCAACTAGAGCTCTTATCCAAGTTTTATCCCATTTGTGGTATGATAATAATTCATTCTTTAGTTAAATAATGATTCAAGACAGAATGCATGCACTTTGCATATTTAATAGCATATTTTTTTGTATATGCTTCAGTCTGAACTATTAGAATTTTAGGATCATAGGCAGCATCATTTAAAAAACTCAGCTTGATTCGTTAGTATTTCCCAGAAGTGGAAATGAAAAACTCATTTGTAAGTAAAATGTGAACTATATTATCTGTATCTTTCTAACCATGGTGCTATTAGGTAGAAAATAAATTGGAGGTTTCAATCTATTTCAGATTATTTAAATTATTTTGTATTTCAGCTTATTTTTAACTTATTTTTTTCTGAATGTATGCCCTATAATTAACCTGAAGCCCACTTTAAACAAACATATTTGTAACCTTTTTGTATTCAGCAAGATTATGTTCTTGGTATGGTGTACTTGACATTGATTTTCTGCAGCAAATTCCAAGGTTGTGGAGTAAAAGAAACGATAGAAGTTACATAGTGTGGATTAGCACTGGAAACCATTCTTCAACTTGGTGTTGAAGAAGGAGGTGGGTCTTTGACTTCAGCTCTGTCCTTAGGAAGGACAGAGTGTGTCACAGCATTTCTAAGACTTTGGTAATGAACAATTATCCACAGAGAGTGCCCGCTAAGGATTTGTAAACTACATGCAAATAGGAGCATGCTTTTTAAAATCAACAAGAAATAAACGTTCATTCTGAAAAATGAACCTCAATTCCTTTCATTACTAAAGATAAAGAGTTAACATGCTCAACACCTAAAATTTTATAAGAAACCTGAAATGAGACCCAGGATAGTTCAAAGGAAATGATTTCTATGTTCTTAAGATATTATTGATGAAACAATGCATCTTAAAAATAGCCTTATAATAGTATAGGCTAGAGTCATGTATAAAATTCTTTCTCCTTTCCATCAGTTAGATTGATTGCTGTTAGTGACCTGTTAGTCTCCCCTGGGTCTCCATTATTCACAGACTAATCTTTATGCAGACATAACTAGGTCACCTTAATTACCTGTGGAAATAAGGTATACTTGTGAAAGTTTCACAGTGATAATTACTCCAAAATGCCAAAATAGTGTATGCAAAACCTTGGAGGTACATGCCTAAATTATTGCACAACCAAGATCAATCATGCCAAATGGTTTATATTTTCCAATTCAACATTTCTCAACACCATTCTTTGCCATAATAAAAATACAATCTTTGCTAAGCAATACATTGAGAGTATATACCTTAGGAATCAGTTGTTAGGACTTTTTTTTTCCCCTTATCTCTAAATTCCTTTGCAGTATTTAAAAAATCAAGGGACTATTGTAAAGGAACAAAAGACAGCTAATCACATGCTTTGTTTTATTTTAGTTTATCTAAAATGATAGCATGAAACCTTTGCTAATCAGCATGATTTTTTTCCCTGAAGACATTTCTGTACCTGTCATTTTGTCAGAGGCATAAAGAAAAAAGATTAGAAAATTCACAGTCTTTTTAAATGGTGAGGAAATGAAAAGTAGAAGAAGAGTTTTGCATTTTCATATGAATAGCTAGAAAATATTTTAGCCATCTGTTCACTAATGTATTTAAAAGGTGAACTATTCCAGTGCAGATTCTAAAGGCAGGCAGAAACCTGTAAGTGGTGGAATGTGACAAAAACCAAGGTAAAAGAGGAGTTTGAGTAATATTAACAATTTTTAAATTCTCAAAATTCCTTGAAAGTTTTAACATATTAATCCATAGAACTGATATATAATATTGGAGATCATTAATATTAGAGATCATTTTAATACAACTAATGAAATAGGATTGTTTCCATTACTTTAGAGCTGTCAGTTACTGAGTATTTTAAATTCAATCAGCATTATATAATAGAAGGAGTGATTTTTGTATTTGGATTGATAGATATTTTTCTGAATTTTCAGAAGTTAATGTAGTAAAATGGATAGCATAAATTTCACATAAAATATGAAAATGAAGGTTTCTGAAGAATTTTTTTTTAAATTTTGTACTTTGAAAGTGAGTGGAATATAAGACCAACTCTCAAGTATATAAATATCATTCATTAGCTTCTGTAGGTAGTCAAAATTATCTGTAACATGAGCATTTGGAATTTTAACTTTCTGATATGAGAAAGAACAGAAAAATTTTCAGTTGGTTTTTCCCTTATATCTAAGGACTTTTATGTTGACTACTCTCTCCCAAATATTTTTGTTGTTTCTGTTTTTCTGTGTGTGTGTGTGTGTGTGTGTGTGTGTGTGTTTTATGAGTTTACAGTGGAAGTGATATAGCAGAGTTCTCCCAAAATAATATAGAGTTATTCTTTGATACCTGTGAGGAATTGATTCCAATTTGTTTGTGAATGCAGATGCTTAAACCCTTTTTATAATACATCATATATGTATGTATGTATACACACACACACACACACTGTGCACCTTTATCTGTATACCTTGAATCATCCCTCGAGTATTTAATAATACTGAATGCAATATAAATGTCATGTGTATAGTTGTATACTGTGTTGTTTATGCAATTGTGACAAAAAAAATCTGTACATGTTCATTAGAGAATGCACATTTTTTGAGTATTTTCCATCTGCAATTGGTTGAATCCATAGATACGAAACTCAAGGACAGAAAAGGCTGACTGTTTTAAGAGAAAATCATGGCTTTGTTGGGTGGATCTGAAGGAGAGCATATAGTTTGGTATCTGTATATTAGATTATTATATTTTACAAACTTCATATTCCTGGATGTAACAAAGGGGTTTATACATACTTAATGCTTTTTAAGCTATTGTCTGAAAATCTAAACCATACTTTGGAGTAGCTTTATTAATTTATTTAATTTTATAATATTCATCTATCTAGTACCTTCCTGAGGCCAAATTAGTAAATTACTGTAGATTTTTATGACTGTCATCTCAGCTTCCTATTTTAAGGGTTATCACTTGTTACAGAAGAGACAGGGGCAACAGTGTTGAATATCACCATTTATAAGAAATCATGATTGCTAACATTTTTCAAGCCTTTTTTCTAAATGGTATTTATTTAACAATATGAAGTTTCACACTGCCATTGTTGCTATTTCCTATTATGAACCTAAGACTCATAGACCAAACATATATCTAAGCATTTCCAATTGGGCCTAGGTTTTGGTGTCAAGTATTCCTGATTCTAAAACATGTGAGTTTCAGCCTCCTAAGGCATTTCCCTCTCAACAAGGTTCTGAGAACACAGCTTTTACAATGCTTACCAGCAATTTCTTCACACATTTACTTGGAAAGTCTAATAGAAACTATTTTGGTCAAAGATTGTAAGGGTTGAGACCTATGTATCATGTGATGTACTATCTGTTAATTTTTTCCCATTGGCAGATCTCACTAAAATTCTTACAGGATTACCAAAATGAAAAAAAATGTCACCAAGTTCAAGTTATCTAATGGGATTTAATTTAGGTCTCATATGCACAAAATCTATTGAGAGTTGCTCTCAGTAATTTGCTTGCTGGCTTCTAAATTTATATGTTCCAAAGCTAAGAATTACTCAGGTGTATCATCTGAGACTGTGGAATGGCTCACTGGAGTGTGTTCTTGCACTTAAATCTCATTAAAGAAAACCATTTTAGTGACATGATATAGTTAGAGTATATTATTTGACTCTTTTTATAGGAGAGAAATTTACTCATTAATTTCTTCCATTATAATATTGCTGTATATTTCTGCAGTGCTTTTATCTACATTATCTCCTGTGAGCAACTCAGCAATATTATGAGGCAGGAATTATTATCCCCATTTTAGAGATGAGGGTTTTAAAGATGAGAGTGTTGATATGATTTGTCCAAGGTCATAAAACTAGTAAGTGAAACGCTCTTAACTGGATCGAGCACATTTTCTACTTATTCTAGTTGCTTCACTCTTGCAAGTGGTAGACAGTGATCAGTGCTTTTACATCTCCAGTTATATGTGTGAAATCTCAAACTATAATCCAGAAATATTGAGCCATAATCTAAAGGATGGGAATTTGGGCATCTGCATTTTCTAAAGAGAACACTGTTCAAGACTGAGAAAACATTTCCTAAAACAATATTCTTCCTCATTGTTGGTTGATTTATTTATTTTTTCCCATTTTCTAATTGTGGTTAAACAAAAGTAACACTAATTTTACTGCTTTAATCATTTTAAGTGTATATTTCAGTGATGTTAATTTTATTGAAATTTTTGTGCAAAAGATCTCAAGAATTTTTTCATCTTATAAAACTGAATATCTATACCATTTTATCACTATTATACCCTCTGTTTCTATCATTTTATTTTAAAATAATTTTGAACTCAAAGAAAAGTTAAAAGTGAGTAATAAAATATTTTTCCTCCCCTGAAGTATTTGAGAGTAAATGGAAGTGCATTTCCTATAAGCAGGGACATTTTCCTGTATAGACACAGCACAGCCATCCAGATGAGGAAATTAACATTGATACATTACCACACTGAATCCACAGACCCTTTTTGAAGTTTCTCTGATTCTTCTAATAATGTCTTCTATAGTAATAAGATCCAGTTGAAGATCACCCTCTGCCTTTAGTTGTAAAGTTGCTTTCATTTCCTTCCATTTGAAACAGTGCAGTATTTCTTTGCCTTTCAAGCATAACTTTGACTCTCACAAAGACAATAAGCAAGTTATTTTGCCGAATTTCCCTCAAATTTTGATTTGTCTTCTCAGTATAGAAGTACGTGATTCACTGCAAGGAAATCATAGTTGTGATATTGTGTTCTTCTTAAAGAATTCTGTAAAATTTTATATATTTTTGGTTTGTCCCATTGCTGTTAAAGTTAACTTTGATCATAAAATTAAGGTAATATTTGTTAGTTCTCTCCATTCTAAGATAAATTTTATTTTTGACTTTGAAATTAATAAATATTTTTTGGGGAAGTACTCAGAGACTATGTATGTACCTGATTTCTCGTCAATCTTACTCTAGTTCTAGCGTTCCTTGCTTTTTTTTTTTTTTTTTTTTTTTTTCATACCAGTGATTCAACCCAGGGGTGCTTAACCACTGAGCCACATCCCCAGCCCTTTTATATATCTTATTTGAGACAGGGTTTCACTGAATTGCTTAGCACATTGTTATTGTTGAGGCTGACTTTGAACTTGCAATCCTCCTGCCTCAGCCTCCCCAGCTGCTGGGATTACAGGTGTGTGTCATGTTGCCCGGCTCATTGATGTTTATTGGCTAAAATAATTACGACTATAGGGGCTGACAGATGGTGATTTTATAACTTTACATTTTATCTTATTTGCTTGATTTGACAGCATACCATAAGGAAAAACTTCATCTTCTTTCAATTCATTATTTATTTGTATCTCTGTAAATTTACCAATTCCTTATTAGTTCAATGATTTATAATCTATTAGAACTATTATTTCCTTTGTTATTGAATTTGCCACAGAGTTGGCTGTAAAGTATTTCTTTAAGCTGGCTTCCAAGTCTTTTTATATTTTATAATATATTAAAATTGCTTGCAGAAGAATATGTTCCAGTGTAATTCTACTTTCCTTGAGTCATTTCTTGCTCTAGACTTGTAATCAACACTTGTTCTATGAAGTCCCTTTCTTTCCATGAAGAACATATTTGGAAATCAGGATCTGAATTCATTGCTCTGGGGAGGAGATGGGTCACCTCTCCAGGCTATCCTAGTGGACACCTGTGTTTTATTTTTGTCTTTGTAAATACATGATGAAGATTGTTTTTTTTTTTTTTTTTTTTTTACCAATATTTCCAATTATAACCTACCTCTGTAGTATTTATTCTTGGTTCTTTCTAGCAATGAATGTAATCCTCCCTTCTTGAACAGTGATTGACCTTGTGATTGACCTTTGTAACCCATATTGTTATCAATGCTGCCCTATGTGCCTGTGCGACTGTCATTGCTCCCTTTCTTGGGCTCCACCCCCAGCTATAACACTCTTCTTCCCCTTGTTTGTTTCCACATGATGGCTTTTGAGGTAAACTTTTCTGGAAGGAAGAACAAAGAGGGAAGGAATAAAGAAAGGTAGGAAGAAAAGAAATAAATTAACCAGTGCACATTTAAAAGCAGGATTTGCTTTATATTATACACCATGTCTGGTGCAGTGACATAACAATTTGTTGGCTAATAAATAATATGTGAAAACTGAAGAATGAAGGAATGAATTAAGGTCTTCCTTCTGAAAAACACTTCACTAATATAAATATTGTTCCAAATGTGTTGATAATTTGCAACTTAAGACAAATTATTTATTTTTATACTAAACCAGTATCTTGCTGGTAATTTAAGAATTTAAAATTTGGAAAAAGGGTGCAAAGTTCTTCAAAGAAGGAGCAATCACTGGTGTTAAGTGTAGAGATGTATAAAGGGCATATACTTTTTTGGAGTCCATCTTTTTCTTTTGTTCCTCACCACTTGGCTAAATTAAATAATAATAACCCTTTTTCTCACAATATATTTTTGAAAATAGACAAAGTTTGAACAGTGTCTAAATGAGGTTGTAAAACTTGATGTTGTATATTGATTTATCAATCTGCAAAATGATATGAAAGATTTTTTAAGTTTTTGTGAAAATAATGAGAAGTTGAGTGTTCAAAGTACTTCTGAAGTACAGAATGTTTCACTTTTAAATTCTGTTTATCAAGCCTTGAAAATTATCCATTATTATTTATTTAGACTGTTCAGTTGCTTTTTAAGTATATGTGTTTGATTTAGTTATTATTTTCAGTATGTTTTCCAGTTGCATTCTTACTCAGCTGAACCTTTATTCTTTATTCAATCCTTCTTATTTGATTCAACAAAACAAAACCATTCCTATGAGTTTACTTATCAACATATTTTTTTCCAAGTTAATATTTTTGAGTTCTAGACCTTATGATTTTTTTTTTCTTTCTTTGAAAGTTGCACATTAACAAGATCCAAGTCTGAAAAATATTTGATCAAACGCAAAATAGAAAACAAATCTATTAAAATGTACATGAACAAGAGGTACAAAAAGAACAAATGTAATGATATTGAGGAAATAAGTCAAACATGAGAGTTTATGCTGTCTTATTTCTTTTATACCATGTGCAAACACAGGTAAAACTAATACCTGCTTTTGTATACGGGATTGTATAGCAGTGACTATAAAGGACCAAGAGGAGACTTTTTGGATGGCTGATAATTTTCTGGGTATTTTTGATTCTTAGTACTGATTATAAAGTTGTTTATAGTTTGTAGAAATTCGACAAAAGGCATATGCAATGCCTACATTATTGTTTATATATATTATCCTACAATAATAACACATTTTAGCGGGAAAAACCCATGTTCCATAACACAGGGGCAAATCTTCACTTGGCTATGCTAACCAGTTTATCAAAATCTTATTTCTATGAAGGTGCACAAAGTACAGTTAGCTGCTGCATCTCTTAGAAGAAAAATTTTTCTGAGGATCTGACATAACTTGTGAGTCATGATTAGGAGATCTTTTAATGGTGCCAAGGACTCAATAAAATCTGTGGTGCATTTGGCAAGGTCATTTGTCATTTTCACATCAGCATGGTATTAGAACTTGCTTGTTAGCAAAGAATTCCACTGTTGGAAAGTCACTTTTAGCAAAGAAGGTCTACTTCTGTCTGAATGGATTATGATATAGCAGAGGAGTTCAGTAAAGCTGTCCCTGCCTATAGTACTAATCAGCATGGGTGGCTGATTCCATAATTTCATGATTGATATGTCTCATAGGTTTTATAGTTTATGAAGACATACTATGCCAAATAGTGTCATCTGATAACACTAGCCTACAGGAGTGCATTTTGAATAAAAGTGTTCAAATTCAGCTTGGACATACAATGCATCTAGATATTCCACATTTTTTTAAAAATTGAGATATATATCTCTCTTTAATTTGATTCATGTTTCAGTTGTTGGCAGAAGTAGTGGTGATTTTGTTTTTGTTTTGTTTCTCTTTTTTTAAGGACTTTTTTTTCAGGAATTAGGGATAATATCCTTATGGACTTTATCATCTTTCATATTAGCTCTCAATACAAAATGACACGCTTAACGGTTACAATGATTTCATCTGGTTTTCTCTGGAACAATTTGTGACTGAACTGGTGAATATGTTATGCCCTAAGGTAATGCTAAATATGGTTAATGTTGAACTTTCTCTCATTTCTCTTTCCCTCCTGTGCACATATGTAAAATAAAACTGCACATAAAAACTGGGCAGCAGAATAGCGGTTCATAAAAATAATCAAGGTAGACATCTGGTTAAGACATGTGCTCAATTGTTTTGTTCAGCTTATTTAGAGAGCAGCATTTTCAACATTTCTGCAAGCAATTCTCTAGTCTTTAAAAAGCAAGTCCCAATCTGGATTGTTTATCTCTCCAAAAATAACTCATTAGGATAACTTCTAATGGAGAATATTTTCTATTTAATCTGTTTAGTAGTTGGTCTTATGTCCACTCTCAATTAGGTAAAAAATTGAGACTATTTTCATATTTAACCAAGTTTTCTGTTTAGATGTGATGAATTCTATAAGCAATTTCAATTACTGGGTTTTTAATGAATGATTTAAATTTAACTGTCGAATGAAGTACACATTGACACTGGTTCCTAGGTGAAAGCTTAGACGTTATCATTATTGTGCTAGCAAATACTTCAACCACCATGGCTTTCTTTCAACTCAGCATCTATTGGCCATTGCATGGACAAAAACTCATTTAATGGTTTAATGCTTGGGTGTTATATCCTATACACTAAACCAGTATTTTAGTCATCTAGTTATTTTATTTTATTTCTAAATTAAGTAAATCACTAGATCTTGAAAGCACCACTGTTATTTGAAATTGTTGTTTGCATAAAATAGCCATGAAATGACACCAAGAGCATGGCCCATCATTTGACCAATACACATCACCTTGGACAGATCTAGATTTGGGCAAAATCAAATGGATACAGTTTAATAGAAGGAAATTAAAATAACCCAAGGAGAGAGAGATGAAGAGGGTGGGGGCCTTGTGCAAGTAGGGACCTGATCAAGATCCAATGAACAGTGGGACTAAAATGTCATGCCAGGACAGGGAAATAAGAGCTGCGACCAGTGCAGGTGGAACAAGCAATGCAGTATTTTTCAAGTGTTGCCTTTCAAAGGAAGCTCTGAGACACAGTTCTAATTTTCCATTTTTTTTTAATCTCATGTTGCTTGAATCACAAAATATGGCAATCACACTGAAAGGTATAGAGAATAATACCAACAAACAGCTTCAGAAAAATAATGCTTTTTGACATTTTCATGATATATTTTATATTATTAAATAAAGAAAAAAATCATTATAGAGTTAAAAATTTTGCATGCTTCTCCTGATCTCATTCTCTTCCCTCACAAAATTTACCGGAACCCCATGATTCATGTCGCTGGTCCCCTGCTATTTCTGTTATTGTGTGTTTTTGTGCATGATTTTGTAATTGAGTTTTGTGGTTTTTAACCTTAAAAATCAAATCATCATTATTTTTATTGTTCTGAAATATATTTTTTTCCATGCATTATTTGGTCTGTTGGTATATGTTTCTCCTGTTCATATATTTTAACTATTGCACAGAATTCTATTGTATGAATATACCAAACCCACTTTTCTTACTGATGAATTTATACATATATAAATATCTGCTCATGTCAAGAACATACACTCAGTGAGAAGGCAACTTTGTTTTCTTTCCTACTATATTAATATTGCTTAAAAGAGTGTGATATTCAATAATTATGTTATTCAATTATTGGAGTGCACAAGTAAACATTTGCAATTTATTCAATATTTTATTGGTGAGGATCATATCAGTATGGGTTCTGGCAGGAAGCAGATGGCACAAGCAAAGTTAATAAATGAAATGTAGATTGACAAAGGAATTATTTACAAAGAAATGGGCAAGGTACAGGAAAAACTCAAGGGCTATTTTATAAGTTCAAGTCTATGAGTTAATAATCCAACTTAGACGTGAAGGCAAAAGAGGGAGTAGCAAATGAAAACTAGAAGAAGCTCATGGAATAGTTGGCTTACCTTTGAACACAAGGAGAGATAATTAAATAAGAGGGAAACTGGGGGAGCAGAAGGGGATGATCCAGACACCTCAATCTTTCCCTCTTGTCTCCTTCAGATCTCTTGGCTGTACTTTTCTTCAGATGAATACAGCCAGAAAGCAGGGGCCAAGGAGCCACTTGGTACCACCCATGTCTAGGACATGGTAGCCTAAGATGCAGATGGAAGGAAGGTTTAGAGGACATCAAATTCCAGCATAGAACATTACTAATTTTTCAATCTCATTGTATTTCATTAAACTATATAATTAGTTCTGATTAGCTCTATGTTTATGTTTTGATCATATATTTTCTTAGAATTTCTAGGTAAAAACTCATAACCAAAGTAACAGATGTACCTAAAGTTTTTACTTCTTGCAATTTTTAAATACCCACTTGCTTTTTTATTCTCTTGTTGAACTGTACTATCTAGGAATTTCAGAACAATATGAAAAAATGGGAATGATAATAAATATGACATTTTCCCTAACTGCAATGGGAACACTTTTAAAATTTTACAGGTAAGTGTATTGTTTAAGTTAGTTTACATTATTATTTATGGTTTTTGTACATATGCTCATCAGTGTAAGAAAATAATTTTCTATTTCAAATTTTCTAGGATTCTGTATCAGTAATAAAAATAAATTTTGTCAAACACTTTTTCAGGATATATTAATATCATTTTTTCTTTATCAATCTAATAACATGGTAGTTTACATTAAGTAATATTCTTACCTGAATTATCATTAATTTGAATGATTAAATATCAGTTGTCTACTAAATTTGATATATTGTTATTTAACATAGAGTTTTAAAGTCTTTATTTAGATAGTATCTATTTTTTTTCAGTCTATATTTTTCTTTCTTTTCTTCCATCTTTTTTCCTTGCTTGCCTATCTGCTTTCTTCTCTTTTCTTCCTTTCCTTCCTTTTTATTATTCAGTACACACTGAATTCAGTACACAATTTTTTCTTCTGTTTCTCTCTTCCCTTCTTTCCCTCATACGAACTATCATTATTGTGTCTATCACATCTACAAGTGCTATAAATACAACATTGTATTCCATCACTGCTTTATATAATAATGTCTTATAAAGATATTTAGAGAAGAAATAAAAACAAATATAGACTTATTAATTTTTATCCATATGCACTTATTCTTATAGATTTGAGTTTCACTTCCTCTTAGCCTGAAGCATTTATTTTAGAATTTCTTGTTAAGTCAGGTGTGGTAACAGCACATTGTTTTAGTCTTTATAAAGGAAAGTTTCTATTTGACTTTCATTTTAGAATACCTACCATAATTCTTGGTAATAATAATAATAATAATAATAAAAATAATAATTTGGGGTTTTCAGGACTTGGAATTTTCACTCCACTGCCTTGGTCTTCTGCAGTTTCTGATGGAAGTCATCTTTTGATTGCATCATTATTCTGTATATGCTGAGTCATTTTTCTCTTGCCATTTTCATTTTTTTTTTCTTTTGGTCTTTGTTTCTCCATAATTTGTCTGTATTTTTAGGCTTTAACATGTTTCCTTTTATTTAATCTGAAATTTATTGACTTGTTCACAGTTATTGTTAAATGTTTGTTTTTAAATCAAATTCAAGATGTTTTAAGATACTATTTGTTGAAATATATTTTCAACATATTTAACTCTCTCCACAGTTTTAGAGTCTTTATTTCTCATATCTTGGTACAATTAATATTTCCCCCCAGATTTATAAGGGTTTGTTCACATTTCTTCAGTTTTATTTTTCTGTTCTTCATGATTGGATAATTTCTATTGTACTGGTTTTTAGTTCATTGATTTTCTCTTTTGCCTTCTCAAATTTGTTGTTGAGTCCCATGGGTAAAACTTTAATTTTCATTTATTATAATTTACAACTCCAGAATTTTCATTTGGTCCTTATTTAAAAAAGTTTCAAACTTTTTTTTTTTTTGAGATTATTGATTCATTGTTGCCGTGTTCTCTTTGCTTTCATTCCTATTGTTAGTTCAACATATGTACAATTAGATACTTTGCTTAAAGTAATATGTAGTGACAATCAGAGAAAGTCTTAATTTTTTTCTTGCCTTGGATCATTGTTCCTCTGCATGTCTCCTGATTTGTAATTGAATACTGGGTTTTTCATAGTGTATTAACAACTTTGGATTTGTTTCCCTGGTTCCTGCCTTCTCTGGACCTGGGTGTTTTTTGTTTTGTTTTGTTTTGTTTTGTTTTTCTTATAACCTGGCTCTGCTAAATCTGTGCAGAATCTCCCTAAAGCATGACTCTCTAGCAGTATGTCCAGATGCTGACTTCTGCTCATTCATTTGTTTGGCTTTATTTTAAAACAATGATTCCTGTGCTAGCAAGGCCTAGAGATCAATCAAAGATTGGTTAGAATCTGTTCTCAAATACCTCAAGCTAGTAAAACTCCAGCCTTCTGCCAAGCGGATTTATGTACAACAGAAGAGTACATTCCAATTCTGGGTCCTTTTCAGATATGCTACATCAGTCCTTTGAACCAGAGATGTGTGGATGGTGTCTATTCTCTCTGAGCACTGTGGCAGATGCAGGTGGTCTCCATGGTCCAGGATATATAGTGAGCTTATTCAGTCATCTCCAGCTATCTCACCTCCTGGGACTCTGTTAGATCCCCAGTTGATCCACTGTTCCTTCCTTGGAGACAGTCTGACAGAGTTCAGGCTGTAGGTTGGGGGAAAAAGGAAGCAACTCTGAACAATAGTACTGTTTGGTACTGTTTTTCCCCATAGATCATGAATTTTCCTGAATAAACACTTTCTGAGCCAATTCCAGAAAAGTGAAATGGTTACTTTTATCATTGTGTCCAGCTTTATAGATTTTTTTTTTGTTTTGTTTTGTTTCTCTTTTTAGGCAAACCTATTTTTGAATCCTCACTGTTTAATTCTGGAGTCAGATCTCTATTTTAACTTTTTTATACTTTATGATTTAGAGTACGATCTCATTTGCCAAGTAATTATTTCCTTTGTGTTCCCTCATAAATGTTCGCACACGTCTCTGGTTTGAATACTTCCCTTTTGTTTTGATTCCCTAATCTAGCAGGGCTTTATAACTGTCCCCTAAATTGTGCGTTTGCAAAAGTGCATTTGACCTAGATTTGCTCTTCCTTGACCAAACCAAATTTGGCTTATGAACTTATTAGCTTTTAGTAGACTTGAGGTATATCTTAGAAAAGTATTTTCTCTTAAATTTCTTTCAGTATGTTAATAAATTTGTAATTCCCAGCCAGCAGCTCTACTTCTGCCCTAGCTGTCTCACAAGTTTTGTTTGGCCTTGTTTTTCATATACAAATTAGTAGTGAACAAATATGGGCTTAGCTGTTGGTGACACATATTTTATGGAACTACCTGTAATAAGTCCCCATGCCCCCCTTTTTTTGACTTCTATCTTGATATTAACACATAATTTATTATTCTTTCAGTCTCTAGTTCTGCATTACAATGGCTTTACTTTTCATGAACAAATGGTTCCTATATAGAATTTCAGGTAATAATATCTTCACAAGAGAGTACCTCAGATGATTATTCAGTAATAAGTGACAGGGAAAATGATTCTGAGGTTCCTGCGTGGTAATAAATATCCGTTACTACCTCACCCTGATGGCTAGTTTCAATGATCTGGAGGGATAATGGGAAGAGGGTAACAGCTATTACTTCTGGACTACTTACTATATACCAGATGCTATGGTTTGTCGGCATTATCTGAAATTTTTTATGTAGTTCTTAACATCTACAACAAATAACTATGCAGGAGGCATTGTTGATATTCACATTTTAAAATTATTTAATTAAAGTACAAGATATCAGTTTAAAATCCTGATATTGAAAAGACCAGTGTGATATGGTTACTATCCATTTAATCAGAGAAGATGCTGGCTGCAAGTGACAAGAATAGATTTGCTGGTGCTTATAGCGTAAGTGTATTTTTGAGGGGTGGGGTATGACAAAAGGGCAAACCACTGTTGTATTTAGCTTAGCTGCAAATGGATGGAATTTCTAATATCAACTTAACTAACAAATTGGTGTTGTTCTTTCACACATTAATACAGTTCTTTTACACAACAATAAATCAAGGATTAGATCACCCTGGACTGCACATGACTTCACAGTCAATATGTATCTAGGGCCTTTTCATTTTCTTGCTTTTCCTGTGTATTTTATCCTCATGATTATAAGTTGGATCCTGAGCAGTGAGACATCATGCCAGCATTCCTAAAATGAAGAAGTAGCAATGGCGAAAAGCACAGGATCACAGAGAGACATTTCTGCATTTTAAAAAGGTTTCTTTGATTCTGTCTTCTGGATCCACTGGTTAGTGGTACCAGCAGACATTTTCTGCCTTCTGATTCAATGCAAAGTGAAGTGTCCATACAGAACCAACCAGAACCATGTATTATTCTCATGAAATAGTCTGTCTGAAAATTTGAAGCTGAATCTAATCAATGAAAACCTTAGGCTAACTTGCAATTTATAATAACTACAAAGAAACAGGCCAAATCACACACACAACCAAATATGTATATACATACATACATACATACATATATATATATACACACACACACATATACATACATACACACACATAGAGAATGTAGAATATACATCATTCTACAGGACAAGATTTCATCAGCAATTCTGAAAAATGAAAAAAAAAATGATAAAAAAATGGGTAGTTATTTTAGATGGGAAGAGATTTGGGTTGCGAAACATTATAGTTAAATACAAACAGCAATCTTTGAATTTTAATTTCAAATGGAAGTTTTTGAGAGAACTAAGAAAATTTTAAATGACCAGAATTTTACATAATATTAGCAAAATTGTATTGATTTGGTGGGTGTGGGCATGGCATAATGGTCCTACAAAGAACATTTATTCCTTTTTGAAAATGCATGTGGAAACAGTGAGGGGTGAGATGATATGCTTGTACATTTGCAGCAATAATAATAATGATAAAGAGAAAATGTTGTAGAAAAGACGGGGTGCGTGGGGCTGATCCATAGAATCTGCATGGGTGCTTATCAATGCATGGAGTGAACCTGAGAAGGTGGAGCTAGAAGGTGACAGGAAAAACATCTTAGAACCAAGGAAACATAGCCCAAAGACTCAGGATACTTTCCTTGTGTTAATCTGTAAAACCCTTGTCATTTTGCCTTTTGTTTCTACTCTGCCACTCAGATGTAGCAGTTACTCACTTTCCCTAGATTCACCAATAGCCACTTCCATACATCTGAGTATGGAGCCTATTTTACTGAAGTTTGGGGCCATAGCAGATGTTCCTAGAACAGAAATGCCAATAAGTTAAAATAGGGCTCAGGCTGTGTCCTGTCACCTGTTTCTTTCCCTATCTTCTCTTTGTTTTCCCTGACATTTCCTAGAACTTTTCAGTTCATAGCTGTATAGAACAATGCAGCTTTCTGCTCGCCCTCAAGTCTCCAAAGTCTTAACCTATATGGTAGATGATACACCATTGACTCTGTTTCTTCTTTTCTCTTTTCTGTACCAAGTCTTTGCGAGATTTAGAAAGATTTATATAGAGGATATAAGAACATTGTCTTTCTCACTGATGTATCTCCACCCCTAACGATTCCCTTAACAAGAAAAAACTACTTATATTAATTTTATCTTGCTGTTTTAATCAATTTATTCATTTGTAGTGCTAGAGATTAAACCTAGGGCATTCAGCATACTAAGTTTTTTTTTTTTTTTTTTTTTTTTTTTTGTACCAGGGATTGGACTCAGGGACATTCAACCACTAAGCTGCATCCCCAGCTCTTTTTATATTTTATTTAGAGACAGGATCTTGCTAAGTCTCCTAGGGCCTCACTAAGTTACTGAGGCTGGCTTTGAACTCACAATCCTCCTACCTCAGTCTCCCGAGCCTCTGTGATTATAGGCATGCACCACCATGCCCTGCCAAAATTTTTATTTAGCTTTACCTTACATGTGTTTATCTAATTGAAATCGCATTTTATACAATTTTATAATTTTTATTTTACATTTTTCTTATGTCCTCAAGTGCTCTTGACTTTATTATCTTTCTTATTAACTTCCCAACAGAAAAAAAATTTTAAAAAGACTTTCTACATATATTTTATTATTGTTGTCTGCTGTGGAACACAGGCTATTATATTCTGTCTTCACAATGCTGTTATTTAAGAATATTTCAATATAAAACCTTTTCCTTTGATTGATGGTGCAACACATTATCATATCCATGATAATAATAGTAAAGTGCAATACTGAGCAAGCACTTTTAGGCTTTAGTTTTTCCCTATACGAAAGGAAGATTTGTACAGTGAATGACCATTGATCCATACAACTTTGTTTTTTATTAAAACTGTACATTCTTTCATTTTCCAAATGTGTGGAACTTAGTGAAAAAAGATTAACATCCTAGACAAAGATAAAAGACCTACTAAGTTTTGACTTCTGTCCTTTGCCTATCTTTGCCTAAGAAGATAAAATTATTAATATATACTTTTCCAAACTTTAACAAAATATGGACACTTGGGACTAACTTGTTCCATAAAGTCAGACACACCATACAAATTTTATATCCACACAGAGGTGAAAACAGAGGGCCAATTCTTCTTTGGGGAGAAGAGACTTTAAAGAGACATTCAGCTGGAGATTGCACTAGAAGTGTATGACTTCTTCGATGCCTTTACAAGTGAAATATTCACAGACTGCATCAATCTACTTAGGCAGGATCATCTATGAGCTCTCACAAATACGTGCAAATAGGGAACAAGATTCCCATCTGCAATGTCTTTGCTGGTACTGAGGTGATGCTTACTGAAACACTGCTGGGCTGGAGATTTATAAAGAGCAGATGGTAGCAGGATTCTCAAGGAGCTTTTGAATTGCAACTGAACAGAACAAGTTCAAGCAGGGAGGATAGAAGAAATGCTTTAAAGATGAGCAAAATCACAGCATCAACTGATGTACCCTAGATGTGGATTTCAGGCAAATCCATGAAGCATGGAGTCATTCTTTTGATCGATGCTTCAGATTGACTAAGTCTAAATTTTAGACCTGAGATTAATAGTAGTGAGAGGGTGCACAAGAACTACATGAGTTTAGACACATGACATAGAGTGTATGAATAATTTAAACTGTGATGATCTGGCAGCTTGTTTTGAACTACCTGTGGAGGGAAAAGCCCTTGCTTAACCAATGGTGAGGTAAACACTTAAAATTTCTGAATGTACACAACTTTTGTTATTATAGAATCACTAATTTTAAACAAACATATGCAAACTTGCTCATTAGAAATAAATCTCCTATTATTGTAAGTTTCCCAATGTTTTTTTCACTGGGAAGTGCCTTGATAACTGACTTATTTGTAAAACTGAATTAATGAAATAATATTATTTAGACTTTTATTTCATTCAGAACACATATACTATAGCATTTGTTTTAATTGACAAATTTATTGTTAACACATCGCTTAGGACTTACTGCAAACTTACTGTGCTCCCCACACTGGACTATGTACTTCATCTGCATATTTTCATTTAATAAGAAAACTATCTTATTAGATATGTTTTGTATTCATTCAAATTGTATAACTGAGGAAACTGAAGGTAACTGAAGTTGTTCATAGTAATAATGATTGATAAAGCTGGGGCAAAGGTTTTTAAAAATTTTTAGTCATACATGGACACAATATCTTTATTTATTTTTTAATTTATTTTTATGTGGTGCTGAGTATCGAACCCAGTACCCCACATGTGAAAGGCAAGCACTCTGCCATGGAGCCACAACCCCAGCCCAGGAAAATGTTTTTATTTCTACTTGAAGTGTGCTAACTTATTTGAAACCATGCTTTACATAGCATTTTAATTTTTATTTTATACTTTCTTCTGACCTCAAGTGCTATTGGCAGTGCTATCTTTCTTGTCTTTTGTCAACTCTCTACATCTTGATACCTTCCATGTTCTAACATCTCAGGTAACTCACAAGAGCACCCAAAACATGCTTTACCAATGCCAGAAGCTCAATATCTCTTAGATGACTCTGCTACTTTAAAAATTTATAATGCAAACAGGTTTTTAATCAATGATCAATCAACATGCATTTAGTGAATTTCAACAAATTTTAGCACCTTTAATAGACACCGGTAGAGCCCCCAATATTGATTCCACTCTAGCTGATGATATGAACAATTCATAGTAATCCTAATCATTTTGATTGGCCTGGGAAAGAAAAGACCTGGCTATGTTTGCTACTTCAGAAAAGATATGAGCATGAAGGCCAACCTACATTCTTATGAACAACTAGCTGTAGGGTATGGTAGCATTGTGCCTGAAAGGACTTAAGTCCTCTATCACATGTTGACCTCTGTATATACTGACTCCAAGGATGGTCTTACCTATAAACTTCTGTGAGTTTATGCATTCAATATTTTTAAACCAGTTCAAGTAGGCTTTTATTCTATTTGCAAACAAATTGTAGGAGTAGTTAGTAATCAGAGTTGATAGGTAGGTCCCCAAAGATATATAATAACCCGAGAAAAATGAAGAAGAGTTCAGGTATGTGACAAATAACTTTTGTTTTCTGTTCTGAATTCCAAGATTTACTTGTTATAAATTGTAGGAGGAAAGGAAGTGCTTGCAGCCTTATAGATTAAGGGAAATGCCTTCATTATGCTAGGCAAAAGCACATTTCATACTCTATCAATTGTAGATCTTGTGTATTCTTTTTATGGAATGATTAGTAAGGTTATCAATCTCTCATTAGTTAAACTCTGAATTTCAGCTGATTTAATAAGACTTTCAGATGTAAACCTAAATAAATCTAAATAACTGGAGATCTTGCTTGAGAGCAGGTAAAAGGAAGAGGAGAAACATAATGAGTGAGGGGTCTATGTCTCTGTGGTACAGTATTCTATTCCGACCTCATCGGAAGTGTTTTAATTTTAGTACCCACTTTTCATATTTGGATATATACAAATAATGAAAATATGAAGTCATGAGCATTGTCAAATAAAATGTATAGATTGCACTTTGCAATGTGTATATATGATCTCTGAGGTTATATGCTCATGAGACTAATTCTCTGTTCAAAGTGATTTCAAGATGTGCTCTTCAGTCTGTTTCCCTAGCATTGAATAGTCAGGTAAATATCTAGACTAAGATAATAAGCCTATTTTTAAAAACTGATAAATGAAAAACACCAAATAATATTTAATTCAAAATTATAGGCATACAAATATTTAGCAAACATTTACTTCATATGCTTTTTCCTGACATTATTTTATTTTTAATACTTTTCAACTGATACCTAATATGTACAAGGCAATGTGTTGGGATACAAGGGTTAATTTGGCCGTGACTACATAGGCCAAGCTCATTCACCTGCCAAAGTCATTCACTGACAAGCATGTAGTAACAAACACAAAATATATTAAGACAAAAGGCTTTACTTTCAAATTATGTTAGTATATTTGGGTTATTTCTTGTCAATACCTTTTATGTTATCTTATGCCTCCAAATTTTGATGTTGTTATAAAATAAACCTAACTTTTCAAACTCTCACATATAGTTTTTTCATGAATTTTCAACTTGTCATTTTATCGGGTTTTGTGAAATATTGTATTTTCACTAAATAGTATAAATGCATATAATTTGTTTTTATCACACTTATATACTTTAGGTAATTTAAAATATTTTTGCATCACTGAATTTTTCTATTTATGACTTTGGATTAATTTAAATAAGTAACTACATGAGAAATTTACCCATGGAATGAATGTATTATAATAAAGTCTGTTACAATTTTTACTACTCTGTTTCTCCCTAAAATAAAGTGAGCTATTTCTCTTGGTTCCTGGAAGTAAGGTAAAAGGAATTCCAATCATTCATTTGAAACAGACATTAATTGCAAATTAATGTTCATAAATTTCTTTGGAGAGGAAGAATAATAAGCTTCACAGTCTCCAAAGCAAAACAAATACGAAATATTATTTTTATCTGAGCATAAAAACAGTATGTGAGAAATGAGTTTTACATGACAAATACACCAGATGTCCAGTTAAGTTAGATTGTGAAGAATAGGTTGGAAAGTCTAATATTTGTTTAAAATCTTTGAGTATGTTGAGACAGAATGCCAAAGCATCATTGTGTCCTTTCAAAATGTTTTCCCAAATTTGGATACCCTTTACTCTGCACCATCCTGCAAAGTGTTATGGAAAAGGAGTGCTAATGAAAGTGCACAGAGAGAATGAATAACCATACTTTTATTTGAGAGAAGTGTGATACTTTTCAAGTAAGGTAAAAGGAATTCCAATCATTCATTTGAAACAGACATTAATTGCAAATTAATGTTCATAAATTTCTTTGGAGAGGAAGAATAATAAGCTTCACAGTCTCCAAAGCAAAACAAATACGAAATATTATTTTTATCTGAGCATAAAAACAGTATGTGAGAAATGAGTTTTACATGACAAATACACCAGATGTCCAGTTAAGTTAGATTGTGAAGAATAGGTTGGAAAGTCTAATATTTGTTTAAAATCTTTGAGTATGTTGAGACAGAATGCCAAAGCATCATTGTGTCCTTTCAAAATGTTTTCCCAAATTTGGATACCCTTTACTCTGCACCATCCTGCAAAGTGTTATGGAAAAGGAGTGCTAATGAAAGTGCACAGAGAGAATGAATAACCATACTTTTATTTGAGAGAATATAGTGTGGGTCATGTTTCCTTCCCTCCCACCTCTGCTCTCTGAAAATGTAGCCAAAGGCAATTCCATTTGTGCTTTATCTGAGGTGGTGTGCTGCTGTACATCCACTAGGGATGGTGAGGTTGCAGCAAAGGGGGTTACTGAGGCAGAATTAGACTAATCAAGTTTCCGTTTGCACTCTGCCTAAAGGGAAAGATGACACCTGCCTTTGCAGCTTCAAAGTGTTGAAATCCTTTTTTGCTTTCATGTGGTTACTGTGCATATTCTCTGGTGGATTAAATGAGGGGAATGCATTATAGTTTTAAACTTTGATGCCCCATTAAGATGAATATGCACCTAATGAGCTGAGAAATTACTGATGCTGCTTCCCCACTCAGCTACCCCCACTGTCATAGGGAACCAACTAATCACGCTGGGAGTGTCTTCTATGTTCTTAAACCACTGGCTATGAAATTTTGGCCAAGGCCCATATTAAAACACATGTTTGCTATATTAACAGTATAAGAAATAAGTGATGCTTCAATTAATAGGAAAGAAAGAACAGTTTGTCTTTTAATAATGAATGCAGTAATCTCATGCAATTCAGATATAAACAGGCACAAAAAACAGTGGATATTATTCAGAGGCCAAATGTACTTACTCTTGTCAGTGTTTTGTAATTCAAATAACTACCTTTACATATACATCTCACCAAAACATATAGAATGTTTTGAAAAACAAGCAGTTTTTGTCACCTTAGTAACATTTGAGGTTTATAAAAAAGCTGTAACACAGCAATTTAAGGCAGTATGAATTTAAAATATGTCCTTGCTGCTTAGGTCAGGCGATATAGGAATGAAGCAATTTCAGGGGACAACACTAGGAGCTGAAGCCAATTATATTCCAGTGTTATTCACGAATATCCCTACCTGCCAAATGGAGTGCAGCAAGTTGTATTCTCACTGTGATCTATGAGCGTGGATATGAAGCTCAATTTTCTCTTGAGGGAAATCTTCTAACAAGCAGTTGACAGAGCAATACACTGTTACCAAGGAACAAATGAAAAATCTAATAAATATGATGCAAATATTTTTAACAGCATATTTTATAATGTGTGATTCAAGGCAAAAGTTCTGCTTCTATGTAAATAAATCATTGCAGAAACATGATGTCATCTCTAATACTAAGCAAGCTTTGCTCATAAGAGATCTCTGGCTTTCAGTCAAATTTTGTTTCTTATTTACTGACTTTTGTGTGTGTATAGTTTAAGAAAAACTGTAATATCTTTATTTGTACAGTATAGTATATTAGTTAAGAGTAATGCATACATGAATACATGGTAAATACTGAAATAATTTTGTGTGTCTTTAAACAAATTTTATTTATTTCAAGAAATAACAATTCATTGAGTTCAGGGAGAATTAAAGGAGAGATGTATTTTTTAAATGAGTGTTTACCTCCTATTAAATGTCAGAACAAAAAGTAAATTCCTCATTTAAGGGTAGGAGTTCATACTTCCATTAGAAATAACTCACAAAAATTGGCATAGATTATAGGTAGAGAAAATCTATATGCTAAGAAGTTCAAAAAGCATGAAAAAATAATAAAGTGTATTCATGTAATTTTAGAGTCAATATTTTCCAGCCTCTTTAGTGTCCATGAAAGGCAATGTTTCAGAGTATAATTATAATAAAAATGTAGATGAGACCAAATCATGCATTTCCAGTTAGTATTAATAAATGAGTCAGAATTTATTAGTTTCCCAACTCCAAAATTTCATGATGATGTTTGGTGAATATAAGCAATTCAAATCACTAAAAATTAAAGTAGACAATTATTTAGTCTAAATTCAATATATCTTGTATTTCTAAAGGTGAAATGAAAGTAAATACAGCTTCAATTCAAATGTTTCTTATGTTTATAACTCTGGGACCTCCTTTTTATATATATATATTTTTTTAGAATAACATCTGAGAAATTGCACATTTTCTACATTGAAGCTTAATAAAATTGTCAGTTATATAATAGCCTAATGCTCCACCACTTAATAAAGAGTTTCATCATTGCACTACTCCCAGGACAAGGATTTCACTTTTTACTTTATACATTCTGAAATCATTATAAATAAAATGCATAGCAAAATTTTCTTCTTACCAGTAATATTAAGATTTAACCACATGGACACCATATAGTTGTCAGAAATTTCAAAAATAAAGAATCACAAAATAATTAAGTGTACATTTAGTCACAACATTTTAGTAGTATTTGTGTAGAATTTACCTTTCATTTGTGTTTGCTTGTAAGAAACTTTTTAGAATGATAAACTCGTGTTTTTGAACCAATAACCATTCTGTTTCGTAGTAAACAGAGCATGAAGTATACTTTTGAAAAATCTAATAGCACACTTAATGTGCTTTTATAGTTCACATGTAACACATTTTGATTATCTGTGTACAGTCTTCTCAAATTCTCTTTTTGATAATATAATTTATGTTTGACAGAAAATATAGATATTAACAAACTTGAAGAATATGCAGATAGAAATACAAATATGTTCAAAAATATTTTTAATATATTCATGAATGACAGAAGCTTAATGGGTTACTAAGAGAAAAATATCTGTGTTGTAGAGAGTAGCAATCTGCTTCTAGACAACATCTTTCACTGTGTGAGAATGTAGTTAATATATTTTCAATTCCTAAGAATATTTTTTAACTATGGATATTAACACCTTAAATCCTTAGTTGGAACAAACAATATCCATATTATTATATATTTCTCATTATTAACTTTCATCATTTTTATTCCTCATTCCTGCTTTTATCAGGAAAAGATTTAACCTATTTGTCATATTTTCTGAAGTTTAGCATTTTTAGTGCTGGGGATGTAGCTTAGGAGCAGAATACTTGTCTAGCATTGGGTTCAATCCCCAATGCCCCCTTCCAACCCAGCTTATCATTTCTATCAATTCACAGTTTCATTTGGAAAGAGACTTCCCATCATGGCCTAGACATTTTGTAATAAACTTGTTAAAGTTATTAAGGCATCTGTGAAAGATTTCAGAAGCATGAGTATTGTAGTCTGAATGCATGTTTTAGAGTGCTACTTCATTTTCCAGACATAAGTGAGTGGGATATGCATAAGATCCTCTTATATGTTATTATAGTGTCACATTTCAGTATTTTTTTCATTTATTTAAATATTATGATAGATAATATATACAGTAACCCTTTCTATAATGTCTCCTTGAACAAATACTATTAGGAAAGCACCAACCATAGCCTATAGCAAATTTACACAAACTTCAAGCATGGAATCACTGAGCTAAATTGTATTTTATGCACATTTTATACATGGAGGAATCACTGTACACTTCACTGCTTCACTGTGAAAATGGGTATAAAAAGAGGACGTTATAGGTTAAAGGCTTGCTTGTTCCACATCAAAGGAAAAAGTAGAACAGAAACAACAGATTTCATACACAGCATTCTTTCACCTGTGAATTTCATCCAGTTTCCTTTGATGTGTGTATATATGTTTGTGTGTTAATCTTAGCTTCATATAGGATATTTAAAATACATACACAGAAAACAGTGAATTAGGTTCACACTCAAATAAAACGGGGAACATTAGACATTGACATAAAATGTTTTATTTATTATTATTTGTATAATGATGCAGTTGTATGCTCTTCAATTTGATGGGGGAAACCTGCTATTGATTCTTAACAATGATGCTGAATATTCCAAGTGACAATTCCTCTCTATGTGTTATCATTAAGTCATGAAAATTTATATCTAACAGGAATTAGAATCCAGGATATTTTAGCTCTGTCTTAAAAGTGAGTTCAATTGCCGACAGTGCCTCACACATCCAAGTTAATTTGTAATGATTCTGCTAAGTACTGATATGAAAGAAGCCTTCAGTGACCACCAGCGCTCTCTTTTCCCCAATGACTCTCTACAAATCATCTCATATACCACAGCACAAGGCTAGAAGCTAAAAAAATGAATACACCAGTAATTTCTTTTTGACAATGATTTGACACCCGGCTGATGGGAGTAGCTAACTGCATGACCTCCAGACTGTTAGCTCTGCTAAAAGAGATTCACTTGAAACACCCATGGGGTTATGGATTCCTGCTAATAGCAGCAATAGAATGGATGATAAAATTATGGCAGGATAGAAATGCTTTCTCAATTAATTTCCCATCATGTTAAGGCCATTATCATTGGATGTCATCTAGCGAAATGGGGTGAAAGTCCCTAGTACCTCTGAAAGTTCTTCTTACAACAATGCATAACAGCAGATAATAGCAAACCAGATGCCAACAACTGTTTACCTTCAGATAAAGCTTCCGTAATATTGATCGACAGGCTCTGACAACTAAATTGGGGTTAAAAGTTATGCTTGGAGGAGGTAGAAATTTGCACATGTGGGTGGGGTGAGCACATGCTATTAATGAGAACATTTTAAAAATCAGGTGAAAATTAAGTTTCTGACCAAAGCAACAAAATCTAACATAAAATATAGGGCAGCAGTGTGCTTGGGAAAAGTTTTAGGAGGGTTCCTCTTGAAGGTGCTGGCTTCTGATTAACACATGTAAACAGAGATATCCTTTAATATTAGGTCATTTCACTTAAGGTAAACTGCTTGTGTTAGCAGTACTATTCAGTGCAATGTTCAACATCCTTAATGATTATTCATTAAATCACCCTGAAAGCAATTTTAACTTGGCAAATAAGAGGTATTATGAATAAAATTAGATGTCATTTTTATAAACACACACACACATACACACACACGCACGCATGCACGCATATATGACACACACACATATTATGAGAGGTATAAGAAGAGGCAGATTAAGAAACTAGATTAAGACTTTAGGTTTACCTTAACTTTTATCAAAGTAGTAAGGTTTATAATCTAACAAAAGTGGAACTCATTGAATCTAAATCATAGATTATTTCTCCCACCAGCATCAGTTTTTGTCACTACTCTCTTTTTGCATATTAACATGAGCATTTGATTACTAACCAAATTTCCATTTCTTGGTCTGCGTTAAGTGTTGTAGCATTTAGACCCAATCAAGAAATGACAGAGTCATTTGGATCAAGGTTTCATTTGAAATTAAATAAATACTTGTGCCTAAGCCAGGCACAGTGGCACAAGTCTGTAATCCCAGTGGCTTCTGAGGCTGAGACAGAAGGATTTTGAGTTCAAAGCCAGCCTCAGCAATGGTAAGGCATGAAGCAACTCAGTGGGACCCTGTCTCTAAGTAAAATATAAAATAGTACTGGGGATGTGGCTCAGTGGTTGAGTGACCCTGAGTTCAATTCCCTGTATCAAAAACAAACAAACAAACAAACAAATACACTCATGGAGAGAGAGAGAGAGAGAGAGAGAGAGAGAGAGAGAGAGACTTGTGCTTAAAAAAGACTTTATTTAAAAAAAAAAAAAAATGGACTTAGAAACAAAATTCAGAAGTAATTTTTGAGGGGCTAGGGTTGTGACTCAATGGTGGAGTGCTTGCCTAGCATGTGTGAGGAACTGGGTTCAATTCTCAGTATTTTTATTTCATAGTCACAATGCTTTGTACACACACATAATATTTCCTCTTCTCCCAGATTTTTGATAGTGAATTTTTGTTTGTGTAAAAGATTTCTCACTGAAAGGGAATTAATAGACAATCACAATATGTGATCTCAGGACACAAAATCCAAAATATCTCCAAATCGTGGCTAAGTTATCTGTAAAACTAAAATAATAATTCTTAGGCTGATAATTTCTTTTATTTGTCAAATTATCATACTTTCCTTCTCTACTTTAAAGTGTGTTCCCTGAGTTTGCTGATTCTGATCTTGGTTATGTGACTTGTTGAGGCCAGGCAGTGTGAAGAGATAAAACACACAGAGGAGGGTTTACACATGGCTCGGGTGAATAAGATTGTCTGCTTTTGCTTCCAGGATCCACTTGAAGAACACACCTCAGGTATCGTTGAACCAAAGAGAATCACAAAGCATTTGAAACAGATGTGAATGAAATTGATGAGGAAGTTTAGGAAATAAAAAATGGAGCTTTTACAGATGAGGAAATGGGGATCTTCAGTCCAGTGAGGCCTATCAAGTAACATTAATTATTTTGCTTGTGGACAATACATTTACTGTATTATCTATTATTTCCTTCCTTCCTTCCTTCCTTCCTTCCTATCTCTCTCTCTCTCTCTCTCTCTTTTTTTTTTTGTAGGGGAACTGAGATTAAATCCAGGGGCAATTTACCATTGAGCTACATCCGCAGTCCTTTTTTATTGTTTATTTTGAGATTTTGAGATAGAACACTCTAAGTTGCTCAGGGCCTAAGTTGCTGAGGCTGGCCTCAAACTTGCCATCTTCCTACTTCAGGCTCCAGAGTCATTAGAATTACAGGTGTGCATCCCGATGCCCAGCTGAAATATTATTTTCTATTTCCATGTTACATTATGTTTGATAGTAACTCACCAGCCCCTACCTTTCTTATTTCCTTCTCATCTTACTTTTCCATTCTCATATATTGAAAATCAAAGTCTGCTTTTGACTTTTTTCTCTGATTGATTTTCTTCCAAAAGGAATCAAATTCTATCTCCTGATCATATTGTCAATTATCTTATAGTAGTTTCCTTCAAACTTTTCCCAATACTTTCTGAAGTATTTAGCAATTTTGTTTTTCCCTAATTCTAATTCAGAGGTGAGCATCTTCAGTGAAGCACAACTATCATATACCATAAACCATTGTCATTTTCTTCCTGCTGCTTATTGCCTAGGAGTAATTAATATATTTTGCCTCTGACACACAAAGACTATTTTGGTTAAAAAAATCAATTAAAATCCTTTTATGTAAAAAGTAACCTTTAGATATTGTTATGTAGCCATTGTGGTCAAATATTAACAGGAAGAAGGCAACAGATTTATGTATGCATAATTGAACATAATCTAGAATGGAAATGTTACATTCTAAATACTGACTCATCACTATTTATTTTACTTCAATTTAGTTTAAGACCTCAGTGTCTAAATGAATACTTTCCCTTCTGTTTTATTTGCAGCTTTCTCTCTGTGTGTATGCATGTATATTTGTGTTTAATTATAAAGTTCAAAGCTCCAGAAAAGAAAGGAACAGTAAATGATTGGTAAGTAACATCACTGTTATCTTCCCTGATTCTTGGACGTAGGGCTCAGACAAAATTTCAATCCACTTTCCTGGGTCTTCAGTTTGAAAACTTCTGATTGTGAGACTTCTCAGTCACTATAACTGTAGGAACCTAACACTCATAATTAACCTATCTGTGTGTCCATCCCCAGCCCACTGATTCTGTTTCTCTGGAGAACCCTAATAGAATATTTTAACACAGTTTAATTTTTTTACCCATGTTTTCTACTTGAACTTATCTCTCTTACTGAAAAAACAAACAAACAAACAAACAAAAAAAACCAAATGTTTATTTTAGGTGCCCTAAAACACCAAAATATCCTGAATAATCAACCATGTGAGTCACCAAATTTGATAGTCCATGTTAAGTGAATAACCTAGCAATCTTCATCTTCAATAATCGTAACATTAAACCTGCCCAAGTTGTTCATGTAGTTTGAGTGGATCATAGTGGGTAGTCATATAGAATAACAGAAAAACAAACAAAAAAGCATGCCTTTGTATGAGTCCACTAGTGTTGTCTTGGTTAATGAGTGTATAATGAAAGTTCTTCATGGGAAAGAAAAAAAAGAAAGGTGCCTATTGGTACAGAATATATGCTAACGTTAATCAATAACAGTGGAATTCAGTCCTTGAAGCAGTTTTATCTGAATATCATTTACATTGATAGCAAATGATGTTTTGCAAGCTTTTAAACTTTTCAAAGAATTAAGAATATAGGTGTATATGGATATGTTTCTGCTTCTATAACAACTGTTCAGAAAGAATAATCAGATCGATTATTCTGAATAATCAGATCGATTATTCTTTTGCTAGAAATCCACAGCAATTTTGTGTGTAGTAGGATTAAAGAATTTTAATGTTTTTTAATGATATTTTTCCTTGTCTTTTTTTTTAACATGTCATTTTCACACTAATCTCTGAATTTCTCAAGAGCAACAGTCATCCTTAGGATATAGTGCTATGTATTCAAGACGATTTGCTGAATAGCAAAACGAAGCAGAATCCTGCTTGATTTGGGTTCATGCCCTTCTTCAGATATAGAGCTCAGGGACTTCACTAGCTTGATGATGAGGAAAAGAAACAACTCAGATGGAACATGGAAGTCAATAATTTTAAATAGTTCTATTTTATCTTTCTCTTGTTATCTTCACCAACTGGGGAGGTTTTGAGGTTACGGTTTTATAGAAAATACACATTTAAATTAGAAGATCTAAACGGAAAGAACAAGACAAAAGAAAATATGGGAAAAGAAAGTAGGTTATAAATTATGAGTTGCTTAACTTTTCCTTTATTTGGATGGATAATTCAGTTAAAAACGTCTTTAGTTGATAAAAGAGGAATGTAGATTTCTTCACACAATCTTATATGTGTCTACATACAGAAATATAGAGGTGGGGTAAAAAATGAAGTAAATATTCGCTAGAAAATAACACCCAATTTCACAGCTAGAGCAGATCTTATGCTTAGTGGATAATCAGGTTGGAGAGCTGAACACACAGGATTATTGATTCATAGAGTACAGGAGTTTTGATTCCTCCTACTTATACTTCTTCATCCATTATTGAAAAAGGTCAAAGGTATGCAAGTTTATAATGATTGCTTCAGTTTTCCAGTTCTCTGGGGACAAAGGTAAAGTTTGCTATCCAACTACTACTATTTTCCACTCTGGCATTTGTTGGAGGAGAAAATAAGCATGCGTAGAGAACAGATGTCACTGGCACGTTCTTATATATGGTCATCAAGCTAAGTAGAGCACCAGAATCAACACATTTGCAGTGGGCCTTGGAAGGAGCAGAAATGTCTGCAATGTTATCACACCAAAGCATTTTGTATCTTTTTCATTTTTTCATTTTTTTTTAGTAATATGATTGTTCAGGAAGAATGAAGATAGTGAACAATGTACAAAAACTAGAACTTTTCCCCATCCTTCTAATGCAGGCTAGTCACTGGCAACATCTGTTAAAACTATATCCTTTTCCTTTTTTCAATTTATACCTATGTTTTATGTAGCAAAGTATTTGACAGGGTTAACTTCATGTTTGCAAATTTTATATATTTATGTAATAAATATTATAAACATATATACACACATGCATACATATAAATATGCATATACACACATAAACATATCTATATCTGTATGTCTATATCCATATATATACACACACATACAAATATATAGATCTGGATGTTGGACATGAACTGTTCAATTCCTTCTTACGTTTCTACTGATATTATTCCAGTGAATAATTAATCACACAGAATTTTAGTTAAAAAAATATGTTCTTGGATTCCTTGGAAGTTCTTATTCTTTCAGGATCTATCTATCTATCTATCTATCTATTCACACACACACACATATATACATATATATACACACACACATACATATGTACATATATAAATATTAAATTACTTTTATATTTTAAATATATATTCAGAATAGAATATATAATAATACTTCATATTAGTAATTTGTGATTTAAGGAATGAGAGTGATGATTTTCATCTTTTGAGCATGTATTTAAATGAATTAATTGCATTTACTTTTATGTTAATTGCAATAGTTGCTATAACCTAGTCCCCATCAGGCAAAGGCCAAATAGTGATATTATGGTCTGGATTTGCATCCATCACCCATTTTAATTTAGCATTGCTGTATGTCAATCTATGTGAGATTCTGCACAAAATGATCACTTGGGTATCAGATCTAATCGCTTAATTTCCAAGGATAGAAAGTTATTTATTCTGTAAACATCTAATTTTTAAAGCATTTGCCTATTTTGTTTCAGTAACAAGTATGACACTAGAGGAATAAATAAATGTTGAAATATATGAGAAGCTGGAAACTATCAAAATAATCTTGGATAATTGTTTTAATCTTTACTTTTTGTGATTTGTGGTTTGAAATATTTACTGGTTACTTACAACTCATAGACGAAGAGTAATATAAAGTTTGCTGAGGCCAATTTATACCATAATGCTCTAATAGGGCACTTGCTTGCCTGAACAAATTACTTACCTTGAAAAAGTTACTGAGAAAATGAGTAAAAAAAATAACAAAACAAATAAGACCTATCTTCAGACTTCTTATAACAGGAATACTAATATTTATCACACAAATGTTTTAAATAAGAATGCCACTTTTTAAGGCATGCTGCCTTTTCACTTTCTCTTTGCTGAATGCCAAAGGAAACAAACAAGTAAGATTCAGGAGAGTAAGTGCCAGACATTGAGAAGTGTATTTCCACACCATTCACAAGATCTTAGGGTGAAAGGAGAAGTAAACCCTTTCTTAACTTCCTTGATCTTAGGGTGAAAGGAGAAGTAAACCCTTTCTTAACTTCCTTGGGTAGTGTCCGTGTCACCATGTGAGGTAGTCATTTCTCCTCCCTATGGTGCCTGAATCTTGTTTGACAGAATGGAGGGTAAAGCAGAGTGCCCTTTTGAGAAACTATCTGCAGCTGGAAATATGCCAGTGAGCCTGAAAGTCCCCCTTAAGTATCCAGTGGGAAATAGCGGCGTAGTAATAGTTCCATTTCTCCCTTTTCCTAGGAGACAAGAAGTGTAATAAGTGGTCTTCTTCTATGTTAGTCACCACAGAAACCATCTCTCCTCCCTCCTCCCTCCAGAAACTTGCTCTCTTTCCTGGTCCTTCTTTCTACCTCCTACCCACAAACATGATTAATCTAAGGGGAGAAATTAAGTTAGGTTTAGGATTTTAATATAATTTCATTAAAAAACTTTGGATGGGACCCTCTACTCTGAAGTGAAATCTATACCATAATAGTTTTTCCAAAGTGTAAGCATTAATGCGTTTTTAAAAAATGTATTGTTTTGCTTTTTTTGCCTGGGCTTACATATCTAGTTTTGTTTTGAAATGGTTTCTTATTCAGAATGAGTTTTCCTGTTCCAGGGAATTGATGGAGGCAAAGAATTTGATCTCACATGGAGTTATTAGCTAAACATATATATTTAATTCTCATTAGTCTTTCTGCAGAACTATGTTACTCACAATAAACCTCACCACAAAGACATGGAACATTATCAAATACTTTAAAATGAACGGAACATACCACTTTTTCTAGTGTAGTCCAACAAATCATTTTTTAAATAACAGGTTTACAACAATTTGCCATTTTTATCATTTCACATTGATTTAGGGGCTTTATTTAAAGGATATATTTTACGAAATACTTTCACCAGCCATTTGAAGTACAACTATCTGTGTATACTTGTTAAAATTAATATCAAGATTTTGTTAAAGTAGTTTATCAGCTTTATAATTCTTATTGATTAATATTATCTTTAAGTAAATATTCACCAAAATTAGCATAAAATTATATGCCTGATATGCAAATAATGTCATTTAGAAAATTATTATGGAGTAGTAGATTCTCTCTGGCTTACATATGAGTAATGATCAAATACTTTCTTCTTAGAAAGTGGCATAGTGAGACAGATGAATTCACTGAAATTTCTTATGAGATTTTTTTAATCACAGAAAAACAAAAGTACCCTGATTTGATCCCTTCTTTTCTATCACTCAATTACTTTATTGCAAGGAGGCAAGATAATGACTGCAAACAACTTTACATCTGATATAGCTCCTCTCCTATTAATCAAAATACAAAACTAAGAATTAATAGTACTTGAAAATTTACTACTTGGGGGGAAATATGCTTCAACATATTCAGAGTTCTATAATATCACCCAAAATGCAGATCCTAGAGGCAAGTAAATTGAGCCTGTATACATAAATACTGAACAATTTAATTGATTCAGTTTTCAAAAAACTGAGCAACAGAAAACACAATAAAATATGAGAGAAATACTTGCATTCAATTTTGAAAATATTAACTACAATATGAAACAAATTTTCCAGACCATCTTTTGCCAGAAGTCTCAGTGAGTCTTTGTTTACCCTATGATTTAATTTCTTCAAAAGGTAAATTTCCTATGAATGTTTACTTTACCTTCCTGGGCATCTTCTTTTGATTTCCTTTTTCTTTTTGTTTCTGGGGATTTAACTCAGGGGTTTTCTACCACTGAGTTATATCCCCAGCCCTTTTCATATTTTAAATTTTGGGACAGGGTCTTGCTAATTTCCTCAGACTGGCCTCAAACTTTCAATCCTCCTGCCTCAGCCTCCTGAGTCACTGTGATTATAGGAGGATATCACCACCCCCTGCTTTCTTATGCATTTTCTAATAGAACCCTTAAAACTTTCCTTTATGGAGAAAAGTTCCATTGAGATTCATATACTCAAGGCCTTGAAAGTAACAAAAGTGCAGATTAACAATTAGAAAGGTTTAAAAGTATTTTTATGTAATCAAGATTTACATTACTGAATCATGAATCAAAGATACTGGTTTGCACTAAAAAGTATTAAGCACATTTTATCTCTTTAATTTTTATGCTATATTAGCAAAATGAAGCATGTGAAATTTTATGAATTGTATGATGTTGCTATGTTTGATGAGGAAAAATGATCTAATAACTCCAATTCATGTATGTGATTTAAAACAGTACAAAAATTCTGCCAAGTATATACTGCTTTCTAACTATAAAATACTTTCAGCGAGGCATTTTCTCATTTATTAGGTAAGTCTTTGAACTCTGTGAGTCAGTACAAAATTTTCTCTGTACATTAAGTATTTAACCTACATAAAAAAGCCTGTGAGTTTGAAACAGTTATCAACTCCAGCTTACAGATGAGGAGCTGACCCTTAGATCTTGTAAAATATGCCCAAGATCATACAGAAAAGAGGTGAGAAAGGGGGTCAGAGTCTAGTCGATCCCCCTGTAAGTTCTGCTTTCTCCTCTACTAAAAGAAAGAAAGGTCAGATGGCAGTATACTCAGTTTTGTTATAATGGTTTTCTTGAAAATGTGAATTTATTGCAGTATAATTGACATATTAGGAAATAATTTGGGCATATTGCAAATTTCAATTTGTTTATGCATTACTTCGACTTAACAATACAAGGTGAACACCGGACACCATACCTGGCAAAACCAAGCTGCACAGGAATAGATAAATCATACTCATATAGCCCAAACTTCTACCAGCTACCCTTGAGGCTGGAGGTTTTCCTTCTAACCTCACACAAACCTTCCACCACTTCAAAAGTCAAAAACTGAAAACCTTCTAATAACTACCACAAGCCAACTTCAAAACTTTTTCAAGGTAAAGTGACATATGTGTCTATATATGTATTTATATAAATATATTTATATATGTATTTCTATGTATAAGAGAGGATTTAACCCAGGAGTGCTTTGCCACTGAGCTACACCCTAGGTCCATTTTATATTTTATTTTGAGACAGGGTCTTTCTAAGTTGCTGAGGGTCTTTCTAAATTGCTAAGGCTGGCCATGGATTTGTGATCCTCTTGCCTCATTCTTCTGAGTTGCTGGGATTACAAGGGTACACCACAGTGCCTGTTTTAAATATTTAAGAATAAAATTGTGCTACATTTTTTTAAAAATGATCTTCTGTCCCTACATTTTTTCTTTATATCTTACTTATCCATTGTTGTATACTTAACCCCACTTTCCCTGTTGTGATTTTTATTAGTCAATTTTTACCTACAACCATTTTTAGGGACACATATGTCCTATTAGAACTGGCTGTGTCTTCCTTATTTCCTGATCAAGGGTATAGATGGGTACTTGTGCAATTTCACTCACTTGTTAAGCATAAAGTGAAGTTTCAAATTTGGGTGTTCTGATTTCAAACCCAGAATGTTTTTCTATTACACCCTATTTGCATTTTTATATGAGGGATGATAGAGCTAAATAGGTAGTATCAAATTGTAGATTCTGCACTTACAAGTGGCATTTATAACATCCTCTAATACATTCTTAGTATCATCCATAACCTAGAACTTTTAACTTGTTTAATTCCTGAAGTATGTAGTTACCATAACAAGAAAGAATGATAAAAAATTATTTTAAAACATTATTTTCATAGGGGTTTTTGAGAAAAACCTCAAATTCTCATTTTAATTAAATCATTAATATATTTTGTTTGAATATAGATCATTGCTGGTTTTAGGAATCAGATATCAAAGATTTGGTCATTGTCTTTAGAAGATGACATAGGCAATAGAGTTTAACTGTTTATTTTGGCATTTACTTGTGGGAGTTTTCCAACCCCACCTTTTCCTTCTCCCTTGCTCTACTCTAGACAACTCATTAAGGAAGCTTAGGGGCTTCCCACTTTCTGACAAGTGGGGAGTTCAAATCATGCACATCCCAGTGGGCACCTTGGAACCCTCACCCCAGCATCACAATAAAGGTCAAAGCTGATCTCCATCTGACTCTCAAAAGCCATTTACTGACATGCACTGAAGTTTTTATTTGTTTCCCCAGAAAACTTCATCCTGTGAGTAATAAACCTCATATTATTTTGTTGGATTTGTGGCATCACCCTCAACATCTAAACCTATCCGGTGTAGGAGATCTCTACTCCATCTCTGTAGGTGGCCCAGACAACATAAAATCATTATCACACTCTTCTGACACTGGACTTAATCTTAGTCAAATGAAAATAGGCCTAATAGTTTTGAAGATTTCTCAATGCCATTTCAATGCCAGTTCCAGAGGCATGGGCTAAATGTCATACTATATCTTTGTATAATGTGAAAAAAAAAAAAAAAAGGAGGTTGTGGTAAAATGTGAGGAGGTAAATAGAAGATAGAAACTGTATATTGGTAAAAAACATATCAACGTGTTATATTAGAAAATTAATTAAGTCAACCTTTATTAAGCTTTACAGCTCACATAAAATAAAAAAAAATAAAATATAACATTAAGAAAAAGCACCTTTAATTGGTTTTATGTCTGCTAGATAAAGATAATGCATTCAGAAAAAAAAATATGGTCTTTCATATGCACTATGAATGTGTGGATATTTTCACCTGACTAGAACCAAAGGAACTGTCCCTGTTTGAATAACAATTGTGAACAGTCAGAGGGGAGCTTCCCTCAAATGCACAGTAGAATGCACACAGTATGTACATAAAATTCCTATACAGATATGTGGGAACACTCTGGTTTACAGAGGACATTTGTACTTCAAAATTAGTGAAAGGGGAGAAGTAAAATAAGTCTTTTGGGGAATTTAGAATGGTCTAATTGAAAATAAAGGATTAATTTAGAAACATGGTGTAGTGTACTTCTAAAGAATGGCTTGCAATTTGGGCAGGAGAATTTTGCAGTTACAGTTATTAGGAAATACACTGAGGCACAAATTAGGTTTTGGGCAAAAAATACTTTCAACATAAAACAACATGAAAATTTGCACCTACAGAAAAATAAATGACAACCCTATTACTTTTCCAGAGACCTAAATAGCTTCAAAGCTATTGGGACTCCACATATAAATTGAGGTTAAGTTTGATTTAAAGAAATATATACATATGTATAATATGCATATTAAATGTCTGTCACACACACACACATGTGAACAAGAAAGTAATTTAAAAATTAAGACAATGAAACAAAAAACCTGCCACAAATCAACAGTTATTGAATTACTTTAAGATACTTAACAGTGCAAGCCTGTGTATCTAACCTGTATTTAATTTTTAAAATTAGAGTCCATCCTTATGCAGAACAAATGATGATCCTCTTGAAACTATAAAAATGTGCTAAACTGAGGTAAACATATTTTCTTTGAGTATTAGAGCTATAAAAAGGGAGAGAATTTTAAAAATGGCACAGGGGAACCAAAAAAATGCATTTAGTATTAGAGTGACAACTTTTCTAAAAGTACTTTTATGAAAATGAAACTTTCAATGTCAGTTCTGCATTCAGCTATAAAAATCACTATTAACTTGTTTTAAGTATTCAAATCTAGGGAAGTGTAATTTTCAGAGACTAGTTATCGCTCTGTTTAAAAATATATTCTCATAGATGGTGTCTCAGTCTATCCCTGCTATTATAATAAAATACCACAGGCTGGGTAATACATAAATAATAGGTATTTATTTCTCATAATTTTGGATGCTGTGATGTCCAAGATCAAGGCAACAGTAGATTCAATGTCTAGTGAGAGCTTATTCCTTGCTTGCTACATGGCACCTTATCACTGTGTCCCCTGGAAGGAATGAGCATTATGTATCCTAACGAGCATTATGTATCTTTATGTGAAAGGAATAGAAGAGAAAGGGACAAACCCTCTCCCTCAAGCCTTTGCATAAGGACATGAGTCCTCTGCTTAAGGTAATTTTTATAGCCTAATCACCTCCCCAAATTCCCATCTCTTTATATAATCACTTTGGGGATAAATCTCAACATATGGATTTTGGAGAGATACTTACAACCAAATCACAGCAGATGGCTTCTTAGAAATATATTTCAGTATTGAATTTGTTCATCATTCTTTAAAACTTATATCAACTGAATTGAATAAATTCCAATCAATGTACCTATGACTAAATCTATGACCCATACATGATGTTATTAATCACTCTCTTTAAACAGCAAGCATCTTGCAAACACTAGTAACACCATTTTGGAACTGGAAAGCAAAGACAAAGCCATTTGAGCATTTTTGAAACTCTCCTTAGAACTGAACATTTGAGCAGAACATTAGATTGTGTTTTTCCACTGCTGACATCAGTCCTATGTTGATTTGATTCTTTTAGAGTAACTTGGCTTTGTACATGTCAGGACGCCCAAAGGTCAAGTGTATGGAAGTAATATTGACCACTCTCAATGGTTTCCAGCACAGCTTCTATTCCAGAAAACCTGTATGTTAGGAAAATAGCACCCCATATCCCCGAGGTTACTATTTGTGATAAAACCCTTATGCCACAATAAAGAAAAAAATACAGCATTTAAAATAAACAATGAATAAATACCTAAAGTGTTCAATATTTGAGGCCATCAAAATGTGAACCAACTCCAGCACAAATCAAATACTACAAACCAGCCTTCAGTTTTTTTTTTTTTTTTCCAGTGTTACCTTTTCTGAAACCAGATTCTGTTCCAATTGATGAATATTTCTCACAATAATACTTTCTGTAAAACAAACAAAAAAACCTTTGTTTTATTTCAGAATAAATTATTTAGAAAGATTCACTCAGTTTTGTTTGAAAGATATTTACAGTAGGGTAGGTACAAGCTTCTGTTGGACCTGAAAAGGCAAAACAAAACAAAAAAAAATTATGACTGTGTAGTATGTTGTAAATTTATCATCATTATTATTATTTTTTCAAAATAACTTATTCTTTGTTTTGCAAAAAGGAAAGGTCATTTAAGTTGCCCCATCTTTTTTGTAAAGGATTCAAGAACAGAACTAAAAAATGCCTCTCTATTTATTTAAGCAAATTCAGTTCATTCCTTAGTGTGAACAGATACCATAGAAAGCATGTGAACTCATATCTAGACACTCACTTGAATTTTCCACATGGTTGTCTCTAAATCACCCATGTAAGGAAAAATTTTGAAATAATTTAAAATGGATCAAAAAGATTATTGGCTACCTTAAATGGAAAATTAGATGCTGTCTAATTCGCCCTTCTTATTCATTATCTCTGAGCTTTACCATCTTATAAGATGAGATGCATGGTAGCAATGTAAATTATTCTTGTCCCTAGACATGCAAATGAATTTTGTCTCATCAAGTACAATTGATTTCCTTTCTTCCCTGTAGAAGAAGCATGCTTTGCATGTACCAAACAAATTCATCTCAGCAATCTTAATTGTCTCTATATATGTCTGGTCATTTGGGTGTTCCTTTGAACCAGTTGTAACATCTTACCAGTCCCCTCATTAATTAATGTGCTGAACAGACTCTTTGGCATATGTTAATTTCATGTTTGTTTGGGAGCTATGATTTTTACCTTTGTAAAAATTTCCTTTAGCACTTCATATTTGGATTAAATTTGGACCTGGTCCTTTATCAGTGGTTCCTATTCAGAAGCACCATATCCATTATTTCATTAATATATGTTTCAGGAACAATAGATCATCTGCAGACTCTTCCTTTCATTTTTCTCTCTTCTCCCTATTCCATATCAAACCTGTTGCCAAGATTCTCCCTAACAGTTTCTCCTATTCAAATTCATCAACTCTAATGGACAGCAATATCCAGGTTTCTAGCAGTTGTGTATACATTTATGCCATGACATTCCATTCCACTTTATATCACTTAAGACTTTTTGAATAATGTCAAAAACTTTAATAAGCAGTATTTCAAGTAGACAGCCTCACATTCAATCAATTTCCAGGCCCTGGATATTCTAATTTTTAAATATCTCTTCAGAGGATCTACTTTGTTCACTTTTCACCATTACTACAACCATAACATGGAGAAAAAGCTGGAGTTGGATAACAATAGAAGGAAAAGGCTCAGTTAAAAGAAAGAAAAAAAAAATATTGTTAAGTTTAAAGAAGATGGTCATGGCATAATATAAGTTAGTGCATGTGTCAGGGCTGCTGTCTTCAAGATTCAAATGCCATGGATTTGTGCAAGAGTGCTTGTAGGGCAAAAAGAAAGAAAAGCAGTGGTTCAGCAAGCATTTGCGGGAAGAGAAAAATTTGCTAATCCATCACTTCAGGGAGCTCATGCAGTATCAGAACAAAAGCCAGGTGGCTGAATGTACTTATTATCACTGTATATTGTACACAAATATCTTTTATTTGATTACTTTGACAGAAGCCAGCCAAACCAATCCAAAAAATACAGTGAATTGCTATCAACATTTGGCTGTGTTCTCAGGACTAACCAAAGGCATTATCTCCTAAGAAGTATACAAAGGGAACTTGAGTTACACTATGCTTAAGATGTCACTATTTATATTTTTGAAAATGGTAAAATAATTTTTAAAACATTGAAATAGTTTTGATCTTAATGTAACTCCACAGTTTAATCGCTCAGCATATTATTTGACGTCTGATGCTAATTGTCAGAATCTTCAGCAGCAAATACATCAGAATTTTCAAGCTTATATTTGAAACCTCATGTGGAAAAGGAGAAGCAGAAACAAAACATTGGAAACTGAACTGATTATGCATTAATACCTTATTATATATTTGTTTGTTTGTGTTAACATATTTGGTCATGAAGTCGGTGTTCCTTAGTATTGTTTAAGACAGCTTTTAGGGGCTGGGAATGTAGCTCAAAGGTAGAGTGCTTATCTGGCAAATGTGAGGTCCTGATTTCAATCTCCAGAATTTCAAAATTAACCAACTAATCAAAATATATCTCTTTTAAAACATGTTTGTGAATGTAGTTTCTATTTTGTCTACTTGTTTGATTTTTGAGAAACAAACAAAGAACAAATCCTCCCTTATATGGGAAAAGATGAGAGATCTCTGAGTTGACAGTTATCAATACTGTTACAAAATTCCCATAAATATTGTCTGAATGGAGCTACCATCCCATGGTATAGATAATATTTAATAACTCAAGGTAGTGCCATGAAAATATTTTCTTTAAAATGGAAAAGCACTGTATTTTACACTTTTATGCAAGAGATAACTCAGATGTGAATGCTTTTTTTCTATTCTTCAACTTAATATCTCTGATTTTGAATGAGGAAACAGTACAAACTATGCCCTTGCAAAATATCACATGGAAAGAAATTGTACAATTACAAGGTTTTTGAATGATGATATGGTAGCAAATTAACAACTTTTGATTCTTTCATTCCATTTAACACTTATGATAATTTTTTATGGGTGAATTATAATTATATATAGTAGTGAAATAATTATGCCATATTCCTACATGCACGTGAGGTAACTTGATTAGTTTCATTTCCTACTACCTTCTCTTTCTCTTCCTTATTCCCTCCCACTACTCTATTTGCTCTACTGTACTCTACCAATCATTTTCTTATCATTATTGTTGTTATTATTAGTGCATTGTAATTATATACATAAGTAGGATTCATTGCAGTATATTTGTACATAGACATAGCAAAATTGGTAGAATTCATTCCCCAGTACTTCCCTAGGGCCTTCCCTCCCTCAGATCTCTCAATCTCTTCTCTTTTTTATTCCAAAAACATTTTTTCTGTAGTTACAGATAATATTTTAAGAGAATGATTTCACTTAAGATTTTGGTAGATTTGACTTCCACAAGGGTGCTCAGGTCAAGGGATAAATGGCAATTAAAATCAATCTATGTTGTGTTTGGAAAATCACATATCCTGGATAATGAATGAGTCCAAGCGAGCAATGCATATTTTAAAAAATCAAAAATATATTGTCAAAAAGTCTACAAGTTGCCATATTGAAAGCTTAGAGCTATCCTTTAAGGAAACATTCTGAGAGCTTGGAAAATATCTTCATTATAAAAAATATATATTTGTTTAGGAGCTATGATCTTTCATTTTTCCTCTTTCTTAATGTCCCCAGAAGATTTGAACCTGAAATAGGATATAAAAGATGACTTTATATTATCTTTGTGCCAGATTGGTTTCATTATGTTTAAATTTAATTAGGTTATTTTGAATTAAGTTTAACCCTACTATAGATTTTTAACTGTCTACACCATTTGTGTTTCTTTAACCCTTTCTGTCCCAACATCCCATTTGTGAAATACTTATTAAAACTGAAATATGGCATATAATATGTAATGATAAGAAAAATAATTACATTAATTAATGTTAACATAATATGCATTAAATGTATAAGCTCTAGATTCTGATTTCCAACCTATTTTAATGCATCTATGTTGATTTCATTGAAATATTTACAAAATAAAAGAAAATTAAAAGCTTGTGACTTAATGGGTTAAATCCTACTTCTGTCGTGCATTGTTTACTTATACTTGATAATTAATAAATTGCTAGATAATTATGCTTTAGTTTTGGTCAAAAGTTATATGGAAAACAGTGTGCACAGCTGTACTCTTAGCTTTCAATACCTTGAAATTCCTGGTATATTGTTGTTTACCAAAAGTGACATGGAATTTTTACCTACTCATCTTTAATTATAGGAATATGAGGCTGATAATGAAAATTGCAACCTATGTTCTGATAGCAATATCATAGGTATATAAAGCATCACAAGCTACAGTAGTTATTTTTGTTTCTCTAAAAAAGTTATCTTCTTAAAATAAAACATTAAAATTTTAACAATACTAAGGGCCAAGAAATATTGCAAAATATTATAAAATTAAACAAATGTGGTGTGCAAGTATATGTGCCTTGACTGATTAGAAAGCATGTTTCTTAGCCGGGCGCGGTGGCGCACGCCTGTAATCCCAGCACTTTGGGAGGCTGAGGCAGGAGGATCGCGAGTTCAAAGCCAACCTCAGCAATGGCGAGGCACTTAGCAACTCAGTGAGACCCTGTCTCTAAATAAAATACAAAAGAGGGCTGGGGATGTGACCCAGTGGACGAGTGCCCCTGAGTTCAATTCCCAGTACCACAAAAAAAAAAAAAAAAAAAAAAAAAAAAAAAGAAAGCATGTTTCTTAACAATATTAGAATTAGAGATGGTTTGCAAGGTGTATTTTAATCATTTTATCTTCTGAAGCCTGCAATCAATAGAATCAAGCACATTGAGTAGTAGGATCTTTCATTTTTCCTCTTGCATATGCCATCTCAACTCTAAGAGTTATTTGTTCCACAGAAGTAAAAGTTATTGCATATTATTATTGCACAAGAATATTGTTTAAGTTAATTATTGAACTGATTTTATGCAAGGAAACCTGAAGTAAGTTTGTTCAGATTCATTTCTGGATTTACTGCAAGAACAAATTTGGGAGAGTCTCCTCTTCCTTGATAGTCTCCTGTTTCAAAATCTGTTTTCTCTCCCTTTTCCTCCCTCTATTCCAGCCTTCATGACCAGGTGATCCATCTGTTCTAGCAGGCCGTTTTGCTGCTGTGACCAAAAGACCTAACGAGAACAATTTAAGGTGAAAAACTTTATTTGGTGACTCACCGTTTCAGAGATCTGAATCCATAGACAACTTGTTCCATTCTTCAAGGTGAGGCAGAACATCACTGGGGAAATGTGTGATTGAGAAAAGCAACTCAAGACATCACACCGAGAAGCAGAGAGAGTTTCCACTAACCCTGAACAAAATATTATACCTCTAAGTTCTGCCCCTAATGACTAACCTTCTCCAGTCACACCCTACCTAGCTACAGTTACCATCCAGTTAATTCCTATCTGGGGATTAATTCAGGAATTGGGTTGAGGCTCACATAACCCAATCATTTTACCTCTAAATTTTTCTTGTATTATTTCACACATGAGCTTTTGGGAACACAGCATATCTAAACCATAACACATCATCTAAGGTCTTCCTACCCTTCCAAATGTGTCTATCTAGCACTGCTAATGTCAGATTACCCATCAAACAAAGCTAATTGTCTGAAAATTCTCTCTGTAAGACCCAGGATATATATTTGCTATACTGATTGACTAATCTCTGCAAGTTCTCATCAACGAAATATGCCTATGATAATAATGTGCATTTTAGGAGTTTCTTATGTAAATAATACTCTTTATTTCTTTCACTAAAAATTAATTTGGGGATTTTAATGTGTGGGGAAAAATATTCTGAGCTTCTAAGAAGAGATAGCATAGTTAACTAAATGCATAATTATAGAGTCAATTTGAAAAGTAAAATATCAGTTTGGGAGTCAAAAGAGTTGTCTGAGGGTCCCAGTCCAAGCACTATGTACCTGTGAGATCTTGGCAAGACACTGTATCTCTTCAATGTTCACCCTCATTTCCAAACTACTGAGAAAGTTGGGTCAGATGATTTTTCAAAACCCCATCTGTAGCAAGTCAGATGTATTTCTTTATAAGTCTCTAATTGCATAATACTAACACAAGTCCATAAGGAAGTGATTAAATATAGGCCACATAAGTATTTCATATGACATGTTCAATCTCATTTTTTTAGCTAAAAAGAGTATTATAAACTGCATATTTAAATTACAACAAAGATCAAAAATGTTAAAAATGACTTTCAGATTTTTCACAGTTTGAAAACTTCTAGTAGTGAATAAGACATAAATTTTCTGATTCTATTTAAACCAAGGTTCAAGGTGAAAAAAAGTTATCTTCTGGGGAAGATTTCCAGAGATGACTTCTGAGTCTCTGCAAGAATTAACATATGTGTCTGCTTAATGATTTGTTAATGCCAAAACCTATGACTAAGGAAATCTTGATAGTGCTCAGTACACTGTAAATAGTTGGCTATTGTGCTCGTGAACTGTACTGGGCTGCTCTTACAAGCATTCCTGGGTACTTGGTTTCTTTTTGACAGACTCAGCATTTGCCTGCACTAATTACAAAGAATTCTATGCCCCCAGAAAATAACTAAATAACCTGCCTATCTTTTATTTTCTCCAGTCAAAATTAAGGGGAAGAGGAAAAGAGGGAGAGAAAGAATAAAAGGCTCTTCAGGTGACAATGAACTTCATATGAACAGTGATTAGAAAATCAAATTGAACCTATCACTTCACAGTTGCAATCTGTAATAGCATCACAATTTCATTCCTATAGTTGTGAAACCATATATTCACCAATTCTATGAAAAACTGTGAAAGTCAGAGAGTCCAGAAAAGTGTTAAAAGAATGGAGACAAAATCTCCTTGGTTTCATTTTGGTGATTGGGACTGAAACTACCTGGTTTAGTTAATCACATTTCTCATATCATGGTACATAATTTTTATTGTTTCAGACAAGAAACTTGTCATGAGTTCTTAGTAAATTAACACAGTTTTCTATTACTTTCATTATCATTTTCTACAGCCATTTCTTTCCCATCTCATAGACAATGATTCCAACATGGATACCATGTATTTTTGCTTGTTTGTGATTTTGATAAACATGTAATGTTTTGTTTGAATATATATTTAATATATAATATATAGTATTACATCTAATTCTAATTAAAGTGTATTATTGTTTTACATAGATCTATGATTTTTATATTTATATGTTGTTATACACATATCTGGGTCATTATAATTTGACTGTGGTTGGTGTGCATTCAACTAACAATACCTACTCAAAGATGCTCCAGAGATGGATACCAAGCCTGTTTTCACTCTGTTCCACCAAAAAGATCTTCACGCATGTCCCTCATAAACCTGTGTAGCAATTTCTTTGGTATGCAAGGCCAGAAAACAGTTGGTGCCTAATAAATTATGCATCACTTTCCTTTGGCTATACTGATCTATGATACCATCAATTGGATGTTAAGGTTTTTGTTGTTGTTGTTGTTTGTTTGTTTGTTTTTTGGTACTGGGGATTGAACTCAGGGGCACTCTACTACTGGGCCACATCCCCAGCCTTTTTTTTTTTTTTTTTTTTTTTTTTTTTTTGGTATTTTATTAGAGACAGGGTCTCACTGAGTTGCTAAGTGCCTGGCCATTGCTGAGGCTGGCTTTGAACTTGCAATCCTCCTGCCTCAGCCTCCCAAAGTGCTGGGATTACAGGCATGTGCCACCGCGCCCAGCAGATGTTAAGGTTCTTAAACTTATATTTACATCAACACTTGACATCATGTAGCTTTCTCATTTCCAGTCTAAGGTTTAAGTTGATAAGTCTTAATTGGCATTTCTTTGAATATTAACACATTTGAGTATTTACTTATTTATATTCTTGTTTGCCTTTTGAATGACATGTTTTAATACTTCAATTGTGGATTTTTAAGTATACTGTGCCTTTTCTAGACATAAGCCCTTTGTTGGTTTTAGGCATTGCAGGCATCATTTCTGAATATATCATTATCTTTTAATTGCACTCATGTTATTCTATTCATCCCCCATATATATCTATTAATACCTGAGAACTACACTGTTAGAAAGAAGTGGGATAACTGAAATATAAACACTATGTAGTGTCAGGGAAATTTTGTGAGAGATACTAGAGGTTCAGGAATTAAACCTTCACATAGCTGAAGGAGCCTAACTAAATACCTCCTACCAAGAAAATAGTGATCCTAAATCATTAATTTAGGCATAAAACAAATTTATCAATTTATTGCTTAGTGGTTGTGAAATTCTTTCAAGCTTCTAACTTGAAAAGGTATTCTACGTTTTTGAATATTGACTTTATAGTTCTGACTGCATCGTTTCTTCCTAGGATCCACGTAGAATCCAATGCTGTGTATAATATTACGTGGGAATTTACTTTTATATTTCTCTAAATAGCAAACAGGTCTCCACAACACCATCCATTTAACCATTAATTTCCAATGATTTATATTGGCACCTCTAATTTCGATGAGACTCCTCAAAGCTTTGGAAGTGAACTCTATTTTCTGTAGTTTTTGTTTTTTACCCTTAGTATTCTATATTTTTGACTTCCCAGGATCTGATATAGTGTACTGTAGGTATGTTCCCACAAAATATGTGCAATTTGATATCAAACTTCCAAGACAGCTTGATACTTGGGAAAAACCTCTCTGAGTTGTATGCCACAAATCAAGATTCCCACAGGGTCTTAGCAGATCCTCAGCACAGCGTCATTCATCAAAACTTAAAATTATTGTTTTCAGAGACTATCTTATTCACCCTAGGCTCCTTTTCAATATTGTCTCTACTAGATGGGAATTACTCAAGCAACTTCATTAATGAGTTGTTTTTATAGTCATATATAAATAAAGTGAATACACTGGATTATTATAGAGAATGACAGAAAGAGGAAGTGATTTAGTCATATATCATTATCTTTTGTTCCATAAAAAAGCAGTGAAGATCATCTCAGTGTCAAAGAGATTAAGAGGACAAATAGCAGGGGGAGAGGATTATTTCATTCTCCTTTCTAACTGGGCTGGGTTCACCTTATCAGCCCAATATCAGTGGCAGCAGGACAGGTTTTATAGGCTGTTTCTCTTCACTATTTATAGAGGTGTGGTGCCTGGAGCATTTCATGATCATTTTTATTTGCACCAGTCAACCCTCATTAGCCTACTTTCCTAGGACAATAGAATTATAAAATCACTATGTCAGTCTGCCCTATCCTTTTCCACTAATAACTTCTGATCCCAGAGGCTAATTTCAACCAGACCTGGCAGAGTGGCAAAAGGCTTATCATTCCTGTAAAAACAAAGTTACAGATAAGAAAGTATGGCAGCCTGCACACCTCCACCCATCCATTGACCTGACACAGAGGCAGGTATAGCTAAAAGTCCTGAAGTGTGCAAATCGATTAGACACAAATTTGCTGAGTGAACTTGAAAATAATTTAATTTTAGCAAAGTATGTTCAGTTGAGTCTGTTCAAAATATAGTTTTAAAAATCCAGGTCCCAAAACCTGCTCACATAATCATCTGCAACAGAACTTTTTATTAGTTAACAAATATAAAATTTTTCAAAACACTTTTTGTAATCTATCCCATATTCTTATGAACTAGAGTCTTGCTATTGGACTGTCAAAAATAATATTTTCATATCCAATAATCATATCAGCAATAAAATTTTCCATAAGAGTAATGCTATTTTAATCACACCCATTTTTCCATAAAAACATGAATTTTAGAAACATTTTTAAGGGCAATAAGTGCTATCTTATTTGGTTTATACTTGACTGTAAATATGCTTGCTCTGCATTATACTTTTTGTTTATGAAATAGAAGATTTCAGCTGGGTTGGATTCTGTAGGGAATAACCTCCCCATTTCTCTAACACACAATTGAAATATTATGGAGATTGATACATTATTAGATAGGAGTTTGGCTAATGTGCATATGATACATGTAAGCTAAAGGTTCTCCTTAGGGAAAAGTGAGGGAAGTGTTGGCCAGTTGAGTTTCAGTTATTAAGGCATATCAGATGGTTTGGATAGCCTCTATCAGGGCTAGGTGCCAAGAAAAGGTCATGGAAATTGCTGAAATAGAATTCACCAAGAGTACAGGAAGGATGGTTTCTCCATTGAGGCCTGGGATCGTCAAATGGAATTGCAGTGCTGAGACTGCAGTACCCCTGAGACCCAGACTCTTCCTGACCCCAGCTTCCTGACCTCATAGCCATACACCTTTTGGGAATGAGTGTGTTGTAATACTGAAATCAATTTTATAAAAAAGCATACTGAGAGAAGTATCATTCCTTGCTCATGAAGAGCTACTGCAGTCTCCATTATGGAGTCAGTCCCAGGTGTGATGACAACACCAGAAAAAGAGGCACAGCCTATACCATTAAGGTCTGGACCTCAGGAATCCCCCAGGTAGGACTGACTACTGTGCCATACTACCACCTGCAGCAATGGGCAGGGCCATCTTTTAGTGACGTCTACGGTTGTTTATTTCTTTTTATCTTGTTTTTCCAAATGTAGGTCCTTTCTGCCAGTAGAATTAGTTTATTGCTCCAGCTTCAGGATTAGTTGGTAGCTGGGGAAAGGTGGTAGGTTCTTCAACTTTTAATGGCTAGACTAAGCAAGAAGAACTAAGAGAATTCTTGGGATTATTTCAGCATGGTTTAGCAATCCTTCTCTTTTTCTGTCTCTCTTCTCCTGTTCTTTCTAGTGGTTTGTGTGTTTTTTTTTTTAAACTTAAAAAATTTCCTAATGTAGGTAGTCATGTTTTTTTCATAATTTTGAACTTTGCTTATATATACTTGATTCAACTATAAAGTATTTATATATGTTTAAAAGTTTAAATAGTGGATTAACATTTTACTTATCTTTTGTCAACAAATTTGTTTAAGCAATATTGTGTTTTTCTGACATTCCTCAGTATGGATATAACTCTTCTGCTAATTTTAATGGCCATATTATTTCACAAACAGTCTTTGCTTCTTAAATTTTTTTTTCTACTTAGAGACAATTAAAGGGTTTCTTTTATTCCCACGACAAGCAAGAGTAGAATTGCTTTGTAAAGGTTATACGAGTCTTCAAATTTCTGGGTATTGCTAAATTGCTTTTTAAAGTGATCTTAATAATTTAGACTCCTATTTTTTCTAGTGTTTTTAGATTGCAAAACAGCTCTGTCAATTTCAAATATATTATTGTTTTAATTAGTGAAGCTAACAATCTTTTCCACTTTTTATTGAGCATTCAGTTTTCTCTTCCTGGTTATCTGTTTATATTCTTTGCTTTTTTCCCCTTTTAAATCAGAATTTGATTTTTAGAAAGTGATTATATCTCTGTATCTATATCTATCTATCATATCATTACATATTTTAATAACATGTTACATGACTATTATCTGCATTATATAATTATTCTATGTATTTTATTGCATATCATATTGTATATGTAATGTACATGTGTGTATGTGATATATAGTCAAATGGCCACATAATGACTGATATCTCTTAATATGCACAAACTTTGTATTCCTTTATACTTAGTCATCAATCAATTGTAGGTAGTTCTCTGACACCAACAATAATCTCAGTAAATTCTGAGGTTAGTTCCTAACATTTTTTTTTAGCTTTTACCTAGTCTTTTGAAATGTGCCTCCGAGGGGCTTAAGCTGCCATGCTGGAAACCCCATGTGGAGATACTACATGGGGAGGTCCTGAAATTACATCAAGAAAGATGCTAATGGAATAGGGAGCAGAAATAAACCATTTTCTGTCAAGTATTGCTAACAGTTAAATTAGTGAGCAAAGTGAAAGATTTTTATTGCTTTAAATCACTTAGGGGTGTTTAGTTTAATAACAATGCATAAATTAAACTGTTTTTGCCTGAATCTCTCTCTCTATCTTATTCTATCACTTATGTAGTTACCTATTTACCTGTCTACATAAGTGTTTACACACATCCATGTTCACGATATCAATTTTTTTCTTTTTTTTCTATTTTGTACTTGGGATTAATCCCAGGGATGTTGTACTACTAAGCCACACCCCCAGGCATTTTTATTCTTTTATTTTGAGACAGTGTCTTAGTTGCTAAGAATGGCCTCAAACTTGTGATCCTCCAGCTTCAAGATCCCAAGCTGCTGGGATTACAGTCATGGGCCATTGCACCCAGTTCAGGATATTAATCTTTAGTGATTTAAATGGATTGGAAATTTCCTCTGCTATGTTATTTTATTTTTTACATTGTTTTTACATTATTCTAGCCTCATACAATATTTTCATTTCAGACAAAATTGTCATTCTTTCCCAAATGGCTTTTGCTTGTTTTATCTTTTAAAATAAATTATTTCCTGCTATAATGTCATAAAATGATTTCCAGTATTCTCTTGTAGAAATTTTATAGGTTAAAAAAAATGTTTTGCCTTTAGTTGATACTTTATCTAAAAATATTTGCGTGTATGACATGTTGATTTGATGGAATTTTATCTTTTTTCATATAGATTACTAATTTCCTCGTTGTTTGCAGATTAATACACATTCTCCTACATTTTGTAAAGCCCCTATCTTATTTCTGTTTGAGTTATATGTTTTTGGCATCCACATTTTATTTTATTGTTTGCCAAAAATGACACTATTTTGAGTGATTTTGCATTCTGTTGATAGACTTCTTATCTCAATTATGTTTGGTAGCTATTTCTCTTAAAATTTTAAAGGCTCTTTTAATTTTGAAGTTCTAGGTAGTAAAACTAGTTACACAGGGTAAAGTTTAAATATTATCTTTGAAGATTTCTAATTGTGAAACTCTGGGAAAATTGTTGAACTCTCCTGAACTTATTTTATTATCTGTATATTAGAGCTAATTATATTTACTTCAAAATATTGCATAAGGACAAACAAATTATCTAATGCAGCATCAGGTCCTCAGCTGCTCAACATGTTTAGTTCCCTTTATCTGCATGATGATTTGTAGCTTCCTCAGAAACAGACTCCTCTAAGGCCCCTCGATGTCCTCCTGGAGTAGGATTTTCTTGTTATAAAGTAGTAACAGTCATCAAATAATGATGGTCATAAAACTATTAATGAGAAATACTGTAAAATATTATAGAGAAGTATTTATAATAAAATACCATTGATTAAATTAATATGATGAACTATCAGAATAATTTCAAATTTAACTTACATTAAAATGCATATGGTTTCTGAATTATCAAGAGCAAAATAATCCAAATTAATGCACAGGTCTGAATTTGGGGTGTTGAGGGACCTCTATTTTTAAGAAGTCCATGTCAGACAACACTTATGGAACACTTGCCAGAAGTTTCTGCCTTGTATATCTTACAAGTTAAAAATATGCATTAAGATAAATGTTCCTCATGGTGAGTTTGTTCACCATTCTGTATTCGGAAGTGCTCTCTGTTATTTACCAAACCTGACTAAATAGAATAAACAATTTTTATAAGCCACCATAATAACTGATTTATAATCTACTTATTTTAGGAAAAGAAAAAAGATTAGTATTCTTACATTGAAATGGCAAACATATTTCCCAACTATTGTCCAAAGTATAGATTATTTTATTGTGCCATATACTTTATTAATAAACTAATAATTAGTGCTATAAAAATCATAAGTAACATTGAAAACATTTTTTAAATAAGTTCCTTCTCATTTTTAAACCCTCTTCTTTATTTCCTTTCCTGCTACCCATTTCTACCCATTTTTGTGTTGTTTTCCTACAAGTTGCTTTCTGTTTTTAAATTCATTCTGTTTAGACAGAAAGAAAAAAAAAAAAAAAAAAAAGAGCAAGAATGACCTAAGTCCTGATTATAGGTACCTGTGATTTACAGTGAAAACAAATCAGACTTGGCTTTTCCTACAGATGAGCTCATGCTCTTCCATTTTCCTTACTGGAAACAAAAAGAGAAAGTCAGGGAAGAAATCCAAATCAGAACATTTATCCCAATGCCAATAATTTTATTCCAGTGAAGACACTTTCTTGTGTCTTCAAAGAATCTTTCATCCAAACTTCTCACCCTTGTTTGCTACTTAGAAAAAAAAAAAAAAATGCACAGAACTAGAAACTCAGAAAAAAAACAAAGCCAAGAAATTCAAACCTTTGACAGATGAATACCAAAGTAATATATCTTATTATAAGTTCATCATTATTATTCTTTACATACATACACATACACATGTGTGTGGTGGGGGAAGAAAGAGAGAGAGAGAGAGACAGAGGGAGGAGGAAGGAAAAGAAAGAAGGTAACAGCCATATTGCAACTTACTTCATGGTGTAAAAACTGTATATAAAACTGTGTAAAAGTCCCCAAGGCTTCTTGTTCAACTTCCAGTAGAAGACAAACTCTGTGTTATGAACTGCAGCCTCCCACCCACCCCTAGGTTGTAAATGGGCATTTCCTATTGTTATAGAGCCAGGCCCTTCAGAGAAACTGAGGCAGCCCAAGACCTGCCTCTTCCAACATGATCCTTGTGACCAAGTCAGAAAGATTTAAGATGTGTCACTCAGAGTAATAGGCATGAGTTTATTGAAGGAATAGAGAAAAGGGAAAGGGGTCACTTTCAAGGGAGAGAGTGGATCCTCTCAGAGAGAAGAGGGACAATGTGTCTCTCCTGCACTCCAGTTTTATGGGGATCCCATAGAAGTTTCCAGAGAGTCCTGCCTAGGTCCACACCTCTTGACTTTTGACTGACAGTAGGTTGACAGACTTTCAAATCCACACTGTCATGGCAACTCTAGGTCACCTTGGCCCATGCTGACAGTTGTAATTGGATTCTTCACCATACATTCTTACAGATTTTATGGTTAGGATTAACTATCTTTCTAGAGCTTCAGGATCTGGTCACAAAAGTCTCTTCCTTCTGTGTAACTTGGGTTTTTCTTATCAACATTATTTGGGGCCTGCATTTCTCCTGCAAGTAAACAGGTAGTTTGCTGAGGAATTTGACATATCCTATCCACTGAGACTAGGCAGAGCTGCAGGTTAATTACTTTGTGGAAAAGACAGCATGTGGGGATCAGCACAGTGGGCCCATTTTATAGAAATATTATCTTAATCTCGTGCTCCTACCGTTCACATCTGCTTGACCCCTAGCACTGTTTCCACTCTCTCCCATTTGTAGCACAAAGAGGAATGTTTGAGGTAATAGTCAATTTGATGAACAAAATCACACTAATTTGCTAAGAGATGCTTCAATCAAGTATTGTTTCAGTATTCATCCACTTAGATTTGAGGTTTAAAAAGTGACATTCAGCAGGCCATGAAGGGCTTTGATTTACAGATAGGGGAATGTCTCTGGTGGAGCAATAGAAAAGCATCAAGATGTGTTCTTCATCCTGTTGGGAATGGTATGTTAGGATCTGCTGAGGCTCATGGGATGTATTGTTTTCCTTTAATATGATCTGCTGTCAGCTACTCACTTGTTCCCTTATCTGCTGCTAACATCACTACTCTTGATAGTCTTCTTCTGTGTAGCTTAAGATATGATAGTCACTAGACCTGAGCAAAATAACCCTTAGTTTTAGGGAAAAAGCCCTTCAAACACATGAGCAGTGTTTAGAGCACTTCCTGATTCTTTCTCTCAATTATCTTTGACTTTCATGAGTCACAGTTCAGTTGTCACTTGACCATCTCAAATCTCTAATAATACACTTTCAAATGGATGATTCTGAACCCGTAAATTCAGTCATATCTGGCTTTCATAAGGATATCAAATTTTTCAGTTGCTCAAAGAATGTTGGTTACAATCTAAATCCCTTCATAGATTAATGACCAGATTTTTGAAAAAACTGGTTTGCACAGGGATTGAACACCTTACATGTGATATTGTTTTGGTGCTAGGACACTAAGGAAACAGGAAATTAATTAACATCAATCGTCTAATACTTATTAAAGTAACTTTTTATCACTATGAAATCTCTTTAGCTCAATTTTTATAATATATACATATAATATATAACATATGCAAATAATATGTACAATGTATCAGTTTGACAGACATGTAGGTGGAGATATAAATGACTAGTAAGAAGCATTTCTGGTCCCTGAGGTTCTTAAATATTAAAAGATTTTGAAGTGAGGGTTGAAAGAGATCTTTGAGTTTTGTGAGTCAGCATGGTAGGAAACCAGGTCAAAAGAAAGAAATTAGAGAACATAGAAATTGGCAAACAAATTAACCTAAAGAATGAAAAAAGCAGGAAACAATGGCAAAGGATGAGTTGGGAAAAAGCAGTGTGTATGTTGGGGGCTAGGGGTGGGTAAGAAATAAAACTCATACAGGTCAGGACTAGTGTTTGAATATAATAGGGCCAGTTTTGAATTAAATGCATGTTATTTGTCCTATATAAAGGAGGAAAAGGTGTATAACCTGAAACAGGTCATTTGGCTAACAGGCCTCCAGAGAGAGCCCAAGTCAACTTCTGAGTGCCAGACACACACGCTAATTAAAAATACATCATTTAGTAACAAGTGGGCTTGCAAAAGCCAACACAAAAGAAACGGAGTTATACATAATTGAATATGTAGTTTTATCTACCAGGCTGCATCTTTCTAAAAAGATTGATGTAGTTACATGCAAGACATAGTGAAAATACTGAGCATAAATGGGTATTAAAAATTAATGCTCCTAGTATATACAGAGGTTAACTTTTTTTTCCCCTAAAAGGAAGAATGTCAGTGCATCTCAAATGCTACCCTGGTTGCTTTTCCCAGACAACTGCAGCCTTGAGTCCTCCAAGGTGCATGATTTCTAGCTCATCGATCCTAATTATGTTGCTTCCCCACTTAGGGTTAAATATACCTTAATGGATCTTAAATCTGCCCAACAAAGAGGCTGGCTTAGAGACTCATCTTACCCATGACATACAATTATTAATTAATGAGGGTCGCTGCATAAGAGGATTGCAGCTGATCTGTGTAATAAGGGAAATCATTGCAGACTGAATTATGCGCTGTAGAACAGGAAAGAGTACATTTTATTAGAATCATCAAAATTTCCTGTTTCCAAACTAATTAACTTAACTCTTTTTTGTAGTTTAAACAAATTGTGTTTATGTCTTTCAGGTTGCTGCAATTTCCTTCTAGCAAATAAAATGCCTGTGTCTTTTCATTAAAAGCAATAAGCTTCCTTCCTATAATAGATAAATACTGTTCTGGAATCAAAGTTTCTCCTTTTTAGTGTTGGGTGGGAGTCAAGTAGAGTGTGCAATGTCAATCTGTAGAGCTTGAGTCAGTGTTGGCAGCCCACAGCGATGGGAAACTAGCAGAACTCTCTGTAGGCTCCATGCTGTCTCCCAACTGAAGAAAAATGCTTTACGACAGAGTGACAATTAACTTAAATCCACTTTTTCCCTTTTGGGACATTCTTTCCACCTGAACACACTCTGCTTTATCTAATATTATCTGAGATTTTGATTTGGGAATGTTCATCTCATGAGAGTATTCTTTTGAAGTTTGAGATCTTATTAAAACAAAGTATGTCTGATGACCTTAGCTTCAACTAAGTGAACTATATCACAGACCAGATGTGCAGAGTCTCTTGGAGAAAAGAACTGTTTGAAAAACAAAGCAAAACAAAACAAAATCACAATGCTTCGAGTTTAATATATTGACTTTTTTTTCCATTGGGGATATGCCAATTTAAAAAACACATTCTTAATAGAAGTATACAACATAGGATTCTTCCCCCAAATGCTGAATTAGTCAGGTCTATGGTTTGAATCTGAGCTCATACAGGAGTTAATCACCAAAGTTTAAAGTTAATGGTATTAAGAGATGAAAGTTAGTCTACTATGTTTAGAGATGGGGCCTTTAGGAAGTGATTAGGATTAGATAAGGTCATTAAAGTGAATACTGGTGACTTTAGAAGCTGAGGGCAAAAGACCATACAAACAGACAGACACACATAGACATGTTCAATTCCTGTCTACTGCCATGTGATACCATGTGTCTTTCTGGAATTTTGTTGGCAAGAAGACCAACACCAGAACTTAGCCAACACCAGTGCCAAACTCTTGAACTTCCCAAACTGAGAGTTAGATAAACCTTTTTCTTTTACAATGTTTGCCTGTCTCGGGTATTTTTTTTTTAAATAGTAATGATAAACTTATATAACCAAATGTGATGATTAAGATTTTCATACTTGCTTTTCCTTCAGAGACAAAAAGAGTGATATGTACTTTTTGAGCCAGTCCTGGATCCTATCTTTGATAGGAATTCAGTTGATAAGGACTGGGGAAGATGCATCCTTACAGATCCAGTTATCCAGAGTAGATTAGCCAGAGACTGACTCCTTAATTTCTTTGCATGGCAGCTTCCTCATATGTGATGTGTATTAGAACAAAGACATTGCTTGATGATTTGATGAAATAAAGTTGATAAGTCTCTGTGAATTTCCTGCTCAAAGAAATATGTCCTTGTAATTTAGAGTAAATATTAGTTTGTTAAATATCATAGCTTTGCAGTTTTCTTTTAATAGGATAATTGTCTTTGTTGTCTTCTAAAATTCACTTTGTTTTTTTACTTTTGGAAAAAATCTCATCTGTGACAGTTTTCTCTCCTTTGATCCATTACTCCCCGGGTTTATCCCTAAGGACGGGCTATTGCTATTATTTTTATTTGTCCACACTAACAATCTAAGTTCATGCAGTACCACTCAGGTAGAAATAATCCCAGAATGTAAGATTTCTCTACTGCTTAGCCAAAAACATTCTTAATTTGTTTGTACATTCCCTCTGCTGTCTCTTTGCCCTATCTTCTTTTTCAACAAGGACACAAGATATCTGATTTCTCAGATTCAATGAAAATGGATGTGATTTGGAGTTGAGTGGGAGAGCTTTTCTAATTTGGGATTATAAAAGTGTCACTAAGATCCTAGAGCAGCTTTTATAAATTTATGACAATAGTTACCAATTTACAATTGCTCCTTTGTTAAGAACACATTTATTCATAGAATATTAATAAAAGCTGAGGCAGGATTATTTACATAAATAAAAAATTATTACGAGCTTACAATATAAAAACTATAAGATCACTTTGTAAAGTTTTCTCTAATTAATCTCTAAAAATCTGTGGTTGCCAAGTTTCAGAGATAAACCTTCTTTAAAGTATCTTTCTTCCCTCCTTTTTCTTCTAAATGGCTTGATGTCAAGACAAAGTACACATACTTAGTTGATTCAGCATGTAAGTTTCAGAATTCTTTAGCTGTAGCTTTCTCACAAGTTAACTTTATTACAGTTTAGCTGATTAGGGAAAGATGTCAAAATGTAAATTATTTATTTTTTTGGTCATCCAACAAAATGGAATACTAAGTAGGTGTTAATTCTTCAGAAAATTGGATGGAGTGCTTCTTGGCTGGCCTGTTTTATTGGTAAATGAAGTTAACTGTTGTTATAACTTGCCTCTTTTCATGTGCATCTACCATTTATTCTCATCATAACTCTAGTTTAGCCAATGAGCTCTCATATTACTCCCTGGGTGAAAAATGTCTTTCTCTTGGCCCACAGTCTTGGCTTACCCTGGGCAGGCTGCACTGTCACTCTTAGCATACGCTTAGTTACATCTCAACATATATTTGTTTCAAGACCTATTTTTAGGAACATACATATATAGTGCTAACATTTATATATATATACATATATATACACACAAACAAACATATGTATAATATATATATAGTGTATAAGTATATACATGTTGGGTATAATGTGTATAATGTGTAAATAATGCTAACTTTAAAATATATGTTTTTTTATATATATAAAATGCATAAATATGCATTTATACACGTGTGTGTGTGTGTGTGTGTGTGTGTGTGTGTGTGTGTTTGTGGCTGGTAATGTTGCTCAATTGTAGATCACACAGGAGGATCTGAATTCTATCTTCAAAACTGGAAAAAAAAATAAAAACTCTCCATTTTAAGATGCTGGGTAATGTATGAAAATTCCGAGGCAAGATTTAAGGGCATCTCCTAGTTTAATACCATTTTTCTAATTTGAAATTTGAGATGGTCCAGTTTCATAATCAGTTAACCTTCAGAATTCTTTCCTCTCCAATTTTTGGATGTTGTGCAATATCAGGGTTCTTTCCCCCTCAAATAAATTGTATCATGTGTAAAACCTAGCTCTATTATAGAATAACATACAGAACCTACCACAGTGTTTTGAACATAGTAGGCATATGAAAAATGTTTACCTTGTTTTGTGGTTGTCAATGAATAGAAATGGTGATGTGTTTAAATTTCTGAAAAAAAAAACATGCATTTTAAAGGTCCATCTTATGTCACTATAAATGCATGATTTTAGTCAATATTCCAGATATTCTTCAGGTTTCTTGAGGTCATATCATTAGACAAACCATTTCATACAGCTCGAATCCCAGCATAGAGAGATGACTATTTTCAAAATTGCACTTATAATACATTTTCAAATAAGAGACAATTATAACTTAGGGTGTATTGTTAATACAACAGATAAAGAATTATACATATAATACAATATTTGTATCAACATAGACAAATCATTTGAATTACTAGTCCTAACAATTATTTGGTACCTAGCATGAAGAATTAATAATTACTTAATTCCCCTTAACTTTGTTTTTATACATGCCAGGGCTTTAGTGAATAAGTCCACCATTATTACTGAAATCTCGGGGCTGGGCAGAATCCACACTTACTACTTAATTATTCCTGTCCTGATTGTGGTAGGTGTGAAGAAAGTACATAAGAGAGGAGGAAAAATTCATCACCTCAATGCTAAAGGGCCTTCATAAAAATGCTTGTCTTTGCTCATGTTAATTAAAGGTGTTGGTAAAAGAGGTCATATCATTAGACAAACCATTTCATACAGCTCGAATCCCAGCATAGAGAGATGACTATTTTCAAAATTGCACTTATAATACATTTTCAAATAAGAGACAATTATAACTTAGGGTGTATTGTTAATACAACAGATAAAGAATTATACATATAATACAATATTTGTATCAACATAGACAAATCATTTGAATTACTAGTCCTAACAATTATTTGGTACCTAGCATGAAGAATTAATAATTACTTAATTCCCCTTAAACTTTGTTTTTATACATGCCAGGGCTTTAGTGAATAAGTCCACCATTATTACTGAAATCTCGGGGCTGGGCAGAATCCACACTTACTACTTAATTATTCCTGTCCTGATTGTGGTAGGTGTGAAGAAAGTACATAAGAGAGGAGGAAAAATTCATCACCTCAATGCTAAAGGGCCTTCATAAAAATGCTTGTCTTTGCTCATGTTAATTAAAGGTGTTGGTAAAATCAACTCAGGTAAAATTCTACAAATAATTTTCCTTAGAGTTCTTTCATTTTATTTTTTTTTCTTTGTTCAAAAATCACACAAGTTGTTTATCTGCTGAGCATATATTATAGAAGACTTTTAGATACATCATCTAGTGCATGAATGAATATAGTTATTGGCCAATCCATTTTAAGTGGATTTTTTATTTATACAAGTAAATATTGAATACTGATAATATGTTGTTCGTGACTACTGTTGTTATGTTAATGATGCAGTATCTTGTACTCATATAGCATGTTGACTTATCATAGTTTATCCTGTTAGTGAAGATTTTAATCATTAAAAAACATTCATTCATAGCCAGGCGTGGTGGCGCATTCCTGTAATCCCGGCACTTGGGAGGCTGAGGCAGGAGGATCGTGAGTTCAAAGCCAGCCTAAGCAAAGGCCAGGCACTTAGCAACTCAGTGAGACCCTATCTCTAATGAAATACAAAAAAGGGCTGGGGATGTGGCCCAGTGGTCGAGTGCCCCTGAGTTTTATTCCTGGTACCAAAAAACAAAACAAAACAAAACAAAAACAAAAAACATTCATTCATTCATTTATTCACTGAAAAAAAAATGTTTCTTGAGTTTCCACCTTGTGCCAGGCACTTTTCCAGCCACTGGAAAACCACAATGACAAAAACTGATCAAAATTCATCCTCAGTATACATTCTCATGAGTGACAGGATGAGCAGAAGGAAAGCAAGAAAAGCAGGACAGCAGACTTAGGGAATCAAGTCAACCATAGTGTGCTCACTGGAGTCCTCCTTCTTCACATGCAATAATTCTGCAAAGCATACATTGACACAGAGACAAAAAGGTAAGATATCCATGGTATTTTAAAAGCACATAGTTAGCATAACTTACTTTGCCTGAATGATGTTGAAATAAATGATTGTGTAAAATTTATATGAAAGCAAACATAACCACATGGCACTTTGGTTTGGAAAAGAATAAACAGGTCATATTATCATCAGTATAACTGTTTGAATTGAAAATTGTAATACATTTAAGATCCTAGTAAATTATGAATTAAATGACATGAGTTTGGCTGTTACAGAAATGCATGCAAGCTGTTCGTAACTTCATAAATCACTACTTTGGAATTGTGAACAGAATTACTGACTAGTAGATATTGATTTCAAATCACAACTTTTTATTTGTAAGCTGGATTTTAACATACAAGCTGAAAGATAAGAAAAGATAGGAAGTAATTTCCCTGAAATAAGAACGTTTCCAAAACAATGTTTCTCTGGTGAGAATTGCTTATGACACAAAAGCTATATTCCTAGCTATTCCTCTCACATCACCTTTGTAGCTCACTCAATCCCTTTCATATAGTAACCATTTCTTGGATCCAACACACACACACAAACACACACACTATTTTCACCCCAAAATAACTAATCTGAAGTTTTACTTAAATTCTTGATTGAAAACACCTTCACATGCATTTTTCAACAATACTTCTTTTGAAACCTCTAAATTTTTATCTATAGGATTAAGGCAATTCATGTCACAATTCCAATGACATTTTTCACAGAAATAAAAAATAATAATCCTAAAACTAATATGGAACTAAAATAGACCTAAAAAAATAGAAATGTTGTGAAAGAAGAACAAAATCAAGTCATCCTCATTGTGTGTCCTGATTACATATTGCATTACAGAGATCTAACGATCAGAAGAGTGAACGGGGGCATGAACAGACACTGAGACCAATACAACAGAATAAAGTCATACATGGATGTATCAACCATATGTAAAAAATATATATGTGTGTGCATATCAACTATATATATGTATATATATATATGTATATATATATGGAAAAGAATAGTCTTTTCTATTTTCAAAACATAAACTAGTGGGACTACATCAACATTTTGATAAAGTTATACAAAACAATAGAAACTATTAACAAACTGAAAAGGTAACCCACAGAATAATAGAAAATTTTTTTCAATGTTCAAACTATTTATTTATTTTTTTATAATAGTAGTATGTATTACAATTCATAATGCACATATACAGCATCTTTTTACATACAACTGTTTGTTTACAAAGTATATTCGTACCATTCAGTTCTTCAGAAAATATTATTAAACTATATATCTGACAAGTAATCAAGTCAAAATATATGAGGAATATTTTAGTTAGCTTTTTTGTCACTGTGACCAAAAGACCTGACAAGAAGAACATAGAGAAGGAAAAGTTTATCTGGAGCTCACACTCTCAGATGTTCAGTCTGTGGTCTACAGGTCTGGCACAAAATGAGACAGAACATCATGGTGGAAAGATGTGGTAGAGGAAAGGAGCTCAGGACATGGCAACCAGGAAACAGAGACAGATCATCAGGGACAAAATACATGCTCCCAGTAACCTACTCCAATCACACCTTACCTGTCTGCAGTTAATCCATATAAATGGCTTAACCCACTGATTAGATTATATGGATCACAAACTTATTATTTTGCCTCTGAAATTTTTTGCTTTCTTTCACACATGAGCTTTTGGAGGACACCTCATATACAAACCATAACGAGGAACTCATACAAATCAATAACACAACAAAACAAAACACGCAAAACTCTGTTTTTTCACTGATAGTCCAGGAGGTAATAGCTTTGGGATTATTAGATAATTTAAAAGGGGAAGTTAGTTGACCAAAAGAAAACAAAAAGATGGATAAGAGAAGATTTATTTAGGATAAAGGCCCAAGCATCTGTCCCAGAACATATAGAAACCCAAGAGACCCTTGACAATGTGATGAAGCAGTCATGGCCTAAAAGTCTTAAAAATGTAGTGGGATCCAGGATCCTGGGACATTTGAAAGGAAGGTCAAAAAATTTGGTGAGCTAACAAGATATTAATAAGAGATGATATCTACATTCACTGAAAGTATAAACATAACTCAGAAAATGCAGTGTCTTTTATATAAATATTATTATAAAGCACAGATTCAAAGCATAGATGTAAAGCTATTTACCAGATTGCAAGATACATTCAAGCTATGAAGCCTTTCATGTTATAAGGACCAGCTTGGGAATTAAACAAGAAAATATGTACATTTATGTCAGGATAGAGACATAATGATTGAGAAAATCAAACAAATATGACACATACTCACACTCACTCTATCTCTCACACATGCACAGAATTAGAGTCTGAGGATGTTATCTGCCTGCTTTCAGCATAGTCTACATTCCTCTATCACTTGCAGCTTTTCATAATAATAAAAGTATCTAATAATTACTGAGTATTTTCCATGAGTGAGACACAGTAAAATATTCATGTCTAGTTTTCTAGAATTAAAAAAAAAAAAAAAACCAAAGATTTAAAGCATGCTTTCTGGGTATAAATTAATAATTATATATTGTGTCCAACAAAATGAGATGAGGTAAAGCAAAAACAACATAAAAGAATATTTAATTTTCTTTGGAAACATAAGACTTGTGGACTTGGTCAACAGACAGATGAAGTTTAAAAATAGCATATTCTAGAGTAAACTAAAGCCTGAATTGTCATATAACACCTGCTTAGGAATATAGATTTCCTTATGATCTGAATGCAATAAAATACTGAAATTGGGGAGTTAAGTATTCCCATAGACCATTTATCACAGTGTCTGGTGCATACTAAGGGGAATTCATGCAGAAAGTGTGGGCATCAAAAATCCAACAAGAGTATTGGGCTTCCAGCCCAGTTACACTAAATATCAAGAGGCAGGAGAGGGGAAGAGCTGGCAGGTGTTCTGGCCACATGAATCAGCCTCCCCACTTTCTTTTGCTCTTGAAGATTGAAAACAGTTTTGTTTGTTTGTTTGTTTGTTTGTTTTTTCATTTGAGACAGGAGTCCTCATCACAGCTCATGTAGCCTGTCAGGGGGCCATATCTGGAAGGACACACATATTAGCAGAGATTTTCTTCAAGGGATGGTTTTAAATTGTTAGGTAAAAGTTGACGATGAACATTGAAAACTAAGCATGTTTCATATATATATATATGTACATATATGTGCGTGTGTGTGTGTGTGTGTGTATATAATTTTTTTTTATCAGACACAGTGAAGTTTGAGAAATTCCTGTTCAACAGTCAAATCTGGTCATAAGCATTTTAGGTAAGAAAATTGACTCTGAAGCAAGTTTCATTCAAGAAATGGCTCATTTTGGGGCTGGGAATATAGCTCAGTTGGTAGAGTGCTTGCCTTGCATGCATAAGGCCCTGGGTTCAATTCCCAGCACCTCCAAAAAAATGATTCATTTTGAAGAGATTTATTTGGACATTATCATGCATAAATATTCTTAGTAATGAATATGTGATTATTAGTATGACAAATTGGGATATGTAAAAGGCAGCTACTTTTCTGTCCACCTGAAAAGTGGGGATACACCAAATTATATCCTAATTGATGTATTAAAATAAATAATAAAAGGTATAGGGATTTAGCTTGGTCCTTGAAAGTAATTACTAAATAAATGTTATGCTTTTAAACATTTCACTATTCTGTTCTTTCACTATTCTGACAGATCATGACTAATATCACTATCATTTTTCATCATCTTTGCTTCTGTTTTTTTCCTATTCTTTTATTTGAAGTAAATATTGATTCATGGAACTATCCCCAAATATGAAAGCAGAAATTTCTGATATAGAACCAAGAACTCTGCATTTTAAAAAAAGTATGCAATATTTCTTACATTTAGAAGGGAAAGATGTACCATTAGTATTAAGTGGTCTTTTAATTGTGACATACACTTTTTGTCCTATTTATTTATGTTTCACTTTAAAAAACTGTTGTCTTCTATTTTAAGCAAAGAGGCTACGTGCTTCTTAATCCTTCAGGCTCATAATCATCCTTAACTGCCCACTCTTTCCTATCTCTCTACATTAGTGGGTAACACCTATAGATTCTATTTCCATACTAGCTGTGAATAGTTTGCATATTATACCATGTGTGCTCTTTAGACTAGTCTCAACTGCAAATAATAGAACAGTGGCCAGTTTTAGTTAAAAATAAAGATAACTTGTTGGCTTATGCTTCTCCAACTTCCAGAGGTACAGAAGGTATCAAGAGTAGTTTGATGGTTTGATGACAGCTTCTGATTTATCTCTGTATAATTCCCCTAGGTGATCCTCTTATTTTAAGGTGTTTTTCTATTTTTACTGTTGTTTTACTATTTTTTTCTTCATTTTTGTTAGGCAAGCTTAAATCCCATACCCATCCTGAAAAAGTCATTGTAACTAGGGAATGCCATGCTCTGACTAGGTGAGAACTCAATTATGTATTTCTTGTAGTCAACTTTGATTTGAAATGATCAATGTTTGACCTATCCTAGATGAAGTTTCAATTGTTTATCTGCATATAGGAACATGTCAGTCTGTAAAGCTACTACACAAACACAGGAGATATATTGAAACCTACAAGCAACACCAAGAAGATACCAATAATCACAGTATGCATTTTTTTTCTGTAATAAAGAAAATGGCTTAACATGAAGAACCATGAGATTTCTCAGTAAAAGAGTATTGGAGAAGGATGAAGCAGAGTACACCTGTAATCCAAGCTACTTGGAGGCTGAGGCTGGAGGATTGCAAGTTCTAGGCCAGCCTAGGCAATTTAGCAAAGTGTTATCTCAAAATAAAATATTAAAGCGCTGGATATGCAGCTCAGTGGTAGAATGCCCCTGGGGGTTGATCTCCAGTGCCGCCAAAACAAATTTTTTTTTTTTAAATGCCATGGGACATGAGCTCATGTTTGATCAATTTGATAATAGTTCAAGGAAATGGGGTTCACCTCTGGATTGAGTGTTGTCATAAAGCAGGGAGTATTGAATGACATATGGAAATTTTATATCTAAAATGCAAGGGGGACTCAATCAATTCTCATCTTTCTGAAGTGAAATGCATTCTGAAAAGCTAACTAGAAACTGCATTATGTTCTAAAAATGAATTAAGGATATGAATCACATTTTACTAATTTTCTAAATTGTGTTCAAAGTATTTAAGCATTGCTGCATGGGTAGTAGATGTGCAAACCATCTTTATTGATTCACATTGAAAAAATATTCTTCAGATAAACCAGTGTCTCTATGAAACTTTATTTGATTTACCCAAGATTTAGGTTGATTATGAAAATATGTATCATTTATATGATGACAATTTTGATAAAATGTATTTTAGGGATTTTTAATATACTATTTGGTTCCAAAACAAAAAATGTACACTAGTATTATTTTTGCACACTTTATGAATGAGAAATTGAGGCTACATGAAGCCTAAAATTTTATTCAAGGTCATTGAGATAGAATATGGCCATATCTATGTTTTCTACTATGTACCTCTGTCTCTCTATAGACATATGGACTTATTCCTTATGACTCTCTAGAAATTTTGTTTTGCAAAAGTACAGTAGCAACAAGATACATAGCATATTATTTTCCAACCAAGATTTGACTTCAGTGTAATATTGGAAAGTATATGAAATTCACAGAGTGTTGATGTTATGGGAAATATTAAACAACTAATCAACATTCAACTTCTCTGCCATTAATGGATCATAATAGAGATCAAATTTGTTTTATTTAAAAGGAAAAATGAACAAGCAAAACAAATGAGACATTTCTTTTGGTATCCAAATTCATAAGCTAATGCATTTTCATGCCTATATTCACAATATTAATCTCTTAAGATGTTTTATGTTTAGTTTATCAGGTTTCTTCATTGGATTAAACCCATTTTCTTTTAATGAAAATGTCACAATTCAGTATTAACCATACACTAATTTATTATTTTTTCATTGATTTTAAATTAGCTTTAGTGAATAAGTTCTCATAAATGTGACTACTAAACTTGAATCTAAGCTTTGCTGAAGAAATGAACATAAATGCACTAAAGTCCTGGGAAATGGAGATGCTCCAAAATGAAGAGATTTTAAATAGGAAATTCAGTTCTCAACTAACTCATGAAGTCATTAAAAACTTTTGATTTTGCCAGATCTTGAGAATGATAAGAAAGGAAAGATTACAGAAGTCAAAGAATAATGGTTACCAAGGAGGTTTTTATTTATTTATTTATTTTTCATTTTCACAAATCCACACCTTTTTGTTTTAATTTTTGCTATTGCAACATAATTTTCTTTCTGGAGTGTAATAGAAACATATTTCTTCTGTTCCTTATGACCAAGAAAAAGATGATGGGCCACATAGGAAGACATAATTTAAAAAAGCTTTTTTGGTGCCTTCTAAATTATGAAAGATATGGCCTAAAAACAAACAATTCTTACATGTCTTACCTCTTTTCTTTTAAGAAATTTCTCATCATTCAAACTTCCTTTCCAAAGACCTAATTTGAAATACTACTACTTTAATCTCAGTGGTTTTGTGTGTTATGTAAAGGAATAATAAATGTAAATGTAACATTTAAACTATCAGTAATTCATTCTGTAAAAGAAGTTCAAAGGAAACAGCAGGCTGAAGTTATTGATTAAGATGTGAATTTTCTGAGACATTATGCACAACTTTAACTTCTTTCTGATTCAAGAAGAATTTGTATGGGCATTGTCTTTAAGCAGAGTAACCAGTTAGAACCTGATTAACTATTGACACTTTAATTTTTATAATGCACATTCCAGAAGGAAATTATACCAAAGTGTATTTATTTTTATTCCAGCAAGGTAAAAATAAAAGACTTCTTATACTATTCACTCAAAATAAGCAAGTTGCAGGTATTTGGTAAGTTTTACTTGTCTATTAAGAAAAAATCTCATATATAAGCTTAGCTATAAAAAATTGTGTTTCATTTAGTATATGTGACAAAAGAGGTAATAATATATGGTTTTAATTATAGAATTGCAAAAATAAGTTTCCTTCAATGACAGTAACATCTGTTCAAAAAAACAAATAAAACAATAGGGAGTAAGTGTGCTTCATCCATTACTGACAAGGAAAAGGATGTTTATAGAAACATTTTAATCATTTAAATTGTTGGTATAGTTTGATGGCAAACTGTCTCTCCAAAACATATGTTTTTCATTGTTTAAGTCATATTTTTCCTTCTCAGCAGGGAATTAACTTGAACTGATATTAACATAATAAAAGAAAAATTCACTGATATTCATTTCTCTATAAACAGATGTTGGCTTCTATAGAGGTCAACGTAGAAGGTACCTACAGGTTAAATTAGAAGTAACTCTGCTAATGTTTATCAAATATTAAGCAATTGGTATATAATTTAGAGCAAAGTTTTTTATTCTCTCTGTTTATATATAGAAAAAATCTTGCCATTTTCCTTTTTTGGACTATAATCACTATGTATATGTGTCTGTATACATACACACATACATATGCACTTTTTAATTTATTGGTTTCCTTGACAGAATTGTGATAAATATGCCATTATCAATAGTGTTTTATTTTCCCCCTGAGAATTCAGACACCACTATTTTAAAACTGCTATAAATGAGAAAATTCCTTTGCTTGAAGTTCATTCCCAGTACAGAATGCAAAGCTTATTGTGAAAATGCCACACACTCTTGGCATTGCCTGAAACAAAGTTTAGATCCTTTCATCATCAAAAGCATTTATGAAAAGTCTTCATGTGTATAATTCTTGGCAAGCTACTGTACAAAATGATTCAACAGAAAGGCTGCTCTCAGCTAGAAGTAGACTATCTGTGAATTAGTGTCACCTCTGAGCTATGCTGATCATCAAATAGGAACCAATTATGAAGGCCTGGAGAGTAGCCATTAAAACAGTGTTCACAAGAAGTCATTCGATTCTACTGCACTGCTAGGCTGAAGTACATGCGGCAAAGATCACCATGGAGGCAAAGTTGTACCTATCTCAAATTATGCAATGCAGTGGTTGAGTTTTGGAAAGCATGAGCAGAGTTGAATTCCTTACATGCAGTTTTCTGGAAGGATAAATGTGTTTTAAGTCAAGGCATATTAACATACTGTAATGACTATCCATGTGAAGACCTGAATTAAAAGAAATACTCAGGACATTCCAAATAATTATGGTGGAAGAAAATAATATCTTTTAGGAATGAATGTGTAAATGTGTTAGGTATTTACAGAAACAATTTAAAAAGAGATCTGAAAGTACTTGTGAAGGTTAAAAGGAAATATTCTTTCACAGATGAGGTAAGAAATATGACAATTATAGAAAGCTAGACAGGATTTAGGACTTTAATTTATAGAGCTTGCAGAGATTTGCAGACATTTCAAATTTAACTTGACTAAAAACTGAACTTTCAGTCTTTGCCTCATTTTACAGGAGGGATCTTTGCTTAGGTCAAAAGGTTGGGAGTCATTCTTCAAAACTATTTTACCTCACACTCACAAAATAATTGACCTTATCTTTTTGATTAAAATAAATCAATTTGATTATAAAATATTTCTTTTTGTTTCTCTTTATTTCTATCAACCAATACTCTAATCCAAGTCAGGAACATTTCTTTGTTGGTCACTACAGTAGTCTCCCAACTGATCTCCCCACTTCTCTTGTCAGTCCTACCCATTCTCTATGCAGAGAAGAAAAATTAAAATTGTGCAGAAACTTATACTTGTGTATTTATATGTATGTTTTTTATGTACAAATTTGAACATCTCAATCTTCATGTTAAATCACTTCTATGGACCATCACACTCTTAGGATAAAATCCAACTCCTTGCCATAGCCTATAAGGTCATACACAACCTTCCATGCCAGCCTCCCCAATCTTACTTCACTAGCTTTTCTTTTTACTCCCAAGGATAAAGACATTGTTGTCTTTTCTCACTTCCTTAGAAAACCCAGGTTTGTTTCTCTCTCAAGACTTATAAATTCTATTTTCTCTCCTTGGCACCATGTTTCTTTGCCTTACTTGGTTGATTTCTTGTCATTCTTATATCTTGACTTAGAATTCAATTCTTTAATAAAGCAGCCACTGTTAACCCAGTTAGAGTTACTTCTATTCATCCTGTGATTATACTCTGTATTTATTATCTCAATTAGAATTTAGTCACACCTTTTTGTGTTCTTAACTGACTAGACCATTCCTTCTGCATACTTAAGCCTCAGTTCATTATCTGAAGATGTCAGGCTTTGAGGATGTAATCAATAAAATATGTCTGACTTTAGAGGTATTTTAATTTCTCAAGTGCAAAATGTGAAATTAATAATGACAATAACCATTAAAACATGTATTGAATCATTTCTAGAAAAAGAATATTCCAGAATCCAGAGTACCTGGATCTTAACAAGTTGTGGGTTTTATTCACATTTCCATAATTTTTGATGTATTAGTAATGTAATCAGCATTCTAACAAGAAAGATGTGTGTGTGTGTGTGTGTGTGTGTGTGTGTGTTGTGTAAGGAGGGAGAGAGAAAGAAAAAAATGACAAAAGATTAATTACAGAAATTGGTTCATGCAATTATGGAGCCTCAAAACTCCCACAATCGGCCACTGACAAGCTGGAAGACCAAGGAAATTGGTAGCGTGTCTTTGTCCATATCTGAAAACCTTAGACCAAGGAAGCAATGGTATAACTCTCAGTTCACATACAGAGGCCTGGGATGCCAATGGTCTGCTGAAACAATTCCTGGTATCCAAAGACTGAAGAACCTAGAGTATTTACACCAATAAGCAAGAAAAGAAATTATTCCATCTTCAGAAGAGAGTGCAGCCTTCTGCCTTTCTTAGGCATCTTTGCTCCATTTGAGTCCTATTCCAGTCCACTGAGTCACATGCCAATCTTGTCTGGAACACCCACATAGGCATACTTTGGGAAACCAATGTTTTTTAATGAAATATGAAACCACCTGAGTTTCCCATTAAGCCAAAGAAGGTTGGCTCTTTATCTAAGGAAAGACTGAGAAAAATCAATGCTTTGCTAGCTGTTAGGATATAATTTAGCACAGTGAAGCATAAACCCCATATCAATCATAAGGAGCCCATCCTTTATAAACTTGGCACCCATATGTATCTCCATACTTAATTGCCAAATAAAAACAATAACAAGGTGATTGTTAAGTCAAGTATGATACAAGTATATTGACTACTGCAGAAACACACTAATCCCTTTCCTAGAATAGGTGAAGTCCTCTGGTTATATGGACTCCTTTGCTCATATTCCATAATTTTAAATACTAGGATACAAAGTTAACAATATTTAGATATGTCATAAATTCAATACCTCTTATATGATAGAGACTAATGGAGGAAAGAAAACAAAACATTTCCTAATATATGTATGTATACACAAACATAATTTTAAGTAAATGGGGAAAATATTTATAGAAATTATAACCCTTAATATTATAACTGGTTATATAGTTAAAGCCTCTTCCCACCTACTTCTGTACCCAATCTGTTCCCCCAGAGCCCAAAGCAGGCCACTCAGCTGGCTGTGGTTCTTCACCTGGTGGAGTACCCCAAAACCTTCATCCTGAAAGCTCTGAGACATTTATGTTTTGAAAACTGAATCATTTGAAACCAGGATTCAAACCAAATTTTATTTAGTAATTATATCTTGTTACTGAAATGTTTTGCCTCTGCTTTCTTTCACAAACATTTTGGAAAGATTAAACTAGATGTCTTATAACCTGCCCCAAATTCTTGATTTATGTGATTGTTTCCTTATGGTGTTTATAGCCAGTTTCTCTACCTTCTGAGTATCCTATAAACTGGAAATTATATCTAAAGTATTTATTAAATTCAAGTCGAGAGTTTTCTGGCCATAATGCTACATAAGGGATTTTTTTGTACTTCATATTATGTGAGATGAGGAGGCTTATAAATTCGATTTATCCTACTATATGTAGTATTTGTTTTACTCCCTTGAGGTGATCCAACCAGATAATAAAATTTTAAAACTATATGTATATAATTTCAAAGGAACATTTTGGATACACTTTAATATTGTATTCCCCAACAACATTTTACTGTATGATTTCAGCATCCACTGATTATCTTTCTTCATTTAATTTTTTTTTAATTGAAGTCTGCCAAATATTTATTTTATGCTTCATAGCTGAAGAATTTCTGTAAGAGAAAGGCCATCCATCTCTCATTGATAAAATGTGATTAAACAACTTTACCTAGAAAAAGAGATTAAATGTTTAATTTGCCACTCGATTACCATTTTTAGAGAAAGAGTTGGCATCAGAGTCACCTTCAATGGTTCGTTTTACCTTATTTTCATGATTTCTTCATAGGAGTGTAGACTCATGAATATGTGTGTATTAAAATATATTTTAGTCTGTTATAATTATTATTATTTTTAATACTCAAATGACAATAAAAATGGAGATGGGATTTCCTTTAAGTGGGCCACTATGTCATTTTATCATTCTTTGCATCAACTTTGTAGTCCTTCTCTACTATCTGGTACAACAAACTTTCCCGATTCACTTTGTTATTTTCCTGCATTAGACCTGGAATTAACCATTTTTCAAAGGCAGTCTGATTCATTTTACTGTCAAGTGGTATCTATAATAATATGATTTTTGTAACTAACATGCATTGCTTTTAGGAATATTCTATGTCCAGAATCAGATATTAAATTATATATGCAGATACATGTGTGTGTGTGTGTGTGTGTATACACACACACACACACACATATATATATATATATATATATATATATATATATATCTGTATATATAATTAAAATTTAACTGAAGGTGAGAAATATTTATAAACCTTATATCTGATAGGAGTTTAATTTTAAATATACATAATATACATTTTAACATCTGATCACACACACACACACACACACACACACACACACACATATGTACTGCTATTTCAAAATCAAATTTAGCCTTAGCTTTTCTCTTAACTCTTCTTACTTATATTATTTATTCTTACACCTTTGATCTTCTATTAAAAATACTGGTAAATCAAGTACTTTGATTTTTTTGTAAATAAAATAGCATCCAAATTATGAAATCTGTTTTACTAAAAAAAAAAACTATCAAGTGATATTTAGTGGTTACCATTTGTTATTGTACAGAATTTGGTATCACTACATACACTTATACATACATTATTTTTACTCATTTCTCATAAAAGGTAATATAAAAATATTGCTCATGTTTATAAATTTATGTAGATATCTATACCTAGATGTCTGTCTATCTACCTAACACACCCATTCAGAGAGATAGATCATTAAATAAATTTTTTATTAAAATTTTACTGAATTTAATTATGTGGATATTTCATACTTAAACTCTTATTAAATGATATTTAAAATAATTTAGATATTTTTATTTAATGTCATGTGGGTAGTGAGACTTTTAAATCCTTTTATCATTCACTATTAAATGTTAATATTAAGTACCATTCTAATATTGTTAGGACAATGAGGTTCCCAAAAGAAAGGAGATTTTACTCTGCAAAGCATTCTGTTATGAGATGAGTTGTAGCCTTCCTAAATTTATATGTTGAATTTATATCCCCCAGAACCTTAGAATGAGTGCTTTTGAAAATAGAGTTTTAAAATTTAACTGAAGGTGAGAAATATTTATAAACCTTATATCTGATAGGAGTTTAATTTTAAATATACATAATATACATTTTAACATCTGATCACACACACACACACACACACACACACACACACATATGTACTGCTATTTCAAAATCAAATTTAGCCTTAGCTTTTCTCTTAACTCTTCTTACTTATATTATTTATTCTTACACCTTTGATCTTCTATTAAAAATACTGGTAAATCAAGTACTTTGATTTTTTTGTAATAAAATAGCATCCAAATTATGAAATCTGTTTTACTAAAAATAAAACTATCAAGTGATATTTAGTGGTTACCATTTGTTATTGTACAGAATTTGGTATCACTACATACACTTATACATACATTATTTTTACTCATTTCTCATAAAAGGTAATATAAAAATATTGCTCATGTTTATAAATTTATGTAGATATCTATACCTAGATGTCTGTCTATCTACCTACACACCCATTCAGAGAGATAGATCATTAAATAAATTTTTTATTAAAATTTTACTGAATTTAATTATGTGGATATTTCATACTTAAACTCTTATTAAATGATATTTAAAATAATTTAGATATTTTTATTTAATGTCATGTGGGTAGTGAGACTTTTAAATCCTTTTATCATTCACTATTAAATGTTAATATTAAGTACCATTCTAATATTGTTAGGACAATGAGGTTCCCAAAAGAAAGGAGATTTTACTCTGCAAAGCATTCTGTTATGAGATGAGTTGTAGCCTTCCTAAATTTATATGTTGAATTTATATCCCCCAGAACCTTAGAATGAGTGCTTTTGAAAATAGAGTTTTTAAAGAGCCCATAGCAATCTTGGATTCAATGTAAACCCTGTCAAAAATCCCAATGACTTTTTTTTTTTTTTTTTTTTTTTTTTTAGTACTAGTGGAGAAAAAAAAGCAATTCTAAAATTAATATGGAACCATGAAAGCTTCTGAACAGTCAAAGCAAACTTGAAATAGAAGTTTAAAATTGTAGGCATGGCACTTACTGATTTCAATATATAGCACAAAGATTCAGCACTTAAATAGTATGGCAGTGACATAAAGATAGACATACAGACCAATGAAATAGAATAAGTAACCTAGAAAAAAAATCCAGGCATATATGGTCAATTGATCCTTCTATAAAAATGCTAATTGTACTTAAAACAGTTTACACAAATGGGAAATTTCAATAAATGGTGATGGGAAAATCAGATATCCATGTGCAAAAAATTGGTAACAGATTCTTATACCTTGCACAAAAGTCAACTCAAACTGGATGTAAGAACCACAGGTTAGACCTGAGACTAGAAAATTCATACAAGAAAATGTATGAGAAAATTTTCATGACATTGACTTTGACAATGACAAATACAACACCAAAGTACAGGTAACGAGCAAAAAAACAGTGATACCATATCACACTAAAAGACTCAGACACAAAAGAAACTAAAAAACAGACTACACGCAGTACAGTGAAAATTTAACTGACTGAAGGTGAGAAATATTTATAAACCTTATATCTGATAGGAGTTTGATTTTAAATATATATTATGAATTTCTACAACTCACTAACGAAAAAGCAAATGACCCATAAAAAACGGGAAAAATACTTAAACAAAAATGTCTTCAGCCAGGTGTTGTGGTACAGACCTCGAATCTCAGTGATTCTTGAGGCTGTGGAAGGAGGATAGGAAGCTTGAGCTTAGCCTCAGCAATTTAGAGAAACCCTCTGTCAAAACAAAAAATAAAAAGGACTATGGATGTAGCTCAGTGGTAGAGTGCCTCTGCGTCCAATCCTCAGTACCACCACCAAAATTAATTAATCAATTAAAAAAGAATAAAAATAATAAATAAATGAAAGAAAAAAGGAAGAAATTTTCTTCAAAGAAGTTGTATAAATAAATGGCTAAGAGATATATGAAAAAGACTTCTGATATTACTAATAATCAGGGAAATGAAAATCAAAACCACGCACCTGTTAGGATGGCTATTATTACAATAACAACAACCACAACAAAACAACAAGTGTCAAGGTATGGAGAAATTTGAACACTGATACAGGGTGAAAATGCAAAGTGGCAGAGCCTCTAGAGAAATCAGTGTGCACATTTCTGAAAAAATTAAAAAATTCTACTCCCATACACCCAACAAATTCACTTCTGGATACTTATCTATAATTAAAGTAAGGATGGCAGAGATATTAATGCTTTCACATTCACTAAAGCACTATTCACAATATCCCAAATGTGAAAACAATCTATCAGTGAGTAAAAGGATAAAAAATGCTGTATATTTAAACAGTGGACTAACCTTCATCCTTAAAGGAAGAAAATTCTGGAATATGCAACAACATGAATGAACGTTGAGAATGTTATGCTAAGTGAAATAGTCACAGAATGACAAACACTGTGTGATTCCACTTTTATGAGATATCTAAATAGACAAACACATAGAAGCAGATTATAGAATTGCGATGGCCAGGGATTAAGGAGAGAGGGATATGCATAATAGCTAACCAAAAAATAAAATTCAGTTATGCAAGATAGAAGATCTAGAGATATACTGTACAACTGTGCCAAAAGGTAATAGTACTGTAGTGTGCACTTAAAAACCTCCCAAGTGTCCAGATTTCATGTTAGGTGTTCTTACCACAATAAAGTTTACAGAGAAAGTTAAATAATTTAGAATGAGGTTGTGGGGGTCAGTTTAATCTAACATTATTATGGTTTTATAGAAAGAGGAGATGAGGACACAAAGAAGGAAAACCATGTAAAAACCTGGGGAGAGAAGAGAGACTGCCATATGAAGAAGAGGCCTCTGAAAAAAAGAAAAAAAAAAAAATACAACAACTGGGGTTGTGGCTCAGTGGTAGAGTGCTCACCTAGCACATGCCAGGTGCTGGATTCAATCCTCAGCACAACATAAAAATAAATAAATTAAATAAAAGTATTGTGTCCGACTACCATGAACAAATGAACAAAACCCTGAATCACCTTGATCTCAGAGTTTAGATTCCAAATTTCCAGAAAATATATTTCTGTTTTTTAAGCCACCCAATCCCTAGTATTTTGTTATGGCATCTCTACCACACTAATACTGGTCTCTTCTTCATAAGCTGTTTTATGTTTAAAACAACTAGATTTTATTGTGATTCATTGAAATTAAAAATGTTTTGGAGAATCACCATTTGCATTAGTTTTGATATCCTTTAATGTGTTCTATCATTTTAAATTTAAAATTGTTTTCTCTATACAACTTTATCATTTTATTCTTATGGCTTTACATATATATGTACATTTTAAGAAACAATAACATGTAGAGAGTGGTGATTTGAATCACTGACTTTTGTGGCTGCATGGCCCTGGGAACTTCTTGTGCAAAGGTGCAGGTCAGTGTGGACCAGTTTTTATGGTGACAGCTGCCTGGAGGCTCCCTGCAAAGGCACAGAGCTGTATCACTTGGAACCTTGAGCTCAGGCACAAAATCCTGAGGATAGAGAATTTGTGCATAACAAGACAACCCTAATGTCTCCCTACTCCTGCATCTTTCAGATTGGCTGCTTTGCTGAAACTTTCCCACAAATAACACTTTGATGAAACCTACATAATCAATGTGCTATACTACCTCTGGGTCATTCATCTTCCATCAAGAGGTGATGTCCTACCTGGCCCCTGCTTTTTCTCTCTATGTGTGTCTGGTTGCCTTTTCTCAATCCCCCATTGCCCCTCTCCAGTATTTTCTGAATGAACAGCTGTGGCTGAGAGATGGGGCTGGGCAATAACTTTCCTATAGCATATTGCTACAATATAGTTTAAAATTTTAATATTACATGTAATTATAATCCCTTTCCTCCTTCATGTGGCCAATCCCTGAGATTCATTCTGCTTTCTTATCCCAATTTTTGTTAATTAATTAAATTATAAAAATTATGCACAAGAACACACACATATGTATACATGCATATTTAATTGTATGCTTTTTCTATCTTAAATTTTAATGTTTTTTTCTGTATTTGCATAAGTGTTGGTATAGGGTTTTATATACAGCACAAATAAAAAGCTTGTTAATTTTGTTTTGTAAATCTCCAAAAATCTTTACTAATTTTTGTGTCTTCTAGATCAGTTGATTACCAAAGGGAGTAAGTAACAATCTCCCACATTTTTGGTGAAGCAGTTTTCTTTGCTTGCTTCTGTTAGTGCTTGCTTGAAAATTCTATAAAACTACATTATTTGATGCATATTATTTTATTTAAAAAATGCTGTCTATCTAAAATATGTTTGCCACTTCTAATTACCTCTCTTGTTCTTTATTTTTTTAATTTAATTTTATGATTTTAATATACTACTTCACTTGTATTTTGATTAAAGTATTGTCAAAGTGTCTTTACCAAACAATATAATTTTAATCATTTGAAGTACTCATGACAGATAAACCTTTTCTAAACTACATATACCAAGATTTTCTTCCCTTTTTTTCTTAATCCTGAATAAGTTTTAAATTAGAGTTAGTTGATTTATATTAACTGTAATTATTAATATATGTGAATTCCTTTATTTCATTCTGCTTTAGTAAGATTTTTCTCACATATTAATGTTGAAATTAATTGTGTTCCCCATTTTCTCTTCCATTGCAGTAAATTTACACAAACTATTTCTATTCTTCCTGGTCACCCCAGAACTTCTTTTCATATATATATATGAATATATATATATATATATATATATATATATATATACACATATACATATATACACATAATTTTTATCCTTTCTTCATATATATGTATGTGTGTGTGTGTGTGTGTTTACTCTTTACCCTAACATAACAAGGACCTGAGTAAAATTTTATTCTTCTCTCACCTCCCCTTATTTGTATGTCATTTTACCCATATAGAATTTTTAAACTACAAAGTAGACATTTTATTGTTTATGCAGTTTTATTTCACATTACACAAACATCTGTTTTTTTCTCATCACTTTCTTTTAATGAAATATAAATACTTAACATTTACTTTTAATTTTAAACCTTCTGTTTTCATTTTACTTTTCATATATATATACACCCACAGGTTCCACATCCATAAATTTTACTATGGAGCAAAAATATTGGGAAACTCTTTTCTGTCTATACTCAACACATGTAAATTTTTCTTGTTATTATTTCCTAAACTGTTCACATACCATTCATATTATATTAGATTCTATCAGTAATCTGGTGACGAATTAAAGTTTTATGGTGGATGTGCATCGATTTTAGGTGAATATGATGCTCTCTTATATATAAAGAACTTGAAAACAGACTTTGGTATTACATCCTAGAAATTCTGAGAGATTACTATGGAAACTCTGGGAAACTATATTCATTATTTTTCCAGCTGCTAATTATTATTGGAGATTCAGATATAGTTTTTTTTTATTTTCCTTTACAAGTTTTCCCTTTATTTTGGCTCTTTTTAGAAACCTGTTTTAGTTATTTAGTGATTTTTCAGGCCTAATTTACAATATAAATCAGTGACTGGTTTTTTATAGCTTCATGAATCTAAGATTTACATCTTTTCTCAATTTCAAAAAAGTTAAGTGATTTTCTCTTTTAATATTTATTTGCCAGAATTCTCTCTCTTCTTGCCTTGTAGTGATCAAATTAGTATTCTCATTCTATAATCTTTGTATTTTAAATTTGCTTTGACATTTTCTATTTGTCCATCTCCACTGCATTCTGCATAGTTCTATGAAAGCTATCTTATACTTTACTAATTCTCACTTTAGGTGTGTCTATTTATAACCCAGTTCAGTAGAATTCCCCACCATTCCATAGTTTTACTTTCCATGATTTTAATTACCTGTGGTCACTTCGGGTTCAAATTATCCAATGAAAAATTACAGACAGAAACAATTTATAAGTTTTAAATCACACACCAATCTGAGTGGTGTGAGGAAGATTTCTGCTTCCTTATCTGGGATTTGAATCATTACTTTGTTCACTGTGTCTAGGTGGATATGCTATCCTCCCTTCAGACAATAGGCAGCAATTTCAGTTATAACATTGACTGTCCATGTATCACAGTGCTTTTATTCAAGTAACATTTATTTATTTATTTATTTATTGGTACCGGGAACTGTAGCTAGGGGTGCTTAACCACCAAGACACATCCCAGCCCTTTTAAATATTTTATTTAGAGATAGGGTCATAGTGAGTTACAAGTGCCTCACTAAGTTCCTGAGGCTGGCTTTGAACTTATGATCCTCCTACCTCAGCCTCCCGAGTTGCTGGGATTACAGGCATGTGCCACCATGCCCAGCTAAGTAACCTTTATTTTACTTAATAGTAGCCCCACAGCACAAGAGGAGTGATAATATCAATTTGGGAACACCAAAGAGAAGTCATAAAGTATTTTTTCTAAGTAAAAAAGGTGAAAATTTTCAACTTGATAGGGAATAAAAAAATTGTGTGTTGAGGTTGTCAAGATCTATGGTATAGATGAATCTTCTACCTGTGAAGATGTTAGGGAGGAAAAAAGAAATTTTGGCTAGTTTTGCTGTCACATTGTCAAGTGCAGAATTTATGGCCACAGTGCAAGATTTGCCTCACTTCATCTCATCACAAAAGAATTTCATCATCTCACATCATCACAAGAAGAAGATAGAATAGATTACAAAAAGACACATTGAAACAGAGAAAGACCATATTAGGTCAATTTGAATACAATGTATTGCTATAATTTTTCTTTTATTATTAGTTATTATCAACCTCTTATGGTGCCTGAGTCATAAATTAAGCTTTATCATTCATATATATATATATATATATATATATATATATATATATATATATAAAGCAGTGCAGATTCTGTTTGAATTCAGATGGAATTATGCCCCAGAAAGCCATCTCAAGTTGAAAATATTGCAAATCAAACATACCTTTAATATGCAAATAAATCTATTATAAACTTGAAAAATCATAAGTAAAACCAGTGTAAGTAGATCATTTATATATATAGTGTTTAGTACTAGCCTCATGGCATTTATTGTGGTTCTTGGAACATATTCTCTGGGGATAAGGTGGAGCTATGGTAATTGTTACATGTCTCATTTTTAGAGCTTCTTTTTGGTTCTGTTACAAATCTATTTGGTCAATTTTTATCCTTTCTTCATTGTGCTATCAATATTCAATTTCATTTTTTCAAATATATTGAACATGTTTCTATTATAAATGGCACCAGATAAATTCAATATCTGCTTTCTCTGTGATTTTCATTCTTCAGTTTGTAATTACTGCTAATTCTCATTCATGATGGGTTCTGTATTTTTTTAAAATTGTAATCTCATGTGCCTTGAAAATTTGTCTGAGGAATGATTTGAGATCTAATTTCCAAGAATGTCTTCAGGAGAGGATTATTATTTTCTCCTGGCAGAGGTTTGTAGAAATAGCTAATGCATAACCATTATAGACTTCAAAATGCATTTGAAGTTGTTAGGTGACATAAGTACTGAGAACTACAAATTCAATCTTTTGTGAGTAGGCAGATGTGAAAAGCAAGACTCAGTAAGTAAAGACTTATTATCCTTGTTCATTCCACCTACAGCCCAAATCAGCAAAGACATATATCCTTTTGTGTGATGATGGTGGCTTTACTATCTATGTTTTATTTTATTGTTGTTAATGACTAGTCAGAAAAACAATAAAGAATCCATTATAAAAAATGGTGTTCAAGTCTTTAAACTATACATTTTTTGATAGCTAGTTTAAATGCAGGCTTCTGTGACACAATGAATTTCCTATATGAATTTATAATTACAAGATAAATAATATCTTTAAAATCCAAAATCTTTGCAGCATGTTTACATTCAATTTGAATATTTTATTAGTATGATAATCACACATATTTTAAAAGGTGATCCTGGTTCCCATGAGCAAAAAAAAAAAAAAAAAAAAAAAAAAAGTCACCTAATTTTTTAATGGAAAAACTAAAACAGGTGATATTTTAACTTACTACCACATAGACTTATTTTACTTTTGAACTATTCCTAGAAGATGTCAAGGTATTTTGATAAGAGTCACAGAAGTGCAAATGACTTATCATCCTTTAGAAGTTGTTTAAACAACATAGTACTTGTCTGCAGCTCTAGCAGGCAAAATTAATTACTAGGAAAAATAATTACTCATTGAGATTTCCAATTGAACATATAAAATATTTCAACTATATATTTTAATCTACATAAAGTATATTTTCCTAATTTATTTGCATATAAAACAAACTCATTCAATCACTACAGGACTTTTTTTAAGGCTTCTTCCTTTTTTAAAAAAAAATTTTTAGTTGTAGATAGACACAATACCTTTATTTTATTTATTTATGTGGGGCTGAGGATCAAACCCTGTGCCCCAAGTATGTGAGGCAAGTGCTCTACCATTGAGCCACAACTGCAGCCCACTTATGGGATATTTTGTTCATGGAAAAGTTAGAGGGCTAACTGCCAGTGTAAATGTATACATAATGTAAAATATAGGTGCATTTCCAATGATAAGTGTGTTGACTTCAAAAGAATTGGCATAGTACATTGGAAAAGGCAATATTATTTAGTGTTTCTTTTTTTAAAAAAATATTTATTTATTTTAGTTGTACACAATGCCTTTTATTAATTTTTACGCAGTGCTGAGGATCCAACCTGGGCCACGCATGTGCTAGGCAAGCGCTCTACCGCTGAGCCACAACCCCAGCCCCTATTTAGTGGTTCTTAATACATATTTTAGTTCTACCTGAAAGAATAATGATATATAAATTGGTCTTTTTTTATGTTCATGATCCATATTTTAAAAGCCAATTAAAAATTTGATCACTTTATAAACTATATTATTTATAGTTACAGTTTTCTTACGTTTTATTTATTCACTTATTTTAAAGTAAAAAATGATAATTGTGTATATTTATGGAATACAATATAATGTTTTGAACTTTTTTGGAGAGTACTGGGTATCAAGCCTAAGATCTTGGATATACAAGGCAAGCACTTTGCCACATAGCTATGTAAATTCTCAACTTGATATTTTGATCTATGTAGTCATTATAGAAAGAATCAATCAAGCTAATTACATCATTGCCTCCACAACATAATTGTAACTTTGCTTTGATTGTTTTATACTATTTAATTTTTTAGAATGGCAAGTATGTTTTCTGTTTTCTTTTAACCTTGTCCCTTTCAAGATGAGAATAGGGAGATTTCAATTATTTCAGATATTTTAATATAATGTTGTCTAACTCTTTTAAATTTATAATTCCAAACCACATTTTATCAGTAAGAAAAACAAGATAATGGTTAGAATGAATGATTGGTAAACATAGAACTCAAAGTTGTATACTAGACATCTTTTAAATGTGATAATTGTTTTAATCTTTATTTAGTTTATTTTTTTCTTTTTTCCCCCTCTTTTTCATGGTCCTGGGGATTGAACTAGAGCCTGAGGCATACTAGACAAGTGGTCTACCATACGGCTACATTCCCAGTCCCTCATTAGTTTTATTCATTAAACCTGAAATATACTTGGTTTAATTAATATTGTGGGTGTAAATTAAAGCATAATTGAAACTGAATTATACCATGTCTGAGATCTAAAATGTTTACTCCTGTCTTCCTTTTAATTTGAAGTTTCTGATAATCAACTGAAACAAATACAGAAAAGAGAGAACACCTTTGGGTAATCTCTCCTTTAAATTGCTATGCCAAGGAAATTTCCTTGTATTCGAAAGATTCTATCTCGTCATCTTCTTCCTAAAATAAGGTTTTATAAAGTACATGTGAAAGTTAGAGCTTGAAAGTCACTCTTCTTCTATTAAAGGCCCCATAGGTATGAATCTGCTAAGGCATTGGTACCTGGATCTGTCCCTTTCTCTGTATTATGCCAACCTTCTCTAGCAGACAGGATTCAAGGCCAAGACAAAGCTGTCCTGGATTTAACACAACTCTTGTTTTAATTCAGTTCAATACTTTTAAATGTTGGGCAACAAAAGCATCATCTTAGTTTTATTATCTACTCCTTCTGTTCTCACTTCTCTTAAATGTCTTCTTCCGGTTGTTCTCCTTCTCCTTCTTCATGCTTGTGTTACGGACTGAATTATTATGTCCCCTCAAACAACTCCACATGTTGGTACATAATCTCCAATGTGATGGAGTCTTTGGGAGGTGATAACTAATCTTATAAAAAGAGACCACAAAGAGCTTTCTTGGCCCTTCCAATGTTAGAGCACAGTGAGAAGACCATCATCGATAAACCAGGAAGTAGGCCCTCACCAGACACCAAACCTTCATATTTGGATGCTGGACTTCTCAGCCTTCATAATCGTGAGAAATAAATGTTTTTGTTATAAGCCATTCCATCTATGGTATTTTGTTACAGCATTGTAACCTGGCTGAGACAATGAGAACACAATATTAAAAATCTCTTCTTGACTCTTTTTGTATTCCAATTTTGTCTGCATCTGCCCTTTATCTTTACACTTAAAGGAAATGAATATATTAAATTTTATTTTTTGAAACATTATGCTTAGTATAATTAATTCAAACAAATTAAAAAATTAAAAAAAAATTATGGTTAGTAATCCTTTGGTGATAGTTATAAAACAAACTTTCAGAAAACACCACTTTGTCATTTTTCTCAACTACAGGTTTCCATGAGTTTTACATAAAGAAATAATAAAAATAATCTTGCAAATTCCATATATTTCTAACTAGCATGTTCATTTTCATTTGAAATTAGTTCTATTCACAACTAGTGTGAGGCTCCAATGTCCTATTAGCATCCAACATATTTAAAAATCAAATTAAATCAGCATATGCTTTCCAACAAAATTGTGAAAAAAGGCTTTCAGAGTCTCTGAGTATCTTTCAATCTACCTGATTTGACAAGTTTCAGTATATTTATTTGAAACAATCTCAGAACTGCCTCAAATTACAAATTGATTAAAGAATTTCTCTTCATCCCTATAGAGAAAAATATGATATATTATTATAGTTTTAACTGTTTTCTCCCAGACTTCGAATTTGAGAATCTTACTGAAGATTTCCTAGTAAAACTAAAAAAAGTTTGGTCTGATTGAAGGTTTTAACATCAAACCTTCTCAATGTAGGAGAAAAATATATTTTTTCTTTCTGAACATTTTGGTTAAGAGTTCAAAATAGATGTTTAAAATAGTTTGATAATGATCATTCTGATCCTATATACATCTCATATTAGAAAATCATTAAACTCTATCTTTGGGAGTTGTGGAGAAAAATGATTGAATTCCTCAGTCAATACAGTCTTAGAGAAAAATGATTTGAACTTTTAGTCAATAGAGACAACTTCTCTCACCCTTGAGTGTGAGAAGCTGAATACAAACTCAAAATCTTCAATTATGTTGGTTTTAGGAAGTTCATTTATAGCAATTTGAGGTAGAGTCACAGTCTGTTTTTGTAAATGAATTCTGAACAGATTGAGGGACAATTCTGAGAGTTCAGGGAAATGTAAAATTGTAAGCAAAAAGCACTCATTTCCTGTTTTACAAGATGCAGCGGGCTATAGTTTGCCAATGTTATCCTACTAAATACAATTTAGGTAATGTTTTTTCCTTAAAGTTTTGCTGCTTTTTCTTTTCACTTTTTCCTCCTGACTTCTATTATAAATGCCCTCATAGCACACTGGTCAATCCCAAAACCAATGCCACATGTTTAATTTCACTGTCCTGTGTCTTTATTTCCAATTTAGTGACAAAGGTCCATAAAGTCTTAGTAACATAAAATACAGGCATTTATTTTGTACCAAAATCAGTGGGCCTGCAGGTGTAATTCTGCTTCAGGTTTCTATGTCAACTTGACAATACTTCACACCATAGGATGTGCATTGTTTATTTTCATTCTGGAGCACCCACTGAGGCATTGGCAACTACCTATAAGAAGATCTTCCTCATGTGCACAGGAAGCATACAAGGTGGTACCAGAGTTCGAACCCAGACATGCTTAAACACTGAGTCACATCCCCAATTCATTTTAAAAAATATTTTACTTTGAGATAGAGTCCACATAAATTGCTTAGGTCCTCTCTAAGTTGCTGAGGCTGGCTTTGTGCAGGAGTCCTAATAAAGGAGATAGCTAAGATTGTGGTTAGCTGTGAGCCATAAGAATTACCACCTTCCATAGTCTCGTGAGACTTGGTCCAGGACATTGTGGTTCGGGTCGGCGCCATTTGCATGATCTCGCGAGACTTGGCCCAGGGGATTGTGGGTCGTCATCGGGGCCTTTTTGTGGTTGTCGGAGGAGCGTGGACGGCATGTTGGGGTGTTGTTGGAGCCAGAGAGAGAAGCTGGCAGAATAAAGAGACTGTTTGTTTCCAGTCTGCCTCTAAACTTATTCCCGCTGCTTTCTTGCTCCAAGCGGCCATCGCTTCAGCCGGCAACAGGTGGCGGCCCATACGGGGAATTCGGAGCGGACAGGTAAGAACGGAAAGGTCTCTAAAGATGGGTTCGAATATAACTGAATCCCAAGTGATAGAGGCTATAGAAAGAATCCTTGATATACCTGACTCTGGTGTCAGTGAGGAGGATTTAGAAAAAAGTGAAAGTGATCAAAAAAGCGTAGCTTCCACTGGGTCAACTAAGACCAGTAAAGAGAGTATTAGAAGAGTCCCCAAAATGACAAAAATCCAAGCTATTAGAGCTATTTGGGAGTTATTGGGCATAGCTGAAGAATACTTGCTCTTCATGGAAACTGGGACTCAGGATATTGCTGTCAGTGAAATTAGCAGTAGTGAGGAATCTAGTAAAAGTGATCCTGAGAAAATGAGGAAAAAGAAACTAAAAAAGAACAAGAAAAAGGACCACCAAGTAGAGGAATCACTTGTGTCCTCTACTCCCCCATGGGTGGAATCCATTACAGAAAATATGAAGGGTATTACTAGGCGTTTGCATACCCTAGAAACAGAAATAAAAAATCTTTCTGAGCACTTATGCGCTCTCGAAGGTAACTCACAGATACATTGGGAACTGCCAGCATTTGAAAAGAAAAATGGACAGAGAGTCCATCTGTCAGTAGATTTCAAAACAATAAAAAATCTCAAAGAGGCAGTAATGACTTATGGGCCCCAAGCTCCTTTCACGTTGAGTATGCTGGAGTCCCTTAACACCTTTAGCGTAACCCGCTCAGACTGGAAAAGTCTATGTAAAGCAGCATTAAGTGGGGGGCAATACTTGGTTTGGTGATCACAATTTCAAGAACTTTGTATAGAAACAGCTAAAAGAAACGCAGCTGGAGACTATAATCTAGAAATGCTCACAGGAGAAGGGCAATTCGCAGACTTATAGGCTCAAAAAGATTATGACCCAGGTGTATATGCTCAGATAAATGCAGCTACCTTAGAGGCATGGAAAACTGTACAAGGACCTGGGGATCTACAAGGTAGCTTGTCAAAAGTGATTCAAGGACCTAATGAGCCATATGCTGACTTTGCTGATCGACTTTTGAGAACTGTAGGTAGATGAAGGAGCCCTAATTAGGAAGGGCTGTTGCAGCTAGCTGGAAGCCATAAGTTCCACCTGATATGTATGTGACGCACCTGTAGGCACCCGAAAAGCTGAAGGTATATAACCGGGTGAAAGCGGTCCGAGTTAGGAGAACGGAGAATTCAGTCAGTCGGGCAGTCACTCGGTCGGTCAGAAGAATCAGAGCGGCCAGAACGTAGCGGCAGAGCGATTACAGAAGAGAAACCAGATAGAAGAAGTAATGACTGGTCAGAGTTAGGGCGAGGCTCCTGAGGAAGACAGAAGAAAGAAGAAGGAAGAAAGAAGAGAGAAGAAAGAAGCTCTAATCTTTCTCTAAGCTAAGCTCTATCTTTCTTTCTCTCTAAGACTCTACTCTAATCTAAGAATACAAGAAGAAAAGCTCACTTTAATCTTTCTCTCTAAAAATCTTTCTTTCCCTCTCTAAGCTCTAAGAAAGTAGAAGTAAAAGTAGTAAAAGCTTTACTCTGCCTCCGAGAGTTTTCCTCCCGGTTTTCGGTACCAGGTAGCTTACAGGTAGAGTGTTTGCAGATGTTGATCAAGCTATGCCATTAGTTGTTCAATTAGCATACGAAAATGCTAATAAATACTGCCAGGAAGCCATCAGGCCATGGAAAAATAAAAAGGATCTTTCTGTATATATATAACTATGTAAAGATATAACTGATATCTTTGTCACAGGAAATGTGATTGCAGCCTCAATGAGAGGTGTTTCCCCTCGAAATTTCACAAAGGCTCAACCTAGACATTACAATCATTCAGGATATTCCAGGCAAAATTATCATAATCAATCAGGCTATTCTAGGCAAAATCCCCAAAGAGAAATAAGACCAAGCTCATACCATGCCCCAGGCCGCTGCCCCATGTGCAAAAAGGGAAATCATTGGGCCAATAAATGCCATTCAAAATTTGACATCTATGGAAATCATTTGTTCAGGAATTCAAAAAACGGGGCATGGGGCCCAATGCCCAGGGGCCCACAAATGTATGAGGCATTGGAGGAGGAGTATCCTCAAGCATCCACTCAGATGCTTCCCCGACACAATCCCTACTACCCATCCACTCCCTCGCCAGAGGAACAGGAGGAAATGCAGGATTAGACCTCTGTTCCACCGACCGAATAGTGTTAAGACCTAAAGTGGGGGTACAACTGATTCCCACAGGGGTCAGGGGACCTCTTCCCTCAGGGACTGTAGGACTTATTTGCGGGCGAAGTCCTAAAAGCTTATTAGGTTTGCAAGTGACCCCAGGTGTAATAAACTCAGACTACAAAGGGGAAATAAAAATAATGCTTAGCTCACCCCAAAGTATAAGTTCTGTTAATCAAGGAGATAGAATTGCTCAGTTGCTTCTCCTTCCCAATTTACATAATCCATTTAAAATGAGAATGCCTCAAAAAAGGAACAATAGAGGATTTTGTTCCATTGACTCGGGACCCATGGCTTGCTGGGTTCGGGATTGTTCAAGGAGGCCTATGTGTAAAATAAAAATCCAAGGAATAGAGATGGAGGGACTGATAGATACTGGAACTGACTCTTCCATCATTAATCTATGACAATGGCCCAAGCACTGGCCTCTGAAAAAAGCTTCAATCAGTTTAAGAGGCTTGGGATATAATAACCTCCCAGAGAAAAGTGCGGTAATTTTAAAATGGGAGGATGATGAAGGGCATAAAGGAACATTTCAGCCTTATGTTTTACCTAACCTACCGGTTACTTTATGGGAAGAGATATTTTGCAACAAATGGGAGTACACCTTACAACCAAACCTGTAGGTGTTAAATGTGAAAATCTACAGGGTAATCTTAACCCTAAAAGAAATCATTATCAAAAAGTACAGAGTAATCTTAACCCTAAAAGTAATCATTATCATAAAGGAAAAAGATATTTTTTTTCGGGGCCACTGAGAAAATAATTTTGAAAATACCATGGCTTTCTGATAAGCCAGTATGGGTCACTCAGTGGCCCCTATCTAAAGAGAAATTACAAGCGGCCCACCTACTAGTTCAGGACAACTAGAAGCAGGACATATAGAACCTTCCACCTCTCCCTGGAATTCCCCCATATTTGTGATCAAGAAAAAATCAGGAAAATGGCGATTGTTACATGATCTTAGAGAAATTAATAAAACCATGCAAATCATGGGCCCTACTCAACCTGGACTTCCTAATCCTGTAGCTATTCCAAAAAATTTCCATCTTATTACTCTTGATATAAAAGATTGTTTCTTTTCTATTCCTCTACACCCTCTGTATACACCCAGGTTTTCTTTTTCAGTTCCTTCTATTAACAATAATGGCCCTAATCAGAGATATCAATGGAAAGTTTTGCCACAGGGAATGGCTAATAGCCTCACTATGTGTCAAATCTATGTAGATAAAGTTATTCAGCCTATCAAAAATAAATACCCAGAGCTTATGTGCCTCCATTATATGGATGATGTTTTGCTTGCTCATCCTAATCAAGAAGTCTTATTCACCATATTTAGTGATATATCAGAAAACTTGAAATGATATGGACTAAACATTGCTAAGGAAAAGGTTCAAACTAGATCCCCAATATTATATCTAGGATTCCAAATAATGGACACTTTTATTAAGCCGCAAAAAAATTAATTAATAAGGAGCATTTGGCCACTCTCAATGACTTTCAAAAATTGCTGGGAGATATTAATTGGCTTCGCCCTACACTAAACCTCACTACTGGCCAACTAAAACCTTTGTTTGACATTCTTCGCAGGGACCCTGATCCATTCTCACTGCGAACATTGACTCCTGATGCTAGGAAAGCTTTAAAGTTAGCAGAAAAAGCCATCAAAGGAGATCATTGTGATAGATTTGATTTAACTCAACCACTGATATTGATTATTATTTCTTCACAATATACACCCATAGGAGTATTTTGGCAACAAGGGCCTTTATTATGGATACATTTGCCTGTCTCTCCAAAAAGTATAATTGAGTCTTATACCTCCATGGTGGCTAAACTTATTCTTCAAGGACTTAAGACTTCTACTAAAATATTTAGCATTCACCCTGCTACTATTATTACTCCCTATTCATCTTTACAGATTGAATATTTATGCTTCAATGATAATGATTGGGCTATAGCTAGATGCTCTACTTCTGCAAATTTTGATAATCACCTTCCTAAGTCTCCTATATTATCTTTTTGTATCAATCATCCTATTATATTTCTACAGGTAATAAAAAATCAACCTATTCCTAAGGCATTAAATGTATTTACAGATGGGTCCTCAAATGGTACTCTGCAGTAGTCACTAAACAAGAAAATATGACTTACATAACTGCACACAAATCAGCTCAATTAGTGGAACTGGAAGATGTGGTAAGATCTCTGGAAAATTTTAGAGAGCTACCCATGAACATTTTTTCAGATAGCCACTATATTGTACATGCCATCCCAAAATTAGAGTCAGCAGGACCAATAGCACCTCATACTCCAGACTTTAAATTGTTTTATCAAATACAAAAACTCTTGTGGGCAAGAAAAGAACCTCTATTCGTAGGCCACATTAGAGCACATACCAACTTGCCTGGTCCCCTCCATGAAGGTAATCAAAAGGCTGATGACCTTACCCAAACAATCTTTATACTTTCAGCGCTCCAGCAAGCTGCTTTATTTCACTCCCAGTTTCACGGTAATAGAACCACCTTGCAGTGTAGGTTTAAAATCACAAAGGAACACGCCAGAACAATTGTAAAAGATTGTAAATCTTGTATGACACATTTGCTAAATCCTCATTATGGTTTTAGCCCTAGAGGATTAATGCCCAATCATTTGTGGCAGATGGATGTTACACATGAGCCAAGTTTTGGAAAATTGCAATTTATTCATGTGACCATAGATACATGTTCAGGCATGATTTTTGCTTCCTTACAGTCTGGAGAAAAAGTTAAAGATGTTACATCTCATTGTTTGCAAGCTTTTGCTGCATTGGGCATCCCCAAAATGCTTAAAACAGATAATGGCCCTGCATATATGTCCTCATCTTTCAAAGAGTTTTGTGCAAAATTCAATATATCCCATAAAACAGGCATCCCATACAATCCTCAGGGTCAGGGCATTATTGAAAGAGCAAACCGCACACTGAAAATTATGTTATTAAAACAAAAAGAAGGAAATTGGAAAAGTTCTAGTGACAGATTGGCAGTTGCCCTGTTTACCTTAAATTTTTTAACTTTAGACTCTAATGGTTATTCTGCTGGAGACAGACATTGGAACCCACACCAACAACATAAACCTTAGGTTTACTGGAAGGATGTTCTTTCATCTATATGGAAGGGTCCAGATCCAGTATTAATTTGAAGGAGAGGATCTGTTTGCATTTTTCCAAAGCACAAATCCTCTCCAATATGGATACCATCTAAATTAATAAAGCAGGTACCACATCAAAAGGATCAAGATGAAGTTGTTGAGGAATCAAGATTAATAAAAAAAAAAAAAAAAAGTACAAAATCAAAAGGACCAATATGAAGGTATGGAATGATTCCCTTAAAAGAGTCCTTCAATATATTTCACAACTTAAGTGTCATTCCTCCCGGCCGGGACGAGGAGATCTCTCTTTAATGTGTACACAATGTTTTTTTTTTTTTTTTTTTATACATGTCTTTATGTTTGTGCATTTGTCTACATTTCATGTTAATGTGACATCACAAATATATGTTTGTATGTTTGTGCGTCTGTCCAGTGTGATGTCACAAATAACAAAGCGCTTATGAAAAAAAAATATATATATGGATCCAAATAACTTTAATTCATTTTAGTTTAAGAGTATTCAATTTAGGTAAATAATTTTATAAGTGAAGGTACTTTCAATTTTGATTTATAGGTGTCCCTGGGACTTCTTTTTAGCAAAAAATATGACTAATGATGTATAACCTGATATTTTAGTGTTTTGACATAGGATTGTTTATTTGTTATTAACTTCATTTGTTTAATAGCTGATTAATTTGAATTATTTCAATAGGTAAAGGATTGCTATATATACAGAGACTCAAGGATTCCAGCTAACAAATTATTTTTCCAAACTGCCTTTAGCTTTTCTTTAATCTATCTTTAATGCAGTAAATACCCTCAGTCTTTCTTTGTTTTGTTCTGAGTATGATATTTTTCCAGCTTATGTTTGTGGGAGCTCAAGCAGCAATGTGTGTGAGCAGAAATCAACTTTAATCTTCTAATCTAATAATTCTATTTTTTAGTTTGACAACTCTCCTCTTGACTCAGTGCTGGAATAGCACTGCCTTTCCTTTAATAATTGATGCTTGAGTTTCTAGGTAGCGGGCCCTGAAGATTTGCCAGTGGCATTGTCTAGACATAACAAAGACGGCTGCTACTACAGCTGCAAGGATCGCAGTTGCTGCAAACATCCCTACTGCTCAAGCATCAAACAACCTCACCAGCAGTGTGGCCTCTGCTCTGCATGCATGGGGCCTCCTAGATCAACGTGTTATAACAAGTGGACATTTTGATCTTTCATTGTTGGGACTTTACGGGACAATGCCTTGTGGGTATTTGTCTAGAGAACTCAGTGTGTTACTTGATAAAACTCAGGGCAGCTGATTTGTTTAAAAAATTTGGTATGCTATGCAACTTGGCTCGTCAACAGAAGGCTTATCGCCTTAAAGCCGCTGCATCTCCCCACAATTGGACGGCTGTTAGTCACCATACACAGTTGATCCTAAAGGGCTCAATTGGATGGCTGGTAGCCAATGACGGGTAAGATCCCCAGAGGGGGACAACCTAAGACAGGCACAGTCACATGGGACAGTCTCATGTGGCCGACATATCAACCTAAGACAGGAGTCAAGGGCACAGCCTTGATTATCTGATGACGGGTAAGAATGTTGGTTGCATATGGACGTCTTAGAGCATCCCCTCTTTTAAAACAAAACGGGGGGAAATGCAGGAACCCTAATAAAGGAGATAGCTAAGATTGCGGTTATCTGTGAGCCATAAGTATTACCACCTTCCATGGTCTTGTGAGACTTGGCCCGGGACATTGTGGATCAGGTCGGCGCCATTTGCATGATCTCACAAGACTTGGCCCCGGGGGATTGTGGGTCATTGTCGGGGCCTTTTTGTGGTTGTTGGAGGAGCGTGGACAGCGTGTCGGGGTGTTGTTGGAGCCAGAGAGAGAAGCTGGCAGAATAAAGAGTCTGTTTGTTTCCAGTCTGCCTCTAAACTTATTCCCGTGGCTTTGTTGCTCCAAGCAGCCATCCATTCAGGAGGAAACAGCTTTGAACTTGAGATCATCCTGCCTCAGCCTCCCAAGCAACTGGGATTATAAGTGTGTGCCAGTACAACCAGCACTGTCCCTATCTTCTAACATGCAGTCTTCCAAGGCAAGCAATATTTTCTGAAGCCCACATGAGAAATATATGGTAATGTATATGCATTTCCTGGAGCGGAGGGAGAAGAAACATTTATCTGATATACTTACATATGTTTAAGAATTTTTTCATTATGATTTGTTAATTTTGGAAATGGGTCAAAATGAAATTTGTATTAAGAATTAATTGTTTATAAATTAATGTCAAAATTAAAGAAACCATTTTATTTGCTATGTTACTGATTCAAAGCATATGCATATAGCCATATATATAGCTATATAGTATAATATATATATATAGTATATCACTTGTATTACATATATTCTTCTAGCTAGATATTGACATAGATATATATTATTGTACCTAGGATGGTTCACTTTATTCCTGAAAGTGTAGAAATATTCCTGTTCTTATTATTAAGTTCAAATTATTCATTCTGAGGCATAAATTACAGTGAAAATAGATTTCATGTGAAAAATCTCACAAATCTGTTCACAGACAGAGAGACTTATGTTAGCTGATTTGTGGTTATTAATGATGTAACTGGTACAATCAATCTGAAAATTAATTCTGTATTTATAATCTAAATGAGATCACAGTGTAAGATTGCCTCCACCCTTTTCTTTTGAAAATTAATTCAAATTATTCTGGCTTAGCATTCATGTCTCTGCTGAGAAATTACATTAATATAATCATATAACGAAATAAAAAAATAGCTCTTAAATTTTTAGACCTTAGAAACCTCGAGAAATTGCAATTAGCCTTTTGAAAAAGTCATCACTTGTCTATGGAACAATTACATATCATTCATGTGAAAACAAAAAACTGCATATACTATTAAAAATATAATCAAACTAATATTCATTAGGTATACATGTAGAAATATTTGACGGTATATAAATTGTTTTTTTCAAATAATATTTTAACAGATTTTAATTAAAGAATCAAACAACATAGAAATTTTTATGAATGATTGCTGCAAGATTTTCAACAAGAGTTTAGACAAAGTGGTAATAAATGGGCTGTGTAACCATGCCTTAGGAGACAACAGAAAGCTGATACTCAAGCCTGAAGAAAAAAAGAGGAAAATGACCCAGTATGCAGAACCTCCCAAAAGCTCAATACTTGGAAAGAAATCTTCAAATGTGAGGGTAATAAAGGGACCAAAACCTAAAAGATTGGCTCAAAAATTTTTTTGAAAGTTTAGAACTTTATTCACCTATTCCATGATACTCAGAAAACAAAATGAAAAAAAAAAATGTAAAAAAAAAATGCAACAATATCAATAATAACACTAAACCTGACTGAATAATAAGTAAGATCCATGTCAGAGGACATAGATCTGTGTTAGAAGACATGACTAGCATGTTTGAGACCTTAGGTTCTATCCTCAGCACCTAAAAAATGAAAAAAAAAAAAAAAAAAGAAAAACTTCAAAAACAAAACAACCCTGCAAGATCCAATTGTATGCTCGGTGCAAAAGATACATTTTAGAATAAGAAATACAAATATATTGAAAACATGGTGATGAAAAAATATATATAATGAAAATACCAACCATGAGTAAGTTGGAGTAGCTATAATACCAGACAGAATGGATTTCAAAATAAAATTGTTACTATAAATAGTTATAACTTTAATAATTATAGGAGGGTCAATCATCAGAAAGAATATATTGTACGCCTATCTTCATCTAATGACTAAGCAACAAAACATAAAAAGTAGAAGCAATTGTGAATAAAGGGAGAGATAGACAATTCAACAAGATGAGTTGATTTTTGCGATGATGAATATGTTCTAAAATTAACTGTGGGAATGGTTGTACATCCCGGTGGATGTACTAAAAACTTCTATTGTACATGTTGAATAAACGTGCTTTGAACTGTTCAAAGAATTAATTAATAAAAAGCTGTTATTAAGTAAATATATTTGCTGAGAAAGACACACTGAAAAATTCTACCATGATTGTAGATGGTCAATATTTCTTGTTGTTTCATCAATTTTTGCTTTATGTGTCTGAATCTTTGCTACTCTGAGCATACAGATTTAAAATTATTTAAAATCACTTCTTATTGATAAGTGAACCTTTTATAAATATAATGAGCTTCATCTTTCATGGTGTTTTGTAAAATTATGTCTATATTACTTTTAAACCAGCTTCTCTTTTTGTTCCAAGGCAAAATAAAAAAGAAACAATAAACACTTTTATGTACACATTATATTTAAAAAATGAGTAAGTATAGGAGATTAATTCCTTGAGGAGCAATTGCTACTAAAATGATATGTATTATTTGTATTTGACAACAGCAAGGTATAGTACAAAGTGGCTTCTAGAATCCCATCAGATGGTTCCACAAAGTCGTCTTTTTTAAAAGTATTTTTTAGTTGTTGATAGACCTCTATTTTGTTTTTTATTTATTTATATGTGGTGCTGAGAATGGAACTCAGTGCCTCACTCATGCCAGGCAAGTGTGCTACTGCTGAGCCACATCCCCACCCCACAAAGTCATTTTAAAATCTACTTTTAAGTAGACTTTTTGTTACTCAGTCAAGAGGAGGATGGGCGAATGAACCCAAATTCAGCTCATTTGAAAGTTTGTACAAATGGTGACCAGCCTCTCTTCTACTCTTTAAGACCTGATCTGGAAGGAGGTAATTCTGGGGAAGACACCTTGCTTATCTCTGTCAGGGACAGGACAACACTGTAGATAGGTATTTATTTATTTATTTATTTATTTATTTATTCGTTGATTTTAGCTATACAAAACAGTGTAATCCATTTTGATGTAATTATGTAGGCATGCAATATACCTTCTAGTTAGGACCCCATTCTTATGGATGTATATGATGGTGGAATTCACTGTGATGTTTTCATAAATATACACAGGAAAATTATGTCAGATTAATTCCACTGTCTTTCCTTATCTGATCCCCTCCTCTCTTCCCTTCATTCCCATTGTCTAGTTTAGTGAACATCTGTTCTTCCTGTCCCCCACCCCTTATTGTGGGTCAGCTTCCACATATCAGAGAGAACGTTTGACCTTTGGCTTTCTGTGACTGGCTTGTTTCACTTAGCAGAATAGTTTCCAGATCCATTCATTTACTAACATATGCCATAAAGTCATTCTTCTTTATGACTGAGTCATATTTCATTCCATATGCACCACATTTTCATTGTTCATTCATTTATAAAAGGGGACCTACATTGGTTCTATAGCTTAGCTATTTGAATTGAGCTGATATAATATTGAGGTGGCTGCATCACTTGTATTATTCTGGTTTTAAGTCTTTAGATATATACTGATGAATGGGAGAACCAGCTCAAATGCTGGTTCCATGACTAGTGTTTTGAGGAATCTCCATACTTCTTTCCAGAGTGGTTGCACTTATTTGTAGCATCACTAGCAACATATGAATTAACCTTTCCCCCATATCCTCACCAATATTTATTGTTACTTCTTGATAACTGCCATTCTGACTAAAGTGAGATGAACTCTCAATGTAGTTTTAATTTGTCTTTCTCTAATTGCCAGAGATATTGAGCATATTTTCACCTATTTATGGACCATTCAGATTTCTTCCTCTGTGAAATGTCTGTTCAGTTTTGTTACCCATTTATTGATTTTTTTTTGTTTGCTTGTTTGCTTTTTGCATTACGTTTTTGAGTTTTTGGTTTATCCTGGAAAAATTAATGCCCTATCTGAGGTGCAAGTGACAACGATTTTCCCCCCATTTCATAGGCTCTCTCTTCACATTCTTGATTGTTTCCTTTGCTGTGAAGAATCATTTTAGTGTGATGACATCCCATTTAGCTCACAATTTGATTGAGTAGTATTTAGATCCTGGATCCTCCAGAATCTAAATCACATTAGATGGGGATTTTATCTGTTATTTTTGCTATTTTACATAAGTTACATGCTAGCCATGTAATCACAATAAAATAATACATACTAAGAAAATACATTCATTTCAAACCTCACACAACAGGTGACTACTAATCTCTAATTTTTTGAAATAGTTTGAATAACTGAAAATGCTTATGAGATGCCATTGCAAACACAGATTTAGAATAAATAAATAAATAAGTTTAATAAATAATAAATAAATAATAAATAATAAATAATAATATATATTATATATAATATTATATTTAATAAATAATATAATAAATAATAAATATATAATATAATAATAAATAAATAATATAATAAATAAATAATAAATAAATAAGTTTAATAAATAAATGAGTTAAATAAATAAATAAGTTTACATGTTCACCAATGAGACTATTTCTGCACCTAAATAGATCTCAAATGCTGACATGGAGATAGATGTTCACCTTCCCCCCAATAAATTACATTATAATATCACTCTGTGGGGACATTGCTCAGTACCTCAAATATGTGTGTCACTATCTTATTAATTTGTTTTGAAAACTAATCTTCAATCTACTCCATCTGACAACTGGGAGGTTTCAGTTAGCTTCTTCTTAAATGTGACTATAAATGAAGAATCAAAAAAGGCATTTAAAGAAAACTTTCATGAAATATGGAGACCTAAAAATGAAATAAATATTACTTCAGAGAAAATATAAACAATGGTGATCAGGATAAAAAGTTCAAAGCAACTAGATGAAATAGAAGAATGTGTGTTTGGATTATGACAACAAAATATAACACTCCAATATAACAATTCTCTTGGAAATTTAAAATATGATAGTATAATTAAAGTGTCTTTAGCAGGTTCAATTATAAATTTCAGAAAACTCTAAAAAAATAGAAGGTTAAAAAGTTAACAAAACAGGAAAAATAAAGGATTTAAAGTTAGGTCCTAGAGATGATAAATTGCTTATATGAGAGATAGATGAAAAAATTTTTAAAAAATAATACAATTATTAAAAATGAAAGTATCTACTCCATACCTCACATAATGTAAGGAATAAATTTTAAAAGATGCAGAAAGGTACATCATGAAATTTCAAAAGTCTTCTAGAAGAAAAATGAATAGGGATATATAGAGGATTAAAGATCTGAATAGCCCTAATTTCCCCACAATAAAACTAGAATTTAGAAGAAAATAAGAAATGCATCACAAATTTTAAAGTACATGCTTTTCAACTTAGTATTCTTACTGATCACTCAGAGTAAAAGAATATAACATTTTTGAAAATTCATGGGTCACCATCTTTTAACATTTCAAATGGAGCTGGATAATTATTTCTTAGTATCTGGGGATAAATCAGTGTTAGACACTTAGAAAATTAAGTAATTTAAAATGAGTGTGATGGCTAACTGTATGTATCACCTTGACTAGGCAGTGTTTGTCTTTGGGTGTTATGTGTGTATCAGCTTACAATGATGGCACATTGGAAAGACTAAATAAAAGCAGATAAAATTTCAACACCCTATATAACTTGTGTATATTTCATAGTCAGTACTATGTAACCAATAAATATTTAAGTAACTATACCAGTATATAACTATGTGGGTAAATTAAGGAAGGTTAAGTAAACAAACAAACAAAAAAAGAACCACAAGTATTTTCACAGATTGAATACTTCAGAAACAGATGAATCAATAAAGAAAGTGTGGCAAATATGCACAATGGAGTTTTACTCATCCATAAAGATGAACGAAATCATGTCATTTGCAAAAATATGGGTGAAACTGGAGAACAATCATGTTAAGTGAAATAAGCTAGACTCAGATAGTAAAGGATTGTATGATTTCTTTTTCTCATTTATGGAAGCTAGAGAGAAAACAGAGGAAAAGGAGATCTCATGTAAAGAGAAGGCAGGCCATTGGGTAGAGGAAGGATACTAGGGAGGAGAGAAGAGAAAGTAGAGGTACTGAGAAACGAAATTTACCAAAGTATGTTATGTGCATGTATGGATATGTCATGATGATTCCCACTATTATGTATAATTCTAATCATCAATTAAAAAGGATGAAAAGCAAGATGATGTATCAGGCGTAAAATGTAAAAGCAAGGGTAAGTGAGAATGAAAGACATTCTCACTTGCTTTGGTTTTGTGAAAGCATGTTCAAACTTAGTATTAATCAGTATGAAACAGACTGATTCCATACAAGTTAGAAATGTCATTGAAGAAATAACAATAAATTCTCAAAAAATCGTGCTGATAAATTAATAAAAGCATGCATTCCATAAAATAACAACTCCACAAAATTTCAAACCTATTGAAATATACTGAGAACAAAAATACCATTTTAGAATTAATAACTAAATCAGAAGTAATAAGGTACAGAAGAGAAGCTGTTTCTGACTTAATCATAGGAATACTGATAAAAATGATGCCAGAAAAAAGAAAAAGTAACTAGAAAATCTAACAGAGATAAAGACAAGAAATTAGAAAGAAATTGGTCATGGTACAGGATACACAAAGGAACGACATTATATTTAAATACATAAAAATGTGTCAAAATAAAATATTCATAAAGGGGGAAATCGACCCTGTTCTCAGACCTCTCAAATGCTCAGTACCAGGAGAGGATAAAGCAAGAGTGTCCTAAGGCAAATATATACTCTGACCTAAAAATATTTCACCAAACCAAGATTTCTATTTGATATTAAGGAATATAGCAGAACGTCTCAAGCAGGGAGGAACTCCAGAAAAACAAATATTTATGTATCCTTCTAAAAGAAGCTACATTTAAACAAAATCCAGGTATTCCGAAGGCAAATCAAAATAGAGTATTTAAAATACAGAAGAATGAGCAGTAGGATTTATTGTGTTCATTCATCTAATCAAGAAGAAATTACTACTAAGCCCTTATACATTGCAAGTGGACACACTGGAATGAACAAATTTTAAACAAAGTAATAATAATTATAAAATTTTAAATGTTATGATTCACAAGCAGTTGAAAAGTTCCACTCTACTCGTAATTAAACTTTTCCCAATGATAATTCGATACAAAATCATGACACATTACTAAAACCAGGTAATTGACAATGGCATATTAAACACAGACTGCTATGGTTTGTCTCCCCTCTATTACTGATGTTGAAACTCAATCCCCAATACAACAGCATGAAGAGGTAGGGCCCTCAGAAGGTGTCTAGAATGTGAGGGCTCCATTCTCATGAATGGGATTAGGTGCCCTCACCACACACCAGTCCCTCTGGAGCCTTCATCTTGAACTTCCTAGTCTCCAAGGATCAAGAAAAGATATTTTTTTGTTGTTGTTTATGATTTACCCAGTGTGTGTCATAGAAACACAAACAAAGATGACACTTAATTCAGATCTCACCAGTTTACACTTGTGCTTCTCGTCTATGTCTGTGTATGTTTAATTCTCTAGAAAAGCTTTATCATGAGTTCAGATCCACATGTTCATCAGCACCAAGATGCAGAACTCTTCTATCACCGGAAAGAAATTCTGCCATCATATTCCTTAATAATCACATATCTTTTCACCATCCATAGCTCCAGGCAACAACAGTTGTTCTCATTACTCCATTTCCATTAGTTTTAAGATAGTAATATAAGCAAAGTAACATAATTGCCCTTTGATACTGTCTTTCCCCTATATCCTGCCGTCCAATATCCATGAGACCCATCTAAGTTTGACATCAATAGTGGTGCCAATAGTTCATTTCTTTTGTAGTTGGGTAGTATTACATCATATAATTGTAGTGCTGCTGAAAGAAATTTGTGGTGTTTCCAGTTTTGTGCCCTTATAAACGAAGTTGCTATGAACATTTGTGTACAAGATTTTGTGGCAAGTAAGTTTTCATAATTACACAAAACTGCAAATAGTTCAAATGCTCATTGTCTGAGGAATAAACAAACTGTTTTAAACCCATACAATGAAATATGACTTCCTAGGGAGAACAAATCACCTTCTGACACCCGTCAAACCTGGATGAATTTCAAGCATGAGATTCTGTGAGAAAAGGCTGAAATTAAAAGCTATAGTGTATGAATTTTACTTCATATGGAGAACATATTTTAAAGGAGAGGTTTAGATTAGTGACAGCTCTATCATTTATTGATAAGATCCTCATATAGTTTTGAAGTATGATCCATCAACAGAAAATATTAGGTCAGGGTTCTTAATAGGAGTCTCTCTGATAAACTTGAGTGAGATACAGAAAATTCCTTAATTGAAGTAAGTTGATCACAGTATTCTATTTTTGTAATAGGGACAAAATACTGGCAGGATTCAGGATGTCACTATGATAAATATTAATATAAAAGGGAAAAAGAAGCAGGGTCCTGTAAGAGGGCTGTTGCTTAACTGAGAAGTGATGAGTGTCCTCAGTTACTGGTGATGTTTCTACTACATAAGAAACTGAAAGGTCAAGTGTGGAGACAGAGCTGGTTCAGGAGAAACACAGTTTTGTTTTGAGGCCTCTATATACCAATCAAAAAGTGCTTCCCATTTGATCTGCCTTTATTTTCTAAATATCTTTTAAAATGAACAATTTTGTTTAAGTCAAATATACCCGTACTTGCTTATAAAGACCCAAATTATCCTTGGTGCATTTATGTCACTTAGAAAGAAAGACACAGAAATTTGGATTTAAAAAGAGCCCACGTAAGAGCAGGTAACTTTTTTTTTTGTTCCCCTGGAAGATGAAAAGTTTTAGATTGAGATGTCTCCATGAGACCTGGACATGGTACACAATATATCTTGGGCCCTCTGCAGAGAGTGGGTCTCCTCTGAGAGCCAACACAACAATCTCTGTTCCTATGGCAGCTGAGCTCTCAGGAAAAAAAAAAATGTAGATGAAGAAGAACTTTATCCAGTTATACCATGACTTACAGAAGTTTGTCCAAGTGCATGCCAGTTCAAACTCATCCAGTCTGTGTGACTGGCTTAAACATGAGACTTATGCTTGTGTTCTATCCTTTGATTTTCCTTCTTGTGGCAGACACGTGTTTAGACTACACAAGATATATCAAACATCATGTTGAGAAATGGCCTGATTCCATCAAATATTCCACACAAGTGGAAATATATAACAAAACTCAACAAAATTGAGGAAAACAGCCAAGGAACTCTAGGCAAAGAGTGTAGAGCTAAGATCCAGTGCTGACTTACATCAGCAGGGACTCAGCAAACCTCTAACAGCAAGACACAGGAGGCTTGGTGGGTAGCACTCCGAGTGAAACTGGGGTCCACTGACCTGGATCTCCATGGGACCAAGAAGAAAGCTCTGAGAGTAAGTGAAGTCTATCCAAACAAAATAAAACAAAGGCTATTTATTTAGATTTTGCTACAGAAAGGAAGTTAGCAGTCACAACTTGATTGCTCAAAGTCAGATAGGAGATAGAAAACTTTATAGCTTTTCTATAAAATAAGGGGAAAGCTATAAGGCACTCCTTGACTGGAGGTTTCAGGAATGCGGAAGCTGGCAGTGGGTTAATTAGATGTGGACCTTCTATGTAAACATTTTTGGCTTTCTCTGTCTTAGCCCTAAATGGAAAGTAGAGGTGAAATTAGGGAAGGTGCTAGTTACTGATCAAATCCTGATTGTTCTGGCTGATTACTACAGAGTTTGTGGTTTGCATTTTTGCACTGTCTATAGATTGTGGGTTTGAAATCTATTTTTACATATTGTTTGGTTATTGTCCTTTATGTCTTTTAAGAACTTGCCAAGAACTGGATTTGGGGGAAGACTGATTAGCTACAAAGAAATTTTCTATATTTTGATTATAGTGGTGGTTAACACAATATATGCTTACTAAAATAATAGAATACCACTCCTAAAAAGCGTGGGTTATATTTTATATAAATTGAATCTCAAGAAACCCAGCTTAAAAAGAATATTCAATATATTAGTCTCATTATTTTATCCAAAATAATTTAACTTTTTTTTTTTTTTTTTTTTGGTACTGGAGATTGAACTCAGGGGCCCTTGACCACTGGGCTACGTCCCCAGACATTTTTTTTGTATTTTATTAGAGACAGGGTCTCTCTGAGTTGCTAAGTGCCTCGCCATTGCTGAGGCTGGCTTTGAACTCGTGATCCTCCTGCCTCAGCCTCCCAAAGTGCTGGGATTACAGGCGTGCGCCACCGCGCCCGGCAAAATAATTTAACTTTTTTATATGTGTATTAAACTAGGTAAGTTCCAATTAGTGCAAGTAAAATGGAGGAGTTAAGAGTGGATATGATATACCATGAAATCAAGGCTGATCAAAGAATACAGTGAATCTGAGGAAGGGCTTAATAGATGGTGAAAAACTGGTGGAGGAGAAAACTTCATTTAGAAAGAAGAAAATTCATCAGTGAAGCCAGTTGAGCCACTGAGCTAGAAGGATGGCCAGTGATGTTTAGGTGGATGTTTGAAAATATGATGCTGTAGATAGTCCAGCTTCTTCAACAACAAATTCTAGGTTTGGCTGTTGAATCATTTTTTTAAAAAAATAATCGGAAATAATAAGTCCAAGCAACCAATCAGCCTGGGTAAAGGACTGAACATGAGTATGGTAGAGCAATGTGAATGACATGTCAGTTTCATAGTTTTGAAGGAAGCACATGTGTTTGATAAAGTTTTTTTCATTTAGTCTCTGTTTTAAACATTTTCCTAATTTTACATCTTTCTTAGTGCATGCATTGTAGTTAGACACAATATGGGGTTCATTCTGGCATATTCATAGATTCATATTACATAATTTGCTTCTTTTTAATCCCCAATACTTTCTCTTTCTTTCCCTTCCCCACTCCCTCTGATTCCCTTCCTCTAATCTACTGGACTTTCTTCCATTTATTTGTTATTTTTTAACTTTGTACATTATAGTTATAATAGTGGAATTTCTTGTGATATATTCATGCATGTGCCTAGTATAATTTGATCAATTTCGTTTTACAGATTCTCCCCTTTCCCATCTCTCCTCTCTCATCCTGCATCTCCCTCCTCTGCTCCACTGTTTTTATTTCTATTTGCATGAGATCCCCTTTGTTTTTCAATTTCTTATGTGTCTCTGTCTTCCACATATAAGAGAAAACATTCAGCTTTTAGATTCTGAGTCTGGTTTATTTCACTTATCATGCTGTTCTCCAGTTCCATCCATTTACCAGAAAATGACATAATTTCACTCTTCTTTATGGTTGATTAAAGCTCCTTTGTGTACATAGACCACATTTTCTTTATTGATTCACCTATTGATGAATATCTAGGCTGGTTTCATTGACTATTGTAAATTGTGCAGCTATAAATATTGGTGTACATGTATTACGATAGTATGCTGATTTTAGTTTTTATGGATAAATACCAATAAGTGAGGTAGCTGAGTCATTAGTCGTTCCAATCTTAGTCTTGTTGAAGGTTTTAATAAGTAAGAGGAAGCATCTTCAAGGTTGGTAATGAACAGGAATGGGAAGTGTAAGCCTGCAATGTATTAGATTACATATAATATATATTGCATATAATCTATATTTTTATTTTATCTTTAAAAGTTGATGAGCTAGAACTTTGGAATGGAAGTTACTTGACTAATGAGCAGGGAACAAAATCAACTTCCTACTCAATCCTGACATATCAAGAGTGCTTTAAAAGTCAGGAGCAACCCTTAAACAAGGTTGTGTCAAGGATGTAGTGTCCTCAGGAGACAGCTGAATTTTAGCTGTGTCAGGAAGTTATGATGGGCAGTGGTTGAAGGTGTGTGGGACCTATGGAGAGTACTGTTCGGCTCTTTGAGCCACAGGTGTGTCTCTCCATGTCCTGTGCTTGTTCCATTGTTCCTCAACACACCGTGCTTTCTGCTGATCTAGAATTTGTACGTATCTTCAGTCTTCTCTGGCTGTCTTTGTCTTCACCAGCTTGTCTTAATGGAGTAAACTCAACTCATCTTCTTTCCTGCCACCACAGACACAGATCTGATCTTTAGTGAAGAATAAGGATAAAATGGAGAGAGGAAGGAAGTAGTTAGGAGAGTATGAAGCAGTGCTTCTCCACATTTTAGGTTGCCAGTATATTTCCCCTTTTCTTCTGAATGTCTTTTATTCTATGCTTTCTGGACCAGGCACTGGGACTATTGTTACATTCCTTCCTTAAGCCATTCATGAGTCTTAGTAGTGTCATTTGTTATGTAACATATGCCAAAAACTACCAGTAAGACACTTTAAAATGTTTAAACATGTTGTTTAAACATTTATTACCATTCTAAAAATGCAGATCCATGTTGATGTGGGAATTGTACATTTTTTCTAATAAAATAACAAACTTAACTGAAAGAAATGTTTTTCTGTTTCTAAGTATATTTTAGAGACTTAACTGCTGTCAAATAACTGAACTTTTTAAATATTATTTGTATCCACTTTCCTTTCCTACAAATCCCAGAATCTTAATGCAAAAATAAAGTTTGAATAAGAAAAATAAGGATTTGAAAATATGTACAAAAGTTATATATCTGGTTGCTTAGATGACTAGGGATATGATAGCAATTTGGGGTGTACTCATTTTATGTGTGTGACCTTTACAGTGCTACAGTAAAACCTCCAACATTGCAGTAGCTTATTAGTACACTAATAAGCACAGAAGCAGAAATCCTCTGATATGGATGAATGTGTATATTTTTAATATTCGGGGTATTAGGAGAGCTTTTATACTAGGCTCTGGAAATACAGCTTTCTCTATCTTAAATTAATTATATTTATAACACTACTGAAAGTAATCATAGTTTTTTTTTTTTTTTGTTTGTTTGTTTGTTTTAACAAAAGAAAGCTTGCTTTAACTTAACCCAGATAGCCTGGCAAACAAATCAGTATTTCAGACTTAGACACTTTATCAATTTCTGTGGATCTGACCCCAAATTGATTTTCACCAAAAGTTTTGTTATAATGCAACAATATTCCATAGTTTTAATATGATTGTTACACAAAAGTAAAGAAAAAAAGAAGGCAAATATAAAAAGAAAAGAAGAAAGGAAGGAAGACAGACAGTGTTGTATAAATAAGATATATTGCCCCTTAATATCATTTCCATTCTTAATCTTTTCTGTAAGTGACTTCATAGGACAACATGAAAATGAGTGATTACTAGCCAATGAAAAATATTTTAATCTACATTAAAAAGTACATATGAAAATGTAATTGATGATTGCATGTTAATATTGCTGAAACAAACCTAAAATATCAGTCTATTGATTCTTTGTTTTTTTGTTAAGAAGAATAAATATAGGATTAGAAGAATGAACATGTACATAAAATTAGCCTCATGTATAATCCTATAGGAAATTTATTTGGTGATGTCATATTTGCCATCCTGAGCCACATCTCAAATAAGACAAATCTTATTGAAGTGTACTTTACTTTTTACACAAAATTTAAAAACAGCAAGATTATAAAAACATCCATGGTTCAGTCAGCTTTTCCTTGCTGGGACCAAAAGATCTGATAAGAACAACTTAGAGAAGAAAAGTTTATTATGGCTCATGTTTCACATGTTCCATTGATAGCAGATTCCATAACTCTAGGCCTTTGTTGAAGATATCATCATGGCAGAAGGACATGGCAGAAGACAGCAGCCCAGGACATGACAACTAGGAAAGAGAGAGAGAGAGAGAGAGAGAGAGAGAGAGAGAGAGAGAGAGAGAGAGAGATCTACTTTTTGATGGCTCCCAGGGTCAGGCACCTCAAGGTGGCGCCCTTGGGTTTCCCTTCTCGAGTTCCCTATAAGTTTCTATTTCCCCACAACTCTTAGGTTTTGCTTTCTGGTTGCAGAACCCTAACTGACATTATGGCCACTCAGCATATGTTAGTCCCCTGCTCATAGGCCCTGGCCAATCTGCTAATGCTAAGTCTCCAATTGAACATATAAAGTAAGAAATTTCCTAGTATGGGTGCTCAAGTGCTCTCGCTCTTGCCCTCTCCCCCCCCACCCCTCCTCCCTTGCTTTTGACCCCAAGCAGCCACCTGTGTGTTAAATAAATATCTTGGCTGGACTCTGCTTCTCAGTGTGGTTCTTCTTCAGCTCGAACCCTTCCAGTACTTACCAGGAACAAAAAGTAAACCCCAAGGTCATGCCAGCAGTGATCTTTGTTCTCCAGCCACACCCTACTCCTTTAGGGCTACCAACAAATTAATTGGTACCAGAGGATTAATCCACTGATTAGGGTGCAAGTCTCATAATCTAATCATTTTTTTTCCTCTGAACATTCTTGCATTGTCTCACACATGAGCTTTTGGAGGACACTTCATATCTAAACCTTAATGAGCCATTTAAGATTATTCTCTTGCTCCATTTTAGCAGATGATTCTGATAGTTAAGTAGAGAAAATGTACCTGGGGTTATAGTGCTTTTGTCATTGTTTTTGCTAATTAACATAGTCACTTGAAAATTTAAGGTAGTACTTTTTTTTTTTAGAATAAAATAGAATGTTTCTTCTTGTATTATTTAAACTCATATTTACTATGAACACTAACTACATTGATATATTGCACTGAAATTGTTAAAGCAACTCTTTTTTGCACCAATAAAAATTCTTAGGATAACTACCAAGTTCCTCAAACAAAATACCAGCTTTTTTATGCTTTTATTAGTGCATTATAGTTGTACATAATATTTGGGTTCATTTTGACATAATCAAAATGCATAGAATGTAATTTACTCAACTTCAGTCCCTGGTGACCCCCTTTCCCTTCTCTCCTCCCTCCTCCTATTCCCTTTCCTCTTTATACTGGTCTTCCTTTCACTTCTTTATTTATTGATTTTTAATTGATGCTATATAGATATACATAAAGTTGGAATTCATTGTGGTATGTTTATGCATGCACACAGTGCAATTTTGTGTAATTCTTTCTGAGTTTTCTCTCCTATCCTGTCCCTACTCTTTCCCTCTCAATCTCTTTATTCTCAATCTCCACTGGTTTTTCCTCTATGGTATCTGATCTTCCCCATATTCCTCCTTACTTTGTTCCAATTTCTACATATCAGAGAAAACATTTGACCCTTGATTTTCTGAGTTTGGTTAATTTCACTTAGCAGGATGTACTCCAATTTAATCTATCTTCTAGAAAATGCCATAGTTTCATTCTTCTTTATGGCTGAATAAACTCCATTTTCTTAATTCATTCACCTTGTGATGGGCACCTGGGGTGATTCCATAACTTGGGTATCATAGAGTTGTGCTGGTATAAACATTGTTGTGACTGAATGACTATACTATGCTGAGTTTAGTCCTTTTGGATAAATGTGGAGGAGTGGGATAGCTAGTGTGGTTTTTTTTGTTTTGTTTTGTTTGGTTTGGTTTGGTGGTTCCATTCCTAGTTTTTTGAGTAATCTCCATACTGCTTTCCAGAGTGCTGTAACTGATTTGTAATCCTCTCATAATAAGACATTTAATAAAATATATAAGTTCTAAAAAAAATCGAGTATTGTTAGTATTCAGGTGACCAAAAACTACAATTAAAGACTAGAAGATAATAAATTGTCTAGTTTGGGAAGCAAATTTTAAAATGTAGAATGATTTTAAAATCTATGTTTATATAATAAAAAGTATCATGTTCATAAAAATCACAGAATGCATATATAATAAAATGGCATGCCATTATGTTAAAAATTAAATTTGTGAAGTGTATAGTAATTTCATTGTGAAATATAAATCCCTTAATAAGCAGTCTAGACACACCAGCGTGAAACCGGCGATAAAAACCAGCGATAACAGCCGGCGGGATTGGTGCTGGGGAGCCACGGGAGACCGCAGGTGCACAACACCAGTTCAAATCCACACTCCGCCTGATGCGACCCTCAGTACTGGGGCCCCGGACAGAGCGGCGCAGAGATCGGCGATCAGCAAGCAGGGGCAGCGTGGAGCGGGCCACAGTCCGAAGCAGCGCTGTCTGCACCACAGTCACAGTTGTGGCTTCCCGGTGCCACTTTGGCAGGGAGACATCCACCCAACAGCTTTGAAATCGATCGGCGAGGATACGGGAGTCTGCGGAGCTGCTGTTGACTGGAAGGAGAGCACCGCCATCTTTGAAAGCTGCAGTGGCTGGCCCAGACAAAGGGGAGGAGACGGAGAGCGACGGCTGCAGCCATCCAGGCACTCTCCAGCTCCCTGAAGACAACGCACAATTGGGTGAGGCTCGGGTGGTCAGCAGGGAAAAGCGTTTCTGAGGCTAGCGCAGCGGCCACAAGAGGCTGCAACTGTGGGTGGGCTTGGGGAAAGGGTGCCTTCTGGAGGGTCCCCTTCCCGGTGCAATTCATCTGCTGACACACACAAACCCCCTGGGCCACTCCTTCACTGAACCGTGCAGCCACTGGCCTAAGATGCAGCCTTGATTTCACTAACAGGATCACAGACTGTCTGGACGTGATCCAATAGCAATTGGTTTGAACTGGAAAGGAAAAAAAGAGGGGGGCTTCCCAGGGCCCGTTTTGTCTGAGACTTGGGGTTCGACTTTTTTTTTTCCTTTTCTTTTTGTTGGTTTGCTTGTTTTGTTGGATTGCAGGGAGGTTTTTTTTGTTTGTTTGTTTATTTTTATGTTTCTTTTTTTGGCTTTGTTTTGTTCTGCTTTTTTTTTCCTTCCGCATTGATTGTTAGTGTGTTTGTTTGCTTCCGCTCCTTTTTTCTTTCCTTCTTTTCTTCCTTCTCACTCTTGTATCTTTTCTTCCTCCTTCATCTTTCATGTTTACATCCTGCCAGTGCATACTAAACAGAGGCAAAAACAAGTCATATGCAGAACTTGGGATTTCTAGAACCGGCGCAATTGAACTGGGTAGCAAAGGGTGTTATATATAGTTTACTCTCTATTTCCTTGATTTCTCTCTCTCTCCTCTCTCTTACACAAATTCCTACTCTTTTATCATTTTTTTTTTTTTTCCAACTTACTTTATATATAAATTGGTCTTTCCACCTAATTGTCAACTCCATTCTCTTTCTTCCATTGTCTACTGATACTAAACCACTTCCACTAAACCACTTCAATAGATATCTCTTTTCATACTTTCCAAGAAAGAACAATTCAAGAACTTCCTTCTTCCTAAACATAACACCTCTGTATCCAATACTTGAAGCTATAAAACCCTATCAGAAGCGTACAGAGTAAAATGGAAATAATATCTGGGTTAACAATATCTGTACATTGTAATCAAACTTGCATTTTCTGAATAGAAAGTGTTAGTTTTTAAAAGTGTAAAGGAATTATAAGGTGATCTGATAGCATTGTACTACAGGAACAACATAAGGCTTTAAGGTAAAATCAAAATAGTCAAGGTCCCACAGTGCAGGAAGAATAGACACACAAGCAACATGAAAAAACAAGGAAAGAAAATGACACAAACAAATCAAGATACCTCATTGGTAGATGTCATGGCAAGCACAGTTGGTCAAATGCCAGAGATGGAATTTAGAAATTACATATGCCAAATGTTTATGCAACTTAAGAATGAACTCAAAAATTAGATGAGGGAGCAGGTACAGGAGGCAAAAGATCATTTTGACAAAGAACTCCAAAAACAAATACAGGAAGTAAAAGATTACTTCAATAGGGAAATAGAGGCTCTAAAGAGAATCCAAACAGAAATTCCATAAATGAAAGAAGCAATAAACCAAAATAAAAGCTCAATTGAAAACATCTCCAACAGAATAGACCACGTGGAAGAAAGAACCTCAGACAATGAAGACAAAATATATGTCCTAGAGAAGAATTTAGACCATACAGCAAAACTTGTTAGAAATCAAGAACATGACATCCAAGAATTATAGGACAGCATAAAAAGACCAAACTTAAGAGTGATCGGCGTAGAGGAAGGGGCAGAGTTTCAAGCCAAAGGAATGAGTAATCTATTTAACGAAATAATTATAGAAAATTTTCCAAGCTTGAGGAATGAAATGGAAAACCAAGTTCAAGAGGCATACCGAACACCAAACAAACAAAATCTCAACAGATCCACACCAAGACACATTATAATGAAAATGCCTAATACACTGAGCAAGGAGAGAATACTAAAAGCCACAAGAGAAAGGAAGCAAATTACATATAGGGGGAAACCAATCGGACTATGTTCAGATTTTTCAACCCAGACCTTAAAAGCAAGAAGATCCTGGAATAGCATATTTCAAGCTCTGAAAGAAAAGGGATGTCAACCAAGAATCTTATATCCAGCAAAATTAAGCTTTAGATTCGAAGATGAAATAAAAACCTTCCACGACAAGCAAAAGTTAAAAGATTTCACAACTCGAAAGCCAGCACTTCAGAGCATCCTCGGCAACATTTTTCATGAAGAAGAAGAGAAAGATGATAACGAAAATCAACAAAGGGGGATATTAAACTAAAGGAAATACCAACCAGAAGAGAAACCAAATCAAGCTAAAGACCATAATTCAAATAAAAATGGATGGGAATAAAAATCACATCTCAATAATAACCCTGAATGTTAATGGCCTAAACTCGCCAATCAAAAGACACAGATTATCAGAATGGATTAAAAGAAATGACCCAACAATTTTCTGTCTCCAAGAAACACACCTCATAGAAAAAGACATCAACAGACTGAAAGTGAAAGGCTGGGAAAAGTCTTATCACTCACATGGCCGGCGGAAGCAAGCAGGGGTTTCCATTCTCATATCAAATAAGGTAGACTTCAAACCAAAATTAATCAAGAGGGACAAAGATGGATATTTCTTATTACTTAAGGGAACCATCCATCAACAGGATATAACAATTATAAATCTGTATGCCCCAAATAATGGAGCACCTACATTCATCAAACAAATGCTTCTTAAGTTCAAGAGTAAAATAGACCACAACACAGTTATTCTAGGGGACTTCAACACACCTCTCTCACCAATGGATAGATCATCCAAACAAAAGCTAAACAAAGAAACTTTAAGCCTCCTCAAAACAATTAACAATTTAGACCTAACGGACATATATAGAATATTTCATCCCTCAGTAAACAAATACACATGTTTCTCAGAAGCACATGGCTCCTTCTCCAAAATAGACCATATACTATGTCACAAGGCAACTCTCAGCAAATATAAAAAAATAGAGATACTACCCTGCATGCTATCAGACCATAAAGGGATGAAATTGGAAATCAATGACAAAACAAGGAATAAGAAAAACTACTCCATCAACTGGAAGCTAAACAACATGCTACTGAATGAACAAGGGGTTGAAGAAGACATCAGAGAGGAGATCAAAAAATTCCTAGAGGTAAATGAGAACACAGATACATCATATAGAAATCTCTGGGACACTATGAAGGCAGTAGCAAGAGGAAAATTCATTGCACTGAGTTCATTCCTTAAGAGGAAAAAAACCCAACAAATAAATGACTTAACATCACACCTCAAAGCATTAGAAAAAGAAGAACAGACCAACATCAAGAGCAGTAGAAGACAGGAAATAATTAAAATCAGAGCAGAAATTAATGAAATTGAGACTAAGGAAACCAATCAAAGAATTGACAAGACTAAAAGTTGGTTCTTTGAAAAAATGAACAAAATTGACAGACCCTTAGTGATGCTAATGAAAAGAAGAAGAGAAAAAACTCAAATTACTAGCATTCATGATGAAAAAGGGAATATCACAACAAACACCTCAGATATACAGAATATAATTAGAAATTACTTTGAAAACTTGTACTCTAATAAAAATAGAATATACTGAATGCATTGACAGATTTCTAGAGTCATATGATTTGCCTAAACTGGATGTGGAGGCTATACACAATTTAAACAGATCAATTACAAGTGAAGAAATAGAAGATGTCATCAAAAAGCTACCAACAAGGAAAAAGTCCAGGACCTGATGGGTTTACAGCCGAGTTCTATAAGACTTTCAAAGAAGAACTAATACCAATGCTCTTCAAACTATTTCAAGAAATAGAAAAAGAGGGAGCTCTTCCAGACTCTTTCTATGAGGCCAATATTACATTAATTCCAAAGCCAGGCAAAGACACATCCAAAAAAGAAAACTTCAGGCCCATATCTTTAATGAACATAGATGCAAAAATCCTCAACAAAATCCTGGCAAATCGAATACAAAAACATATCAAAAAGATAGTGAACCACGATCAAGTGGGGTTTATCCCAGGGATGCAAGGCTGGTTCAACATTCGGAAATAAATAAACATAATACATCACATCAATAGACTTAAAGACAAAAATCATATGATTATCTCAATTGACGCAGAAAAAGCATTTGACAAAATACAACACCCCTTTATGTTCAAAACACTGGAAAAACTAGGAATATCAGGAAAATATCTCAACATTATAAAAGCTATTTATGCAAGGCCCCGAGCTAACATTATCTTAAATGGAGAAAAATTGAAAGCATTCCCTCTAAAAACTGGAACAAGACAGGGATGCCCCCTTTCACCATTGCTATTTAACATAGTACTGGAAACTCTGGCCAGAGCAATTAGACAGACGAAAGAAATTAAAGGGATCAAGATAGGAAAAGAAGAGCTCAAATTAGCACTATTTGCTGATGACATGATAATCTACGTAGAAGACCCAAAAAACTCTACCAGAAAAGTTTTACAACTAGTAAACGAATTTGGCAAAGTTGCAGGATACAAAATCAATACACATAAGTCAAAGGCATTTGTGTACATCAGCGACAAGGACTCTGAAAGGGAAATGATGAAAAATACCCCATTTGCAATAGCATCAAAAAAAAATAAAATACCAGGGAATCAACCTAACAAAAGAGGTGAAAGACCTCTATAACGAAAATTATAGAACACTAAAGAAAGAAATTATAGATGAACTCAGAAGATGGAAAGACCTACCTTGCTCTTGGATAGGTAGAATTAATATTGTCAAAATGTCCATACTACCAAAAGCATTATACAGATTTAATGCAATTCCAATCAAAATCCCAATGTCATTCTTCAAAGAAATAGAAATAGCAGTCATGAAATTCATCTGGAAAAATAAGAGACCCAGAATAGCCAAAGCAATCCTGAGCAAGAAAAGTGAAGCAGGGGGCATCACCATACCAGACTTTAAATTATACTATAGAGCAATAGTAACAAAAACAGCATGGTATTGGCACCAAAACAGACTGGTGGACCAATGGTACAGAATTGAGATACAGAGACTAATACATATAATTACAGCTATCTTATATTAGACAAAGGTGCCAAAAATGCACAATGGAGAAAGGATAGCCTCTTCAACAAATGGTGCTGGGGAAACTGGAAATCCATATGCAACAAAATGAAATTAAACCTTTATCTCTCACCATGCACAAAACTCAATTCAAAGTGGATCAAGGACCTAGGAATTAGACCAGAGACAATACACCTAATAGAAGAAAAAGTAAGCTCCAATTTCCAACATGTTGGATTAGGCCCCAAGTTCCTTAATAAGAATCCTGTAGCGCAAGAATTACTACCAAGAATTAATGAATGGGATAGATTTAAACTAAAAGCTTCTTTTCAGCAAAAGAAATAATCAGTGAGGTAAATAGAGACCCAACTAATTGGGAACAAATATTTAATACAGGCACATCAGATAGAGCACTAATCTCTAGAATATATAAAGAACTCAAAAAACTTTATACTAAAAAAACAAATAACCCAATCAATAATTGAGAAGACACCTCTCAGAAGAAGATACACGATTAATCAACAAATACATGAAAAAATGTTCAACATCGCTGGCAATCAGAGAAATGCAAATCAAAACTACTCTAAGATTTCACTTCACTCCAGTCAGAATGGCAGCCATCAAGAACACAAGCTACAATAAATGTTGGAGAGGATGTGGGGAAAAAGGCACACTCATACATTGCTGGTGGGACTGCAAAATGGTGCAACCGTTATGGAAAGCAGTATGGAGATTTCTTGGAAAACTGGGAATGGAACCATCCTATGACCCAGCCATCCCACTCCTGGGTCTATTCCCAAAGGACTTAAAAACAGCATATTACAGTGACACAGCTATCTCAATGTTTGTAGCTGCGCAACTCACAATAGCTAGGTTGTGGAACCAACCTAGATGTCCCTCAGTAAATGAGTGGATTAAGAAAATGTGGTATATACGCACAATGGAATTTTACTCAGCAATAAAAGAAAACAAATTAATGGCATTTGCAGGTAAATGGATGAAGTTGGAAGACATAATGCTAAGTGAAGTTAGTCAGTCTCAAAAATCCAAGTACCAGATGTTCTCTCTTATATAAGGAGGCTATTTCAAAGTATTGTTGGATGGGGGTACATAGGAGGATTAGAGGAACACTAGAATGGTCAAGGGAAGGGAGGGTAAGGGAGGGAGCAAGAGGGGAGGGAGGGGGAGAAAAAAAAAGTGATTGAATGAGACGGATATCATTTTCCTTAATGCATGATTGAAGACCTGAATTGTACGAATATACTTTGTATACAAACAGTTGTATGTAAGAAGATACTAAATATATGCACTATGATTTGTACATATTAAAAATTATAAAAATAATATTAAAAAAAGAAAACGAAAAAAAAATGAAATTAAACCTTTATCTCTCACCATGCACAAAATTCAATTCAAAGTGGATCAAGGACCTAGGAATTAGACCAGAGACAATACGCCTAATAGAAGAAAAAGTAAGCTACAATTTCTACCATGTCGGATTAGGCCCCAAGTTCCTTAATAAGAATTCTGTAGTGCAAGAATTAGTATCAAGAATTAATGAATGGAGGCTGGGGTTGTGGCTCAGCAGTAGAGCACTCGCCTAGCACGTGCGTGGCCCGGGTTCGATCCTCAGCACCATGTAAACATAAATGCATTGCATTGTGTACAACTAAAGCAAATAAATAAATATTAAAAGAAAAAAAAAAGCAGTCTAGTTAATTGGTTTCTTACAGCAACATCCTGTTAGTATATAACAGATGCTCCGTGTCAGCTCCTCAAAATATTGATACCCCTTTAACTGAACAAGCTTAAAAATGTACAATTTCTAAATTAAATTTGGGGTTTCTCTGCTTGGATTTTTCTTCATTCATAGAAAAGCTATCATTTATGCAAAATTCTAATAGAATGCACTTTCTATAATCTTCTTCAAGTTACAGAATGAGGGGCTCACAAAATTAAGTGGCATCCAATGTTAACAAATTTTATAAAGAGAATTGGATACCAAAATATTATTTGAGTCTGGCAAGTATTCTATTCATGGCCATCTCTCAATCTCTCTCTCTTTCTTGGCTGCCTCTCAGTTCCCTGCTCCACTAGTTTTGGGATTGTTAATCTTCCACCAAAGATAATTTGCTTTCAAAGGTCCTTTTCACCCTCTGGTTTTAATCCAGGACCCTCACTATTTACCTGCCCTCTTTGTACCTCTTGCTCATCTCCATTGTAAGTTCACTCCATTGTATTTTAAGTACTCAGTAAATTATATAAAAAGAGAATGATTCTTCTACCTTTCTTCCTTAATTCTCAAAAAACCTATCAAGAGGAAGGAACACATTTTCCTTTAAATCTCACATACTTCAGTGAGACATGCTAGACTTGGCCTCCTCCTCCTGCCTCCACCTCCTCACTTGCCTGCTCAATTCCTCCTGTGTTGAAAATGCTAAATGCACTGGTGACGTTCTTTTTCCATACCCGTTCTCTGCTCACCTGTCTTCACTGTTTGCTTTACCACTTGGCTTCCAACTTCTCATTTCTAATACCAAAAATTTTTTTGAATGGTATGTCCACTGTAATTATCACATTGATGTCAGATTTACCTTATCTACCTAAAAGATATTTTAATCTACTATACTCTAAAAAAGGGGTAGGCACAGAAAATTATTTGATCAATTTAACTTCCCAGAACTTCCCCTTAATCTTTTTTCCTTCCTTCCCTTTCCCTTCACTTAGCCTCATGGTCAAATTATGTTCTGTTCATATAAAAATCTGCAACAATGAAACCCACTATTCTGTATAATTAATATGAACCAATGCATTTTTTTTTTTAAATAAGAAAAAACGTTGATCAAAACCACAGATTCTGGGCAGTGCCCCCTGCCAATCGACTGCCACAATCTGGCCTCCCTGAATGTTTACTGTTCTCTCAGTATGTCTCATATCTCTGTGCTTCATGTTACTTATGTTACTTCATCTGAAATATGCTTCTGGTGATGCTTCCCTTGTCAAATTCAAATGTCACTTTCATTTTTTATCTTACTTTGTTGTCATTGATCTTGAATCTGGCTCCCCTGAAGTAAAGGGGGTTTTAAGTGTAGCGACAACACTGTTTCTTAACACTGAGGATCCAAAATAAGTTCCTAGAAATTAATAATCCCTCAATTATAATTACTAAATTAAACTAAATTAAATGCATTTGAACTAATTTTAATTAAAAAAATAGAGGTAAATGAGAACACAGATAAAAAAAATCTCTGGGATTTTAAGAACACTGAGTTCATTCTTTAAAAGGATGGGTTTACAGCAGAGTTCTACAAGACTTTCAAAGAAGAACTAATACCAATGCTCTTCAAACTATTTCAAGAAATAGAAAAAAGAGGGAGCTCTTCCAGACTCTTTCTATGAGGCCAATATTACATTAATTCCAAAGCCAGGCAAAGACACATCCAAAAAAGAAAACTTTAGGCCAATATCTTTAATGAACATAGATGCAAAAATCCTCAACAAAATTCTGGCAAATCGGATACAAAAACATATCAAAAAGATAGTGCACCACGATCAAGTGGGGTTTATTCCAGGGATGCAAGGCTGGTTCAACATTCGGAAATCAATAAACATAATACATCACATCAATAGACTTAAAGATAAAAATCATATGATTATCTCAATAGATGCAGAAAAAGCATTTGACAAAATACAGCACCCCTTTATGTTCAAAACACTGGAAAAACTAGGAATATCAGGGACATATCTCAACATTATAAAAGCTATTTATGCAAGGCCCAGAGCTAACATTATCTTAAATGGAGAAAAATTGAAAGCATTCCCTCTAAAAAACTGGAACAAGACAGGGATGCCCCCTCTCACCACTGCTATTTAACATAGTACTGGAAACTCTGGCCAGAGCAATTAGACAGACGAAAGAAATTAAAGGGATCAAGATAGGAAAAGAAGAGCTCAAATTAGCACTATTTGCTGATGACATGATAATTTACCTAGAAGACCCAAAAAACTCTACCAGAAAACTTTTACAACTAGTAAATGAATTTGGCAAAGTAGCAGGATACAAAATCAATACCCATAAGTCAAAGGCATTTTTGTACATCAGTGACAAAGCCTCTGAAAGGGAAATGATGAAAACTACCCCATTTACAATAGCATCAAAAAAAATAAAATACCTGGGAATCAACTTAACGAAAGAGGTGAAAGAGCTCTATAAGGAAAATTATAGAACACTAAAGAAAGAAATCATAGAAGAACTCAGAAGATGGAAAGACCTACCTTGCTCTTGGATAGGTAGAATCAATATTGTCAAAATGTCCATACTACCAAAAACATTATACAGATTTAATGCAATTCCAATCAAAATCCCAATGTCATTCTTCAAAGAAATAGAAAAAAGCAGTCATGAAATTCATCTGGAAAAATAAGAGACCCAGAATAGCCAAAGCAATCCTGAGCAAGAAAAGTGAAGCAGGGGGCATCACCATACCGGACTTTAAATTATACTATAGAGCAATAGTAACAAAAACAGCATGGTATTGGCACCAAAACAGACTGGTGGACCAATGGTACAGAATTGAGGACACAGAGACTAATACATATAATTTCAGCTATCTTATATTAGACAAAGGTGCCAAAAATGTACAGTGGAGAAAGGATAGCCTCTTCAATAAATGGTGCTGGGAAAATTGGAAATCCATATGCAACAAAATGAAATTAAACCCTTGTCTCTCACCATGCACAAAATTCAATTCAAAGTGGATCAAGGACCTAGGAATTAGACCAGAGACAATACACCTAATAGAAGAAAAAGTAAGCTCCAATTTCCAACATGTCGGATTAGGCCCCAAGTTCCTTAATAAGAATCCTGTAGCACAAGAACTATTACCAAGAATTAATGAATGGGATAGATTTAAACTGAAAAGCTTCTTCTCAGCAAAAGAAACAATCAGTGAGGTGAATAGAGAGCCAACTAATTGGGAACAAATATTTAATACATGCACATCAGATAGAGCACTAATTTCTAGAATGTATATAGAACTAAAAAAACTTAACACCAAAAAAGCAAATAACCCAATCAATAAATGGGCTAAGGAATTGAAAAGACACTTCTCAGAAGAAGATACACGATTAATCAACAAATACATGAAAAAATGCTCAACATCACTGGCAATTAGAGAAATGCAAATCAAAACTACTCTAAGATTTCATTTCACTCCAGTCAGAATGGCAGCTATCAAGAACACAAACAACAATAAATGTTGGAGAGGATGTGGGGAAAAAGGCACACTCATACATTGCTGGTGGGACTGCAAAATGGTGCAACCGCTATGGAAAGCAGTATGGAGATTTCTTGGGAAAATGGGAATGGAACCACCCTATGACCCAGCCATCCCACTCCTGGGTCTATTCCCAAAAGACTTAAAAACAGCATATTACAGTGACACAGCCACTTCAATGTTTATAGCAGCACAATTCACAATAGCTAGGTTATGGAACCAACCTAGATGCCCCTCAGTAGATGAGTGGATAAAGAAAATATGGTATATATACAAAATGGAATTTTACTCAGCAATAAGAGAGAATAAAATAATGGCATTTGCAGGTAAATGGATGAAGTTGGAGAATATAATGCTAAGTGAAATTAGTCAATCTCAAAAATCCAAGTACCGAATGTTTTCTCTGATATAAGGAGGCTGGTTCACAGTGTTGTTGGAAGGGGGTACATAGGATCAGAGGAACACTAGAATGGTCAACGGAAAGGGAGGGGAGGGAGGGAGTAAGGGGGGAAGAACAGGGAGATCATAGATCATAAGTTCTATTTTTATTTATATGTGCTTGGGGATCCCTAATATCTCAAGGAAGAGGATTAAATGCAATTTAATCCTAGACAAAATAAATTACAAAAATATTAATAATAAATATCACAAGTTAATTTGTATTCAAGCTTATGTTGTCCTATCTGATTTCTAATCTTAATGTCATTGTAGACCCCAGATATTTAACCTGGACAAAATTCTCCAGAGAGTGAAAATATTTATTATAGTTTTTTTTTCTCAGTGGGGATAATAGGACTACAATTTCTGCAGTCTGTTTTTCTCTTATTAATTGACCATTGTGAATAAGTGGAAACTATTTTTTTTCTTTCTGTTTCAAAATCCATGTCTTCATTGAAAACCAAAGGATCCCAGTTCTTTCTGAGAATTTCACCTCATATTTAGTAGATGGCTATCTATTCTGCATCCATCTTTGTCAGGGAAGTTCATATGTTGATAAATAAAATACAACTGTGAGAAACTGGGAAGTAATGTCACAAACTAGACATGGAAGTCTGGCCATTTTGTAGACATTCTTTAGAAAAATTTTATGACCAGAGTAATATACTCATGGTAATATTCCTCCAATGTTAAAGTTTTCATCAGTTTGAAGGAGGGTAACAATGTATATAGGGAGCACAGGAATTTAATCCTATTTAGGAATGACATGCTACCAGCACTTATAAAATATTTTATATCATAAAATGGAAGAAGAGAAAAGTATACATATCATCAATTTATTGACATACAGTCTATTTATGTTGCTTTTTTCCTGTTTCTCCTATAATATTGATGTTTTTTTCTCAAGCCCTTCATTTTATATTTTGTCTCTGTAATTCCCAATAACACATGTCGGACAACTGCCCAGATGTATAAGGATCTATGTCATGGGAAAAATGAAAACTAATTGACAATAGCAAGCAACCTAATATCATTTGCATAGTATCATGACCATTCATTTGTAATAGTAGATATTTTCTTACATGATTCAAAACTTTCTTAGGGAATAAGAATCTCTCTAAAATCTGAGCCACAGGTATGTAGCTATTTGACATCACAGTTGAAACTAGTACTTATATTTTCACTATTCTATTTTGTTCTCTTCAGCAGAACTGAACACTAACAACAAAAGTAATAATACACATTGTAAAGAAAACTCCCATAATATTTTGCTTGAAAAATTTTCCAAGGATTTCTACAATAATTCAACAACTTATAGGTTGTAGCAGTAAAATTTTCAACAACAAGTTGACCTGATTATATTTATTACAAAATTTAGCTATCTAGAAAAATTCAAATTATCTAATGGAAATGTAATTTTCCCAATTACAAGTAAATTGTTTTTACATTTTCCATTCTTGTATTTTTATCTTAATTAAATTTCTTTCTTCCAGTTGTACTAAAGAAAGAAAAAGAAAACTTTTGGTCTGTTTGCAAATGTCAGTTGACAAATCACTAAGTATCAATCTTCTAAATATGGCCTTAAATGGATCATGATTCTTGAAACTGAATTTTGCTTGTTATATCTAAATGTCAGAGAAAAAAAAGATTTTTACCATCTCATTTGTCCAATGTCCTTTGCGAGTGATTGTTTAACCTTTGAATGTACCACATTGTAATACCAAGGAAAACTTAATAATATTTAGAATGAAAAATGCTTTTGCTATGGAAAGCCCCCAAATTAAAAGCCACTTGTAGATTAAATGTTCAGCTGTAGATATTATGACTGGAAATGTTAATATATTAATCTTTTAGAAACAATGTTACAAATAATACTTCACCCTAGCTTTCCAAAATTCATATTTAATCCCTATGAAAAATGGGAAAATATACTATAAGACTTGCAGGCATTTAATAGAAAGTGCATTGTAAATGTTAATTGACTCCAATTCTCTGCCCAAGGGAAAGCAGGCTTTGCCATAGGAAAATGGAGAGGTAGATGTGTACTTTCTGGAGTTTCTGAATATGGATATTTTCAAGAGCTTCAGAGGTTTAGTTCACCTGTCTTTAATTACCAAATATGTACCTTTTCTATTTTCCTCTTAAATGGGGTTTCACTTTTTATTTGTGAAATGATTAGCTGTAACTTGATATAATGAAGTAAGTTATAGGAAAGAAATGAAGAAAATAAATCAGGGGGAAAACATCAATTAAAAGAACAAAGTTATAAACAAACAAGAGAGAGAGAGACAGAGAAAGAGAGAGAGAGAGAGAGAGAGAAGTTGCTAGGTTTATTTACAGCAAATGGCAAGAATTAGAAGAGAAAGAAAGGGAAAAGCCATTAAAGAATATTTTCAGACACATTGCTATTGGTGGAATTAACAAAGTTTAAAGCATAAATTCTAGACTCTTTGGTTATATGGAGTTTGTGTATTTTTCTTACAGATAATGTCTCTATAACTGGCTCTACCCTGAGAAGCAAATACATAACATCAGTTATGTTTGTGATTTCTTTAGTGCATTGTACAAAGGATGCAGGCACATACACTTCTTTTTGGGAAAAAAAAAATAGTATAAATGGTTCTTACTCTTTGATTCAAAATGGAAACACATTAACTGTACAATTGATTATTTTGTCCTCACTAAAAAGGTTGCCTATTGTATGCAGCACATTGATGGCCACTGGATAAGAGTATTAAAACAGTTATTGTGGGAATATTTAGGTACAGTATAAACATGAGTCATTACCTCTAGTAAATAGCAAAAATTCCACTCTGCAATGGCACTTTTCATTTCTCCTACCAAGCAGTAGAGTTTACTTTTCTATTCCTGAAAATTTTGGCCAAGACTGTGAACAGCCTGTTCTCTTGGAACCCTGCTCAGCAACATGTCAACATCAAGCCCAGGTCAGTTTATCTGGGCTGTGAAAGAAAAACAGAATCTGCAGTTTTATCCAGGCCAAACTTAAAGACAGAAGAAAAACCAGGTAATAAATATCAGAAAAATTTTTCCTCATTTATAGTTCAGAGCATATTTATAAGAAAGTTCATTTGAGATCAGCTGAGCTTGTACCAGAAAAGAAATGCACAGTTGACCCACAACATCATGAGGTAACAGATGGTTGATTTTTTAAGCCACTTAGTTTTTGGAGTGATTCTAATGTGGCAAAAGCTAATTGATAAAGCATTAGGGTAGGTGGTTAGGAACTACCACATTCCTTTTCCTCTGTGAAAGTTTTGCTTAAGTGGCCACAACATTAAATGAAAACTTATGTAGTCAGATGTTACATTTGCAGAGTGAATGTGATTCTTTGATTTTTACAAGCAAGCGGACGCAAATATTTCATATATCTTTATTTTGCCTTATATTTGTGTGAGCCCTCATGAAATAATGTATGATAGGAGTGCCCCCACCCCACCCGCCATTCTCATATTATAATGGAGAAGAGCATCTGGAAGGAGATAGTCAAGGGAAAGGACAGGCTACAGATGACAATCCCTCTTATCACTATGTTACTATATGACTTCTATCTTACTTCACTATACCAAGTCATGGCTAATTATTTTACAAATAAACAGTGAAACCCCATTCAATAAGAAAATACAAAGGGAACATGTTTAATAATTAAAAGCATGTGACCCAAACCTCTTTAGTTATTGAAAATATCCATGTTCAGTCAAAGATGCAAAGAGAACCAAAACAAGAAAAACACAATTAATATTAAGCCCACACTCTGATACATACAGCACTCTTCCCTGATGTCTTAGCATAATCTTTCACAAGCCAGGATAAGATACACATTGTAAAAATTAAGTCTCCAAGTCATATCACAGGGTATAAAAATACCAGATGAGTCCCATCTAGCAGTTTTAGAAGTCAAAGAATGTTTTGGGTTTATTAGTGATTTTATGGCCCTGGAGAATACTCAGTATTTTATAAAATAAATTACTTCAGCTACCTTACAGTGCTTAAGTGTACATTTTCCTCTCCTTTATTCTGGGCTTTATGGCAACAGCTCTGTGACCTTACTTTATGAGTTGGCTCATATCAAAGACCTCAAAGAAAACTTGTGTCAGAAAGTCAGAAGGTTTTATTGTTGACTTCACATAGACTTCAAAGGGTAATTATTGTTTCTATATTTTTCAAATATGTTCATTTCATTGGTTAAATATGAATGAGTTGCTAAACAAATAACACTATTTCTACAGAATAGAATGTCATTTAGTCTTTAAAACCTTACTTTGAATAATATTTAATGGAATGAAAAGAGATTTAATGTTGTCAGATAAATTGGGCAATAAGGTGTATGTAGAATATTTCACAATGGGTTCAGTGTCTGTATACATAAATTTAAACACACATATAAGGGATCCTTGTAAATTGAACACATGCACCCTCAAAACAAAATGTTAATGGCAATTTTTCCACGTGAAGATTGTGGGTGATTAAAAATACTCTATCTCAATTCTAACCTCCATAAAATTTTAAACTATCTGAAATGAAAGCTAACTCTGAAGATTGTACAGTTGGACAACATGCTTTATTCTCCTGAAAGTTTACTCTCCTTCCTTAAACTCTTGTGCTGGTAAACTATTTTTCTCTTCATTATAATCTCTGCCATGGCTTTGTTTCTACTTTTTCTCTCCACTAAGATTATTTACTTCCATGTTTCAACCTTCTACTTATCCCTCAAGATTAATCTTAGTAAACTTTTCCAGTTTATCTTCCCTATCCAACTTGTTCTTCTATAGGGAGACTAACCAGGTATCCATGTCAACTGTTTAAAATATGTATCATAGTATACTGAAATGTTTACTTAAGTTTCTTTCCCCTCCAATAGACCGCAAACATATCAAAGGAAGGGATTGGGGTTTTACATTTACATCATCAAACTCAGCATGATGTCATGGTCATAATACCTATTGAAAAAAAAAAAATTATTATTCATCCATTTATTTATTCATTCATTCATGCATTTTTCCACTCAAACAATTTTAATTGAATCTTATAATGTTACACCAATACAAGAGCCAGGTAAGTATGATGTAAATTAAATTGGGTGATATTTACACCCAATTACTCTTACTGGGACACAGAGGTTTGAACTGAAAATAGGAGGAATTTGAAAAAAAAATTGGAATAAGTGGCTTTATTAGAAATTATATTTCTAAAAATCCATGAAAATGTAACAAGTTTTCTGATACCTTTTTTTTAAAAAAAAAATTCTGTTAAATGTTATGTCAAACCATCTGATATATTTACCACTCTTACACAGGGTATGTTATGACCTGTTTTAAAGATGTAAAGCTGAAGTGCCTGATGTTGCATTGCCCAGGTTTTGCAATGAGCAAAAGATGACATGGATAAGAATATTGTGGGGGATATATCTATGCCTTACCTTAGAAGTGTTTCAAGAATTTTGTCCATAATAGAAATTAATTCATATAGTCAGGTATCTGTGCAAAATGTTTGACTACTTTTGGAAAGATATCTTGTTAATTATGCCCTCTATTTTGTAGAGAAAGCCATTATCATTCAAGAACAAATGACATTTTTTAATTGAACAGAACTCCTATACCCAAGCATAAGCCCCAAGTTCAAGAAGCAATAATAATATGTGATGAGGACCAATAACTTAGACATATTGAGAATTTTTCTCATGCTTTTAAATCCAATTTCATTGAATGTATTTTATATATGGGAGGGGTAAGGAGCAAGAAAACAAAATTACAAGGAAATCTTACATGTTCCCATCTCTTTTATTGTAGCTATGCTGGAGAGTGCATGTGTCTTATCAGAGTACCATGACAATCACATCCTCTCATTTAATGTAAATGGTGTTTGCAATTGTGCAATCATGAAGAAACTACCAGCTTTGTCAGTTCCTCTGAGTTTTTCTGCCTCTTGCAATCTGTATTCCAGTTGGACTGCATTCATTTGGTTCTTAAAGTGAATGATGCTCTTTGCTATCTCAATGTCTTTGCATGTACAGTTTAAGCATGTATAATTTGAAAATTTGAAATTTAATATTCCTCAAAACATGAAGCTTTTGCATAACAACATGATATCACAAAAACCATAACATGAAACTTTGTTTCATACACAAAATTATTATACTATGTGTATAAGGTTTATATGTTTATTTATGATATATATTTATGTATATTCATATATATATACATTTATATATGACACATATGACACACAAATGAATTTTATGCTTTCATTTGGGTCTTGCCTCTAAGGATATTTATTTATGTATATGAAAATATTCCAAAATCTGAAATAAATCCCTACTCAACCTACACATTTTCCTGTATTTAAAATGTTTATCATATCTGAATTTTCACCAAGTTAATTTGTTTTCATCTGTGAGTTCTCAGCTAAAATATCATTTCATAAAGAAAGATTTCTTTTGGGTTATGTGTGAACACTCTATCATATCATTTTATAGCATCTTATGTTTCTTTTTCATTTATTGATTTTTGCATTTAATTATTGTATGATTAGTCATTTAAAACTCTCCTTACCAAAATGTATGCTGTACAGCTGCAATGACCTAGTATGTCTTGTATAATACTTATATTCCCCAAATCTGAGCTTGATGTCTTATACAGAAACAAGTGGAATTATTATCTAATTGTTGAGGAAATAACTGATTTTAATGTTTTTATTAGTGTTGTAGTTATTCATAATATCTGGGCTAATTTTAACACATTCATACATATATTGAACATAATTTGCTTCACCTTAATCTTCAGTGCTTCCTTTTCCCCTCTCTATTTCCCAGCCTGTTTTCACTTCTTCTGTTCTTATTTTCTCCTATTTATTTATAGTTTTATTTTTAATTTATTGCTTTATAGATATACATAAAGGTGAAATTACCTGTGGAATATTCATATATGCACATAGCATATGGTCAATTTCATGCACTGTTTCTCCCTTATCCTGTCCTTTCTCCCTCCCCTTTCTGTTCCCTTGTTCTATTCCACTGATCTCCCTTCTATTTCTTCTATTCTCATGGGATCACCAACCATTTTTTTTTTTTTTTTTTTTTTGTGAAGTCTACAGTGTCCAGACTCAGAAAGTCAAGGGTCAAATGTTTTCTCTCACATGCTGAAGCTAGACCAAAATAAGAAATTAATTGATTTTTAAATGAATAGCATATATAGCTTTTATCATGTTGAGGTATGTTTTACTATCCTTAATTGTTTTTAGTGTTTCAAACATGAATGGATTCTGAATTTTAGCAAATGCTTTTTCACATCTTTTGACATAGTTATGTGGTTCTTAAGTCTACTGATTTCATGAATTACATTTATTGATTTCTTCATTTTGAACCAACATTGCATCCCTGGAATGAACCCCACTTGCCCATGGTACACTATCATGCTAAACTCATCATTTTAAATGGAGAAAATAAAGCATTCCCTCTAAAAGTTAGAACAAGAAGGATGTTTTCTTTTACTACTTCTATTCAACATAGTCCTTGAAACCCTAGCCAGAACAATCAAACAAAAGAGAGAAAAAAGGAATATGAATAGGAAAAGAAGAGCTCAAAATATCCCTATTAGCCGGGCACCATGGCGCACACCTGTAATCCCAGCACTTGGGAGGCTGAGGCAGGAGGATCGCGAGTTCAAAGCCAGCCTCAGCAATGGCGAGGCACTTAGCAACTCAGTGAGACCCTGTCTCTAATAAAATACAAAAAAAGGGCTGGGGATGTGGAGTGGTCAAATGCCCCTGAGTTCAATCCCTGGTACAAAAAAAAAAAAAAAATCCCTATTTGTCCACAACATGATTCTATATTTAGAAGAACCAAAACTCCACCCCAAAGCTCCTCAAACTCATACACAAAAACAGCAAATAGCAGGGTATAAAATTAACACCCATAAATCAATTGTGTTCCTATACACCAATGATGCATCAGTTGAAAGACAAATCAGAAGAACTACCCCATTCACAATAGCTTTAAAAAAATACTTGGGAATCAATCTAACAAAAGAGGTGAAAGACCTCTACAATGCAAACTACAGAACAAAAAGACAAATTGAAGAAGACCTTAGAAAATGAAAAGACTTCACATGTTCTTGGATAGGCAGAATTAATATTTTCAAAATGGTCATACTACCAAAAACACTCTACAGAATTAATGCAATTCCCATTAAAATTCCAATGATTTTCTTCATAGAAATAGAAAAAGCTGTGCCATAAAATTCATTTGGAAAAACAGAAGGGCAAAAATAACAAAAGAAACCCTTAGAGAGAAAAGTAATGCAGGAGGCATCACAATACCAGGCCTGAAATTATACTACAGAACTGTAATAACAAAAATGGCCTGATCTTGGGGTAAAAAGTAGAATTGAAGACAAATGGAACAGAAAAGAAGACATGGAGACAAACCTACATAAATACAATTATCTCATAATAGACAAAGACACCAAAACCATACATTGGAAGAAAATAGCTTCTTAACAAATGGTGCTGGGAAATCTGTAGTAGATTGAAACTGAATCCCTATATTTCATCCTCACAAAACTCAACTCAAAGTGGATCAAGGAACTTTGCATTAAACCAGAAACCCTGCACCTACTGAAGAAAAAGTAGGCCCAACTCTCAAACATGTCAACTCAGGAATGGATGTCCTCAATAAGACTCCTAAAGCACAAAAACCAAAATCAGTAATCAATAAATGGGATGGCAGCAAACTAAAAAGTGTCTTCACAGCAAAGGAAATAATCAAGACCATGAACAGAGAGCCTACAGAATGGGAGAAAATCTTAGCCACCTGCAACTCAGAGCATTATATATATACAACTCAGGATATACAAAGAACTCGACTCAACACTAAAAAAATCAAATAAACCAATCAATAAATGGACAAAAGAAGTAAACAGCACTTCACAGAAGAATAAATACTAATAGTCAAAAAACATGAAAAATTGTCCAACATCTCTAGCAATTAGATAAATGCAAATTAAAACTACACTGATATTCCATCTCATTCCATTCAGCATGGAAATTATCAAGAATAGAAGTAACAAGGCAAGGATGTGGGGGAAAAGGGTCACTCATACATTGCTGGTGGGACTGCAAATTGGTGCAACAAATCTTGAAAGCAGTATCAATATTCCGTAGAAGACTTAGAATGGATCCACCATTTGACACAGTTATCCCACTCCTTAGTTTCTACACAAAGGAATTAAAATCAGAATACTATATTGATGCAGCCACATAAATGTTTATTGTATCTAAACTCGCAAAAATTAAGATATGGAACCAACCTAGGTGCCCTTCAACGGAGGAATGGATAAAGAAAATGTGGTATATATGCAGAATGGAATATTACTAAGCCATAAAGAAGAATGAAATTATGGCATTTCCCAGTAAATGGATGGAACTGGAGAACATCATGATAAGTTAAACAAGCTGATCTCCTCAAACCAAAGGCCGAATATTTTCTCTGATATGTGGAAGCTAACCCATAACAAGGAATGGTAGAGAGGGGAAGTATAGAAGTTTATTTGATTAGACAAAGGGGCATGCAGAGAAGGGAGTGAGGATGGGAATAGGAAAGACAGTAGAATGAATTGGACATAATTTTCTATGCTCATTTATGAATACACACCCATTATAACTCAACATCAAGCTCAACCAGAAGAATGAAATTTAAATTGTAATGGGTTGCACTGAATGCATGTATGATATGTCAAAATTCACCTTACTGACATGTATATCTAAAAACAACAAATGAAAATAAAAAATCATAAATGTGCCTTCATCTCTTTTGATGAACTTAAATTTAGCATTTTCATGTTATCCCATTTTACTTGAAAATTCTGTTCATGGTCTCTTAACATCTTTTCTCCATGGTCAACTTCATTTTCAAGATTATATATTTGGTCTTTGTTGCCTGAAACTCTATCTTTCAAGTGGTCTAAACTGTTCATGACACTTTCCATTGAATTTTTAATTTGGTTTATTGATTCTTCATTTTGAGGATTCATAATTAGTTCTTTTTCAGAATCTCTATGTCCTTTTTCATGAGATCTTTCACTTCTTGTATTTTCTGTCTGATTTCACTCCTTACACCATCTTTTACCTCATATATCACTTTAGTTATGAACTTTCTAAATTCCTTCTCTGGCATTTCTTCCACTGTGGTATCAATAGATTCTGTTGAGGTATTTTTGTTTGGTTGGTTCCTTTGCTTGTTTATATTGTCTGTGTGTCTATCCCATCTATTAATATGAACCTGAGGAAGCAGAGGAAATGAAAACACATGAATGTTCCATGTTTTTCTCAATGTATCATAAGCATGGTGTGGACAGTTTCTTCCTTTTTCATCTTATAGCCTGCCCCCCCCGCCACCAAATGGTAGACATTCAATAAATACTCATTGTAGCTGTAGATCTCTAAAACTAACATAGATTTTGTACCCTTTGCTCATCATCTTTCCCTGTTTCAGAGCTGCTTCTTCTCCAGAGCCTCTAGCAACCACCTTTGTACTCTATGGTTTCATGAGATCGACTTTTTAGATTCTACATGTAAGTGATATTATATAGTATTTGTCTTTCTGTGCCTGTCTTACTTGACTTAGCATAATGTCCTCCAACCCCTTCTGTGTTGAGAATGATGGAAGTTCCTTCTTTTTAAAGACTGAATAGCTTTCATTGTGTATATGTAACGTATTCTCTTAATCTACTCATTGTTGGATGCTTATGTTAATTCCATGATTTGGTTGTTAAGTGATGTATCATTCAAAATTGATCAAAGAATATATTTATACTAATAATGTTCAAACCACAGAAAAGCTAAATTGGTGAGGTGAAGGATATGCTAATTAAATTGATTGGTTTTTACCATGATGTATAAATAGAACAAACATCACTTTGTACTCTGTATATATAAAATTATTATTTGTCAAATAAATAAAACGCTCCATGAAGCTGTCAATAAATAAATGCAGATATTATATAAAGAATATCTACTTCCTTAAATAAGAGATGAAAGTTTTATTTCTGTTTTTATGCAAAAACAGTGCACTCTGATTTTAGGATATATCATGAAGAATATTTTTTGGGAAAGAAAGCATTACATTGGGACTTGAAAACCAGGAACTGCCAGGTGCAATGGAGCACGCCTGTAATCCCAGTGCTTGGGATGCTGAGGCAGGAGGATCTGAGTTCAAAGCCAGCCTCAGCAATGGCAAGGCACTTAGCGACTCAGTGAGACCCTGTCTCTAATAAAATACAAAGAAGGGCTGGAGATATGGTCAAGTGCCCCTGGCACAAAAAAAAAAAAAAAAACAAACAAACAAAAAAAAAAAAAAAAAAAAAAAAACAGGAACTGCATCAACCATTTTTATTTTCCATGAGATCAAGGGAATTTTTAAAGAACTAAAGGACAGTACAAGTGTATTAACTAGCTACAGCAGCACTAAAAATCAAATGCAGCTTAATAAACAAGTTTATATTTAATAAGACATCAGCACTTCAATAAAAAAATGAATTGTTTAGTCTTAGCAACTAGAATATCTGTTTTAGTGACTTAGGCTTTACCATCTGTTATGGTTTGGATCTGGAACTTTCCCCAAAAGCTCATGTTGAAAGCATTGTTCCTAATATAGCAAGGTTCACAGGCGGGGTTTTTATGCAACAATTGGTTCATGAGGGTTCTGGTTATTCTACTGGTAGCTGGATGGACCTCTGGGAAGTGGGGTCTTATTGGAGAAATTGGGTCAGTGGTGGGGAAGGATTCATCTTCTCCATGGCACCACTATCCCTCCCTCTCTCCTCTCTGCTCCCTGGCTGCCAGAGGTGAGCAACATTCCTCCACCCCGATGTTATGCCTCACCTCAGGCCCAGAGCAATGAAGTTGGCCAACTATGTATAAAACTTCTGAAACCATGATCAAAAGAGAACTTTTCTCCTTTGAGATATTATTGTCAGGTATTTTGGTCACAGTGACAAAAAGCTGACCATCAGTAGGCTGTTGCTTCAGTGTTGTATATATTTCTCCCAGTTTTCCAACATGTATATAAATATCATGTTGTACACCATAAATATGTAAAATTTTATGTTATGTGTCAATTAAAAATAAATTTGATTTAAATGAAAAGTACAAACCCAAATTGCTGAAATTGTGCATTTTGAATGAACAAATAGATACAATGATAATTTTCACCTACCAGAACATTGCAAATTAAATCAATATTTTCTGGCAGTCGAATGTTTTGATAAAATGAATGCTTTGTGCACCCAATTTTGCTAATTTACCTATCATCAAGAGTATTATGGTTCCCTTCCGTATAATAAAAAATGGGATTTATTGGGTTTATTTATTTATTTATTTTGTGCTAAGGATCAAACACACTACCACTGAGCTATATTCCCAGCCCATAAGCAGGATATAATTTATGAAAGATCTATATTGTGTATTTTTAATATTCATCCAGAAGCTTCAACTTTGTGATTATTCAGCACAAATGTGGAGTTTTGCATTATTAAAAAATCAAACTAAGCTTTCAAGACACTAGCAAATGATAATTTTCATTTAAAAAGTGGCATGATGTTTATTAGCAGAATAGTTGGACGTTTTTAGACTGAGTTTTAAGATTTTCTTTTTCTTTTTTGTTTAATGGTAGGCAATTTAATGAGAGACATGTTAATTTGTTCAGTGTTTAGGATATCAAATTTCATCTTGTAATGTTGTGAATACACCAAGTAACCTTTGCGTTACTTTTTCATATTATTTTTTCTATGTATAATGCCCTTCCCTGAGTATCATCATTGAAATCCAAACATCTTTATAAATAAAGAGAGATCCTTTACTGTAGGAATGTCTGAGTCAAAATTAATTGATAAAGAGCTTTGCGTGGGAAAATCTTTCATTGGATTTTTTTTTTTCATTTTAAGAATTAAGACAGAATCTTAATATTTGCTGCATGTATGAGTAATTAACACGTATCTCCAAATTCCTTTGTTAATTTACAGAAAAGAAGTGTCTCAAAATCTAATGTATACTTTTTGAGAGAGAGATTAGGGTCCAACATTCTATAGCCAATTAACTTGAAACTCAGAGTTTAACTATTTGTCCAAAGCCAAGGAGCTGGTAAATTTAGAAATAGACACTATATTTTTTTTTCTTTGACTTGTGTATTCCTGACCAAACTGTCTTACATGGTACCTAAATTAGCATATAATGAATATTGCATTTGTTGTTGAATTTAAATATCTTTTAATGTTTTAAAATAACAAAAAACAATTCATAAAAATCAAAGAAATATTTTAGAATATAGTTTTACCTTTTATCAGTATACACATATTTAGCATTCACATTTGTCTTAAAGACATGATCACATTGGTGCACATTAGACTATTTATTGGTTGTTTTGTTCATTTATTTATTTTTAATTCCCAGAACAATTGAAAGTCGTTTACCCCCAAAGTCATAAATGCGTTATGTATTATTAAAACAAGAAAAAAAAGAACAAGAGTCGGATAATAAATCAAAAACCAGCTAAGACTAACTACTGATATGAATATAAATCAAATCTTTGGTCCTCCTGGAAATTGAGGCACATAGAGAGTATGATGGGCTGTCATTTTCATTATTTATTTATAAAGTAGACCAGGAAAATGCAACATGATGCTTTCTAATAAAAAGGAAAAAAGAATAGGGGGCTTCGTTTGACAAATCTTTATGGGACATTAGACAATGTGTTAGAAAGGAATTTCAATAGTATTTTAGGAAAATATTAGGGACTTAAACTTTAAAGCTATTCCCTTAATAAACACCAAAAGCAGAATGTTGTATATTATATTTTGTAATGACAGTTCTAGGTAAAAGGGACTGATACAATATTTAATCCATATAGCTTTAATTTAAAGTTACAAGGTTATAAGTAGATGTTGGAAACATAATGAATGAATTATTAGCATATTTTTCTTTGTTGATTATGTTGTTATTTGTTTGGATAAGGACTTAAACAGTTTGAAATGAAGCTATAATTCTTTGGTCCCAATATAAAAATAAAATTATGTATGACTGATGCAAATATTTAAATATTGTGAATGTAGGTAGCAAGTTTAGCCCTTCGTTTCAAAATTCCAAAGGTTTGGCATCAATTTATCTCTGTACACATGTCTGATGGGCAAGCTACAGGAATTTATATAGGCAGGACCAAGTTTTTCTCAAGTAACATCACTTAATCTGCTCAGATTCTTGGATAAATTCTTTGTTGAAATGCTCATTGAGTTTCTTCATAATGTTTGAAAGATATGAGCTTGAGATTTTTGAAAGTAAGAATTGTATAACTCTAAGTCTTGAGAAAGGTTCAATGTTCTCTAGATATCCACAGTTCACTTGAAGTTTGTTCATCTCTCTTCGGTGCACCTAAAAGAATGGAAGATGCCTTTGTCCAATTCATCATAAATCTCGGTGGAGTTATTGATTTTGAAGAAAATAGCTTCTATCCTGTTTCAACACACAAAGTTACCGTTTACTCTGTTGGGAATTCCATTTGTAGCATGTGGCTGTTACATAGCGGTGTGGTGGTGGTGTGATAAGGAAGTTTCATCAGAAGCACTTTTCTACATGTGGTTTTGCTGATTGACTCAAAGGCTGATGCCAGATCAATGCATGCTATGAAATGCCATAGATTGTTCCTGGTTCCTTAATATATGGAAGCAGAATGTAGCAATGATTATTAGGACCTAACACAATGGGCCATATCCCTGTAAGGTTTTAGATGAGAAGGTAAAATGTAGCTGTTACTGCAAGAAAAAATAATAATCCCAAATTTTGAGAAATCATATAAAAATAAAGCCCACAAAATAATAATTTTAACAGTTGGGTAAATAAGATTCTTTACACCAAATTTTAACACAGAGATTCACTAGTTCAAATAGTTGAGTCTCTAGGATATGACCTTCCAACAATAAACAGATCTATTTGTCTATAAATGCAGGAGCAAAAATTTGGGTGAAATTGTTCAGTAATTGATAGAATATTGCACCACTGTAATGTCTTTACTAATTTATAACAGACAATTTTGTCTTCAAGTATTCATAAAGGTAACTAATGACAAACACAATTCTTCACACTGAGATATATTTGAAATTATATGATACTTGTAAGTGATATTCCATTTTTCTTTCAAATAGTATGTTAGCTTCACAAGTTTTATTGTTGTTATCACTGTTCTTTGTTTTTGTCACAGCTGCTTAATTTTTTTTTTCACTTGTTTTTTGTTTTTCTCTCCTCTAACATGATCAGGTGGCCATGACCTAGTAATTTCAATGAGAGAGAATGAGGAGGTTTTATATTGTCTTTCATTTATATTTCATTAATTTCTTATAGTTACTGTGCGGTCATGGGTCCTGTGAATATTATTAAAAGTCTTACCTCCCCTGGAAGATGATGGAACAAAAATAAAAATGGAAGCAAACAAAAACACCCTCCTCTAGAAAAATATGAACTGCTATGAGGGACAAAAGCTGGCATACATTCTGAACACTTTATACTGCATAGAACTCATTTCTTTCAGAATCTCTAAGTGGCATCAGACTATAATACTCTTCAGTTTGATAAAAGAGGAAAGTGAAAGGATGTGAAGATATTTAGCATTATTATATCCTATATTCTATTATATCCTATATTTCTTTGTTTCATCTACATATATTTGACCACAAACAACAGGGAAACCTCTGTGTGGCTAGACACTACTAGAAAAAAAAAGATGATTAAAATATAAACTCTGTCCTGTTGGAAAGCTTTCTATACTCTGTTGTAGAAAGAAAAAAAAAACATTGAAAATGATTTATTTAATTCCCATTAAATATAATACTGCAGTCTCACTGGATAATGCAATTTAAGGCCCACTATAAATGTCAGTTATATTTCTATTAAGAGGCATAGCTTAAGTGTCATTAGGACACATCTATAAGAGGATCCTGTAATTCTGTCAGAATATGGAGGCAGCACCAGCGACTGTACAAAAGAGATTGCTGCTTTGGCGAAACATCAACATCAGTACATACCATCCAATATATTACTCTACATTTTGTGTAAGTGTTTTCATCTCTTTGGCCTAATGCAAACCTCTGAATAATAACTTAACTGGTGCTCTAATCACAACTGCATTTCATAGACTACAAAGAACACAGGGTAGTTATTTTTAGAAAATTTTAATTCTTTGCTTTTTAAATATACTAAATGCTCTAAAATATTAATTTCACTGGGGGGGGGACAGGGGTTAGGATTATCAATTTGTCCCATTTCCTGTTTTATGTGTAATTCTGCCTAGTTTCATTAGAATAGGTATTATTGAATTGCTTATTGATATTTCCAAGTTATTGCTATTTCCTCTCTACAAATGCTTATTTTTTTAATAAAAAATTGATTCTCATGTGTAGCACCAGAAATTAACCAAATGTTTATAAAATATATATGTATCATATCATAACTGATTTCCCTCTCTTCTCTCTATAAACACGTGTGTGCATAAACCATATGTAAAGTTTGGAAACTCCAACATTTCTACCTTAACTGAACCAAAACGTATTCTCATAGCAAGAAAAGTAGAGTAATTTTCAGACAGTATGCTATGTATATTGAGAACAAGAGCCAGTTTCCATGATTCTAACTTCGATCTGACTGCATTCATTTACTCTTGTCTTTTCTCCTCTGGTCCTTTAGGCATTTGAGGTATGGTCACTATCTCAGCCATCATAGAAGGTCGCCCAAGACGTTTTGATAATTCATAACTTCACATTCAAATTTTCTCATATTTCTGTGTTCCTTTACTTGTAGGCAAAATATTTGTCCCCTTAATTCTTTTTTCTTGTTGTTTGTTTTGTTTTGGGTACTGGGATTGAACTCAGGATTACTAGTCCACTGAGCCCATTCCCAGCCCTATTTTGTACTATATTTAGAGACAGGGTCTCCCTGAATTGCTTAGCGCCTCACTTTTGCTGAGGCTACCTTTGAACTCAAGTTCCTCCTGCTTCAGCCTCCAGAGCGGCTGGGATTACAGGCATGAGCCACCACTCCTGGTTGTTCCCTTACTCCTTGAAATTTTCCTTTTACTTATATTTTTACCCTTTATTTGAACTTACATTTTTATTTGTAAACAGGATTTGATCAACTAAAGTAGATGCTTTCCAAAGCCTATGGTTTCACATGTAATTTTAACAGTATTAGCAACTTTAGTTTCTAAGCATCTCCTTACACTGACAAGAGTGCCATATTTCAAATATATTATTTGGATATTATTTTTATTTTTCTTATGATGGATAGTCAATATTTTTTTGTGAAGGTATTGTACATTAGTTAGTTTGCCAAAGGGTTTTGATGACAGATTATTTAAGTTGGATGCTGTTTTAAAAGTCAGTACAAGAAAAAAAAATTGCTAAATAAAGGTTTTTGCTCTCCTTTGCCTTCAGAATTTTGTAGCACAGCATATAATATGCTGACATATTATCTGATAAAATTGCTGTTTGCAATGATACAAATTAATAGAAGAAATTTATCGTTCTTATCGAGTAATAGAAACAAGTGCCCTCCTGGGAAATAGGACTTATCTCAAAATTAAAGCAATTAAATTCATGCCACTGAACCACACAACCTTAGTCTTGTGAGGTTATTTAAAATTGCTTCTGGTCATATTAAATACATTTTTAATGAGTAGCATACAGGGATGGAAGTACTTAAGGAAATAAATATCCCATGGCAAATACCATTTTGAATCCTTGTTAAAGTATACACCACATCAAAAGTAATTCTATTATTTACTTCTAATAAGAAATTTACACTTCCATTTTTGTCTGAGGCTTTCTGGATTAGGGGTTTATGGTAATCTGAGAAACATAAAATAGAGGAGCTCATTGTGTGCCATGTGTTATTACTGATATGCATTTCCTTTTTCATATAATTTTGTGTGGATGATTACAATTTATGCATAAATGCACAGGTAATTTTTATGCAATTAGTAATATATATCTATGTAAGAACTTTAAGAAGAAAATAATTCATATTGTAATTAGTGACCTTAGAGAATAAGTGATTGTTCCAATTATCCCGTCAGCATTATGAACCATAAAAAAGCATTAAGACATTTTTAGATTAGGAGATACATGTGGTTTAAAACATCCTGAACATGGCTGTATTGGATTGTGTTTTTCACCTATATATTAGAATCTTAATTCACTGAAGTGCATTCACTTAATTCATTGAGTGAAATTACTTATAGAATTTTTATTTAAATATTTCATAGCAATATCTTGCAAAAATTTTATATCATGTGGCAAACATGGAAATATAATGCTCAATACATATCTGTATTGTAACAGTATCAATTATTTTGGGGAAATTTTCTGTTATATAATATCTGAATTAGTCTTCCTTAATTGAATCAATCAGAAAAAAAATTTATAGGAGGCCACCTATTTTAGCTTAAAATATAAGCAGAAGATCTTCTAATGAATAGTTTAGAGTTATATAAATATTTTTCCAATTTCAGAACTTTAATATGACAATAAAAACATTTCAATCATAACAACATTATCAGATCATAGTCTGTGATTAAAAAAAATGGAAAGCAGTGCTGTGACTTAGTGATATTTTTGGTATACCCTGAATTAAATATTTGTAACATTTTTAGGAACAAAATATCAAAAATCCTTGTATATGAAACATTTTTGATATACATTAAGATTTTCTTAAATTGTGTAGTCTCAAATAATACTTTTAACTTCTTGTAAATTTAGAGAAGTACTAGAAAGAGTTCCATTGAATTGCCAAGGAAAGGTGCCTCTAAATTAATAGCAGCTAATAAGAGAATCCAGAAAGAGAAAGTTAGGGATGGAGATTTTAATGAATAATTATGTCTTATCATGATTTAGAACTTTGTAAAATGTGACTGACTTCGTCACTCTTCCTGAAATGGGTGGAATAAACTCTCCATTTCTGGAATCTGTACTTCACCATGAGATTTGACTGAATAATAAGATATTTACAAATGTGAACAAGCAGAGACTTGGGAACTGCTTTCTCATAGGTACACACCCTGACCTTGTGGCATTGGAATACAACTGTCATATGCACTACACTAGCCTGTTAGCTATCAGATACATATTGCCTGGATACCCAATCCAACTGCCAGCTTATCAAAGAAGTTCCATGCAACCTTGAGCTGCATGAGTAAACCAAGGTAGAAGCAGCAAAGAGTGGCTCAATTGAGTTAGGACTAATTTTCAACACATAACATCATGACCTAGTAAGTGTTTATTGTTTCAAACCACAAGTTTGTAGATTGTTTGATATGCAGCAAAAGTTACATGATACAAATGGAGATACTTGGAGTCTCTTTTTTCACCCTTTAATCTATTTTGAGTTAAATTTAGTAAGAATCAGAGGACAAGTGAATTCTTCTTAAAGTCACTCTGTAGTTTTTACTTCTCTGGAGGAATTCCTTCACTCACTACAGTTCCTGGACAAGTTTGAATATTTCTCAGCAATGTTACTTAAAGAATCCTAAGGGAAATAGCAATATGGCATAGAAGTAACTCTTTGAGAAATAAAATCTTTTCCAATTGATTAAAAAAGTAACACGTACAGGATTTTAAGTTGCTTTTCAGTTCCAAAACACAGAGACTAGAAAAAGTAATCAAAGTAAAAAATCTGCAATACTACTAATCTAAGAAATAGGCAGAAAGCAATACAAAGTAAAGTCAAAATTATTAGACTTAGGGCTGAACTAAGAATCATCTTCTTTGAAAGAACAGATAGACAGTAAATGGAAATACTTGATAAGTATAACTGCTGCCAAGAGACCTAAGTAACCACAGTGGTCACTATATTGAAGAAGTTTTTTTTTTTTTTAAGGCATTAAAAAAAACCAACCCAATGAATGGGAAAAAAATTTTCCTGGATTTGTGTAATGTAAAAAATGTTTCTACTAGGTTTTGATGTTGATTTTAAATACAGATTCAGGCACAGAGCAATTGTAGGGAGTTATGAAAAGATTCTCAAACATGATTAGGGAACTTAGGTACTAATTTTTGAAGGATTAAAAGATATAAGTGTGAAGAGCTGGGCTAAAGGTAAGTGCTTGAAAATAGGACAGCAGTCTCCAAAACCATGAAAGGCATAAGAATTTTAAAATAAGGTTTTAGGTTGCATTGCAGCATTCAGAACTCTTTGAAAACTTAAATTTACATTATATATATGAAAAGTTAAGAAAGTTTTCTCCATGTCAAGGAAAATACTTTACATAGAAAAGAGAACTTAATAAAATATATAATTGTTGCTTTAAAATGAATGGAATTATAATATGTTCTGAATTCTGATCTTGGGGTATGTGGTAGAAATAATTGCTTAGTATTCTTGATTATGGTTCCAAAAGTTATGTCAACTCTGCCATTTAATTTATTTATCCTCAGTTCTCTCCCAAAAGATTTGTAATTACATTCCATAGCACAGATATAAATTAAGCTAAATGAATTAGAAATACAATATCAAAATATGATGGGTCTAAAGTCTTAGTTAATATAATTGTTGTAATTAAGCATTAAGTTTACCTCTGAGCTTTCTGCTTTCCAAACAAAACAAAATTTCAAATATGCCAGGGTATATTATTTTATGAAGCCTAGTCATCAAAAACAAAATAATAATAATAATAAAAAATAATGTCTATGTCAGAAAATCCAGAAAGTTCCTCAGACCTCCTGTAAATTTCTGTTCCTGATTTTATTGATGTTTTAATTTAGCTCTTCAGGGAAAGTACATAACATTCAGTGCCTCAGTTTTTACTGTCCTAACAATGACAGCTTCTGGTATTCTATTTCTGACAGATGATTCAGGATACTTTGATGTCATGACTTTAACTCCTGTGAGAATTATTCTTATCCAAATTAATTAAATACTCTTACTTATAATGTACCCTGTAATACTTTTATGACTTACTTTGCACAATAACAGCAGAGAGAACTTTCAACCTTCAACACCACTGTGTTAAATATTAAACCACTTAAGTCTACAGGAGAAAGGTAGATGATAGCAGGACTTTGGGGTAGTTGGTAGAAATCCCACCATTAGAGAATGAAGATGATAAGTTAGATTCATCTTACTAGGTTCAGTATGCATCTTTAGGCCGTTAGCACAATCTGAAAGTGTAACTTTTATACTCTAATATAAAAAAAAGTATTCATTTAGAAAAAATCTGGAGATAACAAATGCCTTATTGTTTTTCAAGTTTTCATTACTGACCACATGTTGTTGCTATGATGATTTATGATTTCTTTTATGTTCAGATTTGACATTGGGAAATATCACTTATGGCAATGACAAGTACTTCCAGAGGGTCTGTGCTGCCAGATAGGAGAATGACATCATTCTTATACACTAGACTGGCCACCTTTGCTTGCCAGTTCCCTTCCCATCTTTTCATTTTCATGATCATCATTATGAATTATAAGTCTCTTACCAATAATTTGAATGACCTCAATTTCCCTCCACATTCTTCTTTAGTGCATGAATTGTTCATTTTACTTTTTAGCATCTTTCACATTTTAGCAAAGTAGTCATTTAAAATGCATGCAGAGCTGGAAAGTAAATTACTAGGGTAAAGGGCATTTCAAGATGATTGAAAATGTGCCTCATGAGCGGTTGCCTTTTCTATTTCACAGTTAGATTTACTAAAAAGGTACTAGAAATGAGATTTCACAGGTAAATATAAATGTTTTCTATTTTGCTGTCCCCTTCTTTTATGTTTTTACATCATTATCACTATTATTTTAAAATTTGAAGTACTGCCATCTATCATTTACAGTTGCAAGAATTTATGTATTGACAGATTTAAAATATTCATGCACTTTGTTGAAATTTTATACATCAGATTTCACTGAACATGTGTGGGTCTTTCCATAGTTTGCTGAAATATTTTTTCTATTATTTATAAATGTTGACAAAATTCACATACATTTTCCAATGTTATCTGAACACAGATACCTTCTAGAATGACTTGCAACAATGAGTAATTATGATAAGATGAAATAGATAAAAATTTAGAATTTGAAAATCAGCACTTATCCAGGCATGATAATTCAGAAAAACAGTTGGCTCTAGTTACAATGGCATCAAATTCATATATGACTACAGATTTTAATATTTTATATTATTAGTTCTCTCTTCTTTGAAAAGTTTGTTCTGCAGAACTAATGCAGTATGTTAAGCATGCTACAATTTCTTATAGTTTTTATTTGAGATATTTTAAAAATAGAAGTTTTCAAATTTTGAAATCACACATTTTAAATATTATCAATGGATATCTCAAGTAATTTCAGCTTTAGGGGCAGTGGGTAGAAATTCCACCATAGTAGAATGAAAATGATAACATATATTTGATATCGTTGTATTTGAAAACTATATTTGATAACCTATTTTATGGGTATTTTATCTTTTTTATACTTAGTTCCATCTCTGGAACAGTCTTTGGAAAAAAATGTTCAAAAGAGGAAATGATCTGAGGGATACCATGAAGGACTCTTACAACAACACATCCATATTATAAGCATTTGTAGTGGACATCTGTAATGAAATGTCAGTCAGTAATTCTGAAACTTTACCCCACTGTTCTAAGGTTTCCACCCAAAAGCGAATAATCTCATATGTCTTCTAATTATTGAATGACATTCAGATTCTTCCAACAGAAACATAATTCTATCTCTTGTTGTTGTGTATGATACCCTCTAACATATATTGTCTCATTTTATCTTCTTAACATCCTGACACTGTATTATTCATTTTGCAAAGACACAAACTGATTCCTGAAGAGTTGAAGTTTCCAAATTCAACAGGTAGATATTAATAGAGTTTGGGTGAGTGGAAATGTCCCATGCTACTCAGACAAGGAAGTGGGAAGAAGGATGCGTTTGCCATTGGTGAGGAACACACACACACACACACACACACACACACACACACAAAGGGTGCTGCAAGGGATATGGAAGAGAAAAATGGTGTCAAATACAAACTTTAAATTATACCATGCAGATGTGGTCCAGTGTTATAGGTGTCATGATATAATTTCTGCGATTTTGTCAGAATTGTGTTTTGACAACAAGGTACATAAAAAGAGTAGTATTATGTGGTAAATCCAGAATACAGAGGAGAATATCTATATCAGACTGTCTGAACCAGTCTGCACCCAAAATTATCACAACTTATTTTAAAACTTTGTTTTTTTTATAGTGATAACATTACATAAAACTTCAGGTGAATGTAAAGACCCAGGTATTTTTTGTGTATTACTATCTTTATGTATTACTATCTATGAACATATCCTCAGGTTGCCACATTTTTTACATGGGGGTAAAAGAACCATATAGTTCTCTATAAAACATTGTAAAATTTCTGGGCAGCAGACTTAACAATAGCACTAGCATAACCTTTGGAGTGATTTGCCAGAGAGTTTTATGCAAGTAAGTTAAAGTACCTATCAACCTGAAAGGAATCAGTCCACTAAAATCTATCATGAGTTTTTTTTTTCCCTTGACTCCTGCTAAATTAAAGCAGATTACAGGCTGTTCTCAAGTGCAGTTTTATAAGTCTAAATATTTTCACCCACACAAAAGGTCTTAGAAGCTTTGACATGTTAACTATAATGAAATATATAAAAAAATGCAGATTGTGATGAATTTAACTCTATAAACTCACAAATTTTCTCTCCAGAGTATTGGACATAAGCATTTTCCTTGCTAAGGGCACAAATAGAACTTTACCTGTTTTGAATAGAACAAGGATTTTCAACCTGGAGTCCATGAATGGTTGTGAGTTCTCTGAAAATTTATGCAAATATTTTATGCTTAAGTCAAAGTGACTATTTCTGGAGAAATAATCAAATTTGTTATATGATTTTTAAAATGATCAGACCAACTCTTTGTATAAAATTGTGTTTATAAGAAAATATAATTTTACTGTATTCCCCATTTCTTTCTTTAATTGGAAATTTTCTTGTTTATTTTTCCTTCTTATTGAGATAAATACATTTTTTATGATTGATATAACAAATAGTAAAAAGTAGCCTAGATCCCAACAACTAGTTAATGAGTTGTTTTAAAATGCTAATTTAAAAATTTGATATTTGTGATACCTCCGCTTGAGATTAAATAAATGAGTGGAATAGGTTTTACTCATTAGGAAATGCATTTGTTTCCCAACAATGAAATGTTATTTACCAATGTAACATTCATTAATGCTTAAGAAGATGACTATCAGTGTTTTAATTATGATCAGAAATTTTATTTTGTTCTGTTAGCAAATTAAGACAAATTATTTAGCCTTATTAGAGAGAAGTGGGAGACAGTCCAGTGAAATTTCACACAGCAACCTTTGATGTTCTCCTTTCCAAGTTTTCTTGCAGAAACTTTATCACTTTTTAACAGTATAATTAATTTCTGTAATAACTATTAACACCATTTTTAGACGTTTTATCTCTGTTCTTTATTTTGATTGGTGACAGTTGTCCTTATATTTTAGCATAAATCTGAATCACAAATACATGCAAAATTAATATATCCGTGGAAGTATAATATTTTTTCTTACACAATTGTTTGGCAAGAAGGAATATTTAAAGTACCTCATGTACATGCAATTTAATTTCCCTAATCTCTTTATGTCTCTAGGTTAGTTGATAGGCTTATAATTTATTCTACCTGCCCAAGATTAATAATTGGAAATATAAAAAGCAGATTAGAACAAGTGTTTCTCATTTCAAATTTTAAGGAATATTTTAGTCTTACAACATATCGGTTTATATAGAATTATAATTAAAGTTAAATAACATGATTTGGTACACTTTCAATTTCCTAATTGCCATTTCTAATAGCTAAGTGAAGATCAATATGTCATATTCTAAAAGCCTCCAAACTCAGAACACTTAAAATGTCAACAACAAAGATAAGGAAAAATTACCCTCATTTCTATCCATTTCTTCTGTTTGATGGACCAGTGAGATTTTCCATATATTTTAAAATATATAGAGCATGGACTTTGAAACAAGCTAAGCCATGTTAAGTCATATCAGCTGCTTTGTTCTAGCACAGAAAACACCTAAATAAACTGTCTAAAGGATTGATAATGTTGTTCTTTCCTAGAGCCAGAGTCCAAATCAGATTTGACCAAGTTAGTCCTTGCATTATCAAGGACCCATTCTATTAAAATTTCAGCACTAAGTAACATGAAAAAATAGAATACCCATACAACCTTTAAAAATACTCCTATGCAAAGAATGGATAAACCAAACAAAAAAGAGACATATGAAAACATATAGGCAAGTTATAAAATTTTTAATTGTCTCAAAAACTAGAAAAATCTAACAATGTACAAAAACATTTATTTCAGTTTTATTTTCTATAACAATATTATTTTGTCGATTTTTAATAGTTTTTGAGGTTTTTTTTTTTTTTTTTTTTTTTTTTTGGCTGTTTATGTTAACAAAAGTCCTCAGGGGGAGAAGAAATTTGCATTCAAAAATACATGCAATAGCCAGGCACGGTGGTTCATGCCTGTAATCCCAGAACTTGGGAGGCTGAGGCAGGAGGATTGTGAGTTCAAAGCCAGCCTCAGCAAAAGCAAGGCACTTAGCAACTCAGTGAGACCCTGTCTTTAATAAAATACAAAAAAGGGCTGGGGATAAGGCCCAGTGGTCAAGTGCTCCTGAGTTCAAAACCTGGTACCACAAAAAAAAAAAAAAAAAAAAAAAAGCAATAATGACTAATATGACTAATATGTAAATTAATTATGAAAGAAACAGTGGCCCTGTGCTTTATGTATATCAGCTTGTTGAACTCACACCATTACTTAGGAGCTGGTTACTATATAAATCTTGATTTTACAATAAGAGAATTGAGACCTAAGGTCATCAGCAATAAGGACTTGCAAGATCTTTAGTCTGTACTGCCCTCAATAGTAACTACTCAAATATGACAAATGAGTTTTTTTTTTTTTTTTCATTTAGCATATATTTTACTGGAAGCATTTTAATGAATTTATATTTGCAAATTGTTTCAATTTATTTTGATAAATGTGGTGGTGATAAACAAAAATAATATCAACTTCTACATAGGTTTTGTCAAAATAAAAATGTTTTAGAAATACTGAATTAATAAAATGTATTATTTCTGTAAATTAGGAAAGAATTTTTATAGAATTGGTAATACTTCTTCTTTAAATATTTGGAAGAATTCACTAGGAAGCCATCTGGACTAGTGTATTCTGAGTAGAAATAAATTTGTAAATGAAAAAAAAATAGTTTAATTTCAATTTGGGCTTTTTGAATGATCTGATTCTTCTATGTGAGTTATGATAGTTCATGTATTTCTTTTAGGCTGCAAATTAATCAACAAGTTTTCACATTTCCTTTTTATGTTTAATGTCTGTGGAATCTGTAGAATGTCATAATCCTCTTCATTTTATCCCTCAGTTTTTATTAGTGCACTATAGTTATACATAATGATGATATTTGTTGTTAGAGATTCATGCATGCACACAATGTAACAATATAATTTGGCTAACATCTTTCCCCATTATTTCCTATTTTTCTCCACTCTTCCCTCCCCTTGTTTCCTTTCCTCTTCTCTACAGACCTCTCTTCTATTTTCATGAGGTCCCTCCAACTTTCATTTCCTTTTTTCTCTCTAGCTTCCTCATATAAGAGAAAATATATAATCCTTGCCTTTCTGAGTTTGGCTTATTTTGCTGAACACAATATTCTCAGTTCCATCCATTTTCCAGTGGATGACATAATTTCATTTTGCTTTATGGCTGAATAAACTCTATTGAGTACATGTGCCGCATTTTTTTTTTTATACATTCATCTATTAATGGACACCTTCTTTGGTTCTAGAGTTTGGCTGTTATTTAGTTTATTATTATTTATTTATTTATTATTATTTATTATTTAGTTTATAGATATTATACAGATACCTTTCAATTACTGATTTGTACTTGGTTTTTAATAGGAGACATAAAACATAGTTTGTATTACTTCAATTATTTTAATTCTTTGACTAGATTTAGGAGCCAGAATTTGAAAAATGCTCCATATGCATACATAGTTCATTTTTTAAAAACTCTTTTTTAATTAAAATTTTATACAAATATAAATTAAGTCAAATTAGTTAATAATGTTTGTCTAATTTTTATATACCCTGATTGATTTTTTTGAACTCCAATGTAAATGTGCTTTAATTAATTAATCTTTTTTCCTTAAGTTACATCAGTTTTCGTTTTAAATGTTCTGAAGCTTTCTTAGTAAGTACATAAGCATTTAAAATTCTTGATGAATTGGCATCTATTCATCTATATCACTTTGAAATGATCTTCTCTATCTCTGATGATAATGTTTATTCAAAAATTGATCAATATTGGCAAATCTATTTTGTTATTCATATGTAATGATTTGTGTACAATATTATATAATGATTAATCATTATATATATGATCAGTATGATATATGTGATCAACATTTTCATGGCATATATTTTCCTATATGTTTTTGTTTTTAATATATTTATGTGTTTATAGTTAAGAGGAGAGTAAAATTAATGAAGCAGCAGCTTTGAATACAAAATACAAAGGTAATACTGATATTACCTTTATCAAAACTAATATGAAAATCCATGATTAACAAGATAATCAATTTTTCAATGAAGTTAAGACCAATATTGAAAAACTTTACTTTTGGATCCAAATATTTGCTATCACAGCACTAATATATTTTTAAATTATTTATTTACTTATTCATAATGCACAAGTATAGTATCTTTTTACATACAACTGCTTGTATACAAAGTATATGAGTACCATTCAGATCTTCAATCATGCAATTGAGATAATGATATCCATCTCATTCAACCACCAATTTTTTTCTCTCCCCCTCCCCCCTGCTCCTTCCCTTCCCCTCCCTTTCCATTGATCATTCTAGTGTTCCTCTGATCCTATGTACCCCCTTCCAACAACACTGTGAACTCGCCTCCTTATATCAGAGAAAACATTTGGTATTTGGATTTTTGAGATTGACTAATTTCACTTAGCATTATATTCTCCAAGTTCATCCATTTACCTGCAAATGCCATTATTTTATTCTCTCTTATTGCTGAGTAAAATTCCATTTTGTATATATACCACATTTTCTTTATCCACTCATCTACTGAGGGACATCTAGGTTGGTTCCACAACCTACCTATAGTGAATTGTGCTGCTATAAACATTGAAGTGGCTGTGTCACTGTAATATGCTGTTTTTAAGTCTTTTGGGAATAGACCCAGGGGTGGGATGGCTGGGTCATAGGGTGGTTCCATTCCCATTTTCCCAAGAAATCTCCATACTGCTTTCCATAACGGTTACATCATTTTGCAGTCTCACCAGCAATGTATGAGTGTGCCTTTTTCCCCACATCCTCTCCAACATTTATTGTTGTTTGTGTTCTTGATAGCTGCCATTCTGACTGGAGTGAAATGAAATCTTAGAGTAGTTTTGATTTGCATTTCTCTAATTGCCAGAGATGTTGAGCATTTTTTCATGTATTTGTTGATTAAATGTGTATCTTCTTCTGAGAAGTGTCTTTTCAATTCCTTAGCCCATTTGTTGATTGGGTTATTTGCTTTTTTGGTGTTAAGGTTTTTTTTAGTTCTCTATATATTCTAGAAATTAGTGCTCTATCTGATGTGCATGTATTAAATATTTGTTCCCAATTAGTTGGCTCTCTATTCACCTCACTGATTGTTTCTTTTGCTGAGAAGAAGCTTTTTAGTTTAAATCTATCTCATTCATTAATTCTTGGTAATAGTTCTTGTGCTACAGGATTCTTATTAAGAAACTTGGGGCCTAATCCGACATGTTGGAAATTGGAGCTTACTTTTTCTTCTATTAGGCGTATTGTCTCTGGTCTAATTCCTAGGTCCTTGATCCACTTTGAATTGAGTTTTGTGCATGGTAAGAGATAAGGGTTTAATTTCATTTTGTTGCATATGGATTTCCAGTTTTCCCAGCACCATTTGTTGAAGAGGCTATCCTTTCTCCACTGTACATTTTTGGTGCCTTTGTCTAATATAAGATAGCTGAAATTATATGTATTAGTCTCTGTGTCCTCAATTCTGTACCATTGGTCCACCAGTCTGTTTTGGTGCCAATACCATGCTGTTTTTGTTACTATTGCTCTATAGTAGAATTTAAAGTCTGGTATGGTGATGCCCCCTGCTTCACTTTTCTTGCTCAGGATTGCTTTGGCTATTCTGGGTCTCTTATTTTTCCAGATGAATTTCATGACTGCTTTTTCTATTTCTTTGAAGAATGACATTGGGATTTTGATTGGAATTGCATTAAATCTGTATAATCCTTTTGGTAGTATGGACATTTTGACAATATTCACATCAATAGACTTAAAGATAAAAATCATATAATTATCTCAATAGATGCAGAAAAAACATTTGACAAAATACAGCACCTCTTTATGTTCAAAACACTGGAAAAACTAGGAATATCAGGAACATATCTCAACATTATAAAAGATATTTATGCAAGGCCCAGAGCTAACATTATCTTAAATGGAGAAACATTGAAAGCATTCCCTCTAAAAACTGGAACAAGACAGGGATGCCCCCTTTCACCACTGCTATTTAACATAGTACTGGAAACTCTGGCCAGAGCAATTAGACAGATGAAAGAAAGGGATTCAGATAGGAAAAGAAGAGCTCAAATTAGCACTATTTGCTGATGACATGATAATATACCTAGAAGACCCAAAAAAACTCTACCAGAAAACTTTTACAACTAGTAAATGAATTTGGCAAAGTAGCAGGATACAAAATTAATCCCCATAAGTCAAAGGCATTTTTGTACATCAGTGACAAATCCTCTGAAAGGGAAATGATGAAAACTACCCCACTTACAATAGCATCAAAAAAAAAAAAAAATACCTGGGAATCAACTTAATGAAAGAGGTGAAAGACCTCTATAACGAAAATTATAGAACACTAAAGAAAGAAATCATAGAAGAACTCAGAAGATGGAAAGACCACGGCACTAATATTTAAAATCAGCTTCTTCTACACAGCATAAAGTTAGATGTTGAGGTTGTATTTGGTTCAAATTTCTCTTGACATTTGACTGGTATGCTTAGAATCACTTACCTTTAATGTTACTATTGATAAGATTTGATTCATTCAGCAATTATTTTACTTGGGTATATATCCAAAGGAATAAAATCAGAATGTTGAAGAGACATCTGTTTTTCAATGCACTATTCACCATAGTCAAGAAATTTAGGGCTGGGGTTTTGGCTCAGTGGTAGAGCGCTTGCCTAGCAAATGTGTGGCCCTGTGTTTGATCCTCAGCACCAGGTAAAGATAAATAAAATAAAGGTATTGTGTTAAACTACAACTAAAAAATAAATTTTTTTAAAAAAAGAAATTTAAACAATCTCAGTGTCATGAGTTGATAAAGTAAACATACATGAATACCTTAGAATACTATTCAATCATGAGTAACCAAGGAAATACTGTCATTTGCTACAACCTGCATGGAAATGGAAATCATTATGCTATGTGTGATTTTCGAGTCACAGAAAGCTAAGTAATGCATAATCTTGCTCATATGTGGACTACCAAAAATTAATCTCATAGAAGTAGAGAGAAGAACAGTGTTATCAGAGGCTGGGGAGCATACAGGAGGAGGAAGGCATGGGGAAAGGTTGATTAATGGGTACTAAGTTATAGTTAGGGAGTAAGAAGTTCTGCTGTGCCATTGTGTAAGCAGGTGACTTTAGATAATGATAGTACTGTAAAAGTAGATAAAAGCTCTCAATTTCATCAAGAAGCAAAGTAGACTAGATATATTAAAAAAATGGTGAAGAATTTTAAAGGTAGCACCACATATTGGAAAAAAAATGATAAGCCAGTTTGACAGCTCACATTAAAGCAAACAGGTCAGTCCACAAGTGGGTGGTGTGTACTTCCACTTTTTAGTTGTCCCCAACATCCCCAGGAAGAAAACATGGATTACGTGCACTGCTTTATCTTTTAAAATACCTATTTTTTAAGGAGGAAAAGAGATTCTTTTGTTGAATAAGGACATCTATCATAGTTTAAGAAGAATTCCAGAAATGACAAGTATCTTATTTAGATAAGGTGACACATTACAGCTTCCTTTCCCTTTTTTTTTTTTTTTTTTTTTTTTTTTTTTTTTTTTTTTTGTACAGTGAGATCTATATAGAGACAAAATTACTCTATCAGACCAAATAAGTGTCAAAGTCAGGCCTCATCTTCTGGGTTTTACATTTTGTATCCCCTTGAATTCATCTTCTAGCTATGTGAAGGACATTTGAAGTGGATTTCTGGTTTCTGTTGGTTACATTGAGTGATAATGCTGACAGAAATTATTTTTTTGGAGAAAGGTTATTGGCAGGAATCGTAGTGCTTCTGAAATGCTGTTACAGGCTATTAAGAATTGGATTAAAAAAATGAAATTGGTCTCAATGACAGTGCTCACTATGTAAAATACATTTTAAATCTTTCTCAAGTTCTAATTCACAATGGATTTCATGTATGGCATGGTAAATTCTCATTCTTGCTGCTACATTCCCTGCATTGTGCCTTTATTTTTAGCAAAATTCCTCAACATTTAATCAATTAATGAAATTGGATATTAATGAGCATTTCTCTCTCCCATCTTAATTTGTCAAGTTTATGTGACCAAAAGAATTGAAAACAATTTTTAGTTAAATAAATATTTATCTAATGTAATGTTTAAAATAAAAACAAAACTAATGCTAGGAAAATTATAAAGGGAAAGAATACAAATTTGTATATAATACATTATTTTTCCTTCATATTAGAAAATGATGCTACATAAAGCACATGAAAGACAAAGCTCATCTTCTTGTTAGATGGAGCAGTTGCCTATGACCTGATTTGGAGTTACAAAAAGGGATCCCAGATGATAGCTTCAATGGGCTACATCATTGTTACAGATTATGGAGTCAGTGGCTTTTCATCTGTTCAACCTAGAGATGAATACCAAGAAAATGGTATTCTTCTCAATAATCTTAGAAACTGGAATGTAAGGAAATAAAGGAAGGAGCTGAAGAGGTCAAGGGACAAAATTTAATAAAAAACATAAATAATATACATAATAAAATTTTATTTGTAAGCTCACTTTTGAAAGTGGCATTCATTATACCTGGGTTCAGATTATCTGGTTGTGTATACATGCCATTCCCGCATGAGAGATCCTTGGCTTTTGAACCATTTCTGTAATTCAATGTGTAGACACAGAACTTCCAATTTTTTTTTTTTGCTGTCCAAATGAAGAACCCCTATTGTAAATGTCCTGCTTTTCAGCTGTGTCTGCTTCTTAGAAATTCTTACCACTATTAGGTTAGAAAATGCAAAAAAAAAAAAAAAAAATCAGATTATTCTATTTTATTAGTAGTTTGTGTTAGTCAACTTTTTGTTGCTTGGACCAAAATATCTGAGAAAATCAACTTAAAGAAGGAAAGATTTATTTCAGCTCTTGGTTTCAAAGGTTTCAGCCCATTGCTTTGAGTCTGAGATAAGGCAGAACATCATGGTAGAAGCATTTGTTGGAGGAAAGCTACTCACCTCACAGTAGCTTGGAAGCAGAGAGAGATATGGAGGGGGGGAGATTGCAGGCGGTAGGATGTCCTGGAACAACAGTCATCTTTTTGAGGTATGCAGCCAGTTTCCTACTTCCTACAAATAGATTGCACTTCCTACATTTATCAACTCCCAATAATGCCATCAAATTATTAATCGTCAATTGATAGATCCTCTGCTGAGTTTAGAGCACTCATGATACAATTATTTCCCAAGAACCTCACCTTTGAGTACTGCTGCATTTGGGGCCAAGTCTTCAACACCTGAGTCTTTTGGGTGTCATTCCAGATCCAAACTACAAAATAGGTGATGCCAAAATGTGCTCCAAAGAAATTTTATCAATGTGCACTCCCACTGATACTGTATGATTTACATTGCCCCATGTATAATGAATCTCGGCATTTTCAGATTTTTAAAAAAATTTTGCAAATCTAATTTTGCACAATGATTCTGTGTTGAATTTGTAATTTGTTCTTCATTGGTTGCTAATATATTTGAAGGTATTTATGTTCATAAGCCATTTGGTATTTCTCCTTTGTCAGAAATCTACTGATAATTATTTTGTGCATTTTTTTTAGTTGTTTGACTTTCTTGTTGTGTTGTATGTGTTATGGATACATCTCATTTTTTCACTTTTTATATTATCCTTTAACAAAAATAGCATTTAATGTAGTTGACCTAAGTTTATTATCATTATTTTATTTGCATTTTGTACCTTTTGAATATTACTTTTAAAATTATTTTCCTATTTGAAAGTTTTAAATATATTATCTTATAATAAAATGTAAGGTTTGTACTTTTGTTCTTGTATTTAAGTAACATCAGTCAGAAATATAGTGTGGAAAAAAGTGTCATTTTCTCTTCTAAATAGATAGTGTAGTTAGTTGAATTGTGGTCCTTCAAAATGATCTGGACAAATCCTAACCCTTAAACTTGTTAATGTCACCCTGGTTGGAAAAAAAGAAAAAAAAACAAGAAGGTATTGGAAAATGTAATTAAGTTGCAGATCTTGAGATGACTCTGGATTAATTTTATACTTAAATTCAATGATGATTGTTTTTCATCTAAAAAGATAGGGAGAAGGCAGATAGAGGGGAAGGTTGTGTGCAGATGGATGTGGGTATTAGAATTGTGCTGCCACAGACAACCACCAAAAAACTAGGGAAGATTCTACTCTAGAGCCTTTGAGGAGAATGTGGCCAGACCCTTATCTTTTGGCCTTCAGAACTGTGGAAAAATAAACTTTGTTTTAAGCTAAAAAGTCTCAGATAATTTGTTATTGGAGCCAATAGAAAAGTAATGGATACAAAATGTCCTAACACTATTACTGAAAAAGCTCACCCTCCCCCTGTATTTATCTATACCTATCAAATATAAGGTATCCTTAATATGAATGAATATGTCCCTGTTCTGTTCAGCACCTTTAGCTTTCCTGCCTCATTAAAGGGTGGCAAAGTTATAAAACCATTATAAGTTTATAAACCAGGGACAAAGGCCTATCTCAAGAATGAGATTCAACCATAATATTATAAACATTTTCTCTTCCTCATATTTTGCTACCTTATCAAAAGGGCTACTCTATAACTACAGTGTATTATAAGTAAAAGAGTTACAAGAAGAAGACTCAACCTAAGTAGAAGTTACTGGAGAAATCCTCAGAACGCTTCGGAGATAAAAATAGGAATCCATGAGGAATTTGAAGCACCTGATATCTATAGCTGCAATAAATATTAAATACAGCCTAAGTAGCCAGGTTAGCTTAAAACCCTGTATTAAAGGTCTATTTTATTTGTAACTAAGGGCCCATCAAGTGTTATTACACTATGGTCAGGCTTCAACAAAAGATATCAAGGCATGCAAAAGCCAAAATATAGCTTAAAAGTAGAATGCAATAATCCGAACCAGATTCATATATGACACAGATGACAGAATGATCATAATAGAGTCTTAAGTAGCAATGATCATTATGTTCACAGTTCTAACAGAGAGTGTACTATAGAAAAATACATCTATAGATGGGTAGTTTAAGATGAGAGATGAAAACTCTAAGAGATTCAAAGGAAAATACTAGAAATCAAGGAAAAAAAAAACACTTAAATAGAAATGAGGAATAGCAATTTTGAAAAACTATTGATAGGCCATTATTAGACTGCTTAAGGGCAAGGAAAGAATAAGTGACCTTGATAGTAAATAGAAACTTGCCAAAATGAAACACAAAGAGAAGAAAACAATGATAAGAAACAGAACACAATGTTAAGGGGTCTGGGACAGTTTTAAAAGGTGTAATACATATGTAATTGAGTACTCAAAAAAAGAAGAAAGGAATAGAATTAAAATATTGAGCAAAAATGGATGAGAATTTACCAAAATTAATTGTAGAGACCAAAACAGAGCCAATAATAAGATAAAAATTCATGCAGGATGTATTTTTTAAATTTGCTCATATGCATATAATGTAATATGTCTGTGCTACTGTAGCAAAATGTGTGCCTTGAACCACAGATGTTTATTTTTCACAGATTGGGAGGCTGGAAGTTCATGTCATGGTGTTTTCAAGGTCAGATTCTGGTGTGGGCTGTCATCATAGTTTGTTTCTACCTGTTTTTGCATCCGGCACACGAAGAAGGAGCAAACTCTCTGGCATTTCCTCCTGTACAGGCATTAATTCTGTCATAAAGGTCCCACACTTATTATTTCATCTAAATCTAGCTATGTCCCAAATGCCTTATCTCCAAATACCATCACATTGGTAGTTAGGGCTTTGACATACACATTATGGGGTGATACAGTTCAGCCTCTAGCAGTACATCATGCTCAAACTACAGAAAGCCACAAAAATAAAAATCTCAGAAAAATCCTGGATCCAGAGTGGCATGACAACATATCCAATGAAGAAAAGGGTAAGAATTACATGTATTTTTTAAATCTATACAATCAAGAGAAAGTGTTGGAATATTTAAAGCATTGGAAGAAAAATAACAACAGCAATTATAATTTTAACTGTTATGCCCCAAATAATGGAGCATCTACATTCATCAATCAAACTCTTCTCAAGTTCAAGAATCAAATAGACCACAACACAATACTTCTAGATGACATTAACACACCTCTTTCACCACTGGATAGATCCTCCAAACAAAAGTTAAACAAAGAAACTATAGAACTCAATAATACAATTAATAACTTAGACTTAACTAACATATATAGAGTATATCATCCATCAATGAGCCAAATACTTTCTTCTCAGCAGCATATGGATCCTTCTCTAAAATAGACCATATATTATACCATAAAGTAACTCTAAACAAATATAAAAAAGTAGGGATTCTACCCTGCATTCTATCAGATCATAATGGAATGAAATTAGAAATCAATGATAAAAAAAAAAGAAAGAAAAGCTACTCCAACACCTGGACACTAAATAATATGCTATTGAATGATCAATGGGTTGCAGAAGACATCAAGAAGGAGATTAAGAAATTCTTAGAGGTAAATGAGAACAATGATACAACATATTGAAATCTCTGGGACACTATGAAGGCAGTATTAAGATGAAAGTTCATTGCATGGAGTTCATCCCTTCAAAAAAGAAGTCAACAAATAAATGAATTAACATTACATCTCAAAGACCTAGAAAAAGAAGAACAAATCAACCCCAAAAGAAGTAGAAGACAAGAAATAATTAAAATCAGAGCTGAAATTAATGAATTTGAAACAAAAAAATTGAAAAAATTGACAGAATGAAAAGTTGGTTCTTTGAAAAATTGATAAACCATTAGCTATGCTAATGAAGAAGAGAATAGAGAAAACACAAATTACCAATATCTATGACGAAAAAAGAAATATCACGATGGACACTACAGAAATACAGAAGATAATTAGAAATTATTTTGAAAATTTATACTGCAATAAAATAAAAAATAATGAAAGCTTTGACAAATTTCTAGATACATATGATATGCCCAAACTAAATCAGGATGATATACACAATTTAAATACATCAATTTCAAGCAAAGAAATAGAGGATGCCATAAAAAACTTACCAACCAAGAAAAGCCCAGGACCGGATAGATACACAGCTGAGTACTATAAGACCTTTCAAAAAGAACTAACACCAATGCTTCTCAAACTATTTCATGAAATAGAAAAAGAGGGAACACTCCCAGACTCATTCTATGAGGTCAATATCAGCCTGATTTCAAAACCAGACAGAGACAAATCAAAGAAAGAAAACTTGAGACCAATATCTCTAATGATATAGATGCAAAAATTCTCAATAAAATTCTGGAAAATCAAATACAAAACATATGAAAAAGATAGTGCACCACAATCAAGTGGGCTTCATTCCAGGGATGCAAGGTTGGTTCAATATAAGGAAACCCAATGAAATCCATCTTCAAAATGAGATATAAATAAATAAATTTCCAAATAAAAATAGAATATTCATATTCACTTCCATTAAACCCTACATTCCAGAAATGTCTAAACCACTCAGAAAAAGACAAATGATATTGGTGAGATACTTTGACCTAAATGAAGATCACTGTGACTAAAATAATATATGAAGAAAATAACAGTTTTCTTATGCGTAATTCTAAAAGGTAGCTATTTAAAATAATAGTATTCTGTATTGCAACAGAATAAGTGAAATGTATGGCAGTGATATTCTAAGGGACAAGAAGGAGGAATCTGGAATATTCTGTTACAAATTAACTGTACTGTACAAGAAATGGCAAATTCAATTTGAGGGAGGACTTAGGTTAGTTAAAAATATTTACTGTAATAAAATATGAATAATTTGTATGATAAGACAGGAGATAAAATAGAATCAAATAAATGTTAAAGTAAAAAGAGGAGAAAAATTTAAAATGGATAAGTACACTGAATAAAAGCTATAAATGTTGTGGATATTATCTAACTATCCCCTTAGCAATTTTAAATGTGGAAGTTCTGAACATATCAATTATAAAACAGATTATCAGAATGGATGCAATGTAACTCAGAACTCAACTATATATTTTCTACAATAAATTCACTTAAATACAAAGACACTTTGAAGGAAAAGTATAAGGAAAGATATACACATTTACACTTTTTAAAAGTAAAGCTAGAGTAGTTATATTGATTTCCAACAGAGTAGAATTCAGAACAAAGAAAATGATCACGGATACTGAGGGACATTGCAAAATGATAGAGGACTCAATTCTGTAAGATGACATTAATGTGCTTGTACCCAATAACAGGATGTCAATACACGTGAGGCAAAAACTGATAAAAATGCAAGGAGAAATAGATGATATACCCTTGTAGTTGGGGACTTTACCATCTCTACTTGTAATTGATACATCAGGTAGGCAGAAAATCAGTAAGATTACAGTTGACCTGAACAGTACTCTGAACCAACTCTATATCACTGACATGTATAGACTACATTACTCAATCTCTCAGAACATTTACTCTGGGTTATGGAACACACCTTATCAAATTTAAAACAACAGATATCATACAAAATATGCTCTCAGGTCACAGTGGAATTAAACTAGAAAGCACTAAAAAATAAATATTTTTTAAAAAAGAAATCAATAATGGATAGATGGAATACCCCCAAATACTTCTAAATAGAACAGAAGTCAGAGGAAAAGATTTTAGAGAAAAAAAAGAACTAAATAAAAATAAAAATAAAAATTTTCCAGATTTTGTTGACATAGGACAAAAAGCATGTTTAGTGGGAAATATGTAGTATAAAGAGCACATACTATTAAAGAAAAAATTTCAATATAAAAAATGAAGCTTTCATCATAATAAACTAGACAGTTAAAGACTAAAAACAATCAGAAGAAAATAAATAAGTAAAAATCAATGAAAATTGGGGGAAAAATCAGAGAAAATAAAAAATACTCCAAAAGACAATTCTTCAGAAGATTAATTGTGGGTGCAGAGAATGAATTATGGTTCTTAAGCTGTCCAGAGACAGAGGCTATGCCCGTCTTGGGAACTCCCAGCTCAAAGGTGTCAAATCGAGACTACCCAGCTGCTGTGGTGACATGCTGTTCAAAAGGAAGTTCTGGGCCAGCCATGGAATTATCAGGTCATAACCTTGGGTTTAAATGCAAACTCCCCAGGGTAGAGAATTATGGGTGCAAGCCAATAATTCTAAATTGAGCTGTTTATACTCTCAACTTCAGTTCTGTTTATCTTGAAGAAACTTTTTCACAATAAATCCTTTTTATGTTTAAACCTGTATAATAATCGTGCTAAGCTTGCTCATGGTCATATTTCCCTATCAAGCATTAGTGATCCACAGGCCCCGACTTTTTCTCTACTTGTGTGCCTTTTTGTCTTTTCTCCAATCCCTCAACACCTTGTCTGGGAACCTGAATTAATGGCCATGCAGGATGTGAAAATTAATAAAGTTGATAAACTTTGAACTATGTTAACCATAAAAAAGAAAGAGCACATGGATACCAATATCAGGATTAAAAGAAGTATCCCCACTACTTCTCTCATAGACACTAAAAGGATAATCAAGGAATCAGATTAATATCTTAATTTCCACAAATTGACAATTTAGGTGAAATGAGACAGTTCCTTGAAAGACACAAATTACTAAAACTCAAATATTTAAAAGGTGATTATCTAATATCTCTGAATTTACTAAAGGTAGAAAATAAATTTAAAAAAAATATTAATTTACTTGTATTGCTGTAAAAAGCTACCACAAATTTAGTGGCATAAGACAACTTAATTTTGTTGCCTTAAAATTCTGGATGTTGGGAGTTTAAAATAATTCTCCAGGACTACCTTACTTCTTGAGGCTAGAGGGAAGATTACTTCCTTGCCTATTTTAGCTTTCCAAAGCAGCCTATATTCCTGGAATTACTTCCTTTATCATCAAAGACAGCCTAGTAGCACAGTTTTCTATTCTCAGCAAGTTTGTAATACAGGCGAACTCTGAACTTGGCAACGGATATTTACAAAGATCTAATGGTAACATCATATTTATTGGTGAGAAACTCAATACTTTTAAACTTAGATGGAATAAGGCAAAGATACCCTCTTTCATCACTTTTATTGAGTCTTGTGTTATCATTATTAACTGGTGCTATGAAATTAAAAAGGAAATAAAAGGCATATGGATTGAAAAGGAAGAAATAAAACTGTCATTTTTTCCACAGGTGAAAAATTATTTTCACATAATATCTAGGTATAAATGTCCAAGAATTTCCAATATATTCTTCCTACAACCAATAAGAGAATGTTGAAAATCATGATACAAGATTTAACAGAAAATAATGGTTGTCCAGTAATGTTCATATCCAAATCCCCAGAATCTGTTGTGTGACATTACACATCACCATATGTGACAAAGGATGCACTGAAGATGTGATTAGTTTAATGAGACTGAGATGGGAAGATGTCCTGGGTTATATGGATGTTACCAGTCCAACCATTCAGGTTATTGCAAGGAGGCAGGGATTCTGTCAGTAAAGGAGGCATAACAATTGAAGTAGTGGGGGGGGGGGCGGAGGAAGAGAGGGAGAGAGAGAGAGAAAGAGAGATTTGAAGATATTACATGGCTGGCTTTAAGCATAGTGAAAGAGATCACAAGAACACAATAAACAATTTTATTTGAAATATAGGAAATGGCATTTATAATAACACACCCCAAAAATGAAATTTAACAAGATGATGTACAAGAGATATATAAGTGAGAAACTTGAATATTCCAATTTAAGAAAAAGACAAAGACTATCTAAATAAATGGAGATAGATTCCATGTTCATGGAATATCAACATCATTACTGATATCAATATTAAGATGTCAAATCCTGTCAAATTGATCTATGAATTTAAAACAATTCTAATCAAAATTTTAACTATCTAATATGTAGATATCAACAAAATACAAAGTTTCTATAGAAAGTCAAAAGAATTAGAGTAGCCAAAATTTTGAAAAGTTAAACTTTATTATAATTAAGAAGTTCTCTATGAGAGATATTGACAGAGAATGAAAGACAAGTTACAAAATTCAAAACACATAATCTGATAAAGTATTTCCATCTACAATATTTTTTCAAAATTCTGAAAATTTAAGGGTAAGAACTCAAACCTCAAATACAAAAATTGTGCAATGGATCACCATAAACATATCATCTAGAAGGTACACAGATGGCAAATGAACATATTAAAGGATTCCAAATATTATGTATCATGAAAGAAACACAAACAAAACAATAATGAAACACCCTCCATGCCTATTAAAATGGCTATGATCCAAAGCTGTAACAGTACAGAATGCAGGCACAATGGGAACCTTCATTCATTACTGGCTGGAATGCAAAATCTTAGTCACTTGGAAGCTAGTTTGGCAGTTTCTTACAAAGATAAAGATAGGCTTGCCATATGATCCAACAATCTTACTCTTAGGATGTTCATGCAACTTATTTGAAAATTTATGTCCACATGAAAACTTACACACAAATGTTTATAAGTGTTTTTAAAAATAATAACCCCAAATTATAACAACACTTTTGGCTTTCAATAGGTGAATATATGAAGAAACTTGGATATATTCACTCAAAAGAATAATTACTCAGTGATAAAAAGAAATGCTGTATCAAGCAATAAAAAGACATAGATGATTTAAATGCATAGTGTTTGTTTAAGATCAGCATGTAAGGATATATATATATTCAATGAAAGAAAATGCCAATCACTGAAAATCTTTACAAAGGCAAAACTAGGCCAATAATATATTATAGGCCAATACCAGAAGTTCAGTAGAAGAGAAATTCAGGATTGAACAGGTAAAACACTAACTTTTAGGAAATTTTAAAATCTGAAACAGTCTTGTAATATACTATAAATAGAGAATACAAGGCTTTACACATTTGTCAGGAATAACTCAATTTACAACACAAAGGAAAACAAAGTGTGTGTGTGGATATATACAGACATACATATATATATAAACATATATATATATATGTGTGTATATATATACATATATATATATTTAACATCTGTAGCAATTAGAGAAATGCAAATTAAAACTACACTGAGATTCCATCTCACTTCAGTTTATATATGCATATGTGTGTGTTTAAAACAATCATGTAGGGAACTAGAGGATTGAATGTATTGCATTCAATACAAGACTGAGTTGCAGCATAAAAAAACACAATCTGGCTGGGGGTGGTGGCGCATGCCTGTAATCCAAGCACTTGGGAGGCTGAGGCAGGAGGATCGCGAGTTCAAAACCAGCCTCAGCAATGGCAAGGCACTTAGCAACTCGGTGAGACCCTGTCTCTAAATAAAATACAACAACAACAACAACAAGGCTGGAGATGTGGCCCAGTGGTCGAGTGCCCCTAAATTCAATCCCTGGTACCAACAAACAAACAAACAAAAAATCCACAATCTGAATGTAATATGAATGTAGGAAGCAACCTCATATCTAGATAGTGGTGTGCTGACTTAATTTACTTTGCAAATGAGTACAGTTTTTAAAACTAAGGACCACTCTCTGTCATGCAACATGGGTTTGCCCAGCTTGTTTTTCAAGCACATAAAACAAATAATCCAATCAACAAATGGGCTAAGCAACTGAATAGATAGACACATCAGAGAAGAAGTATGATTGGTCAACAAATACATGAAAAAATGTTTAACATCTGTAGCAATTAGAGAAATGCAAATTAAAACTACACTGAGATTCCATCTCACTTCAGACTAGATGGCAATTATCAAGAATACAAGCAACAGTAAATGTTGGTGAGGATGTGTGGGAAAAGGTCCACTCATATATTGCTGGTGGGATGAAAATTGGTGCAACCACTATGAGAAGTAGTATGGAGATTACTCAGAAAACCTGGATTAAAAATCACCATTTGACCCAGCTATCCCACTCCTCAGTTTATACCTAAGGGACTTAAAATCAGCATACTACAGTAACAGAGGCTCATCAATGTTTATAGCAGCTCAATTTATAATAGTTAAATTATGGAACCAACCTAGGTACCCATCAACAGATGAATGGACAAAGAAATGGAATATTACTCAGTCTTAAAGAATAATGAAATTATGGCATTTGCCGGTAAGTGGATGGAACTGGAGAATATCATGCTAAGTGAAATAAACCAAAACCAAAAAGCCAAAAGCCAAATATTTTCTTTGATATTTGGATTCTAATTCACAATAAGGGGGGTAGGGAAGAATAAAAGTTGGATTAGATAAGGGGGAATGAAGGGAAGGGAGGGGGCATGGGTACGAAAGGCTAGTAGAATGAATCAGATAGTACTTCCTTATATGCATGTAAGATTACATGACCAATGTAATTCTACATCATGTACAACCACAAGAATGAGAAGTTATACTCCATGTATGTATAATATGTCAAAATACATTCTACTTTATCATGTATTATTAATTAGAACAACAACAATAAAAAAGCAACTAAGGACTGAAGAAGTTGTACATGACATTGTCCTCTATGTACATTATCCAAAGGTGTACAAATTAAGAATTCTGGTACTTCTGTTCATTTATACTGTATGTGAATAATCAAGAAAATGAATGGCAGATCATGAGAACCAGGTTTTTGACTTTTGATTGGGAGTTGCAAATTTGCAAGTTAGAGGAGGGTAGAATGATCTATAGTATTCATTGATTATAACCAGAGTTGTTAGGATGCATTAATTTTTATCTTAATGTAGATAGTGATGTTTATATGCAGGAATATTTGTAGGTGTGTCTATAGAGATGTTAGTATTCATGCATACATTTCATGGCTCAGGCAGCTGGTAAGACTGAGAAGTCATAACACCTGGGTGCAAGGAGAATGCCTAATACTCAGATTTTGATTTTTAATGCTATTATAATAAAAATAATTACATTTTTAGAAAAAATATTGATTCTAGGATTAGGGAAAGAAACATACAAGGTAATTCTGGAATATCTTAAAAGCACCATAAAATAACTAGTCAACTAAACAAAACAAACAACACATGATGGGAGTTTGTCGAAGGGACAAAGGAGCCATCTGGAACAGCAAGAGTATGACCAAAGCTGAAGTATCTTGCGCAAAACAATAAAGTAATGCTGATGTTACCGTAAAATTAAGTAAATATCCCTGCATTCTAAGAATACACATCACTTATAAATAAAAAGGGAGGGGAGACAAATCTCTGGTGAAGATTTCCAAATACGTTACAAGATATCCACACTCAAGGAGGTGTGGCTCAACTTTTCCCACATTAAATACAACATTCTTCCAAAGAGTAAAAACACTGTAAGAAGGAAGAGTGATAGTTTCACTGTTTAGAAACATGACAAGTCCAGATTCAATGAAGTGTCAAGGTCAACATCAAGAGTGATAACGTACATTTGTTGCAGCATCCTTGACAGGTTGTGGTGAAGATGGCACTTCTCTTTTGTGGTTCTCTTTCTCAAAATCAATAATTTCACTCTAATCATAAAAACATATAAATCCAATACAAAGAACATTTTACAAAACATTTCTAAACACTGGCAAGGTCTGTTACCGCCTGTTTACCATGAGGAGTCCTTGCTTCCCCTAACGTTGAAATATAATGTGGAAGAAGCACACCAAGGCCAGGGTAGAGTGGAAAAGGAAAGGCTTTATTTAAGGACAGCAGAAAAAGACTTCTCCCAGAGGGAGAAGGGGATCCAGAATACGGGAATCAGTGGGAAGGGGAGGTCTTCTCCCTTTTATATCTAAGGTCTTCTTTTGGTCTTTTTGCTTATCTCTGTCCTGCCTGGGACAGGAAAGCCAAAAGGTGTGACACAGGTGGGCCCATGGGGGGGGGGGGGTGGAGGAAGAGTGGTCTGGCAGGAAGGGCTTAGGGCAAGTTGATTATCACCTCCCTGTTTGCTGGGAGCTGCATCCTTAACATTCTTTAGGATGGGCCCTGACCTTGCGGACATTGACATTCTAATCTCCCCAGCGGTTGTTCTGGTTTTTCCAGGGCTCAGACTGACTCCATTTCCCTTATGGACTCCATTTTCTTTATTAGACTCCATATTAGACCGGATTTACCTAACTACCCTTACTACCTATCATTAAATCTGGCTTCAGGTCATGAAAAGCAAGCCAAGTCTGAGAAACTGTCACAGCCAAGAAGAACCTAAGAAGACATGATGACTGGGGGTGAGATCATGGGTGGAATTATGAAATTGAAAACAAAATAAAAAAGGCGTGTAACCAGGTTAAATGCTGAGGAAATCTGAATAAAGTTTGTACTTTAGTAATAATAGGGATAATATTGTATTATGATTGTTTATTAATTGTAACAAAGAAGTCATGCTAATTTAATAAGAATAGAAAAAGTGGAATGTAACATACATGAAAATTCTGTATATTAACTTTGCCAGTTTTAGTAAACCTAAATTTTTTCTAAAAACTAAGTTTATTAAAATACCACAAATTCCTAGAGCATTTGTGTGTGTGTGCATGTGTGTGCACATGTGCATGTGTTTAGTCATACGCATCAAATTCAAATTGTGCAAGCTAGTAGGTGTTCTGCTATTGAACTATGCTCCCCAGCTCACTCTTAGAACATTTTAATTCCACTCATTATGTTCTTATATTTATAGAAATTGTACTTATTTTACAAAACCAATGCCTTTTAATATTATTTAAAGGACAAATGAATGGCCGAGAGGTATATGAAAAATGGTCATCATCACTCATAACCAGGAAAATCAAAATCACAAAAAATCACCTCAATCCAGTAAGAGTGGTTCCCATTTAAAAAAAAAAAATAATAATAACAGATGCTGGCAAGGTTGTGAGAAAAGAGGACCTTGCATACCGATAATAGGACTCTAAATTAATAAAACCATTATGAAAAACAGTATGGAGCCTGTCTCGGTGGTGCACACCTGTAATCCCAGCATCCTGGGAGGCTGAGGCAGGAGGATTGGGAATTCAAAGGTAGCCTCAGCAAACGTGAGGCACTTAGCAACTTAGTGAGATCCTGTCTCTAAATAAAATACAAAATAGGGCTGGGGATGTGGCTCAGTAGGCAAGAGCCCCTGAGTTCAATCACCAGTACCAAAAGAAAAAAAAAAATGTATGGAAATTCCTCAGAAAAGTCTCAGTAACTTAATGAGACACTGTCTTAAAAAATAAAAATAAAAATAAAAGGAAAAAAAAAAAAAAAGAAAGAAAGAAAGAAAGAAAAGGGCTGGGTATGTAGTTCAGTGGTAAAGTGCCCCTGGATTCAATCCCCAGTCCATAAAGAATGAAGCAAAGGAAGGAAAGAAGGAAGGGAGGGAAGAAAAGAAGGAAGAAAAAACAGTCTAACACCATCTAACATTTGCAGTTTGGCCTCTTATTTTCTGAAAACCAAATCCTCACAGAGCTTTTTTCTCATGGTTTTGGTTTTCTTGGGAGCTTATAAAGGAATGAATTCTTATAAGGGATTCTCCCAACACATTTATCCTTGCCCTTTTACCCTTAGCACCCACCAGTGCTGTTAGATACTTCTCCCTCTGCAGGAGACAAGTGGTGCCTTTGTCCTCTCCCTTTGATTATGGGCACCCTTGCTATCATTTTATCTTACCTAATAGAGAGAAAATAAGATTTCATGATTTCCAGGACCAAGGTTAAAAGGCCATGTAACTTGTACTTGATTCTCATGTGATGTTCCATACAGTAAAAGCCATTAGCCATGTAAGGATGCTGATTATAATGACATCATCATGCTAGAGAGGCCATGTGTAGATGTCAGTTAAATAGCTGCATCTGAGCTCCCATCTGTCGCCAGCCTCAACTGCCAGCCACCAAAGAGAGCCATCTTGGAGCCCAGCACCACTGAAGCTTCCAGATGACTGAGTCCATCCAGCATCTGATACAAACATCCAAGCAAGACCCACCTCCTTGAGACATTCCAGGTTTCTTGACTCATGAAATACCAAGATAAAATGCCTGTGTTAACTACTAAATTTTGAGGTTTTTTTTTTTTTTTTTTTTTTTTTTTTCTGAAGTAGCAACCCAAAGAAGGGGTGTGTTCTAGTAGTTCTCATCTCTGGGAAGACAATTTATTTCAAACTCAATCAGTTCCAACTGCTCTTTCTCCATCTTGTCTGTGTTCTATGAGGTATGTCCATGCACTTGATAGAAAACCTCATTAGATAATAAGGTAAAAAGAAGCATTATATTTTAAGCTAATGAAAAACTTAAGGATATTCATTCTAAAATTGGCTAGATCCACTTTTGACAAGCATTCTCAACTATCATACTGAATGCATAATTAAATTAGCTGAATGAAAGCAATTTTTTTTTTAGTTAGTGACATAGTGACACATGACTTCGGAAGTGTGTTTCATGTAATTAAAACTTTCTCTTTTTATTATTTCTAAATATAGGTATTCCACAATGAATTATAATTTTTCTCTATATTATTATAATTTTGCCATTTCCTGCTATGCCAATAAAGGCCTCTTTCATGTATTAAAATGCATTCACTCACTAAACTGACAGTGATTCTGACAGGGTATTCTATATTAATGTTCAATATGCTATATTGTAGAACCATAAATTTTCTTTAGAAAATACGATGGGTGGGGTTGACCAAAAAGGGGTACAAGATAATTATTTGTAGTAATATAAAAGTTCTGCATCTTGATAAAGGTGATGGTTCCATGGTTGTATATAATTTCAAAAAACTTCTAATTATACACTGAAGGCTTGTACATTTGATTGTATGTTAGTAGTGCCCCAATAAAAAGAATATAAACCGCAGCACAAACACAATAACTTTGAATGCAATTAATAATATATTCTCACTTTGGTGTTTTTTGATTTAATTTATATTGAAATTTCTTTGTGTGTTGCTTGTGGTCTGCAATAAATGAGTGGCACTCTGAAAAGAGATGATTAGAGAATGGAAAAGGCTTTATACAAATATATGGGATACTTAGGGAAAGTGACAAAGGTGGTGATCCCCCCCCCCCCAGAGTTACTCCCAATCCCAGGCCTTAGCAATGATTTAGTACCATAGGAACAAAGAGAGTGAGAGGTTAAAAGAATCTTGGAAGACTTGAGCTAAATTAAAAAAGTATCTAATAGGAGTTGTGTCCCTTAGTAACAAAAGGCAGAAGAAAGATACTGGTAGCACGTGATCAATAGGAATGACCAGATGAATAGATCAGAACCTCCTCCCTCAAGCCCCTCATGCTTCGCTTCCCACTGACCAAAGTCAACCAAGAGATAGAAGGTGTGTAGCCTTACTTCAAGGTGAACATCACCATCCCACCTGTCCTTTAATTTTTCGTTTTGCCATCAAGAGAAGAGTCTAATCTTACCATACTTTTGAATCTGCAAAGGTGTTAGTGGTTTCCTTCATAAGTAGAATGCTAGACGAATAACTGTCAGACATTTTAATGCTGGACTACAAACTCCTGAAGCTCCTTCTTGGTGTCTTTTTTTGTTCGTTAGTTTTTTCTTTCTTGAGATGAAGCAAACATTCCTTCCCTATTATTTTCAGTAGGGACTAAGAGATTATATAATTTTAAAACTAGTCATTATACACAGTCCTTGGAATTTGAAAGAATTTAATTAAAATATTTTCATTTGAAGTAATATTTGTGTGTTAATGCTGATTCAAGTTATAAGTAAAAATAGAGCAAGTTATTACGTAAGTTGTTTTAAAATAAAATTCTATCTATTGTATATAAATTATTTTTTAATTAAACAAAGTCATAGAAATTGTGGAAAGATAGATGCTGAAATCTAAGTATTGATTAGATTGAAAAAAAATTCAACTCTTTTTTAAAAAAGAAAAAATAATTGAGGACTCTGCCAAATCTCTTATCATCTACTTAATGAGTTTATTATTTAGTTCCAAGGCTATATTGTAAACTAAAACTTAGACTGGAAAAAAAAAATGCCCCAAATCAAAAACAAGTAAACACACACATACACACACACACACCAAAACAAACAAACAAAAATCCAAAGACACATTAAGAATTTTTTTGTTCCTTTCTTATCATCATTTGTATCTTTCCATGAGGAAACATTTAACATTCCTTTATCTTATGCTGTGTTGAATGATTTTACTGGAATCATAACATCCTAAATAAATGTACTGCTCTCCTAAAAATTACTGTAAATTATGAAAATGGTTTTCTATGTGGTTTTTAAATTTTATCTATCAGAACTTATTTTTATTTGGTTTAGTTCTCTTTCATTTCCCTGAAACCTTTAAAGATTGAACATATGGAACTATCATTTCTTGCAGATTAGAGTACTGAAAACAAATATTCTATTAGGAAAGAAATATTATTTACCCAGAGAGAAAAGAATAAGATAACATAGAAAGAATTTCTATTGTAAATCTAGAGGAAAAGAAAAGTAGAACATATTGAAGATTGCTACACAATTTATCCTGTATGATACTGATTTGGGGCAATTCTATAAGCTATAAAAGAATGTCTATTAAAGAACGCTATTAAAAGAATGTCTTTCACATCTTTTTAACATTTTTGTTCACTCTTCTCTTTTTAATTTTTTTTTTTTTTGAGTTGTGTGTGGACATAATGGCTTTATTTTATTTGTTTACTTTTATGTGGTGCTGAGGATCCAACCCAGTGCCTCATATACGTTAGGCAAGTGCTCTGCCACTGAGCTACAGCCCCAGTCCATGTCTCTCATATCTTATGTAGTGATTCAAAACTCTATATTATCCATTGCAACATATTTATAAAATATATTATTTCCCCCTTATATGTGAATTTGTTTTTCATGGTTTCAGTTCCCCAGGGTCAACCTTTGTCTAAAAATATAAAATGAAAAAAATCCTAGATATAAACAATTCATGCATTTTAAATCATATATAATATAGAGAATTATGATAAAATGTGCCATCCCACTGCTTTCACTAAGAATGAATATTATCTCTGGCCATAGTGTCCATGTTCTGTAGGCTACCTGCCTGGTAGTCACTAAGTAGCTGCCTCAGGAATCAGATATACTCTTGCAATATATCACAATGCTTGCAGTTAGTAACACTTATTTTATGTAATAATGACTTTAAAGTACAATAATAGTGATGCTAGCAATTCAGATATGTCAAAGAGAAGCCATATTTTCATAAAATAAAATAAAATCTCAAAGTACAGTAAGATATTACTGAGAGAAATTGCATTTGTATATGTTTTATTATAGTATAATCATTTTATTGTTATGTTATTAATCTTTGAATGTTCCTAATTTATAATTAAACTTTATGATAGTTATTATACATAGAAAAAGTAGTATTAGTAGTATTTATAGAGTTATATACTAATTCACAGTTTCTGACATCCACTGTGTCTTGGAATGTGATGATAACTTATGTTGCTAAGCTAAACTCAATGTCAAGTTGGTTTTCTGTATTCTTTTCAGATACATACTCTACATATTATTTAATAGTTTCATTACAATCATCAAAAAATAAAATATTAAAGCTTTCTGTGTTCTAAATACATACTATATATTATGTTCTAAATATAAGTGATGAAATTTTAAAAAGTGAATTATAGCATATTATCTGCTGTCAGCAGCTGCAGAACAAAAGCACTGTCCACATCCCCAGAAACCTTTTCTGTCATCTCCTAATTAAAACACCTAAAAGTGCAAGAAGTTTTGAACATTCGTCATCAGTTATTCATTTTGTCTGTTTCTATAAATAAATAATATATAAATTTATATGTTAAATTACTTATATAATAAATTTATAAATTCTAGAAACAAAATCATACAATGTTGTGTAGGTAAGGCTGGTGTCTGTTGCTCTACATCAGGGGTAAGAGATTCATTGTGTGTTAGTGTTTCATCAAAGTTTATTAGGTTTTCATGATGCATAGTGCTCACAATCTATCTATTCCAGCATTGACAGGAATTGTGGTTTCTTCTAAATATTTCAAAAAATAAAAATCTTGGTGAATCACTTTCTTGTACATGTGTTTTGGAATGTGTATATATGTATTTCTTGTAATGTAGCAGTAAAATGCCTGGGAAATAGAACTCAAGAACCTAGGAGTCTTACTCTACATATGCTTGTATGTGTTGAAAATAAGCATAGATATAATAGTCAGATTAAAATACTGAAAATGAATTAATCATATAATATAAATATGTACCACAATATATATGGTACACAGATACCTTTATATATAGTTAAATTTATATATCATTATGCATGTTTGTTATATATTTAGTTTCTTTTTTACTACACCTATTTCTGCAAATTTAGTGGCTTGAAAAAAAACTTAGTGGTTGAAACAAATTTATCTTCTTCTGCAGATCAAAAGTCCAAAATCAATAAGCTTCAATGGGCTAAAATAAAGGTGACAGTAGATAGTTACCTTCTGGAGAAATAATCTGTTTTTTCTAGCTTCTAGAAGCTACCCCCATTTCTTTACTTGTGCCTCAAAACCAAGGAAGAATATGGAAGCTCTCTAAGTTGCATACAACAAAATATTATTCAGTGATTTAAAAATGGATAAAATGGATTATAAAGCCACTAAAAGACATAGAATAACATAAAATGCTTGTTGCTAACTAAAAGAAAGAAAGTAAAAAAGGAAGAAAGGGGAAAAAAAGAAAGGAAAAAAAGAAAGATGTGTGATTCAAACCACATAACATATGGAAAAGGCAAAATCATTAAGGAAATTTTTAAAACTCTGGTCTTTAGGTGTATAGAAAAACATAAATAGGTGACACACAGCTGATTTTTAGAGCAATGAGACCACTCAGTATAATACTATAATGGTGGCTATTGTCATTATTGTACAAAACTCATTAAATGTACAATAAAAAGAATGAACCTTGATGTAAATGATGAACTTTGGTTAATAATAATGTGTCAATATTACATCATTAGTTTTAATAATTGTACCAAAGTAATACCAGATATTAATGATATGACTGCTAAACAGGGAGATCACGGGGCATATATGGGATATATGAACATTCTCCATATTTTCCACTCAATTTTTTTGCACCAACAAAATCTGAAAGATTAAGTATATTTAAAATAAACATTTTTTCATGGTTTCTGTGGGCTGGAAATATGATCATGACATAATGGTTTTACTATTTAGAAAAACTTCAATCAAAGTGTATGTTAATTGGTATTCTAATTCGGAACCTTGACCACAGAAGAAGGTTTTAATGCTCATTCCAGGTGCAAAAAGAATTCATCTTCTTCTGGTAGTACAATGGAATGTACAATGGTATGCATGTAGTACAATGGAATGCGTGTCTGCTGGATGGAGCCCTCTCAACTCTTAAAGTCAACTGCATTGCTCAGTAGTTGGTCTGAGTTGCTTACCAAGTTGAAAACTCTATTATGACCACTTACTGCATTAAGCCAATAAAGAAGTTCATACAGTGAGTTTGCTAATAAGGCAAACATTATATAATCTAAGTGTGACAGGAATATCCTATTACCTTTGCCATATTATTTTGTGTAGCAAGAATTCATAGTCAAGGGAAAGAAATTTTATAATATTGTTTACGCCAAAGCTTGGGACCATAGGCAGACAAGAAACCTGACGTTCTGTCTATAACAGTTTTTGTCATTTTCAAATACTTTTTGTTTTATTTGTCTCTAATTGATTTTTAAATCTACACAGATAGCTTACAAGTCATTTGATGTCCTTAGGAAAAACTGTATGCAAAATGTTGAGGTTGTTTCTTGAGTTTCCTTTGCCCGTAACATTGACCCTTCAATTCCTGGATTCCTTGGCAGCCCTCAAATTTGATTTGTTTACTCAACCCAAAGATAGTGCTGAAGTTGTATCCTGTTTTAATCTGTTCATCTTCAGTGCTTCCAAAGGTGATTCCTTAATTTTGACTGTATTTCTGTCTCATATAACACAGTTTCAGATGCTAATAGGAAAAGCAGTCATGTGTACAGCCCGATAAGAGTGCCATTTTTGTTCTCTGAAAAATGGCTGCCCACAGGTGACTACTGGTTAATTTCTGAAACCTGTGAATAGTTTTTCTCTTATGGCAAAAGGGACTCAGATACAGTACTTTAAGTAATTTGAGGATCTTTATGTGAATGTGACATCTCAGACCACTTTTCTGAGTGGGCTCAATGAAATCACTCAGTATGATACTCAGTATGATACTCAATAAAATTTATAAGGGAAGCAGAGGTATCTGAGTAAAAGATGTAAAGACAGAAGTGGAGGTTGTATTGATGTGACTGCTAAAGAGAATCACTGCCCACGAAGTGTGGGAAGATTGGAGAAGTTAAGAAAATGTTTGCCAATAGCCATACTACAAAAGTGCTAAGCAGATTTAATGTATTCCTATGAATATTACAATGATGTTCTTCATAGAAATAGAAAAAGCAGTCATGAAATTCATTTGAAAAACAAGAGGCTCAGAATACCCAAAGAAATCTTTAGCAAGAAATGTGAAGCAAGGAGGCATCAAAATACCTGATCTTAAATTATACTACAGAGCTATACTAACAAAAATAGAATTGGATTTGTACCAAACGAGGCATAAAGACTTGTAAGCTGCCTGTCGTGGCCAGCCACGGCGCTGCGGGAGGAAAACTCTCGGAGGCAGAGTAAAGCTATTACTACTTTTACTTCTTCTTTCTTAGAGAGAGCTTAGAGAGAGAAAGAAAGATTTTTCTTCTTCTTAGAAAGAGCTTAGAGAGAAAGATTAGAGATAGCTTTTTCTTCATCTTCTTAGAGCTTAGAGAGAAAGAGAGAGAGCTTGAAAGAGAGAGATTTCTTCTTTAGAGAGAGAGAGAGCTTAGCTTTTAGAGCTTTTTTTTTTTTTTAATATGTTCTTTTTTTAATATTTATTTATTTCTTTAGTTGTACACAATGCAATACATTTATCTTTATGTGGTCTGAGGATCGAACCCGGGCCGCGCACGTGCGAGGGGAGCGCTCTGCCGCTGAGCCACAACCCCAGCCCTAGAGCTTTTTTCTTCTTTGTTCTTTCTTCTTTCTTCCTCGGGAGCCTCGGCCTGACTCTGACCAGGAATTACTTCTTCTATCTGGTTTCTCTTCTGTAACTGCTCTGCCTACGTTCTGGCCGCTCTGATTCTTTTCTTCTTCTCCGACCCAAACTCTTCTTCCGACCGAGCGACTGCATGACTGACTGAATGAATTCATTCTTCTCCTGACTCCGACCGCTTTCACCCGGTTATATACCTTTAGCTTTGCGGGTGCCTCACGTGCATTTACAGGTGCGTCACATACATACTTATTATCAGGTGGAACTTATGGCTTCCAGCTGACCGCAATAGCCATCTCCCTAATTGGGGCTCCTTCAAAGACTGATGGAACAGAATAGAAAACACAGAGACATACTCACATAAATACAGTTATCTCATACTAGACAAAGGTAATAAAAACATTGGAGAAAAGAGCTTCCTCAAGAAATGGTGCTGGGAAAACTGGAAATCCATATGTAATAGAATGTAATTTAACACCTATATCTTATACCACACAGAATTCAACTCAAAGTGGATCAAAAACCTAGGAATTAGACCAGAAACCCTGTACCTACTAGAAGAAGATATAGGTCCAACACTGCAAAACGTCAGCTCAGGAACAACCTCCTCAATAAGACTCCTAAAGCACAAGAAGTAAAATCAAGAATCAATAGTATCAAACTAAAAACCTTCTTCACAGCAAAGAAAAAGTCAAGAGCATGGAGAGAAAGCCTATAGAATGGGAGAAAATCTTTGCCACCTGCATCTCTGATAAGGTGTTAAATTCCAGGATATAGAAAGAAAAAGTTTAACACTAAAAAACAACTCAACCAATAAATGGACAAAGGAACTAAATAGACACTTCACAAAAGAAGATATACAAAGGGTCAAGAAATACATGAAAAAATATTCAATATCTCTAGCAATTAGAGAAATGCAAATTAAAACTACATTGGGCCAGGCATGGTGATGTACACCTGTAATCCCAGCAGCTTGGGAAGCTGAGGCAGGAGGATCATGAATTCAAAGTCAGCCTCAGCAAATGCAAGGTGCTAAGCAACTCAGTGAGACCCTGTCTCTAAAAAAGATACAAAATAGGGCTGGGGGTGTGTCTTCATGGCTGAGTGACCCTGAGTTCGGTCCCTGGTACCTAAACAACAACAAGAAAAAACTACATTGAAATTTCATCTCACACCAGTCAGAAATGTAATTATCAAAAATACATGTAACAATAAATGTTGAAAATGATGTGGGGGAAAGGCTACACGCATACATTGTTGGTGGAACTACAAATTAATGCAACCACTCTAGAAAGCAGTATAAAGATCCCTCAAAAAAACTAGGAATGGAGCCACCATTTGACCCAGTTATTCCAATCCTTGGTATATATCAAAAGGATTAAAATCAGCATAACACAGTGATGCAGCTAAATCAATGTTTATAGCAGCACAATTAATAATAGCAAGTTATGGGAAAAAACAAAGGTGCTCGTAAACCAATAAATATATTTAAAATATGGATTATATACACAATGAAATATCATTCATCTATAAAGAACAACTTTATGACATTTGTCAGTAAATTGATAGATCTAGACTCTGTCATGAGAAGTGAAACAAGCCAATCCCCAAAAGCAAAAGTCAAATGTTCTCTCTGATATGTAGATGCTAACACGCAACAAGGGGAAGGGGAGAATAAAGTTTCAGTAGATTAGACAAAGGGAAATAAAGGGAAGTGAGGAGGCACAGAAATTGGATGACAGTGGAATGAATCTGACCTAATTTTTCTATGTATATATATGAATACACCACAATGAATCTCACCATCGTGTACATCCACAAGACTGGTATCCTAATTAGAACAAGATATACTCTATGTTTGTATAAATATGTCAAAATAGACTCTACTGTCATGTATGACTAAAAATAACAAATAAAAATTAAAATACATCAGTGTTATAGTTATTAAGAACCAAGCAAAAGAGAAAAAATGTACCCTTATTATACTCTGAGGAATTTCTTTCAAATAAATTGAGTAAATATTTGTACATCTAAGTTTATTCAGTGTCCATGATGTGGTTCTTGAAAATTATTTATAGAAACTACAATAGTTCTATGTTAAAATACATACATAATGATATTTTGCTCAATGACATTCACAATAAGACTGAAATGTTGAACATTATTTTCTGAATGAATTATAAAAACTGGATACAATATCAAGAACCAAAAACACTTCTACAAATGCCAAGGTGCTTTATAACGATATGTATTTATAATATTTATTGACCTATGTATTTTTTTCCATCTACAGGCATAGAAGATATAGTTTGTCTTCTAACTTAAGACCAGAAAAAAATCTACACATCCTAAGAAATAATCTATCCTTTAACACATACTTACAACTAGTTATATTTCATACACATATTGTGATGTCTTTCTAATAATAGATACTAATATCTATCAATATGTTATATGAATATTTGCACTTTTTTGAGTAAATTTGTTTCTTTTTTTTTTTTTGTAAATTGTTTCTTTCTAATTCTCAGTTTCTTTTCTGTAATATAAGGACATTAATGAGTTCTTTATGATGTCATTAAAACCAAATATGAGAAAATATATGTTGCATTTTTAGCCTGGTACCTGCAATATAAATAAAATTCAATAAATAATATCTAATAAAAGAAGGAATGTAACTCTGTCATAACCTTAAGATTCACTTCAGACTTCCAGCATCTAGAACTCTAATGTTGGCAATCTGTGTTGTGTAAGCCACAATGTTTGTGGTAATTCTTTCAGTAGCCATTGGAAATGAATGTTTCTACCAATGATCTTGTCTTCTCGATTCCTCCTTTTCTTTTTCTTTTCCATTTGCCTGCCTGCCTCTCCCCCACCCCACCCCAAATACCAGCTATTCTATCATACTGGAGGTGAAAGTGTCAAATAGACTTGTAATATTCACAAATGATCATTCTACAATCTTTGCAATGAAAGTTTCCTCATTTTATTCAACTAGAAAATGAAGATAATTACAGATACTTCACTGAACAACACTTGCAATGACAAGGATTAGAGTAGTAAATTGTAACAACCATGTAGCAGAGAGATGTAAATGCCAAGAGTAAGCCTTGCAATTAAGCTTGCCCAAGAAGTTACATGCTTTTCTTAAAGACTGAAAAATTAAAACACATCCTCAGCAAACAAAATTGTCTACCCATTCATTGACTTCCAAAGTCAGTTTTTAACACAAATAACCAACAAATATATGAAATAAAGTTCAATATCCCTAGCAATCATGGAAATACAAATAAAAACTAAACTGAAATTTCATCTCCCTCCAGTCAGAATGAAAAATTATCAAGAACACATAATAATAAATGCTGGCAAAGATGTGAGGAAAAAAGCAGTACATCCATATATTGTTGGTGTGACTATAAGTTAGGACAATCACTCTAGAAAGCAGTAGGATATTCCTCAAAAGATTAGGAATTATGACCAAGCTATTCCACTGGTCAATATTTGTCCAAAAGAATACTAAAGTGATACAGCCACAACAGCCAAGTTATGGAACCATTCCAGGTGCCGGCCAACAGAAGAATGAAGAATGGATCAAAAAATTGTAATCCATTCATATTATTTATATATATTCACATATATTCATTCATATATAATCACATAGATTCATTTATATATGTACATATATATATATATTCATATATAAAATGAAGTTTTACTCAGCCATAAAGCACAATAAAAGTATAGTATTTACTGGTAAATGACTGGGCCTTGAGAATACCATGCTGAGTAAAATAAATCAGACTCAGAAAATTAAGGGTCAAATGATTTCTCTTGTATGCAGGAGCTAGAGCAAAGTGAGGGGTAGGAGAAGGGAGGGGATTAAATATCATAAAGATAGAGGGATAGTCAGTGGAGTACAAGAAGGAGATTAAGTGGGAGAGAGGAGGTTCTGGAAAGGGAAAAAAAAGTGGAACAAATCTGACAAAATATGGTAAGCACAAGTATAATTATATCACAGTGAGTTCCACCTTTATGTACCTCTATAAATCAATTAAATATATATATATATATACATGTGTATGTGTGCATATAAATGTAAATATAAAACTTTACTCCCTCACTCTCTTTGTTTGTATTAATGCATAATAGTTGTACACAATAGTTGGGATCATTTTGACATAATTATAGGTACATATATGTATGTGTGTATATATGTATTCCTTATCCAGCTCTTTTAAACTTATATATATATACACATATATATGTATATATACATAAAATTTGTATATAAATGTATATATATATATATATATATATATATATATATATATATATATTCCAGTAGAGATAAGAGAACAGGAGGAGGGATGAGGGGAGGGAAGGGTAGGCACCACGAACTGAAATGTAGTAAATGAATTCCATGCACATATGCTTATGTTAAAATAATCCCAGCTATTATGAACAACTATTATGTAATAATAAAAGCAAAGGAAGGGAGAGACAGTAACACTTTTAAAGATGTTGAAACAAAACTGAGTAAGATATAGTACACAGAGAATATGATACAACATTATGAATCTTTTAGGACATCAAAGACTGATAGCCTAATTTGACTTGGCAATAAAGCAAAGGATGTCGTTGTTATAATTCTCTTTGGAGGATAAAACTTGCTCTGAAACATGTACAATTTTTTTCTTTGCCATTTTCATTATGTTCTGATTCATATTATACAAAATCAATATATTACATGCTCCTGAAGAAATAGCAATTTGAAACACTAAATGATAAGCATGTATATTCTAAAGTTTTAAATAAAACATAATTAAATTAAGTAAAATGAAAAACTATATGTATGAAAATCAGTAATGCTATTGAGTGTAATTCTAAGTCTAATTTTATAATACTATATTTGAGAAGTAATAATCTACATATGATGTATATTGGAACTAGGAAATTTGTATAACATATAACTCTTCTCAACCAAAAGAAAACTGATTGTAATAGAGAATAATGTTTATTGGTAGACATGGGGTAAAGATGATTTTATTTGTAATTATGGGTCTATAAAAGATGAATAGCATTATATGAATAAACTGGCATTTGTAGAGTGTAATATTTGCAAAGTGCTCAAACAAGTAAGGAATTCTAAACATTATAAGTACACAGTAGTCATGGCAATTTTTGAAAAAAAATTCTGTACTTAGAATCTGATTCAACTAATTATATTTGCATTTTCCTGACTCACGTTCAAGTATACCCCTATTTTCTTCTCTCCACTAATCTATATTCTTCTATTTCTTTTCTTTCAAGGATATGTATATATTTCACATCTCTAGAAAGAGAATTGAACTATAAAGTTTTTTTTTCTGTTAATAAGTTGTCATATAAACAAACACATACAAGACCTCATAATTTTAATTTTAATTTTAATTATATTGTCAGAGATCATTTTTCTTCCTTTCTCCTTTTTTTTTTCTTCCTTTGTATTGAGGATTGAACCCAGTGGTGCTCTTTATCACCAAGATATACCTCCAGCCCTTTTAAAATTAAAAAAAAAAAAAAATTGAGACAGAGTCTTTTGAAATTGTAGAACCTAGCCTTAAACTTCTCCTCCTTCCCCAGCCTCCAAAGTCACTGGGATCATTGACATGTGTCACTGCTCCCACTTGTCCAAAGGGATTTTTTTATAATAGGCACTTTTGAAAATTATTCCCTATACTAGTTACGTATTAATGGCTACCTAAGGTAGCAAACAATAAATCTATTTTCTATATTTGTATGTAATCAATGTTTACATAATTAAACTCTTCCTAAATGCAAAATTCTGTCAGAATTTTTATTCCTCATCATACTCTCACATTATAATTATAAAATTGATTATTCTCAAGGACCATTACATCTGTTTGTCTCCTATGAATTTCCTTGTTATAAAATGCAATAATTTAAGCAACTTGAAAATTCTTCCTGAGATCTATCTATTTGTCCTATGATACAAATAGCACTTGTATTATTAACGTGATGACTGTTATTTGGATTACACATCTTTCTATCTATGTCTGCTACATTTTTAGTAAAAATTTGTAAACTGATTTTTTTTCTATGAGATCATGAGTAAAGTTATTTTACTTGTAATTCTACCTGAGCAGGTGACAAAATCCTGAGTCTTGTTGTATTACCAATAAGTTTCAGTTTATGAACAAGAAATCTGTGTGTGAGCTTTTGTTGCCTGGCAACATCTGGAGAAAGCTCTCTGTGGAGGAAGTGAGGATACCACGCGCAGCATTGTCTGGTACAGGCCTATTATATTCTACTTTTTCTGGATCAGTTTTCAATATAGTTAGTTTTCACAGCATAATGTTGAATCTGGGCAACATATTTTGGTTATTAAATTATAATAGGTTTTATTTCCACATAACAATAGGTATTAAGATTATGTTCTTTGATTGTATTTATCATCCAGTTAATTCAGTACAAAAATGTAAATATTGTTTTAAAAATCTACCCTATGAAAATGGAATTTACATTGACATTTGAAAGCTTAAAAACCCTAAGCAAATTTTGTGTATTATAAGAGAAAATAAAATGATTCCTAAAAATACGTTTAAAAAGCTTTTAAACCATAAGAATTAGGAGGTCATAAGGCATCTTGAAAGATTAATTAACTCATCCACTTGCAATTTGGTGGGAATATATATTATGTTCTTTACAAATGAGAATCCATCCTCTTTCCATGAACTGGATACATGACCTCATTTTACAATCTACTTTAATAACAATTTTAACACACAGTTTTCACTAGTAACATCTTGTAATAACTAAGTATAAATTTAGAATTCTAAATATGTTTCTTCACTTCCATTTATGTTTTGCATATGGTACATGACATATGCCTGGGAAACATAAGAAGGATTTCATAAAAGAGGGTATCTGAAATGTGCCTAGAAATGTAGTAAGCAGAGAGTATTTACCAAAACCTGTTTCTTTTTTTCCCTGAATGCACAGCACATTTACATTGTAGACTGTACTGAAGTCAAGTATAACCATGCGACTCACAAGAGGAATGACAGAGAAATGTCCATGTGACTCCAGGGCTGGCATATAAAACCATCCATATTCCTTTCCTCTTAATAATTTGGGAGATGCTTAGAGTTCCAGTAGTCTAACTACATTTTTCCAGTGTTATGGTTTGGATGTGAGGTGTCCCTGGAAAGCTCAAATGTGAGACAATGCAAGAAAGTCTGGAGGAGAAATAATTGGGTTACAGCCTTAGCTATCAGGGATTAACTGAAGTGGTAGGGTGTAGCTGGAGGGGGTGGGAATTGGGGCTTGACTTTGGGTGCATATTTGTATCAGGAGAGCAGAGTTTCTTTCTGCTTCCTGATATAAGCTGCTTCCCTCTGCCACACTCTGCTGTCATGCTGTTCAGTCTCACCTCAAGCCCTGAGGAATGGAGCCAGCCTTCTATAGACTAAGACCTCTGAAACCTTGAGCCCTCAAATAAACTTTTTCTTTTTACAGTTGTTCTGGTCAGATCCTTTACTCAGCAGCAAAAAATCTGACTAAAACAGCCAAGTAGTAGACAACTGTGAAGAACAATGGAAAATAATAATAGTCTATAGTCTATCGAGATCATATTTTGGAAGTCTACAAGTCTCAGACTGAGGCCTTTGTCTTTATTTTGTAGGTAATATGGAAATCCTAAACCCATCAGCAGAAGTGTAAACTTGAATTGTAGAAAAAGTGCATTGAACTAGCTGCTATATAAAATGTGGTTTGGAGGCACAGGTGATAAAATATTTGGAATAATAGCCATAGAGTAAAACTACTTGATGTAAATATATCAAGGAAAACTAATTGTATTGCAGAGGTAGAATTCATAAATTTGGCAGTTGATTAGATGTAATATACAGGGAAAAAAACAATAATATTAATGATTATATAAGCTGATGAGTGTTTTTCTTATAAAATAGGCACCATGCTAACCATTTCATGTGGGTTATCTCACTTCACTTTCACAAAAATTCTTTAAAATAATTCTACTATTTTCCCTATTTTACAGTAAATAGACAATTTTGAGAGATTTAGTATATCAGAAGAAGTAATATTAGTTGTAAATGGAACAGGCAGAAATTGAAACTATCTGATGTTAGGCCCTTGATTTTTAACCAATTTAATCTCAAATTCTGTTTGTAAGAAGCTTGGTGACCAATATACAGATGCATGAAAGAAAGCAGAATAAATTCTATTGATATATGTTCATTTTGGTACATTTTTTATTGATATAATTTTAAACTCACAGAAAAGTTGGAAGACTAATATAAGGAACTTCAATATACTATTCAACCAAATTTAATAGATATTTATTTTTACACATACACAGTGCATAGGATGACTTTTGCTTTATTCATTTGCTAAAAGTAAAATAGATCTATAACATTTACATATTGACACCTGAAGCTAATTGTAGTTTTCAAATTGTAATTGACTTTTCAGAAAGAGCTCAAGCTAGACACATGCAATAAATTAGTGCAGACAGAGATTGGTAAAATTAATCAATTAATCAGATTTCTAGAGTGAGAGAACACATAAGAAAAGTACAATTTAGTATGAAAAGAATGATCCTATACAATAAATTCCCAGGAGGAGTACAGAAGGTAAAACATTTTAGAAAGATCAAGAAAAAGGTTAAATATTCACATATCATAGAGACCTTCCATACAACATTTTGACTTGGATACTGAGCAAAGAACCTAAATTACAAAGGTTAAAGAGAATTATTAGTCCATAAGATAAACATAACTTTAATAAAAAAAATGCTCATGTGTTAAGAACTAAACCATTTTATTTTCTCTCTGTGGTTTTGCTATTTATGTTTTGCTTTCCATTTGGTAGGCTTCTGGGTCAACATTTTTCAAAATAACTTTGGAATAGCCAGACGTCAAGTTTTGAGGTGAGTGGTGCCTGTCACCAGAGAGGTGGCTTTTCCAGTGATGATTCCTTCAGTTTTCTCAGGGCAGGACTGGGGAAAAGAGATTTCATCTTCTGGGAACCCACTGAACTCTGTCAGATGCCCCCCAGCTCTGATGATGGTGGCAAAAAGGGTGGACATGAACAAATAACACAGAAATATGCTCATTCTGCTTAACAGAGCATGCTAGGATCTGGTGGCATAGTTTATTACTTAGATACAAAAATAATAGTAGTACTATGAATGTGAGATACTTTAGAAAAGTTTGGAAAACAAATGTAAATATATGTGTGAATATATTTAATAAATATGCACATATGTACAAGTGTACATACTTTACCTTGCATGATGTATGAAAGCTTTAGAGAAAACTTACTTTTTTTGTAGAACAGTCTGTGAATTCATTTTATGAGTTGGGTGAACAAATTCAATTTCAGTTAAGGAATGTTTCTAATTTCAATAAAGATGCCCATTTTTCCTTAAGGACATACATTGGACATACATTACCTGCATTTTGCTTGCTACAAAGATTATTTTTGTGAGAAAGAAAGAAAATTTTTGTAGACAAAATCCAAGTAAGTTGATACAAGACATTGTAAGTTTGATGATGATGATGATGATGATGATAATAATAATATAAAATTAAACTTAAGTTGGGTGTGGTGGTACACACCTGTAATCCCAGCAGCTTGGGAGGCTGAAGTAGAAGGATCACAAATTCAAAGCCAGCCTCAGAAAAAGTGAGGTACTGAGCAACTCCGTGAGACCCTGTCTCTAAATACAAAGTAGGGCTGGGAAAGTGGCTCAGTGATTGAGTGATCCTGAGTTCAATCCCTGATAACAAAAAATAAATAAAATAAAATTAAGATCTTTCCTTTACCATCTTTTTTTAAAAAATTATTCATTCTGCTATAGTAATCATTAGAAAAAATATTCTAAATTTTTCTGCTTCCATTTCCTTATTTTTAAATGAGAACAATATTTGCAACTGATTCTTAGTGTTTCTATGAAGTTAAAGGGCATCACATTTGGAAGTGACTTTTGCTACTGGTATCTCATGATAGATGGCCTTTTTTTACTTTCTAAAATGTCTAATAGAAAAACTATCTTAATTGAGAAGTAGCAAAAGCTCAAGAATGTGTTATCTGCTATCCATATTGACATCAGTGGTGCCTACATTCCTAAAAGCCTAATTCACTTCTTGAAGAGGAACCATTTAACTCTTTTACTTACAGTTGCTGGAACTGACATAGAATACATTGTTTATTTCATGGTGTTAATTTCCCTTTCCTTGGACATTACAGAATCCACCTTTGTTTATTAGTTTAGACAAGTCAGGATTGTGATATTGAAGGCATTTCAAGGAGTAGTTTAAATTAACACACAGTGGGATACCCTGACTCTGTGGATCCCTAGAGAGGGAGGAAGCATCATACTTGCCCTTGGTAGCTGACACTTTTCCACAATAACTTAAATCAGGTGTTCTCATATTAAGAATGAAGGAATATCAGAAACACCAACACTGTGTCTTCATCTTGGAGGGTCATCATTGGTTTTAGTAGAATCGGTGTCTGTGATCTTGTCATGCTGTTCTGTTTGAAAAGATGGCCCTATTTCTTCCTATTTGTTTTCTTTCTCTTTCGTATGAAAGAGGAACTAGAGGAACTATAATGTGAGGTCTAAGGGGTAAACCTAAACCACTTCTATCCTGCACATTAAGATATGGGCAAATTTTCTGGCTTTCTGGTTGATTCTAGTTCTGCACATCAAGGTTATTGGAGTGATTTTTATTTGTGAACACTATGAAAGATGAGGTTTATTATAAAAATTCTCAATACAATTTCTACTTATAAAGTATATTTTAACAAATGTCAAAACTGATTGCAAACATCTGGCAAAGATACAGAAAACTCAAATCTACTGGCCATTAATTGAAAATTTTAATTTCATATATATTTTAAAACACTTTTAATTTTACAAATAAGTTTTTGTTATTTGATTAATTGGAAAATAAGAGACAGTAAATAAAATATTTTAGTATAAAAGTGTTATATTAATAACACTATACATAATATATCTGAATGCAATTATGAAAATATGTTGGATTTTTCATTCCTGAATACATAGTGATTAGTCTCTAATAATCAAACCATACCTTTTTTTAAATTCTTTCCTATAAGTTTTAAACAGCCAAATGTCAGAATATTTGTAGCATATTTACTGCAAAGTGGCAAGGTATGCTGTTAACACAGTGTTAAAATTCTGCTAACATTCCTTTCATACCAAATACTCTCATTGGAATTCACATATGTCACAATTCAAAAACCTAAACAGAATTCTATTTAAACTTACTGATTTTGAAGGAAAGAATGTTCAGGTGTTTATTTTGTAGCACTTCTGGGAGAAATGCCAAACACCTTGAACATTAATATTCCTGAAACTTTAAACTCTCTTTTCTTAAAATTATTCTCTGGAAAAGGTACAGTGTTGATAAAATGATAGATAATTAGATCATGCATGGTAATAACTGTGATAATTTGCTAATATATGAGAAAAAGGTAAGCAGATAGACAATAAATATTTAAAATAATGGGTAAACATTTTTATTAGTACATACATTCAGTAAGAATGGACTGTCCAGAATTGAAATACCCAGCTTAATAACATAATAGCAGGGATAAAATATTAAATATTACCGTATACCAGATGTTTTACATGCATGACCTCCTTTAATATTGATGGAGACCAAGAAATTTGTCATTAGTCCAATTTTTAAATAGTAAGTCCAAGATAAGCAGTAAAACAGTTTTACTCTTTACCTTTGTATTTCCAGAATCTAGAATAAGTTTTTGTGTATTATAAATTGCAAGTAAATATTTATTTTTAAAATGGCCATATGAAGTAAATTAAACCCACTGCAACATAGTGTAAATATAACCATCTTGAAATGCAAGACTCACAGTTAAAATCTCTAATCAAAGTTTCATCCTTATGGTTCTAAGGAATATAATAATTTTGGATGAGTTACATATAAAAAAGAGAAAAACAAATATAAATGTCCAAACTAGATGGTTCACAGAGACTGAATGGGTATTTGAGAGGGCAAAACAAAAGATACAAGGTGCTAGGAAATTGTTGGATGGCATGCTGAAGTTATTAACTGTTGTATCAATAGGTGTAATATTGGGCAGATAAAATAGAATTCCACTGTTTTTATATTATATTCTCCTGATGAAGTATTTAATTTGCTTATTTTTAAATAAACTGTGAATTCATCAAATCAAGGCATTGAGTTCTTTTTTAATATTCTATTTTAAGAGTGAGTGCCAGTGCCTGACAGTGACTAACTGAGTCTGGTACTATTTTGCAAAGTATGATTAAATAAATAAATAATAAATAAATAAATAAATAAATGAACCAAAGGACAATCTCAATGGTCACAAAAGACACAGAAAGGACAGAATTTTGAGATCAGAGACAGAAGTTGCAGTCTTTGAGAATCATAGAGATAGTGCATTTTGTTTGATAATGAGTTATGGTCACCTTGGTGAGATATTCTGTCATTGATTTTCTAGGTTTTGAAAAGGAGTAAGGAGAGGAGTGGTATATAATGAGAATCTATTTTTAGATGAGTTTCAGATCTCTTCACTTATTTCATTTACTCATCACATCAACTCTAAAAATTAAACATTGATAATTCCTTTTTACATACATGGAGGAAAGGTTGAGAGGGTTAAACAAATTTCAAAATTCAATTTAACTAGTTTTTGATAAAGAAAGAGTTTGACACATAGTTTTCTGCCTTGCCACAGTGATGCGTAAATATATTCTTTCTCACTTTCTCTCTTTCTTTCTCTCAATATATATTAGATTTTGACTGTGAGCATGAATATACTTAAATTATCCAATTCAAAATTTGGACTTTAAAATTTGTGTCTCTAAAAGTATTTTAATTGAATTTTTATACTACATGACTATGTATGACATAATTATAAAAGCATAGAATATAATTTGTTCTAATTTAGTTCCCAGTATTTCCCCTTCCCCTTCTTTCCTCCCACCCCCCCCGTTCCCTTTTCTCTACTCTACTGATCATTTTGCTTTTTAGTTAGTTATTTTTTTTTAATTAGTGTCTTGTGGATGTACATGATGATGAGATTTGCAGTGACATATTCACATGTATATATAGGAAAGTTAGGTCAATTCACAGATTCATTCCATTAACTTTCCCTGTCCTATCCCTCCTTCCTTCCTTTCACCCCCCTTATCTGCTCCTCTGATCTTATTTCTATTATTCTTTTTATCTTACCCCCTTCTTATTTTGGATTAGCTTCAATATATCAGAGAAAACATTTGACCTTTGGTTTGGGGGGATTGGCTTATTTCACTTAGCAAGATAGTTATCTCCATCCATTTACCAGCAAATAACATAAAGACATTCTTCTTTATAGTTGAGTAATACTTCATTGTGTATACATTTTCTTTATTCATTCACTTGTTGAAGGGCACCTAGTTTGGTTTCGTGGCTTAGGTATTGTGAATTGGGCTACTGTAAATATTGATGTGGCTGTGTCACTGTAGAAAACTGATTTTAAATCCTTTGTATATATACTGAACAGGGAGATAACTGGATCATATGGTGGATCTATTCCTAGGTTTTGAGGAATTTCCATACTGCTCCAGTGGTTGCACTAATTTGCAGTCCCATCAACAGTATTTGAGTGTACCTTTTCCCCATATCCTCACCAACATTTATTATTACTTGCAATCTTGATAATTACAATTCTGAATAGAATGAGATGAAATCTCAAAGTAGTTTTAATTTGCATTTCTCTAATTGTTAGAGATGTTGAATATTTTTTCATATTTTGTTGAACCTTTGTGTTTCTTATTTTGAGAAGTGTCTGCTTAGTTCCTCTGCCCATTTATTGATTGAGTTATTTGATTTTTGATGTTAAGTCTTTTGAGCTATTCGTATATCCTGGAATTTAACACTTTATCTGAGGTGTGGGTAGCAAAAATTTTTCTCCCATTTTGTAGATTCTCTCTCTTTGTGCTCATGATTTTTTATTTGTTGTGAGGAAGCCTTTTAATTTGATGCATCCCATTTGTTGATTTTTAATTTTACTTCTTGTGCTTTAAGAGTCTTGTTGAGGAAGTTTGTTCTTGAGCCAACATGTTGAAATATTGGGCCTACTTTTTCTTATAGTAGGTAAAGGGTTTCTGGTCTAATTCCTAAGTCTTTGATTCACTTTGCATTAAGTTTTGTGTAGGCTGAGAAATAGGGGTTAAATTTCATTCTACTACATATGGATTTCTAGTTTCCCCAGTACTATTTGTTGAAGAAGATATCTTTTCTCCAATGCATGTTTTTGGCACCTTTTTTCTAGTATGAGATAACTATATTTATGTGGGTTTGTTTCTGTTACATTCTGTTCCATTGGTCTTCATGCCTGGTTTGGTGACAGTACCATGCTGTTTTGAGTTCTGGTATTGTGGTGCCTCCTGCTTTACTTTCTCACTAAGGATTGGGCCTCTATTTTTTTTTTTTTTTTAATGAATTTCATGACTGCTTTTACTATTTCTGTAAAGAACAACATTGGAATTTTGGTGGGAATTGCATTGAATCCATGTCATGTGTATGGTGGTATGGGCTTTTCAACAATATTAATTCTGCCTATCCAAAAACATGGGAGGTCTTTCCAGCTTCTAAAGTCTTCTTTAATTTTTTTCTTTATTGTTCTATAGTTTTCACTGTAGAGGTCCTTTACGTCTTTTGTTAGATTGATTCCCAAGTGTTTCTTTTATTTCAGTGTGGAACCAGAGATTTTCCAGGCATAATAATATGTTGAATATTGGTAAATTAGGCTCATAATTACTAAGAAGGAAAAAATTCTCTAAAACCCATATTATATTCAAATTGACTTGTCACTCAAGTCAATTTGAATATAGTGCACTTGAGTAAGTTTTAATGAACATGTTTTTCCCCCAACTGCTATTCTCACTCATTTGTCACACACAGACCAAAAAAAAAAAAAAACCCCAGAAAATATGAAAATATCCAACATAAACATCTACTTCATGCTGAAGATAAATTTCAGTCAAATAAATTTTGCATATTTTTTCACATTTAATCTATTTCCTGAATGAACTCAGAAGAATTAAGGATACTTTCTAAACAGATAAAATGTTTTCCTCCTTATACTCTGAAGTGGTCATAATTTATGAATCACTGTGAATGTGTATTCATGAGCGTGTGTATGTGTGTGTGCATTCATAAACTTTCCCTGATGGTTCATGGGACCTTTGTGTATTGTTTAAGATAAAATGTGTTGATATGCTTTTGATTCAGCTAGTATTCATTAAAGACCCTTAAAACATTGCTGTCACAGAGTAATTATTTTCAGAGCTTACAATTGTGATTTTGATCCTTTTGGTCAATGGAAGTTCAAGTTTTGTTCTTATTATACTGACCCATTACTACAAGCAGTTTGATTCATTTTCAGTTCTAGTTTCTCTTTATTCCTCATATACAGATTTTGAATGCAATTGAAGAATTTTAATCATATTATAAAAACATTCAAAACACAGATAATAGGATAGGTTTAGTAAAACTGATTTGGTAAACCTCAGAAATAAACCTGTGGGGATACCAGGAGGTTGATGAACCATTGAGAAGGAATTAGCAACTGTTTTCACACTATATGTATTTGAGCTGTATTTGCCAAAGGCACAAATAGTGTTATATATGTTCCAGCAAGAAAACATATCCTCAGGAATACCATCAAGAATGAGTTTAATACTCAAAAAGAGTTTCATTTTTCATTCTTCAAGGAAAATAACACATGGATATGTTATATAGAATGTCCATTAAACAATTTTTTCCATATGGGCAACTATTTTCATTTTCTTTTCTCAGCATTTGCTTATAATAATGTTCACTTTAATATTACATTTCACAATATGTCAACAAAGCTCACTGTGACAGGAAGATGCACTGACAGTAAAGATTCTGCTTCAAAATCTATATCTTAGAGTATAGGGGGGAAATGAAATAAAACTCTTTTAAACACATAGGATTTATGTTTTGTTTCTAAAACCTAGAAAGGTAGTTAATTTATCCCGGATAGGTTAAAAGTGACCTTAAGTAAATATTAGTCTCATAGAAAAAGTAGAACTTTCCAAAGCCAAGAACTTATCATAACACAGACCAGAATTTGGACTGAAAGTAAAAACAAGAAATTCAATAAAATACCTCGGTTATAAATACTACTTATAAAGATTAGTTAAGTGTCTGTTGTGATATTTTCTTTTTCATCACAGATGTTAGTAATTTGAGTTTTTTCTCTCTTTCATTTTTGTTAGTGTGGCTAAGAGTCTGCCAATTTTATTTATTTTTTCAAAGAACCAACTTTTGATTTGTCAATTCTTTCAATTGTTTATTTAGTCTCAAATTCATTCATTTCAGCTCTGTTTTTAATTATTTCCTGTCTTCTGCTGCTTTGACACTTCAGAAATACAGAAGGTAATTATAATTTATTTTGAAAACTTGTACTCTAATAAAATAGAAAATATCAAAGGCATTGACAAATTTCTAGAGTCATATGAATTGCTCAAACTGGATCTGGAGGTTATACACAATTTAAACAGACCAATTTCAAATGAGGAAGTAGAAGATGCCATCAAAAACACTACCAACCAAGAAAAGTCCAGGACGAGATGGATATACAGCCGAGTTCTACAAGACCTTCAAAAAATAACTAATACCAATACTCTTCAATTTATTTCAGGAAACAAAAAAGGGGAGTTCATCCAGACTCATTCTATGAGGCCAATATTACCCTGATTCCAAAATCAGGCAAAATCTCATCAAAAAAAGAAAACTTCAGACCAATATGTTTAATGAATATAGATGCAAAAATTCTCAACAAAATTCTGGCAAATCAAATACAAAAACATGTCAAAAAGATAGTGCACCACAATCAAGTGGTGTTAATCCCAGGGATGTGAGGTTGGTTCAACATATGAAAATTAATAAACGTAATATATCACATCAATAGACTTAAAGATAAGAACCATATGATCATCTCAATAGGTACATGTGAAGCATTTGAAAAAATACACCACCCCTTCATGTTCAAAACACTAGAAAAACTAGGGATAACAGGAACATATTTCAACATAATAAAAGCAATCTACGTGAAGCCCCAGGCTAACATAATTTTAAATGGAGAAAAATTGAAAGCATTCCCTCTAAAACCTGGAACAAGACAGGGATGCCCTATTTCACCACTTCTATTTAACATAGTAATTGAAATGCTGGCCAGAGCAATAAGACAGATGAAAGAAATTAAAGGATGGAGATAGGTAAAGTTGAACTCAAATTATCATTATTTGCTGACGATATGCTTTTATACCTAGAAGATCCAAAAAATTCCACCAGAAAACTTCTAAAACTCATAAATGAATTCAGGAAAGTAGCAGGATAAAAAATCAAAACCCATAAATCAAAGGCATTTGTGTATATCAGTGACAAATTCTCTAAAAGTGAAATTATGAAAACTACCCCACTTACAATAGCATCAAGAAAAATAAAATACTTGGGAATCAACTTAACAAAAGACATGAAAGACCTCTATAATGAAAACTACAGAACACTAAAGAAAGAAATTAAGGAAGACCTTAGAAGATGGAAAGATCTACCTTGTTCTTGGCTAGGCAGAATCAATATTGTCAAAATGACTATATTACCAAAAGCATTACACAGATTCAATGCAATTCCAATCAAAATCCCAATGACATTCCTTATAGAAATAGAAAAGGCAGTCATGAAACTCATCTGGAAAAATAAGAGATCCAGAATAGTTAAAGCAATCCTTAGCAAGAAGAGTGAAACAGGTGGCATCACAATAACAAACATTAAATTATACTACAGAGCAATAGTAACAAAAACAGCATGGTACTGGCACCAAAATAGACATGTAGACCAATGGTACGGAATACAGGACACAGAGACTAATGCGAACAACTACAGCTATCTTATATTAGATAAAGGTGCCAAAAACATACATTGGAGAAAAGATAGCCTTTTCAACAAATGGTGCTGGGATAACTGGAAATCCGTATTCAACTAAATGAAATTAAACCTCTATCTCTCACCATGCACAAAACTCAACTAGAAGTAGATCAAGGATATAGAAATTAAACCAGAAACCATGGCTTTATAAGAAGAAAAAGTAGGCCCAAACCTCCATCGTATCAGATTAGGCTCCTACTTCCTTAATAAGACTCCTATTGCACAAGAATTAAAATCTAGAATTAATGAATGGAATGGATTCAAACTAAAAAGCTTCTTCTCAGCAAAAGAAACAATCAGTAAGGTGAATAGAGAACCTACTAATTGGGAACAAAACTTTACTACATGCACCTTAAAAATCTTAACAACAAAAAACAACAAATAACCCAATCAATTAACGGGCCAAAGAACTGAACAGACATTTCTCAGAAGAAGATATACAATCAATCAACAAATACATGAAAAAAAAAATGTTCAAAATCCCTGGCAATTAGAGAAATGCAAATCAAAACTACACTAAGATTTCATTTCACTCCAGTCAGAATGGCAGCTATTAAGAACACAAACAACAATAAATGTTGGAGAGGATGTGGAGAAAAAGGCACTCTCATACATTGCTAGTGGGACTGCAAAATGGTACAGCCAATCTGGAAAGCAGTATGGAGATTCCTTTGAAAACTGGGAATAGAACCACCTTATGACCCAGCTATCCCACTCCTGGGTCTATTCCCAAAGGATTTAAAAACAGCATACTACAGAGACACAGCCACATCAATGTTTATAGCTGCACAATTCACAATAGATAGACTGTGGAACCAGCCTAGATGCCCTTCAGTAGATGGATGGATAAAGAACATGTGGTATGTGTACACAATGGAGTATTACTCAGCAATAAAAGAGAATAAAATAATGGCATTAGCAGGTAAATTAATGAAATTGGATAATATGATGCTAAGTGAAGTTAGCCAATTCCAAAAAAACAAATGCCAAAAGTTTTCTCTGATAAAAGAAGGCTGATTCACAGTGGGGTGGGGTGGGGAGCATAGCATTTACAGTGGGGTGGGATGAGGGTTAGAGGAACACTAGAAAGGTCAATGGGGAGGCAGGGAAAGGGAGGGGGTAAGGGGGTAAAAAGGAAAAAAAAGATGGTAGAATGAGATGGATATCATTACTCTAGGTGCATATATGAAGACACGAATGGTGTGAATATCCTTCTTATACAACCAGAGATATGTAAACATGTGCTCTATATGTGTATTTTGAATTGTAATGCATTCTACTGTCATATACAACAACTTTGAATTAAAAAAAAAGTAATTAAGAACAGAATGTGATATGGCTCCTGTCAAGTATTCACTCAGTAGAACACTTCTAACACTTGAGGAAGATTATGCAATGCACAAGCTAAACATGTGTTTTTCTTTTTCATTCAATTTTATCACTACCTTGAGTTTGAAAACAAGAAAACATTGTACCAAGATCACATTTCTCCTACATTTTCCACATTCACCACTTTATACTCTGTCTCCCAATAACATGCTTTTCTTTGGGTTACAATTAAGAGTTGTTGACTCCCAATGAAAAAAAAATAATAAAAACTGTGAATTTCCAGAATATGGAGATTATCCCCAGACAAAAGGATCAGGGCATACTATTTCAGATAAAGTAACACTGAGATGCGCTTTAAATGGTAGGATTTAAGCAAAGACAATTTCAAGGCAAGGTGTTCTAGATGAAGTGAAGAGTACATGCCATGTAACAGAGAAAACACAGACTGTGCTCTGAGCATGGTATATAATTCAGTTGGATTCTAGCAGGGAATAATAAAAGCATATGGAAAAAAATGAATCTGACAGCAAACTAAAGATTAGACTAAAATAAATAAGTAGTACAAGTGATTCTTCCTCCTCCTCCTCCTCCTCCTCCTCCTCCTCCTCCTCCTCCTCTTCTTCTTCTTCTTGAATCAAGAATTCTTTGGAAATATAAACCATGAGGTTTCACTATCTGAATGTTGTGTAATAACAATACAATATCCATATGTATAATTATTTTCAGAGTACAGAGATTATTCATGAGATTATTGCAAGTTTGAGGTTTGATTGTCTAAATAAATATGGTGATTGCACTGTAAATGCAAGTAAAAAAACAAACAGAATATTATAAATGGTGAAAATTAAATTTTGATATTCAGAGAAGGGAAAAAGGAAAATAAAACTCAAGGAAGCCCACAAAATATGTTCCTAAAGTTGTTCTGTCAGGTAATTTAACTTCAAGAAGTATTAATTGAAAAAAAAAAAAAGATTTGTGGTAAGATATTTAACATATTATTAATAGTTCAAATGTTAGAATCAACTTAAATATTCAACATAGAAATGACTGAATAAAATATGGACAACACAACAAATATGTGAACACTCATGTGAAATTTGGAGAATATTAAACTTGAATTATTTATAAGATGGACATTAAAGGTATTTTATTGTTCTTGTTTTGATTCAATAAATCTCAAGTTTTTTTTTATTGAACTCATATTACTTTTATGATAAAAGTGAAATTTATGCTTAAAAAGAAACTGAGATAATTTCCAGTTTCAGCTCCAATGTGTAGAGTATGGAAGCTCTCATTCTTATAGTTACATAAGAAAAAAAAGGAATAAACTAAAAATCAGTGACTTTTCTTTGATCCATCAGACAATAATATTGCAAGGTAAAGTGTAAACTGAAATGTGGAGAGAGAGGTATATACACTCACAAATGCCATCTCCCTACTTGAAAAGAAGCTGCTGGAGACATAAAATGCTTCTACTAACTGATAATGCCTGTTTGTCTTTCAAAAAATGATAAATCAAAAGCAATGAAATATTATCTTAAGAGACAAAACAGTCATCAGAATCAGACTCAGATACAGTGCATATATAAAGAATGGCCAAAACTGGAAATAAAAGAATGAATAATATATTAAGGACTCTGATGGAAGAATTAGATACATACACATACATGTAGCAAATATAACCGGATACCTGGAAATTCTTAGGTAGGTTCAAAAGAAAGCTCTAGCTCGCAAAATATTATGACAGAAATTAAGGTTGCCTTTTACAGGCTTACCATCAAACTGGACTCAGATAAAGAAAGAATTACTGAGCTTGATCAATAGAAAGTTCTCAAACTGCAGTGCAGAGAGAAAAAAAGAATTAAAAAAAAAAAAAAAGAGACTATCCAAAAAATGTGAGATGATTTTAAAAAGTGCAACATAGGTATAATTAGATTAATAAGAAGGGCAAAATAAATAAGAAACAGAAAAGTATTTATAATATTTTAAGAAGGTCTTTCCAAAGTTAACGAGGGACATCAATCCACAGATCCAGTAAGGTAAGAAAACAGGAGATGCATGTATACAAACAGCAACCAAAACAAACACCTCCCAAACTAAACAAATTTCAGTCAACTTTGTTTTCCCAATTCATCTTTCATTCAAGTGATTCCATTCTAGTAAATTTTAGTATGAATTATGCAGAGGAGAATCTTTAGAATGACCAACATCCAATTCAATCAATCACCAACTCTTATTCTTGATACAACATCCAGACCAGGTCACTATTGTTCCTGGCCTCTAGTATTGTTCTTCTCTCATCTATTCCCAATCCTCAGAGAACTTCCACAAACGAGGTCTAATTATTTCATTTCTCAATTTAAAACCTCTCTGTGGCTTCCAAGTGATTCTACTTGAGTTAAAAATACTTAACCTTGTCTTCCAAAGTTTCTATATCTGGTCTTTATGTCCAAACTTACTCCTTCTTCTTTTCCTTCATGGACTCTGTGCTTCAATTGAAATAAAATTTTTTGATTGATTTCAAGGGTTTTCACTTTACTCCAAACTATCTGGCCCTGCTGTTTCATTGCTGGGATAGGCTTTGTTTCTTTTTCTTCTTCTGTCTATAAATGATGTGAACAATATATAACATCAAATAATCCACCAAAGAATATAAATAAGAGTTATCAATAAGACCTATTTAACAGATTTTGAAATGTGCTTCACAAATTCATAGAACTTTATGGGCTCCCAATAAGCATCAACTTATAATACATAGAAGGTTTAAAAAGAAAGTAATCCCATTATACTAAGCTGGTAAGATAAGCATTTGTGGCTATTATACATGTGCATATTATGATTTCTAGCTGTGTGGGTACAATTAACTTTGGAGGATAAATAAAATTACAATTTGTTAACATAGCTGCAGCCAATGATATGTTAAAATGAACTAATTCTGATCAGCTTTGTTAAGCATGAGTTAGTATTACAAAAAATTATGTTTAAATATATTTCATTTGACACATATTAAATCAGGAACTGGACCAATTTCTTTATATATGTTATTTCATTTAATCTTTATAATATTCACATGGCTGGATACCTGTCGGGACCTTACACTGTCTGCCAAGGGGATGGAAGAGCTCTGACTTTCTGGATGCTTGCCACATTACCACGCCCTATTACCGGACCTAGGCTAAGCAGGGGGCATGGCTGTGAGAACTGAAACTACCCCAAGGATAGGCCAATGGCTCTGCCAATGGCATCTGCCCGTGCTCTTTATGTGTCCCTATGATCTTTTTGCTGATTGGCTGATGTCCACTATAAAGCATTGTGCACCCCTTCAATAAATGAGTTCCGGCATTCTACTGACTGGGCTCCCCAACGCAGCTCTGAGTCTTATGAAGGCAGGGGAGGAGGCTTTGGCGGCCTTTACTTTCCCAATCCAGTCTCATCATTGAGGTAGGCCCCTCTGGCTTCTTTTGGTAGACAGAAGAGGTCCATCCCAGGTACAGGGGGGCTATAGACCTCAACCCCTTATAATATTCCGACAAAATGGCGCCCAACATGGGGCAGAACTTCGACTGATTGGGCTAAGCGTTCGAGCCAGAAGAGGTCCATCCGGGGTACGGGGGGGGGGGGGGCTATAGACCTCAACCCCTTATAATAATCCAATAGATACCATTATTAATAAATTCTATAGATGGTAGAACTGAAGTTTGAAGAGGTTAACTTGCCTAGTGTCCCTGAGCCTGATGGACCTAAGCTGAGTATAAATTCTGGTCTTCAAATTCCAAAGTAAGCCTTTTTATTTGACAGACTTTACTACACACTATTAATAGAACAATATATATATATATATATATATATATATATATATATGTAGTATTCTCTTTGAAAGAGTGATAAATGTGATGAGTGAAAATAGGCTATTTATCCGGAATTCTAATATCACTGTCACCCCATCAGTAAGATACATGTATATTGGATTAAAATAAGAATTCTACTAAGGTGAGTCATTTTCACCAATAACACTAAGCAAGAAAATTGAAGTATGATGTGAGTTTCACAGGGTGTTTCATCCAAATCATCTCAAATTCCAAATCCATGATGTCTGAGGATGTGAGACTATTTCATTATATGTCTGTGAGGAGTTCTATGTATGCTTCCTGGAAGATTCTTTAAGTCTAAAAACTTGATGACAGCATCTACATTTCAGGTAGGTGCTTACTATGGGGCAAAGACCAAATTATGCAAGAAAAGACTTTAAATCAAAATATAATTATTTAAAGAATATTCACATCAAGAATCAGGTCTTGGTTAATCCTGGAGGATAAAGATTTTATCCTGCTGTAAAGTACTTTGCAACTGGACAATAGGATTAATTTTTTACCCTACAAAACTCAGGTAGCTTTCTTCTCCAAAGTCACAACAACTTAAAAAATTCTGTTATAAGAGTTTATAAACAGAAATTTAAATTTAATTGCATATGCAGCTTACTGAAATGCATTCTGAGAAACCATCAAAACAATAATACATATGCTTAAACTTATTATAACAAACTATGTTTTTGAAAAATTCAGTTTACATAATTTACATTTGCTATGGTTATAGACAGATAGATGTATTTTGAATGGTCACTTCACAGAAGCCATAGGAGGAAAGATTAGGAGAGAGAGCTCTAGAATTAGTTAGCTTGTCCCGGGCAGTACCACTCCCTTACTAGGTGACCTAACCAATTTCTTAATCTCCCTTTGCTTTGGATTTCTCCTCTATAACATGTGGATAATCATAATGCCTGTTACATAGTTTTTATTTTTTTGTGAGGATTAATGAGCAAAAGCATATGCAAAAGCATATACAAAGATATATGTTTAAAATGTAGTGAGATTTTATAAATATTAGCTGTTTTCATGAGCCAGAGACTATGCCAAAAATATGTATGCATTATCTCACTTTATTTAATGTTCTTATGTGAAATATACTATTGCACCACTGGGTGAGATAGTGCACACCTGTAATCCCAGTGACTCGGGCAACTGAGGTCAGGAAGATCCCCATTTTGAGGTCTGCCTGGACAATTTAGTGAGACATTGTCTCACAAAAAAAAAAAAAAAAAAAAAAAAAAAAAAAAAAGGAAATAGCTCAATGCTATAATGCCCCTGGGTTAAATCCTCAATGTTATATGTACACGCATAGACACACATACACATACACAAGCACATAACACACACACATGCACAAATATTGCTCTGAAGCTTCCTAAGTGGGTTAGCATTGACTCTGAATTCTTGAAGCTCTTGTGATTTTAGATTATAAAAATAATAATTTTATAATTATAAGTCTTCATAATAGCAAAGTATTAGTAGTCACCAATGTGTTACATTATGAAAATACTTTTCACTAAAGCTAAATTCTTGCATTACTCTCTATGTAATTACTAAGTCCTATTTCAATTTCAACTTTTTTCACCTTTAATTATAATTACATGTTTAACATTAGCTTTTCCTTTTATAAATTTTCAACATGACATTAGTGCCACTTACCCATCTTGGCCTGGATATATCTGGGTTGTATTGTTGCCTTTTTATATCCTGCCTATGGCTTAATAGCTTTTCAATGTTCCATGAGCATAAGAAACCAGATATTCTTGTTCACTGTTGGTGGGACCATAAAGTGCTGTGAGATTTCTGGAGGACATCTTGCAAAAGACTTTTGAATGCACAGGCCCTTTAGATTTTTAAACCTATTTCCAGTGATCACAAGGTAATTATATGACACTTTGTTTCTACTGACAAAAAAAAATACATTTTGGAGTTGGAGTTGTGTCTCAGTGCTGCAGTGCTTTCCTAGCACGTGTGAGGCACTGGGTTCAATCCTCAGCACCACATAAAAAAAAAAAAAAAAACAAATAAAATAAAGGTGTAAACAATCAGTTTAATTATTCTATAAAGGAAAACCAAATAAGTAAATTAGGATACACTATTATAAGTTGAAATATCTGGAATTATTAAAAATGATATGTTTGAATAAGTGTATTTAATAGTATGTGAAGCATTATCATTATATTAAGTAAAAAAAAATAGCAGTTTATAAAATGGCATTACTAATATTTACACCCCAACTGTGGAATTCCCATTTACAACAACTGTATATTCTCTCGTTGGAAGATTCTGCTTCTGGGAAAATCTCCATTATTAAGGAATCCTGATTGCTCTTTTAATATCATTCAATAATAGAGATAACAGTTCTGATTTTTCTGCTTGGTAGAAAATTGTGTTGTTTTTCAAGTATTCTCCTTAATCTTATTGATTAGCAGAATGAGTTAATTTTTTTCATTTTTTCCCATACACTTAATATAGCAAATTTTATGGGTAATTTTCAAAGAGCCTGGGTTTTTGTTCTTGTTGCTTTAAAAACTAATATATTACATATATATACATATATATACACATATGTATATAATATTATATTACATATATAATGTTATATTACATATATTACATATATAATGTGTATGTATATGTATATATACATGTTATATATAATTACATAATTATAATATATATTTATATATAATGTATATATAATATATGTAATATATGCATATATGTAATATAATATTATATATATGTAATATATATGTAATATTCCCAAACTTATTCACCCACTGCAGATTAATGCAGATCTTTTGCCTACATCATTAACTCATTCTATATGGTCTTACCCATTCTCCCCTCCTTTTTTTCCTTATACAGTTACATGACAGAACTAAAGTTGTCTAAACTTCTGTATTACCTTGAACCCTCATGGGGTTTCTGAACTCCATCTTTTCTGTCTTGAACTTGTTATCTTGAAATTACATGCAATATATTATTTTTTTATCATCATTAAATGTTTTCATATCTATATACTCACTACTAGCTCTTCAAAATGTTTTGTTTTGGGGTTGTCTTGGTAAGTGTTCCTACTGAATGAAAACATGAGTTCCAATATTGATCCTCAGTGCTTCCAGTAAGACCTGATTAGTTTCTTGCAGAAAGTGATACTAAGGTGAATCACTAAGATTTAAGAACAAGCCCTTTCTTTTTTATTTTTTAATTAAAATAAAAATTTATTTGATAAATAAGAAAATATCAGTCAAAATTAACAATAGATACATGACACAATAATGCCAAGTTTGACTTTTGTATTAGGTGTATAAGTCCCATGACATGCTAATTAAATGGTCCCAAAACAACCACTGCTGCTCATCCAAGAAGTTCTATCTAGGTACTCAGAGGATAGTTCTGCCTCTCAAGTTGCTTTTCTGAAGCCTTAGATGTACCACTTTTGACAGAGGTTACTTGTGTCAAAGAGTAATAACACAAGAAGAGGTAGAGGTGGAACTCATTGAAAGATAAACAAGTCCATTAAAATCATTTTTTGGAGACTGTTCTAATTAAGAAAACCATGTAGAACAAGCCCTTTCTGCCTCACTGTAGTAGCATTATGCTGATAATGGGGTAGCTTTTCGCTACAGTTAACTGTGGTCCTATGTCCAAGTCTTGCTGGGAAGAATTCCAAGATTTTCCTCATGCCTTTCTCAAGCTTTCTGTTGGCGACTTTTTTTGTAATGAAGACTCTAAATGTCTGGCATATTATGCCATATATTTATTCTTTTGGAATGTGAGTCTGTGGATTTTCGTAGTATCATTTATGACCGTTTTCTTTCTTTGTTGAATTTCTTCTTCTTGTATTTAGTCCAAGAAAATACAAGCTGGAGACATATATAAATATTATGAAATGTGCTAAATTCATTTTCACAAATAAAACCCTCTGCTATACCAAGAAGCTCATTCTCCCTTGACATAAAAGTCCTATTTTGATAATCTCTGTGTTTCCTGAACCCAAGTAGATACAATACAATTTAATTTTTCTCCTCAGGACAATCTTTTATGTTCTTCCTCTTTAAGCATAACAAAAGGGAAGAAAATATCTTTTATTCCAAAGAATTTTTTTTTTTTTTTTTTTTGTCTTCTAGATTCTAGTTAGAATGTTCTTTTTGTGAGTGTGTTTGTCTGTGTGGGTGTATTTGATCTCTGAAATCACACATACTTTATTCTACATCAGGAGGCTCACAAACTTCCTGTTAAAGGATTAGATTCTAAGTATTCTATGTTAGTGGCATATATGCTTTCTGTTGCAGCTACTCAGTTCTGCTCTTCTAGTGTAAAGAGAGCCATAAACAAGCCATACACAAATGGATATGTCTGAATGCCTTTAGGCTTTCTTGCCAGACCACAGGCTGTAGTTTGCTAATCCATGTGCCAGATTACTGGAAAACACTTAAATTTTTTTTTTTTTTTTTGCTTTATTTCATGCTTTCTAATTTTGACAACAAATATATTCCAGAAATAACACCTCAAAAATTTTAAACATTTATGCTGCCATTTTGTAAAAAAAAAAAAAAAAAAAAAAAAAAGTACCAATGTATGTAGGTACACATATTTGCATTAACTACCTGTTGATCACCTCTTTTTTATATACATACATCTTTCCTTTGATTACTGGTCAAATTTTCATTGAAATGTGTATATTAATATTTTAGTCTCCTACAACATGTTTGTACTTCTGAACTTATAAATACTTCAAGGAAGCAAGCATTTAAAATATTAAATTTTGTTAATTGTTTTGTACAAATCCACATACGATTTTAATGGAAACTTTACCTGTTTACCCCTGCATTCCAAAACTATAATGACATTAAGACTGATTACTTATACTTATTTTACTTATTTTAAATATCTTCTTCAAATATGTTAGGATGATGGAACCACCTGAGAATATGTAATGTGCTTTACTGGATTTGGTTAGATGTAGGGAAAAATAAATGAAACAAGACATAAAAATAAACTGCAATTGTCATGTAGTATTGTAGTATCATTCTTGACTGACTAAACTGTTACTAAATTCCATTTTGTCAGACAAAATCAGCACTAATGAGGAGTCAATGGTCCAAATATTTTTAACTGTCAGCACACCAATGAGTTTAAAACAATCAAAAAAACAAGTTTATGAATATTTACAAAACAATGGAACTCAAACAATAAAATCATAGATTTGAACAGTATTTACATACTAATAATGATTTTAGGATTGTTTCATATGTATTATTTCATTAGGCATTATGATGTGTCCAAATGGGAAGTAACAGAAAACTATGAGCATATGAATTTTACTTATTTTATTAGTTACATTTATAATTTTATTTTATTTTTGTTTTTTGGTAATAGGGATGGAACCCATGGTTTTTCACATGCTGGGGAAGTTTACCACTGAGCTACAAACCCAGTTTTTCAATTTGAAATACACACAAACTCTAATTTTCATCCATCACTTTGAACATTTCTGTTTGGTCAATTAAATTTAAGACATGGTACTAGTGTCCAATATTCTTCACAAACCTCTTTCTATATCTGCAATTAAGTCTTTCTCTTGTTATCCACCTGTTAATTCTGATAAGCCAATCCCCAAAACTGAAGGTCAAATGCATTCTCTCTGAAATGTAGAAGCTAACCCACAAGAAGAGGGGAGGGGTAAAACAGAATTTCAGTGGATTAGATAGTGAATAATAAAGGGAAGGGGTTGCATAAGAAAAGGAAAGGCAGAGGAGTGAATCTGACATAATTTTACTATGTGCATATATGAATACATTATAGTGAATCTCACCATTGTGTACATCACAAGACTGTGATCTCAGAAACAGATATTTTCCATGTTTCTATAATGAATTCTACTGTCATGTATAACTAAAAAGAAACAATAAAATAAAGAAAATGTAAATAAAATATTGAAATACAAAAGAAAGAAACCATAACAAAAGGAATGTCCTTTGAAGACCAAAGTGTCTGGTTTTGAATCTCAGTTGTAAAAACTTTTGCATCTTTACTCTCATGCAATTTAAACAAGCTTTTCTTAAGCCTTTTTTTATTCACCTGTAAAATGTGAGGCAAAAACTACTTCAGATTTTTTTAAGAATAAATTGAACAAAGTTACAAAAGGTCTGAAACAGAGGAAACATTCATAAATATTTGATCCTGTGGTAACATCCCTCCCTTCTTTTTTTGGTAAGGTACTATTATTCTTCCTTCAATTTCCCAATTGGTTTTAGAATAAATACTATTGTTCAAAGGTGGTTCAAATATCTTTTTTTGTTTGTTTGCTTTTTGTACCAGGGATTGAACCTAGGGGCACTTAACCACTGAGTCACATACCCAGCCCTTTTTATATTTTAGCGACAAGTTCTTGCTGTTACTTACAGACTCACTAAATTGCTGAGGCTGTCTGAATTTATAATCCTCCTGCCTCAGTCTCCAGAGGTGCTGGGATTCCAGGCACATGCCACCACTCCCAGCTATATCATTATTTTAGGTTTTGACTTGGGTTGTGGTGTGGTCTTACTCCTTTACTAGTCTCAAATATATATTTATGTTAAATTCGTTGTTATGTTTGTAGTGTAACTACTCTAGAAACTTTGGAAATGCTCTTCCTGTCTTTGTCTAATTCCTTCAGAATATTGTACACTAATCATTCCCTTTACATAGTGACATTAAATAATTATTGCCAGCTTGAAGTATGCATTTACTTTAAGTCTATTTACTAGCAAATAACAAACAAGATTTCTTCTAAGAAAGAGCATATATTTTGAAGAATAAATGTCAAATAGCTAAGCAACAAGGATGACATATTCCATAATAGTGGTGCAATACCAAGGTTGGAGCCAGACATTGTGGATTCTCAGTTTTGGTAAATGATGTTCTTCATTCTGGGGCTCCCCATTACTCAGTTTTGAAAGAGCGAGAAACTTCATCAACTCAGGATCCCCTGAACATAAAAACATAAAACATCCTCATTTCTGAAGAAAGATCTTTTGAAGCTGTGTTTTACTTTTGCTTTGCTTTTTTATTATTGATTTAATAAACATTAAGAACCATTGAAAAAAAGAGAAATTCATAATAATTAAAAAAAAATATTTTGAGACCGGGTGTTTAAATAAGTGGTAAAGCAAATGCCTAGCATGCGTGCAGCCCTGGGTTCCACCTCCAGCTCCACAAAAACAAAAAACACATTTAAAAAAAGATTTCATATTTCTAACCTTATGTGAATCTTATTCACTGAAGAAACACATTATAATTGTATCTGTGGGGAAACAAAAGATACTATTTTGAACATAAAGATTAAATAAATTCTAATTTCAACATTCCTTAGGCTTATCAAAATCATGTTGCCAAGGATCATGTTTTTCCTATTTTCTTTTCTTTGCTTATTTTGGAATGCTAGAAATCAAAACAAAGGCTACGCAAGGGCTCTACCATTCAACTGCACATCAAGCCTAGTCCATGTTTTTCTTTAAAACAAAAACAATTTTATATGATTCTTTTCATGGGCTATTTTTTGTCTTGTGACATAGATGTCACTAACTTCTGCTGTCATTTGATCACAAAATTGTTAATACCCTAACTTGACTCAGTTATTTTGCAGGCAGTACATACCTATTGTGTGTGTGTTTGTGTGTGTGTGTGTGTGTGTGTGTGTGTGTGTGTGTTTCCTTGAATCTACTTTGAAACTGTACTTTCTTAGATTTCTTGCTTTTTTTTCTTTCTTGAACTTCTAGTTTTAGCATTTTCAATTTTTTTTTTTTTTTTTTGTAAAAAATAATCAATTGGAAGGAAAGACTTTCTTTGAGTCTTTTATATTTAAAAACATCTTCAGTTTTCCTTACCCTTGACTGGTAGTTATTGGTGGTAAAATATTTTCAAATGAAAATTATTTTCCCTCAGGTTTTTAAATATATAATTCTATGTCATTTTCCTCATTATTCAGGCTTATTAATAAGAAGACTTATGGCTTTTTATCATCTTATATTTCCTCAATCTTTTGAAGTTTCATGGATTTTTAAAAATATAACACTGTTAGGCTCACATTAGTCCTTTTCAATCTGAAGACTTGTGTTTTTCCTCACTTCAAAGTACTTTTGTACTTTTCCCTTTTAGTTAGCATTCATATACTTACATTTTTTCCCCAGGAACTTACAAGATAGTAATTAAACACAAGCATTTTTATAATTTTTTAATTATCTCCTTAGAGCTGAATGAGATGTGTGACTATTTTGGTGTGTTGCACTACAGGTGGAAAGGAAAGGAGCAGGCAGATAGACTGGACCAATTTCAAAAATGTGCAGAACAAGAAATGTTAGCTATGTAGTAGCACTTGGTCTTACACTCAGTGTGTTTCCTAGTGCTGCAAAACAAACAGACAAACAAACAAACAAAAATTAATAGCCATAAATCTATTAGCTTACAATGACAGGAATTTATTTTCTTTGTAGTTCTGGAAGCTAGAAGTCCAAAATCAGGGTTCATTCAGCAGGCCCAAGCTTCTTCCAGAGCCTATTGGCATGAATTCTCCCTTGTCTCTTCCAGCTCTGGTGTCCCCAGGTAAAACCTGACTTGAAGCAGCATAATCCTATCTCTGCCAAGATCTTCACATCTTCCCTGAGTCTTTCTGTGTCTCAATTTCTCGTTTCCTTTTCCTTATAAGGATATTTTATAAGTCTTTAAATTAAATTCAGCATGGTCTTTTATTGAGAATCTTAACTACATTTGTAAAGACCCTCATTCTAAACATGATCAGAATCACAAGTGCTAGGGGTTAGGACTCGTACATTTTTTTTTTTTTTTTTTTTTTTTTTTTTTTTAGAGAATGGAAACTATTCAGAGAAGTCTTCCAGTTTCAGACTAAGTAAAAATAGTGCTTTTATAATCTTTCCAACATGTTGACTCTAAGATTGGAGCCGCTGAGTGATTCCTTTCTAAATATAAGCTAATTCTCAACTAAGGCATTATTTGGCCTATGACTGTACCATAGATAGTTTTGATACTGATTTCTCTATAAATATGTTTGTGCTGGCTTCTCTCTTCTTAACATTTATTGAAACATCTGGTTCAACTTATTACATTTACAATGATGATCTACAGTCCCATCCATTTTCCTGCAAATGTCAAAATTCCATTCTTCTTTATGGCTTAGTAAAACTCTATTATGTGTATATACCATGTTTTCTTTACATATTCATCTGTTGACTGACACCTAAACAAGTTTCATAACTTGACTACTGGGAATTGTGCATGGAAGCAGGAGAGGAGGAAAAATAGAGGTACTGGGGAATGACAAAATTATGTTATATGGATGTACAAATGTATTTCAATGAATCCCACTATTGTGTATAATGATAATGCACCAATAATTCTTTTTAAACAATCTGGTCTGTGTGTTCTGCTTTTAGCAAGTGATGGGATTACTTGACTGTAACTATCCTGCTAAGGATAACTAGAAAATTTGGATGAAGAAAATATCTGCTTTAGGCATTAAGGTGCTCCCACGTTGTTGTGAGGATCTGCATGCAGTGCCATGACCAAGAAATAGGGAAATTCAGAAAGATGAGACCCACAGGAGTGATAATTTTTCTCCTCAAGGAATTTTCTCTTTCCAAAATATGTTGAGAGTCAAAAAAGCTAAGAGGGGCTTAAAAGATTCACAGGTGGAAATTGAAAATCCAGATTCACTGAGGACCTTGATAGGATGCTCAAGTGCCATGAAGCAGCACTGCCAAACACCCCCAGGTATTTGGTTGAGTTTCCAAATGGTTAGTAAATCACAGTGGCTTAAATTACAAGAAAATCATCTGTATGCATGGTTAGACCACAGTGATATGAGGATGACTGTGCAGCAGTCCTACAGAAATTCAGCAGCAAAAGGAGCACTAAATTTTCTCCACAATTTTTTTAAATAGCTAGTAATTCTTTACAGAGTACTCAGGATTTAACTAGGTAATTATTTACAAAGTAATCAAAGGTAATTCTTTACAGAGTACTCAGGATTTAACTAAGAAAAAAATAATGTGTATGTGTGTGTACATAAATATATACACACAGAAGCACAAAAAATTAAAAATGGCATTATCAAACAATGATTTTTTTAAATGCCTGAAATTATTATTATAGACAAATTGAAACATCTATATTTAAAAATTTGGCTCAGAACTGAAAATTCTAATAATGATTCATATGTAAATTTTAGAACTACTAAAATATGTATATAATAACAAAAGGCAAAAACCTTCAATTCATAAGTTTGGCTACAGAACAGATAAAAAGTGAATTAGAGAGCCACGAGGTAAAGTCTAAACATGTTCACACTGAAGCCTTATGGGTTCTCCAAGAAGACTCTGAGTTAGAGTTTAGCATCCAGAATATTTATTTCAAAATTCCTGTGAGATCAACTGTTGGGAGGCATGAGGAGGAAACACAGTAAACAAACAAACAAACAAACAAACAACAAAAAAAAAAAACCTGAGTCAAGTTTCCACAAAGTCACAACAATCTTAACTGACCCAATGAGGTTTTCTGAAGCAACCCATTCAAGTTGCCACATTGGAACACAATTGCCAAGACCTCCAGCTTCTGCCCTGATGATTCACTGGATGTGAGCCACCCCTGAAGGCTGTGCTTTTGGCTGACATGGCTCTGCTCCACTGAGGTTACCCACCACTGGAAGACTCAGTGGCAGGAATACTCAGTTATTGTTTCTTCTTGATTAGTAAAATGTCTTTCAAAAAGAAATAATATATTCCATATTCTACCATTTCCAGTGGTCTTTATTCTTTGAAATCATATGCATCTTTATTTTTTTGTGTGTGTGTTGTTGGAATTGAACCCAGGTTCTCCTGCATGGTAGGCAAGCACTCTACCACCAAGTTGCATGCCCCTGGTCTTTACGTCTTGCACACATTTATAGAGACATCTGGTATTTTTTCGTGGACTTCCTTCTACATTACCTCAAGTGCTCACTTACTTGTGAAAAATTTTTTTTCCACTTTTGAATTTCTGAAAAAAATTTATTTCATCTTCATTTCTGAAAGATATTTTTAAGTGGGAACACAATTCTGAGTTGATTTTTTAAACTCATTTATTCAGTATTTTCAATATGTTTCTCCAGTTTCTTGACTTGCATAATTTCTAAACTGTAATTCTTTTCTGATCTTCAATTCTTGTAGAGTTATTGTCCATTTATCTGGCTGTTTTCAATATTTCTATTTTAAGCACTGGTTTCATAAAATTTGAATATTTCATGCCTAGATATTATTTTCTTCACTTTTCTCATGCTTGGACTTCTTTGGGTTTTTGTGGTTAGTGTATTTATTATTCTCATCAAATTTTGAAAACACAGGACTTTAACTATTATTTTTGCAAATTTTTCTGTCATGCTCTCTGTCCTCAGATCTAACTATTCAAAATATATATGCATATGTATGAAAATATATGTCTATACACATATGTATAGGTGTAGGATCACATGTATATATATATATATATATATATACATACACATACACACACATATATATGTATATATATATACACACACACATATATAAATGTATTTGCAATTGCCAGTGACTCACTGCTGCTTTGTATTTTCTTATTCATCCTCCCTTTCCTTCTTCATCCTCCTCTTTTTTGCTTTTGTCTTTTGTGTTCGATTGTGTTTCTATTGCTATTTTCAAGCTCACTCATCTTATCTTTTTAAGTATCTGCTGTGCCATTAATCACACACATTGTCATTGTGATCATAGTCTTTGTAGTTTCTATATCTAGAAGTCTGATTTGGATGTTTTAAAAAAGTCAAAGATGTTTATATATATAGTATTTATGCTTTTAAATGTACAGAATTCAAATATAATTATTATTTTAATGATCTTATTATGAATTTTAATATTTATATCAATCCTGGGTTACTTTAAATTAATTCATTTTGTAATCATTATCAGTCATGTTTTTCTAATTCTGTGAATATGTGATCCTTTTTTATTAAATACTATCAGTTAATACTAAAGCTACTTGAAAATGATTCTATCCTTTCAGTTCTTGCTTTTACTATTCATGAGGTAAGAACAGATTAGCATTTAAGCTAGAGCTAATTATTCCTCACCACTGGGTCAAGACCTTTCTGAATATTTTATTCAATGAACATGAATATTAGATTTTTTTTCCAATCTCTTTAGTGAGAACAACCATTATTCCTGTTCCTATGTGGGTCCCAGGTATTGATACCACTAATCTTTTTATGTGGTTCATCCAACAGCTTCTGGTAGTTTTGCTACATGTATGTGATACCTCTGTTTTACTGGATAGTCTGAAAAAGTCTACTGTAGGACTCCAAATGTACTCTTTTGTGTGTTGCTGTGTATCTGGGCCTCAGTCTAGTAGTTTAAACCACAGTAGGTATTTTCAGAGTCTGGCTTTAATTCTTCAAATGAAGATTTTTTCCCTAGATTTCTCCTGGGCCTCTTTCCCCTGTGCTGTAATCTAGAAACTCTCAATTCAGTAATTTGGGGAAACAATAGTTCTTGCCTCATTATTTGTTCTGTCTTGTAGAGTTATTGCTTGATAAATAATTTCTTGAAAGCCATTATTAAGTAGAATAAATATAAAGTCTCTGATGAGTCCCATCTTGGCTGGAAGTAAATATTATTACTTTTAGTACTTACATTGAAAATAAAGACTGGCTAGGCATGGTGGTGAATGCCTAAGATTTCAGTGACTCAGGAGGCTGAGGCAAGGAGAATCACAAGTTTGAGGCCAGCTTCAGCCACTTAGTGAAACACTGTCTCAAAAATAAATTAAATGGGCTGGGGATGTGGCTTAGTGCGTTCAAACCCCTGTACCAACAAATAAATAAGTAAAAAACAACAACAACAAAAAAACATAAAGCCTTAAAAATCAATGATATGAAAAAATTAATAAAAAGAATATAGGAAAACTTTACCAGAGAAGGAAGAACAAAATAAAAGCATAGAAGAATTCACTACTAAGAGATACAATAAATAAATATTAAATAAACAAAAATACAAATTGATATTTATACTCTGTAATAAATAACAGAATTTAAAACAAAATATTAATGTTCCAAATATTGGCAGTATCCAACAAGGCATCATTATAGGTCATAAACATCTAAAACTAACAACTAATAACAGGACATTATAAATTACTCCCAAAATAACTGAAAATTTAGATAAATAAGATGAAACTGTAGAAATGGAAACTAATTAGAGAAGACACAAGATAAGAAGAAAATCAGAGTTACTAAAAAAGATATTGAATGACTCCATAAAAACCCTCCTTTTAGCCTGGCGCGGTGGCGCACGCCTGTAATCCCAGTACTTGGGAGGCTGAGGCAGGAGGATCTCAAGTTCAAAGCCAGCCTCAGCAATGGCAAGGCATTTAGCAACTCAGTGAGACCCTGTCTCTAATAAAATACAAAAAAGGGCTGGGGATGTGGCCCAGTGGTCGAGTGCCCCTGAGTTCAATCCCCGGTAACAAAAAAAGCAAAAACAAAAAAAACAAAAAAACAAAAACAAAAACAAAAAAAACCCTCCTTTTAAGAACTTTCCAAGCACAGATGCCTCATATGTAAGTCACATGAAAAAAGTAAGCACCAAGTAATGACTTTGACAAGTTTTTCCAGTGATTACAAAAAGGACACCATCTTCTCTGAATTTTTTATTATAAAAGTTTAATAGAAAATCTGGAGATGAAAACTCACCAGCCCAACTTTTATTCAACAGACAAGCAAATCCTAAAGAAATACATTCATATATGAAAAGGATAATGCATTTTAATCAAATTGAGTTTATTTCAGAAATTCAATGTTGGTTTTTTATTAAAAACAACCAGGCACTGTGTTTCATTGTTTAAATAGAATCAAAGAATAAATTTATATGATAAACTTTATAAACGAAAACCAGCATTTTAAAGTTTAGTACTGATACAGAACTTCAACTCTGTCCATTATGTTTTTTTTTTTTGAAATGTTTTTTGTCAGTGTATTAGAGCTATACATAATATTGGAGTTCATTTTGACATGATTATACATGCCTGAAATATAATTTTCTTCACTCCAGTTCTGAGTACTTTCTCTTTCCCTCATTTTCTTCTTTCCCCATTCCCCTTCCTGTCTTCCATTTGTCTCCTCTTACTTATTGTTTATTAATTGGTGCTTTATAGATATGCATAAAGGTGAAATTACTGTGGAATACTCCTTTATGTACATAGCATAATTTGGTCAGTTTCTTTCTGCAGTTCATTCCTTTGCCCATTCTCTCCTCCCTTCTTTTCTATTCCTTTCTCTACTCCACTGATCTCCTACCTATTTGCATGAAATAATCCCTCCCCACATTTTGTTCTTATTTTGTTCTAGAATCTGCATATGAGAGAAAACATTGGATCCTTGACTTTCTGAGTCTGGTTGATTTCACTTAGCATTGCATTCTCCATTTCCATCCATTTACCAGCAAATACCATAATTTCTTTTTTCCTTATGCCTGAGTAAAATTCCATTCCATTTTTTATGTACACTACATTTTGTTTATCTTTTCATCTCTTGACAGGCACCTGTCATTATCCATTTATCTGTTGACAGGCATCTGACCTGGTTCTAAAACCTGGCTCTTGTGGATTGCAATGTTATAAACATTCATGTGCTTGTACCACCATAGTATCTGATTTTAGTTCTTTTGGATAAATTCTCAGGAGTGGAAGAGTTAGTTCAGATGTTTTTCCATCCCTACTCTTTTAAGTATCCCCACACTGCCCTACAGAGTGCTTGTACTAATTTATAGTTCCACTAACAATATGTGAGTGTACCGTTTTCCCCACATCCTTACCAACATTTATTCTTATTCTTATTCTTGATAACTGCCATTCTGACTGGAGTTAGGTAAAATTTTGATGTAGTTTTGATATCCATTTCCCTGATTGTTAAGGATTTAGAACACCTTTCGTTGGTCATTTATATTTCTTCTTTTGAGAAACGCCAGTTTATTTTTCTGTCCATCTATTCATTGGGCTATTTAGTTTTGAGTGCTAAGTTTTTTGAGTTCTTTGTATAGCCTAGATATTGACTCCCTGTGGGAGGAGTAGCTATCAAAATTTTTCTCCCATTCTGTAGGCTCTGTCTTCACACTTGTGTTTCCTTTGTTATACATAAAACTTTTTTATTTTTCCTACTGAGGATTGAATCCAGGGGCACTTAACTACTCAGCCACATCCTCAGCCCTTTCTTTAATTTTCTTTTTTTTTTTTTTAATTTTTATTTATAGTAGTATGTATTACAGTTCATACTATACATATAGAGCATCTTTTTACACAAAACAGTTTGTATACAAAGTATATTCGCAGCATTCAAGTCTTCAATCATGTATTTAGAATAATGATATCCGTCTTATTCAACCACTTTTTTCCCCCTTCCTCCCTTGCTCCCTTCTCTCCCCTCCCTTCCCTTTGACCATTATAGTGTTCCTCTAATCCTCCTATGTATCCCGACCCAACAATACTGTGAACCAGCTTCCTTATATCAGAGGAAACATTTGGTATTTGGATTTTTGAGATTGACTGATTTCACTTAGCATTATATTCTCCAAATGTTGGTATGTTGAGTCTGTTTTCTGCTAGCAGTTGAAAATTTTTGTTTTAATTCATAGGTCTTTGATTCACTTTGAGTTGACTTTTGTGCAGGGTGAAAATAGAGAATTATAACTTCTTGTCCTAAAAAAAAAAAAAAAAAAAAAAAAAAAAAAACAAAAAAAAAAAACTATAAAGTCAAGACAAAACATGTTTGTTTGCAGTATTTGAGAGCAAAGATGCGAAATAGTTAAGCATAAGTTTGTTTGAGCTTTCTCTTTATAAGCAATTTCCAGCACGTGTCTACAGCTTGTTCTGGTGGGTAGCAGCTGGGCTGCTGTTATCAGTTCCTACTGAAGCCAGACTCTGTTAGGAAGTTAGTATAGATGGGTAAATCAAGTCAGGTCAGACCAAGAAAGATAATTTTGAGTGAGTCAGGGGAAGTTGGAGACTTGTTGGCCTGAGGGATTGGAATGTTAATTGCTTCAGAGCCCTTCTTCCACTCTTATCAAAACCCTGCCCCAACCTTTTGCTTTGAAGTTGTTAATGTGTCCTGGGCTGCTCCATCCTGCCCTTCCCCATCAACCCATCTGCTTCTCACCTTTTGGTCATCCCACCGGGGCCTGGTCTTGTACATGGAAGAAGAGAGCAGGAGAACAAAGGAAGCCCTGGGACATATAAAAAGGCAGACTTGCCTCCCTTCTTGGGATACCAGGATACCAGCAATGGCCCCGTTCTCCCTCCCAGGAGAAGTCTATGTTACCCCTTTTAAATAAACCCTGCTTTAGATGCCTGCCTCAGTGTGCTTCTCTAATGTTTAAACCTCAACATTTTGGGGAACAGAACTCGTCACCGGTAAACGGCGGTATCACTACCACTCAAATCTGACGCCAATATACATTTTAAGGTATTTTGTTTACCTAGAAAAGTAACTGAGGAGTTTGGAGAAGTGAGGTTTAAAAATATATTGTGTCTTAGCCTGCAAGTGGCCTCTCTTTCAAGTTTTCTTTATTGAGAGTTTCTAGGTTGCAAGTGCCTTCCTTATTTAGGCATTGTAGACAAGGATTTATTATCTCACATTTTCTAAATGCCAGTGGCTTGAGCCTCCCCTATCCCTTTCCTTTCATGAACATTTGGTTGTTTTCTGGTAAGACGAGACTTTGCCAAGTGACTATACCAGACCAAATTGTCTTAACTAAAGAAACTGTGAGGATGTCTGTTCAGACCAGGCGTGGTGGTGCACGCCTGTGATCCCAGTGGCTCAGGAGGCCAAGACAGGAAGATTGCAAGTTTAAAGCTAATCTCAGCAATTTAATGAAGCTCTAAGCAACTTTGTGAGATCCTGTGTCAAAATAAAACATAAAAGGGGCTGGGAATGTGGCTTGGTGGTTAATGCCTGCTGGGTTCAATCCCCAGTACCACACACATACACACACACACACACACACCAAAAGGTATCTGTTCAGGTTTGTTTTGATACTGCAGGCTCTTAGCTTGTACTACTTTTGAAAAGAGAAGTATTGTTTTTTCTCAAGTACACAATTGTGTGGGATGATTGGAAGAAAGTACAATATATATTAGGATTTAGGATTGTGGTTTCTAAATTTTCTCTCTACGCAAAATAAATTAAAAAAATATATATATATATATAGCAATTTCCAAACTTCATTACATGTAAAGAAAGCACTTACAGAGAATGATAGTTTTGCTGAACAGAAAAAATCAAGATCAGAGTTCCATGTTATGATAGTAGGTGAGACTTTGGGAAGGGAGTTATCAGAGAGGCTATCTCACATAACCAGTGTAAAAAGCCACCCAAGAGATACTGGACTCCTTGGGCTGCTACAGAGCTCAGTAGAAAATTCAAAGGTTACATGTTGCATATTCTACCAATAAAAAAAGATTAAAATAGACAAATTCCGTAGCCAAGCTTTGACAATATCAAGACAATTATTATTTGCTATATTAACCGCTTGCCAGGAAGGAAAAAAAAAATCTTCGAAGGAAAATAACTTAGGAGTCTCTACACTTATTATCTATAAAGTATATAAATTTATGAATTCCTGAGTGTGTTAATAAGAAGGAAAAATGAATAATAACAGAAAATAGTCAATGAAAATTACTCAAAAATACTCTATATATTAGCTATTAGCAGAAAAAGAAGCCCGAGTAGCTATTATTAATATGATACAAAATAAAAATTTTTAAAAAATCATTTATTTTAAATAGGAATTTAAATCTATACAAATAACTAAATAAAACCATTAAACTGAAATATTCAATGTCAACGTGCACAGCTCTTTGGATACATATTACAGACTGCAAAGAACAGAATACTAATTATGTAGGTGAAAATGAAAAGTCAAAATTGTGAGGAGTGACAAACACAAGAATGGCTGAATATTTCTATGAAATTAAATAAACATTGACTATTTTGAAAAAAAAAAATAATAGTAGTAAGGCCTTATGAGACTTGTGACACTGCCAAAAATAAGATATATTACGGTAGTGGCACAAAGGCCACTGGATGGGGCTCCACATCTGCAAGGTATTTGTTATGTCAGAAGCAGTAAGGGAGTAAATGCCAGTGTTATCTAAGTATATCAACAGTACTTGCTGTAGTCTCTAGACTAATGACTGAAATAATGACAATAGCTGATACAATTAAATAGCTGGCATTGTGAAAACAGAAATGAGTCTTAAATCTCTTTAATCCAGAAAATAAAGAAACAAGCAAAAGAGAAGAATAGGATTAGAAGACACCAAGCTATGGACGCTATGAACCCAGTTATTTCAGTGTTTATACAAAAATTAAGGGCATAGCTGTTTTTAAGTCCTTTGTGTATAGACCAAGGATTGGGATAGCTGGGTCATAAGGTGGTACCATTCCCAGTTTTCCAAGGAATCTCCATACTGCTTTCCATATTGGCTGAACCATTTTGCAGTCCCACCAACAATGTATGAGTGTGCCTTTTTCTCCACATCCTCTCCAACATTTATTGTTGTTTGACTTCTTAATAGCTGCCATTCTGACAGGTTTGAGATGAAATCTTAAGAGTGGTTTTGATTTGCATTTCTCTAATTGCCAGAGATGTTGAACATTTTTTCATGTATTTGTTGATTAATTGTATATCTTCTTCTGAGAAGTGTCTGTTAAGTTTCTTGGCTCATTTATTGATTGGGTTATTTGATTTTTTGGTGTTAAGATTTTTGAGTTCTTTATATATTCTAGAGATTAGTACTCTATCTGACATGTGTGTGGTAAAAATTTGTTCCCAATTAGTAGGCTCTATATTCCCCTCACTGATTGTTTCTTTTGCTGAGAAGAAGCTTTATAGTTTGAATCTATCCCATTTATTGATTCTTTATATTAATTCTTGCGCTTAAAAACAGCATACTACAGGGACACAGCCACATCAATGTTTATAGCAACACAATTCACAATAGCTAAACTGTGGAACCAACTTAGATGCCCTTCAGTAGATGAATGAATAAAGGAAATGTATATATATATATATATATATATATATATATATATATATATATATATACACACACACACAATGGAATATATATATATATATATATACACGCACACACAATGGAATATTACTCAGCAATAAAAGAGAATAAAATAATGGCATTCACAGGTAAATGGATGAAGTTGGAGAATATAATGCTAAGTGAAGTTAGCCAATCCCCAAAATCCAAATGCTGAATGTTTTCTGATATAAGGAGGCTCATTCACAGTGGGGTTGGGACAAGGAGCATAGGAGAAATAGAGAAACACTAGAAAGTTCAATGGGGAGGGAGGAGGCAAAAGGGTAAAAAAAAAAAAAAAAAAAGAATGATATGGATATCTTTACCCTAAGTGCATGTATGAAGACACAAATTGAGTGATTATACTTTGTATACAACCAAAGATATGTACAAATGTGATCTATGTATATAATATGAATTGTAATGCATTCTGCTGTCATATATAACAACTTAGAATAAAAGAAAAAAACATGAAACATAAGGGCATAATGACTTCACATTATGGGCTACAAAATTGAGTCAAATCTTCAAATACTATTTCTGGAAAATGTATAAAATATAAAAAATTGACTTTTAGTAACTCAGAGTCAATAGTGAAATCACAGTAGTCAGAAAAATGCAAAGTTTAATAACAGATATATAGTATAAAAATTTATATAATATAGCTAAAATATGGCCAAGAAGAATTAGAGCTTTAAACAAGGACATCAAAATAAAAGCTTAAAATTAATATTTAAGCTTTCAACTCAAGCTGGAAAAATAGCAAATCAAATATACATAGTATCATTCTTTTAATTCTTCTGTAGTATTTCACAGTTGGTGGTTTCCAAATTTCACTAAAAATATCATGACAGATCTATTACATTTATAACCAGTTTTCTGGTTAACATGTTGAGTATAAGATTTCTGTTTAACTCTAAAATCTATTGTATCAAAAATAATTTTGGCTCTAAAGAGTACAAAATAAAGGTTGTAAAAATATATCTTCATGGGGCTGGGTTCATAGCTCAGTGGTAGAGCTCTTGCCTCTCACATGTGAGTCCCTGGGTTCAATTCTCAGCATCATATAAAGATAAGTAAATAAAAATAAAGATATTAAATATATATTTAAAAGATGAATATGAGAGAAACAATTAAAGATATATCTTGCAGGGCGCGGTGGCGCACGCCTGTAATCCCAGCACTTTGGGAGGCTGAGGCAGGAGGATCGCGAGTTCAAAGCCAGCCTCAGCAATGGCGAGGCACTTAGCAACTCAGTGAGACCCTGTCTCTAATAAAATACAAAAAAAGGGCTGGGGATGTGACCCAGTGGTCGAGTGCCACTGAGTTCAATCCCCAGTACCAAAAAAAAAAAAAAAAAAAAAAAAAAAAAGATATATCTTTTGTGTTCAAATTGTGTAATTATTTACATATACTTCATGATAGCTGGTTATAGCTACTATAGGTATAGATAATTGGTATATAATTTTTAAAATATTATTCAAGCTTAGTTTTGAGTTATGGTATTACCAAGTTTTTAATTTTTTAACCTATGGTCTTGATGTTTTTATAATTAGTATCATCATGTAATAAGAATTTAATAATATATAGTAAATTCTATTAAGAACATATTTACCAAGCTGGGGTTGTGGCTCAGTGGTAGAGTGCTTACTTAGCATGCATGAGGCACTGGATTCGATCTTTAGTACCACATATAAATAAACAAATAAAACAAAGATTAAAAAAATCTTAAAAAAACAACATATTTACCAATTACATTTATTTTCCTAATTAATTTTTATTAGGACATTTTTAATTATACATAACAAAGGATTTTATTGTGGTGTATTTTCAGATTCAAATAACATACTTTGATCATGTGGATTTCTCCCACACTTTCTTCCCTAAATTTTATAAGAAACATAAACAGAGTTATTTTTTATACTTCCTTTAATAGTTGAATAAAAGTCAAAATTTTCTGTAGAAATTTCAAGTAATTTTGATTTAATTATTTAATCCAGTTAAATAAATCCAACAGCAATGAAATTTTCTTTAATTTTGAAATGAGTAGTCTAAATGACAATATATGACTCCATCAGCAAAAATATGTAAGATAACTAATGCTTTTATCTTCTCATGATTTCAATTTTGAGAAATATTTTAAAAGTTGTTCATCAAGTAATTTAGGCTTTTTTTGAATTTCCCAGTGGTCATAAGCAAGATTGAGATACATAAAAATCTGTCATGGATAAAAAGTCAATAGTACTTTTTTCTCATATTGTTTATACTAAAGTCTAAGTAGGTCCTTGAAATGGATGTGATTTGGATTCAGAGTAAAAAGAAGATAACAAAATATGCAAGATATTTTATTCATCTGTCAAAAATGTACCAAGATAAAGGGAACCAAATATATTTATTTCAGAATTTACTTTTTGGGGGATATTTGTGATTTAAATATATTTCATTTTTAAGTAATTTTAATTTTGTCATGTACTATGTGATTGATGCTTATAAATTATTCAAAAACAGATGCATATAATTTAAAAATGTAAAATTACCTCTTCATATTGTCCCATCTGACAGAATTCTAAAATATCATTATATCCTTTCTTTTTTTATACAATGACATTTCAAATCTGATTTTACAGAACTAAAAAAAAAAAAAAAAAAGAATAAATTATCAGCTTAACACTAAACATTATCATTATTTGGAAGTACACAGTTTTATTATTTTTTTCAACTTCAGAATTGTAACTGAACTTTTAGACAATTTGGGTGCTATGACCATAACTAAATCTTTTTGGGTAGTTCAACAATGTTAAGAGTATTTGTTAATGTATTTGAACCAAGTGCTTGAAATCACAAAGGGCAAATTAGGATTTCTGTTATCATTCCTAGGAATCCACAATCAGGGAAAAGTGGATTCTTATATTCTAAACTTTGGAGTTTGAAACGAGAAATAAATTATCCATAAAATTTGGGTGCATGCATTTTTGTGATGAAAAAAATCTTACAGGTATTCTAAATCCTTCAAAGGTAATATTTCTTTAATAAATTTAAGCAAAGACACATAAGTTGAAAAAGGCAATTTGAAAACTAGGAAGGATTTAGATCTCATGGAAATTAAGTTACTTGGAGAGTGAATTGGAATCAACTGTAAGCTGTGGGTACTGCTTAGTTCAAAGGATGATGAAATGCTCCCCCTCACTCAACTTTGCCTTCTTAAATGGATATATTCAAAGAAGTCTCTCCAAAATGATTATCATCACAAAGATTACCTTCCTAGAGAAGAGGAAAGGAATTCTTTTGAAGAACATGAGGAGGAATCTAAAAGAAAGCCGATTAAAAAATACAGGAAAATGGATACAATTACAGGTTTTGTTTTCTTTTTCATTTTTGAATAAGAAGGAATTTTTCTTTATCATGAACCCTTTTTAAACTTTTAACAGGTACATGTGGATAAGAACTTATAAAATGTATGTATTATGCTTGAACAATATAATTTTAAAAGTAAGTTCAGTTAGAAAGATAAGTTCTTAAGAATGAATGAAGAACTAATCTATTTTGGTGTGACAATGCAAAAAAAAAAAAAAAAAAAAAAAAAAAAAAAAAAAGATATGTTATAATATGAGCCACGAAACATTCTCATTGATTTTGGCTACCATGATTAGACTACATTCAGTATAGCTGATGTTATCAAGATACATGCTGCAAGTCATGGCTACACTAACTTCCTCTCACTATTAAAAGCTAGAAAAATATTTTTGATCTTATTAAAATTTCTTCCATATAGCATTTTAATTTCACTTAAGGAACTAAGGCATATTTGTTATATTACACAAAAGATATGTTCAGGGATTGCAAGACCAAATTTGAACCACACAGCTTAACATACTTTTTCTTAAGCCTTTCTTTTATCATTTCAATTTCAAATAAAAAACTCTGGGGAGGATCAGAAGGATCAAAGATAGGTGCCCTTTATTTAGATGAGTTGCATCAAGGGAGAATGTAGTTAAAACTTAAAAATAAATAAATAAATAAATAAGTTCCAGGCTTTGTTACTATGGCGATATTTATTTTTAAATCAAAATGGTTTGGATCCAGAATTCAGTTGGGAATAATTTTAAATGAACTTTCTTAATCTCTAGACTTTTTCTCTCAATATGTTTTCCTTGGTAACCTCATTTAAATGAGTATATGTATACATGAATATACATCGTATACATGTATATGTAGATATATATGTAGATACATGTAGATAGATGTAGATATCTATGTATATATCCTATATACTTATTTTCTTCATTTCAGAAACATTTTGTAGTTCACATTCCACATTTTTTTTAGTTTGTACATTTTTATTAGTTTGTACATTATCAACTAGTGACCATGTGAGATCTACAAACATTTTTTAAAAGCATTTTAAAAAGATTTTGTATTTAAATGTTTCAGAACAATTTAAATTGATAAAAGCAAATATAACAGAAATTCTTTAAACTTCAACCCAGCTCTAGTGCTATTAAATCTATTTCCTTTGAGAAATTTTAATGTTGTGTGCTTGTTTATTTGTTTACTTTTATGGACAGATCCCTAAACTATTTATAATGTGGTATTTTCTTCATATTTTAAATTTTGAAATAAGCCCGTTTGTATTTTTGTCTTCTACAACTATAATTTTGCCTTAAGCTTATGTTTGAAATTCTTATCAGTTATATATTCCTGTATTCAAGTATGGAGTGTTTGTTTTCAATTTTTCATAATTTTTTATTCTTTAAATATATCCCTCACACTTATCATTTCTTCTTTTTGTACACTTTTAAAGTTATTTCAAATTTTAGCCCATTAAAATCTTACATGAACATTTCTGTGTATCTCTACTTTTTTGAAAACAGATGTAACAGGATTTTTCCAAGTAACCCCTAGGAATTGAATTTACTCTTCAACTTTTCTAAAACTTGTTGTTCTACATCTGCAGAAACACATTGAATCTTCATAATTTAGTTTTTCCTAATCTGAGGGTATGAAATGTCACATTATTGTTGCTTTAGTTTGGATCTCCCTGAGTAAAAGTGAGGTTGCTTATCTTTCCTTATTATTTTGGTTTCCTCATCTGTCAATTGCATAGTCACACTTTAACCAATTTTATTTTGATTGTTGTTAAAAATTGCCTGTTTCTTCAAGTAGCAGGGATGATGAAAATAATTCATTCTTAGGAACTTATATATTTCTGAGATACATTTTATAAATGGGATGTGGTGGAAATATGATTATTTTCCTCTTCAGGATAATGGTTTTGGCTAAGTGAAGCTTTTTTTTTAACTTCTGTTTCTTTTGAAAATCACAATTTTGGTGATGCTTTAAACAAGATGGTCTCAATAAGTGGTTTTCTATGCCTCTTAAAATTTGTTTTAACTGCCTAAAAGCTGAGATCACCCAGAACATATTCCTGACTATCTTTCCATTATTTTCCATGAATTCTTAGTGTTAAATTTAGGCATTGAGTCTGTTCCTTCATAAACATGATGTATCACTTAATGCATTGATAAACAGAAATAAGTAGTATTTTGAGTCTAGTCTTATCCACAATTTAAAAAAATGTATCTACAATTTCAAAATTTATGATGATATTTTATTATAGAAGCTTTTAATGGTATACTTTTCTTCTAGTCACAATTTCAATTGTAGAAGATAAATATGATAAATAAATTTTAATGAAATTTAAGAATAATTTATATATCATGAAAAATACATAGCTCTGAGAATTCAAGCATAAGAATAAAAACAAAACAAAATTCTGGTTTATCTCAATTGTAAATATGGAAAACTCAAATGTTATTACATAGCTGTAAATATAATATAAAATTATGTCTAATTAATAATGCTTACCAAAAATATTTAGTGCAGAAATATAAGAATTGTCTTTCTTTACATTGACTTGAGAATAAATACTTGTTCTTTCCCTTAATACATACTGTGTCCTTGAACATGTATTTAGTTACCCTAATTCCTTCTGCAGAGTTACATAATTTATGTTATCAGTAGTTAAACAAAGATTGAATTCTCCTTACCAAAAATGGGACCAAAAGTGCATTATTTCCCTTTGTCTCTCTCTCTCTCTCTTTTTTTTTTTTTTTTTTTTTTCAGATTTGGGGATATTTGTGTGTACAAAATTAAATAGCTATCTTGGGAATAGAACCCATATGTAAACCTGAAATTCATTTTTGTTTCATACAAATCAAATATACATATACTGAAGGCAGTTGTATACAATATTTTGAGTGTACCTGTATTTTGATTGCAAACTGTCACATGAAATCAGGCATGAATTTTCCATTTGTGACATGATGTTGGTGCTTAAATAGTTTTGGGTATTGGAGTATTTCAGATTTTGGAGTTTTAGATTTAGAATATTTAACATATAATACACAATATTGATTTCAGACCTTATATAATAATGATATTGAAACAATGTAACCTTAAAAATAGTTAGCATATATGAATATTAAAAATATGTTTATTATTTTAAATATTTAGCTATTGGAACAATAGCATTTTTAACCCAAGTAAAAAAATAAGGAAGGTGGTAAATAATCACTCAGAGAATATATGAATATTATCATTTTCTAGCTACATGTTTTTATTTTAGGTGTTCATATTTCAGATCTAAGCAACATTTTAAGCTATATTAAAAGTGCGAACCTATGGCCAAAAAACAAAATCAACTGGATCAATGGAATAAAATGAACATAACATATGTGAGGCCCCTTCAAGATAGTGACATATTATGACTTGTTCTTTAAATAAAGGTTAGACAGCTGGTCACTTAAAAAGCCTAGTATATTGAAAGATTGTCTCTTATGACAAGTGTGGTTGATTTTGTTTTCTTTCTTTCTTTTTTTAATTAAAAAACTTTTTTACGGTGGGTACTGAGGATTAAACCCCGGGTACTTAACCACTGAGCATCATTACCAGTACTTTTTTAAAAATTATTTTTAATTTAGATACAGGTCTCCATAAGTTGTTTAGGGCCTTGGTAAATTGCTGAGGCTGGCTTTGAACTTGCATTCCTTCTGCCTCAGCCTCCAGAGCTGCTGGGATTACAGTTGTGCCCCACTGCACCTAGCTGATTTTGTTTTCTTTATCATATTTCCTGGGCAGCAAATAATTTATCAAAACATGTATTGGTTTTACAACTATGAGGAAATTGAAGTTTTCATAACAGGTACTAGAGTAGACATCCCTTCTAATGTTTGGTTTTCTTAGTAAATTCCACAACTGATAAAAAGAAGTATTGAGTCAGGATGGGTGTGGTGGCTCATGCCTATAATACCAGTGGCTTGGAAGGCTTAGACAGGGAGGCAAGTTCTAAGCCAGCTTTAGCAAATTAGCAAGGCCCTATTCAACCCAGCAAGATACTGTCTCTAAATAAAATACTAAAAAGGACTGAGGGTATGACTCAGTGGTTAAGCCATCCATGAATTCAATTCCCAGTACCAAGAAAAAAAAAAGAAAAAGAAAAAAACTAGCCATATATTTCCAAAGGTGAATTATTAACAAATAAAGTTATACACTTAAAACCAATTAAGATAATGCAGATCCTCAAGATGATAAAATGGAAGAGAGAACAATAGAAAACATACAAACTAAAGCATACAAGGAAAAATCAAAACAAAAAAATAGCAAACAGACATAAAACAGAAGGTAAAATCCCACCACACATATAATTAGTCTAATAGAATTGTTAAGAAAATGGGGCAGAATAAATATTTGACAACATAATTCCAGGGAATTTTGTCAAAGCTTTTGAAAAATATCAACTCAAAGAATAAAGACGGGCTGGGGTGTAACTCAGTGGGAGAGCACTTTCTTAGAATGCAAGAAGCCCTGGGTTCAATCCTCAGCATCAAAAAAAAAAAAAAAAAAAATATTAATTAAAAATATATTTTAGTAAAATTATTCTCAGTGTTCAGTTCTAAGACCAGCATTATCAGGAACACCTGAGAATTTATTAGAAATATTAATTCTTGGGTTTTGCCATAGGCCTATTAAATCAGAAACTCTGGAAGTGGACCAAGCAACCTGCATATAAATGCTACAGGACTCCCAATAGAAAAATGATAAATTTTTTTTAAAAAGTACAGAAAAAGGAAACTTGAGGAAAATAACACAAATATAATTACAGTCTTTTAATGTAATATACAGAAAAAATATTCTGCCAACAAAAGCAGTTTTTACATATATTGTTTTCTATGTATATATTTAATTAGATGAGTGAACACACACTTAGCAAATGCATCAGTGTTGTAGTAAGCTTTCATGCAGTATTTAATCACCATTAGCTCTAATTTTACAGGAACATTTTTCACTTCAGAGAATAATTTATTTTAACTGATATGCATAGTTTCTTTATAGTATTTTGGTAAGAGATACCTCTGATTAAAAAATATGTCAGTAGTTTTGGAAAGATTATGATGTGTAAAAAATATGTGCTTTTTATTTTCATGGGACATTTATTTTTAGAAAATGGTTAAGTATTGATCTTAATCTTCCTATATCTTGAGACATTGGGTATTGCACTTATGAACATTAGCTTTTGTATTCACAGAAATCTTAGAATTTGCACTTATATTATCAGAAATCAATTTAAAATTTATGAAAATATATTAATTGTTTCATGGTAATTTTAATAGATATTGTTGAATATTTCTATTTCATAATTTATAAATAACAAAATATTGTTTAGGTTAAAAAAAAAAACTTTTCTCAAATGTGGCTTCAAGCCAAAAATTCATCCAAAATAGACATTGAAAAAAGTTACTTTTAGAATTAAATTTAATATCCATAAATAATTCTCATATTTTACATAATTTATTTATTTATAAGTAAAAATTCTGGATCATTTTACTCAGTAGTTAAATTGTGAACACTAAGAGAATTGTGATTGCCTATTGCTTTGGTTGCAAAATAAAGTAAGCTGGCTGGGTTTTGTTTTAATCTGCCCTTCACATAAAGTTTCAAGGGTATTTTACCTTTTGCTAATTTCAGATATTTCTTGCTGAGGTTAAGAGTTGGACATCAAAAGGAAATTCACTTTGGTGACATTTAATTTACCTAAATTCAATAATGTTTCACTTAAAAGTAGTTCAATTAATTCTAAGAAACATTTTGAAGCCTATTAAATCTTTAAAATATTATCTTTGTGTGTGTGTGTGCCTCTGTTGTATGTCCATGTGTGTTTGACATAACTGTGAAGACCTAGGTGAAACAGAAAATGTAAAAGTCTGATAATTTGATTTGGAAGAAAATAAAGGAATGAAATAGCTTTGCTAAATCAAGCAGAAAAAGAGTAAAGATATATTTGTTAGGCAGATCATGAAGGTAATTGAGAATTACAGTTTTATAAAAAGTTACATGAAAAGAATTTATCATTTTGATAACTGTCTTTGCATAAATACTCCTTCTAAATCATATTACTTGGAGTAATATCAAATCAGAAATCAAAGGGTTTTAGATATATATTAGATCGCCTATTCCCACTTATTTTACTGAACATAAAAGTATAGAATGGGAAAGTTAAGTGAATCTCTCCAAATTTTTCAGTTGAATCTAATGTGAAATGTTAGGTGTTATTGTTAATGTATACTTGAGAAAGATACAGAAAGACAAGATGGCTAGTGAGGAGGTTAGGGGCAAGAGCCAGAACAAAGGAGCAAGTAGAGGGTCTTCTGTTGAGGTCAACTTCCTGGTTGATGAAAGTGCTCATGGACCAAAACAGGGGACCCACTCAGACAGACACTTCCGTACCCATGCTCCTAACCAGAGGATCCAATAAAAAAATAAAAAGAGACTTGTGGACAGAAGGGGCACCAATCAATAATAGAGAGAGCGCATTGACAGGCAGGAGGTAAGGAAGTCCAAGGAAATTCCAGAGACCATAAAAAGAACAGGCCAGCACTTCCCCCACAGGATGCCCAGCTCTGGGGTCCCTTCTGTTTAGAGAAGTGTGTCTCTGTATTTCCCTTTTCAATAAACCTACTTCTTGCTTGCTATCTTTGTGTTCTGTTCTTCAATTCTTTGCTGAATGGAGACAAGGAACCCAGCACCCTTGCATGGTAACATAGTTTTCACTGTAATTTTGAGCAGATAGTTAAGGCAAATTTGAAATATGTTTTCAAATGCTCAGACTTTCCTTCCATCAAGAGTTCATGCCGGGCGCGGTGGCGCACGCCTGTAATCCCAGCACTTTGGGAGGCTGAGGCAGGAGGATCGCGAGTTCAAAGCCAGCCTCAGCAATGGCGAGGCACTTAGCAACTCAGTAAGACCCTGTCTCTAAATAAAATACAAAAAAGGGCTGGGGATGTGACCCAGTGGTCGAGTGCCCCTGAATTCAATCCCCGGTACCACAAAAAAAAAAAAAAAAAAAAAAAAGAGTTCATACTTTTCTCTTGAATCTGGCAGGTTTGGAGGGTGAGCAATGGACCCCAGCAATCTGTATTAAAACAGTTTTCTGACTGATTGTTTGAGAAACACTGCCTTAATAGTTTAGTATCAATATAGTATAGCACAAATTAAAACATGTGGATTCTAAGGTTTGTTTATACAAATTCCTACATTGTGTACCTGATTGTCTTAGACTGCTCTTTGAACAAATCTTTGGAATTCCCCTAATAGAACCCAACTGCTCTGCCCTATGAAGCCTCTAACATATAGAAAGGTACAGGTGGGTGCTTCTTCAGTAGAAGGTTCTTGCTAAGTCTAAGCTTTGATTCATTCTAACTCATGCACCAGTCACACAAAGGAAGAAAGTTCTAGATGATTCCATTCCTAATTGTCCAAATCATCACTTGCTCTTCAAGTTTTCCCAGCTGAAGTCCCAGATACTATGAAGCAGAAATCAGGCAACTCTGCTGCAGAAAGTCCAAATTCCTGATTCAGTTTGTGAACACAATAACAAAATTTTCCTTTTATATCACTCATTTTGGCATAGTTACTCAGCAATAGTAGATGGAATGTCAGTCAAAAATCATCATATAATCATCTTAGTTTATAGTTCTTGTGAACTAATTATGGATCATATTCTTAATTTAAAAAATTATTTCATTTGGTCTAACATCATTACTTATAATGATAACAGAAAGACACAAAAACATCTGAGTCTCAGAAAATTTACTAAAAATATTTTTCTTTTAAATGTGTACAGCAATCAGCCAAACTTGTAGTCTGATTACTGAGGGAGATAACTGAGGGAAAAAATATGTATTTTGATGCTTCCATTTTGGGAAGAGTAACTAGTAATGGTATGAAATTATAAAACTAAGTATAAATTCAAGTGATGATGTTGAAAGAGGTAGCATAGATAAAACTAAATCAATGATATAATTTTGGTAATGAGAAATGGGCTTCTCAAAATTAACATTTTTTTCTAAGAAAGGTAGAAAAAATAGAACATGTCAGATTCCCACATTTATGAAGACAAAAAAGGAACAACAGAAAGAAGTAAATTTTTTTAAAAAAAATTCTCAATAAATTCAGACTATAGTTCCATTTGATTAGTAAGATACATTAAATATTAAATATTAGGATAAGTGGGCTATCTACATTGATATGGAATTAGAGTAGGTATCACTGAATTTCTTTTTCAACTTTCCAATTCAATATATAAGACGCTGAACTGGTGAAACTCACCTGAAAGCATATATCTCGCTGCATGCATTGAATCTGAGTGTCAGTGAAAGTAACTTTATAATCATTGGAGCTAGACAGGAAGAAACTAAACCAAAACAAAACCACCTGCAAATGTGTAAAAGCCTAAAAATGAATAATCAAAAGCCCATCACACATTCAGTTGAGATGTAAAATATATGCATTTTTTCTTACTATTGATGATACATTTTTTTTAAAGTATTGGTTGGCTTCACAGGGAGACAGTATAATATAGGGTTTCCATAAGGGGGGTTGGAAATAAGGAACATATATATCATAGACCTTTCTGTGCATTTTCCTCTTCAAAAGAGCACTAATGATGATACCTATCTTAATAGGATTTTTACAATTATAAAAGGAGGGAATAGATGTGAAACACTTATAACAGGGTCTGGCATGTATTAATACTTAACACATAATAGTAATTGTTGCTTGTGTGGATAGAGCAGATATGTTATGATCTGCCTGAAGGGCTTCTTTACATGCATTTTTTCATCCTAATCCTCAGTGGAATTTTATAAAACGTGATACATGTTTATCTTCATTTTACTGGCAAGAAGGGCTAAGAATAGTAAACTTAAATACATATCTGTGGATAACAAAAGTTAAGTTTATGTACTGAGAATTAAATCTAAGTGTAGTAAACATAAAAATATGTATGATTACATAGGTAGTAGGTCATCATACTCTTCAAATAATTGTCCTTCAGTATTCAGTAGAAGTGTTTTATGTGTACTTCCCATTTTGTCATAAAGAGTACTATAATGATGTATATTCAATAGCCAAGGTTAAATAAAATTACTTTTTTTTAATTGCTGTACAAAACAGAGTTGACTGAAATTAGAGAATATAATGCCTGCTAATCAGGCTTCATTCTGTAACTGTGCCATAAATTTTACCTACTATCATTTTTGTACTTTCACTGCGATGTGAACCCAGTGAAAAGGGAAACCATTACCATCATATTGTGTAAATAATTTTGCATCACAGACCTCCTGAAAATGTCTCAAGGATATTAGCTGACTGAGAAAACCCCTGTGAGAACCTCTCTTCAAGGTTACCTAAGACAAGTTCAAATAGCATAGTTCATGATCACCACTGAACCTTGAGTTCATGTTCAGTCAGTGGAGTTGTCAGGTATAGCCAGTTTCAATGTCTTGAGCTAATTTTTTAAACAAATAAACAGAGAATAAGGTCATAAACTATATTTTAGTCTGGTTTGTGCTGCTACAACAGAATATCATAAACTGAGTAATTCATAATGAACAGAAATTTATTTGGCTTGTGATTCTAGAGACCCAAGGAAGTTCAAAATTGAGGGACTTCATCAGCTGAGGACTTTCTTGCATTATGATATGATTGAAGACATCACAAGGGTGAGAAAGGTCCCAAGAGAGAGCAATAGGGGATGATTTTGCTTTTATAAGAAATGCATTGACATGATAATGAAACTACTCCCAGGATAATGGCATTAATCCATACACAAGCTCAAATCCCTCTTGACTTAACCTTATTTTAAAGGCTCCACCTCTCAACATTGTTGGACTTATAATGCACAGACTTTGAGGGAAATATTCAAGCTATACAGCACTGCTAGGAAATTGAGAGCCAGGGATGAGAAGATGCAGAGTTCTCACACTTAATATAGGAGTAGAGGTAGCAAGTAGTGAGTGTTGGTTTGGCGAGAAGAGGTGTTCCCTGTAAGGCAGCTGCTTCAGCTCAGATGATTAAAGGAGCACAAAGCTTTGGAAAGCTATTTTCTTCAGATTCAAGAACAGAGATCAAACTTCTCAACCATGTTTCACTTATTTCTTCAAAAACTCAAAGATCTAACATTCTTTGTTGTATTGATTACTCTGAAAAAATTTAGAACACAAACATGTTTTCTGTTTAACTGACACTTGCATGCACAGTAAGGAATACTCTTCCCACTCAGGGTTACTACTCAAAAACTAGTCTGAAAGGTAAAGAAATTGAGTTTCTCCCTAGTTTAATAGGGAAAGAAAACAAGTAAAAGCAGATCTCTGTCATTTTATCTGTACTATTTATGTTAGATACTGAAAAAGATCAATATAATTGCACATATTTTGTTAAGAGTGCAAGAAAAATTTAAATCATTGAACAGATATAATGGATGTTCATTGATATATGGATCAATAAAAACCACTGTATATTGATTGAAACCATTTAAGTTTCTAATATTGATAATTATGATTCATTATTAACCAGTGCACTGTGTTGCATCATCAGGGAATATTGTTTCTGTTTTAGATATTAATAGAAAAAGCAGATTTTATTAGTTTTTTTTTTTTTGGAATTTTGAATTCTTAAAACAGTGAAGCATTATTTTATATTCAAGTACTTTTTGCAGTTCTTAAGGTGTTATTTTATCATTGTGAAATGTTTCACTTTCTTATTATGGGTAAGCTAAATTCACAGCATATTCTTCAATGACCACCACATAACTTAATATATGACATTTAATTATTTTTCAGTTTAATGCCTGATTTTTGTATTGTTTTTAGTATATTTTAAAGAAGTTTTGAGTACTGCATTATCTTGCATATAAATGTGGTTTAAAGAAAAATTTATCGATGCACTGATTGAAAAACAATTGTAATTATTTTTATCGCATATTTCCAATGATAAGGTTTAATTTACATTTCCTAATTCCATTGATAAACATTACATGTGCTCCCATTACATTTTCCAATATTTCCTGGAAGTGATTGTCAGTAAAGATAAGTTGGAGAATATAATGCTAAGTGAAATTAGTCAATCTCAAAAATCCAAATACCGAATGTTTTCTCTGATATAAGGAGGCTAGTTCACAGTGTTATTGGAAGGGGGTACATAGGATCAGAGGAACACTAGAATAGTCAACGGAAAGGGGAGGGGAAGGGAGTGAGCAAGGGGGGAGGAGGGGAAGGAAAAAAAAAATTTGTGGTTGAATGAATGGATATCATTATCCTAAATGCATGATTGAAGATCTGAATGGTACTTATATACTTTGTATACAAGCAGTTGTATGTAAAAAGATACTATACTTGTGCATTATGAATAAGTAAATAAATAATTAAAAATAAATAAATAAATAAATAAAAGAGAAATGAATTTAAGAAAACATGTATGTACTGCTAATAAATTTAGTATAAAATATCAAAAACCAATTGTTGTATGAAATAATAATTTGCTGTTACATGTAGCAAGAATTCTAAAAGAATGTTGATTATAGAATTGGTAAATACAACTAAGACATCAAGCAAAATTAAAAAAAAAAGATATCAGGATTAGAGGGAAGAGGATAAGAAAATTCAGAATTTTTTTTATCGATCTCAATACACAAGCTGTAGGGGGATTGAAAGAATGTTGATCATAGTACATAAAAATTCAGTTCTGGAGAATAAGTTCAGGAGATACAATGTACATAATGATGACTATGGTTTTAGCAATATATTGTATCCTTGAATATTGCTAAAACTATATTTAAAGTATCCTTTATCAAAAAAGTAAATAAGTATTATTATCACAAAACAATAAGTATGTGAGGCATTGCATACATCAAATAGCTTCTTTAGTTATTCAGCAATGAATACATGTCAAATCATCATGTTGTATATCATAAATACTTATAATTTTTACTTGTCAATTGAGAAGTCTCAACATACAAGATTCTCAAAATATTGGAAAATGTATTATTCATAAATGTTATATTGAATTACTTGACTTTAATTGTGGTAAAATATATTAAAATTAAACTTTTAAAATATTTTAAGTGTATAAGTCATAATTAAGTAAGTATCTTTGTATTATTCTACAATCATCACACCATCAATCTCTAGAATATTTTTCATCTTGCGAAAGAAAACTCCCCATTCTTACTTTCTCCAAACCTCTGACAATGACCACTCAATTTTTTGTCTCTATGATTTGATTATTTTAAATACCTTAAATGAATGAAATTATACAATATTTGTCATTATAAATATCTATTCATAGTCCTGTTTTCAGTCCTTTTTTGATACATAGTCGGAAGTAAAACTGCTGGATAATATAAAAAGTCTACTTTTGAGTTTTTGAGAAACTACCAAACTGTTTTCCACAGAGGTTATAACACTTTACAGCCACACCAGTGGTGCACAGGGATTCCAATTTCCTCAAATCTACCCAAAAATGCATGTTGTGTATTTGTTGGATAGAGTATTTTCTGTATGTCTGATAGATCTAGTTGGTTTACTATGTAGTTCAAATTCCTAATTTTTCTACTTATTGAAAATTTACTTATAAATGTTTACTGTTATTATATCTTCTTTTCCCTAAACATAGGATTCTTAGTTGAAGCATTTTTTTTCTTGTTTTGTTTTGTTTGTTTGTTTTCCATCAGTGTTATGAATATATCAACTGAATGCCTCTTGACTCCAAAGTTTCTGATGAGAAATATGCTGAAAATCTTACAGATGACCCCCTTTTTTAAATATTTATTTATTTGATTTAGTTGTACACAATGCAATGCATTTTATGTTTATGTGGTGCTGAGGATTGAACCTGGGCCGCGCACGTGCAAGGTGAGCGCTCTGCCGCTGAGCCACAACCCCAGCCCGAGAGATGAGCCTTTTATACAATAAATTGTATATCTTTCACTGCTTTCAAAATTATTTCTTTGCTTTTGACTTTTGATAAATTGGTTATAATGTGCCTTAACGTGGGCCTCTTTGAATTTGTCTTGCTTGAATTTCATTGAGATTCTTGGATATATGTATTCATGTCTTTCATCAAATTAAGTAAGTTTGGGGCCATTTCTTATTCAAAGAAACCATTCTCCTTTCTGTCTCTCCTGAGATTCCTACAATGCATATTATATACTCACTCATTCATTTTTTCACATGGGTCTCTTAGACTCCTTTGACTTTCTTTGAATCTTTTTTTTTTTTTTTTTTAAATCCTTTCACTCAGGCTACATAATTTTGGTTGTCCTCTCTACAAGTTTACTAATTCTCTTTTGTGTGTGCTCAAATCAGCTTTAGAATCCATCTAGTAAAATTTTCATTTTGATCATTATGCTTTTTGTCTCCACATTTCCTTTAATTTATATTTTATATGTTTTATTTCTTTTTCTATTTGTACTTTGTTCGTACATTTTTTCCTTAAATTTGCCCATATTCAAATGTATTTAGGTATTTGATTTTCTTTAGTGCAGTTATTTTAAGTCTTTCTCTAGGAGGTTTAACATTTACAATTTCTCAAGGATTAGTTCTGTTGATTTTTTTCCTTTGGGCTCTAAATTTCTGTTTCTTTGTGTCCATTGTGAGTTTTTGTTCTTCTTTTTTAAAACTAGACATTTTAATTTTATACTGTTAGCCTCTCTGGAAGCTGGGTTCTCTTCCTTTCCCAAGATTTTTTATTTCTTGTTTTTATTAATGCTTTGTGTGGGGTTATGTTTGGGTCATAATTTATTCTGAGGTGTAAAGTTAAGGTCTCCTAATGATTTTTATTATGACCTTGAATGTTTTTCTGGGCATATGTGATAACACTTTAAAATCTACTTTGTATATGGACACATTTGAATAGTGTACTGTTGTAATGGCTAGTTTCCTAAAAGGAAAAAGATAAAAATAAAGTGATAAATAAGGTGTTGACTTTTAAATTCCCTGGAAATCTCTATGGTCAGAGAGAGAGAAAGGCTTGCAATAATGGTGGCTTAACATTTTGCCTATAACTCCCCTATCAGAAAAGAAGTTAACAATTAGGGCACAAATTCTTTGTATTTGGAAGATTGGGTCCTTGTAGCCCACCCAGTTTCTCACAGGGTACATGCAAACTGCCTCAGGAATATGTGCACATCTTCTTGACATGTTATAAAGTGGAGGATGAGTAGAAATTCACATGATAGGAGCTGAAATTCACTGACGTTAGTGAAATTTCACCATCTATGCCTTCTGCTAGCTGTTGCAAATCTTGACTAGACTCCAGAATTCCAACAGTCACATCAGATAATTCATTATTGGACTTGATTAGATAAAAATTAGATTGCCGGTGCTGCTTACTTTGCCTTATTCTTTCTTGTTAACTGCAAAGGTTACTCTCTTCCTTCCTTCCTTCCTTCCTTCCTTTCTTTCTTTCTTTTTTTTTTTTTTTTTTTCTTCTTTTTCTACCAGGAATTGAACCCAGGGACACTCAACCACTAAGCCATACCCCCAAACACTTTTTTTGTTTATTTGAGACAGTGTTTTTCTAACTTGTTTAGGGCCTCTTATGTCCTCACTAAATTGTTAAAGCTGGCTTTGAATTTGTACACTTCCTGCCTCAGCCTCCTGAGCCACTGGGACTACAGGCATGCAAGGGCACATTTTAATGAATAAAAAAACTGAATTTCTAAACAACATTATTGGAATAAGTTATATCAAATTCAGGACTGAGATCTGGTGATTAGAAATTAATCAAGTAAAGAATGTGGACTGGACCTGAGTGGAAAGAAGTCAGTGCAAAAAGATGAAGGTGAAAGAAACATGGTGGATTTTAAAACTGGAAGTAAGTACAGGACAACTGGTTAGATTATGAGAAGAGGAAGGCCTTGTAAGTAAGTTGAAGAACTTTGAGAATTTATTATCCGTGATTAAGGCTTGTGTTTTCAAACTGATATTTGATTTATGCATCTATTCTTACCTGACCTTAGTTTCTGGCAGTAACAATCCTTGTCATTGACTTCTTGTGGCATTTTAGACCTTAATTGAGTCTACCTATATGTATTTCAATATTCCCTCATTTTCCTTGTTTCTTAGAACAAATCTGTTTGGTCTTTTGTCTTATTTGCATGTCCTTCTTATTTTAACTGTTGCAAAAATACCTGTTGATATTTGTTCTAGTTTCTTCTCTATGCTCTTGTATATTAAACCTTGTACTTCATTAGGCTTTGTGGTTTTAATTATAAGCTACATGTTGCACACACATAATTTATTTCCATACTAACCTTATATATTTAATTACCTCTTTTTCCTCTTCTCTTGGATGTTTTAAAGACATGTCAAATTCAACAAATCCAAATGTTAACTGTCATTTCCCCTCTGAAACAAAAGTTCTTTATCTCAAGATTTATCCATTTTTCTTAAACCAGAAATCTATAATTTAAGGGATATTTCAGATTGATCAGTGAAAAGCAAACTGTGTATCTAAAATTACAGGAGAGAAATATTAGAGGGTAATTTTGAGAATGTAGAAAAGTAGTTTATTTGAAAGATAATAATTGTTTATGACAAGTGTTTAGAATAAATGAAATAGGCTTAAATCATAGGCTGAGAGATTGCTTTCATTGTAATGAGCTGGAGAAAACTTTTTTTGGCTAACTTCACTCTACATTTTGAGTAAAGTTGACAAATTACAATGGTGTCACAATAAGTTTTCAAAATAAATTTTTGTGAGATATTTCAAAGAAATTTAGTTTGGAATTTTAATTGTAACTAAATTTCGTTAATGATTCTCTTTTCAAGTATTTTCCATAAGTAGCACAGACTATTTGTAAAAAGTAGGATGAATTTAGTTAAGAGACTCATTTTTCATTTATTTAGGTATAGAATTTTAAAGTGGTGCTTTCTAGCTATACATAAAGGTGAAATTCACTGAGTTATATTCATATATTTGTACAGAATAATTTGGTCAAATAAATAGAAGAAAGACTAGGAGTAGAGAGGTAGGGGAACAGGAGAGGTAAGAGAGGAGGAGAAGCAGTGATAATGGGGACTAAAATGGAGCAAATCATATTCCTTGCATATATGATTCTGTCAAAATGAACACTAGTAGTATGCACAAATATAATGTGATAATACACCTATTAAAAATAGAAGAGACTCAAAAACTTTAATACCAAATCATTGGGCAAAAAAAGAAAAGAAATGTGTACAGTTTAATATTATTTGTAGCTTTATTTTATCAGTGCCTTTTTTATTCATCTAAATCAAAATTTGTACAGTCATTTATTTACTACTTACTTTCATAAAATAAAAAAGTATGCCCCTTTTGATTGTGGTCGAATGCAACTTACACTTTGTAGTTTCTCAAAAAAAAAAAAAAAAAAAAGAGACATCCATGATGAGCCACTGAAACACTTAGTTTTAAGATATCCTATGTAGTTGAACTTTCAGGTTTATAAATTCCTTACAGAATATAAAATTCTTACTTCAAAACCTATCTAAGTATATTTTCATTAACAACCACTATCTAATACCTGATAACTTCACCATATAACATTGAAAAAATTGCTGTCCACACCCAAAGAATCAGAAAGCATTGAGTAGTTGTCACTCAAGAACATTTTTAGAAAAGGGAATCATACTTGTACAGACATTCTTATTGTTACCATGAATCATGAAATGATTAAAACACTGTTTGTTTCAGGGGTATACAAGAAGATTTGAAAACTGTTTTCTAAAAAAAAAAAATTGTTTATGTGTTTATAATTCTCTTAATCATACACAAACTTGCAGTCATTGTTCAAAAGTCTAGAAAACATGGAAAAATTACAAGTGTTGTAGAGATGGTGCTTATTGCCCTAATCCCTCAATCACTACCTCATTGCTGTCACTGAATCATTTCAGTATGCAATATAAATTCCATTAATACAATCAAATTATATTTTCAATTGCATTACATTTCAGAATGACCCATGTCTAGGAATGAAGGAAGAAAGAGTAAACAGTGAAAAAAATACACTCACGAATTAATCAAGAGTGTTAAATTAAAGATAATTATATTCCTTTCAGAGGAAGTTTTTTATATATTTCACATGAGATATTTCAGAAAATGAAGTTAGTCTATCAGCATGAAAACTAGTAACAACTCACTTAAAATCTTTAAACTATATCTAATGAACTGAACAATTATTATAGTATTCTTGAGAAATATAAGAAGTATTGTATTATCTGTAAAACTACTTAGAATACTATTCCTGAAAGCAACTTTCTAAGAATTTCAATGATGCTATTTTGTTGAGAACCAATCACAATTTTTCTTTCTTTCTTTTTATGTAATAATTTATTTATACTTATTTGACAGGTAAAATTATGTATATTTATTTATTGTGTCCATGATGTTTTGTCATAAGTTTACATTATGGTATAGCTGAATTGACCTATTTAACATATATGTCACATCAGATCACATATTTTATTGTCTGAACATTTAAAATCTGCTTTCAAAGCAATTTTTACTATATAACATATTATTATTAATTATGGTCACCATGCTGTACATTAGATTTCTCGAATTTATTTTTCCTATTCTTTAATTGACATCTCCCAACTTCTCACTCCAAAGTCTCAAGTAATCACCATCTTGTTATTTTTCTATGAGTTTCAGTAATTTAGAATTCTACATATAGTGATATCATACAGCGTTTTTGTTTTGAGCTTGCATTGTTTCACTTAACAAATATTCTTCAGATTCATCCATGATTTTATGCTATAATTTGCTTTTTTAAGACTAAGATATGTGTGTGTGTGTGTGTGTGTGTGTGTGTATCACAATTTTTAATCAGTTTGTCTATTGATGTATGCTTAGGTTGATTCCATATCTTGCCTATTATGAACAATGCTGCAATGAACATGGAAGTGCAGATCTCTTTGCCATACTGATTTCATATCTTCTGGATATATATCCAGTAGAGGAATTGCTGCATCAGATTATAGCTTTATTTTTGTTTTTTGAAGAACCTCTATACTCTTTTCTGATATGGCTATAATAATGTGTACTCCAAACAACAGTGTACAAGGGTTTTCTTTTTTCCATAATCTTGCCAATATGTATATTTCATCCTTTTGAAAATAGTCTTTTAGAAAGCTATGAGTTGATATGTCATTGTGGTTTTAATTTATATTTTCCTGGTGATTAATTATTTTGAGAATTTTTTCATGTATATATAGACCACTGGTATGTTCTGTGTTTTAGTCAGCTTTTTTGCCACTGTGACAAATCGACCTAACCAGAACAACTGAGAGGAGGAGGAGGAAAAGTTTATTTGGGGGCTCATGATTTCAGGGTTTCAGAGGTCTCAATTCACAGACAGCATCCTCAGCAGGCTCCATTCCTCAGGGCTTGATATAAGGCAAAGCATCATGGCAGAAGAGTGCAGTAGAGGGAAGCAGCTTACATGATCAGGAAGCAGAGAGAGATTTGTCTTGCCAGATACAAATACATATCCCAAAACCATGCCCCTAATGCCCGACCTCTTCCAGTCATGCCCCACCTGCCTTCAATTACCACTCAATTAATCCCATCAGGTAATCAATTCAATGATTGGTTTAAGGTTCTCCTAACCCAATTATTTCTTCTTTGAACCTTCTTGCATTGTCTCACACATGAGATTTTGGGGACAACTCACATCCAAATCATAACATTCTCTTTTGAGAATTTTTTATTTAGGTCCTTCATTAATTTTTAAGTCTCACTATTGAATTTCCAATATACTTTGATTACTAACCCCTTCTCAGACTGTGGTTTGCAAATATATTAACCAATTTTGTATGTTATCTCCTTACTTTGTTTCCTTTGCCAGGCAAATCTGTTTAGTTTGTTGTATGCCATTTTTCAATCTTTTTTTTTTTTTTTTTTTGGTTGTTGTTGTTGCTTTAGCAATCACATCCAAAACATTATTGCCCAGACCAATGTCACAGATCTTTTCAAGTTTTCTTCCAGTACTTTTACAGTTTTAAGTTTTACATGCAAATCTCAATTCATTTTGAATTGATTTTTATATACCATGTGAGAGGACGGCCTAAATATCATTTTTTTCTGCATGTGGAAATATAGCTTTTCCCATGACATTTATTGAAGAGATTGTTATTTTCCCATTGTTGGTTCCTGTAATCTTTGAAAAAAATCAATTATCCATAAATGTATGGATGTAATTCTGTTCCATTTTTCTATGGGTTCTATGGGTCTCTGTTCCATTGTTGTATGGGTTTGTTTAAATTCATGTACTATGTTGCTATGTACTGTGTACTACCTATAACTTTATGGTAGATTTTGGAATCAGGTTAAGTGATGCCCCAGATTTGTTCTGTTTATTCAAGATTGCTTTAGCTATATGGAGTCATTATGAATTTGGCTATTTTGTGATTGCATACAAATTTTAATTTTTTCTTATTTTTGTGGAATATCATGTAGGTATTTTTATGTGATCATATTAAAATTATATATCACTCTATGTAATGTGGGCATTTTTAACAATATTGATTCTTCTACCAAAGATCACAAGATATTTCCATTTTTGTATGTCTTCTTCAATTTCTTTTATCAATGTTTTATAGTTTCCATTGTATGGGAAAGTGGTAGTTTTTTGCCAAAAAGGGGAATATTTTTTATTGTGGTGGACAGCTTTCTAATATTGCCCAACATGCTCTAAATTTCAGCTAAATGACTGCTACAACAAATGCTACTTACATGTTTTACAGGACACGTATAAATATAATGCATATGTATTTATAAAACTTGTTTATTACAACAATATTCATGATAGCAAATCATTAGAAGCCTTCAGAACATCAATCAAAGGCTTAAGCCTAAACATATACTAATACATACTTACAGTGAAGTATTCTGAATATAGCAATAATTTTCAGGCTTTTATAAATAAAGAGTAAACATTTCATATAAAATAGCAATTATTAAAACGCACAAAAAGAAGCAAGACATTCTTAAAAATGGAAATGACGTCTGTTTGAACATGTGCACACAACACTTGTGTGTGTATGATTTCTTTCCTAGGAAATGAATCATTACTTAGTGGTTGAAGACCAGGAACTGAAAGCTGATTATATATTATTTATATAGCCTTACTGTTTGGAAAGATTTTATTCATACAAATCAATTAAATAAAAAAGCAAAATAGTATATTTTGGTTTATGTTTCTTAATTTCACATGACTATTTAGAAACAAGAGAGAACATAATTTGCAGAGAAATTCTGTATCCTGGAACTTTCTCATACAAGTAACATGAGCCTTGAGCAAAATCCAGGATAACACAATATAAAAAAATTAAGAATAATGGAAATGTTTTAATTGGTAAGAACAAAGATAAAATGTAAAATTTTCTCATTAGCACAAAATTTAAGTTTTGAATTTTGAAAATCAAGAGAAATAATTACACATTTTTCAAACATTTTGAATAATATGCAGACATTAAAGATGTGCAAAATACTACTTGAGAGATTTTTATTAGTTTGTGTTTTGCAGTGCTGAAGATTGCAAGCACTCTACCACTGAGTTACACCCTAAATCCAATAAATTAAAGTACACGAATTAACTAATAACATACAGATACATATTAGTTATTTTATGTCTATTGAAAATTAACTAATTTATTTTTATTTAATTAAACTACTTCTACTGATTTTTTTATTATAACCATGACATATCATTCATAAAGATTCAATAATCCAAAGATATACAGAGGATAATTTAAAATACCTATTATCTTTGTAATTTATTGATCTACTTTTATTTGGTATCTTTCTTTGCATGCAAAAATGCATATACATGTAAACATTCATGAGCTTTTGTTTACAATGGAATACTAAGACGAACATTTGACATCTTTTTACCTCCTGTCAATATAATGTGAAAATTGTTACATGCTAATAAATTCAGATAAACAACATTATATTTATGATTGCCTTGTTTTACATTGTTTAATGTTTGACCTATATAGTGATCTGGCTTCCACTGTTGAATTTATAGATTTTTCATGTATTTTCACTAATATGAACAGCATAAAAGGAAACATCCTGTTATAATTTCCTCTTCTTTTCTGATGACCATATTATACAAAAATAAAAAGAAAATTATATTATCCAAATTATAATTCATATCCATTAGTATAGGAGAAGTTTTGTATGGATTTTTTATAGATTGTATTTTAATTTTGAAACTGTGGAATCCTTGACAATCATTTGTTTTCAATTGATAATTTCATAAATATAACAATTTTTTGTAGCCAAATACAGTGAATTTTGGAAATTTTTCACAATATGAGAAATATGTTTGTGTTTTAATTGCACTACACAAAATTAAATACATTTATATTTAAATTATTCAGATTCTCTATCCTATTGATCATTTAGTACATTTATGCTTAATCCAAAAATGTTAAAATAATAAAATTACACAGAAATATTTTTATGTATTTTAAATGGAAGAAACTACATATAGGTTGTAATACCTAGAGAGTATTATAATAGTAAAAAGTAGTATAAAGACAAATTTGCAAGGTCTTTGTATTGTATAATCTCAATTTTGTGTCTATATCTAAAATTGAATTAGATGCCTCTTTAAACAGACAATCTGATTTATATATAAATTCACTTGCCTCTGAGTATTTAACAATTTAGCACTGGTGAGCCTATGAATGTAAGAGTATTTCCTGAGGCGAGAGAAATAATTATTTGAAAGAAGTAGAAGGAGCATCCCTCAGTGTTCATACTGGGCTGGGAATAGTGCCTGTTCCCACCAGATTGAAAAGCCTCATGATTTGAGCCTCACTGGTTAGAGAGTTCAGATGGGTCTTGTCTTAATTGTGAAGAGTAATGGGCCCTAGACTAAGAACTGCTCTGTTCCCTTACAAAACAAAAATAAGACTCAATCTAAATGATCCACACTTTTCCCAAGTAAATTAACTACATTTGGAATAAAGCTTGAGAGAAAGAAGGGGAGGGGAAAGACATATATATATGCTCCTAGCAGCTATCCTGAAAATATCTCTAAAATTAACAAAACTCATATGTCTATTTATATTAAAGTAAATTAATAAATTATGGTACATTTATATATTGGAATAACACATAGATATGAAAGCAAATAAAAATGCCCATCTTGAACACAGAGACTAATCTCAAAATGTCATCAAGTATGGTTCTATTTAATGAAGGTTGAAAGAGTAAAGCCACTTTAGGACAGTAGAAATCAGAATACTGGGTACATTTAGAGGGTACTTGCTTTAAGAGACAAGATAGTAAAACTTTAATTCTTGATAAGATTTGGGTGGTCTGAGTGTAATCACCATGCTAATTCATGAAACTTATATTAATGCTACTTGTACATCTATGTACCTGTACCATATAACTCAATATAACAGAGTGGAAAAACTAAAGAGGGCCCCCTGCCCACATGCACATGATGAGAAAAAGAAGAAATAAATATGTAACACCAAGACAATTGAGGTTATAACTGGTTTAGGAAACCATAAATACTCTGATGCAGCTGAATTCAAAGGTATTTCTAGAGATGGGAGAGAGGTGGAAAAGCCCACATACTCACTGAAAATGAAAAAATGAAAGAATATTCTAGCACCAGGAATTGAATCGAAAGATCTTTAAATTTTTAATAGATTTTTTTTTGTTTGCATAATGCAGAAGACACTCAGTAGACACTTTTTGATTTTTGAAGTTGCTTAAAAATTTGTCAACCTGCAGACATATAAGATTTATTCCTGGGCTAAGCATACTGATAGTCTCTATGATAATAAACCTAGGAAATTTTCTCTAAATTTTTTATGTCACCAATTATATTTTTATTTCTGTGTCGTTTTTCTATATTATGTATCATTCATGTCTTTCTATACTTTCATATTTTAGATAACAAATGAAATACCATACTTCATATAGTTCCTGTTGAAGAGTCAGGGTTATCTAAAATTGTTCAGTATTTTATTTAGTTTCTCAGGTTAAGATAGATGATTGTTAACTTTTGACAGGCCAGAATTTGGGGAGGAAAAACCATCTGGTTTTAAAAAACGAATTAAATTAACATCTAAGCCACTCTACATACATTTCAGGACATGTCTATCAGTAGATCTATTTGCATTGCACTTGCTCAACTCATAATAGTCTCTAGCACAATGTAAATTGCAGTCTTGGAATTGATTAACAACTCTGTTCTATTTCTGAGGCTCTTGTGCTAATGCTTGACCTTAAAGTTTCAACAGTCCATGCTTTTTATTTCTGTCTCTACAGAATAAGCTAGATGAGTATTCTACTGACTTTTCCTTTAGGGAAGAGGAAGTTCTGTCATTTTCCTTCAGCAATTAAAAAGTGTATTTTTTTTCTTTTCCCTCATCCATATCAATTACATTCAACTGATTTTTGTGATTACTTTCTCAAAAATTTGCTCCCCAGCATTTAGTAGCATGCTATTATTGTAAAAATCTGATTATGAGTTGATATTAATGCTATTAATGTTATTTATTTTGACTGAATTACATATTTATCACCCACTATCACTGCCATGCAGTCTTTCTCTAACACATTCATACACATACTGATACACAATTTATGATTGTTTCAGTTTAAATCTGTATTAGAATATTTTAAAATAGTCTACATCAGTGTGAAATATATCTTTATATGGTGTTTAACAATATGCTTCCAGAGTATCATTTGTACTTTCTATTCTATTTAGATGATTATACAAAACTCTGAATGCTGAAGTAATATTTTGATATGTCCTATAAATAGTGAAACTATAAAAGGAATTGAACTTTCATGTAGAACTTGTGATCAGCATTTATTAATGTTCTTTTGTCTGACCCTGTAACTTAGAGTGGTGCTTCTAGGAATTTTGATACTGGGAGTATACTCAAAATTGACAAAGATGTTACTGGGGTGCTGTTGTGTCCTGTGGAACCATCATCTGAGTCAATGCTGTGAACACAGTTGTGTATTTTAAATTCAGTGACATTTCTGTCCCCACCCAACAGGCATTTTCCAGGGATTACTCTTTTTACCCCCATAAAAAAACATTCAATGTTTGAGTGAAAAATTGTGAGTCCAGTTCAATTTTCTACCCAACTCCTTGCCCCATTTTTTCCTATTAATGATAACGGTATTCTCTCAGTACCTCTTCTTCAGCACTTCTCTATGAAATAGTGATGTTTTCCCTTCTGGCCTTGTAAATTGTGCTTTACTGCTTATTTACATTTTTGTTAAAAATAATAACTGACATTATCCAAACATGGTAATTGTAATACAGAGAAAAATGTTGACAATGTTGTAACTAGATCTTGCATTCCAAAACATCAAATAATCAAGTCATTTAAAAATATTTTTTCAGCATTATATATTTTTTTGGAAATGGGATAAGAGTCTGTTGGATGTAAACTATTTGTTTTCTACAGTCATATCTATTTAGTGGAGTGGACACATACTCTACTTCCAAATATGGAGTAATCTTATCAGAAACTGATTAGAAACAATCACAAAGTCCAGAGATATATTTTGCAATAATATTTCTGTATTCTTACCATGTAGTATTTTTTAGTACCACAGGCTCAAAGAGTGATTAAGGATATTGTGTGATGTTCGGCTTTCCTATTTTTGCCTACCCCTGTGCCTCGCTGTTCTCCCTCCTGAAACCCTGGTTAGATGGAAGCTAAGCCCTTAGATCTCATCCTACCAAATTCTCTCCAAAATAATCTCATGATTTTACCCTTCAGTTCTTTACTAGGTATCTTTATTTCGAGTGTGGGGTGTGTGTGTGTGTGTGTGTGTGTCCACCGTTAGGAAAAATTCTAAGTATTACTGGACAAAAAGACCCTTCTTCACCTAAATGAGTCAGAAGAATAATAATGTAGGGGTGAAGAACAAAGTGGGAGGGCACGCTCAGGCAAATGCCTGCTTTTTTCATAGTTCCTGGCAACCTCTTAATCTCATCCAGTACTGCACCGGAGAGCTGCTCAGCAGGACAGCTTCATGCAGCATTTCTTCCTTTTTGTCTGATACTCATCAGCTACTTTCTCTGAATTATTAGTTCAATACACAAAACCCAGCATTTAATATTGAGTCATTTATTCTTATATTAATACAAGAAAACAGTGAAAAAAATTAAAATTACTTTAACAGATTTAGGTGGCAATAATTTTCCTTTGGGGATTATTTTCTAGTTTATACAACAGAAATGTCTATGTATTCATATTTGTACCTAAATTTTCCCCCGTGGTTGGTTATCCATACTTTATTTTATGGGATCAAGAAACAAGAGATGATTCTGAGAAAGATTATGTGTGTGTGTGTATATATACATATACATATATACATATATATATACATATAATATACATATATATACACATTATATGTATATTATATCTTAAAGAAAGCAACCTCCAGAGATAAAATTTTATACAATGTTTTAAAATGTACTTTGCATTTGCTACTATTCCTCACCCAAAAGTTTTCATGTAGTATATTGATATTTGCATGTTAAAAAAGTCACTTATCCTGACTGTCCACTGAATTTTTAGAAGACCATTGGTAAAACAATTGCTTTTGTCTTTGAAAACAAATTTATTCTGTGGAAACTTCTTACTCTGTATTTTTTTTTTTTTGTGGGGGTTATACCAATAATTGAACTAAGGGGCACTCAACCACTGAACCACACCTCTAGTCCTATTTTGTATTTTATTTGGAGACAGGGTCTCACTGAGTTGCTTAGCATCTCACAGTTGTTGAGGCTGGCTTTGAACTTGCTATCAACTTGCCTCAGCCTCCAGAGCTGCTGGGATTACAGGTGTGTGCCACAGCACCTGGCCACTGTAGAGTTTTATAAAATCCCAGCAACAAGGAGTGGGGTGCAAAGAGGAGTAGAAGTTTAAACACTGTTCAGCACTTAGATGTGCAGCTTAAATTACTGGTGTAGATACACAGCCTTGTTTTCTTCTCCAGTTTTTAGGTGAGGGAACTTTCCTGATTAATTTTAGAACAACCACCAAATAAATGTACAAACCTGTTTTTGAAAAGTCTTAAAAATTTTAAAGTACATATAACATGGCCCTATTATTACAATGGTGAATATTTTCTTCATTATTACTATATTACCATCTTTAATGACTCTCTTTTTGAAACTGAAACCTTTCATAAAATGATTAATTAGATGTTATGTTTTGAAATAAAGTTGTATTTTTCATAGTTATTTAACAACACTGAATGTGCTTCTGCTGTGTTTTCTCAATTGTGGAGCAGATTATTTCAGGGAAGAAAAAAGTGCTTGATCCTGACACTACATGCATCCTTAATATATCTATATCTCTCTATTATTTGAAAGAAAATTTCTTTAACATATTATTTAATTTAAACCATATTTTTCAAAATAAAATAAGCTAATTACTATTAGTGTTAAGCATATACTGATTTTTGTTTTGAATGGTGAGTACTGGGGTTTGAACTCTGGGGCACTTGACCACTGAACCACATCCCCAGCCCATTTTTGTATTTTATTTAGAGACAGGGTCTCATTGAGTGGCTTAGCACCTCACCATTCCTGAGTCTGGCTTTGAATTCACGATCCTCCTGTCTCAGCCTCCCAAGCTGCTGGAATTACGGGCAGGTGCCATGGTGCCTAGGTATATAGTGATTTTTAATTGATGCTCTTTGCATTGGCCTAATACTCCCCATGATATCTCATTATATTTTAAAGGCATTTTTTACTGGGTGAGAAAGCTGGTTAAAAACAGGCATTCAGGACCTCTTTAGTTTTATTAAAAAATACTTGCCAGATACATAAACCATCTTCAGTTTAGTTCTATCATCAATAAGTGGGGATAACTTCTCTTGTGTTGTTAAGGGAATTAAAAGAGATAATAGTTATAAACATTAATCATGTAGTAGATACTTTATAAGAGTACAGTATATAAAGTTAAATAAAAATATTTATTAACAATTGAGCTATAAGGCATTTAAATCTATTTTTCCACTTAGCTATTTTAGCAATAAATGATCAATTAATATTTCTGATTCTAATGTTTCTCACCTGTCAAGAGGATCATATGTCTGTCTTAAGTGTTCTAAAAATACTAAATGAGCACTTTTGTATTGTACAATTTTGAACGAGATAGTTTGGACCTCACTTTGAATTGTAGACAACAAAAGAACCAGCATTTACTTAGAAATATCAAGAAAATGAACAAGTAGCAAACCATGAATTGGAGACAAATGTAGACAGGGAAGTGATCACAGCATTTAAGGTCACTTTTCTTTCTTGGAGTAATTTTAAGGTTCGAGAGCATTTCATTAAGGGTCTGAGATAAAGGGTACAAAGAACTTTTGGTTGCCTCACCAGGAAGAACAACAGTATTCCAGGACCCACCCAGATGTATGTCTTTATGTTGAGACTCAAAACATCCTCTTCAGAACATGGGTAACGTGGAAATATTGTGTTTCCTGCAGGAACTTCTTCTCAGCTTCCAATTACATCATTTCTAAAGTTATGCTGTTTCTTCTCTGGAGGAAAATAACATTATTGTTGTTCTAAATTTATTTTTATACACACTACAAAAACAATGTATGTCACAAAACCAAATGCACCCACCCACATAAAAAAGGGAGAAAACATGGATTAAAACAGAAAAAAAGCAGATAATTTTAGCAAAAATAAAGGATTTGTTACTTAAATATTTAATATACAAGGTGATAGAACGATTTTCTTGGGGTTTAGAATTACTTCAGTTTGTTGGGTATTTATTTTCCCCTTCAATTTATTATGTAAAAATGTTGACAACAGAAGACCTTTCTTGAAGTGCACATTTTTAGATTCTATAGTTCTATGATTCATGTATATATATACATATATGTATGTGTGTGCGTGTATATATATATCACAATGAATCTCTTAAAAACTTTTAATTTCTTGCTTAATTACTCTATGAGTTAAAAGTTTTTTTTTCTTCACACATTTTATTATTTTAAGCAATAATTTTTAGAAAATTATCATGCCTTATTTTTCTTGAATTTTTATCCTTATAATATTGACCTAGACTATAGAATCACCAACACTGTTGAACTTTAAGGAAAATTTTAAAATATTCAAGTATTTAGGGTAAAAGAGAAAGTAAATTTACTTTAAGTAAAAACAAAATGAAATGTTTATCACAGAGTAATAATTTCTACCAGAATCAAAGGTGTAACATACCTAAGATATGCAAAGAGAAAATATATGAGCCAAGGATTTTATATCTACATAGGTGAACTTTAATTGTAAATGTCTCAATCAACCTCTCATGAACATGCAAGGCCTTATGAAATGTTGATTCATTGTCCTTCTCAAGGAGTTTAAGAACACACATAATATGAAAAAAAGTTGCTAGAATGGCAACAATATGAGGATTAATCATGAGCTTTAAACATAGATTTACATATGAAACTAAGGTGAGATAGCAGTTGAGTCAGAAAACACAGTATACAATCGTATATATCGCTCTTAGATGCATTTCAAGAATCAACAATTCAGGGTTATCTGTTAATTTGATTTTGATGAATGAAAGTTACAAAACATGAGTGCAGAATTTGGTAATAATGCAAAAGCACAATAATTTTACTCTTAATGTTACATGTACCAATTGGATATCACTAAATATGATCAAATAAGATGTTTGTAAATAGATTCAGAAGGAAAAAAGGAGGTCATTAGGTAATCTGACATTTATAAAACAAAAATTTTAAATAAGATCAGTTAAAGAGGGAATAAGGGTGATGCATAGATAATACCATAGATGTCAGCATTAGAAAAAAAGAAAGATGCTCATAAGAACTAAAAGGTATAAACAGAGAGAGAAAATACATTTTACTATGTAGTGAAATATTTGCCTATCTATATATCTGTATGATATTTTAAAACACAGACTAAAATATAAGGTTAATAAAACAAATTGTTTCCTACTGAAAAAGAGAGGAAAAATGTGGTTTCAGGAATAGATTTCCTCAGATATCTTTTTTTTTTTTTTTTTTTTTTTTTTTGTACTGGAGATTGAACTCAGGGCACTTGACCACTGGGCCACATCCCCAGCCCTTTTTTGTATATTATTAGAGACAGGGTCTGACTGAGTTCCTAAGTGCCTCGCCATTGCTGAGGCTGGCTTTGAACTCTAGATCCTCCTGCCTCAGCCTCCCAAGTGCTTGGATTACAGGCATGCACCCCCGCTCCTGGCCTCCTCAGATATCTTTAATTTTCTAGATTCCACTTTAAAACTGGAAAATATTTTATATAATTTTAGAAAATAAATAACTATCTCTAAAACCAGATGTGAAATAAGAAGCGTGCCTTTACATCCAGTTAGTGTCATCAGCACATTGTGGAGGCTTATTCAAAGTGACCTTGAAACATAAAATTGGGCTCCACATACCTGGCAAAAATGTCTTTAAAAATTATCATCAAAAATAGTTAAAACCACTTTCACTAGTAATAATTTTATTTTCTAAGAGTGAAACAATGATTTTGTAAAATAAATTGAAGAATACTTAATTTGGTATAATTGGAACAATTGAGAATGGCTTTTCATCAAGAGACAATAGCTCTATCTAGCAACCTATCTATGTATCTACTCAAAGAACATAATTAACAGCCCTGTTGTTATATATCATCTTTCCTATTTCTCCCAGTTTTCAATGAAAAACACCATGAAAAACTCAGTAACCAGTATGGTTTTGAGCACCATATTATTTTCTTTGAAATAAATCTAGGGTTTCTTGGAGGAATCATTGATTACAGGTCTGGGTCAAGGGATGTAAAAAAGTGTTAAACAGAAAATCAAGACATTCAGTTTTTAGCAGGGTCATGTCAAATACTGAAGACATTATAGTATCAAATACTTACATGAGAAAAAAAAGAGGGTACTCAAATTAGTAATCTAAGCTTTCCCCATAAGAAAGAATCAAATACTTATATTATAGCATCAAACACTTACATGAGAAAAAAAAAGAGAATACTCAAATTAGTAATCTAAGCTTTCCCCATAAGAAAAGAAAAAGAGAGAGAGGAAAAAAATGACTTATTCATAAATCAAACAGAAGGAATATAATATTAAAAGTAAGACCAGAAATTGATGTAATAGTAACAAAAATTAAGGAGAATTATTTAAACCAACTTTTAAAATAAATCAACGTAATTGTCAAACTTATAAATCAACGTAATTGACAAACTTATAATCACATTTTACCTACCTTAGACATGGAGTAGAGGACATCATAAAAGATGAGATGATGGAATTATTCTATATGGAACAAGCATTGTGGATACATGGTCCAATGGATTTGTCAAAATTCATAAAGCTGCACATCACAAAGAGTGTACAATGGCATGTGAAATTGAAAGAAAGAAGGAAGGAAGGAAAGAAGGAAGGAAGGAAAAGGAAAGAAAGGAAGATTGTTTCAGAAAATAAGGAGGAAGAGTAAAGACCCAAATGAAATGCATATATGAAGAATTGAATTATAAATGAAATTTATTTAAAACACTTGAGGAAAAGAGAATTTCACCCAAGTTCCTTTGAAAATAATGTATTGAATTGATAGAGTGAGGCTAAAGGAAAGAAATAACGCCAGCTGAGAATATTGTTTTGCACAAGGCTTTGGAGTATGTATGCATGGGTTATTATAGACATATTTAGTATTGAGATCTCAGTAGCTTATTAGTAATACTTTTATATTTTAAAATATGAAACCAGGAATTATTCAATTAAAAGTAAAAATAAGAGGTATTTCTCAAGAAAATTCATAGTACATACACATTTAAGGATGCTATTTCAACATGGCGAATAATAATTCCACTTAGAAGGTAAGAAATGCAAGAAACAATAAAGATTAACAAAAATGGTTACATTTGGGTGTGTTTAAATTAGGTTTGACTCTCTATTTAGAAAGGAATAAATATAATTAAAGAGAACCAACTTCTTTAGATCTTCCAGGCATCTAAAAATGAGGTTAAATGACCAGTCAGTGTTATAGCTAGATAAGTCATTTTGTATGTTGTGATCTTTAGGGTAGTCACTTGAAGAATGTCAAAGCAATATTTAATAAACAAGCCAAAAACTTTAAAAAACTAGAAAGATCAAATTTCATAATCCAAGTGAAATAAGAAAAGCAAAGATAATAAAAATAACATGGAGTAACTGTGGAAATTAATAGTGATTCATAAAAACACTCATTTAAACATGTATATATCAGAGAATCATTAAACATAACTGAACTGAATGTACAAATTAAAAGTCAAGGATAGAAAAGAATGAATAATTACCAAAACTCATGCTGTGTAAAAATGACACATTGAAAACAATACTGCTCAAAGTAAATGGATATAAAATATATAGCACAATATTATAAAACTGGAGTAATTATATCAATGTGCAAAGTAGATGGTAAGACAAAATAGATGATTAAAAAAAATTCATACATATCATGTGTCATATAATTTACTTTAAAATGCATCAAAGCAAAAATTCAAAGAAACTAAAAGATAAAATAAGCACCAATGATTGGAGAATTTTAAAAATATTACATAAGTAAAGAGACAGAAAATGCCAATAAAAATCTCCAAAACTAAAAATAATGGATAGACACAGATCAGTGCACCAAAAAAGAATAGTTTTAAAGTTCACAAAGAACATTTAAAAATTTTACTATGGACTAGAACATTAATATCATCACAAATAATTTAGATCATATAACCTTTTCACAGATTAATATTCGTATTACTTATAAATTTTAAAAACTACAAATATTGTTGATGTGATTTTAAATATATAAATGTTCTTATAAATGAGTCAAAGACAGTGGCATGCAAATAAGAATGTATTATAATCAAACAAAATTGTTAACTTTGTTGATCAAATTTTATAGAATAAAACTAATAAAAAAGTTTTCCAAAAATTGAAGAACAGCAGCCAGTTTCCTGATCAATTCATGAGGCCAACATAAATGAGAATATGTTTACTTTGAAATAAAAATGAATTACAAAGACAAATTCTGAAAAAAGTAAGCTAGAGCCCATTTAAAAAAATGCTTTAAGAAATATGTGGCACAACAGTTAGTAGTAGAGCTATATAATAAACATAGGGACAGACATTCAATAAATAGTAAATAAGAATAAAACAACCACAGCGCAAAAAAAAAAAATATTTTCCTTTTAGATGCAAATAAAATTTGTGAAAATCATTCTGACACTGATAAAAGAAAAATAACAGAAAATAATCACCATCAAAAAACTAAAACTACAGATTCAACAGCTATTAAAAATGCCTGAAGGATATTATGACTGACATTATATCAATATATTAGAAAAGTTAGATGACATGAACTAAACTCTAAAAGCTATAGCATATAAAATGGATATAAGGAAAATGAAAAGTATGAATAGCTTTATAACAATTAAAATAGAATTTGTTTTTTTACATATTTCCTCAAAAGTAACTGTAGGCCCAAATAGCTCTAATAATTATATCAAACATGTAAGAAGATGTAGCTCAAATCCCACTAAAACTTTCAATGTATTTCCAGAAACAAGAACATAAAATGCTTAACAAAATAAAGACACACAGTTAGCTGTAAATCATCTCAATTAATTTGAAAGAATTAAAATCTTACAGAATACTTTCCTTGAACAGGAGATAATTGAATTAAATAAGTAAATTGAAAAACTCAATATGTTTGTGTAGTCAGTTTCTAAATAAACTGTTGTCTATGGAGATGGTGATGGTGTCGTCAAGCCAGAAAAATGAAGAAAAAATGTGTACTGAAAGATACTGAAATTGAAAATATATAAATGCATATGGAGTCCACACAAATTTACAATTACAGAGAAATTTTTAACTTTAAATATTTACAGTAGAAATAAGGAATAATTTAAAATCAATGCCCTGAGATTTTCCCTAAGAAAGTGGAAAATAATGAATTAAAAAAAATTAAAAAATAAAAAGAAGAAAAAGAAAGGGAATATGAATGTGAAAAAAAAATCAAATCTGAAAGTAAAAAGTAAAGAATATGTTTGCTAAATCAAAAGTTTGTTGTTAAGAAAGAGTAATACAATTGGAAAAATTTAGTAATAGTGATTGACAAAATAGATAATAGAGAACCTAAGTTTGGATTGCCAAGAGAAAGGCCCACAGTTCTTAAATAACATTAAAAAAACATTATGAATAGCTTTATGCCAATAAGCATTTCACTCAGGTAAAGTAAGTTCATTGAAAAATATAGCTTAATAAAATGGAGTCAAAATGAAATAGGATATAAATAGCCTAAAACTAACTAATGAATTAATCCCAAATCAAAATTCAAAGCCCAAATTATTATTTAATTGGCAAATTCTACAAACATGTAAGAATAAACAAATCAACTTCAGTCTCCTAAAAAATAAAGAATACATACTATCCAAAGTATATATTTTATGAGGACAACACAATCATCATATCAAAACTCAACATTATTATGACTGGAGAAACCTGGGTAAAAAAAATATGTAAGATCTCTGTATTATTTCTAATAATTTTGTGTGAATCTAATTATCTAAAAAGCAAACAAAAAATTAAGTGTTTCTAAGAAGATACATGTTAGTTTTAACAAAAAAGAAATTTAGGAAATTTGCATAACATGTTTACAAGACTTGCTAGAAGAGGATTCAAGATGGAGGGCTAGACTAAGGCTGCATTCCCGGTTGCTCAGGATTTAAACAGTGGGCGTACTGCTTCTCAGTGAGGTAGGTGAAAGAGGGATTTCATTAAAATTCCATACTGGACAATCAGAGTGTCTTAGAAAATGAAATTTGAGTGATGAAACATGAAGAAAGAGTACAGTGGAGTAAATCCAGTTTGCAACCGCAGCAGCAGTGGTAGCAGCTCTAGCTCACCACAGAGAGAGAGAGAGAACACACAGAGAAGCAGATTTGGTACAGTAAAATCTGAATTCAGAAAAGCATCCTGAACTTAGCTGATCCAGAGTCTGTACTGTGCAATGGTGCTTGAAAAGTCCTATCTGTTCCTCAAGTGGCCACAGAGAGCTGAGGTGGGAGCCATCTTGAGGGCACCATGCTGCAGTTGCTGCTGTGAAGCTGGGAGATCATAGCAAACACTCTAGGAAGGAGTTTCTGTGTGGCCTAGGGCATACCTGGCAGAATGTGAGTTAAACAGTCACACAGAGATTGTACCCAGGGAGGTTCTTGGACAAATGAAAGGAAGCCCAACTGTTTCTCCTTTGATTCTGGCAGTTCACATGACCGACCACCTGAAGCAGATTGGGGATCTGAACAAGCAGGTGAGAATCACTCAGGGACTAAACCTGGGAAGGAAGTGTTGATGGAGTGCAGAGTGTGCAAGATTAGCTGCTCCGACTCCCAAGTAGAATTCCTGGGAGGTTCCTGAGATCCAGACTCCCCAGTGAGATCAGCAACTGCCAGGCTAGTGGTGTGTTGGTCTAATTTATTCAGAGAAGATACAACTCAGCAAAGCTCCTGGGGCCTGAATAGATATCTAAGGTCCACTTCCTGGAACTACCCTCAAAGAACTCTGCCGCAGTACACCCTGGAAATACATCAATCTAGTCTGTGTAGATAAACTCCAACTAAAACTATTTCCCCTTCCATCCTACCTCATTTGGATGAAAAGGGAAGCTGAGTAATTTTTCAAACAGGTTCAGTCTTAGGCCACCCCCAACTGGCAACTCAGAGAGCAATACAAAAAGAGGAAGGGGTTAACAATTCCCAGCCCTCCATCTCACTTTCAGTACACATCTCAAGAAGAAATGTAAAGAAAATCAGGCATAGACAGATTGTTCATTCTTTTTTATTAGTTTGACCTTCTTGTTGGAAAGGATTTCCTCATTTTTTCATTACAAATCTTTTCCTGTATGTATTGTGTGTGTATTTGTGTTTTTGTTCTTGCTGTGTCAATAGGTTCAAGGACATATATGTATATGTATATTTTATCTCTTATTTTTAGTATTTTTAGTATAGTTAATTTTCCTTGTCATATATTTTGAGGGTTAGGGTTTTTGGTTTGTATATTTTGGTTTTGTTCTGTATTGCTTTTATTTTTTTTTTTCTGTTGTTTCTCTTTCTCTCTTTTCTTCTATTACTGGTAACCAAATTCTATTGCTCTGTGTTCCTCTTTTCCTTTATTTTGTCTGGTCTATTTTTTCTCCTACTTCTTTTTAAGCATCAACTGATACATCTCATTCTGCATTCTCTACATTCACTTCTTGAAATTGTAAACTACTTTCTACCTTCCTAGCACATTTTATTTTCTCTTAATGAAATGTATTTTTACCATATTTTGGAATTAGCTGATTTATATAATAACTCTTGCCCCTGCAATTAATGATGGCGGTATTATTACTGCTGTGGATGGCATTTTTGACACCTGCTGTTTGCTTAAAAGCCAGATCTGTTGACTCTTGCTGACCCCATAAATCCTATATTCTATGGTAATAAACATTAATAAACATTGTCAATGTTATAGAGGACCTGGGTATTTAATTTAATGCTGTACATTGTATGCAAAGGTTGTTGCTGTTGTTTGTTTCCCCCTATTCTGTGGTGTGACAAAAACTCAAACTAACAATCAGGTCCCAAGTAGAAGTGGATAGCATTCAGAACCCTGAAATGATAAGATCAAAAGAGAACTCTGCAGGACACACTATAATTAAAATACCTAACATACAGATTGAAGATAGAATTTTAAAAGCCTCAAGAGGAAAATGTCAGGTCACATTTAGAGGCAACCTTACCAGAGTCACTTCCAAGTTCTCAGCACAAACTCTAAAAGCCAGAACAGCTTGGAATGATGTATTCCAAATTCTGGAAAAAAAAAAAAAAAAAAGTAACTGTTAAACAAGGGTCCTATATCCACAAAAGCTATCCTTGAAAATTAAAGAGAAATACAATTCTTCTAAGATAAGCAGAAACTACAAGAATTCATGAGTTCTAAACTGGCCCTACTGAATATACTTAAGAAAATAAGCTATACAAAAGGAAAAAAAACAAAGCAAAACAAAACAAAAAACACCAAACCCCAGTGTTCACAAACAAATCTCATTTGAAGAATAGTTAAGCAAATGAGAAACAGGATCTAATTAAGCATGATAAATAAATCAAAACCTAGGAATAAACATCTCTCTATAGTAACATAAATATAAATGGCATGAACTCTAAAATAAAACGACATAGGCTGGAAGAATGGGTTAAAAAAACAAGCCTCGAGTATATATTGTTTGCAAGAGATGTGCCTTACAAAGACTACCACAAGCTGAAAGTGGAAGTATGGAAATTGATATGCCATGAAAATGGAGCCTGAAAACAAGTGAGAGAGAGTAGCTATGCTCATATCTGACAAAGCAGACTTCAAACCAACATTAATCAGAAGACAAAAACAATCGCACTTCATATTGGTAAAAGAAACAATCCACAATTTAGATATACCAATAGTAAATATTTATGCCCTGAACATGGGTGCAATTAATTACATAATACAGACACTACTCCAATTGAAGCCTCAAATAGACCCCAGTACAATACTAGATGAGTTCAACACATGTCCCTCACCAATGGATAGTTCATCCAGATATAAATTTAATAAGGACTCTTTGGACCTGAAAAAATATTATAAATCAAATAGGCATAACAGACATCTTTAGAATGTTTCATTCAACATAAACTGAATACACATTCCTCTCATCAGCTCATGAGATCTGCTCCAAAACAGACCATTTTTTAGGCTACAAAGTAGCTCTTAGTATATACAATAAAAAAAAAAATACCATTTCTTTCATCTTACTAGAAGATAATTGAAAGAAATTAAAAATCAACATTTCAAAAGCATATAGAAACTGTACAAACACATGAAGATTAAACAATACATACTTGAATGATGAAGGAGTGATAGAATAAATCAAGGAAGAAATCTGAAAATTCTTAGATTCAAATGACAATAGTGATAAAACATAGCACAACCTCTGGGACACTATGAATGCAATTTCAAGAGGAAAATTTATAACTATGAATGCCTACATAAAATAAATCCGATGTACTGCTCAGTGCAGCCTGACATCATGGAGTGGGCACCTGTCAGGAGAGGATTCAAACAGCTTCAGCAGTGAGTTGTGCCAACAGGCTCAGGCTCCCCACATAGATTCCAGCCAAGGACAAGTCTAGATCCACAACGACTCCCCTCTGCCACAGACATCAGAGACTCTTTCACTAGGACACTTTCCTCTGCTCTACTCTTCAAGGCCTTCCTCCTGGCATATGAAATAACAGATACGGTTCTTAATACATTTCTGTTTCTCACAAAAATTGTATAATAAAATTGAGATTCACAATTTTTTTTTTTGCTTTGTTCTAAAAGGCAGGTTAAAAATAGAAGAGAAAATTGAAAAGAAAAAACAAAAATGGAGGCCTTAGGGCAAGGGCAGGAACACAGCAGCCATCCTATCCAAGGCCTGGACCAGTGGGTCTCCCTCTGCTATTCAGTGTAGATGGAGACTTGCAAGCCTTGAGCCAGTGTAGATGGGGACTCGCTCCCTGTGAACTAGTGTAGATGGAGATTTTCTCTTTGAGCCAGTACAGACTTGATTTCATATGAGCAAATGGTGGCAAAGAATCCCTCTCCCAGTCTTCAGGCCCCTCCCTGAGGTGTGTGGAAAGGGTGGGTAGCAGCTATTGGAGAAGACACGTGTCAAGGCACTGGACACTCCAGAGTGTTCTGTGGTATCATCTCCATATTTTCATTTGCACACAAGGGAGAGGTGGGTCAGTGGGCAGGGGTGGGCTTACCAGCAGCAGTGGCTGGGTGCTTCACCATATGCCACGCAGCCTTTGTAGCCCAAGTCTCCTCTTGGTCACTGCTAGAGGTCACAGAGGGACTGGAGATGTTAAATCATCTTAGGGTTGCTACTTACATCAAAGCCAAGTGCACCCACGTGGAATTGCTCTTCTCTTTGGGTTCTAGGGACCCTGAATTTTGTAAAGTGAAGTGTGCACCAACAAAGAGGAAGAAACCCTCAGGTCAGCCAGGATGCACATTTAAGCCCTGGCATCTCCTCAGGGCTGGGACTGGCAAAACTGCTCTGGCAGTTTGTTCCTGCCCTATCCCTTAGTGGGCAGAAATGGAAACCTTACAACCTTACAAACAAATAAACAAAAAAAGTATGTGCCATTTGTCATTTTAATTGTTTGCCACTTCCTAGAAGGGCCTATAGACTTGTAAAATTATGAGCAGCTTAGAAGTTTCTAAAAAATAGTCTTTGAGTAGAGTAAGGTCCTGCTCCTACTATGAGAAGGCTCTCACTGACCATTATCAGGTCCTGAGGGCCACTGGGGAGGGGAGCTTTGGAAGGTGGTACTAGCCTGCCATTTCCTGACTAGGGCAGAGGTGGTGGTGAAAGTTATGCGTTATGTGGAAGACAGAGGAAAATGAGTCCATGCTATGTGAAAGGGATTGGTTGATGGCCCTGGAACACCAAAACATGATCAAGCCATCATGACCATGATGTTCGACCTGGGTTATGACCCCTACCATGCCTGGTTGTCCCTGGCAAATCATCAGTTTGATGAGGCCATGGCCTGTGTGCTCTGGGCGAAGCCTGTGTGCAATGGGGTGATTGGGCCTTGCCAGGCCCTGTAGTGGATCCTCTCAGTGTCTGCCCTGACAAGTGCACCAGTGAGACTGCCCTTGCCTTGCCCTGTGAGCCCCAACAGCCACGTCGTCAGGGCAGAAGGATGCTGCACGTGCCAGCTTGCCTGTCCTTCCTCTCCGCTTGCTCCATGTGAAGACACCCCCTTCCAACCCAGCCTCCCAACACAGGGAACAATTTGCAATGTTTTTTTATGAAGCTGGTATTAGCCAACCTTCACACCAGAAAAGACTCTGCCAGAATAAAACTGAAAGAAACCCAAAATCCACAGACCAAAGTCCATCATAAATATAGACACATATATCACTGTAAAAGCCACTTTGTTGAAAAGCCAATAAAGACATATAATGGTAGAAATTCATGTAGAATGATTACATGACAAAATTCAACACCTATTGATAAAACTCTAAAAAAGGTAGGACGTGAGCGTGTTAAGGATCAAAGGAATACCACTCTGAAAGGACTTTGTGGCAGGGCAATTTCACTAGTGTAGAGCATGCTGCTGCTGTGCCTTTTCATCCCCAGCTCCAGTCAGTGATGTCCCAATGTTACATGTGTACACACTGTGCTGGACAGCATAGAATAAAGTTGGGGTTCTCTGCTATGTTTGTTCATATATATATATATGTGTGTGTGTATGTGTATATATATATGTGAATATATATACACATACACACACATATATGCATATATATGTGAATATATATATATGTGTGTATATATACACACATACACACACATATATGCATACACACACACACACACATATATATATGCATACACATACACACACACACTCACACTCGCAAAGTCAACCTTTTTTTTTTCCTGTGAGTATGACTTTAATTTTATTTTTTTATTTATTTTATTTTATTTTATTTTATTTTTTTATTATTTATTTACTTATTCATCATGCACAAGTATAGTATCTTTTTACATACAACTGCTTGTATACAAAGTATATAAGTACCATTCAGATCTTCAATCATGCATTTAGGATAATGATATCCATCTCATTCAACCACCAATTTTTTTCCAACCCCCCCCTACTCCCTCCCTCCCCTCCCTTTCCGTTGACCATTCTAGTGTTCCTCTGATCCTATGTACCCCCTTCCAACAATACTGTGAACCAGCCTCCTTATATCAGAGAAAACATTCGGTACTTGGATTTGTGAGATTGACTAATTTCACTTAGCATTATATTCTCCAACTTCATCCATTTACCTGCAAATGCCATTATTTTATTCTCTCTTATTGCTGAGTAAAATTCCATTTTGTATATATACCATATTTTCTTTATCCACTCATCTACTGAGGGGCATCTAGGTTGGTTCCATAACCTAGCTATTGTGAATTGTGCTGCTATAAACATTGAAGTGGCTGTGTCACTGTAATATGCTGTTTTTAAGTCTTTTGGGAATAGACCCAGGAGTGGGATGGCTGGGTCATAGGGTGGTTCCATTCCCATTTTCCCAAGAAATCTCCATACTGCTTTCCATAGCGGTTGACAAAGGCGCCAAAAATGTACAGTGGAGAAAGGATAGCCTCTTCAACAAATGGTGCTGGGAAAACTGGAAATCCATACGCAACAAAATGAAATTAAACCCTTGTCTCTCACCATGCACAAAATTCAATTCAAAGTGGATCAAGGACCTAGGAATTAGACCAGAGACAATACGCCTAATAGAAGAAAAAGTAAGCTCCAATTTCCAACATGTCGGATTAGGCCCCAAGTTCCTTAATAAGAATCCTGTAGCACAAGAACTATTACCAAGAATTAATGAATGGGATAGATTTAAACTGAAAAGCTTCTTCTCAGCAAAAGAAACAATCAGTGAGGTGAATAGAGAGCCAACTAATTGGGAACAAATATTTAATACATGCACATCAGATAGAGCACAATTTCTAGAATGTATATAGAACTAAAAAAAACTTAACACCAAAAAAGCAAATAACCCAATCAATAAATGGGCTAAGGAATTGAAAAGACACTTCTCAGAAGAAGATACACGATTAATCAACAAATACATGAAAAAATGTTCAACATCGCTGGCAATCAGAGAAATGCAAATCAAAACTACTCTAAGATTTCACTTCATTCCAGTCAGAATGGCAGCTATCAAGAACACAAGCAACAATAAATGTTGGAGAGGATGTGGGGAAAAAGGCACACTCACACATTGCTGGTGGGACTGCAAAATGGTGCAATCGCAAAGTCAACCTTATAGTGAGTGAGGTAGAATTGAAAGCATTTCTTATAAAACCTGGGAGAAGGCAAGGATGTCCACTCTTACCACTCCTATTCAATATAGTGCTAGAAATTCTAACCAGAGCAATGAGAAAAGAGAAGAAAATAAAAGGGATAAAACAGAAAAAGAATAATTCAAATTAGTACTGTTTGGAGATAATCTGATGCTATATCTAGAAGATCCAAAAAGGTTTCGCCCAAACACTACTAGAAATAATATACAATTCTGGCAAAGTAGCAGATTATAAAATCAGTATACAAAAATCAGTGGCTTTCCTATATATCAACAATGAATCTGCTGAAGAAGAAATCAAGAAAACTATTCCATTCACAACGGCCTCAAACAAATGAACACACACAAAAATAAAAAACCTAAGAACAAATCTACTCAAGAAGGTAAAAGACCCCTATAATAAAAACTTCTATAATTCTATAAATTAAAGAAAGAATTTGAAGAAAGATGGAATAACCCCCCCCACCCCATTCATGGATTGGCAGAACTGATATTGTTAAAATGACCATACTATGAAAAAAAAAAAAATACAGAGTCAATGCAATGCCCATCAAAATACCTTGGATATCTTCATGCTAAATGCATGATTGAAGACATGAAAGGTACGGATATACTTTGTATCTTTGTATACAAGCAGTGATATGTAAGAAGAGGCTTTATACATGTACTATGAACTGTAATCCATACTACTATTATTAATACAACTTTGAATAAAAAAAATTAAAAAAATGACAGTCTTTACAGAACTTAAAAAATTAGTTCTAAAATTAACTTGAAAGAATAAAAGTCCCAGAATAATCAAAGCAATTTTAAGCCAAAAAAGTTATGCTGGAGGCATTATAATAGCTGACTTCAAATTATACTCCAAAATGGTAGTAACAAAAACTGCTGGGTATGCCATAAAAATAGACACATAGAACAGTGGTACAGAATAGAAGACAGAAAGACAAACTCACACATCTACAATCATCTTATTGTTAAAAAAATGTGCCCCAAATGTATATTGGAGAAAAGACAGGCTTTAAAAAAATGCTAGGAAAACTGGTTACCAATATGTAGAAGACTAAAACTAGACCCTTATCTCTCACCCTGCACAAAAATCAACTCAAAATAGATCAAAACGTAGGAAAAAGAAAAGAAACTATACAACTCTTTGAAGAAAGCATAGGGTAAATAGACTAGCATGTAGGCATAGACAATGACTTTCTCAATTGAATCCCTAAAGCTCAAGAAATAATGCCAAGAGTTAATAAATGGGATGGCATCAAATTAAAAAAAAAACAACTCTGCATAACGAAAGAAACAATTAGAAATGTGAAGAGAGATCCTACATAAAAGGAGAAAATCATTGTTAGTTACTTTTCAGACAGGGTATTAAGATCTAGAATATATAAAGAACTCAAAAAATTTCACACCAAAAAAACCAAATAACTCAATTATTAAATTGGCAATTGAATTAAACATACTTGTCAAAAAAATAAATACAAGTGGCTAACAATTTTTTTTAAAAATGTTCAACATCATGAGCAACTAAAAAATACAACTCAAAACTATACTGAGATTTTATCTCACACCAGTCAGAATGGTAGTCATCAAGAATACAAATGATAATAAATGCTGGAGAGGATATGGAGAAAAAGGAACATTGTTATGTTATTTGTGGGACAGTACGTCATTACAACCACTACAGAAATCAGTATGGAGGTTCTTCAAAAGACTAGGCATAGGACCTCCATATAACTCAGTTATAACACTCCTTGGTATTTATCCTAAAGAACTAAAATCATCATACTATGGTGGTACATGCATATCCATGTTTATAGCAGCATAATTAACAATGGTCAAACTATGGAACCAGCCTTAGTGTCCAACAGTGAATGAATGGATAAGGAAAATGTGGTATATATATACAATAGAATTTTATTCAGACATAAAGAAAAATGAAATTTTGTCATTTGCAGGAAAATTACTTTAAGTGAAATAAGTCAAATCCAGAATGATACAACTGGTATGTTTTCTATAATATGTGGAAGATAGAGAGGAACAAGAAAAAGAAAGGTGGGGGCAGATCTCAGAAAATCAAAAAGAGATCAGTATAGCAAACGTCCAAGGTATAGGAAGTAGGGAAGGGGGGAATAAATGCTGGGTAATGTTATTGGCCAAATTATATTGTTATATTGTGTGCATGCATGAATGTATAACAACAAACCCCATCCTTATGTATAGCTATAATGCACCTATAAAAAGTATGGAGGGAAAAGAAGACTTTCTGAAAATGCTATATTTAAAGTATGTACAATTGATGTAAGATAATAAAGCCTAAGACAAAATGAAGAATCTAGAAATAAACTCCCCAAATAGCATTTTTGGAGAAAACTACCCAAGCAATTAAATAGAAAACTGAAAGTCTCCATAAACAGTGTTGGTATCACAGATAAGTATACAAAAGTCAATATATGCGTACATTCCTGAAACTAATTTTAAGTGGAGTTATGCTTTTGGCAGATTTGAAAATAGGATCCATAAAGAGAGACTCATGCATATTAGAGCTATTATCTAATGTCAAGTGTGTAAATTAAGAGCAGTAAAAAGAGTGATCTTTCCAGTAAATGGTGTTAGAGCATTTGGAAATCTGACAACCCAAATCAATGAAAATTTAACCCCAACTTACACTTTATGCAAAAATTAAATCAAGGTGATTTATAAAACTAAATATGAGATAAAATCAACAATAATTTTAGAAGATATCACATGATATATGTATATCATAGATGATTATGTATATTATCATGTACATAGTCTTAGAGTAGAAAAAATATTTTTATATTCATGATACAAAAGCCCAAAATAGAGATGAAAAGACTGATAACTTCAGGTACATCAAAATGATGAAATTCCATTAATCAAAAGGCAAGCAGTTTTAAATTCCCAAAACTCTTGGTTAGAGGGATCAGGTGAAATGTTCTGGACAGATGGGCCTGATATAAGACAATGAGACAAAATGAGAATCCAGAAATTAAGTGTAAATGCCCCTCTGTGGGATTTGCTTGATGGATCTGAGAAAAGGTCTAAAAGCTGGCTGAGGTAGACTTAGGAGAGTAGGAGCAACAGAAATTAAAGTTGGACAATTCACAGAGGTCTAGACTGAGAAACCATTTCAGGCAATTTTATAAGAATTTTAGCTTTTATTTTGAAAGATAAGCGCTAAGATCTCACCATTAGAGCTTCCTAGGGGTCACTGAAACTTCAGAGACACTGTGGCACAGTGAGTGGAATGTGGCTATGGGAGTTTGGAAAAGGCAGGAAGGAGGAGCCACAGCGTTGAGAATGCCCTATGGGAGGTTTAGAGAGGAAAGCAAGAGAGTAGATATGGATGACTCATCTGACAGGAAAGCCATGGGCTTATATTAAGTGTGTGTGTGTGTGTGTGTGTGTGTGTGTGTGTGTGTTTTAATGAGGGCTATAACAGCACGGCCAGTCAGCATAGTAGCATTTTTCTGTTCACTTTCAGCTGAAGGGATATATACATTGAAAAAAAAAATCCATAGATTTAATGGGCATTTTTGCTAAAAATATTTTAAATTAACTATGTAAAGAGCACAGTGTCTTATGGGATATATTTTTAAACATGAGAATACAAATCCTTGAGACATTGAAAAAGTGGAATGGCTCAATGGGTTATGGGTTCTGGTTGGGTGGAAGAATTTTTGGAGGAGATGGTGTGAAGTGGAAAGTTAGAAAGTGGTGGTTATAGAAGTTGAAATTATCACAGTCATTAGGAATGATGAAATATTTTGATGACAGCATGTGCATTACATGCAAGGTATGTATTTCAATATATGTTAAGACAAGATCATTTCAAGTGAAGAAATTTTTTTTTTCTAATATTGCAGGCCCGAGTTGTGTATGAGTTACAAATACTTCTCGACTTAGATGGACTTATGTCGTGGTAAATCCACCACAACATAAAAAATACCATGAGTTGAAAATTCAATTGCTATAGGTATGATACTACAGCATCATAGTTTAGCAATGCAGTGTGCAGTAAAATGTCAGTCATTCACCCAATGACAGTATAGCTGAGGACACCAAGCATCACTAAAGAGCATTGTAACATGTAGCACTAACCTAGGGAGAGGATAATTAAAACTCAAAATTTGAAGTTTCTTGGATATATAGCTTTTGAACCAACATAAAGTATAAAATTTGTATCCAAATCATTATGTCTGGAATCATCTATGTATCAAATTCATTAATCCTGGCAATCAATTTAGTGTTGAGTTTAAAACAGAGTGAGGAGTGAAAATCTTCAAGCAATACAGGGGAGTGACCCAAGCTTTCAGAAATCGTTGCAAAAGTGTGGAAAGAGCCAGGAACGGTGGCACACACCTGTAATCACAGCAGGTCAACAGGCTCAGACAGTAGGAAAGATAGTTCAAAGCCAGGCTCAGCAACTTAGCGAAGTCCTAGGCAACTCAGTTAGACCCTGTATGTAAATGAAATACAAAAAAAATAAGAAAAAAAATGCTGGGGTTATGGTTCAGTGGTTAAATGCCCCTGAGTTCAATCCCTGGTAAGAGAATAAATTATAATTTAGGGGTTTATCAGTAATAGCATATTATTATTTTGGAGAAGTCCTAGAAAATAAAAAATCAGATGTAAGTTTTGACAAAAATACTTTATTAGAAAGTAAAATACCAATATTAATTAAGAGACAATGAACATTTATATAAGTAAAAGCACAGCAAGAATTCAGTAAATTTAGGCTTCCCAAAGAAGTATGGAGATTCCTCAGAAAACTTGGAATGGAACCCCTATTTGACCCAATTATCCCACTATTTAGCATATACCTAAAGGGATTAAAATTAGCATGCTATAGTGATGCAGCCACATCAATGTTTATAGCAACTCAATTCATAATAGCTAAGCTATGGAACCAAGCAAGGTGCCTTTTAATAGATGAATGGATAAAGAAAATGTGGTACGTATACACAATGGAATATTACTTAGCCATAAAGAAGAATGAAATTATGACATTTGCTGGTAAATGGATAGAACTGGAGACTATTATGCTAAGTGAAATAAGCTAATCCCCCAAAACCAAAGGCCAAATGTTCTCTCTGATACTAAATCACAATAAAGTGGCAGGGAATAGAAGTTCACTGCATTAGACAAAAGGGCATGAAAGAAAGGAAGAAAGGATGGGAATAGGAAAGACAGTAGAGTGAATTGGACATCACTTTCTTATGTTCTTATATGAATGCATGACTAATGTAACTCCACATCATGTGCAATCACAAAAATGGAAAGTTGTGCTCCATGTTTGTATATTATATCAAAATACATTCTAATACCATGGATTACTAAAAAGAACAAATAAAAAAATCTCTTTTAAAAATGAGAGTAGGTTGTTCTAAATCAGGTTTGCCCCTGGCATTTTGCCACTTTTGCATGTGCCGCTTGCCCTTTCCTTTTTTCACCAAGCAGCACAATTACCCCCAGACGCCAGGCAGATGCAGCAGCATGCTCTTGGACTTCCCAGATTTCAGAACTGTGAGTCAAAATAAACCTCTTTTCTTTAAAAAAGAAAAAAAAAATGTAGGCATTCCCAAGCATGGTGCACAACACATTGCCATGATAACTAAATCAATAACTAGAGAGCAAAGAGCTATTTTGTGATATAAGTTAGGGTAGGTGAAATCAAAGTAGAACAGCTACATCCACAAAAACTCTAGAGATGCATTTAGAAAAATCTTAAATCTATATAACAATCCTTAGGGATGTTTAACACTGCTAATGGCTGAATGTAGTGAAAGACCTTGGTGATTTCTGAAGGACTTCTGCCTTCTATTAAGTGATGACTTTGTTAAATATCCATCTATATTATTTTGATCTGATCAATGTGTCCATTTTATGATAATTTAGTTTTTCTTATATACACTCTGCCTTCATCAGAAGTACAGCTTCATAGATAACATTAAAATGCTGAGACTAGCTGCTATTTACTATCTCTATCCAATGTGAATTAACCATAAAGGAGTAGTGAAACAAATGGCAGTTTCACATAGACTACATCCTGAATCTAAATAAGGTTGTGGATAACAGTCATGGAATTTGCTTAGATGGATAAAGTGATTAAGGTTAATGCTCTCTATATAGATTATAAACTCTGTCTCAAGATCTATGGATGAGTATTCTGTAATCTAATGATTCAGTCAGATCCTACATTCCAGTTCAGATAATGGAGGGGTAACAATAAAACTTGTGGAACAGAATTGCTCTATCGATCTCTCCTTAATCTAATCTCCTCTGTAGTATACACTGAACACTAGATGTCTACCCCTGTAAGACTCGCCCTAAAGCAATCCATCTGGGGTTGCTATCATATCACCCATGCTTGCCAGCTCTCTCATTAAAGCCCTATCTATCATCCATTGTTAGAATAAAGCCCTCAATGACATGACATCAAGCATTTCTCATGAGTTTGAACCATTCTATGAGAATAACATAGTAGGATACAGGCTCACACATACTCAACAAAACACACACATTTCCTAGTCTGCGTCTATTGACAAAAAAGATTCTGTGCCAAGTCAGGTAAGGAGAAAAAAAAAATAACTTAATTTCTCCTCTCTGTCAATCACACTAGAATTGTAGGAGTCAGAACTTAGAAATGCAGGTGACTTCATACTTCTATTCAGAAAATAGCTGTATTCAAGACACTGACTATCATTTTTAAAAGGAAGTGGAAGCTCATTTCAGTGACAGTAAGATCTTCAATAATGACCAAACTCCTGCTGACTCTAAAATGTCTTTTATGATTCAATGGGATCTATTCTTTCTTTGGCTAAGATTTAAAAATGCTTTGGTAAGGTCAGGCATCTTGCAGAAAGATAGATTCAGGGAAGACAGATCCAAGTAAGAATAATACTTCTAGGTAGTAATTTTGAGGAATTAAAGTTAAGGGATTTATTTGTATGTTGTATTAGTGTGAGAATATAATTTCTATTTTTTAAAATAAAATGAGCTAATAATTCATATTAGAAGTAAAGCTGTTAATTATGTATAGTGTGTAATAAATTTGGATAAATATTAATAATGTGACATATTCTCCATTAAAGATTACCCATTATTTTAATGAAACTTGGAAAAAATCTGTTCTTTTGATTGCAAGTCTATACTGTAATATAAAAACCCTAAAGATGATATTAGTATTACTGAAATCTGTGCAAATTTAAAGCATTTGGAACATTTCCTTACCTCTTTTGTGTTTAGTTATAATAGGTGTAATAAATATGTTGAATAGGGGTTAATGACATCAGGCATTTAACACCTTCATTTTAAAGACTTTTATGAACTACAATTAGATAATTATTGTTAATTGGTATGTTAGGATAGCAGAATTATCAGAGTGTATGAGAGAGCAATCATTGAATGTATAGCATTCATCCATGGATCACTGGGACTGATGGTCTCTTTGCTCCTTTTTTGTTAACATGAAAGAAAGAGCCACTCTTAGCCTTTATTAGCACTAAGTGCAATTTTGCTTACAAATTTCACTAGTTTATATTTTACACTATTCCTGTTTGTTTCCTTGATGTATTGCTGCTTTCTATAGCCCAAGGGAACTTAACAAATTATTCTCTAAGAACTGAAACCTAAAGTTACAATTGCAAACTGAACTGTGAAAACATTTTTATATTTTGAAAGAACTTTTTTTTTTTTTTAACCCTTAAAAATGGAATCTATTTTTGGTTAAGTTCTTATAACAAAATCATGCTTAAAAATTACAAACCTTCTCTATGGATGACCACCACATTAATGCTGCCTGTTATCTTAAATGTAAAGGCAGGTTGGTTTGTGTATAAAAATAGGATGAAGATAAATAGGTGAGTCCAAATATAGTGATGCACAAAAAGTAAAAAATGATGAAAAATCAACATGAGTAATATTAAATTTTCAAAAGGGAAATTAAAATATCAAGTAGTCTGACTTATGTATTCTTTTAAACATACTATGCTACTTAGATCATTTAAGAGAAGGATTTAAATTATACAAATGAATAAATCCCTGTTTTCCCTGATTTATAGTTACACGGTAAGAAAATTGTTTTAAGAACAGCAAAAAGTATGAACGTGTCTATTGTAAGATATTCAAATATACAGTACTCACTTTCTCACAGACAAACCAAATGAAGCAAGCTAGTCCCTAAAGGCAGCATTAAGCATTGTTAGATATTATCTGCCATCTGAGGTACAATATTAAATATCATAATTTTTCTGGAAAAGTTTTCTTCATTTAATCCTAGTTCTCCCTGCACAACACACACACACACACACACACACACACACACACACACACACAAACTTTTGAGAATGAATAGACTAGGGCTCTGATATGTAATTTTGCATGGAGCTCAATATATACCCAAGAGCAGTTCTTTACTGCCAGTGTTAAAAGACTCATTTTAGGCCAATATTAACATTGCAACTTTCTGCCTTAAAATGTCCTTCTTTAGAATCATCTTAATAAATCTTACTTGCTACTTATTCATAGTTACTAAAACCAATAGAAACATAATACCTAAAAGTATATCAACAAGCCTTAAAGAAATATTACTTTTAGCATCATTTTCTTTATTCTTTCATCCATACATATCATTCATTTATTCAATGAGTGACACACATCTTTATGATTCATTTCACAACAGACCATTAAGACAACTCTAGTAAGAAAAAAAAAGTGACTTTCCACACTAATTCAACTTTACCATATAACAATTGGATTATTCCTTCTTTTTACATCTGTGTTATTTGTCTAGATCAATGGTGGTTTTTCTCCCTCTCCTGCCATGCATGACCTTGTGGAAGATTTTTAAAAACCTTTTATGAGAGTTGTTAGGAACCTATTTAACTGAATGAAGAACAGCCTGGACTGGGGCCTGGATTTTTGTATTGCTTTTTTTTTTTAATTCCATGGTTATTTTTCTTCCCTTTTAATCCAAAATGTTTATTTTATTCTTATTAAAATTATAATTTTTTCTTAAAAATATGGAAAACAAGGTGAAGGGGAGAAAATACTAAATACACCACCAGAATTACCTCCAGTCTCACCTACAAAGATTACAGTTCTTGACAAGATGCTATGCATCTTTCTGAATCAGTCTATGCATATAAATATATATGTATATATGTGTGTATATATACACATATTATAGAATATGCACACACAAAATATGCATACAAAATAATCATATAAATATACACACTATATACACTATTATTGTTTAGATATGAGGTGTCCCCCAAAAGCTCATGTGTAAGACAATGCAAAAAGGTTTAGAAGTGAGATGAATTAATCCTCTGATAGGGATTTACTGCATATTAACTGAAGGCAAATAAAGTGTGGCTGGAGGGGGTATGTCATTAGGGACATGCCTTTTGGGGTGTATATTTTATCCCTGGTGAGTGGATTCTCTCTCCTTTGTTTCCTGGTGGCATGCTCCCAGCTGCTTTCCTCTGTCATATATTTCCTCTATTATTTTCTGCCTCACCTAAGGCCCCAAGAAATGGAGTCAGCCATCTATGAACTGAAATCTCTGAAACCATGAGTCCCAAAATTAACTTTTCCTCCTCTATTGTTCTTGTCAGGTCTTTTGTTCACAGCAATGAAAAAAACAGACTAAAATGTGTGTATATACATATATACATATACATGCATATATATATATGTGTATATATGTGTGTGTGTGTATGTAAAGAGACTTTTCATAATCAATGTTAGTTCATTAGTCATATATTGGTTTTCCTTCTTTTCAATATGTTTATATATCTTTTTATCTTCCTTTGGTCTTTCCTTGAGAATATAAATATGTTTAAGCCTTCTATACCACAGTAAGTAAAATGATAAATAATAATCTTGCCATCTCCTAGATATAATTCTGCATCCTTCCCCTCTCAACTAGCTCCTTGAAAAACAAATGCAAACCCTTCTCATTGTGGTTGGACCTAATCACACTACTCTATAAGAAATTGTTCTTTAAAGAAACACTGATGTCTGCTTCCTGGAAAAATAAAACAAATATTTTTATATTGGTATACATTTCAGTAATATTGGGTAATAAATGACCTGCTGTGTCAATTATTTATTTATTTGTTTGTTTGTTTATTTGTTTTGGCTTCTTCATTTTCCCTGACATTATTTATTCACTACTACATATTATTTTTTTATTAGTGCACTTTAGTTATACAAAATATTGGATTCATTCTGAAAAAAATTATATGAGTATGGAATATTATTTTCTCCACTCCAGTCTCTAGTGCTTTTCCTTTCACTCCTCTTCTCCCTCTTCCTGTTCCTTTTCTTCTACTCTTCTGATCTTTCCTCTATTTATTTATATGTTTTTAAAGTTAGTGCATTATGGGTATACATAGAGGTGAAATTCACTGTCATATGTATTCATAAATGTACATAGGAAAATTTGTTCAGATTCATTCCATTGTTCTTCCCTTTTCCTATTCCTCAATTCCCTACCACTACTCCACTGATCTATTTCCATGGGATTTGTGACCCTTGTTCTGGCTTTTTCTCCTTTCTTGCTTTAACTTATTACACTTAGCATGATGTTGTCAAGTTCCATCCAGCAAAAGCCATATTTTCATTCTTTTTTATGGTTCAGTAGAACTCCACTACATATATGTACCATGTATTCTTTTTTGGATACTGGGAATTGAACTCAGGGGCACTCGACCACTGGGCTACATCCCCAGCCCTTTTTTTGTATTTTATTAGAGACAGGGTCTCACTGAGTTGCTTAGTGCATCACCATTGCTGAGGCTGGCTTTGAACTCATGATCCTCCTGCCTCAGCCTCCAAAGTGCTGGGATTACAGACGTGTGCCACCACGCCTGGCTTGTACCATGTATTCTTTTTTTTTTTTTTTTTTTTTTTTTTTTTTGGTACCAGGTATTGAACTCAGGGGCACTCGACCACTGGGCCACATCCCCAGCCTTTTTTTTTTTTTTTGTATTTTTTTTAATTTAGAGACAGGGTCTCACTGAGTTGCTAAGTGCCTCGCCATTGCTGAGGCTGGCTTTGAACTTGCGATCCTCCTGCCTCAGCCTCCCAAAGTGCTGGGATTACAGGCGTGCGCCACCGCGCCCGGCTTGTACCATGTATTCTTAATCATAACTAGAGTTTCTCATTAAACTCCCATAAGTTTCAGTGTCTTCCATAATTTTTTAAGGCTGTTCTATGCTACTCACTTTGAGTGACCTTATCATCACCTCCTCACATTTTAAATATTTTCATACTAATTGGACTCTATTTTTTTAAAATGTGGCTTATTTGGGAACTATAAATTATGCATTCAACTTCTCTTTACTGTGATGTCCTATGGATTCTGCAAGTCTGTCTGTCCTGTCTCATAGTGAGGTCATCATTTCTTTCAGTGCCCCTGCTCTACCCTCCTCAATGCTGTGATTTTCCTTTGTTTCCATACAGACATTAATGATGTTATTTAATTAAATGACTTAGCAACATGGAAGTCATCCCAACTCTTGCCTTTTTCAATCAATTCCTAGTTTCTGGCGATTTTACTTTTAAAATATTGTTTTCCAAATACTTGATCTACTTTGCAGTCACATCAATTAACCATGCATCTTCTCTTGCCTTGCTTATTACAATATGCTCACAGTGGTCAGCTTGACTTGCCTATCTTTAAGTTGCTTTATATTTAGCAATCAGTTTATTTAAAAATGTAGATAAATCACATATGTGCACATATATTAAATTTTAAAGAAATATTATTGCATAAACAGTGAATCTTCTCAAACTAATTAACATAACTTGAAAGTTTTGTTACTTGAACATCACAGTTTTCACATTCTCTCAAGTCATCCCAATTTGCATGTCACTACTTGTAGTTACTCACATACCATGCTGTGTTTTATTTCATGCATTTTTTCTTTATAAAGCCTTTCTGAATTTTCTTCATTTATTCAATCCCTTCCCATCTTTCAGTTTACAGTTTAATTTTGAAACTAGCATAAAATCCCATTTTCCATAGTTATCTGCCTACTATTCACTTGGTTTTTACATTATTTTGAAATTATGTTTTTTTTTTTTTTTTTGGTCTATTTCTGTGAAGAAACAAACAAAAGCCCAATATCATGCTTTGAATCTTATTTGTATTTATAATTGCAAGGTTTGGAGTCATGTTTTGCTAGTAGGTAAAAAATATCTGTGAAACTCCAAATGAAATTGATATTTGAATATATTGCAATATGATTTAAAATATAGAACTTTCTGAATTATAACATAGCATAGAAATAATTACATTAAAATATTATAAATGCCAATTTAATATGACTGGTCTATATTGCTTTCCAACCAGCTTCTGTGAGCTACCGTATCACCTTCCTTTCCCTCTCTCTTTCTTTCTCTACCTTTAGTTGTCTCCCTTTAACTTTGGTCACACAAGGAGCAGTCATAAACACAGTAGTTAATAATGGATTGTGCTTGCAACTATAAGCACAATTCACCTTTTCATTAAGCAGAGAAGAGTAATTTGAAACAGAGACTCTATGGCCAGATTGCCTGTGTTCAAATCTAGACAATATGACATCAACCTGTAATATATTGCTTGTCCTTCATCTGCTTCACTGACTAATATACAAATTGAGGATGATAACACATTGATTGTGTTGAATGAAAAAGTAGTACATATAAAGAGGGTAAGAACGAAGAGAGCAGAGAAAATATTGTTAAGATAGGTGCCTGATTTCAAGGACATTTTAATGTACTGTGTGTGTGTGTGTGTGTGTATGTAAAGAAGATGGTACAAAATGAGATTGTATACCAACTAAGTGTATTGAAGATACATTCAAAACAAATTTTGAATTTTCAGAAAAATAAGAGGTCACTTCTAATTATGTCTAACTGTGAACTAACCTCCTTATATCAGAGAAAACATTCGGTATTTGGATTTTTGAGATTGACTAATTTCACTTAGCATTATATTCTCCAACTTCATCCATTTACCTGCAAATGCCATTATTTTATTCTCTCTTATTTCTGGAGAAGGTAGCATTTGAGTCAGATCATAAAATATAGTATTTGTGGGAGAAATAAATGTAAAGTTATATTGAAAGGTTGAGGGGTTCAGTTTGTAAGCAGAATAGGTGTGGAGATGGGAAAAGTACAACCTATATGATTAGGCAGTTTGAGGTCAGACAGAGATGTCTGAATGTCAAGTCTCAGAATTCAAATTTTATTTTAGGATGTGGTAGTTACTGAAGCATTATTAGCAGAAGACTGACAGGGTTAAAGCTGTATTTTAGTTATTAATCTGCTAGCATTGTTTGGATTGAATGAAAAAAATTTGGAGGTTAAAAAATAAGGTAGGAGACATTTCAATAGAAAATCTAAGGCATGAATTTAGTGCCACTGAAATAAAAACAAAGGTACTACATTTAAGGAATTGGCTATGCTTCCTCTAACATAAGCTGAAGGACACTTTTGCAAGAATACAGTGCCAAATTCTTGTTATTAATTGCTTAGATATTTTCTCATTACATAGAATTATTTTGAAATAGGTAGAGATTAAGTAAAATGTAGCAATTTATATCTTCTGAAAGCGTTCATTCTTATGATACTTTTATTTATTCAACAAAGCCATGTGAAAGAAAATTTAAAAATTTAAGTTGTATTGAAACCAAGCAAAGGGTCACTCTCCCCAAGCACCTTTGCCTGCTCACCTAGTGTGGACAATGAACAAGCTGATTTCCATCACCTTTGTTTGACTTGTAAGACACACTCCAAGTGTGCAAATGCTTCAGTTTCTTTCGTGTGAATGCTGTTTAATAAAACTGTTATTTCACTTGCTACACCTGCTATGTTCTGACAGTAAATAGTGTTATCTACTTAGTAAAATCAGTGACATTAGAAAGCTTACCAGATGTTTTAGGGCATAGACACAAACCTCATCATGAGTGAATTGAGGAATGAATTTTAACAGCAACTTGTCATTTAATTTTTTTTCTTCTTGATCTGTCTTGTAATTAAAGGGCCAGAGTGCAATGGTTTGAATATGGAGAGGTTTCTAAAATATGACACTTTGGTAAGGGCATTTTGTAGACTGTCTGATTCACAGTCATCCTTTCTTGTACTTCAGCATTAGGAAATTTGTAATTCAAAAAGCCTCAGGAAAGAGCTCTTGGTCTAATATATTTGAAACAGATTATCTTCATGAAAATGTCTCCAAATTAGATTTTGAAGCTTCCAGAGTAATAATTAAAAAGCACTTTGCATTTTGGTAGCCATTGATGGATTCCTCCATCATCCCTTAGAGCAAGAAGGCTAGAATTTGTGTTTCTCTGACAGACAAGTCTTAAGTGTGAAACACGTTCCTGTTACATCCTTAATCATCATTGCATGACCACTATGGACATCCAGAACTGATCATTTAAACTGTGTTCAAAGATGAAAAAATAAGCATTCCAATGCCTTTAAATGTTACATGAAATATCTGGGAGGAAGAACATAGGGTTCTAAATTAGAAGATCAGAATTGAATCCATGTTCTTCAATTTAATAGTTAGCAAGTTGCCTAAGATTTCTGAATTTTATTTTCTTCATGTATACAAAATTCACAGAATATTGTGGGAGTTAAAGGAGTAGTGAATACCAGATAACCTGGCTTACTCTTTCCAACACAGGTGGTTCAACAATTTAGCACTTAGCAAAGAATTTATCACATCTGTTTAATATTTTAGAACAATCTTGAGAAATTTAGGAAACAAATTTTGTGTGTGTGTGCATATGTGTGTGTGTATGATTGATTTAACAAATATTTTACTTTATGTCACACATCCTAGGCATTAAGGTAAAGCAATGAGTAAAATAAATTTTCAGCTCTGTGGAGCTTCTGTTCTGGGAAATGCAGACCAACAGTAAGATAATAAACTAATAAAATGCACCTTTTTAGGTGATAATATTTTATGAATCAAAGTTGTGGTATGAAAGGTGACGTAAAGTAGAAGTAGATAGTAGTATTTTTTTTTTTTTTTTTTTTTTTTTTTTTTTTTTGTGGTACCAGGGTTTGAACTCAGGGGCACTCGACCACTGGGCCACATCCCCAGCCCTTTTTCGTATTTTATTTAGAGACAGGGTCTCACTGAGTTGCTAAGTGCCTTGCCATTGCTGAGGCTGGCTTTGAACTCGCGATCCTCCTGCCTCAGCCTCCCAAAGTGCTGGGATTACAGACGTGCGCCACCGCACCCGGCTAGTAGATAGTATTTTTAAGTGAGGTAGTGAGTAAAGAAACTTGGAATTTTAAGCAGAGATCCAGACAAAGCCAACCTTGTAAAAATTGGACCTTGTAAATATTTTTCTCACAGAGGAAATGAGAAAGGAAATAGGTCTCTAGTAGAAAAGGCCCACCAAATTTCTATTAGGCACTACATTACATTCCCCAAGAGTTCTTAAAGGTGTTAAATAAAAAGCAAGCATAGTACAAATCAAAAAAAATTTTAATGATGTAATTTTGTAATAATTTTCTATGTAAGGAGCTGAGGCATGGGTCAAAAAGCCCATACACAATCTCACAAACAGGATATTTAAGTTCATGGATAAATAAAAGTTCATTTGGCTATACTTAAGAATTTAAATGAAGAAACACTAGATAATCTTAGAAATTATGTTGAAGGCATTAGTGGCCCAGAAAGTACAATTAATTTAATTATGGTATATGAATTTAAAATCAATCTTAAAATTGAATTTCTTCAACTTTTTCCACATGCCATCTTCCTCACAACTAGTTTATTCACCTTTTTTCTTTTTTCATGTTTCTTTTAATTTTCATCATTATTGTTTTTGTTTTGTTTTGAGTGGTGGGACTATGATGACATACAAAATTAAATTAAAAAATGTGTGTGTATAATTTGTTAGACAGATGTAAAGCAATACCTTCTTGGACTGCAAAATTTTAAAGGCTCCTATTTTAATCCTTAGTTTAATAAAATCTGCTTTATAGAGGATATTACTAATGATCACATCTTTCTTTAATTTGTGGATTTGGATGTGATATATCTAATCTACTGGAATTAGACACTGATCATTAATATATAGCTCTGTTCATAACACTCTCCCTTTATTTAACATTACATTTTATTTTGCTATTTTTCTTTCAGATATAAGATTTCTTTCTGCTGTTGAAAGCATATAAATCATATTTTTGACTCTATAGAAATTAGTATGATGGAAATAGGACCTGTATTTTCTTTTCCCAAAACCTATATAGCATTCTGTGTGCTTTCCAAATTCTGTTTTATGGTAGATCTCATAGTATATTCTATGGAGAGACAGTAAGGCTTATGAAAGAAGACCAGTCTTAAAGTCAGGGATTTGAGTTGAATTCTTATTTTCGTTGTTAACTAAGTTAGTTTGGGCAAGTCATATTTTTCTGGGCTTCATCTTTCTCATGTGGGATCTCAAGTGATTGGTTTATAGAGTGTGTCAATATCTTAAACCTATGTGTTTTTGTTATATTAAAAGTGCTCATAGTTACTAAATGTTGTATGGACTTCTATTTCCTTAACCATTATATATTTCAGATGCTTTTAGAAATCCAAATATAATGCTGAACATCATTTATAGTTTGACATTCTCAAGTTTATATGAAGAGAAAGCCAGGCATGGTGGTACATGCCTGTAATCCCAGTGGCTCTGGAGGCTGAGGCAGGAGGATTGATAGTTCAAAGCCAGCCTCAGAAACTTTGAGACACTAAGCAACTCAAGTAAGACCCTGTCTCTAAATAAAATACAAAATAGGGCTGGGGATGTGGCTCAGTGTTTGAGTGCCCCTGGGTTCAGTGCCCAGTATCCCCCAAGAAAAGGTTTATATGAAAAGCAGACCATCAAAGCATGAATATTTTAAATTCCTCTAACTCATCTACTCACAAGGAGGTAAATGCCCAACTCCCATGCTTTATGGTGTATTTTATTAGTTTTATTTTTTATCCATCATTATTATATTGTTTTAAACTTTTACTTTGTCATTCTTACTAGGTTGTAAACTTTATGAAGATAAGAAATATATATTTTTATTATATCTTGTGATTTTTAGTACAATGTGCAAAACTGTCCATATAAGTTAAGGCATCGACAGATGCTTCCTTAACCACAGACAATGAATAACAGAAACGATTCTTAAAATGGCCTTACCAAGATGTTGATTTATTATTGTCATCCAGTAAAAGGGCCGTATACAGAAATCCAGCCACAAAATCCAGTGATAAATTTCCTTAGACATCTTACATTCAAACTCAATTTGTGTCCTGTTAAATTAATAAGAGGTAATGTCATGTCTTATAAATACCTGGTCTCTCCTTATTTCCATAGCAACTAGAATTAATGTAAATATCACTGTGAAATGAAGCCAAATTAAATCAAACAAAAATGCGATAAGAGAGAACAAAGGATTTTCTCTAAAACTGCTATTCTTTCAATTTCTTCTTTTGTATTTTCTCCAGAACGAAAATACCCTTTGAATGGAGATACAGCATAAGAATACAAGTCCTGTGCTAGCATAAGAGTAAATTTACTCATCATATTTTCTTCTAACACATTCCATTTAGACTGTAAAGTAAGAGTAAGCAAAGTTCTTTGTAGTTTATTTATTTATTTATTTATTTATTTTTTGGTACAGGGCTTAAACTCAGTGGCACTTGACCACTGAGCCACATCCCCAGCCTGAGTTGCTAAGTGCCTTGCCATTGCTGAGGCTGGCTTTGAACTCTCCATCCTCCTGCCTCAGCCTCCCAAGTGCTGGGATTACAGGCGTGCGCCACTGCGCCTGGCTCTTTGTAGTTTTAATATATGATTTAACTTTCATGTCAAAAGCAGGAAACTGAATTTATATGAATCTTAACATGTTTATATTTAAAATTTTTAATAAACAGTAGTGCAAGAGTTATTGAAACTAACACAGATATAATTTTGCTCACTCTTTAACACTTATAACTATTGGCAGTTGAAACTTATTTTAAATGTAATCGTGTTCCAGGTTGCCATTTTGATTAAGATACATACACATAGTAATAAATATCGGAATCATGTTACTGTACTTTTGTTGTAATTTCTAAAATTAATATCACATTTAGCAAGTGATATAATAATTCTATTGACTTATAGGTCTGCAGATTCATAATTGATAGTGGAATGACTACCTGACAGGGATCCATGGTAGTGATATGAAGAGTGCTGCTATAGCAGCATGTCATGGTGTGTCACAGTTTTAGCATAAGACTCCTGTGGTGTGTAGATCAGTAAAAGTGAAAAGCCTCCTAGAGCGCTTCAGTCCCAGCTTATCATAAAGAAAAAACACCTCATCCTTAGTCTGCAGTAAATGGTAAAATGATGGGGCTATGCCAATCTATGAAAACTCCCTTTGCAGTGTGATTTTGAGATTATTTTTCAAACACATTCACATAAGCATTCTAAATTACATTGAAATGACTTTTTAATATAATTGAAATAGATTTTTTTTAAACACAAAAAGTAGTAGCTTTATAAAGTAAGAATATACTATTTTGCATTTTAATGTCAATATTTTAATGTTCTTCTCATTTTGAGAATTAGTAGTTGACACAAAGAGCCTTATAATAGCTTTCTCCATATTTTTCAGACATGTATGTAAAATTTAATCAAAGAAGGCATCCCTCTTTATCAAATAATTTCTTTTCTCTGAGACAGTACCATGTCAGATTCCATCTCTTATTTCCTATCTATAGTGTTATCTATGCCTTGACTCTGTTTAAGTGGTTTTCAATCATTTTATCCTTAGGACATTCAAAGGGAAGATCATATTCTACTGAAGCAATGGCTTACAATGAATGTGACTTTGGATCTCAGGAGTCAGGGTAAGGAAACAATTACCTGGCCTGAGGGAAGTGCAGGTATGATTCTTGGTTTTGAAGTTCTCCTATTTCCACCAGAACATGCTTTCTCATCTTAGACCAAGAACCACACTTTCTAAATAGTTGACTACTTTATTAATTGTATTTTTGATCCAAGGTTAACCTATTCAAAATATTGTTATAAATATTTTAAAAAGTATTCTGATATTTGCATCCTGGAATGTTTATAACAAACTATTTATTATACTGTAGAATTTCCTTTTAAGCACTTGAAAAATGTAGTAGTGGTTATTTCAATATTTTTATTTATTTATTTATTTATTTTTAGTTGTACACAATGCCTTTTTTGTTATTAGTATTTTATTTTTTATTCAAAGTTGTATTTATAATAGTAGTATGCATTATAATTCATAATAAACATATAGAGCATCTTTTTACTAAACACTGTTTGTATACAATGTATATTCATACCACTCAAATCTTCAATCATGCATTTAGGATAATGACATCCATCTTATTCAACCACCTTTTCTTTTTTCCCCTCCCTCCCCTTTGACCTTTGTAGCATTCCTCTAATCCTCCTATGTACCCCGACCCAACACCACTGTGGATCAGCCTCCTTATATCAGAGAAAACACTCGGTATTTGGATTTTTGAGATTGATTAACTTCACTTAGCATTATATTCTCCAACTTCATCCATTTACCTGTAAATGCCATTATTTTATTTTCTTTTATTGCTGAGTAAAATTCCATTGTGTATACGTACCACATTTTCTTTATCCATTCATCAACTGAGGGACATCTAGGTTGGTTCCATAACCTACCTATTGTGAATTGTGCTGCTATAAACATTGAAGTGGCTGTGTCACTGTAATATGCTGTTTGTAAGTCCTTTGGGAATAGACCCAGGAGTGGGATGGCTGGGTCATAGGGTGGTTCCATTCCCAGTTTTCCAAGAAATCTCCATACTGTCTTCCATAACGGTTGCACCATTTTGCAGTCCCACCAGCAATGTATGAGTGTGCCTTTTTCCCCACATCCTCTCCAACATTTATTGTTGTTTGTGTTCTTAATGGCTGCCATTCTGACTGGAGTAAAATGAAATCTTAGAGTAGTTTTGATTTGCATTTTTCTAAATGCCAGAGATGTTGAGCATTTTTTCATGTATTTGTTGATTAATTGTGTATCTTCTTCTGAGAAGTGTCTTTTCAATTCCTTAGCCCATTTGTTGATTGGGTTATTTGTTTTTTTGGAATTAAGTTTTTTGAGTTCTTTATATATTCTAGAAAGTAGTGCTCTATCTGATGTGCATGTATTAAATATTTGTTCCCAAATAGTTGGCTCTCTATTCAACTCACTGATTGTTTCTTTTGCTGAGAAGAAGCTTTTTACTTTGAATCTATCCCATTCATTGATTCTTGATATTAATTCTTGCGCTACAGGATTCTTATTAAGGAACTTGGGGCCTAATATGACATGTTGGAAATTGGAGCTTACTTTTTCTTCCATTAGGCATATTGTCTCTGGTCTAATTCCTAGGTCCTTGATCCACTTTGAATTGAATTATGTGCATGGTGAGAGATAAAGTTTTAATTTCATTTAGTTGCATATGGATTTCCAGTTTTCCAGCACCATTTGTTGAAGAGGCTATCCTTTCTCCACTGTACATTTTTGGCACCTTTGTCTAATATAAGATAGCTGAAATTATATGTATTAGTCTCTGTGTCCTCAATCCTGTACCATTAGTCTACCAGTCTGTTTTGGTGCCAATGCCATGCCGTTTTTGTTACTATTGCTCCATAGTATATTTTAAAGTCTTGTATGGTGATGCCTCCTGCTTCACTTTTCTTGCTAAGAATTGCTTTGGCTATTCTGGGTCTCTTATTTTTCCAGATGAATTTCATGACTGCTTTTTCTATTTCTTTGAAGAATGTCATTTGGATTTTGATTGGAATTGCATTAAATCTGTATAATGCTTTTGGTAGTATGGACATTTTGACAATATTAGTTCTACCTATCCAAGAACAAGGTAGGTCTTTCCATCTTCTGAGGTCTTCTACAATTTCTTTTTTTAGTATTCTGTAGTGTTCATTATAGAGGTCCTTCACCTCTTTCGTTAAGTTGATTCCCAATTTTATTTTATTTTTTTTGATGCTATTGTAAATGTGGTAGTTTTCATTATTTCCCTTTTAGAGGATTTGTCACTGATGTACAAAAATGCCTTTGACTTGTGGGTATTGATTTTGTATCCTGCTACTTTGCCTTTATTTTTATGTGGTGCTGAGAATTGTACCCAGGCCGCACAGGTGCTAGACAAGCACTCTACCGCTAAGCCGCAACCCCAGCCCTTTATTTTTAAATATACTGTGATCACACCCATTCCTTTAATCCCTTAATTATTTCAGCCATTTTTCTTCAATTTGCTAGTAAGCATTTCAGAAACATAGAAAGTAAAAAAAAAAAAAAAAAAATTACTATAACAAGCTCCTCCTTGATTCTACAACTAATGTTGTTTTACTATATCTGTTTTATTCCTTTCAAAACAATAGCATTTTAAAATAAATTACATACATTGTGACAATTTACTCTAAAACATCTCACTATGTACCTCCTAATAACCATAATACCAATAACATACCTAAAAATCAGGTATTCTGTAATATCATCTAAATCCTACTTCATAGTCATATTGTCTCAACTTTCCAATAATATGTTTTGTAGTGTGCTAACTTTTAAAACCAGGATTGAATTAAGTCTCTGACACAAATTAGCTTATGTGTGTGTGTGTGTGTGTGTGTGTGTGTGTGTGTAGTGTAGTGTGTTTTATTTTAAAGAGTTCTCCTACCTTACAGTTTAGAGTGACTTTTGAAGAGTTGTGGGTCAGGTATTTTGTAGATTGGTACTTCTAAAATTTTGTGTGAACAAGAATTATCTAAGAATTACTTAAAAAGCAGATTCTGCTTAATCAGTATGGCTTGGGTTCTCAAATAGTGCATTCTAACAAGTTTCCTGGTGGAGCTTTCAGTCTATAGACCATCCAATCCATAAGGCTGCAGTAGGTCCTTCATCCTCAGTTTACTTCTTCCATTTTTGTTTCCTCCTGGTAAATATAGTTTTTCAAGGATCTCTATTTTAAGCACTACTATCAACTGGAAAATAAGTTCTAATGTAATTCATGGTAAACAATTTTTGCCATAACAAATAATGGGACATTTTGTGTACTCCATAGTGTATCATTTGTGAAGATACTGGTCTTGGTGTTTTACTATATTAATTGACTAAGATTATCATTAGATCTCTCTACTGTTAAGGTACGTTTTCCCCTGTTATCTATTTGGAGATATTTTATCATAATGCAGACATCTTTTTCCCCCAATAATCTCCCTCTGTGAGCATGTTTTAATGTGAATGCTACCTTTCATTTTCATTAGTTTTAATTTTATCTAAAACACTATACATAAGCAACAATGTTGATAATAATAATAATAAATCTGCTACATTATAAACTTACATATGATTTATTGAGTAATACGCTTAACCACAAAGAATTCATTTAGGGTTTTGGATATGTATTTTTAAAATGAAATAAAAAACAGTTGCAAATAATCAAACCTTATTGTCTCAAAGTAAAGCTTAAAGAGCTATTAAAAACAAATGGATGGTTATTTTGTTTATCCTCTGTCCTATGAATAGGATGATAGAATGCAGGCAGAGCCCCTGGAGTGAACAGGACAGCCCTACAGAGGCTGTCATGAAGTAGAAGCTCTCATGAAGTAGAAGCTCTCAATTTTCCCTCTTTGTCCTCTGAGTAGAACAAGTGGCATTGGGACCCTCCACCAATTTCTGTAAGTCTCTCAAATAGGCACTTCCTCACTTTTTCATTTTGAAACCATCATGAATGGTTTAAACCATCAACTCTTTCTACTCACTTCAGTTGCTTGTGATGAACTGCCAGGAGATGAAAAGGCAGGCCTGAGGCTACTCCCACAGTTCAACGCCTCAAGTGCAGACGAACCCGTGGGGCCATATCTGCAAGGAGGTTGAACACACATGGATCCAGAACGGCAGCTGCAGGGCTGTACAAAGAGCTGAGATCTAAGACACCACCCTGGACCCTAGACTGAGACTCTGGCAGTGGCAGAGATGGATGTAGTCCCTGATCCCTTCTTCTGATAGGCTGTAAACCCCAGCACCCTTCAGTAGTAGTTTGGCACACTTGGATTTTTTCCCATGCACTACAGAGTACCCGAAAGAGTGGTCAAGTTCGCTTTGCCTGTTATTCAACGAATGGCTCTTCCTTAGCTGAGCTCACTAGGGAGTTTCTGCCAGTTAGCCTCAGACTTGTCATAAAACCTGAACTCTTACAGCTTAAAATGTTTCTGGATGAGCAAGTGCACCAAAGACCTTAAAGATCTGGTGGACTGATCTGGCATCACACCTGGGGGATCACTTCAATGGTGAAGGGGTCTTGGCCCAATGCTCAAGGGAAGGAGAAAGAGCTATGTATATAAGGTGAACTACCTCTGGGGTGGTAACATTTCAAGTAAATCAGAGCCATCAATCTCATTATCTGTCCCATCAACTCATTGTCCCTTTCCTTTGTGATCAGCTTTTCCAAAGACAACTTGATCTTCATTTCATCACTGAAAAGTTGAAATTCTTCCTTTTCTAAAAAATATTGAAATCCAAGGATTATGTTTCAGATCATTCCAGACCATTGATGTTCTCTGCATCATCATTAACGATTTTTAAGATTTTAATGTTCTGGATTTCTTTTGCCACTATTCGATAATCCCTCTCCAAGTTTTCCCCAGCTTTTCTGAGCTGTGTATTTAGTTGTGCATGTTTTAAAAGCCAATTGAGTCCCCACTCAGGACTCTTTAGTCTTATCTTTTCACTCAAACTGTTGATACTCCGTGATTCCAGTGAGCATCTCTTGACCCAGATTTCAGTTTCTCTCTCCAAAACAGTTCTTCCATCTCTTCAACTGTGCTTTGGATTTTTCTGCCAAGAGGATTCACAGCATTATTTTCACCAGAGGACTCACACCTTCTAGGCCACCCTGTGGTTGGTGTATAGTCTCATTGCAGGAACCAGAGTATGTAGGTTCCTGTTGATTAAGGGGCAGCTAGGATATAAGATGACAGAAGATAGCTGATCCCTAAACAACATGGACAGAGGTCACTTCCTCATGAGGACACTAGACTTATACTCTACTACTACTATTAGACATATACTCTGAAACTCCTGTAATCCACCCATGGGACGTCGGATGGGTTGAGTTTTAAAAAAAGAATACCTCTTGTTTTCCATTATATATACATGAACTTCAATATCTGCCATTGCTCCTGGAAAAGATCAAGTCATGCTTTTGGTATATGCATGCTTTTTTTTTTTTTTTTTTTTTTCTTTCACTTATGGCTTTTGTCTTCCATTCATCTAATTGGAATCTAATTGGATGCTTCCTTTACAAGGCATTCTGAGTGTTTGTTACAATGGTAAACTCTTTTATCACTTCCAGGACAAACCCACCAGGTTAGTTTGTAGTACCTAAGGAACTTTTTTTTTTTTTTTTACATTTTTTTTATTTTTATAATTTTTAATATGTACAACTCATAGTGCATGTATTTAGCATCTTTTTACATACAACTGTTTGTATACAAAGTATATTCGTACAATTCAGGTCTTCAATCATGCATTTAGAAAAATGATATCCATGTCATTCAACCACCTTTTCTTATTTATATTTTTTTTCCTTTTCTCCCCCTCCCTCTACCCTTGCTCTTTCCCTTCCCCTCCCTTTCCTTTGACCATTCTAGTGTTCCTCTAGTCCTCCTATGTACCCCCGCATCCAACAATATTATGAACTAGCCTCCTTATATCAGAGAAAACATTTGGTACTTGGATTTTTGAGACTGACTAACTTCACTTAGCATTATGTCTTCCAACTTCATCCATTTACCTGCAAATGCCATTAATTTATTTTCTTTTATTGCTGAGTAAAATTCCATTATGCGTATATACCACATTTTCTTAATCCACTCATTTACTGAGGGACATCTAGGTTGGTTCCACAACCTAGCTATTGTGAATTGTGCAGCTACAAATATTGAGATAGCTGTGTCACTGTAATATGCTGTTTTTAAGTCCTTTGGGAATAGACCCAGGAGTGGGATGGCTGGGTCATAGGGTGGTTCCATTCCCAGTTTTCCAAGAAATCTCCATACTGCTTTCCATAACGGTTGCACCATTTTGCAGTCCCACTAGCAATGTATGAGTGTGCCTTTTTCCCCACATCCTCTCCAACATTTATTGTTGCTTGTGTTCTTGATAGCTGCCATTCTGACTGGAATGAAGTGAAATCTTAGAGTAGTTTTGATTTGCATTTCTCTGATTGCCAGCGATGTTGAACATTTTTTCATGTATTTGTTGATTAATCGTGTATCTTCTTCTGAGAGGTGTCTTCTCAATTCCTTAGCCCATTTATTGATTGGATTATTTGTTTTTTTGGTGTAAAGTTTTTTAAGTTCTTTATATATTCTAGAAATTAGTGCTCTGTCTGATGTACATGTATTAAATATTTTTTTCCCAATTAGTTGGCTCTCTATTCACCTAATTGATTGTTTCTTTTGCTGAGAAGAAGCTTTTTAGTTTAAATCTATCCCATTCATTAATTCTTGGTAGTAATTCTTGCGCTACAGGATTCTTATTAAGGAACTTGGGGCCTAATCCGACATGTTGGAAATTGGAGCTTACTTTTTCTTCTATTAGGCGTATTGTCTCTGGTCTAATTCCTAGGTCTTTGATCCACTTTGAATTGAGTTTTGTGTATGGTGAGAGATAAGGGTTTAATTTCAATTTGTTGCATATGGATTTCCAGTTTTCCCAGCACCATTTGTTGAAGAGGCTATCCTTTCTCCATTGTACATTTTTGGCACCTTTGTCTAATATAAGATAGCTGAAATTATATGTATTAGTCTCTGTGTCCTCAATTCTGTACCATTGGTCCACCAGTCTGCTTTGGTGCCAGTACCATGCTGTTTTTGTTACTATTGCTCTATAGTATAATTTAAGGTCTGGTATGGTGATGCCCCCTGCTTCACTTTTCTTGCTAAGGATTGCTTTTGCTATTCTGGGTCTCTTATTTTTCCAGATGAATTTCATGACTGCTACTTCTATTTCTTTGAAGAATGACATTGGGATTTTAATTGGAATTGCATTAAATCTGTATAATGCTTTTGGTGGTATGGAAATTTTGACAATATTAATTCTACCTATCCAAGAGCAAGGTAGGTCTTCCCATCTTCTGAGTTCATCTATAATTTCTTTCTTTAGTGTTCTATAATTTTTGTTATAGAGGTCTTTCACCTCTTTCGTTAGGTTGATTCCCAGGTATTTTATTTTTTTAGATGCTATTGTAAGTGGGGTAGTTTTCATCATTTCCCTTTCAGAGGCTTTGTAGCTGATGTACAAAAATGCCTTTGACTTATGTGTATTGATTTTGTATCCTGCAACTTTGCCAAATTCATTTACTAGTTGTAAAAGTTTTCTGGTAGAGTTTTTTGGGTGTTCTAGGTAGATTTCATGTCATCAGCAAATAGTGCTAATTTGAGCTCTTCTTTTCCTATCTGGATCCCTTTAATTTCTTTCTTCTGTCTAATTGCTCTGGCCAGAGTTTCCACTACTATGTTAAATAGCAGTGGTGAAAGGGGGCATCCCTGTCTTGTTCCAGTTTTTAGAGGGAATGCTCTCAATTTTTCTCTATTTAAGATAATGTTAGTTCAGGACCTTGCATAAATAGTTTTTATAATGTTGAGATATGTTCCTGATATTCCTAGTTTTTCCAGTGTTTTGAACATAAAGGGGTGTTGAATTTTGTCAAATGCTTTTTCGGCATCTATTGAGAAGATCATATGATTTTTGTCTTTAAGTCTATTGATGTGATGTATTATGTTTATTGATTTCCGAATGTTGAACCAGCCTTGCATCCCTGGAATAAACCCCACTTGATCGTGGTGCACTATCTTTTTGATAGATTTTTGTATCCGATTTGCCAGGATTTTGTTGAGGATTCTTGCATCTATGTTCATTAAAGATATTGGCCTGAAGTTTTCTTTTTTGGCTTTGTCTTTGCCTGGCTTTGGATTAATGTGATATTGGCCTCATAGAAAGAGTCTGGAAGAGCTCCCTCTTTTTCTATTTCTTGAAATAGTTTGAAGAGCATTGGTACTAGTTCTTCTTTGAAAGTCTTGTAGAACTCGGCTGTAAACCCATCAGGTCCTGGACTTTTCCTTGTTGGTAGCTTTTTGATGGCATCTTCTATTTCTTCGCTTGTAATCAGTCTGTTTAAGTTGTGTATAGCCTCCATTTCCAGTTTAGGCAAATCACACGACTCAAGAAATCTGTTAATGTTTTCAATATTTTCTGTTTTATTAGAATATAAGTTTTCAAAGTAATTTCTAATTATCTTCTGTATATCTGAGGTGTTTGTTGTGATATTCCCGTTTTCATCACGAATGTTAGTAATTTGAGTTTTTTCTCTTCTTCTTTTTGTTAGCATTGCTAAGGGTCTGTCAATTTTGTTTATTTTTTCAAAGAACCAACTTTTAGTTTTGTCAATTCTTTGAATTGTTTTCTTAGTCTCAATTTCATTAATTTCTGCTCTGATTTTAATTATTTCCTGTCTTCTACAGCTCTTGGTGTTGGTCTGTTCTTCTTTTTCTAGTCCTTTGGGGTGTGATGTTAAGTCATTTATTTGTTGGTTTTTTTTTTCCTCTTAAGGAATGATCTCAGTGCAATGAATTTTCCTCTTATTACTGCCTTCCTAGTGTCCCAGAGATTTCTATATGTTGTATCTGTGTTCTCATTTACCTCTAGGAATTTTTTAATCTCCTCTTTGATGTCTTCTTCAACCCCTTGTTCATTCAATATCATGTTGTTTAGCTTCCAGTTGTTGGAGTAGTTTTTCTTAATCCTTGTTTTGTCGTTGATTTCCAATTTCATCCCTTTATGGTCTGATAGAATACAGGGTAGTATCTCTATTTTTTTATATTTGTTGAGAGTTTCCTTATGACCTAATATATGGTCTGTTTTGGAGAAGGAGCCATGTGCTGCTGAGAAAAAAGTGTATTCATTTACTGAGGGATGAAATATTCTATATATGTCTGTTAGGTCTAAGTTGTTAATTATTTTAAGGAGGCTTAAAGTTTCTTTGTTTAGCTTTTGTTTGGATGATCTATCCACTGGTGAGAGAGGTGTGTTGAAGTCCCCTAGAATAACTGCGTTGTGGTCTATTTTACTCTTGAACTTGAGAAGAGTTTGTTTGATGAATGTAGGTGCTCCATTATTTGGGGCATATAGATTTATGATTGTTATATCCTCTTGATGAATGGTTCCCTTGAGTAGTAAGAAATATCCATCTTTGTCCCTCTTGATTATTTTTGGTTTGAATTCTACCTTGTTTGATATGAGAAGGGAAACCCCTGCTTGTTTCTGCCAGCCATGTGAGTGATAAGACTTTTCCCAGCCTTTCACTTTCAGTCTGTTGATGTCTTTTTCTATGAGGTGTGTTTCTTGAAGACAGCAAATTGTTGGGTCATTTCTTTTAATCCATTCTGATAATCTGTGTCTTTTTTTTTTTTTTTTTTTTTTTTTGTACTGGGGATTGAACTCAGGGGCACTCAACCACTGGGCCACATCCCCAGCCCTTTTTTGTATTTTATTAGAGACAGTGTCTCACTGAGTTGCTAAGTGCCTCGCCATAGCTGAGGGTGGCTTTGAACTCATGATCCTCCTGCCTCAGCCTCCCAAGTGCTGGGATTACAGGTGTGCGCCACCACGCCCAGCTAATCTGTGTCTTTTGATTGGTGAGTTTAGGCCATTAACATTCAGGGTTATTATTGAGATGTGATTTTTATTCCCATCCATTTTTATTTGAATTATGGTCTTTAGCTTGATTTGGTTTCTCTTCTGGTTTGTATTTCCCTTAGTTTAATATCTCCCTTTGTTGATTTTTGTTGATATCTTTCTCTTCTTCTTCATGAAAAATGTTGCCCAGGATGTTCAGAAGTGCTGGCTTTCGAGTTGTGAAATCTTTTAGCTTTTGCTTGTCGTGGAAGTTTTTTATTTTATCTTGAATCTAAAGCTCAATTTTCCTGGATATAAGATTCTTGGTTGACATCCCTTTTCTTTCAGAGCTTGAAATATGCTATTCCAGGATCTTCTTGCTTTTAAGGTCTGGGTTGAAAAATCTGAACATAGTCTGATTGGTTCCCCCCTATATGTAATCTGCTTCCTTTCTCTTGAGGCTTTTAGTATTCTCTCCTTGCTCAGTATATTAGGCATTTTCATTATAATGTGTCTTGGTGTGGATCTGTTGAGATTTTGTTTGTTTGGTGTTCGGTATGCCTCTTGAACTTGGTTTTCCCATTCATCCTCAAGTTTGGAAAATTTTCTGTAATTATTTCGTTAAATAAATTACTCATTCCTTTGGCTTGAAACTCTGCCCCTTCCTCTACGCCAATCACTCTTAAGTTTGGTCTTTTTATGCTGTCCCATAATTCTTGGATGTTATGTTCTTGATTTCCAATGAGTTTTGTTGTATGGTCTAAATTCTTCTCTAGGACATATATTTTGTCTTCATTGTCTGAGGTTCTTTCTTCCAAGTGGTCTACTCTGTTGGAGATGCTTTCAATTGAACTTTTATTTTGGTTTATTGCTTCTTTCATTTCTGGAATTTCTATTTGGTTTCTCTTTAGAGCCTCTATTTCCCTATTGAAGTAATCTTTTACTTCCTGTATTTGTTTTTGGAGTTCTTTGTCAAAATGATCTTTTGCCTCCTGTACTTGCTCCCTCATCTCATTTTTTAGTTCATTCTTAAGTTCCCTAAACATTTGGAATATGTAATTTCTAAATTCCATCTCTGGCATTTGACCAACTGTGTTTGCCATGGAATCTACTGATGAGGTATCTTGATTTGTTTGTGTCACTTTCTTCCCTTGTTTTTTCATGTTGCTTGTGTGTCTTTTCTTCCTGCACTGTGGGACCTTGACTATTTCGATTTTACCTTAAAGCCTTATGTTGTTCCTGTAGTACAATGCTATCAGATCCCCTTATAATTCCTTTACACTTTAAAACCTATCACTTTCTATTCCGAAAATCCAAGTTTGATCACAATGTACAGATTTGGTTAACCCAGATATTATTTCCAATTTACTCTGTATGCTTCTGATGGGGTTTTATAGCTTCAAGTATTGGATACAGAGATGTTATGTTTAGTAAGAAGGAAGTGTCTTGAATTGTTCTTTCTTGGAAAGTATACAAAGGGAGTTCTATTAAAGTGGTTTAGTGGAAGTGGTTTATTATCAGTAGATGAGAGAAGAAAGAGAATGGAGTAGACAATTAGGTGGAAAGACCAATTTATATATAAAGTAAGATGGAAAAGAAAAAAAAATGATCAAAGAGTAGAAATTGGTGTAAGAGAGAGGAGAGAGAATCAAGAAAATAGAGAGTAAACTATATATAACACCGCTTTGCTATCCAGTTCAATTGTGCCGGTTCTAGAAATCCCACGTTCTGCGTATAACTTGTTTTTGCCTCTGTTTAGTATGCACTGGCAGTGTGTAAATATGAAAGATGAAGGAGGAAGAAAAGATGCAAAAGTGAGAAGGAAGAAAAGAAGGAAAGAAAAAAGGAGCAGAAGCAAACAAACAAACACACTGACAATCAATGCAAAAAAAAAAAAAAGCAAAACAAAACAAAAAGCCAAAAAAAGAAAAAGAAAAACCAACAACAACAACAACAACAACAACAAAAAATCCGAAAACCAATAAAACAAACAAATCAACCAAAAAAAAAAAAAAAAGTCAAACCCCAAGTCTCAAACAAAACAGGCCCTGGGAAACCCCCCTCTTTTTTCCTTTCCAGTTTAAGCCAACTGCATTGGACCATGTCCAGACAGTTTGCGGCCCTGTCAGTGGAGTCAAGGTTGCACCCTAGGCCAGCGGCAGAATGGCTCAGTGGAAGAGTGGCTCAGGGGGGCTGTGTGTCAGCAGATGAATGGCTCAGGGGAGGGGACCCTCCAGAAGGCACCCTTTCCCCACGCCCACCCACAGTTGTAGCTTCTTGTGGCAGCTCTGGTGGCCTCAGACACGCCCTCCCCTGCTGGTTACTTGAGCCTCACCCAGGTGTGCGCTGCCTTCAGAGCCCTGGCGGCTCCCTGGATGTCTGCAGGTGTACTTCCCTTCTGTCTTTTTCCCTTTGTCTGGGTCAGCCACTGTACTTCTCAAAGATGGCGGTGTTCTCCTCCCATTCAACAGCAGCTCTGCAGACCCTTGTGTCAGTCCAGAGAATGCGGGATTGGCTTGGCAAGCCCTGTGAAAGAGCTCTATGTGGACACTGCCCATGCCTCTAGGCCTCTTTCTATCCCTCCTCACGGATCGGTTTCAAAGCCGCTGGGTGGATGTCTCCTTGCCGAGATGGTATCAAGCAACTGCGCCTGCCTGCAGCTCAGACAGCGCTGCTTCGGACTGTGGACCGCTGTGACTCTGCCCCTGCTCGTCATGGTCCGGAGAACGTTGTATTTCGCTGTCCAGAGGTGCACGAATGTCTCGGCTCCCTTTCAGTGGTAATGGAATTGCTAGTAACGCTTTCAAACTTCCCACTCCGCGTCTTTTAGCACCTGTGTCCAGAGAGCACCTCCCTCCTGTCGGCCATCTTCCTCCCCTAAGGAACTCTTCATGGGAATTATTGACTCACCAGGATAGTCTTTGTAATGGAGCAGAAGTTTGTAGTGTTAAATGGCTTGCTAACTGCCCATTGGTTTTGAACTCTTTGCTCTCATTTTTGCTTTGTTGTCTCTGAGAGGCCCCATCTCTCCATGCCTCTGATACTTCCACTGGTCTAATAATATCATGCAAACTGAACTGTAGTAATCCTTAGCCCAATAGAGAACTTAGAGTAGGGGAGAGGATGCTAGGTAGAACCTCTACTACCGGTGCTTAACCAAGAGCAGCCATTGCTGCTAGAAGGCTCTTTGCTCACTCTAACATAGACTCTGAGCTGACTGTCCAAGGCCTCCCAGGCTAGAAATGTAATGCCTGCATCTAATGGTGTTAGCATCTATTAATGAATTTCTATTGAATTAATTATTAAATTTGGATGTCACAAAATTATATTTTCTAACTAGTAGCTGCCATTCTTCCAGAAAGAAGAAATATCCTATTTTCTGCTTTTTAGTTTGGTGGGTATTTCTATGAGCCCTTTTTATCATTTAATATTTTAGGGGAATATGCTATTGCCATAAATTTAATAAGAAGGAGCCCCCATCAGCCTGGTTTTGTATCCTTTTGACGTAACCCCACTAAGTTATTTTTATTTTTGTTCTCCCTTGCTTTCTGTAACCACTATAGCTAATATACCTAATTTGAATTTTCCCTGGACCCAAACTGTTATCAGCCATATTCCTAAGGAGCATGGGCAATAGTATCTAACAAACAAGACATAGTCACTTGGTGAGCTTGGTGCTAGTGAAGTGTCACTGCTTCTGGGTTGTTGTTTTTTGTTGTTGTTGTTTTGGGGTTCATTCATATTTGATTATAAATTACTTTTTCATATGTTTGGCTGTGTTTTAACTTCAAATGAAATTTTTGAAAAAGGCCATATAAGTAACACACTGTTCAGTCTGCGACAATGGTATGAATCAAAAAGAGTACAATAGAAAGCCTTTGAAAGTGGATTCCTGTTGCTTTGACAAATTGCTAATGTCATCAGGTGTAGAATCCAAGCTTCTGATCTTTTGTAATTCAGTGCTGTGGATGGTTCTATGGTGCTCTGGTTCTATATTTGAAGAGAAGTCTGAGGTTTTCCCTTTGTGGTTATTGGCTGGTTGTTGGTGAATTCATGAAGAATTTTTAAATTTAAACAATAATGTCATTTTAATAATAATGTGATTTATATCTTATCTGATCATTCTATTTAGAAACTTGGAGGAATATATATGATTTTACTTAGCATTTCAACTGGATGTCTGTGTTTTTTTAAAGTTGTATTAGGGAAGAATATGAGGTCCTAGGCAGGCTTAGTATGGAAGTTCTTCCTTGTGACTTCTGACTCACCTTCTTAAGTATGAATACATGTAGTAATCATTGAACAATATCCCTTATATTTCCTCTCACTGCTTTCATGGGAGACAGGCTCATTTTTTAATAAATTAAATAAGATGGACTCTCCTGAAGCACATTGATATATTTATTTTGTACCTTGCCAGGTGTAGTTATGTGCTACTTAATGACATTATGGTCAGTGATCACCCAAATATGACCAAAGATGATTCCATAAAAAGTAATGTCACTTAGTATCATTATAAACATAAATGAACTATAATTCCACTCTACAGGTTGACACAATAATGACATCAACTAACATCACATTTCTCAGAATGTATCCCCATCATTAAGGTATCACGACTATTTTCTTCACGTCATTGCTGCTGTTACACAGCTACAAACTTAGTTTCCTTTCAGATTTCATCTTTCTCAGTTTAGATACCTGTAATTCAGGCACAGAGTAGGCAGAAGAGGGAACAATTTAAGTAGGCATTTTCTTTTTAATATTTCCCCAGTATCTCTTCTGTCCTGGTGAAGGAAAGACCCCCAAGTAGTAGACAGCTTTCAGCCTGCTCCCTCTAAGCTGAGGGATGTTTTATAAGCTTCATTTAGACTTCTCTCTGGATTTACCCACAATGCTACCCTCTGCTCATTTGCTGCAAGATGTATGCATATTTCATGTTACCTCTTTCAGTTGTTTTTCCACATTTTATTTCTATTTGGTCAATAGTCTTTTAACTTTATATTTTATCTCACTATAGTTGGATTCATTTCTCACTTTGTGTGCAGGAAGTTTTTTTTTTTTTTTTTTTTTTTTTTTTTTTTTTTTTTTTTTTTTATTTTTTTTAAATGGGGTTTACTTCAGAATATCACCAGGGAGGAACAGATTTTAAATGCGTCCTTGTGTTGCACTATCTTCAAGGCCAGAAAAACTTAAAAAGACTGATGGTTTTCTACCTCTAGAAATCAGAATCACTTCAGGAGTATGCTCAGGTATGTTCTTCTTTGTCTGTTGAATATTTTAAAATCAAATAAAAGAGCAGTTGGGATGCAAAAGAAAGTTGTGCCTGCCTTTATTGTCTTTCTACTTAGAAATGAAAATATGAAGTACAACTTAGAGATACTATTTATATGTAGAGAAATCTAGACAGGTGCTAGAGAGTCTGAAGTTTGCTTTTCCAACAAATCATCACTTATAAGCACAAAGTGTAAGCAAATCTAACTGTACTTAGAATGAATAATATAAATCAGATGTCAGGAAATTCAATGTGTAATTCACATTATGGAACAATATTCTCAGTACTGAAGTTACAGACTGAGATATTTCTCTTGCTTGAAACACACAGTTCTGGTCAAAATATACATTACAGTCCAGCTCTGCCCTAGAACTCCATCTAAGAAGAACCATATGATTTGTCCTTTTTTTGTGTGTCTGGATTTTTTTTTCATTCAGCATAATGATTTTAGATTTGTCCTTGTTATTTTTTTCAGTATGCTGTTCCTTTTTATTGATGAGTACAATTCCATTACAGGAATATGTCACCATTGATCCAATCTCCTATTGATGGGCATAAGAGATGTTTCAGCTTTTTGTCATTGTGAATAAAGTAGCTATGAATAGTCTCACATGGCTTCTTATATGTCTTTGTTTCGATTGGATAAGCTCTAGGAAATGGCATTTTAAATTTCCAGTTAAGTATGTGTTCATTTTTATAAGAAATTTACTGTTTCTAAAGGAATTTGGCATTTTACATTCAAGAAAGAATATATGAGTGCTCTGATTACTATCTTCTAATCTCTGTTGTTATGGTTTAGATATGAGATGTCCCCCAAAAGCTTCTGTTAATGCAAGAATATTCAGAGGGAAAATGATGGGATTATGGGAACTATAACCTAATCAGTTCATCCTATTTTGAATAGACTAACTGGGTGGCAACTGTAGCAGATGGGGTGTGGCTGGAGGAGGTGGATCATTGGGGTTATGCCCTGGAAGGGTGCATTCTTCCCTGTTCCCCAGCATCCCCATTTGTTGACCTCACCATGAGCTGAGCAGTTTTTTCTCCTTGGCTATTTCCCCATGATGTGTTGCCTCACCTTGGGACCAGAGCAATGGAGTTGCTATCTATGGAATGAGACCTCTGAAACCTTGATCCCTAACTGAACTTTTCCTCCTCCAAGCTGTTCCTGTTGGGTATTTTGGTCACAGCAATGCAAAAGCTAACTAAAACTGTCTGATATTGTCAGGTCGTTTTATTTGTAGCTACCCTGAGGAATGTCTGGTTCAAATAATATTTCACAAAACTGATAGTAGAATATCAAATCAGAGGGACTTCTTATTATGGTCCTTAATTACAAAACTTTAGATATTTATGTATTAAAATATGATTTATGCTTTTTCAAGGATAATTTCTAACAAATAAGATGCCATGATGTATATATAAAATATAAAATAAACATTTAAAATTTTTCTTTGAATAATGAAATAATAAGTTAGATGTTACAACAAGTTTACAGGACTTTCTTAATACAGAAAGTTATATAAGATGGGATTTAAATAGATACAAAACTGTGTTTTTCCATTAGATAAGGTGAGTCCATTCTTTCTCCATTGGATAGAATTGATTTCTGTGACATTAACAGTAATTATGTGACATGACCAGGAATTAAGAGTATGTGTCAAAACTCTTTATAAATTACAAAGTTGTCAATGGCCTGAAAATGATATAATGGTAAAATTACATAAAATCAAATAACCTTAAAGCAAGAAATCTAAACAGTGCATGTTTTCCTCCCTTGCTGACATTCACATTCTGTGATTTACTTATTCATTTTGGTTACATTTCAAAACCTTCTACAATCTCCCCCTACATGCTACACTTGGTATTAAAATAATATACCTACAATTACAATCAATTAAATCTTTTTTGTTTTGTTTTTTGAGTACTGGGAATTGATCCCAAGGGTGCTTTACCACTGAGCTACATTCCCGGCTCTTTTATTTATTTACATATTTGTTTGTTTATTTATTTTGTTTTTGAGACAGTTTTTCATTAAGTTGCTGGGACTGGCTTCAATCCCTCAATCTTCATATTTCAGCATCCCAAAGAATATACCACCATGCCAGCCTCAAAAATATTTCTTAATTGTCAGTTATGTGTGTGTGAGCATCCTCTGTTCTTTCCGACATGAAATCATGCCAATTCCTTTCAAAGTTAAGTAATAAATCAGGTAGTACATGGGTATTTTTCTGACATTTTTTAAGAAAAATGCTTAGAAAGAAAATTATATACCATACACATGAAGTCATTCATGTTCCCTTAACGGAAGTAGGACTACTACTGTGGAATTTTAACAAAATATAATGACTATAATTTGACCTATTCAGAAAAGTGTTTGCTTCCATGGGCAATCCTCATTCATCCACCTCTGAGTTCTTATGTAGTGGTTAAATCAATCAGTTTGATGTTGGAAGGTATTTTTTATTTTAAACATAGCTTGTCATTATAGAGTCTATAGCCCTATTCCCTGAGGGGCCCACATAGATTTGCCCTCTAAATAAACATGAGATGATGAGAATCTTTTAAATGTGTACCACCTGTATAGAAGAGAGGAGCTATAATAAAGCAACTAATGAGTACATCAAGCAACAAAACATGGGTCAGAATAGGGAAGAAGTGGACACACTATTCAACTAGATAATTATCTTTTGTTTTACTCCTAATGAATTCATCAATGTAATAATTTACTGCTGCTTGTAGTGTTAGATTGACAACCTATAATTTATTCATTATTCCATATAATTTCACTGTGATTCTACTAAATGCTATCCACAGATCTAGATAGTTGGGGTATAGAAATAATGTTCCTGAAAACAACCTGTCAGAAAAGATGGGCAGGTTGAAATTTATTGACAAAATGCAATATGCACTATAATAGAAATTACTATCCTAAATAATGGTGTTGATTTTAAATGAAGTATAAAAAATGTGTTAATTTCTTTTTGAAAAGCAGAGAGTTTAACTATGTTTGAAAGAAAACACTAATTCTAAACTTAAGTAAATTAACCTAGTTAATAAATACACTATTTTGGTATACTGGAACAGATGGAATTTTTGTTTAATTTTTTTAATTAATACTTTTATTAATGCATTTTTCATTATTGTGGAAGCAGATGCACCCTAGGGAATCATAGAGAAATTCCATATACTTATTGCCCAATTTCTCTTTTGATAACATTTTGAAAGCCATAATACAATGTACCCATCAGAGTGACAATGCGATAGTCAAACTACTGAAGAGCACATTATTATCCTGTACTTCCCATTGTCCTCTAAAGCCATACTCCACTTTCAATTCCCCTGTCCCTGTATGCTGGCAACAACCAACATTCTCTGTTTCTATCACTTTATCATTTCAAGATTGTTTTGTGATTCTTATTAAGGAACTTGGGGCCTAATCCAACATGTTGGAGATTAGACCTTACTTTTTCTTCTATTAGGTGTAGTGTCTCTACCAAGAATCAATAAATGGACTCAAATTACAAAGCTTCTTCTCAGCAAAAGAAACAATCAGTGAAGTGAACAGAGAGCCTACTAATTGGGAACAAATTTTTACCACTTGCACATCAGATAGAGTACTAATCTCTAGAATATATAAAGAACTCAAAAATCTTAACACCAAAAAAACAAATAACCCAATCTATAAATGGGCCAAGGAACTGAACAGACACTTCTCAGAAGAAGATATACAATCAATCAACAAATACATGAATAAACACTCAACCTCTCTGGCAATTAGAGAAATGCAAATCAAAACCACTCTAAGATTTCATCTCACACCAGTCAGAATGGCAGCTATTAAGAACACAAACAACAATAAATGTTGGAGAGGATGTGGAGAAAAAGGCACACTCATACATTGTTGGTGGGACTGCAAAATGGTGCAGCCAGTATGGAAAGCAGTATGGAGATACCTTGGAAAACTTGGAATGGAACCACCTTATGACCCAGCTATCCCACTCCTTGGTCTTTACCCAAAAGACCTGAAAATAGCATACTACAGGGACACAGCCACATCAATGCTTATAACAGCACAATTCACAATAGCTAAACTGTGGAACCAACCTAGAGCCCTTCAGTAGATGAATGGATAAAGAAACTGTGGTATATACACACAATGGAATATTACTCAGCAATAAGAGAGAATAAAATCATGGCATTTGCAGAAAAATGGATGGAGTTAGAGAATATAATGCTAAGTGAAGTTAGCCAATCCCAAAAAGCCAAATGCCAAATGTTTTTCTCTGATATAAGGAGGCCAATTCACAGTCGGGTTGGGATGGGGAGCATAGGAGGATTAGAGGAACACTAGAATGGCCAATGGAGAGGGAAGGGCGGGGAGGGGGCAAAAGGGTAAAGGAAAAAAAAAAAAAGATGGTAGACTGAGATGGATATCATTACCCTAAGTGCATGTATGAAGTCATGAATGATGTGAATAAACTTTGCATACAACCAGAGATTTGTAAAAATGTGCTCTATATGTGTAATATGAAATGTAATGTATTCTGGTGTCATTTATAACATCTTAGAATAAAAAATAAATTAATTAAAAAACTCAATAATAAAAAATAAATAAATAAAAAGCATGAAAATTATAATTACCAGCATTCTCGGTTCCAGACTTTCTATTAGAAATAAATACCATACTATAGTTTAAAAAAATAAAAGATTGTTTTATGAACAGAATTACACAGAATTTGAATATTTGGAATTGGCTTCTTGACTCCATATTACTTCTTCTCTATCCAATTGGCTGTGTTTATCAATCACACATTAGTTTTCATTGCTGACTAGTATTCAATGGTATGCATTATTCTATCATTCACCTATTGAAGGATATCTGTGTTGGTTGCAGTTTTTGATCATAATGAACAAAGCCATTATGAATCTTTATGTCTTGCGGTAAAAACACATTTTTATTCCTCTGCAACATTTCACAAGAGTGCATTTTGCTGGACTGTATGGTAGTTCCATGTATATTTTAAAAAAAAAAAAAAAAAAAAAAAAAAAAAAAAAAAAAAAAAACTTCTGATTATTTCTAGAGTGGCCTTCCCATTTTATGTACCTACCAGCTATGCATGAATAATTCAGTTTCTGCACATCTTGTAGCGTTTGGGGGTTTAATTTTTTATTTTAACCATTGTGATAGTAGTAATAGCTCACTTTTTAAATGTTCATTTCTCTAATAGCTGTATCATTATTCCTAAAAGTAACATCATTTTATTGAACATCTTTTCACATGCTGATATACTATCTGTATATCTTCCTGGGGTGGGATATCTATTCACGATTTTTCCCATTTTATCTTTGGATATTTTTAGAACATTGAGTTTTAGGAGTTCTTTATATATTCTTCATCTGAGTCTTTTGTCATATAAAGTGGCTTAAAAAATATTTCCTCCAAGTTTGTACTTTACATTTTATATTTTAGTGGGGTGTTTCTCAGTATAATTAAATTTGTTTATGTGGATTCATTTTTCAATATTTCCTTACCTGGGTAGTGTTTTTGAAGTCAAGTACTGTATAACTGAGCTGTATCCCCAACCATACATGTAAGCTTTTGTTCTTATTAATGTAAGCCAAAAAGTTAATTTATATCAAATTTAATATCCTTCAGAATAAATAAATCTATTAAAAATTTAATTGTATTGGATAGCATATCAATATACTAAATTTTTTTTTATCATAAGAATTGTTTTCTTGCTTTCAATGGGAATGGCTTTAATGTTTAATCATTAAACATTACACTGATCTATGATATGAGATATTATATGTATAATATTAATAAGAATTGTTTTCTTGCTTTCAATGGGAATGGCTTTAATGTTTAATCATTAAACATTATACTGATCTATGATATGAGATATTATATGTATAATATTAATATTATAATTATGTAACTTAAAACTTAAGAATAGATAAAGAATTTCATCAAATATCTTTTGTTATATGTAAAGCTACTTTCCTCAGATATCATTTCTTATACTACATCGCCTAAAACCAGGATGACTTTGTAATCCTAGAAGTAATCCTCTTTGACATGGGCTGTAATTATTTTAATACCATGCTTCAGATGATTTGCTGATATTTAGTTCATGATTGTTAATTCCATCAGTAAAATGCAACACTGTTTTGAAGTTACCCCTTTTCTGTGTAATTCTTTTATAGTTTCTGCTACAGTTTTATTGTATCTTCATAAAATATTTCAAAATATTCTTATTTTAGATTTTGGAAATATTTAAGTAGGATAAAGAACTTATTTGCTTATGAAAGCATTCTAGAGATTTAGTATCTTCAGATAATTATTTCAAAAATTTTAAATTTTTCTTTGATTACTGATTTATTTACATATAAACAAATACTAAGGTTTTGCATTTTACATTATGAATTTAAATATCTTAGCACAAAACTTTACATTTTACACATTATTTAGATTCTAAGTTTAATTTTATATTCATAGTAGGCTTTATAATTTTTAATGGATGTTTTAACATATTTCCAATAGATTGAATTATCAATATGTTTAAATCCTTTTATGAAAAAAAATGTCAATACATTTCCAATAGATTGAACGGTTTCAATTTGCCCAGTGCCTGATTTAGATTAAATGCATTTTTTTCATTTTAGCAAAAGCTATACTCTGCCTCCGAGAATTTTCCTCCCGTGGCGGCGCCGTGGCTGGCCGTGACAGGCAGCTTACAAATGGTGGTAAGCCATAAAAAATATAGAGAAAAAGCCTTGAGCTTTAGTATAAAGAAAAAAGCCATGAGCTTAAAAGAAAATAGAGAATTAAATAGCATGGTAAAAACCATGCAGAAAAAAAGCCATTGAGCTTTGGCAAGAAAGCCATAAAGAAAAAAGCCATAAAAATAAAGAAGAGACAAGAAAAAAAAAAAAAAAAAAGTCAAAGCCGCTTATGCAGTTGTGCTTAACTAAGTGCGTTAGCTGCTCCTCAGCAGTAGGCTTCCTTAAAGCCACAGCACCTTCTCAAAAAGGGCTCAAATATCCACCCTTTCAAAAATAAAAGGTGAAAAGCTAGGTAGGGACAAGAAAATAAAAGAAAATAGAGAAAATAAAATAGAGAAAATAGAATTAAAGCACCTTTTTAAACTAAAGAGAAGGAATATGAAGGAGCCCTAATTAGGAAGGGCTGTTGTAGCTAGCTGGAAGCCATAAGTTCCACCTGATATGTATGTGACGCACCTGTAGGCACCTGCAAACCTGAAGGTATATAACCGGGTGAAAGCGGTCCGAGTTAGGAGAACGGAGAATTCAGTCAGCCGGGCAGTCACTGGGTCGGTCAGAAGAATCAGAGCGGCCAGAACGTAGGCAGAGCGGTTACAGAAGAGAAACCAGATAGAAGAAGTAATGACTGGCCAGAGTTAGGCCGAGGCTCCAGAGGACTGGTCAGAGTAAGGTCGAGGCTCCCGAGGAAGACAGAAGACAGAAGAAAGAAGAAGGAAGAAAGAAGAGAGAAGAAAGAAGCTCTAATCTTTCTCTAATCTTTCTCTCTAAAAATCTTTCTTTCCCTCTCTAAGCTCTAAGAAAGTAGAAGTAAAAGTAGTAAAAGCTTAACTCTGCCTCCGAGAGTTTTTATCCCGGTTTACGGTACCAGGCAGCTTACACTATAATAAATAAATTACCTTCTTAATACCAAAATTAAATGATTTTTAATTAATTGAGTTAGCTTGATTATTAAATATACTTTTAGTTTTATTGACTGACAATCTTGATATTACTTATCCTTTAAATAACTCTTCTCTCCTACTGGTTTTTGTAGATTGAAGATTTGGTTTTTATGTTTTAACTTTAATCATATTTTAAATTTTGATTAATAAGCTAATAAGTATTACATTAAAAATTATTTTTCTCTGAGTCTTACATGGGTGACATGGCAGATATTCTTGGTTGCTTATTAATTTCTACATATCCTTTCTATCATCTAAGGAATGAAAAAGTTTTAGCAGGGATACATACTTGGTATTTTGTCTATTCTACTTCCTGTCTGAATTTTTTATGTGATATCAGAAAGGCTGCTTAAAACCTCAAAGACTGCAATAGTTTTCTACAGGTCATAAATCTGGGGACCTCTGTTAAATGGGTTTCTATATTCCAAATACATCTTGAATTGTACTCAGGAATTCTGCTGGGATTGGATTCTCATCTAAATGTTCAACTGAGGAGAGATCTATCTTCAAGCTTACTCATAGTTTTCCATTTCCAAGAAGCAATCCATTCCTCAATGGCTTACTCCAAAGTAAGATGGCTTACCTCAGAGTAAGCAAGAAGAGATTTCCAGATAAAGCCAGTCTTTGTATAATCTCATCTAAGAATTGATGTCACATGATCTCAGTAGCTTGATTAATCAAGAATAAACACCAGGAAGCCATTTTGGAAGATGAAAACTGCAAGAAATGATGCCTCAGACTTAGAATGGCAAAGTATCATTCTTTACTTGTGAGAAAAACATCTAAAATTACTTTTTCATTAAGTTGTCTCATAATTATCATATGGAAGTTTATAGAACCACAGTGTACAAATGACTAAATAGCTTTATCTTCATCTTTTTGGACCCTTGAAGAATGTTTGAACGATTATTGACTTAGTCCTTTGATGGTATCACTGAGCAACTGCACTAGTCCTGCTATTCTATTTCTAGGATAACTGTCATGTGACCCCTGCTCCTACACTACAACCAATAAAAGGGGAAATAAACAATCAATAGGCTTGCCTAGCTTAAAATAATGCAAGTGATATATTAACTAAATTCTATCTCTGGCGGCATGATAATTACCCTAGCTACACGTTCCTCCTTCTTTCTCTTTTTTCTTCTTCCTTCTCTTTCTTTAATATTTTCTCTGTTTTAAATAATACTTTTTGTTTTTCAATTTTTCTTAAAGGGTATAAGAATGTCTTAAGCAGATATTTTAGTGCCTTGGTTTAGTTTTCTATAGAATCAAAACTGGTATTTAATAATTCTGCAAAGACTTTGAGTATATATGCGTGCTATATCAGGAACTGCCTTTTAAAGTACTCATCTAAGATTATTAAATTTTCATCAGTGCCATTAATCCTCTAATTTTGTAAAAATTAAACTTTTGTTGTACTTTATATTCAGTTTTTGGTATTTTCTCTTTCAAAGTGTTCAAGTTCTCTTTAGGTGGGAGGAAGAGAACTCTTAATGATGTATTAATTTCTTGGCGCTTATAAGATAGAAGACCATATTTGTCAGTATTAGATGACAACTTGGTTCTCCTAGCTAGTCTAGGTTTCAGTTCCAGAGAGTAAAGTTATTGGTGCATGGCAAGAAACTTACTGCTCTTGTAACAGCTTCTCTGCTGCTCCTGCCAGTGCATCTAGAGTTCTTACACATCTGTTAATATCCTGTGACGGTGTTAATTAGCTATTCATTGCTGTGACCAATGTTTTGCCTCAGCAAAACAATTTAAATGTGGAAAGGTTTATTTTGGATCACAGTTTTAGAGGTTTCAGCTTCATTGCTCCTAGGTTTGTAGTGGGTCAGAAGCATCTAGGTAGAAGGGTGTGTTAGAGGAATGCTATTTACCTCATGGCACCCAGAAAGGAGAGAGTGAGTCAGGAAAGGCCAGGGACAAGATGTAATTCCCAAGGGCACACCCCAGAAGACTTGTTGCCTTTAACTGGGTCATAGGTCCTAGCTCCTAGGTCCTAGCTCCTAAATCTTCCCAGTAGCACATTCAGGTTAGGAGATTATGAATACCTCAAGGGATTAATCCACTGATGGACCTCATCACCAAATAATTTCCTAAAATATCTACCTCTGAACATACTTAATATTAGCAAATCATATTTAACAACATGTTAAGTTGATTGTTCATCACAATCAAGTTTTTTTTTTCTTTCAGAAGTATAAGGATGATTTAATATACACAAATCAATTAATGTATTTCACCACATAAATAGAATTAAGGACAAAAATTTTAGTCATATCAATAGATGTAAAGAAGTCCTTCAACAAAATTCAGCACTTATTCATGATAAAAGCACTGAAGAAACGAGGGATAGAAGAAACAAACTTCAAAAATCACCACACACACACCCACACACTAAGGTCTGGGCCACAGCTGGCAGTGATGCAGACTGAAATATAAGTCCATTCCACCAGGGCACAGGTCACTTCCTGGTGCTGAGGCAGGTCTAGAAGTCAGGGCAAGTCTTGCTCCATGCTCTGCTGCCTGATGTTGGAAGAGGGGTGCTGAAGGCAGACTCCAAAATAGTAGTGAATAGTAGGGTCATGACATTCCAGTCATTCTGCTACTGTATGCTTTTGACATGCTGTTCTTTTGGCTGAGAATGTTCCTGTAACTCATCTCTGAGATTTCCATTCTTCTTTTCAAATATAAATGCACAATATTCATTAACTTTTTTCTTCTCTCTTCAGAATGCCTTAAATACTCCTTTTGTTCTTACTTCTGACAGACTCTCCAATGTTACTGGTAGAAATATTCAGTAATTGCAACTGAAGTTAGCTTATGTTTTTAATCCCCAAATCCTACCTACTCTGAAGAAACTTCACCTTTCTAGTAGCTCCAGCCTTTGTACTCTAGTATTCTCTTGTTCATGCCACACTTTCCACTTTAATTGCCAGCATGTATTTTGGTTTCATAGATATCTGTGCTTGAATCATAATCCTTCCTTAGGTAGAAAGAAGGTGTGACTCCTCTTTCCTCATAACTCCATCACACTCTTGCGCTGTGAATCAGCCTACTTATATCAGAAAAAAAACATTCCGCATTTGGAGTTTTGGGATTGGCTAACTTCACTTAGCATTATATTCTCCAACGTCATCCATTTACCTGTGAATGCCATTATTTTATTCTCTTTTATTGCTGAGTAATATTCCATTGTGTATATATACCCCATTTTCTTTATCCATTCATCTACTGAAGGGCATCTAGGTTGGTTCCACAGTTTAGCTATTGTAAATTGTGCTGCTATAAGCATTGATGTGGCTGTGTCCCTGTAGTATGCTGTTTTTAAGTCCTTTGTGCATACACCAAGGAGTGGGATAGCTGGATCATAAGGTGGTTCCATTCCCAGTTTTCCAAGGAATCTCCATACTGCTTTCCATATTGGCTGTACCATTTTGCAGTCCCACTAGCAATGTATGAGCATGCCTTTTTCTCCACATCCTCTCCAACATTTTTGTTGTTTGTGTTCTTAATGGCTGCCATTCTGACTGGAGTGAAATGAAATCTTAGAGTAGCTTTGATTTGCATTTCTCTAATAGCAAGAGATGTTGAACATTTTTTCATGTATTTGTTGATTGATTGTATATCATCTTCTGAGAAGTGTCTGTTTAGTTCCTTGGCCCATTTATTGATTGGGTTATTTGTTTTTTTTTTTTTTTTTTTTTTTTTTTTTTTTTTTTTTTTTTTTTTTTGGTGTTAGGATTTTTGAGATCTTTATATATTCTAGAGATTAGTGCCCTATCTGATGTGCAAGTGGTAAAAATTTGTTCCCAATTAGTAGGCTCTCTATTGACCTCACTGTTTATTTTGCTGAGAAGAAGTTTTTAGTTTGAATTTATTCCATTTATTGATTCTTGGTATTAATTCTTGCACTGTAGGAGTCTAAGGAAGTTGGGTCCTAATCCAACATGTTAGAGATTAGGGTTACTTTTTCTTCTAATAGGTGCAGTGTCTCTGGTCTAATTCCTAGGTCCTTGATCCACTTTTAGTTGAGTTTGTGCATGGTGAGAGATAGAGGTTTAATTTCATTTTGTTGCGTATGGATTTCCAGTTTTCCCAGCACCATTCGTTTTTGGCGCCTTTGTCTAATATAAGATAACTGTAATTATATGTGTTAGTCTCTGTGTCCTCTATTCTGTACCATTGGTCTACAAATTTGTTTTGGTGCCAATACCATGCTGTTTTTGTTAGAATTTCTCTGTAGTATAATTTAAGTTCTGGTATAGTGATACCACCTGCTTCACTCTTTTTGCTAAGGATTGCTTTAGCTATTCTGGGTCTCTTATTTTTCCAGATGAATTTCATGACTGCTTTTTTTCTATTTCTATGAGGAATGTCATTGAAATTTTGATTGGAATTTTATTAAATCTGTATAGTGCTTTTTGTAGTTATGGAGGCTCCAGGAGTGGTGGTGTTCTTGGGAGCTCTGGAACAGGCTTGACCATGAGAACACTCTGGTCTTACATGTTCTGAGAAACACCTCAGGATGGCTGGCCTGCCTCCTAGGTCACCCCGCCCTGTAGAGTCCCAACTTTCTCATTCTTGTAAGAAGCTTGTTGCATGGCATGGTTTCAAATGATTTTCACCCTGTTGGGATGAATGCATGTGCTCATACCTCGATTGGCATATTCTTCCTATTAAGCTCTGTACTTCCTCAATAAAATTAGATCTGCATCATAGAACCTGGTTTCCCATGTCTGCATGTCCCCAGTTGACTGACACTGCCTCCTCACCCTGGCTGAGGGACCTGCAAACACAGCAGGTAGTATGGTCATTTTGACAATATTAATTATGCCTATCCAAGAACAAGGTAGATCTTTCCATCTTCTAAAGTCTTATTTAATTTCCTTCTTTAGCATTCTGTAGTTTTTGTTATAGAGGTCTTTCACGTCTTTTGTTAAGTTGATTCCCAAATATTTTAATTTATTTTTGATGCTATTGTAAATGGGGTAGTTTTCCTCATTTCCCTTTCAGAGGATTTTTCAGTGATATATAGAAATGCCTTTGATTTATGGGTGTTGATTTTGTATCTTGCTACTTTGCTGAATTCATTTATGAGTTCCAGATGCTTTCTGGTGGAAATGTTTGGGCCTTCTAGGTATAGAATCATATAATCAGTGAATATTTGTGATAATTTGAGTTCTACTTTACCTATCTGTATCCCATTTTTGATATTATTATATTGTGCATGTAAGCTGCCTGGTTGGTGTAGATCTGCTGTAATTTTGTACATTTGGTGTCCTGTAAGCCTCTTATATTTGGCTTTCCTCTCTTCTTTCTTCCTTCTTCTTTCTTCTTCTTCTTCTTCATGCTTCGGAAATTTTCTGATATTATCTCATCACAAGAGATTGTGCATTCCTTTGGTTTCAGTGCATTCCTTTGGTTTGAAACTCTTTGTCTTCCTCTATCCCAATTACTCTTAGATTTGGTCTTTTTCTGCTGTCCCATAATTCTTGGAAGTTCTGTTCATGATTTATTACTATCTTCACTGTGGGGTCAACCTTATTTTCAACATTATATACTTTGTCTTTATTATCTGATGTTCTTTCTTCCAGTTGATCTAGTGTGTTGGTGGTGCTTTCTACTGTGTTTTTTATTTGGTTTATTGTCGCCTTCATTTCAAGGATTTCTGACTTTTTTTTTCCCAGAGTTTTTCTCTCTTTTTTGAAGTAATCTTTTGCTACCTGTATTTGCTTTCTTATATCTTTGTTGAAGTGATCATTTTTGCCTGTATTTGCTCATTTAGGTCATTCTTTAATTCACAGATCATTTTAATTGTGACCCTTCTGAACTCCTTCTCTGATGTTTCATCAACTTCACTGAGCATGGGTTCTGTTATTGTAGTGTCCTGGTTTGTTTGGGGCACTTTTCTTCCCTCATTTTTTCATGTTGTCTATTTTCCTTCCTTTTTTGCAGTGTGGATCTGAGATATTACAGTTCATACCCTATATTCTTGGAGTATCTGTGCAGGTTATCTGTACCTCACTTTAATGTTGGTCTTTCAGACCCTGTAGATGTCCCTCCTGCAATTAAATGTGGTGGTGGCAATAGCAGAGGTAACTCGAGATAGCAGTGCAGGTGCCCCAAGATGAATGCAATGTCTTCCAGAGATGGGGCTGACAGGGTGGGCCTTACAAGGTCTTTGGGAATGTCTGCTCTGAGATGTGGCTGCTTTTAGGTTATGTCTGTTGTCAAAAGGTAGGGGCTACTGCATGGGGAAGGGTATGACTATGTATTCAGTGTCTCAAGATGAAAGTGGGTTAGGCTTATGCTCCCAGGTGTGGGCGGGTTAGCGGAATCTGCACCTACCCTGGGCCTGGGTCCCATGAAGGTTAGTGTGGGCAGAAATGGTTGAATCTGAGCTCCCACGTGGTCTGCTGGTTGGAAGAGGCGGTCCTGTGGCAGAGCCTGAGCTCAGCGGGTGTTTGTTGGTCATGGGATGAACCTGGCCCACTCTGAGCAGAGGCCAGAGAGGCTGTCCTGGGCCTGTCTGAGCTCCAACGGGGTCAGCAGGGCTTATCTGGGCCTGCCTGCACTCAGTGGATGTTGGCCTGGCTGACCTGGGCCTGCTTGTGTTCTGTGGGTGTTGGCGGGGCTGACCTGGGCCTGTCTAAACTCTGTGGAGGTTGGTGGGGCTGTCCTCTATATTGTTAATTTCAATAGTTCATGGTGATTATATGAGTTTTCTTTTAAACAACATGACTGGATTGGTTTTTATAGTGAATAGTTTGAGAAATAATGCTTTAATAGAGTTTGGACTGGAGGGGAGGGTCACCTGTTGGATAGTATCAAAAATTATATGGTGATATAAAAACTGACCTGTAGTTTAGGCATTTTATTAATTTTTTCTTCTACTATTTATAAGCTACAGATATTTCAGTACACAAATCAGAGATCTCCATGTCTGATATTTTATTTATTTTTATAGTAAAAGTGCACAGATCATAGAGTAAATATAAGTATTTCCTTTTATTTTTTAAATCTTACATGCATTCAATTTTCCTCTGAAAACCATCGCCAAGATTACCCTATGTTTTTCCCTTAATGTTCTTGGTGTACTGAATTGATCCCTAATCCTGAAAACATGTAGGAGTAGATGTGAGTACACAGGCTTGGAAAAGTCAGAGTCAAACTACCATAATTGGTCATATGAGCAAGCAAATCCAATTGGATGAATAGAGAGGTTTCTCTGACTTCTGAGAAAAATACTTTCACTCTGTTGAGAATTAGAATGAGACCTGAGAGAATATAATGGATGGTGGTAACAAAGCCACCTGTTAGCATTAAGAGAGAGTTTGTGCAAAATGAAATTCTGCCTAGAGGAAATGAAGATTGGATACAGAGAGAAAAGATTCCAGTAACACTGTTAAATATCTTGTTCCTGGCTGTTCCTGCTCTATTCCTGAGCTTCTTAGTTAAGTGTATATTTTATTTTATTTTTGGCAAGTCTGAGTTGGATTTTCTGCCAAATAGATTTCTAATTGACATGAAGGGAGGCAACGCAATTGTGTTGAGTCAATTGTTTCATAAGTGAAAAGATAATCCACTCTGAAGGGTGGGAAGATTTATGTTTAAATCTTTATGAGCTCTAGAATAGAACCATTTCACCTAGTGTCCGTGGATCTGCATATACTTCTGTTGGTCTGCCACATAACTCCCTTTCAATTACACATTTAACAAACTCTGTAGAAGGAAAGCCGGTGTGGTAGCGCACGCCTGTAATCCCAGCACTTGGGAGGCTGAGGCAGGGGGATCGCGAGTTCAAAGCCAGCCTCAGCAATGGCAAAGCACTTAGCAACTTAGTGAGACCCTGTCTCTAATAAAATACAAAAAAGGGCTGGGGATGTGGCCCAGTGGTCAAGTGCCCCTGAGTTCAATCCCTGGTACCAAAAAAAATAAAAATAAGAAACAAAAACAACAACAACAACAAAATCTTTACAAGGCTAGGTAAAGGGCCAGCATTTTCTTCATATTTTTAAATAAGTCTATGGCCTGAAACTTTGAAAGGAAAAAAGCATAGAGATCATTAAAATAGAATGCATCAGTATTTGAATGATAAGTTATTTATTTATATCTAGGGAAATATTGAAAAATAATTTAGGAAATTGGCAAACTGGTATGCTAAAGGGTATATTAAAGAAAAAAAAAAAAAAAAAAACACTCTCCCACTTTTATCCTAAATTCAAAGACCTCTTAAAATATATTGATTTTTTTTACACTGATATAAAAGATATTCTGACTTAATTGAGTTGAGATCATTACAAAATCAATGGAGAGAGCACTGATACTTCTAGTTGTGGTAACACATTTACCATCAGTTGACAGAGACATACACAGTTTTAAAAACAGCAATGAATTAGAGAGTAGATTTAGAAGATGTTTATACAGTAATCTTTTCAGTAAAAAAAAAAATTAAATTTTCTCAAAAATATTCTGTAAATATCTAAAATATGGTTTTTATGATTATTGTGACTATCTTATTGTTTTACCTACATAATCTATACCACAGAAATTTTTATGTATCAAATATGTCAACTTTTCATCCTAGTATTTTGTTTTCATGACTCTCCTTTGTATATGGATTTTAGTTAGTGGAAAAACCCAATTTTTGTTTAATACAAATTGCTATGAGAATGCTTACATTATGATTTTTTCCCTCATTTCTATTTCACAATATTTATGTTTAGCTGTAGGACAAAGAATTTTAACCAAAGAATTTTGACATATGTAATGTGGAGATATGTAATTTAAATTGGAAAAGCAAAAATAACTTTCTGTAACCAGTTTGAACATGAGTTCAAAACACATTATATTACAAATTCATCCAAATTCATATAACAAATCATAAGGTAATTGCTTTTAATTTAAATATAGTATTTTAGAGTTTATTTTTTCAGAGAATATAATTAAACATGTCATATAGTATTATTAAATTGATAGAAGAGGCAGCTCTCCAAAACTGATTTTATTGGGTGAATAGTATAGGTTGTAGGTTTCCTTTTCTCTCCCCGACATTTATAACAATTTTATGTAACTAATAAATGAAAATGACCAGAGAGCCTTTAGAGTATGTTGATTTAATTCTTTATTAGGATCATGGATACATTCTGGGGGTTGACGATAGGTTTTGGTGAATCATGTAAACCAAAGAGTGGACTTTTTACTTATATTAGAGAAGAAAGCAGAAGATTCTAAGTGAGCCGTAAGGATTAATTACTTCAACAGTTTTATATAGGAATACTTGACTTTTGGAAAATTTGGGATTAAGTGTGGCTATGCACATCAGAGATCTCCTCTCAGAGATGCCTAGATAAGGTGTGGTGACAAATTCTTTGAATCTCATTATGATCCTAATATAGGACTTAGCTTGGGAATCTACCATTCTGGCCATAGTGTAATAATCTAAGAAAGATTATACAATGCAAGTAAAGATAATCTTAAATGTGCACATCAGAAAGATGCTATTAATTAACTGTCTGTTCAGATTCCCTTTCAAGAGTTTTCACTAGATAAACAGAAATCTTAAGATGACAGTTGTAACTGAAGAAACATATAGATACTTTGTGAGCACCTTATTTGTGTGCAAGGCAGTTTACTAAAGATGACATCAGATGATTTAAGTAATTTAGGGTCAGTGAAATAACTTACATGTTAGAGCTAAGAGTTCATTTTCCTCAATTCTATACCAATTTCCATAAGCACTATAATGAGTTTCCATGATATCTATCCTTCCACTTGTGAAATAGGCAATATGTCACCAATTACATAGCTATTTTAATTGTCTCCATCTCTTGACAGTCAATGAACAAAAAGAATGTGCATTGCAACTTTATAATACCTTTTGTGATTTTGGAATATTGACTATGGAGTATTCCAGGAAGCTATGGTCTCCTTGAGAGAAAGCACACTGTATTCTAGTTTAATATTTATAATATAGTAGGTGCTCAATACATATTTATAAAATCAATGTAGAAAATAATTTGTGTGGAGGATAATAAAGTTAAAAAAAGAAGTAGGAAAAAGGAAGGCAAAGAAACAGACACTTTTTCTTTGTCATGGTAAACAGAATCTAACATCAAGTCATCATTGGATAACAGACATAAATGGTGGGTATATTAGAAAATCAACTTTTGTAGATCTCTGGCTGCATTTAATAATGAAAGAAATTTAATGTTGAATTGTAAATATGGTTTAGAGATTCTGTAAGAATTATATATTGAGTATCCCAGAATAAAAGAAAAGAATGTCAAAATTAATATTCCCCCTTTTATTAATTTTTTTTTGTACTAGAGATTAAACCCAGGAGCACTTAACCACTGAGCCACATCCCAAGCACCCTGCCCTCCCCCTTTGTTTTTAAATTAATTTTTAGACAAGGTCTTGCTAAATTGTTGAGGGCTTTGCCAACTTGCTGAGGCTGTCTTTGAACTTGCAATCCTCCTGCCTCAGCCTCCCAAACCTTTGGGATTACAGGAATGCACCACCATGCCTGGCTTCCATTGATAGATTTTTAAAATTTCTTTCTTATTGCTTAAGAGTAAATGAAGGCTGGGGCTGGGGCTCAGTATTAAGAGCACTTGCTTCACACTTGTGAGTCACTGGGTTCAGGTTCCCTTTCAAGAGTTTACACTAGATGAACAGAAATCATAATAAATGACAGTTGTAACTGAAGAAACATATAGATATTTTGTGAGCACTACATAAAAAATAAAGACATTAAAATATATATTATTAAAAAAAGAGAAAATGAACTTAGATTTGTTTAGAATCCTTTATTTCCTTGTGAGTACTTTTACTAATGAGTACTCTTGTAGACAGAAACTTTGTGTACCCCAATATTTATATGTTGAAACGGTAATTCCCAATAGGATGGACCTTGTAGACAGGGCTTTTGGTATGTAGAACATAGCAATAGAGCTATTATGATAGGTAACACCCTTATAAAAAGAGACTCACTCTATCTTTTTTTAATAATCATATTGAGTTATGAAATTATAAAATATAGAAACTTGTAGGAAGTTAGGAAACATGAACATTTTTTTTAAGATAAAAGAACCAATATTATTCCAGATGCTGTTAATATAACATAAAACACATGTACAAAGAAGATATTTATTCATAAACTATGAGTATTATTTTAAAAATGTAAATCTATTTTTTGCCATCAAGTCCAGATATGTACCATGCTTTTGAAAGCTATTTATTTTTCATGATTATTTTTGGCAATATTAGACAGCCTTACAACCACCCCCAGCACTGATATTTTAAACTACCAATAATGTTGGTAAGATTTGCTCTTGTGAGTGGGCTGAGAATTTATCTTAAGCCAAAAGATGATATTCCTAGAATCTTAATTATTATTATTTTTCTTTCTCTGTGAGACTTCAGGCATAAAAATCTGTTTTAGAATTAATTCCACTCTATGTATTTGGTTTATAATTGTTATATGTATGCAAATTGCTTGCTGTTAACATCCATTATTCTATTTCCTTTAATTTGTGAAGCTAAATTAAATGTTCTTCCTTATTGGATGCATAGATCTTAGACTTGGATAGTGCAAATGACCTCTAAAGTTTATAAGTGAATTGCATGGCTTCAAGCAACTACTGTATCCTCACATTGCTTTGTCAATTTAATTCTTGAAAATAATTGTTATACCTATGTATTTAAACATCGTGAAGTATTGTTCATTCTCTTTACATAAACATACTTGTAATAAATTAGAAATATGACTGGCATTTGATCCATATTGTACCATGTATTACACAACTTCTATGTTTGATGCCTCAGATATCAAGATCAATCTCTCTGAATCTAATTCTCTGATTCTAAAAAAAGAGATAAAATTTTGGAAAAGAAGAAGAATTTTAGATAGTGTTGACATGTTGAGAAATATATAAATATTTTACTTTGATTTAAATGAAATATGTAATAAAATTTCTGGTTTATGATACCACTTGGAGAACAGTTGTTTTCTGTTCTCCCATCCTACCCCAACTTTCAGGACCTTATTAATGTAACTATAAATTGTATTTAAATGAGATAACTATTCTTGAAAAAACAGAAATGATTTGATCATCAGATCAAATCTTTGGATGATTTCCTTTGGAAAACAAAGTCAACAAAATTAAATGAATTGGAACCAGAAAACACCAACAAAGCACCAACCAAAAGACTACTTGGGTTTTCTCAGGAAGCTCTGTAGAACTGGCTTATAGCATGTGAATATGCAGATGAATGAGTCATCAGAACATCTTCAGTGTCATTCATCTAACACTGCAAGGAAGATAGGTGGTGCATCTGCTAACTCTACATTCTTACTGCATTTAGTTTTGTTGGCAACACATTTTTCTGTTCCCAATCTAAAGCATTAAACTACTTACTCTAAAAGAAGGATATCTTCAAGCTGTTTGCACTCACAATGGAATCTGATAGATAATCTGAGCACATTCAGAGGTACTCCTGAAAAGGGAGCATTACTTAAGATGGAAATATATTAAACAACTCAAGTCCTAAGTTAAAGCTGTCTGTATCTTGGTTACAAGAGTAACCTGTCTTTATCCCCCACAGTAAACACTGACAGTAACATCATTATTAGAAAAAAGGTCTACTGACTAGGGAGAAAAAGATGAACTTGCTTTACTTACTAATTGACTTAGTCTATCATCAAAAACTATTGTGTAAATGATCAACAACTACTAGTAGAAAAAAGAACTAGTGGAGCTAACAGAAGTCTTCATGAAGGACATATGAATAATTCAATAAAGAAGAGAACATTTAAAACTCTATTATTTTTATTTGAGGGGCTATTTTAACCCAAAGTAAGAAAGTTCTGCAAAGCAAATGGTACACTTTAAAAAATGTTATTAGAAATAAACAAAAATTGCTAAATATATATAGGGGTCAAGAATATAGTCACCTGAAAGCCTAGAGAATAAAATCAAAGTTAAAGGAATTCTGTGTAAATACTAGAAATTGTGTGTGTGTGTGTGTGTGTGTATGTGTGTGTAAAAGTTCCAACATCTTAATAATATTAATTTCAAGGTAGAAAAATCAATAAGAGAGAAATAATAAGTACTTTTAAATATGTAGTAGTAAAATTCTTGATATATTATGATACAAGAAATATCATAAAATCTTCCAGAGAAAGTTAACATAAAAATTATTCTAATTAAAAAAAATCTTCTGAAAACCAACACTGAATACTAGAGGTTATGAAACCAGATATCTTATTAATATCTTATCAATTAAGTGTGGAAGTAAATAAATCTTTAGACAATTGTGTAATCAGGTTATTTATCAATGCCCCATTCCTACTTCTTTAAATATGACACAAGCTTATTTGATAAAGTGCAGAGTAAAAATGCTAGGAAGTGGAAGACCTGAAGTGTTGAAAGTTGGATTGATTAAAAAGATACAAAAAAGCTAAGAAGAAGCTAAAGCTCAGCAAGTTAACTTTGATATCAGTTTTATGCCTCCATCCCCACCAGCATTGCCTGGTACTGAAATGTGTGGGTGTCCAAGTCCCTTATAACCCATAAAAGGGCATCATATTATTTTCATATAACTGACATCCTCCCTCTCATATACTTAAGCATTTCTATGTAATTTATTACACCTAATGCATTGTAAATACAAGAAAATGGTTGTTATGTTTTATTTTTAGGGAATAATTTAGGAAATATATTTTACTTTTAATATAATTGCATTACACATGATTTTAAGGTTATGAATATTATTAATTATGATGTCAATAATAAAGATTAGAAAGGACTGGTTTAATGATTTATGTCTTCTGTTTATTAAATAAGTTTGATACTGATTTACTGAATATCTAACACAGATTAGGTACCATACCATGTGCTAGGTGGTGACCATATAATTCTCTAAATTTATAATAATAATAGCATGGTGGTTAAGAAGGTGAACAACAACATCAAACTACCTTAATGTTTCTTTATACTCCAATAACTACTCATTATATGACCTCAGAGCTCACAAATCTCTTAGTTTTTTCTCCATTTCTTCATCCAAAACAGATTAACGGTGTCAACTTCTTCCTTGGGGCTATTGGATTACATTAGTTAATGTACATAAAGCATTTAGAAGAGTTCTTGTCTCATGGCAATTACTATACAATGCAAACTATTATCTATATCATTATCATCTAATGGAAAGAATGTACAATTCTACAAATCTATACAATAGAATGCAATGAGCCTATTACTTTGACATATTATTTGTCTAATGGGAACATATGTCTTTATTTTTAAAGTCTCATTTCTAAGGAAGAAATAATAGCTGCTCTTTTAAAACTGAAACACTTAGGTGAAAAAGAATGCTGTATAACTATACTTATCCTGAAGGCCCAGAAGCCTGACTCCAGGCACCAAGCATACTCTATGAAATGCAATCATTTGCATGAACCATCTGGATTCTGGCATCTGCATTCCAGATTTATGACTTGGTGCCTTAGAAGCTTTTTAAAGAGCTCTAAACCTTCAGTTTTTTTTTTTTTTTTTTTTTTTTTTTTTCCAGTAAAGACTTTTTTATTTTAGGGTGTTATTTTTTGAAACTTAATTATATATTCCTCTTTTAGATTTTTTTCCCTCAGAATATTTAATGACATAATTATTTTTTTTTTTTTTTTCTTATTTATAATAGTATTATGTATTACAATTCATAATGCACATATATAGCATCTTTTTACTACAACTGTTTGTATACAAAGTATATAAGTACCATTCAGATCTTCAACCATGCATTTAGGATAATGATATCCATCTCATTCAACCACCAATTTTTTTTTCTATCCCCCCCCTCCCCCTTTGCTCCCTCCCTTCCCCTCCCTTTCCTTTGACCATTCTAGTGTTCATCTAATCCTCCTATATACCCCTGTCTAACAACACTGTGAACTAGACTCCTTATATCAAAGAAAACATTCGGTATTTGGATTTTTGAGATTGACTAATTTCACTTAGCATTATATTCTCCAACTTCATCCATTTACCTGCAAATGCCATGATTTTATTATCTTTTATTGCTGAGTAAAATTCCATTTTGTATATATACCACATTTTCTTTATCCAATCATCTACTGAGGAGCATCTAGGTTGGTTCCACAACCTACCTATTGTGAATTGTGCTGCTATAAACATTGAACTGCCTGTGTCACTGTAATATGCTGTTTTTAAGTCCTTTGGGAATAGACCCAGGAGTGGGATAGCTGGGTCATAGGGTGGTTCCATTCCCAGTTTTCCCAAGGAATCTCCATATTGCTTTCCATAGCAATTGCACCATTTTGCAGTCCCACCAGCAATGTATGAGTGTGCATTTTTAGCCACATCCTCTCCAACATTTATTGTTGTTTGTGTTCTTGATAGCTGCCATTCTGACTGGAGTGAAATGAAATCTTAGAGTAGTTTTGATTTGCATTTCTCTAATTGCCAGCAATGTTGAACATTTTTTCATGTATTTGTTGATTTATTGTGTATCTACTTCTGAAAAGTGTCTTTTCAATTCCTTAGCCCATTTATTGATTGGGTTATTTTTTTTTTTTTTTGGTGTTAAGTTTATTGAGTTCTTTATATATTCTAGAAATTAGTGCTCTATCTGATGTGCATGTATTAAATATTTGTTCCCAATTAGTTGGCTCTCTATTCACCTCACTGATTGTTTCTTTTGCTGAGAAGAAGCTTTTTAGTTTAAATCTATCCCATTCATTAATTCTTGGTAATAATTCTTGCGCTACAGGATTCTTATTAAGGAACTTGGGGCCTAATCTGACATGTTGGAAATTGGAGCTTACTTTTTCTTCCATTAGGCATATTGTCTCTGGTCTAATTCCTAGGTCCTTGATCCACTTTGAATTGAATTATGTGCATGGTGAGAGATAAAGGTTTAATTTCATTTTGTTGCATATGGATTTCCAGTTTTCTGAGCACCATTTGTTGAAGAGGCTATCCTTTCTCCACTGTACATTTTTGGCACCTTTGTCTAATATAAGATAGCTGAAATTATATGTATTAGTCTCTGTGTCCTCAATTCTGTACCATTGGTCCACCTGTCTGTTTTGGTGCCAATACCATGCTGTTTTTGTTACTATTGATCTATAGTATAATTTAAAGTCTTGGTATGGTGATGCCACCTGCTTCACTTTTCTTGCTCAGGATTGCTTTGGCTATTCTGGGTCTCTTATTTTTCCAGATGAATTTCATGACTGCTTTTTCTATTTCTTTGAAGAATGACATTGGGATTTTGATGGGAATTGTATTAAATCTGTATAATGTTTTTGGTAGTATGGACATTTTGACAATATTGATTCTACCTATCCAAGAGCAAGGTAGGTCTTTCCATCTTCTGAGTTCTTCTATGATTTCTTTCTTTAGTGTTCTATAATTTTCCTTATAGAGGTCTTTCACCTCTTTCATTAAGTTGATTCCTAGGTATTTTATTTTTTTTTTATGCTATTGTAAATGTGGTAGTTTTCATCATTTCCCTTTCAGAGGCTTTGTCACTGATGTACAAAAATGCCTTTGACTTATGGGTATTGATTTTGTATCCTGCAACTTTGCCGAATTAATTTACTAGTTGTAAAAGTTTTCTGGTAGAGTTTTTGGGGTCTTCTAGGTATATTATCATGTCATCAGCAAATAGTGCTAATTTGAGCTCTTCTTTTCCTATCTTGATCCCTTTAATTTCTTTCTTCTGTCTAATTGCTCTGGCCAGAGTTTCCACTACTATGTTAAATAGCAGTGGTGAAAGGGTCATCCCTGTCTTGTTCCAGTTTTTAGAGGGAATGTTTTTAATTTTTCTCCATTTAAGATAATGTTAGCTCGGGGCCTTGCATAAATAGCTTTTATAATGTTGAAATATGTTCCTGATATTCCTAGTTTTTCCAGTGTTTTGAACATAAAGGGGTGTTGTATTTTGTCAAATGCTTTTTTCTTCGTCTATTGAGATAATCATATGATTTTTATCTTTAAGTCTATTGATGTGATGTATTATGTTTATTGATTTCCGAATGTTGAATAAGCCTTGCATCCCTGGAGTAAACCCCACTTGATCGTGGTGCACTATCTTTTTGATATGTTTTTGTATCAGATTTGCCAGAATTTTGTTGAGGATTTTTGCATCTATGTTCATTAAAGATATTGGCCTGAAGTTTTCTTTTTTGGATGTGTCATAGCCTGGCTTTGGAATTATTTAATATTGGCCTCATAAAAGAGTCTGGAAGAGCTCTCTCTTTTTCTATTTCTTGAAATAGTTTGAAGAGCATTGGTATTAGTTTCTTCTTTGAAAGTCTTGTAGAACTCGGCTGTAAACCCATCAGGTCCTGGACTTTTCCTTGTTGATAGCTTTTTGATGACATCTTCTATTTCTTTGCTTGTAATCGATATGTTTAAATTGTGTATAGCCTCCAGATCTAGTTTAGGCAAATCATATGACTCTAGAAATCTGTTGATGCTTTCAGTATTTTCTATTTTATTAGAGTACAAGTTTTCAAAGTAATTTCTAATTATCTTCTGTATATCTGAGGTGTTTGTTGTGATATTCCCTTTTTCATCACGAATGTTAGTAATCTGAGTTTTTTCTCTTCTTCTTTTCATTAGCATCACTAGGGGTCTGTCATTTTTGTTTATTTTTTTCAAAGAACCAACTTTTAGTTTTGTCAATTCTTTGAATTGTTTCCTTAGACTCAATTTCATTAATTTCTGCTCTAATTTTAATTATTTCCTGTCTTCTACTGCTCTTGGTGTTGATCTGTTCTTCTTTTTCTAGTGCTTTGAGGTGTGATGTTAAATCATTTATTTGTTTTTTTTTTTTTTCTTCTTTTAAGAATGAACTCAGTGCAATGAATTTTCCTCTTACTAATGCCTTCCTAGTGTCCACAGAGATTTCTATACAATGTATCTGTGTTTCTCATTTACCTCTAGGAATTTTTTAATCTCCTCCTGGATGTCTTCTTCAACCCCTTGTTCATTCAGTAGCATGTTGTTTAGCTTCCAGTTGTTGGAGTAGTTTTTCTTATTCCTTGTTTTGTCATTGATTTCCAATTTCATGCCTTTATGGACTGATAGAATGCTGGGTAGTATCTCTATTTCTTTATATTTGTTGAGAGTTGCCTTGTGACATAATATATGGTCTATTTTGGAGAAGGAGCCATGTGCTGCTGAGAAAAAAGTGTATTCGCTTACTGAGGGATGAAATATTCTATATATGTCTGTTAGGTCTAAGTTATTGTTTTAATAAGGCTTAATGTTTTTTTTATTTAGCTTTTGTTTGGATGATCTATCCATTGGTGAGAGAGTTGTGTTGATGTCCCCTAGAATAACTGTGTTGTGGTCTATTTTACTCTTGAATTTGAGAAGGGTTCATTTGATGAATGTAGGTGCTCCATTATTTGGGGCATATAGATTTATGATTGTTATATCCTGTTGATGAATGGTTCCCTTAAGTAGTAAGAAATATCTATCTTTGTCCCTTTTGATTAGCTTTGGCTTGAAGACTACCCTATTTGAAATGAGAATGGAAACCCTTGCTTGCTTCCGCAGGCCATGTGAGTGATAAGACTTTTCCCAGCCTTTCACCTTCAGTCTATTGATCTCTTTTTCTATGAGGTGTGTTTCCTGGAGACAGCAAATTGTTGGGTCATTTCTTTTAATCCATTCAAATAATCTGTGTCTTTTGAATGGCGAGTTTAGGCCATTAACATTCAGGGTTATTATTGAGATGTGATTTTTATTCCCATCCATTTTAATTTGTATTGTGGTCTTTAGCTTGATTTGGTTTCTCTTCTGATTGGTATTTCCCTTAGTTTAATATCTTCCTTTGTTGATTTTCATTGTTATTATTCTCTTCTTCTTCATGAAAAATTTTGCCCAGGATGTTCAGAAGTGCTGGCTTTCGAGTTGTGAAATCTTTTAACTTTTGCTTGTCATGGAAGGTTTTTATTTCATCTTCGAATCTAAAGTTCAATTTTGCTGGATATAAGATTCTTGGTTGACATCCCTTTTCTTTCTGAGCTTGAAATATGCTATTCCAGGATCTTCTTGCTTTTAAGGTCTGGGTTGAAAAATATGAACATAGTCTGATAGGTTTCCCCCTATATGTAATCTGCTTCCTTTCTCTTGAGGCTTTTAGTATTCTCTCCTTGCTCAGTATATTAGGCATTTTCATTATAATGTGCCTTGGTGTGGATCTGTTGTGATTTTGTATGTTTGGTGTTCGGTAAGCATCTTGAACTTGGTTTTCCCATTCATTCCTCAAGTTTGAAAAATTTTCTGTAATTATTTCATTAAATAAATTACTCATTCCTTTGGCTTGAAACTCTGTCCCTCCTCTACCCCTATCACTCTTAAGTTTGGTCTTTTTATGTTGTCCCATAATTCTTGAATGGTCTGTTCTTTGTTTCTTACCATTTTTGCTGTGTAATCTAGATTTTTCTCTAGGATATATATTTTGTCTTCATTGTCTGAGGTTCTTTCTTCCAAGTGATCTACTCTGTTGGTGATACTTTCGATAGAGCTTTTATTTTGGTTTATTTCTTCTTTCATTTCCAGAATTTCTGTTTGGTTTCACTTTAGAGCCTCTATCTCCCTATTGAAGTAATCTTTTACTTCCTGTATTTGTTTATGGAGTTCTTTGTCAAAATGATCTTTTGCCACCTATATTTGCTCCCTCATCTCATTTTTGAGTTCATTCTTAAGTTCCACAAACATTTGGAATATGTAAATTCTAAATTCCATCTTTGGCATTTCACCAACTGTGCTTGCCATGGAATTTACTGAGGAGGTATATTGATTTGTTTGTGTCACTTTCTTCCCTTGTTTCTTCATATTGCTTGTGTGTCTTTTCTTCTTGCACTGTGGGACCTTGACTATTTCGATTTTACCTTAAAGCCTTATGTTGCTCCTGTAGTACAATGCTGTCAGATCCTCTTATAATTCCTTTGCACTTTAAAATAAAACACTTTCTATTCTGAAAATACCAGTTTGATCACAATGTACAGACTTAGTTAACCCAGATATTGTTTCCACTTTACTCTGTACGCTTATGATGAAGTTTTATAGTTTCAAGTATTGGACACAGAGGTGATATGTTTAGGAAGAAGGAAGTGAGTGTATTTAATTGTTCTTTCTTAGAAAGTATGAAAAGTGAGCTCTATGGAAGTGGTTTAGTATCAGCAGACGAGAGAGGAAAGAGAATGGAGTGAATGATGAGGTGGAAAGACCGATTTATGTATAAACCTAACTTATGCAGCAGTTGAGAGAAGAGATAAAGAAAGATGGAAAAGAAAAAAAAATGACAAAGGAGTAGAAATTAGTGTAAGAGAGAGGAGAGAGTCAAGAAAATAGAGAATAAACTATATATAACACCACTTTGCTATATATTTCAATTGCACCCGTTCTAGAAATCCCAATTTCTGTGTATAACTTGTTTTTGCCTCTGTTGAGTATGCAATGGCAGGGTGTAAATAGGGAAGATGAAGGAAGAAGAAGAGATACAAAAGTGAGAAGGAAGAAAATAAAGAAAAGAGGAGCAGAAGAAAACAAACACACTGTCAATCAAAACAAAATCAAAGCAAAACAAAGCAAACACAAAAACAAACAAAAAAACCCCAAAAAACAACAAAACAAACAAACAAAGGTTGAACCCAGGAACAAGTCTCAAACAAAATGGACCCAGAAGCCCTTCTTTTTTTTCCCTTCCAGTTTAAGCCAATTGGCCCAGTTCATGTCCAGTCAGCGATCCTGTTAGTGGAGTCAAGGCTGCACCTTTGGGCAGTTGCAGAATGGCACAGAGGAAAGAGTGGCTCAGGGGGATTGTGTGTCAGCAGCTGAATGGCACCGGGAAAGGGACCCTCCAGAAGGCACCCTTTCCCCATTTCCACCCAGAGTTGTACCTTCTTGGGGCCGCTGCGCTAGCCTCAGACACGCCCTCCCCTGCTGGTTGCCAGAGTCTCACCCAGGTGTGTGCTGTTTTCAGAGCGCTGGCGGATCCCTGGATGTCTGCAGCTGCTTTTCCTTTCTTCTTTGTTTTTTTGTCCCATCAGACACTGCTTTCCTCAAATATGGCAGTGTTCTCCTCGGGCTCAACAGCAGTTCCGCAGACCTCTTGTTCAGGTCGCAGCTGGGCAGGTCGCATTTCCCCCGGGAGTGGAGGGGGCTTTTCCTCAGGTCGGGCCCTGCATGCAGCAGCAGGGAGCTACTACTCTGGGCCCTGGAGGCCAGGCGAACTGACATAATTATTTTTTAAGATTGGCTTTTGTATAGTCTCACAAACTTTAAGGTTCATAGTGAATGTTTTATAATTTATATTTTGAGAACTCAATAGAGTGTATCTTCTTACAGTGATTTTTGTATTGTGTCCTGGAAATAGATGCTTTTTTTTTTTTTTTTTTTTTTTTTTTTAATTCCTCGGTTTTTTAAGTTCCATATTTAAGGTTAGCTTGAACCAGATGAGATCTTCATGAAATCATGGCATTTGGATTGCAGGATCCTAATTGCAGTCAAAGTGTGTGGAGAAAAAGCACTACTAAAAGGGGGTTTAGAAATCTAAAGAATAGCCAAGTTCATGATCTTAAGTAGAAAATCAAATCTAAATTATTAAATTAGAATAAAACCCAAATAATGAACATTAGGGCCAGCAAATGTAAATGATAAACGACATAAAAGTAGATGCAAGAAACATTCCAATGAACAGAGTTCAAGTTTGAAACAGTGAGTCTACCTGTAGGACTAGTGATGCTCATTTTATTCAAGGACTTCCTTAGCTTGCTCTTGAATCCTTTGTTTTCAATTTCTTCCTATCCGGGCCTTCTCACTGCTGCCACATTAACATTGATTAAAAATTACTTTCATTAAGGAAAAATTGTGTTATCTCAACATGAATCTCCTAGTACTCTACTCCTTAGTTTGGTTATTATATTCAATATATACAACTTCATTCAATTATTTGTCAACATCATTTCATTGTATTTTAAATAGATGTCCGATAGCTTTCTTGTCTCCTGAATTGTGCTCTTTATTTATGAACATTTGCTTTTCAATCATTTTTAAAATTTTTTATTTGTTCTCTTCATATATACATGACACTAGAGTATATCAGGACATATTATACATGCATGCAGTGTAACTTATTCTAATTAGAATCTCATTCTTGTGGTTGTGCATAATGAGGAGTTTCACTGTGGTGTATTCATAGGTGAACATAGGAAGGTTGTGTCTGATTAATTCTACTATCTTTCCTATTCCCATCTCCCCTCCTTTCCCTTCATTCCCCTTTGTCTAATCCAGTGAACATTTACTTTTGCTCATAGCCTTAGCTAGAATGCCCACCCTTAGGCTTGTCATGTCACCTTTTAGACTCTCCAACTCTTAGCTCTTCAGCATTCTATGAAAATCTCTCCACGTCCTCTGAACTGTATTTCATAATCATTCTTTACTTGATTTTTGTATTTTATTCCCCAACTAATTTGTTCCTTCACTGAAAACAAATACTTTTCTCTCATGAGTTTCCTGATAATTTTTCATCTCAGAGTAAATAGTATGCACTTGTTAGCTAGCAATTAATTCTTTGAGGATATGATGTCAGTTATCAAGCTACAGCTCTGTTTAGAAATATTCTTCCTCTTTACTCTGTGGGGAATGAGATGCTTTTAATTTTCCATCAGATAATGGCCAGAGAGGGGTTGTGCATATAGAAAATATACTTTAATATATGTTGTAGTCATGAGCATTGTCTGGGTTGCATTTGGAAAAGGTAAAGTGATAATACAAAGAACATCTGACTGGAGTTGGAGTCTTCTTGGAAGGCAAATAAGATTAGTTCTGCCACAACCCCTCATAACTAGGATCTAAATATGGCCTCTTTGTGACTAAAATTTACATAAAATGAAAAATAACATCTCTGTCCTCTGGCAGTGCATAAATATGATCTAATTTCATTTTTTGTTTGTTTTGTTTTTACTTTATCATTGTATTTATTTATATGACTAAGCAAAGCTTTTTAAATAGTTAATACTTTCTTTCATGCTTTATACTGACTACCACATTACCATATGATTGACCTGTAAGAGTCATGGTGTACATTTTTTCTTCTCACTATAATGGGAATGTCACTCATAGTCACCCTTAATATAAGACTTGCTCTTTGTATTCTCTTTTTATATACCTATTCATAGTATTTATATACTAAAACTGAACTGAAGAATCACTGTAGAAAAAGATAAAAGTTGGGATTCTCTAATATAGAGAAAAGCAAGCCCCAGTGAATAGAATTGTATACCTAAATCAGGGGATTAAGTGATAGTTTACATCTATGTTTGTACTTCTCTTATTATTCTGCTTTGGGCATATAAAATGTTGGCAGCAAGACTTGTACTCTTCAGGTAGAGGAGTAGAAAAGTATTCTCAGGGAAATTTGAATAGCACAAGAAAAAGTACCTAAAATTATTTGGCATTTCCCCAATAACAACCAGGTCAGCCATCGGGAATCCCATACTTAACATAATTTTCCCATGGGGTCAGAACTTTCAATATACTTTTCAATGTCTCTTTCTTCAATATAAACATACACTAATGGATTAAACTATAGTTGTGGAAATTTTATAACACAAAAAATACCCAAACTAATAAACAAGAAAGACAACTTAGAAGGATCAGAAAATCTAGATATACTCAAATAATTGATGTGATAAATTTGAGAGAATTTACTGTCCTCTTGAATATGAATGATGTTATTTTAAAAATGTTCATAAATAGACTACAGCTCTAAAAATTAGAATTAAAGTATTAACATTAAAAAACGTTAAAAATTTTCAAGGAAAATTAAGGAAATTTTTCAGAAGAAAGAATATGAAAAATAGTAAAAGATGTAATATTTAGTTCTGTATAAATGACCAAATAATAGGAGTTTTGGGAAGAGAATATAGAAACACAGAAGGACAAATTGTTAATGACAAATTAAAAGAATTCCCTAGCCTATATGTGTCTACAAATTGAAGGATTCCTTTGAGCTACCAAGAGAATAAATGAATTAATGAGAAGCTTGCCAAAGCATATTGCCATGAAATTTCAGAACCCTGGAAAAAAAAAAAAGATCTAGCAAGCTTCCACAGAATCATTTAAAACACTTTAGATACAAAGAGTTAATAATCAACTTCTCTAACCACCAGCACAAATTGGAACAGTGTTTTGAAGTTATGGAAGGAAAGTATGCCAATATATATATATTCCATACTATTGATTAAACTGGCAATTGATATGATAATATTTTCAGTTATGCAAGGTCTCAAAACTTATGTCTTATATCTCTTTGCACTAGTAATTAGTAGAGGTACCACCCAAACAAAGGAATAAAACAAGAGAGAAATAAGCATGGAAAGCAGAAAACAAAGGACTCAGAAAAAAGGAGAAGGGAAATCTCAGGATGGTAGTGAGGAAAGACCACAGCATGGCCATTATACAGTAGATGTAGAGGGGGACAAAGAAAAAGAAAACACTGATGGTGAAGACTCACAGATGGAGAAATGTCTCTTAGAAGATGCAATTTTTAGAACACCTGAGGTGATAAGAGTAATGACAGGACATTTAGCATCTGAGCAAGAACAAATTAGATGGATGGAATGTAGGAGGTTTTTGTTTGTTTGTTTGTTTTAGTATTTGATAGACCTTTATTTTATTAATTTATTTATATGTGGTGCTGAGGATTGGACCCAGTGCCTCTTACATGCTAGGCAAGTGCTCTACCACTGAGCCACAACCTCAACTCAAGGTTTTGTGCCTATGTTTGCTGGGGGAAGCGGAGGAGATTTACACCTCAATTCCTATGTAGGAAATTCCCAAGACAATGAGAAACAGCACTGAAGCCTATTTTTGAGACAGAGAGAGAAAAATCCCAACCTGAAAGTCATTTGAAAACCGAAAGTGTTTTGCTTTTAGGAAATAGGAAATAGGTATGTAAAAAGAGGGGGAGATACACATCTTATTTTCTCCAGTAAACATTATTATTATTATTTTTATCTATTTGACTCTTTGAACTGTTTTTATTGATTTTAAAAAGTGTAGCACACAAAATGCAGGGTATTTTATACAAATATCACTGAAATGTCAAATGGTAACTTGGTATGTGTGGATCCAATGACAGATACATGAAAGTTAGAAAGAGGGATCTTTTTTGTGGAGAGATTATATTTAATTTTGGATAAAGCAAATTTTAAGTGGTATCCAAGCAAACATATGTTCCAAAATTTTAAGAGAGTAGTAAAAATGGTAGCCATAAGAGCATATAATGTTAAAATACACGAAATGTCAACCATGACACTGTACCAATTATTTTTCGTATATATTTCATTCAATATTTAGGACAATTTTTCAGTGTATGTCTAAGTACTATATGCATTGTATAGATATGAATATGTAGAAACAGAAAGAATAGGAAAACTACTCAATATTATGAGTTCCTCCGTAGTAAGTGAGGACTTGAGAGATTCTCTGCCCAACTACTAAAATAAAGTTCTAAATCTCTAAAACATACAATGGAGCAAAACATAGTATTGTAGAAAACTACATGGGATAGGATACACAGGCAAATAAACATTCTTAATATTCTAATATATTGAAGCAAGGCTCATGTTCGATCTGTTTTTATGTGTAAGATAAAAAAAATGAGTCCTCAAAAGTCAGAACTATTTTGAAATAATAGCTACACTTACCCCTTCCATTTATTATACTATAATGCTTAACCACTTTGTTGCTTTAGTAAGAGTTATCAAGGCAATTTGTGGAACTTAGCCTTCACATTGGTCTATACTTTATAATACATAAAACAATTAAAATTACTGTAATTTAATTTCTAGGATCTTATTTTCTTTTATGTGATCTTGAACTATGCGTGTTAGATACAGTAAGAAATTTATCTATAGTGAATGACACTTATATGTCTCCTTTTAATACCAAATATATGCACAATGTGTATTCATGTAGGTAGACTTATTAAATTAAAAAAAAAACAAAAAACATTTTCCAGTCATGTGTTTATTTTGTTCAATATCAGCAAATGCTCACATGTTGACCAAAAGTCATAGGAATTCTGCATATGTGTTTCACTAAAAAGAATTTATTTATCTCTTGAATATTGCCAGAATTTAAACATTTAAAAATTTTTGTTTCATTTTTATTTTTCATTCATTTTTAGAATTTTAGTTTATATGAGAATATAGCTTCCCAAGCATGAAGTTCATGATGAACTGCACTGATTCCTTATAGCTGCAGTCCCCCCACCCCCACTCCTAAGAAGTAAAAGATTTATTCTTTTGTTAAGTATTATACAAAAACCACATCTGAAGCATGAATATTTCCCTGCTTAGTATTTTACATATTCCTTTTTAAAAGACTGATCAAATTAAAATTAAATAAGACTAGATTATTCTTTCTATAAAAGAGCATTAGTAAGTGATACATGTTCCTCATTCAAATTTTAACTCTCCTCAATTCTGAAGTCTCTGAGAACAATTAGTCTTGTAGTTCATACTCTTAAAAATATACTTTTATCCTGTATCATATCCACAGTCTACTGCATTCATTTCTTCCTCGTGAGAATATCATATTTTAATCATTACATTAATGATTATTAATATGTAAATACCTTTAATTTTATGCTACTATAGTAACAACTCACATCTCATTCTGGATCAAGATACTTGTGCTAACAAACATTGAGAATGGTAACACAGTTTTTTCATAACCTCTCTATATAGATTATTTTTACTCTAAAAATTTACTCATGGTTGTATTGACAAATATATCAACACAAATTTGTTGTCACTGGTGATAATTGTTTGAAATGCATTAATATTTTAGTAAGAAAAATAAGACTGAAAAAAATTTTCTTATACAATGTTATCCAAGTATGTCTCCATATCATGTTATATCATGTAATATTTTGTCCTATATTTCCCCATTGTGTCCAGCACTGAACAATGAACATACTTTTATTCTTGTTTTATATGAGGATACTAAAGTCCACGGTTTTTTAATAAATTGTGAAAAGTCACCCAATTAGTATCAGATCCAATGTAATACAAGAAAGATCAATTATTTATCCCAAAATTTAGTCAAGGTCCACTGCTTGAAAAAATTTATTCTTTTCTACCTCTTACTGTGTCAATCCTTAACTGGTGAATTGTAGATCTTCACATATATATTTAAAGGTGAGCAGATGGGATAGCAGAGAAAATCATGAAGATCTTAAAACTAATAATTAATACAAACTCAATGATCACTTCACTTTAGAGAAAAGCCCATAAAGTGCATAGTTGTTGTTTAATGTTAGGTGAATTTTAACAGGATTAGACAACCTGGTTTCACATTTTATTACGTTTTGCATTTTGCTCTGTTTCTTGCAAGCAGTTTCTGAAATAAACTCACAGTGCTATTTAAAGATTAGAAAAACTTGCCCCTATTACTCTAACAGCTCAAAATTGTTGATGGGAGGAAGAGAGATAGCATAAATATTTCCTTGGTACATCTTTTCCACCATGCAGTTACTGTGATCATTCATGTATTTTTCTTAACCATATCTCATTATTAGTGTTTTCTTTTAAAATTAAAAAGATAACAATATTGTTTATTTTAATTGTTTATTAATACAAACACTACTTTGTTGTTTTATTCTGGACAATGTAGGACATGAAATCCTTTAGTGAAAAAGGGACAAATAATATTTTTGGTCCCTGACTTTTAAATCTTAATAATTACTAAACAGATTAGTGGAGGGAGGCTTAGTCCTTGGGAAATCTACAGTTAAAATTAAATAATTTTTTCTACACAGCACCTCAGTAAAATGCAAAATATTTCTCATTGATGTGCAAGAACATTTTGAATCCCAGCCATTAATCTAAGCAAATCAGTGTCATTTTGATTAGTGCAATGTGAAGTTGGAATAAATTTCTAGGCAAGTAAATTCATTACATTATCAAAGGCCAACAAATATGCATGCCTGAGTAAGCTTAATTGAAGTCACCCAACATTTGAAAATAAAAAACACAGTTATGATACAGATAATACAAAAAATATAATGCTGAAAAATTGTTGTGATGGACATTATAAACCTAGTCATTGCAATTCCTCAGGGTATAATGTTGAACACTTATAGTTAAAAGTCCAAACCAGTAATGAAATAATTTTGGTGGTAGTGTTTTATTTCTAACATGGGTTATCTATTTTTCCATCCTCTGACTACCTATTACCTATCTCTCAAGATAAACTGAAGTAAAGAAACAAATTATATATATGTTTTATCAGGAACAATTCTAAATCATAAATTAATTTTTGTGTTCATTATTTTATATTCTTATAAAAGAGCAAATTTTCATTTTACTAGATAATAATAAATGCAAAAATCGATGTTTGGCAGAGAAGATTAGAAAGAAAACACCTGTGGTTGAATAATGTGGTGGTTGAATAATGTTGAGTTTTTGATTACTTACAAAGTGGAGGGTGACCACCAGGGACAGATTTGAGGTTTTTCACTAAGAATGTTCTAGGGGTTGGGATGTTTGTTACCTGATTCTGGGGAAGATTCAAGGAAGTAGGGATTTGCTTTTTATTGAATGCAAGGATAGTTCTGTGATTGAGTATCTTGTTTTACAGGTAATAGGAACTGAGCAAAGCTAAAATTGCAGTTTTTAAAGAAATAGCTGCCATCCATTTCAGTCCAGATAGGAAGTTGTTGGACATCCCTGAGGTTTGGACAAGGCATTGTTTACCTGTGTTGAGATATGTTTATGGAGTGGTCTTGATTTTTCCTTTCCTCCACCATTGTTGGAGAGTAGCTTTGGCCAGTGGTGATTTTTGAAGCACTTATATTCAACAGTGATAGATGGACTACCCCAGGACAAGGGAATTTCCATATCCTGAGCAAAGCAACCTTGTTTCATTTTCCAGGCAGGAGCCAATGGGCTTAAAGTTCACTCTGTTCTCTGGGCAGGATGTTTTTTTCCCTGGGCAGGAGCCAATAGGCTTAAAGGTCGCCCTGTTCCATGGGCAAAGAGCCAATGGCGTTGGGCTGGCTCTGGTGCACCCCCCACCAGAAATCCCTATATAGGGTACCGTTCGTCTGAGTTTGAGAGACATACACACAACAGCTCATCCCTTCTGAGAGGAGGAAGACACTGCAACAGTTCCAACCCACAGTCTCCAGCCTGATGGCAGCTGCCCCAGCCACAGCTCCATCCTCCAGCCTGACAGCAACTGCCTTAGCTGATAGCTCCAGAGATTGCAGCTGGCACAACCAGGCACCCATCTTCTGTTCAGAGCTTGCACACTCCTCTCTCCCAGCACCTCTTTGACCTCTGACCAGCCACAAAGGCTGGTGAATAAATCTCTTGGCTGCACGGTTGTCACCAGGTGATTTTTGCCCTTCAAACAGGAGTGCATCTTGACCTAGTTATGTGTACCAGGCCAGTTCATAACAAAAATGCAGCCTAGATATTTGTCAGAGTCTGGCTTTAAGGAACTGCTTTTCTCTTTTCCACTGATTTTCTCAAATTTTACTTAAATTTCTTATTTCACTCCCCAAAACTTCACACAGTGAAAGGTATCAAATAATTGATATAAAATTTTATATACATATGGGTCACTAATCTATGAGATTCAGAACTCCACTGGGAAGACTGTGACACTTCAACATCTGAAAAGTAAAAGTAAGGTGAAAATATAATAATGATGAATCTGTCTTGTTTTAAACCAGTAAGCTTGTGGTGAGTTGTTATGGCAGCAAAAGATAATTAACAGGATGGGCTCTGTACAACAATATGGAACTTATTTACATTTTCATATGATATGAAGTGGTATTTGTGGCTAAGGAGAAATCTGTTATATAAAATGGAGTGGATACCTCTTTTAAAATCTTTTTTGTTTTCAAGAAAAAAAGCCATATGGTATATAGAACCTAATGATATATTCAATTTGGGAGAAACTCAATTTGTATTAATTGAAAAAATACAAGCAGTCAGAAGTTTTGTTATTTGACATAACCTATGTCTACTATCTTTAAGATAACATGAAAGTAAAAGAGATTTAGGGATAGGGATGCAGTTCAGTGGCAGAGTGTTTGTTTAGCATGCTGGAGGCCCCAAAAGAGATTTTTGTGCCACACTTAAGGAACAGTAATATTGGTTTGAAGCATGTCTCTTCTGATTCCTGACTGGAACAATGTAGTAAACCAGACAAAATTGATGTCACAATTTTAGTGACACTTATGCATGTATTATTAATTGCAATGTTGAAAGGTGTTTTTCTATTAATTTTAGAATAATTAATTAACTCTAAGTTCAAGTATTGAATACTTGTGTTTAAGGATGAGTACAGTGGAAAAAAATTCAAAATTCATAATAAATAACTTACATAATTGTTGAAAAGAAGAATACATTTTCATTGATGGAAAATCTTTTAAGGTGAGTAAAACATCAAAATATGCTGAGAATAAAAAGAAACTGTGTAGCCAATGCTTTTTTGAATCACATTTCAAAGGAAATTAAAGCCAAAAATAAGAGAATAAGCAATAAAAGTATTTATTTTGCAAAATTCCAGATGGTCTGACAATTAAAAAACAATGTATATGAGTTTCAAGACACTTCTGTCTTACATTCTTTTGTATTTATCTCAAATGTGGAGTTACATGTTGCTAAGGATTACAGGTAGCAACTATGCCTTGATTCTAACAACAGGTGTTGGTTAATAAAATTGAAATTCAGCTGAAGAAATTACATTTTGAAATTTTATCTTTGTTCTATGTTAACATGACTGATATATGGTCTTTTAGAAACAGTATGAGTCCATAAAATATATGCTAATTTCATTGGTCTTCCTAACTCAAGGAGCCTGAGTAATCACTATTTAGATTAATTTACTTTGTGAACCTTCCAGTTGGTATAATTATCTCATTCTTCAAATTTGCGTAAGGGTAGTCTCTAAAGGTCATGAAGAACTGGCAAAGGAGGTGTTTCAATGTCACTTTTTTTTCCAAAGGTACTTCCTCTAGTACAGAGAAATGTGCAAGATGATGAAGGAGTAAGCTTGCCCTGCCCATTCGTCAAGGATAAATGTAAGACAATTCTTACAAATGGATTGGCATTTTAAATATATATCAATTATTGTAAAAATATTATATAATTTATAACTTTTGTTTTTCCATAATGATTAAATAGGATGAAAAAGAATGATCATAATAGAATTAATTAAATTTAAGTGTAGCTAGATTTTTTTTTAACAAATAAAAAAATAAATATAACATTTATTTCAATAGCATTTGGGTTGACACCAGTTGAGTATATTCTAAGTAAATTGTTATCTTTCAATTTTATTGAAAATAGAAGTATCCTAGGAGAATGACCCAATTCAATAGAACTTTAGAACTTGGGCTTCAGCTTATCTTGAGGGAGAGACACTGTGAAAGACCTGGGGCTCTGGGTGAGATGATTGGTAGAAAGTTATCTCTTGGTACTTTCTGAGCCAATATATATGCAATTTTTGTTATATCTACTTTAAGTAGTTATTTACTTTTCAACCCAATGTCAAAACATTGGTTTTCTTTTTCATGAAAATGAATACTTGAGAAGGAACTCTTCTACCAGTCAGAGTTGGGCTTAGAAATCAGCTCTACCATAATTAGCTATAACTTGGAAAGTGTCTTCTAAGTTATACTTTGCTAGTTAGTAAACTTGAGGAAATGTCCAAGTGATTGGCCTGGTAAAAATAAAATGTGAAATATTTATTAAGTGTTTAGCAAAATTTATCTTCTCTACTAAGCCCTTATTAAATGAAAAGGGCCATAGTGATTATTATTATGCTAAAATCATTTCCTAGTTCACTGTAGAGGTGATATGGAATACTTACATCAATCTTTCTAAAATGACATTATCCTGCCTCTCAACTCATTAACAGTACTTTGAGAAACTGTTCATGTCACTCGTCTGTCACTTATTGATTGCCATGTCTATACCAGACTGATATAAAAGAATGAATAAAAAGTTTTTCATGTAAAATTAAGAAAGATGTATTTGGCAGTATATTATATTTTGTAATCAACATTCTAAAATAAATTTATAAAATGACAACATTGCAATCCATAACTAAATGACAGCCCCCTGATATTTCTCCTTCCTTCCTGTTACTCGTTTAGTCTGTCTGTTACCTACTTAACTTTGACTACTTTTCCTGTACCAGAAGGTCCTTGCTGTTTGATCCCAATCATAAAAGTGTACTAGAATCTACCACGAACTAGTTGAAGTTATTAAAATCTATCACAAAATAAATTAATTTTGTTTTATTCTGTTAATTCTGAGAGTATTTCTTATAGTTTATATTTACTTTAAAAACAGCTGTATTATTCATAGCTTAATTGACATCAACATACCATGGGATTAAACTATGTGAGCCAAAGAATTTAAGTATGTTCACAAAGTTATACCTGCATCACCAAAATCAATTGTAGATGAATTTCATTATCCTAAAAGGAATCTGTGTACCTCTTAGGTGTCATACCTTAATTACACACTTCACCACCCCCACCAGCTCTAGACAATCTCTAATCTGCTGTCTATCTCTATGATATCTGCCTATCCCAAACCTTTCACAGAAGAGAATCATGCAATATGTGGTCCTCTGTGACTGGCTTCTTCAACTTCATATAATATTCTGAGGTTTCTCTATGTTGTAGCTTGTATTGACGTTTCCTTTCATTTTATTTCTGAATAACATTGCTTTGTTTCCCCTTCTCATGAATCCACTTTTCAGTTGCTACATTGGGTTGTTTTCCACCTTTTTGCTAGTATAAATAACATTTATGTAAAAAACTTGAGTCCAGACATTTTATTTTACTTTTTTTATGGATATTTATTTTTCTTATGTATGTAACAAGGACTAGAAGTGATGAAAACTATGTTTAACTGGTTAAGGAACTTCCAGAAGTTTTTCTAAATCAGCTGCCATCTTTTTTATGGGAGGGTAGGAGGACTCCTATCTTTGTCCTCACCAACTCTTATCATGTTTTTTTTTTTTTTTTTTTAATTATAGCTACCCTAACAAGTGTGAGTTGTATTTTGTTTTGTTTTTGATCATGTTTCCCTAATGGCTAATGATGTGCATACTTTTTTTGTGTTTAACTGTGTACCTTTTTTGAATAAATGTCTATTCAGATTGTTGATTTTTTTTTAAACAGAGTTATTTGACATTTTGAGTTGTAAAAATTCTTCATATTATACACATATTAGACCATTTCAGATTTGAGATTTGCAAAAATGTTCACCAATTCTGTGTGTTGTCTTTTTACTTTCTTTATGGTGTGTTTTCTATCCCATAAAAATTAATTTTTATTATGTTTATCCTTTTTTTGTTGTTGTTTTTCAGCCTCTTGTGTTTTGATATAATTAACTTTTTAACAAAATAGCAATATGTAATAATGTTGGAATATTTGGGAATGGCAAAATTTAAAGTAAAAGGGAAAAATAGTATTTTAATATTTTCTTCATATTTTTCATTCAATTTTATATATTTCTATTATCAAATGCACATGTTTTATTGTGGCTTTTTCAATTAATATCATACTCATAGCATTTTTTCTAGTCTGAATTCTCTTTTGAACAATACCCTTCATAATGTTCTATTGCATGTAATGATCACAGTTGACCTTAATCATTGAATTAAGGACATATTGGACTCTTAGAAGTTTTCCATTTTTTAAAATTTTTTCATACATTACATTATTTTATTAATCAACATTTTCCAAAATGGAATTTTTGTGTGAAGGGTTATGAACATGTTTAACACAAATCATCAACTTGCTTTCCAGTAAAGGGATACCAATTTACAGCTTGCTGATGATGATTGTGCTTTCTATGTTCTTCTTCTTTACATTTACTAGTTCTGTCTTAGGGTTTAGCATTTAACATATGAACTTAATTTTTTCAACTTTTATTTCATTTTATAGATTTCTATTAAAATAAATACATTATTTCATAAAAATAAATGAATTTTCTTTTAGAAGTTGAACCTGTACAGATTTAAAAGTTTGTACACATCTCCTCTATACATTTAATATTAAATTCTACCTGTTAATTTATTAAAGAAAGTATGTTTTTGTCTGCAAGGTGTTGCTTTTCCTAACAGCATGTCTTAGTAAAGGGTATTACTTTCTTGATAGGCAGAAAAAAACTATTTTTATCTTCTATAATAGTTTTATTGCCCTCATTAACACTTTGTACAAAACACAAATGACTTTGTGAATTAAGTGGAAAAAAATTCAGTGGAATATATTATGAGAGCATACTATAAAAGAAGTTGAATGAATGACCTGGAGTTTTGAAATATGAGATCTACATTAAGAGACAAAATGACAAGAATGAAAGGCAAGATGCTGTAGATAGTATGCTGTCAAAATTACTCCCAGAACTAGCTTCATTTAATTTCTTTATAACCTTCTGACAAGAATTATGAATTGCCTATTATTTTAAAAGATTCTCCAATAAGCCAGAAAAGTAATGAACAGCTCTTTTGACCCTAGACCCAGAAAAAAATTATGATTATCTGCACTATTTAGCTTGAAAAGAATCGGACACTGCTCATGGTCTATTACTTCAAGTATGATATTTGATAATCTATACATACAAATCTTTGAAGGTCATTCAACCTTAGAATGCCTCAAATGAACGTAGTACGCCTTCAGTGAATAGTCAGTACCTGTGCTACTTTTCTATTACCCATCTGTCTTAAACCTACCTAAGTTTAAAGTACTTAAAGATATAACACAATGATTTTATCTACCATAGGTAAAACTTGAAATAATACAGTTATTTTGTGCTTGTTAATATACTTCAATGGATACAATGATAGAAGATATGTAAATATTACACACTGTAGATAATGGCTAGTTAATTAAGCTATAAACATGCTTCATGCTTAATTATTATTGGTCTTATTATTTTTTTGGCAATTTTCCATGACTGTAAAAATAAAAGCAATTTCCCTGTGGTTCCCACAGAGATAATAACAATGCTAAATTTTTTTTAAACACGCCATTTTGAAACATGTAAACATACATATACAAAAAAAATGTTTATATACATATAAACTTGCAAAAGCTATATTATACAACATTTTAAAGAAATCCCTAAAATAGTAATAGTTTGGTATATTCAGGTCACACTTTTCTTTAATCCTATGGAATCTATTTTTCTGTTAGTTTTTATGATTCATTTAGTTATCTAGTTTCTCACTGTTAGCATAAGCAGGAAGGTTTACAATGTATCTCTAGATTTTGAAATTACTATAGGATTTTGTTTTATGTTCAGTTCATTTTAGTAAAATAGACTTTTTTTTTTTTCAGTTCTGATAGAGGCAGGAACCATGGCAAATTTCCACTTGCAGATCCCTTTTAATTGGTATTGTTAGAGAGTGGAAATGTTGAAAGTGGTAGACTCATTTTTTATATATCACAGACAAACTAAACAACTGTATGGCTTATCCATTATCCATACATCAAGTTTTTAGACAATAGTGTCTTACAATATTTTCTGAATAAACAATAAGGTAAAAAAATTACACATTAGGAAATTCAAACCTAAGCTTCATAATTCTCTTTTTTCTACTTTTGTTCAAGAATACATCAGTAGTGAATTTGATTAGTTTCCAAACCTTAATTACCAGGTAGGGGCCTAATTTAATCAATAGAGTATGAATGAAAAAAAAAAAATGCCTTTTTAAGAGAAAGGACTACACAGTAAACTCTAGTTTACTATGGTCAATGGGAAAAATTGACCATTGTTTTGGTCAATGTGTATTGTCTAAACTCTACCAGGCACTGATATGGCAGATTCACCAGATGAATTGTTTCTTGTTTGATCACGTCCTCTTCATGCTCCTGCGGAATGCTAGTTATGATCAGACATTAACAGAGTGTTAAAGAGAGAAGACTTGGCAGTCTGATTGCCAAATGTGAATTCTTGCTTTACCATTTAATGTCTCTGGGAGCTCAGGCTAGTTGTTTAATGTGTGAGTTATGCAGCTTCTTCATTTTTAAAGTGGGGATGATTATAAAAGTATCATTATTATTACTTTGCAGTCAGATTGTGAGGATTAAATTACATATACATGTAAAATACAATAACATCTGCCACATAATAAGCTCTCACATGTTAGTCATTATTCAAATATGAGTTATTTGTAGGTTTACTGTTTTCATTACTTATCATGAGAGGGTTAGATATAATGTATAATTAGAGGTAAGTTTATTAACAAAACTGAACATTTTCTTAAAAAGAGGTAAGGATAAACAGATAAAAATTTTGTGCCAATTAGGGTTTTTTAAAATTGAAAATATTCTGATATGTTCTAGATTCATTGAACAATTTAAGGTAAGGGTTGTTTTCCTTTTTTTTTTTTTAAGTAATGATGATTTGCAATGAACTTCCAACTTACTAGTACTATTTTACATTTTTTTTCAAAAAAATAATATTTTATGTCATAATTTTAAGGCCAGACAGACAATAGGAAGGCAGAAGTTGTGATATATAATATTTCAGTGAAGGCAAATCATGGTATAGAGAGGATGCTTACATGGAAGCAACCATTCAAGACAAAGTGAGTATAGAAGAGTGTCAGCTTCTAAACCAGAGGGCAAGACTGCTTTAATAAGAACTTCAGGCTTAGTATGAACTTGGGAACCAACCCAAAATTGTATTTTTATGGCTTAAGAAAATAAGTTATATGACAAATGGCACTGAGAATCAAATTGTAAAATGTGAGAACATAGAAGAAAATATCTTTTCCTGTCTCTCTTTTAGCTTCATTCTTTTTAACTTGAGATATATTAAAAATTCCATACACCCTGAGCAAAAGCAAAAGCTAATGTATTTGTTTGGACTAAAGATATAAGGTGGCTATTTTATGTAGTTAAATCAAAATAAGTCAATAAACAATTATTTTTATACAATCCCATTCTCCTTTGAATACTACTATTAATCTTGAATTAATTTTCTCATGCAATTGTTATAACAAGTAACAACATTATTGGTTTTTATATCCCAAATACTATTTTAAAAAATATAAAGGGCAGTAAAAATATATTCTCTACAAATCAATATTAAGGAAACAGATTAAAGCTATATTTCATTTATACAACCAAATAACAAGAATGACTATCCTGTGCTAGAGTGGAAACAAATCTTCTATAAAGAGTAACATGAAAATATCAAATTTTGATTCTCTGCTTTCTCATGTCTATTACTCCTTTCATTATATGTTTAATTACTACGCTTATTACTAAAAATTGCATGTTCACACTATGAAGTCCAATGCAAAGTGGCTATTTATCCTCTAATGTTATCTGGTCAATAAATACTTTTTCCTAATACTTCACTGCTGCATAATATTCACCCTTCTCTGAAACCAAAAACAAACACTACATCACAGACTAGATGATTTTTTAATGACTTTATTGTGATTTAATTCTCTTTTAGGTTTCTGTTGCTTGATTTCCAATATGAGCTTTAAGTTTTTATATTCACACCGGTGAGAGCGGTAATTCACCTCTTTAGAAAGTCGTATTGAACATTGTAGCTGCATTTTTTTCTTCTAGCATAACTTTCACACTTGATCAAGATCACCCTCAATTGGAACTCTCCACTACCTACATAGTACTTGATGTTTCTCAAAAGTTTCCTAGTGCTGTAGAAAGGTTTAAAGAACTTGCCTTTGAAAAATCAAGATTTTTACTTTAGCTTTAGGATCTTTTTATCAATTGTGTTTTATGTCTTGCTTCTGATCATTTACTCAGTGGTACTTGTTTTGATCAGAACTGAGCTACAGTCAATAGATGAAAGTAGAAAATAAAGAATGAAGTAACTTCCATAAATAGTTCATGCAGTTTAAGAGGCTAAAATGTTTAACAATAGGAGTCACAAGAAAACATGGTTCTCAAGATAGAAAAAGAGATTCATGGGATAGATTCAAATTCATGGGAAAAAGTAAATGGAGGAGATGAAAAAAAATATATATATAAGAAGTTCCAAATGGAACCAAAACATCAAGTAGTATAGGTTCAAGAGATAGGGCTATCAGGTTTGAAAATCACTTATTAGGCAATTGGGAAAGATACAGAAGGACTGAAGATGTAATTGAAATGTTTGGCAAGAGAGGTGCAGGGCAGGAAAACTGGGAGAATAAAATCAAGGAAAAAAGATCTGGTAACTGTTATAGGAACAGTTTCTCATCCAGTGATTGTTGAAAGACTTGAGATACATAAGTATGAAGACATATTTCATACAACTGACAAACAAATATTAATAAATTAGGATATGGTATGATTATTGGGAATCTGAGCACAGGTTGAAGTTTATACAAAGTAAATCAAGGCAAAAAACAGTTAATAAAATGAGTAAATAAATAAATAACCAACCTAAAAAATTTAGAGTAAAACTAAAATTGACAAATTGTGGTTCCTTTTTATTAAATGACTATTTTGTGTCAGAAACAGGTATGGAATTCACATACTTCAGACACATTTAAAAATTTTGAAGGAGATATAAGCTAAGTTATGTTTATGTTTAGTGCCCAAATGCCATAGCACCAAATACTACAATGGTTCCTGTCCATCCTGTTGTTTATACTTTGAGTAAGATTAAAAAGTGTTAAAAGTGTTAAATTACATATAAACAAACATATATACTAAATGTTACCAAATTCTCATTTTACAAAATAACTTCAACTTATACAATTTTTACCTCATCAATTATTATTTGAAAACTAGTTTCCACAAACTAATATTAGTAATGTTAGTTCTTATGACAGATATTCTGATTCATTAAATTTTGAATGTGGATTTTTATTACTATGGAATCCCAGGTGATAAATGCTTCAGTACCTGATAGTATCTAGACAACAATCACTCTGTTATCTTCAGCCCATAAAGAGAACTGGACCAATCCATCACAAAAAGGATTTTATTATTGTCCTTTATGAATAAGGAAAAGAGCAAGATCAAGTAATTATTTTGGCTCTTTTTCCCAGGCTCATATGTTTATTATAGTTCCTAGCATCTTACTATTCTACCAGTATTAAGGTTAAAACTTCCAAAATATGTTCCTAACTCACCAAGGCATGGGCAAATTTTCATTAAGGATGGGGAGACACCCTACTACTTATTTCATTTAGATCTTTATCTAATCTTATTAATATGCAAAATGATGTGAGGAGAGGGTTCTACCTGAGGGACACAGGGTTCTACCTGAGGCAGACGACCCAATCTCATGAGTTGGTCTGCATGAAAGGACAGAAAGAACACTGTGTACCACAAGGGGAAATGTTCCAAACGGGCTAGGATAATTGGGTTGTTCTATTTATAATACCCTTAACTTTACCACTAAATGCTACCTCCTCTAGCATGGAAATACACTTATGTATTTGGCATTTACCCATATCAGTGTTCCTCCAGCTTTGAAGTCCTATAAAATATGAATTTGCACAAAATAAATTGATCTAGAGCTCCCCACAGAGGTTAGACCATGTAACACATACTGCAGGACAATTATAGTTGAAGAAATTATTCTAGATACCTCTTACCTGTGTCAGCTGTTTTAATTATATGGATATCATTTAATGTAGTTTAATAACATTAGTTGTTTCATATCATTTTTATGCAAATGGTTTAATATCTTTAGGCATCCATAAATAAATTTTGACCTACTTTAGATTTTTGCTATACTTACATAAATTGCTTGATAATTTTTTCCTCTACAAGTTGAACTTCTTTTTTTTACTTCCCTTCAATTATTTTTTGTTGCTGTTGAACATAAGTAGACATTGTACAATACTCTTGGTATCAAATTAATAATCAGTAGTCCTCACTGAACTTATAATTCTCTTTTTTTTCAAAACCTAACCTATATTTTTGGTATAATAATATTCAACTCTCAATAATCACTTTAATGTTTTAGATACTCTTCTGAAATTGGAGGCAATGTATAATTTACCTTGATAGAAAGAGGTATGGCAAATGAAAAAGACAAGAGAGTTATTAAGACAAACTTTCGTTTTATTGTCATTGTCAGGTAAATGTGACAGTTACATTGAACACTTCATATCAAGCCGTTCCCTAGAGAGTGAGATTGACATTTGTAAACAGTGTAAAGATAGTAGAGATTTCACAATTTGATGAATGATAAAACATTCAATATTTATCTTAATGATGTCCTGGTGCCCTCATTATTATCTAGGTGGCACCATTCCTAACCCTGATTGATAAAGGCCAGTGAAGTCCATATCATGCTATAAATGATTCAATGATACAGTCAGTCCCTGTTTTTCCCTATGGTCTTCAGAGTCTTTGTATTATTACTATCTTCTAGATATCTGAGACTGAAAGCAGAATCAACCATTATAAGTAGTTACCAGTATTCTTAGAATGGAGGGATGTGGAGGACCATCACTTGCCAGTCTGCCATACATACCTTCTGTTTTCATTTACTTGCCAATAAGTTGTTTTTTCCACCTCATGTCCCCACATAAAACCACAATTTAAAGCTCCAAACCTATTTTTTTTTCCTGGGCCAGTAGACTGTAAAAAAATATGCAGAGATAATAGAGAGAGGGTCAGAATTTGTAATAAACCGTAGCAAGGAGACTGAACAAAAAGCTCTGGGGAATTTACCATAAGAAATAGTACTTTGGAGGGACTATTTAAATCATTTAAAGAATTAGTTTATAGACTGATCAATTCAATAAATGTACATTGGATCCCATTGTGTGACAGGTATTGTTTAGGTTCTTCAGGTTTAGTAATAAAGTCTACCTACATAAAATCTATAATCTACCCTGAAACAACACTCAAACAAGAAACTAAAAAACACAAAATTCATATATTTTTAGATACTTAGAAGATTTTGATGGAGGCAGAAAATTTGACATAGCAATAATAGGATGATAGTCCCCCCAAAGGAGATAAGGTAATACTACTGTACAAAGCTGAATTGTGGGACCAGTAATTCTGAAAAGAGGGGAGTGTGTATGTGTATGTAGGACACATTTCATCAAGAGCATGAGCATCTATGTAGTCGCCGTTTCAGAACTATTCAGGATAGATTGCAGGGTTGGGGTGTAGGTTTTGCCAGGAGCAATATGTCCCACTATGCTTAAATTCCATGCAGCACAGCTTTGAGTCTGAGAAACAGCATATTTTACAGGAACACAAGTTAACTCTGTGCCTCTTCCCCAACCCCCATCTCCTGCAAACATACATTATAAATCATCTCATGGCAGCATCTATCCTTGGAGAGAGGCACCCTCTCAGAAGCACAGTGAGAAGCAAGTGGTTATTAGGCAAAGGGAGAATTCAAACTGCCACAGATTTGAGAGTGTCTTATCCAAGGCCTCATTGGACTCTGGAGCACAGCGTGTCTTTCTCATTTATCTTGCAGTGGGCCAAAATGAGTGGACACTGTTGTTCCATGGTGAAGAATGATACCTTTGATTACTTGTGGAGATACACTCTGGAGTTGAGAGTTGGGCAACAAGCTCATACGTGTGGAGGAATCTATACGTTGCTGCATCTTAGAAAAATCATGAAGTTGTTTTACCTTAATTAATGAGAATAGAAGCCTTCTAAATGTTTCTCTTCAATATACAAATTTAAATATCAAATTTCTAAAGTATCCAATACAGAAAATTAAATTAATATGATTTTGTTTTAAAGTTTAGATTACTGTAGAATTATTAATGGATTTTTCTCTTAAATTCATATCCTTTTTTATTTACTTTGCATTGTTTTGTTATAGATTTTATTAGTCTTTGTTTTATGTTGAAAAATGAAGGTTTTCCTTAATTACAAATGAAAATACCCTTATTAGAAAAATTTGGAAGACATAATAATGTATAAATGAGAAAATTCAATGTGTACCTAATCCATCAACTAGACTTTAAGTGCTCTTTTTATATCAATGTGTTTTCTTCTGACATTTATTTAAGGAGGATATATTAATTATGTTATTGTAAGATACTAGTTTACATACAGTTCTTTTCTTCCTTCTCTTTATTTACTGAATACAATTTTATTTGTATTTTCGTAGGTCATATACCCACTATAATGTAAACCCTGAGATGGCAAGCAGGTTTTATTTTGGTTGTAATTTTTTTCTTTTTTGTATTTTCATTGATGAACTCCATGCAAGAATAGTGCCTAATATGCAGCACACATTTTAAACATACTTGTCAAGAAGATAAAACACTTAAATTTTTGAAAACATAATTTTAGTAGCCATTGTTAAAAAAAAAAGTGTTAGAACTTTACTCCCCAAAAGAGTCATGTTCTCTCACATGAGAACATTTTATATAGAAAGCTTTGTAGGAGCCCTATAAAATAATCCAGCCCTTCCCACCAAAGAGCAAGAGAAGCTTAATATTTCCAAGGGGAAATTTAAGTTTATTAATCTCTGAACCATTAATATTCTGTCCTAGTGATAAAAGTTTTTCTGTTGATTGCAATCCAACTAGTTGGTTGTGTACATTAGGGTAGTATTTTAAAATGCCACCTTCAATTCCACCCATCAATTCCTAGACTTGTGAAATAATGGGATATGAAAAATAGCACTATATATTATTTTCCAATTACAAATATTTTATGTCCTGTGCAGCTTCCAATAGATCAAAGTTTCCTTTCTCTAAATCTGCAGTTGATAATTTTATCATTCTCCTAGAGCAGTTGTTTACTGAGTGATATATGTATAAAAAACAGAAATTTTCATGGGGATCAGTCCTATTGTCACCTTCAAAGTGATTTTTTTCTACTTTAGGAATGTTCTTTGAAAAGTGAAAGGTAAAAGACATTCTTTGTCCGTTCAACAAAGCCTATTCACAAGTCTTGATCTTGCTTTTTCCCAAATCCCTGACCATAGGAGACTATGAGCTTCTCCTTAAAATCAGTGTTGACCTTAATATCAGACCATCTCTCTTTCCAGACTTAGTGAATAAAAGTCCTGCTTACATTTGTGCACTTGAAGGATTTCCCTCTTCTTCTCTCCTTCAGGATCAAATCTGAGATGGGTAATAACGCTATAAACCTCCGCTAAGACTGTCCCACACTACAAAATACCATCTGAAATCAGGCCTGGATTTTCAATCTTCTGTCAAATGATAACATAACGTGGAGCTCTCCTTCATTCCATACTATGAGTTGAAGCATGACCAGCAATTTGACAAAAGAAGGCACATGGATAGTATGAAACAATTACTCCTGAAACACAGCTGTACCTTCAAGACCTGATCAGGCCAAGAAAAAAAAAAAAATTCTATACTCACACTAGAGGGTGGGCCTTTGGGAAAATACATTGATGTGATTAAGTGGGTGAAATAAACCAGTACTGTAGGTGAAATTCAAGGTGTGCTGTACCTGTGTAGCCTGTTAGTTGTCACTTATTTTCCCCAGGACCTATTGTCAAAGTGATAACAATTTCTCAAAGGGATAAAGGTTATTTGCTAGGCTGATATACTTCAAGTTCTATATAAAAAAAATACAAACACCTATCATCCTATTCTATTGAAAATTGCCTCCATATAGTACTTATATTTGCTGCAGAGACATCAGATTTCATTGTGTTTTCTTGATAATAACATCCACTATCATAACCCCTTGTACCATGAACAAAACCAGTTGGAGAACTTTCTTTTTTTTTTATCTCCTACTCAAATATAGTAGCTTTATAAGTTATGGTAGAAAGAGAAAGATCAGAATATTCAAGTATGGAAAACAAATTCCAAATTCAAAGATGTCCACCACATAAATCTCCTCCTTGATGGCAGAGAATGCAGTGTACAGCAAGGTATGGATTATTACCAGGACATATTCAGACTCCTGGAATAGTCCATACCTTAGTAAATATTATTTTGTCCCATCATGTTGTGTGTCTTTTATTTTTATTAAGTTATAGAAAGGTAATTGTTACTGTCTTCTCTCCAGTTTTTCTTGGGAGAATGTCACCAAAATTTTAGACTCCATGTGATGCGCTTTGTAAAAACGAGGTAATCAAGGTCCCTATTGCATGGAGAGAGTTGAAATATTCCCAAAAAAGGATGGCAAGAGCAAAGGTTTCTCGGAGTCCTTGTATCAGGTACTAGAAAACTGTAATTGTAAATTGCCTCAAGCAAGAAGACTAAAACTGGAACAGAATGTCTCTATTACATTTTCCAAATAATTAAATTTAACTAAGCATTTTTAATATCTAAAATTCTTTGGTATTTGTTAAGATGGGAAATTTGGAATGTAATGTTATAACTTGCATATGGTAATTTTTTGATGATAGCATTGATCTTTGTTCTTTCTCCACAAAAAGTACTGCATTTCACTTCATAATTTGGTAGCAATTGAGATTTTTAGCATTTTAAAAGTATTAATTCCTTAAATGTGGAATTAAATAGGATTAAGGAAAGATAGTGTTCTATGAAACTAAGGGGAACTAATGAACTTTCTGTTTTGTTTCTTGTAAAATAATTCACTTTCAACAAATTCTTTCTCAGTACATATTAGTTTCAATTTTCAAATTACCAAGGTAGATAATACAATTGATCCAAGTTTGGTCAGTTTTATCTACTTTGATTTAGCTGTTACCAAAGGGCAAGAGGAATAGGAATGAAAAATGTCATGTAAGGGTCATTGTGAGTCTGTCAGCAACCACATTTAAATTCCAAATTATAGTTAATTCACTACACTAAGGAAAAGAAAATGTGTTGTTTGAGCCTCTATGAACATCTCAACTATAAAATGTACAATTCCTTCTGAAATATAGCATTTTTTGTACATATAAATGATAAAGTGGTTAATATAGATAATACAATTATCTTCCATAATATATTAGCCAAATATTTAGGCTGCATAACAGAATGTTTGGTAACTTGAACTCAAGACCTATATCAGCTTTATAAATTCTGAATCCAGCACTTGCCAGCTCTTTGGCTTTATACTATATCATTTAATCCTTTGTGCTTTGCGTTACCCAAATGCAAGTTAACATAAATAGAATCTCCTCCATATGGTTGTATTGAGGGGGTAATGGGTTATGTTAGAGTGTGATTATATATATTATCTGAAGTATATAATATATCACATATATTATCTATAATCATTTGTTAATTAAATACATGAAATTGCAGTTATTATGAAAAAGTGAAAAAGTCAGCTAAACTTTTTGAAAGGAAGAATCAAAGACCTGTTTTTGTGGCCAGTTGTGTTGGCATGCACCTGTAATCCCAGTGGCTTGAGAGGCTGAGACAGGAGAATCAAAAGTGGCAGGCTGAGTTATCCATGATTACCCTAAATACATGTACAAATACACAATTGTTGTAAAAATATTTTATATTAAACCAGCAACTCGAAAAATTGTGCTCTTTATATGTAATATGAAATGAAATGTACTCTGCAAATGTGTATAACAAATTAGAATAATAAAAAAATTTAAAACACACACACACACACACACACACACACACACACACAAAGTTCAAAGACAGCCATAGCAACTCAGCAAGGCCCTAAGCAACTCAGTGAAACCCTGTCTCTAAATAAAATACAAAAAGGGGATGAGGATGTGGCTCAGTGGTTGAATGCAAAAGACCTGAATTTATCAGGCCATGTTGTATGGGGAAATATGTCTTTCTTTTTTCTTTTTTTCCTTTTCAGAGTATGAGTCAAACATAAAGACAAATATAAAGGAAATAGAAAAATTTAAAAGACGATATGAACAAATATCGTTAAATTGCTAATTGGTTACATAAACCATTAAGGAAAGAATATTAAATATTTAATTAAATAGCATATAAAAATAATCATTGAGGAAGGATTGAAGGGGCTACATGATGTTTTAATTAAGTACAACCCACAACTTATGTCACTCCCCAATCTCCCTTTAAGATCATTCTTTTTTAAAATTAATTTTATTTTATATTTTTCCAGATTTCTTATGAATGCATTATGGTAATATGTAATGATCATTGACCTTCTGTGTTTGACCTCTTTGATTTAATATAATGGTCTCTAGTGCCATCCATTTTCCTGCAAATAACATAATTTTATTTTTATGTACAGCCAAATAAAACTTCTCTCTCTATATATATTTTTTTCTTTTTATTTTTTTTCTTTATCCATTTATTCATTGACAGACACCTAGGCTGGTTCATTAGTTTGGCTATTGTGAATTGTGCTGATATAAACATGGGTATGCATGTATCATTGTAGTATGATGACTTTAATTCTTCAGAATAAGTACTGAATAGTGGTATTACTGAGTCATATGGGGTAGTTCCATGCCTGGTCTTTCAAAGAAACTCCATACTGATTTCCACAGTGGTTGTAATGATTCACCATTCCACCAACAGCATAAAGGTGTTCCTTTTTCTCCACATCCTCTCCAGCATTTATTATTATTTGTATTGTTGATGACTGCCATTCTGATTCATGTGAGATGAAATCTCAATGTAGTTTTGATTTGCATTTCCCTATGGTTAATGATGTTAAACACTTTTTCATGTATTTATTGGCTATTTGCATTTCTTCTTTTTAGAAGGGTCTGTTTAATTATTTTGCCAATGTATTAATTGAATTATTTGATTTTTGGAGTAAAGTTTTTTGAGCATTTTATATATTCTAAATAACAATCCCCTGTCAGAAGAGGAGCTAGCAAAGATTTCTCCCATTTTCTAGGATGTTTGTTCATATTCCTAATTGTTTCCTTTGCTGTGCAGAAACTTTTTAATTTAATGCCTTTCCATTTATCAACTGTGCATTATATCCTGTATCATGTAGCTTTTGTTAATATAGCTCTGTAGTATAATTTGAAGTCAGGTATTGTGGTGCCTCCAGCACTGCTTTTTTGGCTTAGAATTCCTATGAGTATTTTTTGCCTTTTAGTCATTCAAATGAATTTTGGGACTAGTTTTTCTAGTTCTGTGAAGAATGTCATTGATATTTTGATGGGGTTGCATTGAATCTATTATCTATATATTTCTTTTGGTGGTGTGGTCATTTTAACAATATCAATTCTGCCTGTCCTTGAACACTGACGTTCTTTGCATTTTCTCAGGGTTACTTCAATTTCTTTCTTCGATGTTCTAGAGATTTTATTGTTTCATTGTAGAGGTTTTTCCCCTCCTTGGTTAGATTTATTCTTAAGTATTTTATTTATTTTTGAGGCTCTTGTGAATGGAGTAGTATTCTTGATTTCTTTCTCAGCAGATTCATTGTTGGTATATAAGGAAGTATTGATCTTTGTGTACTGATTTTATAACCTGCTACTTTGTCAAATTTGTTTATTAGCTCTAGCAGTTTTTGGTGGCTTTTTTTCAATCTTCTATGTACAGGATCATATCATTGGCAATCAGTGATAATTTGATGTTGTCTTTTTCTATTTTTATCGTTCTTATTTCCTTCTCTTTCCTAATTGCTCTGGCTAGAATTTCTAGCACTATATTTAAATAGGAGTAGTGAGAGTAAATATCCTTGTCTTTTCCCAGATTTTACAGGAACTGCTTTCAGATTTTCCTCATTTACTATGAGGTTGGCTTTGGGTTTTCATATGTATCCTTTATGATTTTAAGTATGTTGTTTCCCTTCCTAGTTTCTTCAGTGATTTTTTTATCATGAATGGGTACTGAATTTTGTCATTGGCCTTCTATTTTTTCATTGCATCTATTCAGATGACTAAGTGATTTTTGCCTTAATTCTATTTATGAAATGAATTACATTTATTGATTTGCAAATAGTACACCATTCTTGCACTGCTGGAAGAAAACCAACTTGGTCATAGTGTACATTCATCTTTATATGTTGTTCAACATAATTTGCTAATATTTTATTAAGTATTTTTGCATCTTAGTTCATCAGGGATCTTGTTCTGTAGTTTTCTTTTTTGATATGTCCTTATCTGGTTTTGGTATGAGTGTGATACCAACTGCATAGAATAAATTTGGAAGTGTTCCGTCTTCTCTATTTCATGGAAAAATTTGAGGAACATTGGCATTAGTCCTTCCTTAATGATGAGGAAGAATTCATCTGAGATTCTATCTGGTTCTAGGATATTTTTGTTGTTGTTGTTGGAAGGTCTTTCATTATTGTTTTTATCTTATTGTTAGTTTCTGGTTTGCATAGGTTTTCTGTCTTTTTGATTCAGTTTTGACACACCATATTTGTCTAGAAATGTACCAATTTCTTCCAAGTTTTCCAATTTACTAGAATATAAGTTTTCAAAATAGTCCCTAATGATCCACTGGGTTTCTGAGATGTCTGGGGTGATTTTCTTTCTTTCTTTCTTTCTTTTTTATCTCTAATTTAATAATTTGTTTTTCCTCTGTATTTTTTTTAAATTAGTTTGGGTAAAGGTTTACCAGTTTTGTTTATTTTTCAAAGAACCAACTCTTTGATTCATTGATCCTCTTTTTTTTTTTTTTTTTTTTTTTTTGTATTCTCATGTGTTTATTGATTACAGTACTGATCTTAATTATTTCCTTCCTTCTACTGGAATTAATTTGTTCTTCTTCTTCAAGGGCCTTGAGATGCATCATTAGTTTGTTTATTTGGAATCTTTCTGATTCTCTTATGTGGGCACTCAGAATTATAAACTTTCCCCTTAGAACTGCCTATGTAATGTCTTAGAGCTTCTTCTATATTGTATTGTTATACTCATTTGAGTCTAAGAAATTTTTAATTTCACCCGTGATTTCTTCTATTACCTATTCATTATTCAAATGAGTATTGATCAATCTTCATGAGTTTATATCATTTCTACAGGGTTCTGTAGTATTGATTTCTAATTTCATTCCATTATGATAAGATGCAAGGAATTATATCAATTTTTTTTGTATTTTCTAAAAGTTATTTTGTGGCCTAAAATATAGTCTATTTTGGAAAAGATTTTATTTCAGTCCCCATTCCTCACTTTCCTTTCTCTTTTCTCCTCCAGCCCCACATTCATTTTCTTGTTTGAATTCCCCTGAGTAAAATCTTCTCTGTGTCTATTCCACTCACATTCTTCTAGGTAGAACCCTAGGCTGCACGGTAGCCTCTTGCTGGGACAGTGTGGCAGTCTTTTCTATGACTTGCCAGCTCCAAAGCTGCAGCATGGCTGCCTCGAAATGACTCCTATCTCTGGTCCCCATGGCCTGTTGAGAAAATATTTTTAAACACTAGTGTTTAAAATTCCATGCTAACACAACTGGTCTCAACTTTAATGATTTGTGAAGAAAGAATATATATTTTTAAAAACATAAATATAGTGCATGTAAGGCAGTACAATAGAATAGTCACCTATTAGTTCAGAACAGCCTCTGGATCAGCTAAGTTCAGGCTGCTTTTCTGATCTCCATTTAGATTCTAAATCTATTTATTGTGTTTCTTTCATGTTCTCATCCCACTGTGCTGAACCAACTCCCCTATTACTGGTGCTGTTGATGCTGTTGCTGCCTCCACGATTGCACTGCCAATACCTACTTGGCTCCAATATAGTCTTTCTTCTTTGTTTAATGTACCCAAATTTCTAAGTCTTAAAGACACTCGTGACTGTTCAATATTAAGTTTTAGTGAATTTCCTCTTTTACCCATCTCACTGGAAGCAGTACTCCCACTGCTTGAATATTGACCCATGAAGCAACTAGGAATGCAGATTCTTTCTAGCCCACCCTCTTGAATCTCTCTCCCTTTAAGATCTTTCTACTTTCAGAGTACATAGATATTTTCCTACTCTTTCTCATATACTTATCAGGTACCTCTGATTTTTCTCAGATCAGCAAATATGGATGCTTCTAAAGAAAAACTTTTAAAATCTTATTATCGTCACACAATGAAATGATTATACTTATTATTTAATCTCTGTTTGCTTGACCACTTTTTTGATGTCTTAATTGGCTCTGAGGTGAAGCCAGGGAAGGGAATATTATTTATTCCCAACATAGGAAAAGAAGGTGAAGATCTTCCCTTCCCCATAAGATAGTACATTTGAAAAAAATACCCTCTGCCTATGTTCACAGAATGCAACATATATCCTTGAGACTTCTGCCCTTGAGCAAGTGATGCTGAAGTCCTTGGAAAGGGCAGTGACATAGTCATGGTGATGACTGGTCAGCACTTTATGTATGCAATGACACTGCAAGTGGTCACTGCTTGTAGTGAGGCAGTTTTGATGAGGTCTTCTGTTGCCGCCTGAAGCACTTGGAGGAACGGAGCCGCGGGAAAAACTTCAGAAGCAAACTGGAGACAAACAGCTTTTTATTCTGATAACTTTTCTCTCTGGTTCTAACGACGACTAACACACGCCAAAAACACACCCTAAAATGGCGCTGACCCGATCAGCAATTTCGGCCAAGTCACTCCAGATCTCGCAACAAGTCCCGTGACACTACGGGAGGCGACAAAGCCCAAATCTCCACGGCTCATAGTCAACCGCAATTCGAGTCAATCCCCAAACAGGGCTCCTGCATTTCCCCCCTTTTGTTTTAAAAGAGGTAATGCTCTAGGACGTCTATGTGCAACCAACATTCTTACCCGTCATCGGATAATCAAGGCTGTGCCCTTGACTCCTGTCTTAGGTTGATATGTCGGCCACATGAGACTGTCCCGTGCGACTGTGCCTGTCTTAGGTTGTCCCCCTCGGGGGATCTTACCCGTCATTGGCTAACCAGCCATCCAATGGAGCCCTTTAGGATCGACTATATATGATGACTAACAGCCGTCCAATTGTGAGGAGATGTTGCAGCTTTAAGGCGACAAGCCTTTTGGTGATGAGCCAAATTGCATAGCATATCAAATTGTTTAAACAAATCAGCTGCCCTAAGTTCCATCAAGTAACACACTGAATTCTCTAGACAAATACCCGCAAGGCATTGTCCCGTAAAGTCCCAAACAATGAAAGATCAAAATGTCCATTTGTTGTAACATGTTGATGTAGGAGTCCCCATGCATGTAGAGCAGAGGCCACACTGTTGGTGAGGTTGTTTGATGTTTGAGCAGCAGGGATGTTTGCGGCGGCCGCGATCCCTGCAGCTGTAGCAGCAGACGTCTTTTTTATGTTTAGACAATACCACCGGCAAATCTTCAGGGCCCGCTACCTAGAAACTCAAGCATCAATTATTAAAGGAAAGGCAGTGCTATTGCAGCACTGAGTCAAGACGCGAGTTGTCAAACTACAAAATAGAATAATTAGATTAGAAAATTAAAATTGATTTTTGTTCACACACATCGCTGGTTGAGCTTCTACAAACATAAGTTGGAAAAATATCATATTTAGAACAAAACAAAGAAAGACTGAGGGTAATTACTGCATTAAAGATAGATTAAAGAAAAGGTAAAGGCACTTTAGAGAAATAATTTGTTAGCTGGAACCCTTGAGTCTCTGTATACAGAGCAATCTTTTACCTGTTGAGATAATTGAAATTAATGAGCTATTAAACAAATGAAGTTAATAACAAATAAACAATCTTAGGTCAAAACACCAAAATATCAGGTTATATAGCACTAGTCATATTGTTTGCTAAAGAGAAGTCCCAGGGACACCTATAAATCAAAATTGAAAGTACCTTCATTTATAAAATTATTTACCTAAATTGAATACTCTTAACCTAAAATGAATTAAAGTTATTTGGATCCATATATATATATATATATATTTATTTTCTTTTTCATAAGCGCTTTGTTCTTTGTGACGTCACACTGGACAGACGAACAAACATACAAACATATATTTGTGATGTCACATTAACATGAAATGTAGACAAATGTACAGACATAAAAACATGTATAAAAAGGAAAAAAAAAAAAAAAATACAATTGTGTGCACACTAAAGAGAGATCTCCTTGTCCCCGCCGGGAGGAATGACACTTAAGTTGTGAAATATTTTGAAGGACTCTTTTGAGGGAATCATTCTATACCTTCATCTTGGTCCTCTTGATTTTGTACCTTTTTTATTAATCTTGATTCTTCAATAACTTCATCTTGATCATTTTGATGTGGTACCTGTTTTATTAATCTAGATGGTATCCATATTGGAGAGGATTCGTCTTTTGGAAAAACACAAACAGATCCTCTTCCCCAAATTAATACTGGATCTGGACCCTTCCATGTACCTGAAAGAACATCCTTCCAGTAAACCAAAGGTTTACGTTGTTGGTGTGGATTCCAATGTCTGTCTCCAGCAGAATAACCATTAGAGTCTAAAGTTAAAAAATTTAAGGTAAACAGGGCAACTGCCAGTCTGTCCTTAGGACTTTTCCAATTTCCTTCTTTTTGTTTTAATAACATAATTTTCAGTGTTCGGTTTGCTCTTTCAATAATGCCCTGACCCTGAGGATTGTATGGGATGCCTGTTTTATGGGATATATTGAATTTTGCACAAAACTGTTTGAAAGATAAGGACGTATATGCGGGGCCATTATCTGTTTTAAGCATTTTGGGGATGCCCAATGCAGCAAAAGCTTGCAAACAATGAGATGTAACATCTTTAACTTTTTCTCCAGAATGTAAGGAAGCAAAAATCATGCCTGAGCATGTATCTATGGTCACATGAATAAATCGTAATTTTCCAAAACTTGGCTCATGAGTAACATCCATCTGCCACAAATGATTGGGCATTAATCCTCTAGGGTTAACGCCGAAATGAGGATTGGGCAAATGTGTCATACAAGATTTACAATCTTTTACAATTGTTCTGGCTTGCTCCTTTGTGATTTTAAACCTACGTTGCAAGGTGGTGCTGTTGACATGAAACTGGGAGTGAAATAAAGTAGCTTGTTGTAGCGCTGAAAGTATAAATACTGTTTTTGTAAGTTCATCAGCCTTTTGATTACCTTCATGGAGGGGACCAGGCAAATTAGTATGTGCTCTAATATGGCCTACGAATAGAGGTTCTTTTCTTGCCCACAAAAGTTTTTGTATTTGATAAAACAATTTAAAGGCTGGAGTATGAGGTGCTATTGGTCCTGCTAACTCTAATTTTGGGACGGCTTGTACAATATAGTGGCTATCTGAAAAAATGTTTACGGGCTGGTCCCTAAAATTTTCCAGAGCTCTTACCACAGCTTCCAATTCCACTAGTTGAGCTGATTTGTGTGCAGTTATGTAAGTCATATTTTCTTTTTTAGTGACTACTGTAGCAGTACCATTTGAGGACCCATCTGTAAATACATTAAATGCCTTAGGAATAGGTTGATTTTTTATTACCTGTGGAAATATAATAGGATGATTAATACAAAAAGATAATATAGGGGACTTAGGAAGATGATTATCAAAATTTGCAGAAGTAGAGCATTTAGCTATAGCCCAATCATTATCATTGAAGCATAAGTATTCAATCTGTGATGATGAATAGGGAGTAATAATAGTAGCAGGGTGAATGCCAAATATTTTAGTAGAAGTCTTAAGTCCTTGAAGAATAAGTTTAGCCACCATGGAGGTATAAGATTCAATTATACTTTTAGGAGAGACGGGCAAATGTATCCATAATAAAGGCCCTTGTTGCCAAAATACTCCTGTGGGTGTATATTGTGAAGAAATAATAATCAACATCAGCGGTTGAGTTAAATCAAATCTATCACAATGAGCTCCTTCGATGGCTTTTTCTACTAACTTTAAAGCTTTCCTAGCATCAGGAGTCAATGTTCGTGGTGAAGATGGATCAGGATCTCCACGAAGGATGTCAAATAAAGGTTTTAGTTGGCCAGTAGTGAGATTTAGTGTAGGGCGAAGCCAATTAATGTCTCCCAGTAGTTTTTGGAAATCATTGAGGGTGGTCAAATGTTCTTTATTTATTAAAATTTTTGGGGGTCTAACAAAAGTATCCATGATTTTAAATCCTAAATATAATATGGGAGATCTGGTTTGAACTTTTTCTTCTGCTATATATAATCCATATTTTTTTAAAATTTTCTACCACATCACTGAATATATTAAATAAGATTTTTTGATTAGGGTGGGCCAATAAAATATCATCCATGTAATGTAGACACATGAGGTTTGGATATTTATTTTTAATGGGTTGGATAGCCTTGTCCACATATATTTGGCATATGGTGGGGCTATTAGCCATTCCCTGTGGTAAAACTTTCCATTGATATCTCTGATCAGGGCCATTATTGTTCATAGAAGGAACGGAAAAAAGCAAACCTGGGGGCATCCAGAGGATGTAGGGGAATAGAAAAGAAGCAATCCTTTATATCAAGAGTAATAAGATGGAAATTTTTTGGAATAGCTACGGGACTAGGAAGTCCAGGTTGAGTAGGCCCCATAACTTGCATGGTTTTATTGATTTGTCTAAGATCATGTAACAATCGCCATTTTCCTGACTTTTTCTTGATCACAAATATGGGGGAATTCCAGGGAGAGGTGGAAGGTTCTATATGACCTGCTTCTAATTGTTCCTGAACTAATTGGTGGGCCGCTTGTAATTTCTCTTTAGATAGGGGCCACTGAGGGACCCACACTGGCTTATCAGAAAGCCATGGTATTTTCAAAATTATTTTCTCAGTGGCCCCGAAAAAAAATATCTTTTTCCTTTATGACAATGATTACTTTTAGGGTTAAGATTACTCTGTACTTTTTGATAATGAGTTCTTTTATGGTTAAGATTACCCTGTAGGTTTTCACATTTAACATCTGCAGGCTTGGTTGCAAGGTGTACTCCCATTTGTTGCAAAATATCTCTTCCCCATAAAGTAACCGGTAGATTAGGTAAAACATAAGGCTGAAATGTTCCTTTATGGCCTTCATCATCCTCCCATTTTAAAATTACTGCACTTTTATCTGGGAGGTTATTATATCCCAAGCCTCTTAAACTGGTTGAAGCTTTTTGCAGAGGCCAGTGCTTGGGCCATTGGCGTAAATTAATAATGGAAGAGTCAGCTCCAGTATCTATTAATCCCTCCATTTCTATTCCTTGGATTTTTATTTTACACATAGGCCTCCTTGAACAGTCTCGAACCCAGCAAGCCATGGGACTTGAGTCAGTGGAACAAAATCCTCTATTGTTGCCTTCTTGAGGCATACCCATTTTAAATGAATTATGTAAATTGGGAAGGAGAAGCAACTGAGCAATTCTATCTCCTTGATTAACAGAAGTTATACTTTGGGGTGAGCTAAGCATTATTTTTATTTCCCCTTTGTAGTCTGAGTTTATTACTCCTGGGGTCACTTGCAAACCTAATAAGCTTTTAGGACTACGCCCGATAATAAGTCCTACAGTCCCTGAGGGAAGAGGTCCCCTGACTCCTGTGGGAATCAGTTGAACCCCCATTTCAGGTGTTAACACTATTCGGGCGGTGGAACAGAGGTCTAATCCTGCATTTCCTCTTGTTCCTCTGGCGAGGGAGTGGATGGGTAGTAGGGATTGTGTCGGGGAAGCATCTGAGTGGATGCTTGAGGATACTCCTTCTGCAATGCCCCGTACATTTGTGGGCCCCGGGTATTGGGCCCCGTGCCCCGTTTTTTGAATTCCTGAACAAAGGATTTCCATGGATGTCAAATTTTGAATGGCATTTATTGGCCCAATGATTTCCCTTTTTACACCTGGGGCAGCGGCCTGGGGCACGATATGAGCTTGGTCTTATTTCTCTTTTGAGATTTTGCCTAGAATTGCCTGATTGATTATGATAATTTTGCCTGGAATATCCTGATTGATTATAATATCTACGTTTAGCCTTTGTGAAATTTCGAGAGGAAGTATCTCTCATTGAGGCTGCAATCACATTTCCTGTGACAAAGGCGTCATTTATATCTTTACATAGTTGTATATATACGGAAAGATCCTTTTTAGTTCTCCATGGCCTGATGGCTGCTTGGCACCATTTATTTGCATTTTCATAAGCTAATTGAACAACTAATGGCATAGCTTGGTCAACATCTGCAAACACACTACCTGCAGTTCTCAAAAGTCGATCAGCAAAGTCGGCATACGGCTCATTAGGTCCTTGAATCACTTTTGACAAGCTACCTTGTAGATCCCCAGGTCCTTGTACAGTTTTCCATGCCTCTAAGGCAGCTGCATTTATCTGAGCATATATATCTGGGTCATAATCTGTTTGAGCCTGTAAGTCTGCGAATTGCCCTTCTCCTGTGAGCATGTCTATATTATAGTTTTCAAACCCTGCAGCCGCATTTCTTTTAGCCGTTTCTATACAAAGTTCTTGGAATTGTGATCGCCAAACCAAGAATTGCCCCCGCTTAATGTTGCTTTACATAGACTTTTCCAGTCTGAGGGGGTTAAGCTAAAGGTGTTAAGGGATTCCAGCACTCAACGTGAAAGGAGCTTGGGGCCCATAAGTCATTACTGCCTCTTTGAGATTTTTTATTGTTTTGAAATCTACTGACTGATGGACACTCTGTCCATTTTTCTTTTCAAATGCTGGCGGTTCCCAATGTATCTGTGAGTTGTCCTCGAGAGCGCATAAGCGATCAGAAAGACTTTTTATTTTCTGTTTCTAGGGTATGCAAATGCCTAGTAATACCCTTCATATTTTCTGTAATGGATTCCACCCATGGGGGAGTAGAGGACACAAGTGACTCCTCTGCCTGACGGACCTTTTTCTCGGTCTTTTTAAATTTCTTTTTCCTCATTTTCTCAGGATCACTTTTACTAGATTCCTCACCACTGCTAATTTCACTGACAGCAATATCCTGAGGCCCAGGTTCCAGTGAGAGCAAGTATCCTTCAGCTTTCGCCAATAACTCCCGAATAGCTTTAATAGCTTGGATTTTTGTCATTTTTGGGTCTCTTCTAATACTCTCTTTACTGGTCTCAGTTGGCCCAGTGGAATCTACACTTTTTTGATCACTTTCACTTTTGTCTATATACTCCTCACTCAGAACAGAGTCAGGTATATCAAGGAGTCTTTGCATAGCCTCTATCACTTGGGATTTAGTTATATTCGAACCCATCTTTAGAGACCTTTCAGTTCTTACCTGTCCGCTCCGAAGTTCCCCGTACGGGCCGCCACCTGTTGCCGCCTGAAGCATTTGGAGGAACGGAGCCGCGGGAAAAACTTCAGAAGCAAACTGGAGACAAACAGCTTTTTTATTCTGATAACTTTTCTCTCTGGTTCTAACGACGACTAACACACGCCAAAACACACCCTAAAATGGCGCTGACCCGATCAGCAATTTCGGCCAAGTCACTCCAGATCTCGCAACAAGTCCCGTGAGACTACGGGAGGCGACAAAGCCCAAATCTCCACGGCTCATAGTCAACCGCAATTCGAGTCAATCCCCAAACAGGGCTCCTGCAGTCTTCTACATAGCACATCCCAGTTCATGTGTTTTTTTTCTGGATTTCTCACTTCAGTAGTGACACATTCTCATGTTTTTAAAAACTCTCTCTTCTCTCTCTTTACAATAATGCTGAGGTTTAAACAATTCCATGCTAACACAACTGGTCTCAACTTTAATGATTTGTGAAGAAAGAATATATATTTTTAAAAACATAAATATAGTGCATGTAAGGCAGTACAATAGAATATTCACCTATTAGTCAATCCCCAAACAGGGCTCCTGCATTTCCCCCCTTTTGTTTTAAAAGAGGTAATGCTCTAGGACGTCTATGTGCAACCAACATTCTTACCCGTCATCGGATAATCAAGGCTGTGCCCTTGACTCCTGTCTTAGGTTGATATGTCGGCCACATGAGACTGTCCCGTGCGACTGTGCCTGTCTTAGGTTGTCCCCCTCTGGGGATCTTACCCGTCATTGGCTAACCAGCCATCCAATGGAGCCCTTTAGGATCGACTATATATGATGACTAACAGCCGTCCAATTGTGAGGAGATGTTGCAGCTTTAAGGCGACAAGCCTTTTGGTGATGAGCCAAATTGCATAGCATATCAAATTGTTTAAACAAATCAGCTGCCCTAAGTTCCATCAAGTAACACACTGAATTCTCTAGACAAATACCCGCAAGGCATTGTCCCGTAAAGTCCCAAACAATGAAAGATCAAAATGTCCATTTGTTGTAACATGTTGATGTAGGAGGCCCCATGCATGTAGAGCAGAGGCCACACTGTTGGTGAGGTTGTTTGATGTTTGAGCATCAGGGATGCTTGCGGCGGCCGCGATCCCTGCAGCTGTAGCAGCAGACATCTTTTTTATGTTTAGACAATACCACCGGCAAATCTTCAGGGCCCGCTACCTAGAAACTCAAGCATCAATTATTAAAGGAAAGGCAGTGCTATTGCAGCACTGAGTCAAGACGCGAGTTGTCAAACTACAAAATAGAATAATTAGATTAGAAAATTAAAGTTGATTTTTGTTCACACACATCACTGGTTGAGCTTCTACAAACATAAGTTGGAAAAATATCATATTTAGAACAAAACAAAGAAAGACTGAGGGTAATTACTGCATTAAAGATAGATTAAAGAAAAGGTAAAGGCACTTTAGAGAAATAATTTGTTAGCTGGAACCCTTGAGTCTCTGTATACAGAGCAATCTTTTACCTGTTGAGATAATTGAAATTAATGAGCTATTAAACAAATGAAGTTAATAACAAATAAACAATCTTAGGTCAAAACACCAAAATATCAGGTTATATAGCACTAGTCATATTGTTTGCTAAAGAGAAGTCCCAGGGACACCTATAAATCAAAATTGAAAGTACCTTCATTTATAAAATTATTTACCTAAATTGAATACTCTTAACCTAAAATGAATTAAAGTTATTTGGATCCATATATATATATATATTTTTTTTTTTTTTCTTTTTCATAAGCGCTTTGTTCTTTGTGACGTCACACTGGACAGACGAACAAACATAACAAACATATATTTGTGACGTCACATTAACATGAAATGTAGACAAATGTACAGACATAAAAACATGTATAAAAAGGAAAAAAAAAATACAATTGTGTGCACACTAAAGAGAGATCTCCTTGTCCCGGCCTGGAGGAATGACACTTAAGTTGTGAAATATTTTGAAGGACTCTTTTGAGGGAATCATTCTATACCTTCATCTTGGTCCTCTTGATTTTGTACCTTTTTTATTAATCTTGATTCTTCAATAACTTCATCTTGATCATTTTGATGTGGTACCTGTTTTATTAATCTAGATGGTATCCATATTGGAGAGGATTCGTCTTTTGGAAAAACACAAACAGATCCTCTTCCCCAAATTAATACTGGATCTGGACCCTTCCATGTACCTGAAAGAACATCCTTCCAGTAAACCAAAGGTTTATGTTGTTGGTGTGGGTTCCAATGTCTGTCTCCAGCAGAATAACCATTAGAGTCTAAAGTTAAAAAATTTAAGGTAAACAGGGCAACTGCCAGTCTGTCCTTAGGACTTTTCCAATTTCCTTCTTTTTGTTTTAATAACATAATTTTCAGTGTTCGGTTTGCTCTTTCAATAATGCCCTGACCCTGAGGATTGTATGGGATGCCTGTTTTATGGGATATATTGAATTTTGCACAAAACTGTTTGAAAGATAAGGACGTATATGCGGGGCCATTATCTGTTTTAAGCATTTTGGGGATGCCCAATGCAGCAAAAGCTTGCAAACAATGAGATGTAACATCTTTAACTTTTTCTACAGAATGTAAGGAAGCAAAAATCATGCCTGAACATGTATCTATGGTCACATGAATAAATCGTAATTTTCCAAAACTTGGCTCATGAGTAACATCCATCTGCCACAAATGATTGGGCATTAATCCTCTAGGGTTAACGCCGAAATGAGGATTGGGCAAATGTGTCATACAAGATTTACAATCTTTTACAATTGTTCTGGCTTGCTCCTTTGTGATTTTAAACCTACGTTGCAAGGTGGTGCTGTTGACATGAAACTGGGAGTGAAATAAAGTAGCTTGTTGTAGCGCTGAAAGTATAAATACTGTTTTTGTAAGTTCATCAGCCTTTTGATTACCTTCATGGAGGGGACCAGGCAAATTAGTATGTGCTCTAATATGGCCTACGAATAGAGGTTCTTTTCTTGCCCACAAAAGTTTTTGTATTTGATAAAACAATTTAAAGGCTGGAGTATGAGGTGCTATTGGTCCTGCTAACTCTAATTTTGGGACGGCTTGTACAATATAGTGGCTATCTGAAAAAATGTTTATGGGCTGGTCCCTAAAATTTTCCAGAGCTCTTACCACAGCTTCCAATTCCACTAGTTGAGCTGATTTGTGTGCAGTTATGTAAGTCATATTTTCTTTTTTAGTGACTACTGTAGCAGTACCATTTGAGGACCCATCTGTAAATACATTAAATGCCTTAGGAATAGGTTGATTTTTTATTACCTGTGGAAATATAATAGGATGATTAATACAAAAAGATAATATAGGGGACTTAGGAAGATGATTATCAAAATTTGCAGAAGTAGAGCATTTAGCTATAGCCCAATCATTATCATTGAAGCATAAGTATTCAATCTGTGATGATGAATAGGGAGTAATAATAGTAGCAGGGTGAATGCCAAATATTTTAGTAAAGTCTTAAGTCCTTGAAGAATAAGTTTAGCCACCATGGAGGTATAAGATTCAATTATACTTTTAGGAGAGACGGGCAAATGTATCCATAATAAAGGCCCTTGTTGCCAAAATACTCCTGTGGGTGTATATTGTGAAGAAATAATAATCAACATCAGCGGTTGAGTTAAATCAAATCTATCACAATGAGCTCCTTCGATGGCTTTTTCTACTAACTTTAAAGCTTTCCTAGCATCAGGAGTCAATGTTCGTGGTGAAGATGGATCAGGATCTCCACGAAGGATGTCAAATAAAGGTTTTAGTTGGCCAGTAGTGAGATTTAGTGTAGGGCGAAGCCAATTAATGTCACCCAGTAGTTTTTGGAAATCATTGAGGGTGGTCAAATGTTCTTTATTTATTAAAATTTTTTTGGGTCTAACAAAAGTATCCATGATTTTAAATCCTAAATATAATATGGGAGATCTGGTTTGAACTTTTTCTTCTGCTATATATAATCCATATTTTTTAAAATTTTCTACCACATCACTGAATATATTAAATAAGATTTTTTGATTAGGGTGGGCCAATAAAATATCATCCATGTAATGTAGACACATGAGGTTTGGATATTTATTTTTAATGGGTTGGATGGCCTTATCCACATATATTTGGCATATGGTGGGGCTATTAGCCATTCCCTGTGGTAAAACTTTCCATTGATATCTCTGATCAGGGCCATTATTGTTCATAGAAGGAACGGAAAAAGCAAACCTGGGGGCATCCAGAGGATGTAGGGGAATAGAAAAGAAGCAATCCTTTATATCAAGAGTAATAAGATGGAAATTTTTTGGAATAGCTACAGGACTAGGAAGTCCAGGTTGAGTAGGCCCTATAACTTGCATGGTTTTATTGATTTGTCTAAGATCATGTAACAATCGCCATTTTTCCTGACTTTTTCTTGATCACAAATATGGGGGAATTCCAGGGAGAGGTGGAAGGTTCTATATGACCTGCTTCTAATTGTTCCTGAACTAATTGGTGGGCCGCTTGTAATTTCTCTTTAGATAGGGGCCACTGAGGGACCCACACTGGCTTATCAGAAAGCCATGGTATTTTCAAAATTATTTTCTCAGTGGCCCCGAAAAAAAATATCTTTTTTCTTTATGACAATGATTACTTTTAGGGTTAAGATTACTCTGTACTTTTTGATAATGAGTTCTTTTATGGTTAAGATTACCCTGTAGGTTTTCACATTTAACATCTGCAGGCTTGGTTGCAAGGTGTACTCCCATTTGTTGCAAAATATCTCTTCCCCATAAAGTAACCGGTAGATTAGGTAAAACATAAGGCTGAAATGTTCCTTTATGGCCTTCATCATCCTCCCATTTTAAAATTACGGCACTTTTATCTGGGAGGTTATTATATCCCAAGCCTCTTAAACTGGTTGAAGCTTTTTGCAGAGGCCAGTGCTTGGGCCATTGGCGTAAATTAATAATGGAAGAGTCAGCTCCAGTATCTATTAATCCCTCCATTTCTATTCCTTGGATTTTTATTTTACACATAGGCCTCCTTGAACAGTCTCGAACCCAGCAAGCCATGGGACTTGAGTCAGTGGAACAAAATCCTCTATTGTTCCCTTCTTGAGGCATACCCATTTTAAATGAATTATGTAAATTGGGAAGGAGAAGCAACTGAGCAATTCTATCTCCTTGATTAACAGAAGTTATACTTTGGGGTGAGCTAAGCATTATTTTTATTTCCCCTTTGTAGTCTGAGTTTATTACTCCTGGGGTCACTTGCAAACCTAATAAGCTTTTAGGACTACGCCCGATAATAAGTCCTACAGTCCCTGAGGGAAGAGGTCCCCTGACTCCTGTGGGAATCAGTTGAACCCCCATTTCAGGTGTTAACACTATTCGGGCGGTGGAACAGAGGTCTAATCCTGCATTTCCTCTTGTTCCTCTGGCGAGGGAGTGGATGGGTAGTAGGGATTGTGTCGGGGAAGCATCTGAGTGGATGCTTGAGGATACTCCTTCTGCAATGCCCCGTACATTTGTGGGCCCCGGGGTATTGGGCCCGTGCCCCGTGCCCCGTTTTTTGAATTCCTGAACAAAGGATTTCCATGGATGTCAAATTTTGAATGGCATTTATTGGCCCAATGATTTCCCTTTTTACACCTGGGGCAGCAGCCTGGGGCACGATATGAGCTTGGTCTTATTTCTCTTTTGAGATTTTGCCTAGAATTGCCTGATTGATTATGATAATTTTGCCTGGAATATCCTGATTGATTATAATATCTACGTTTAGCCTTTGTGAAATTTCGAGAGGAAGCATCTCTCATTGAGGCTGCAATCACATTTCCTGTGACAAAGGCGTCATTTATATCTTTACATAGTTGTATATATACGGAAAGATCCTTTTTAGTTCTCCATGGCCTGATGGCTGCTTGGCACCATTTATTTGCATTTTCATAAGCTAATTGAACAACTAATGGCATAGCTTGGTCAACATCTGCAAACACACTACCTGCAGTTCTCAAAAGTCGATCAGCAAAGTCAGCATACGGCTCATTAGGTCCTTGAATCACTTTTGACAAGCTACCTTGTAGATCCCCAGGTCCTTGTACAGTTTTCCATGCCTCTAAGGCAGCTGCATTTATCTGAGCATATATATCTGGGTCATAATCTGTTTGAGCCTGTAAGTCTGCGAATTGCCCTTCTCCTGTGAGCATGTCTATATTATAGTTTTCAAACCCTGCAGCCGCATTTCTTTTAGCCGTTTCTATACAAAGTTCTTGGAATTGCGATCGCCAAACCAAGAATTGCCCCCCCGCTTAATGTTGCTTTACATAGACTTTTCCAGTCTGAGGGGGTTAAGCTAAAGGTATTAAGGGATTCCAGCACTCAACGTGAAAGGAGCTTGGGGCCCATAAGTCATTACTGCCTCTTTGAGATTTTTTATTGTTTTGAAATCTACTGACTGATGGACACTCTGTCCATTTTTCTTTTCAAATGCTGGCGGTTCCCAATGTATCTGTGAGTTGTCCTCGAGAGCGCATAAGCGATCAGAAAGACTTTTTATTTCTGTTTCTAGGGTATGCAAATGCCTAGTAATACCCTTCATATTTTCTGTAATGGATTCCACCCATGGGGGAGTAGAGGACACAAGTGACTCCTCTGCCTGACGGACCTTTTTCTCGGTCTTTTTAAATTTCTTTTTCCTCATTTTCTCAGGATCACTTTTACTAGATTCCTCACCACTGCTAATTTCACTGACAGCAATATCCTGAGGCCCAGGTTCCAGTGAGAGCAAGTATCCTTCAGCTTTCGCCAATAACTCCCGAATAGCTTTAATAGCTTGGATTTTTGTCATTTTTGGGTCTCTTCTAATACTCTCTTTACTGGTCTCAGTTGGCCCAGTGGAATCTATCTACACTTTTTTGATCACTTTCACTTTTGTCTATATACTCCTCACTGAGAACAGAGTCAGGTATATCAAGGAGTCTTTGCATAGCCTCTATCACTTGGGATTCAGTTATATTCGAACCCATCTTTAGAGACCTTTCAGTTCTTACCTGTCCGCTCCGAAGTTCCCCGTACGGGCCGCCACCTGTTGCCGTCTGAAGCATTTGGAGGAACGGAGCCGCGGGAAAAACTTCAGAAGCAAACTGGAGACAAACAGCTTTTTATTCTGATAACTTTTCTCTCTGGTTCTAACGACGACTAACACACGCCAAAACACACCCTAAAATGGCGCTGACCCGATCAGCAATTTCGGCCAAGTCACTCCAGATCTCGCAACAAGTCCCGTGAGACTACGGGAGGCGACAAAGCCCAAATCTCCACGGCTCATAGTCAACCGCAATTCGAGTCAATCCCCAAATAGGGCTCCTGCAGTCTTCTACCTAGCACATCCCAGTTCATGTGTTTTTTTCTGGATTTCTCACTTCAGTAGTGACACATTCTCATGTTTTTAAAAACTCTCTCTTCTCTCTCTTTACAATAATGCTGAGGTTTAAACAATTCCATGCTAACACAACTGGTCTCAACTTTAAGGATTTGTGAAGAAAGAATATATATTTTTAAAAACATAAATATAGTGCATGTAAGGCAGTACAATAGAATATTCACCTATTAGTAATTATTTGTGAAATTTCAATTAAAGCAGTTATTCACAGAGAACAAGAGAAATTCAAAAATTAGTGAGAATTTTGACCAATTATATGTATACTGAAGTTAATCTAAAAAAAAAAAAATAAAACTAAACAAGTAAATTCAATAAATTTACTCCTAAACCAAATTTATTTCTATATATCTTAAGGAATTTAGCATAAAAATTACCCAGTTGCTGAAAATTACTACAAATGCACCTAGAAGCTCTTTATTTATAAGAAATTAACTGGAAAAAATTATAAGTGGAAATACATAAGAAGAGTATCATTTTATATTGTTTGATTAAATTCAGGGTTGGCTTTTGGATAACTGAGAAAAATGTGATCTAGTATCAGGGATTATATGGCTCTGTTCAATGTCACCTTCAGTATGTGTAAATAAGTATCTTATAATATATCTCAAACCTATTATTTTCACTTCTTCGTACTTTATTAGTTTTGTATAAATGCAACAGAATATCAGGAAGAGGTATTTCCCAACTCGTAATAAATTTTTTAGAAGAAATTGAAATGATCTCTTGTTTAATTCATAACTATGAAATATGAGGGGGAGTTTCAAAGGCAGTGGCAAACAATATAAAACAAAAATACTGCAAGTTTGACTTTGAAATTATTCAGGCAATGCATAATATAAAATAACTCACAAATAGTAATAGTACCACTATAAGTAGTGAGTTTGATTGTGAGGCTGCTTGGGCCATGCTGTATTTATTGGAGAATATTTAATTCTAAATTGAAGCATAGCATTTACAACAGACAAATTGAAGTTTGAAGTTACAGTCAGCAAAAAATTCTTAAAGCAGTGGATAATAAATGATTATTTAAATATATAGATAAAACACATAATTTGTATATATATATAGATGTATATGTATATAAACATATGTATATGAAACATTAATGTGAAATAAAAGTAAAAATTTTAATCAGAAATAAAAGAACATATTGCATCTAGGAGTGAGAGAAAAATAGAAGTGAGGAAGAAAGGGAAAATATTAACTTTAGTTTGGGAGAACAAATAATTTCCTGCTTCTAACATACCTAATTGGATATGCAGAAGACTAAGTAATACTGCACTTATACTTATCCCTTGGTTATATCTTTCATGGAATAAATTCAGTCAGTACTCATATGCACCCTGGGGCAAGTTGTGTTCTGCACAAGTGTGGTTAACTGGTTTGAAAGCCAGCCCATTTAATTGCCAAGCCATGACCCCCAGCCCAGGGCTGTGTTAATGTGAGGACATTTCCTTTCTATAATCACCACCAGTTGTGCCATGGGCCAGTAGTGATACTGATATACTTTCCACAGGCAATTCATCAGACCAGCAGTTCGGGTATTGGCCACTGTGTCATTATAAAGGGTAGAATGGATGTCCAACTCAGTAACTTCTCCCATGATAATTCATCAGTCAAGAAGGCAATTTATGAGCAAATGAATTGGATACATGTAAAAGTTCTATTGTGCACAGATAAAACTTGTTGGTACTTTAATAAATTCCATCATGTCATATGTATGTCCTTGGTATCACAAATGACTCATGTGATATAGACTGCAATTAAGGATCCCCAGAACCAGTTTGCATCCCTGTGTCTCCAGAATATGCAAACTAAGATTCTGGAGTAATATCAAATAAAGCAGTTTGCTGCCCAGCATAAATTCGTGCTGTGAAAATCAAACCTGACTCAGGTATATCAAAACATCAATTTCCCAAGTCCCCTCTTTTGAGTTTCATATACTTTTCAGCATAATACCATGATTCTCCATACAGGCGAGAGAGTAAAGTGGTCCTTTGTTTTGAACACCTCTAATTCTGTCTTAAAATAGCTGCTACTAAAAATCAATAAGGCTACTGTCTCTGAGCGTTTGATCTTCTTTCCCTCAGGTGGAACTTCTAAATTTCCACAGTCTTCTCTCCCAAGACCTCTGCAGAACTCTGGCCTCAGGTCCAAGGTCAAATTCTTGAAAGGCCTTTCCTGGCCACTTTTTCTAAAATTCTACTCTTTAGAAACTCTCTACCCACTGTCCCTACGTATTTTGCAGCTTATCACTTATTTCCTGATATATAAAATTGTATAATTTTTTTTGTCTCCATCTTCTACTAGATTTGTTCTTTACTGAATAGGGACACCTGGAAGAATGCCTGGTAGGTGAAACACTAAATATTTATTATATTGATGAATGAATGAATAAATCCTGAACTGTCAACATACAGTGATCTTCAGAATCCACCCATTAAAATAAATTAAATTCATCTGGATAATTTAGTGCTCTACATCAAACTACAATAAACAAGCAAACAAACAGACTGTACTTATTTGGATAGCCTTGTTGAAATTTGTAATCTTGAAAGTGGAAGTATGGAGGCATATTTAATAAAAAGTATTTTAATTCAATTACCTCAGAAGAAAATGAAAAAGAAATAGCTGAACATTTAGAACCATCCTGCTTTTTGAGTTTTCAACTGATCTTAGGTAGCTTATATGGTCTTTAAAAAAAAAATAACAGCAATATGGTTAAATGACATCAATAATAACTTTTAATTTAATACTGAAAACCATTAGTGATTTTGATACTTTTTTTTAATCACTGAATTATTTTCTGTTATGTTCACCAAATTTTAGGTAGGCTTCCTTATGATATGTAAAAGGTGGTTTATAGATCTCTTGCCCTGTGAAGTTGAGTGCTTTGGGGTACATATAAATGACATACTCAGCTACTTGGTGCTGTATACGGTAGCAAAGTTCTATGTCTCAAAGTAAATAGAGTTTAATTTTATCATTATGAATGATTACATATTTCTTAAGAAGTAGAGGGAGATAGACATTTGTAAGTTTTCATATTATCATAGGGAAATGCAGGAAGATATGTTCCATTGACCACTTTAGAAATTGTAAGAGGAAGGAATAGTGTTTATAATATTATACACCTCAAAATTGCTGAACTTATTAACTAACACTATTATTTGTTTTAAAACAATCCGTCTTCTGAGTTGGGAGATAGAACTCTTTTAGGTGATCACTGCTTGGATAAATTTAGGGAAGTATTTTTTAAATTTTTGCAGTGAAGTAAATGAAGTTCTGTGTGAATCTTTCCAGAGTAAAGGAATCCTTGATGTTTCAGTCATGCTGAACATTACTTGATATATCACAAAGATAAATGTATCTGATGGGTAAGCACAAATTTCAGATGCTTTCAGCCAATAGGACATATATCTATATCATATAATAACCAATATTTTTTATATTTATACATCTAGATTTCTAACTATGTGTGTGCTTTTATTTATACATGAACAAATGCTATGATTTATGTTTCTTAACATCTTTCCAGGTAAAAAGTAGACAAATTATCAAAAATAAACATAATTTTCTCTATATAGATACCATAGCCATTGAGTCACAGTGTGGTGTTGCCATCCACTCAAGACCATGGCATTGATCTAATGAATTTTTGCCTGAAAAACATTTGTATCCCTAATTTGGAATACCAGTGTGTTATGATTCATTGTTATTTTTTTTCCAGTTATGAATAGATTATCACATCTGGTTTGCATATTAGGAATTTCTTAATGCATATATTAATGTGTAACTTTAAAGAAAAGTTTTCAGGCAAAAGCTGGTAAGCTTCCTTAACTCAACTTGATGCAAGAGTGGCGATCTAGGAGGTTCAACACAACTGAAGCTATCATTCATGTGCTCTTTGGGGCTGTTGCAGCTCACAAATGTAATTGTGGATGATAGGCAATAGGAGCTAGCGACTAGGAATCCAGGTTCTGCTCTGTGATTTCTTTAGCTGAAATTATATGATCTTTAAGACTGGGCAAGCTAGAAAAAAATTGCCTATATATTCTTGGTGAAATTAATCAATACCTAATTATTTAGAAGCTGTAAATGCTATCTTTGGTTGTCATGCTCAAAAAATGTGTTTTCTTCTGCCAATAAAGGCCACCAAATCAGAAATCTAGCCCAAGGAAGGTTATTACAGAGCACAAAAGACTCCCCTCATTTTTGCACTCAACTATTTCATCAATTTAATGGTATTTATGCCCCTTAAATAGGAAAAGAAAAAAAACATAGAACTTGGGCTTTACAACTATAATTGAAAAATAGTAATAACTAAAACCATAGCAAACATAATAGAATATTGTGTTATCTCTTTTTAGATTAAAAAGAACGTCAGAACTTAGGCCATTAATGAATCCCCTTATAAGGTATAGAAAAGAAAACTTGTGTCACCTGCTATCCTTAAGGATGCATTTAAAATGTCCTGCATTGGTCTGTTTTCATATTTATATTTTTTTAAGTTAGAAAACTAGGTTTATTGCTTGTATTGGTTACTGATGAGTCTCTATCGTGTCCAAGGTGTAGTCCCTTATTATCTGCTGAACAAATACCTTAGAACTGAATATCTCTAAGAAAAGCAGCTTCCTCCAAAGTTGGCTCAATCCTGGAATAGATACCTTCACCCCTTCACCATTGCTGAAGAGACAACTCTGAAGAGCAATCTTGGCTCTAAAACTCGCTATGGGATCACCTGCTGTGGAATCTTTTTTGTGACTGCATCAAAGATTCACAAATTAACTCCTCTATGTAAGCAATCTTACCGTTTTCATTTCCCTGCAGGTTTTGGTTTTAGGGTACTCACCAATTAACCTTTTGCATGGAAATCTCCTTCTTAGCATTTATTTCCCATGGCACCAGATCTAAGATATAGACCTAGCAGAAATGATGTACTTAGGTTCTTTAAGTTCATCATACAAACAATTTTTTAAATAGTGACATTACATGACAGAATTGGAGTCTATTTTACCTACATTCCTTAGCATGTTTTTAGTGATGCCTTACACCACACACACATTTATATATTTCTGTAAACTAAGAAACTTCCTTAAATTTATATTTTCTTCATTCATCAGTGAAGAACAAACAGTTCTTAATAAGTCTGTCATAAATATTTCCTGCTTCTAAGGTCACTGGGTTTAGATATTTTTTAAGTTTACTGAGACTTAATCTTTAGAAATAGTTGAATTCAGCTTATACTTGGAAAGTGTCACTTGTAAATACAGGTACAGATTTCAATTATTGCTCAATCAATTTATCCATCTATATTTGTCTTTATCCTTACACTTCTTCAAATATTTAAATAAATATTTTCATGGAATTACTTTCACATTAAACCTATGATGGTGAATTTACAATTATACCACATCTTTCCTCAAATCTTTTCTTTTTTTATGTTTACCATAGTATTTTCCAGAGTAGACTAGCTTTTATACTTCAAACAAACAAAAATTATAGTTATACCACTAGAAATTGTATGAAAGTCTATACTTGAAAATTAATATCAATATATAAATTTACATATCTTAGGGTGAAAACAATCCTTTAAATTCCTCAGTTAAAATGGCTGAGAACTCACTCATGATTCATCAGGAATAAAATAGTACGATTACAACTTTATCTTTAAAAACTCTTATGACAAATATAATGCACAAACTGAGAAACACATGAAACAGATATACACTCCATCAAACAATGGTAAATACCCGTGTAATCTATTACATAAGTCAAGGACACTGCCATTCACAGAAACAACACTTGATGCTGCATCCTGATATCTTTCCCTTCACTCCAAACCAGAAGGGACCACTATCCTTTCTTTTCTGTATATTTCACCTCTATAAAAATGTAACTATCTAGAGATGGATTTGTTAGGAAGGTATCACACACCCTCAAACTACCATGTTTAATTTAATCACCTTGAACACCCAGAACTACCTACTCAAATATTAATGAGAACATAAATTTTGATGCCCTCAGGAACCTAAAATTCAGTATGCTCAAAATAAACCTATTAAACTCTACTTAGTTCAGATTTTTTGCTTGTATTTAGTTGACATATCTTATATTTTCATTGACAGCATTAATTCCCACTCTTCAAGTTCTCAAACTTGAAATGATGTTTATTTCTTAACATTTTTGGTAAAGGTGATTGAACACGGGGATACTCTACCATGGTGCTACATCGCAACTCTTTTTTATTTTTTTTTTATTTTGAAATGGGGTCCTGATAAGTCACTGAAGCTGTCCTCCAGCTTGAGATCTTCCTATTTGGGATTACACACATGCGCAAACACGCTGAAGTAAATGATGTTTTATTTCTCCCTCTCCCCTGTACTTTTGCATAAGCTAACTTGTTCTATTTTTTTTTTTCAAATTAATTCAGTAGTCTCTTTTTTTTATAGTAGCACTCCCTGATTCAGTCCTTTTGGGATGTTCAGTGGACTATTGCACTGGCTACTACTTCCACTCCCTGAACAGATCAGACACTTTAGTCTGTATCCTACCCTTAGTCAATGTACCATTGTGAATCACATATCCCAGGGAAAACATTAGGGTTGCTGACAATTCTTATCCTTGTCACACTTCCACATTCCCTTCCCACACAATAAATTTTTAGAAACTTCTATTTCTCATTCACCAGAAAACACCAACTCCTCCTAGGAGAGTATTTTCCTGGAAGAGTCAGCGTTCTTCCCTTCATTCTTTCATGAATTCTTCTATTTTTGCACTTCTCACAATGTCATAACATATTGCACTGCATTCGAGTGACATGTTTGTTATTCCTACCAGCTGTGAACTTGAAATTAAGATTGGTATGCATTTTGATATACTCAGAGGTAATATAGTTCCTGGTGCACACAAGATGGTTTTCCATTCTCCTACAATTGCATCCTTCCTTAACTCTGCTTCTATGTCATGTTAATTCACATTTACATGGACAGTTCAGGAGTATTTTGCTGAGATTCACTTTTGCATTCCTTTATTGTTTTCCTGAAAATTGTAATATTGATTTAAGGGAAATTTTCAAGGTCAAGATGCCCACACCTTTCTGGTCAAGCAACCATTGCATACCTAGAGTCTAAGCATGTGCTTTTGCATGACTGGGGGAATATAGGCCTATATTTATACATGTACTTTATCTTCATATTGTCTGTTATACTGTAAACTCTTATGGAAGCAATGTTTTTTAATCACCTTTAAAATGTGCCTAGAAGATATTAACCAATGTCTTCTTCCACAAAGTAAATGTGGATGTTATATGCAGATGATTAACATTTATAAAATTGGGATGGCAAAGCCATATTTTCTTTGCATTTTTTTTCATCTAATTTATCTTCATAAGTGACACTTGGGAATTAGTTACTGTAAATAGAAAATTCAAGACACCATGGTTTTTTATTCTGCCCTTTTTCTTTCCTTATGGGAAAGAAAACAAAACCCCTCATTTCGCTATGTGATCAAGAAAGAGAGGGAGTAACATTCATTTGGGTTTTGGCACCAAATTTCTGTGACATGGAGATCTTTTCTAGGTGAGTATGTTCATTATTTATAAACTGTCATGCATACTGCTGTTTTCCCCTAAACTCTTTTCATTAAATTTGATTGTATAAAACTGTTATTTTATTGTTAACATTATGATCAAGCGTTGCTAATTTGTAAACTGTTTTTACTACTTTGTATAATTATGAAAATTATAAAACCTCATAGGAAGAGAATAAAATAGACTTTCAAAATCTTTCCTTGGCATTCATTTCTCTCTTTTAAGATGCAGCATTAATATTTTATGGCAGTAACTGTGACATCCCAGGGTTGGTTTACTGTTGCAGAACTGGTAAATATCCAAGAACTGCATGTTCAATTGTGTTAAAAAAGTTTGCAATTTGTAGTTCAAGATTTGGTTATATTTAATGATGATTTGTGTTGTTAAGGGACGCGATATAGAGTAATAAAAAGACTCTTTGCCACATTTTGTGAATTCATATTCAACTATGGGGAAAATTTAAGCAAATGTGTTAGACAAACTGCATTACCTTTACTAGAGCTTAAGGCAGTTCATGAAAGTTCTGGGAGCTGATTAGGTGGATGAATAGTAGGCCTGTGTTACCCTTTTGTTTCTTTATCATTTTATATAATATCCTGTATATTTTAGATTATAATGTCAGATTAGATGTAGCTGTTTATTTCTGGTGGTAATATTATATCATTGGTTGTCTGCCTACCTCCATTCTTTCTTTTTCTTCCTTTACCTCTCTTTCCCTCCAGCTCCCCGTTATTTATTTTTTCTAGCAAAATATAGCTAAAATACCTATAAACTTGGACTTAGGTGAATATGTGTCTATAACTTGAAGTGTGAACAACTTATAAAGATAGAAATGTTTACAAAGATATGGATAGCAAGCATGTATGAATGTATGTCTATAAACACATGACTATCTAACAAATAATGAATTGTGGCATACCCAATTATTAACAAGGTAACCTTTCTTTGGGATATTTTTTACAAAGCTGTCAGACTATTCTTCCAAATGCACAATTCCAATCACATCAATGCAGGCATGTCTTTTTAGTCAATTTTAATGATTCTTGAAATAGGTAGGCTGAATACCCATCAAAGATGGACTCTTCTAAATCACTGGAATCTGTGAAAATGTTCATTTACACGACAAAAGGAATATGTCAGGTATGATTAAAGATCTTGAAATATGGAGATTATTTCTAGGCAAGCTTACAGTAATCATAGGGAGCCTTTTAAAAGATAGGTAAAATGTCAGAGAGGAGAAAGGATGACATCCTGTTTACTGGGAAGATTGAAGTTGGGGCTATGAGCCAAGGGCTGTAGGTGACCCATAGAAAGTGTAAATGGCAAGGGAATGGAGAACTGTTAAACTGTCCAGAAGCAAGGGGGATCTCTAGGGACCTATTTTAGACCTATGCCTGTTAACACAATAACATAATAAATACATTTTGTCTTAGGTCATTATATTTTGGCAATTTGTTTTTTGCATTAATAGGAACTAATACTATTCTCCTGAGTGAGGGATAGCTAGATTCCCAATACATTTACCATTAGCTTCAAAAATTGTTGGATAGACTTGGATTAAAAATAAAATGATAGTCGGGCACAGTGGCACATGTCTGTAATCCCAGTGGCTGGGGAGGCTGAGGCAGCAGGACTGCAAGTTCAAAGCCAGCCTCAGTAAAAGTGAGCCGCTAGGCAACTCAGTGAGACCCTGTCTTTAAATAAAATACAAAATAGAGCTGGGGATGTGGCTCAGTGGTTGAGTGCCCCTGAGTTCAATCCCTGGTACCACCAAAAATAATAATAATAATAATAATAATAATAATAAATTATATAATTTTATATGTAACTTGTCTTCTCATAGGGAATTAATCATCTGGCATTTTAAAACAGAAGAAAGATTCACATGACATTTTAAAAATTTTATTGAGGAAAGTACTTCCTAGGAACCTGCAAGATGACAGCAGAAGATTCTAGTGCAGTAAGCTGAAGCAGGTGAAATTATCAGTTTGGCCCTTATTTGTTAGTAAGAGAACAAATACAGTCTTTCACATGTTTATATTGTTGTGGCTGCTTTCATTTCTTTTTCATTTTTTACAAATATGTCTATACTTTTAAATCCAGATTCTTAAAAGCTAAGTTGTTATATTAAAATTTTGATCACCGAATAAGTAAAAACAACACAAAATAAGAAAAATATGGTTCATAAAGCATACCTCTTCAGTACTTATTTCTTTAGGAAATCTGATTTATACACTTCTCTGAATCTTAACAAATGAATAAAAAATTAATAGTTATTTAAACTGATATGCACAATTTACAACAAAAGTATAAGCTTTTTAAAATTATTTTTCTAGGAGCAATGTGATTATGATTGGTAAGAATGGTGTTAGTGATCCTTTTGTTATAATATCCATTAGAATTATGATAGCACTTATATATAGCTAGGTGTCACACATTCAAATATTTTCCACATCTTTTTCTTTGACAAAACTTCAAAGCAAATGCAGAATGAACTTTAAAGATTCCCTAGTGGCACAATTAGCACTTCCAGATCTTCTTCTAATTAATAACTGCGGATACTTGATTAATGTGGATTTAATGCCTAATTCAAAAAGTTGTCTTTAAACTATGGCACAACTTTAGTTCTCTAAATAGCCACTTGTTAGATGAATATAGTTCTGTACTACTGAAATTGTCTTTGAAGACAAGATTCATATGAACATTTTATCAGTTTAATTTCAGGATTTGTTGCAACTATTGCAGTTACACCAGCATCTACTTTCTTCAGAGACATCTAAAAACTACAGTTAAAATTAGTTTTAATCATACATTTTTCAAGAATTTAAAAGAACATATTAACATTTGATTAATTTCCTTTTAGAAATATAATAGGAAATTATATAAAATGAGACCATATTTCACCAAAGGATAGTGACACTAAAATACATGTTAAAATATTAGTGTTAATTTATTTGTAAGTCAGTTTAAAAATGATATATAAAAACAATAGCTTGGAAATACAATTGAAATGATTACAAAATATGATTTAATCTTTACAGTGTTAGACTAAAATTTTTTACCCTGCAGCCTTTAAATTACTATTCAAATAAGTTTACATAAGTAATTTGGAAATGTGATCCTTTATATAATTTTTAAGCTATCTAAGGACTTTGATTATATTTGAACTTTTATTTCAATTTTATATCCTCTCTCAAGTATAGTGAAACCTTGGTGTATAAGGACAAATAATTAGCAGGGGTAGGCATATATTTGCAGCAACCAAATTACTAGTGAATTGAGAGCAAATCATAAATTCATTTACTCCACAAATATTTAGGGAGCATTTACTACATGATAGAACTCTTCTAGGAATTTGTTAAACAATCATAATAAAAACTACACCTCCTGTTTTTGTGGGTCTTCTTCTGGTGTGACTATGAGTCATCTAGAGGAATCCATCAATGAGAAATTTGAAGAGAGTTGTTGATCTCTGGTTTTTCATGAACAGGCAATTTTTGCTCAAACCATGCATAATCAATGAATTATACAAATGTACTGTAATTAATAGCATTAATTTACATTTCAAAATGAGTTGGAAGATAATTTGTATAAAATAAAATCGTAGACATTATCACCTGTGTAAAGTACTTTAAGAACATCATAATAAAACAATGTAATTACAGTGAATTAGAATATAACTACTGTAGTACTTAAACATCACTGCAAACATAAAAACCAATAAAAAGACTGTTAGTTATGGTTGGAATCTGAGTTGTTCAGTGAACCTTATATATTACACTATTTTTCAGAGATTTAGTGCTAGTTGTCAGAATTAGATCTACATTGTGGAAAAGGGGTGAAATTGAATATTTCACACTGGCCATATCAGATGATAATCAACAACAAACATATTTATTTAACTATTATTTCACCCCTGGGGCTATGTTATAAGGAGTGTTGTAGAGAGACAGGAACATAGTCTTCAGAAGCAAGTAGCCACTTACTTGTGTTGTTACCTTGAACATATTATTTTTGTTCTATAAATTTGGAGGGGTTTATAAATTAAATAAGCCTCATTTCATTTTGTTTTGAAGAAAAAAATACAACAGCATCCATAAGAGAACATACCATTTGTGACCTTATATATATTCAATGAATATAGCTTCTTTTCTGTTTCTAACCTCTTTTTAGGATGGTGCTATCATTATTATTATTATTATTATTATTATTATTATTATTATTATTATTATTTGGGGGTGGTAACAGGGATTAAACTCAGGGGCTCTCCACCACTGAGGTACATCTCAGTCCAATTTTGTATTTTATTTTGAGACAGCGTCTCGCTGAGTTATTTATTGCCTCGATTTTGCTGAGTCTGGCTTTGAACTCCTGATCCCCCTGCCCCAGCTTCCCGAGTCACTGGAATTACAGGTATGCACCACTGTGCCCAGCAGGAAGTTGTTATTAATATAGATAAAGTGTTCTTGTTATCAAAATACATATATTTAACCTTATATTTAAAAACTCATTAATATTAAGTAAAATAAATGCAAAAACAATTATTATCATTCCATTAATGTTATATTTCTAAAAAAGCCAGCTTAATGTTAACAATAGCAGATATTTCATTAATATTAAGAAAAATAAATTCAAAAACAATTATTATCATTCCAGTAATGTTATATTTCTAAAAAAGCCAGCTTAATTTTAACAATAACAAATATTGACAGAAACATAAAGATAAATTTTAAATGTCACCTTAGGATTCTAATTTATTCAACCAAAGCTCATTGCCACATGTTGTGGTAGGAAAAGTTAGTAAATGGGTTACCATCATAAATAAAATGCTTGAGAAACCTTAGATCATATTATGAAGAAATAATTCAAATAGTTATGGTTAGCCTTTTATCTTAGTTGGCTTTCTTAGAGTGACTCAACTAAGCACATTCTGTCATTATTTCCCAGGAAAAAAATATGACTGCATGGGAAGCCTATTTTTCAAGAAGTAGTAGAGCCCTACCCAGGATTGTACAAAGAATTCCATGGACTTAGAAAAAGAATGAAATAAGATATACAAAGAGAGGCTGATAGGTTTGACGAGGCAACAAACTCCTCTGAGACTTTGCTGTATGTAGTTCAATGAACATCCAGAGAGACTGTCCAACCATCATTGTAGCAAGCACCACAGCCATAGTTACATGAGTGTCAAGCCAATGAACACAAACCATCTAGCACACTTTTGGAGAGCATCACAGTAGCATTTACTAAAGTATTACCTGAGCTTGTTGACTTTTCTTCTAAGGTCCAGGTTTCCATGAGCATGGAGCACATTTTTCCTTTTTTTTCTCAATAGAGATGACACTCCTGCACATCTCGAGAGCTTGCTATATCCAGATTCAAAGTATCCCAGGTGGACACTTTTTGTTTCTCCTTAACTGCCATTAACACTTCTTAAATATCAAGATACTGGCAAGTATATAACATAAAGAGCAGACTTATATGCCTAGAACAATATTGATTGCAAGAAAGGAATATCTCGTGAACCTACCTACATGTGAAGCTAAAGAGAAGCACCTTGATGTCATCCTTGCTCCCACCCACTAATCCACAATGGTAGTAAAATACTTTTATTTCAGACTCATACTCAAAATTAATTAAAACAATGTTTTTATGAATCCACCATTGTTTTAAACTAATTCCAGAAAGTAATCTGGGGAAATTCCTGTATTATCAGATATCCTCATATGTTCTACCATTTCTCAATAAAAGATGTTCACTGTAAGATGATGTGAGCATTGGAAAAGATACTGATCTCAATTTGATTCTAATTAGATGTGTGACATGTGTAAGTGAATCTAAACATTTCCTTTTTCAGTAATATGGAAATTGATCACTTCTCAGTATGCTGGAATTGAATGATAAAAATGTGCATGCACAATTTTATGTATACCAAGATAATTTAAAACACAAAATAATCACTCTAATGAAAATGCAAATTATAAAACATAATGACACACCACCTGTGAACTCATTATTTAATTTAGTAACTACGTCATTAACACTAGAACTTCCATATTGCAGTCTCTCTCCTGGATTTTATATGTATCTTTTCTTTGCTGTTTTTTCTATTTTGTTTTTAAAACAATTCATTTTATCAAATGTCTTCATGAAAATATGTAGCTTTACTTGTTTTAAAATTTGAAAGTGGTAGATTTGAGTTGTAATATTCTTCACTGTTTTCGTATAATATTATGGTCCTAAGATCCAGTTATGTATTGAGAAACTATAATTTGTTTACTTGTACTCTGTGTGATATTCCAATATACAAATTTTCAGTTTATTTACTGATTATGCTTTCTATAGACATATTGCTCTTTTGAGCTTTTATTATTATGAAGTTAAAGTTACTATAAGTTTTATTTTGTATGTTTTGTGCCTCATGCATGTGAATTTTTTTCTAATATACAATAAGGAAAATATTGCTAAATCAAAAGAACACCTAGTACTTACATTACAAGATGATGTCAAATAATTTTCCAAAGTAATAGCATTTATTAGACTACCACAATCAGTGTATTGGTGGCCACATATCTCCTCATTCTACCAACAATTTTATTCTGATTAGACAACAATTTTTGCATTGTCTGATGGCATGAAATGAGTCTGTATGTGCTTGTGATTTGCTTTTTTTTGAGAATAATTTTATTTAAATTATTCATATTTCTACATTTGTTGGAATGCTTGTGTATTCTTTTGCCCATTTTTCTGATTGAATTGTTTTTATCTTATTATTTTTAAGAATTTTTAAATGTCCTGGACAGTAATTGTTTTATTATCATAAATATATTCTACATTTATTGCTTACTTTTCTACTTTATGTCTTGTGATAAAAAGTTTTTAATGCTTAATACATCATGGTTTGATTTTATAGTCTGTGTCTTTTGGGACTGCCCTATAAAATTATTTAGATAGATATCATAAAGATATCTTTCTATCTTCTGTTTTATTCTGTTTTTAGACATGTACACACTAATTTTTTATTAACATTTTAGCAACTGATTTTTAGGTATCTCTGTGTTGCTTTGTTTGGTTGGTTTTGTTTTGTTTTGTTGTAGATGTATGCCATCTTTTTTTTTTTTTTTTTTTTTTTTAATTGACCCCTGGCATACTTCTCATCAAGTTTAAGGTTTCATTGTGCATTTTACTGAAATTTTATATAAAACAGTGGATCACGTAATCGTCAGTTTATGAAATCTTTAGCGTTTGAGTTGTTTTTTGTTTGTTTTTCCTACAAAATACCCAAGTTAAATAAAAGCAAAACACAAAGTTAACAAAATTTAGCAATAAGGTCCAAAGTTAACAGCTGTAGTTTGCATGATGACCCATAGATGTCACTCTGTTTTCCTTGAAGTTTATGGCCCTGTTCTTGTACTGCCTAAGGTACATAGAGTTTGGCAATTGCAGTTTTGAAAACCATAACTTCGAATAGGAGTGATAACAGGAGTAAAAGTTTTATTCTCCTTTTTTTAAAAAAGTATTTATTGGTGGCTGGAGAGCACATTTTCCCTTCACACAGCAACTTCCTTGCCCTATACCATACTTTTGTCTGCAATGATCTTGAGTTGAGGTGAGATATTTATTAATATGTTCAGCAGCTAAGAGTATAGTAATCATGACCTAAATCATGATTTTTTAACTACTGATGTTTAGAAGGAAAATTAAAACTCTTTGAAAAGTTAATAGTTTTAAGCCAGGTACGGTAGTGCTTGCTTGTAATCTCAGCAGCACAGGAGGCTGAGACAGGAGGATTGCAAATTCAAAGCCAGCCTCAGTCTCTGCAAGGCACTAGAAACTCAGTGAGATTCTGTCTCTAAAAAAATATGAAATGGGGATGTGGATCAGTGGTTGAACACCCCTGAATTCAATCCCTGGTGCCATGCAACCCTACAAAAAAAAAAATGTTAATAGTTTTAGTGTAATTGGCAGAAAATAATGAACTGGTCTAAAGGTACCTTAATTTTGTGTCATCATAAATATTGCCTTCAGTCTGTCTACAGAACATGGCTTTAGCTTCCCTTTATTTAGGTTCCCTGCCAAAAATTAATTTATTTGTCCTCCTGAGGAAGACATTTGGCTTTGTAATATGTTTGCTTCCAGGTTCTATCCCCAAGGATGATTTGATTAAATCACACAAAATTTATTTTCAAGTCACACTATTTCCCTTTTAGGGAAACTATCTGTTCATTCTACAGAGATGGAGAGTAATGCAATAACCATTTGTAGCTGTTCAGTAAGTGAGGTCCACATAGATCTTATATGTCTGGACATTTCATCATCTATAAGTCTGTTAATAACTATACCTATCTATACATAAGAAACATGAAGAACCTTAACTAGGAAATAAATTTTGGAAATTCACATGAAGGAAACATCCTACTCATTATTAAATATCTGCAAGAAGAATCACTGGAAAGTATAAAAAAACATAAAATCTGGGAATATTTTAAACCAGAAAGAGATTTCTTTCTTCTTAAATTTTTTTCTGACTCCAATGGGCAAGTTACCTTGGTAGCTGTGTGATTTTTATTTCTTATTAAAATACACAGAAATAATTAAGCAGATTCATAAAGTCAAATGATAAAATTATATTGAGATACACAGGGACACAATGTGACCTTATCAAGTGAGGTGAGCCATTCATTAATTAAAATAATAGAGCTTATTATCATAATCTTTTGCTTATGCTATTGTTGAACCTAACCACTTCTTCATATTTGCATATGCATATTGAGATAATATCATTTCATTAATTTTTGTACTGAACCTTAATCCTCCTTAGAGTATTTCTGAAAGTTTTGGATTGCACATATTTTAGCCATATATTTTTGTGCTATCTTCAGATATGTTTGATTAATTTACAAGCAATGAGAACTTCCAATTACAATACAATCCTGCAGCAAATCAACTAGTATACCAACATATCTATTAACCATATTTCATAATTTATGTAAATGTACAGCACAGTTCAGTCTGTAGAAGGTACTTAAATCTGCTTAGATCCTTTCCCTTCTTAATATTTAAGTTTTTTTTCTGCTGGTTTCTGTGTAATTACTCCCTTCATTTTTGTTCCAAATCCTTACAATCTATTCTCCATGTAACGACATGACAAAATCTTCTAAAAATAAACCAGATCATGTCACTTCACCACCCAAAATCTTGCTGTGTTCTTCATCATGCCGAGAAGGCAAGGGGAAAAAATTAAGACTTCTGTGATCTGGCTCTGTCTATTCTTCCAATTTCATGTTCTTCCTGACTGCAGGCTCCTTTTTGGCTCTTTCCTGATCTCACTTGCCTTTTCATAATTTAAGGAAGACTCCGTTTGACAAAGGTTCTTTGTTCATAGTTTGCAATTGCCTACATTTGTCTTGCAGCATATGACTCCATCATCACTTCATGCACACCTGCTAAAGTTTCTTCTTGTCTGAGGCAGCTTCAGTCACTGACTGTTCTGAAAAAGCTACACCATAACCTGTTCTTCCCTTTCTCTTACCAATTGAAATTCAGGTTATGTGTTTACGTATATTTTACAAATTTTCCTGTCCCTACCATTTTTGTAATAACACAAGACAAAACTCAAGAAAATATTTTTAAATGACTGGGAAAAATATTTGTATTGTATAATTTTTGACATATTCATCACTAAAACAACCATTGATTTATTAGATTGTTGAATCTGTAAAATAATACTATTAAAAGTTATATTTTGGGCTGGGAATATGGATCAATTGAAGAGTACTTGCCTAATGTGTGTGTGTGAGAGACTTTAGGTTCAAATCCCAGCACAGGAAATAAAGTTATTTACAAAACACATTCTTTCTAGAAATACAGTAACATATATACACAAATGTTTCTTTACATTTATTTTTAGAAGAGTGAAATTATCAGAAAGAGTAATTATTTTAACATTTTGATCAATGTCATAATATTATCCACATTTAAGATAATGTTAATATGTATCCATTCAAAATATTTTGATGTGGTTCGATTATTTTTAACTTTCATACAAAAATATCTTCAATGGAAAGTTTTGTTAATAAATTTAAAAGTGTCAGGCTGGACCAATGGCACACCCTTGTAATCCCAGCCACTCCAGAGGCTGAGGCAGGAAGATTATGAGTTCAAAGCAAGCCCCAGCAATTCCGCAAGGCCCTAAGCTACTCAGCAAGACCCTATCTCTAAATAAAATATTTTTAAAAAGGGCTGGGGATGTGGTTCAGTATTTACCCTGGGTTCAATCCCCAGTACCAAAAAATAAAAAATAAAAAATAATTTTAAAAAATCTGAAAGTGTTGCCGGGAGCGGTGGCGCACGGCTGTAATCCCAGTACTTGGGAGGCTGAGGCAGGAGGATCGCGAGTTCAAAGCCAGCCTCAGCAATGGCGAGGCACTTAGCAACTCAGTGAGACCCTGTCTCTAATAAAATACAAAAAAGGGCTGGGGATGTGGCCCAGTGATGGAGTGGCCCTGAGTTCAATCCCCGGTACCAAAAAAAAAAAAAAAAAAAAAAAAAAAAATCTGAAAGTGTTGAAACTGTCATCTAACTCTATAGATCTAAAAGCTTTTACCTGAGAAAATAATTTATAGAGAATGAGATATTTTGCAAGCTTGGAAATTTTCTGCTAACTAAATGTTATTTTCAATTATATTCTCTTTTATTATTAATATATAAACACTTCAGCCCAAACATTTTTGAAGCTGATGTGCTTTTGCCTCCAATTAGGATTTTTTTTGACAAATATCTTAAAAGATTAAACTTGTCTTATAAGTTATTTAAAATTCTGTAGACTACTTCAATAACCTTTGATGCTATCAAATCTAGGCAACTTCATACTTATTTCATTCTGGTATAGAATATAAGTTTACCCAAGTAAAACTGGAGTTCCTTTAAAATTTTCTTCCCATAGATTGGGATATTCTGATAAAAACTTTATTAAATTTCAGGCTTAAAGCTTATATTCCATTTGCCTTCTCGTTGTTTGTGTTCAGTTTTTCTTTTGTGTTTATGTCAATAATCTTAGTACCTTCCTTCTTACAATTTTTAATACATTTTTAAGATTAAAAAAATTCCAAAGTTAGATTTTGTGTAGATACATGGACGTTGTGTCTTGGCTAAAAATCATTAATTACCTTGTACTTGAGTAGTGTCCAGGAACTCATGTGAGAAGTGAGGGAACTACCAGTGAGTGGTAGTGTGGTTTGGAAAGGTGGCTCCCACTGAGCATACCCAGTGAGCACTTCAGGATGTTGAGATTGAAGGTGAACCCAGAATGAGAGCATTAACATCAGTTGTGTGACACCACATTCAGAAAGTGAGGCCAGTACACAGATGAGCAAAATGTAAACATAAGTTGGTACAATTCATACCATGTGCAGCTTGGATCTGTTCACATTCTACTATGGCATACAAACCACCCTTTCAAATTCTTTCTGAGAAGTGAGAACATTCAATCTTTAAATGTTATTGCTAGTTGCAATATCCTTAAACAATCAACACATCAAAAATTTTAAAGGGAGTTTAAAACACATGAAGTTACCTTTGGTTGAATTTTTGGTTCTTGCTGAGTAGGATGACTGACCTTGAACTTAGAGATGTGACTCATGGGTTATATTTTATGCAGTTTTTGTGATCACTGGGTGTAAAAATACAAAGAGACATTCACAATGAATCCAATGGATCATACATATACATATATGTGATCCATTGGATTCATTGGGATCTTTCTCTCTCTCTCTCTCTCTCTCTCTCTCTCTATCTCTCTATATATATATATATATATATATATATATATGTGGTACAGCTATATAGCTATATCAATATCAGGCTCAGGTAATCATTTTTTAAATTGGGTAGCCCCTCAAAATTAGCAAAGTCTAAAATGGGATGGGAAGCATACATTTTAAAGGTGAATAACTGGGAAGAATGATAAGCAACAGATCCTACCTTGATTTTTTTTCTACCATGACCTATATATGAATTTTTGGTTCAATATAAACCATGTAATAGAACACAGTATTCTGGGATTTTTGTCTTTGAACTGGCTCCTACTTGAGCGTTCATTTTATCAGGGTAATAGAATAGAAATAAAAAGACTTCTAATATGTGATTTTTATTTCATCATTGTACCTACTTTGTGATAAAGTGGATCCCTTGTCCTGTGGCAGAATCACATGAAATATTCTGTTGAGATGTCAGACATTTTATAAGCCTTCAGATGGTGGTATTGCTGGATGCAGTATGCACAAGGATGGCAAACCTGTATCCAGAACGTGCATTTGTTCTGGAAAACATCAATCCTTATCACTTCCATGCTGAAGGGGTCTTATTTTATTAACCCGTCACCAAGATGCTGGGCTCCATATTAAATGGTACCACCTGGAAGATTCTTCAACGAACTCTTATTCTGTTCAGTAGGGCATTCATTAGTGGTAGCAACTACTGTGAGTAGTAACTCATCTTATTAGACCTATGTGTAGCCTTAATCACTTCTAATGTGAGACTCTGATGATGGTCCCAAGGTATACCCATTGCCATTGTCATCCTATATACTGTGTTGAAGATATACTCCATGGAAATGGATTTTATCTGGTGGAAATTAACATTAGTTATACCCATCTGTATGGTTTGTGCCCATTCCTATAAGACATCCACACACTTCTTCCCCAGACCTTCTTAGCTTTGATTTATCAGTTTTTTTTTTTTTTTTTTTTTAATTTTGAGGACTCTATTCAATAAATCAAGCCACTGTTACAATCTTGCCACCTGCTATGTGGTTTGAATGTAGTTTGCCTTCCAAAAGCTCATATGTTGGAATTTTGATTCCCTCTGTAGTGATACTGAGAAATGATGGTCCCATTAATAAGTGGGATCTGGTGACAATTCAAAGGGGTATTGCTTTCAAAAGAAATTAATGTAGTTCTTGCAGGACTACACTGTATCATGAGAGTAAGCTGTTAGAAAAGATGGAGCCCAGCCCCCTTCTTATACTCTTGCTTGCCCATGTGCCCCTGCTGCATATGACTGCTTCTCTGCCATGCTATAATTTGGCCAAGGAGGCACTCACCTGAATGCTGGCACCATACTGTTTGCACTCTGCAGCCACTAGAATCCTCAGCCAAATAAACCTCTTTCTGTGTTACTTATACTCAGATATTTTGCTACAGCAACAAAGAGACAAAAAAAAAAAAAAAAAAGTACTTATTTCTGGTAGTAAATGATTGCGTTAATTCTATACAGATCTGTTCACTGCAAAGATTTTCTTTGCTGTTGACTCCAGAGCAAACCCTGAGGGGAGTTAAAGTGTAACAGTGGTCCTTTTTGATCTTGCACCAACAGTTTGAGCTGTCTCATCTGTTAACCAGGTCAATTTACTTTGTGGTACATGAGGAACTTCCTGTAGCATATTTCACCTTTATCATACTATAAGATTTGCTTATTTATAATGTTTTTTTCCCTTTCTGATATAATATAAATTCCATGAGGGATACTATTTTATATATTTTTATTAACTGATAGGTCTCATTTACCCCTCCCCTGAAAAAACCTGACATATAGTCTGTATTCAATAAATATTTGTTAAAAGAATGTTGGATGGTAACCCAAAATAAGAGAGGTTGGGGAGGGGAACAATAGAAATTCTTTCGACTAGACTAAGGGAAATGAAGGGAAGGGAGAGGGGAGGGGAGGGGAATTGGAAAGACAGCAGAATTAATTGGTCATAACTTTCCTACCTTTGTATTTGTACACACAACCAGGGTAACTTCACATCACATACAACCACAACAGTGGGAACCTAAATAGAATAATTTTAAATACATTCTACTATCATATGTAACTAAAAAATAAAAAAATTATAATAAAAATAAAATGAATTAAAAAGTAAGAAAAAGCATGCTGGAATAAATTAAGACTGCCTTTTCTTTTACCTTCTTCATTTTTTTCATAGTACTTAATATTGTATAATGTTATATATATATATATCTGAATTTATTTTTATTCTCTGTCTCCCAGTGTTTTGGTCAGCTTTTTATAACTGTAACCAAAATACCTGATATAAGTAACTTAAAGAAGGAGAAGTTTATTTTTGCTCATACTTTCAGAGATTTCAGTTCATAGCTCCATTGCTTTGGCCCTGAGGTGAGACAGAATATCATGGTGGAATGGTATGGCACAGAAAAACTGGTCACCTTTGGATATACAGAAAGTAGAAAGAAAGAGGCCAGGGGAAGAGATATTGTCCCACAGGCATGCCCCCAAGGATCCACTCCCTCTAACTAGGTTACACCTCCTAGTTTCTACCACCTCCCAATAATCCATTCAGCTTTGAATCCTTCAATAGATAAAATCAGTCAGAGCCCCCACAATCCAATCACTTCCCTAAAACCCTACCTCTGGGTACTGCTAAACTAAAGCAAGCCTTAAACATGTTTGCCTTTGAGGGACATTTCAGATACAACCCATAACATTTTTCTTTCTTCACTAAAACACAAAAGTTAATTTTACTTCATCCCCAGCACCTAAAGAAAAGCTTGGTTTGAAAAATAGTTGTTGAATTAGCCAACTGAACTTGCTTTTCTTTTTCCCTGGTCACCAAATTAGAACTAGCACAGTATATGAATGAATGCCTAGATTCTAAATAGAATGTGGCCCAGAGATGGCCTCTGTCAGTGCTGTTCTGATTTTTTAGTAGGTAGAATTGAGCTTAATCTATAATGATAACTTAAACTTCTCAGGGGGTTGTGAAGTAAGATCCTAATCAATTATTGGGCTGAACACCAGAAAGGTTCATTTTCTTTATCTACACACAGCTTCTATCTCTACTCCTATCAGTTTATGATTTTGAAATTTCAGGATTTTTATCACTTTATTTATATGGGGGAAAAAAGATAGAACAAAAATTATCTTATGAATTGACATGAGAAGTCATGAGCTTCTCGGTTAAATTTACATTTCCTAATAGAACAAGTTAAATTTTTCTGTTCCTCGTCCTCCACCTCCTCCTATTCCTTCTCCTTCTATTTCTTCAGGATTATTTATATACAATGTACCACTGAGCTACATCCCCAGCCCCTTTTATTTGTAATTTTAACACTAAGTTGCTTAAGGCCTTCCTAAATTGCTCAGACTATCCTCACTTTCAATCTACCACAAACTATGCAAAAGTTAAATTCTTAAAGGACGCTTTTTTTTAAACACTGATGTACTTTCCTATATGCATATCTGGAATATAAAATCAAGCAAGACAATGGCCATAGACAGTCTTCCCTATTACTACTCGGAAGGTGAATAAGGAGTTAATTTTCATTTTTAACACATTATATTGAGGTTTTTAATCCATTCTCTGCAAGTTGGGTTTGGAAGGAATCTAATCTTGTGGTATCAATTGAGGACAGCTCTATGAATATTTGTGACAAATGAATCTTTTATTTGCCTTGAAAATTATTATTCAATTTGATGAAATGAAAAAAAAATTATGGATAATGTTTAATCACTGCTGTCTCATAAGAGCTAAGCTGTCTGCAGGATGTCCTGACACCTAGAGTTAGTCACTTCCAGCGGAGAGGTTCCTCACAGCTTCTAATAGCTCTGGAAGCTGCGGCTTGACATTCTGGCTCATTTAATAGATTCACTAATTGTTTTTCATGTTCTATAAGGAATTCTATACTTTAAACCAGTTTAAATACTTTTGAATATTTAGTGTTAGTGACTTTGTACATCTATTAAAAAATACAGAAACATTTTCGACAAAATTTTTAAAAGTTTGTTAATTAATGTGAACTTAATTTTGACCATAAAGTTAATGAGATACTTTTCAAATTAATCATCATGCAATTGTTACACAGATATTATATTTCTTGTCTGGTGTTAGCAACTGATAACTTGTCAGTAATGTCTTTTTACCTTGAGGAAGTCTCTGTCCAAAGTGGGAGAGAAAACAGGAAAAAAAAAATTGTAGTATTAAAATATACTGCATGGGATATACTTGTTTGTGAATATATGTGTCAGGACTATGGATTATAGCAATAATTTTAAGCACAATAGTTAAATAAAGGTATTTTACTTTTCCCTTTATTTTCTAGGAAATAGTATATATTTTTCACTTTCATTTTTTCAAGTTGTATTCCCATTATTTCCTTGTTTCGTAGAGAGATCCAGACTTTAATCCAATTGGTCATGGCTTAATTTCAATTCAATGTGAGTTTTAAGCCTTTTTCTACTCAATATTTTTAAACATTTTGTGGAAAAGTTAGGCAATAGGCCTATTATATTTGTGTATAGTGATTTTTACATTCAAAGTATGAAGTTGTAAAAAGGACTGGCAATTTTCAGAAATTCAAATAACAAGTTTACATTTAAAAGGTGTAAGAGTAATTTTTATAGTTGGATACAAATACTAGCTTCACATAAAGGCAAATTTTACTTTTAACAATAGCATTATGAAAAAGAATTCAACCTTATTGCCTGTTGTTATATTCAGACTTTATATGTATCTGAGAAAAGGGACATATGTTATACAAATAGAAACTGAGTTTTTAGAATAATGAGGAAGAAAACAGTGCTATACTGTAGAGAGGATGGATACCTTATGTCTAAATGCTTATGGTTGGATAAAGACAATTTATATGCAGTTCACAAAGATGTAGGATTGTTCACATACAATAAAAAATACTCATCACAAAATACATAGTTGAAGGAAACATAGGTGTGCATCACAGAAAAGAATTTTGGAGCTGAAGCACTGAACTAGGATTTCCCACCAGTATAAGAAAAACTTATCAAGAGCAAGACATGTGCAAAGGATGGGTGGACAATCAAAAGATAAGTTAAAAGAAATGATTCCCAGGGGTTTTCAAGAATGGATCAGCCTACCAAATATCACATTTGTTGTAGGAGAGATTTAAGCAATGGTTTTAACCAATGGATTGAAATAAACCTTCTTAATATATTTCCCAATTATGAAATTCCATACTTCTGTCAGACCTTTAATGTATGTTTCTTTCACTACTCTCAACCACATAACAAACTTGCCTATTTTTACATCAAAACTGAAATCCTCTTTTCATCTTTGCTTGTTATTATTTTTGCATAACGTCAAACTGTGTTTTTCAACACTGTTGTTTTATGATAAGTCATGAATACACTCTTCCACTCTAAAGCCTTCTTCCTTATTTACTATATGCAGTTTATTTTCTTTGTAATGCAAAAAGGGCTTTTGAAATATAATTTACTCTTCAATTATTTACAGTAAAACCTGAGTTATGTTAGAATTTTTATTTACTGGCTTTCAAACTCACAGTTTAAATTTTTGTGCCTCAGCCTGTTTTTCCTTCCCCAGACCTCTGACTCCTTATTCAAACACCATTCAAGATGTATATCGTGTTGATGTAGGATAGATGAGGCTGGACACCCAATGAATTTGCAGGAAACATGTTTATTTAGCCTGCAGTTAAAAATCTCTGGACCTCGAGTCTAGAAATTATTTTTGATTTATACTCAGTGGGATGGCTACATTGCAGTGGGTGGGAACAGTTGTTCTTTGTCCCATATTCTTAAGCTAGACAGAAGTTCCACATGTTTTGTCTATAAACCTGTTATTTAAAAGAAAGAGGAAGGTACAAACTGCAATGCTTATGCAGAAATTTTTGCTGACATCTTATTGACACCCTTTGTAAAAATCTTTCTGACAAGAAAAGAAGCTTACTTATGGCAAGAATCTCTTGGGTGGGGATACATGGTCTGCTTCAGTGTTGCATAATTTCCAGAAACTTTTGGTGATAATAACACTAAATGATATTTTCCCCATTTCTGATTCTCTGTAGTGCTTACTGATAATTCAGTACTTCATATTTACTTTCAAGAGCAGATATTAAAATAAAGAAACTGTCCATGAACTTGATGTCCAGTGACCTGGACTGTAGTCATAACTCTGCTCCCATTAAGCTGTGTGGCTTTTTACACAGTATTGAAACTGTCTTTGTGACAGCTTCTTCACCTATATAATAAAGAAATATTCCAATCATAAGAAATGTTTTCTCCTGCCTTATGATCATTCTAGCATTGTTCACTTGTGTGATTTTATAATATAAATTCCTCTTGAAAATGATAGATCTTACATTTCTTAGTTGTACCCATAATAATTAGCAGTTAACTATTCACAAAATTTCCATTTGTGTTCTGTCAATATATACAAGGTCAAAATCGAAAATTACTAAGTGGTTTATGGTTTCATTCACATTTTGTATTTGATGACATTTTGATATATTTTCTTGTCAAAATAATTTTAATATCTTGACATTTAAATATTCCTTTCAGAATATTGATGTCTTTTTCTGTTTACAGATTTCTTTTGTAAAAAAAAATCCGTAGTATATCACTCTGTTAAAATTATCATTACAGTATAAGCAATGGTTTATTTCCACAAGGTTACCTGTATGACCATGCTATACCTATTCAAGACAGTCAATACATTATTCTACTCATTAATTAAATGGATAGCTTGTAATCCTCTAGTTTTGAAATTCTGGCCTCATTTTCTACTCAGAAATTATGCTGCTTTGAAGCAAGTAATATATCAACCTTTAATAAAAGATTTGTTCTGAATAGGTACTATTGACAAATGTCAAATGGCTGTACACTGGCCACCAGTTGCTGGTGGAGACTTCTGGAGAATTCAATGATAATACATGGTCCAGGTTCCAGACCTGGTCCATTCTATTTCTCTCACTTGGATCCTGTCATCTAGACATATTTGAGTCTCAGTGAATAAGAATCAATTACTCCTTACCTGCAAGTGTGGGAATTGGTGTCCTAATTCACACCAAAAAGCAACTTCTCATGTTTGCACTTATTAAACTATGATGCAGATTACCATAGGGTTGTCACTTGTATTATCTTTTGTTTCTATTTTTTTATTTATTCATTTTTATTCAAAGTTGTATTTATAACAGTAGCATGTATTACAATTCATAATACACATATAGAACATCTTTCTACATAACACTGTTTGTATACAAAGTATATTTGTACTATTCAAGTATTATCTTTAAAGAAAAAACAAAGTCAGTACCACCATGTCCCTGAGTGACCCTTTCCATTTCCCCAAACCTAGCCATGTGAAGGGAATAATAAAAATGTGTCTGGACTGGAATGTCTATATGCATATTATCTTGTAGGACACTAGCTCTTTCTCATGAATGTTGAAAATTAGGCAAGCTGGTGTTCTCTATAGCATGCTACCCTTGGGTACAGCTCCTCCTTGGGATGCCCATCCTACAAGGGGCAAAGCAACAGAAGCAGATTAAGCTGGGCCTGGTAGTGCACATCTGTAATCTCAACAACTTGGAAGGCTGAGGCAGGAGGATTGCAAGTTCAAGGCCAGCCTGGGCAACTTAGTGAGAGACTGTCTCAAACCTTAAAACAAAGGCTGAGAATGTATCTAAGTGGTGAATTATCCCTGGGTTCAATTCTTACTACAAAAAATAAAATAAAATAAAATCAATGGAAATTAATGATGCATTGCTTCTTTAGCCTAATGTATAAAGCTGCCCCCTTCCTCCAAATACTGGGACAGACAAGAACACCAAGGAGAGAACAAAACTTATACTGATGAGGTAAGCTCCTGGAGGTACTGCATGCAGCAGAGGTACACCTGTTCAATTCATTGTCACTGGACTTTCTCTATAAGCACATTTTTCAATAAACTCTTCTGCAAACCATCTCCAATTGCTTTGCTTGGTTTCTTGAAAACCTTTCCAGCTGCCCTAGCACAATAGGGCTGTAGGCCTGACACCATTACTAAAGATTTTTTGTTAAATTTGAAGCACTTTTTCAGGCATTGAAAAAGATGATCTAATGTCATTTGGTATTATCCAAGATATCTTCTTTCTGCAGAGTATTTTCAGTTTGTATGAAGGAACAAATTGAAGGTAGATCACTTCAATTATGATTGATTAATACTGTTAGATTTCTAATGTTATAGGATTTTTTTTTTCAAACATGAATATCCACTTTATAGCAGTAAGTGTTGCCAGAAACAATGACCAGTCTTTACTGGCATTCACAGTCATGTCATTACCATTCTCATGAGAATTTAATTTTTGCTTACTTTTCATTCACTTATGGTGGACTAGTAAACCCTTCACTTGACTGGATCACTCTACTGCAAGGTGTGTGTAACCTGAGCTTGTGCAGGGAGAATTGACTTCACCTAAATTCATTATGCCTGAAGCTACCCCAGGGTAGAGTTCCTCAGGATGTTAACAATAGAGTCAGAGTAAAGAGCTGGCCAAAATGGCACACTTTTATTTCTATCAACATTTCTTTGGTCAAAATAATTAAAATTGAATAGCAGCAAACTATAGGGACAGGAACACATATTCTCACTTCAGTGGTACACTCTGCAAAGGGTGTTTGTATACTGGGTGTTTTCCAAGATTTAAAGATTCTTTTGATAGAGAAACACACAAAGTAAAGACAGATAGATGAAAGATAAAATTTGGTTACTTGAACCTCAAAGGACAGAAGATTTGTAGATAGGGCCACATAAGGCTTTCAAACAGAGATAAAGTTAAAGCAAGATGAAACTGTTTAGCCTGTAGGGTGGGTTTAGCTTTTTCTCAGCTGCCTGAACATTGGCTAATTTTAATAATTTTTCAGGTTTCTGACACAGGGCTAGCTGTGACTATCTGTCCAATACCTGGCCCTGCGGCAATTAGAACAATAGAATTGTGACTCAGAATATGAAAAACCCATAGATAAAAGGGATTGGGGTGTGGACTTAGCTGCCTAAGAAGAGCTGGGGCTGTAGATACAGATCAGTGGCAGAGTACTTGCCTAGCATGCAGGAGGTCCTGGACCCTAGCGCCACCAAAATAAAAAAGAAAGGGTGAACTGCTGGATAGAGCCTAAGTCCAGGTAAAGCAGACATCAAGAAAAAAACAATCCTTTAAATATTGAATCTATTAAGTCTTGACATAAGTTTTGAGCTTGATTATTTGGGGTATCTGAGCGACCAAACAGCAGAGAAGACTTTTCTAGAATAGAGTATAATTTCCCTAAATAGCACAGAGAACGTTTTTACTAGAGTCAAAGGAGACAAATAAGTGAAATAACCAAGATTCCCATAGTTTGTCATTGCCAAAAGAACAGACCTGGAATTTCTGAAATCTTGAACATTATTTTTCTGGATTGAAAGTGTTTTTGAAATGAACTATATGCTTTCATGATAATAGCTTGTTTTGCCTTGGAAACCAAGGTGGCAAGTCTAGTAGTTTTATTTTGGAAGGTATAAACGGACAGTTTAGTGAGGAATTTGTAAAGGTTAATAATAGTTATTTCCAGCAGTGGAAGAGGTGGTTGTGGTCATGCTCAGAGATGCAGAGTAGGAGATTGTGGTGGGAGGACAGAAGGCAGGGAAAGTAGGGGGTGCTAGGAAGTAAGAGGTTCTCTTCCAGGGGATCAAGCGGTGGACCACTATGGGGCACGTGCCTCATGGGGAAAACAAGACTCTTCATTAATTTTTAGGATGACAGAGAAGGTGGAAACTTCTACGAGATTTTATGCAAGGCATAACTGTGCAGAGGACTGTTTTGGCCGACAACCAGGAGTACACAGGAAGGATAGAGATATCCGAATTTAAAATCAGGAAAGGGCACAGGAAGGATTCTTTAAAAGTTAGTGTTACAGGTATCAGACAGTGAATTAAAAAAAAAAAAAAAAAGAAAGAAAGAAAAGAAAAGAAATAACAAATCCTGGAACAAGATACAGTCCCATTTATCAATCTATTTGTCATTGACTTAAACACGAATTCTTTGACGAGCCCATTTAGGTCTCTCAATTAAACCTACTGCCTGGGACCTATGATGAAAATAAAAGTTCCATTACATTTCTTTTTCAAGAATACAGTATTGTTTATTTTGACATGTAAATTGTGCATTTTGTTACTATCAGTAATGCTTGACAGTCCAAAGTGAATCCATGGTATACTAAGACTTTGAATTGGGACCTTATACATAACAAAATATAACTTTGATTTTTGAGGGATACCTGTGAAGTCAGGTATTCTCAGATCTTTTAGGCAGTGGGAAAAAATGTTTGTAAAAATGTGTGATGGAGGTCATTTGCTGATGAGGGCATACAGCATTAAAATGACTACCTGAAGCATGGCCAAATGAACTGATTTTCATTTATATTCTTTGAGATGTCCTGGGTAAGGAAAGTAAAGTAGCAATGTTCTCCTGAATTGCATCAGTTTTGACTATGGCCACAAATGTCCATTGCTAGGTATTCAGTCACAGGGGGTTGAGGCAGGGGTAACTTTCTCCATCACCATGGGACCTGGCAAAAGATTGAGGACAGTGAAGGACATCTCATTCTGCAAGAGGAATATGCCAGATAGTGGGGATTTGGCTTCATCTATATTAAGGGTCTTTGTTTATGGTGCACTGCTTCCATGAATCACAATAATTTGCATAGAGGTTCACAGTCTTTGGGTCCATTAGAGCCCCCAAATCCCAGCATGTGACCAACAATTTCCTCTCTAAAGGTATGTATGGAAAGTAGAATTGGCAAATAAGAATAATTTCATTGGTTCAAGGGTATAAGAACAGTCCCTAATTGTCTGATAGCTTGTCCTGGTGTACATAGTGGCCCAGAGTGTGAAGAAACGATAAGGGAAGTTGTTAATGAGGTGCTCAAAGAGTAGAAGTGACTAGCCTCTACTCCAAGCTGCAAAACTGGGTTAAGAAAAGATTTCAAACAGACAAACAAACAAACAAAAACTATATTGCATAAGGGCAAGAACACAAAATTGGCAGCACTAAATCATTTTACTAAGCACAGATGTCACAGCTTCTAAGATTCTTTAGTACCTAGTTTATTATGATCTAAGCTGAATGTTTGGGGTTAGTAGACTAGGGCAAATTCACCAAATAGCTATTTAGTGTCTACTAGGTAAGAAGAACTAATGAATACTGAGCTAAAAATGATCACTCTATCACAATGAGATCTTTATTGTTTTGCATAGTTCTTTGAAATTAGTTTATTTATAAATCTTATATACTGTATCAACTGCATAATATGTTTAAGTCTGTACAACTCTATTTAAAAGTGATACATTAAAATGAGAGCTCAATTGGTAGCAGCAATATGCTTCCAAAACTTACCTATACTACATTTTTTGTGCTATTTTTTTCCCATTTGACAATCTTTAACCACTACATTCAGTTCTTCATGCCCCACAATTATCATTCTAGTATGCTTGGAATTAAATGTTAATGTCCTTGAAATATGATAAAATTCTAAAATTTGGGTGATTTTTTTGAAACTACTTATTTGCATCGGCTATTTAACATAAACTTGTTTCTGCAACAATAAATGGACTATCACAAGGGCTTTGTTATCCTTTTAACACAATAAAATATTTTATTTTATTATTTTTCATTTATTTATTATTTTATCATATATTATTTTGCTTACTAGATTTCATGAAAATTCTAGGATTTTATTCATTGAGCATCAATAGAACATCTATCTGTGTATATTTGTATTATTAACAATTGCCTGAAGTGTGCAGCATCTGTTTACTTTTGAAGTAGGAAGCATGGGGATAGACAAGTCTTTGCTTTCATTATCATATGTTATTGCATCAGGACCCAGAAGATTAAACTCTCTTAAAGACAATGTAATGGGTTTATTCAAATACTACAAATGCTAGTAATTCTCATAAGTACTTCAATCTACCCACCAGATTTTGATATCTTACCTAATTTTTTTCTTTTAAATAAAGTATTGACTTGACTACATTTTGAATCAAATAAAACACTATGATTGGAATACTAGTTACTTTTCACTACCTGAGACAAAGAAAACCTCCAATGTACCAGTAGAGTTGTAGATAGTGATGTGCTGCCAGGATCTTCCTTTAGGAAAGGAATTGCAGCCCAGCTTAAAGCTCCTTCAGGGTCTGCATGTATCACAATGCACATGCTGAAGTTCACATACATCTTGGGTCAGCTTTCTCTATCAACTAGAAAAAGGCAGCCTACAAAGACCTTTGCAGTTTGGGTCTTATATAGAATGCTCCCACAGGCAATATTCCATAGTTCCCTACCATAATTTTTTGTTAGGTTTTGTCTGGCCTGTATCTCAACATTACTTTTACTTCAGACAGATACTGATTCCTGACTTTTCTCCTCCTATAGGGTGATGATTTGAAATGATGCTCATATTCACATATGATGGGAATGAGCATCAATATTATTATTGTGCACACCCTGCTTCTATCTCCAGAAACCACTGTTGGTGGTAGATATTGAGTAGGGCAATTTTAGAGTCTGATTTTCATCATCTCATTAGTATATAAATATAAAGACTCTCCCTGTAAAGGGCTTTTAGTATTGGTTGATGGTACAAATTGGCTCAATTATAAACAGGTACAAGACAAAAATAGAGAACAAATGTGAATTCAGAAAATTAATAAAACTTGAGCAAGAAACTCCAGTATAGTTTAGATGATTAAATGTATTTTATCTGACTGAAGACACTCATGAAGTCAAGAATTATACCTGTTGAGAAAAGGAACAGACTACATATATGTCAATAATTTCTGACTTTAATTTCAAAAATATCCATTTTTATTAGAATGGAAATACTATAGGAACACAAAGGAATTTTAACATAAAAAATCATCAACCATTATAAAATATTATTCCTCATAAACTTAAATGACCTAAAAAGGTAATGTGCAGGGAAAACAAAAGATAGATGACCAAGAAAGAAAATTTTTATGAATTTGTAGTTGCCCTTGCAGGCTCAAACTTGTCTTGTTTTTATTTTTTTATTTTTTTTTTTTTTTCTTTTTTTGCCATTAGCAAAATCTGGAGGTTCTATTTTTTTTCTTCTTTCTATCAAATGAGACTGATTTTCTATGGAATAATTCCCATTGCCTTACAATTTTATTACTTGAGCTATAGTAGATAAGCAATTCTGTTAATTATAGCATAAAATTTGCTAGTTACAATAGTTTAGGGAATACATTAATCACTCACTGACATTTACATATTTAAATGTCTCAAGCAGCACATAAAAATCCTTAAAAGATAAAAAGACTGTTTTTGACAACATTTTGACTGAGTTATTTTAAATCAGGTGATTTGAATAGCAGTATCTGTCAAGGTCAAGCATCAAAACATTGATGGCAAAAAAATATATGAGTATGTTTAGGATTGAGGTGAGTTGTTCATCTCAATATTTCAGATATAATAAATGCATTTTAAATAGAAAAATAGTTTTATGAATAAATCCATGCCCTTCCAGAGTGCACCTAAACTGTCTACTATTGTCACTATTTATATAAAGAATTAATACGTACATTTCACGATACTGCTTTTCCTACCAGACTGTTTTATACTAGATTATTCTTCACAGTTATATTAAAATTTAATAGAAAATATAAGTCAATAGTTTTTATCCAAATAGTGAGGAAAATCATTGAGCATTGTACATTACGTATGTGTGTTTTGGTTGTTTCATTGTTTTGATTTTTCATTAAAATCAATGGACAAATCTCTGAGCTTTCAGATTCATTGATGTTATTGAATATTCCATTATCTATTTCATTTCTATGTGTAATCAATTTGACTATAAATGTATAAGTGTGTTTTATTTGACAGTTTTCTTTTACATATACACATATACATTCTGGTTAGGTCATAAATAACACCAATCTTTGTCACAGGCTTTAATGTTGAACCTAGGAAAGTCCAATGAAAATATATTTGTATGTGGTGAGGTTGGTGGAAGGCATGGGAATATTATAAAAAAAACGTTATAATCGTAAAGAGAAAAAGTATAATTCATTCATAAACAGTTTGATTTACATAACTAATTTTAATGAAAATGACTTTTGTGAAGCCAGAATATTGAAATATATAAGCATGGATTTTCATTATTGACTGAATTCCTATGTTGTTATTACTATTCTTAGTATATCAGCTAGTCTTGATTGAGGGCTTTGCAAATCACATTCACGATACTAAGTACTTTACCAGTATTACCTAATATAATCATCATAATACATCAATGAAATACTTATTATCTCACATTCACATAAAAAAATTAAATCTGATTAGAACTTTGTCTTAAATTACTCATTTATGGCAATCAGCATCCAATCAAATAGTCTGATTTGGCCCAGGCATTATGATCAAGAGAAGCTGTTGATTCTATGAAACTTACTCTGTTGGGCAAAAATAATCATAACGCTTGCAAAAATAAGGGTTATTAGCAGATAATTCTGAGAGAAAATAAGTTTATAAAAAAATTACTACAAGCTGGGTACAGTGGCACACACCATTAATATCAGCAGCTTGGGAGGCTGAGGCAGGAGGATCGCAAGTTCAAAGCCAGCCTCAGCAACTTCATGAGGCACTAAACAAGTTAGTGAGACTCCTCTGTCTCTAAAAAAAAGAAAAAAAGAAAAAAAAAAGGTCTGGAGATATGGTTTAGGGATTAAGTGCCCCTGAGTTCTATCCCCGGTATAAAACACATGTGCGTGTGCGTGCGTGCATGTGTGTGTGTGTGTGTGTGTGTGTGTGTGTGTGTATTGCACAGGCATCCTAAAAGTTATGTACATAAAGGAAAGTGGAGTCCAGAGTAAGTGCTAAAAAAATGTCCCAAACCAGTGAAGTGACTGCAGAAAAGGCAACACAAGTCTACTCTCTGACTTGATTTTTATTTACTCATATGACTTCTAAAATTGACATTTCTCTCCATGCATAAGGAGGTGGACCTTTTGACTATCACTGAACTCAAGAGCCACATGTTTCGGCCAACAGATGGATGCCTACCACAGAACCTGCTTCCTCACTTTGAAATATTAAATAATACTAATTGGTCTACACCTAAACTGCCATGGGGCAAATGTCACAAAAGAGACATTTTAAAATAAATTTCTAGGTGTAGTATGTAATGTTTCTGGTTAGAAGTGTACCAAGAAGTATTTCAATTATTAAGAAAGATTAACAAACACAAGTTAAAAAAATTTAATTCTTCATTTATTTATCCCTTTAGTCAAGAATCAAATTAAGATTTGACCGCATAAAAATTAATTTAAATATGGCATTAAATCAGTTTCTATGGAAGAGAAGTAGGAGGAGCATAGGTACCTCACCAACTTTAAAATATCTGTTTTTTTTTTTTCACAGATATTTTACCATCAAGCAGTCATATGAGATAGATTGTCTTCAGATTACAATGATTTTTAAGCTAAACATATTCTACAAAATAAATTGTTCCTTGTGTACAAATTTTTTAGGTCACAGCCTAGGTTTGGTCAGCAATAGATACTCAGGATCTGTTCTACCAATGTCAAAACATTTTCTTCAAGCTTTATTAGAAACAAATTCAAACAACAATGTGTTAAATTCAGGAGGAGTTTCAAGTTCATTTAGGATCTTTTTAGAATGGTACAATGGAGGAAACAGAAATTTGAGAAGTTAAGGGCCTTGACTGAGTTAATAGAGATGTACAGTAGAAAAGAAAGCCAAACAGAGTTTCTTGGTTCACACAATACCTTGCTGCCCAGTGGCCAAGAGGGTGACACTCCAAACAATGTTCATATCTAAGATACAACTTTCTGAGTGAAATTGTACTTGAATTTTAAAATGTAATATATTGCCACAATCAATTATTTAAATATTTCAAAAATGAAATTGAGTCAGGCAAATTAAAATAGGTTGAAAATTATAATCTAGAGCTTATTCACTGGTCATATATATGTGAATATTTGAATATATATGAATGTATATATTTATTAAAATGCTCTAAATATTCACCTATTATTTTCTTAAAAGAGGAGAATCATAAAAACATAAAATTTATTTCAAAAGTTACCAAAGTTGATATATATTTTGCTCAATTTAAATTTTCATAGGTTTACCATATCAAGGACAAAGAGACTTAATGAGTTAACTATTGTTCTTTACAGAAAAGACAAACTGGGGCATTGAAGGCATACAGCTCTTTTGAATTATGTATGATTTTGAGGAAAATCCAAGAAAAATCATACTAACTTGTCCATTGATTCCAATTTTAGCTTCCTGTTATCACTTGAAATGTGGCTTATAGATATTAACTCATTGATAGCATCTAGATAATTCCTGTCTTAGAAAGAACAATAGGATTGAAGATTTTAATGAAAGTGAGGACTTTCACTCCACGTTTTATCTAAGAGGAAAATTGGAATAACTGTTCACAGATCTTCATTGACAGATAATTCACATGTGGCAGATAATTCACACGTAAGTCGTGACTCTTGTCAACCACCTCCATCAACAAAATATTTGCCTCAGGGAGATTATTTTTTTTTTCACCATATCTCTTGTAATAAACATGGAGCCAGTTTGGCTAAAATACCCCTATGGTGGGCAGTTCACAACTCAGTAAGAAGAGCATTATTTCTCTTGTTATTGTGGAACAAACAGTGACCTGTCAGGTTCCAGATTGCTAAACAGAGATTTTCTTCTCCTGTGCCCTGTTGATCTTCACAGTGGGTTCCAATATTTTGGGTCTAACCAAGATAAGCCTGCTTAAAAAATGTTAGAAGGCAGAATAATGTGTTCCTTGGCCTCGTTTTCCTAACACATGAGTCATTTGGTTCCTCTGAGGAATGACTGTCAGAATGTCAGGACACCAAATATCCCCAGAAAACCAGTTTTACATTTCCAATGGTGCATAATAAGCCTGGGGCTACCCCAGGCCTCATTAATAAAAAAATTTAATGGTAAAACAATAACAAGGAGAAAATGCCAATGAAGCACAAATTGGTTGAGAATAAATTATTCCTCACACCAGCAGACTTGTTGCATTTGACATTTTATGAAATCAGCCAAAGTGGAAGAAAAAAAGAAAAAAAAAAAAAAAAAAAAAAAAAAAAAAAAAAAACAGTTCCTGGAAGGAGTTTTGACTTCAGTCTTTGGGGAATCTCCAGGGACAGCTGAGACTTCTTGAGAGGCCCGGAGAGTGTGAATTAGGATAGCAGTTATTGCCATCAGTCTTCACGATAAACTTCTCTGTCTCCATTGATGTATTCCACAGTCGTGTGGCACAGGCTTACCCTGACAGCAGCAAGAGTGGCAGTGGGCAAGCAGAAGGGAAAGGATTATCAGATGTTGTAGAGTGCACAGTCTTTTTATATGTCTCTCAGTGCCATATGTTTGCTTTTACTTTGGCTAAGCACAACAATATGCTTGGAAAAAGTCTATTAAAAAAAAATAAAGGTGCCTTTGCCAATATTGTGTTTCCCTTTGACAAGTGCAGAGATTTCTGAGGGGAATCCACTATAAATGGGATCAGGTCATTCTTTTATGTTGTGTGAAAATATAATTTAAAGATACAACCTCCACAGAGAGCATGCTTTCCTAAGGGTAGGCATTTGAAGGAGTAAGGATAAAGCATTCTTCAAGATCAACTAATCAGGAAAAGTGTTCTGAAATGTCCATATTTCATATATTAGGTGTATGGATTAAATTTACATTTAATGGATACAGTCTGGAGAGTACAACCTGTAACTTATGGATAGACAAACCCCCACAAGAGCAATATCAAGAGCTTTGGCGAAGATTTCATATATATATATATATATATATATATGATAGCACTAAAGAAATAATGCTTAAAGAAATTTCTGGCATGGCAAAAAAAATCATAGAATATTTCCAAGTCTTAATTAGAGTGAGAGCCAAACTACATATTCTCAGCTATAGTTTGGATAATTCTAAATTTCAGATGGTCATTATGTAATTGGCTTTTGTATACATTTTTTCTTAGCATTTCAAATGTAGTTTTATGTGTGCAAATTTAATTAATTAGTGGTGCCAATCAATTTTAAAAGTCTAGTTTCCTAAATTTTATCTCATAAAGGTCATGTAGTAAGCAAACATATACACACATATTCTTAAATATGGTTTCTCAGTAGAATGCCTTCATCTTTTTAAAATTTTTTTATAGTTGTAGATGGACATTATGCAATATTTTATTTGTTTATTTTTATGTGTTGCTGAGGATCGAATCCAGTGCCTCACACGTGCTAGGTAAGCACTCTGCCACTGAGTTACAGCCCCAACACTGCCTTCATCTTAACAGAACTGTGTTTGCAGTACTTTTCAGAATGCTGAGAGTTTTAACTCATAAGTACTAGATTATAAAATAGTTAACAATGCAGCATTAATTTTATAATGGGATCACTTTTATGTACATAGGGACCTTCATTTGAAGAATTAATGTTGACCCCTTGCCAATGTACTTGAGTTCCATGACTATAATTACTGTATTTTATATACAAACATTTGCATTTTATGCTCAATTTCTATGCTGGTTATATGGTAACTATGATATTTAGAATAGATTTTCCAGCAGGATATATAAGAATTGCTCACATATATAAAGATGAAATGTACATTCATAAAGAAGGATGCTGGATGAGATAGTATTTTTGATTGAAATGTCACTGGGTTAACAGTGGGCAAGATTTCTAGTTTCTAATCTACCCCCGAGAGTCCTATGATTGTGTATAAGTCACTTAAACTATGTCAGTTTCCTTGTGTAAAATAAAATCAACTTTTCTTTTGAAATAAGTATGAGTAAATATGGGAGTTTTAAAAATTGTTAATGCACTATTTATATGTAACAGACATGGCTCTGATCATAGGACAGAATAAAAACAAAAAAAAGAATTCATCTCATTTGTATGCCCTCTTGCAAGATATATAAAATACCTTAAAATGGCTATCTTCCTTTTATGATATTTGTAGAATTATACTTGAAAGTCAGATTTTACTTAGATGTAGAGACCACAAAAAATTGTGTTTGAGGATCTACACAGGTTATTAAAATTATAATGCAGTTATTTTCTTTATGTTGCATGTTATATTTAGTGTCTGAAAATCAGTGGGAAAGAATATTAACAGAGAGAGGGGAAAACAGTAGAACTAACTAACCCTTTTCCAGTACCCATGCATGAGTCTCTACTCCTAGACACCCTGCAGTCACACCAACAGTGCAGTTAGGGAAGAGTACTCCCAATTTAGAGGGTTATATATCAGAGTTTGAATCACAAGAGGGAAGCTATAGCCAAGTCTTCTATAGTAATATTAAAGAGCCTTATTTGTATTAAATTGTGGCAGATTTGTTAAGATTTAAAAACTCACCCAAATCTTGCCTTTCCTCTTGTTTACAGTTTGTCAAATAGCACTGTAATGTAATGGTATATGAAATGAGGCTCATCACCCTTCATAACTTTATCAAAGCCCATGAACAAAATTTTCAAGAATAAGCATAATAAAAACACACAAACATTTAAGAAACAGGGACTACACAATACATGTTTCATGTTTTTCATCCACAAACTGATAAACTTGCACTATTATCTATTTTGTACTTATAAGAGAACCAACATAGAATTCTGTTTCTTTTTTTATATTAAGGCAATACAGTTAACATATAATAGATTAAAAAAGTTAGCCCTCACATATGTTATTTTATTCTCAAGTTAATCTCTTATTTTAAAGCTTATAATATCTAGAACTGAGACAGAGATGAATTTGTCCAGGTTAGCCTTGAACCTGTGATCCTCCTATTTCAACCTCCCTAGTAACTGGGATTACAATCATGTATTACAGCATCCAACTTGTATTTGTCTTTCTGTGCTTGATTTATCTAAATAAATGCCCTGTACACGACCCATCAAAAATTCTGTATATGTATTCATCCTAAAGAAATGAAATTAGTATCCAAAGATATATCTTCACTCTTGTGCTTATTACACTATTCACAATAGCAAGACATGGAACTAAGTTAAGTGCCCATCAAAGGGTGAAGGAATAAAGACAGCATGCTATACATATACAATAAAATGCTATTAACCTATGAAAAAGCCTGCAACTTTTGTAGCAACATGAGTGAATCTAGAGGCATGTATATTGAACTACGAAGTATTGTTATCTTTATCTTCCATGTGAAGAATTGAGATTAAAATAAGTTCTGATATTTCAAAATTATACCATTTCCCTTTAGTAACAATTCATATTCATTTATTTAATGCCAACACCCTAGGAATTTCAAGTTTGCAATTCTGTGGCTTCATGTTCCTATAATTTATGCATGCATTGTAGTGTTTGTTAATTTCAGACTAAACTTCTTTTCAATTCACAATGACCACTTGCTTCCAGGATAGAGCTTTGATATCAGGTTACTTTACATTTTAGTAGAAAGGTTTTCCATAAATCTGAGTAGATATCAGAGAAAGTAGCACATTCTTAAAATTGTACCATGTCTTTCATGTCACTAGCATCTCTTTTACACTGCTTGTGAGGATGGATCAGAATATATACAGTTCAGAATTTAAAGTAAATTGTTACAAGAGATGAAAGCTTCAACTAAAAGCTGATATTTTATCAACTGAAATGTAGAATAATTGAAGTGTCTCCCAGGCATGCCTGTTATTTATCTGTCTCCTTTTCCCTACTTGTCCACTTTGAAAGTCCTGTGGGTTGGTGACAAGAATTGTCATGCCAAAGAGCTTGTCAACATAAAGATGCCTTTCTTTGTAAACATTTTTCCCCTTGGGGCTACATTTATAATCAAAGGAAGTACCATAGTCTGTCAAATCAAACTTAAAAGGCTACCTGTGACAATATATCATCTGATGGAAACCCAAGATAAGGTGAAGGCAATAAACAAATAAATAATCAAGAAACGAAACACAGTGAAGCTGTCAGAAAAGAGGTGAGAATTCTCCCTATCTAAAGAGTATAACTATAAAAGAATGATCATCATGAAAAGCCACCTGATCCAAAAACTTCACTGAGTGAAGTCTCTGTCACAGGAGATGTGGTTGAAGCACAAATCTACAAGGAATTGATGTATTTCTATGGGAATTTCACTTCTTTTAGATGTTGTCCTTGAACATCCTGGTTTTTCACTTTTTTAATACTGCTACAGAATTAGATGACAGTGGTGTTTTATTTTGCCTGTATTATAAGATATTACATTATTTTTACCATCTCCTTTACCTTCATATCTGAACTAAGGCATATGAAAATTTATCCATTTATTCCTACCCTAATGAAGTCATTTTTACATAACATTTATTCTATCCCTCTTTTTAAAGTAAATTACATTTTTTATTATTTTTCCAAAATGTGAAGGCATTGATACATTATTAACATCTGTTACTAAACAGTATCACTGTGCTCTATTCATTTTAACAACATGATTTTATTGTTTTATAGAAATTTTATTACTGAAACATAAAATCATTGATTTTTTTTCCTCAGAAAAATGCTTCATATTAAGAATTGCAACACAGCTGAAAATTTTCCAAGGTCACTTTCTTTCCTTCTTCTAGTGAGCTGTTGTTTTCAGAATGCATATATAAGAATGAATCCTAATTTACTTTAGGATATTATTATTACACACAATCCATAGTCTCAGAACATTTCAGATGAATTGAGTATCTAATGTTAAAAACTTTTTAAGGAAGTTATCCCAGTGGATTCAAGGGATTGATCAACTTGATATGATCTAGTAATTAGATTCTAGAAGAAGAAACTATTGCAAATCACGTACATTCATATAGTACTAAAACAGTGGTTCTTTATTAAAAGAATGATGTAAAAAAATCAATTGGCTCTAAATGCATGCATTTATTTCTGAATCCTCTGTTCTTTTCCAATATTTATTTCTATTTTTAAGCCAGTGACCTGTTTAGCTTACTACAACTTTGGAGCACATGTTGAAGTCAGGTAATTTTGTGTTTATAACTCTGCTCTCTTCAAAGATTAGATACATGGGGTCTTAGGAAAATATGAACTTTCGGAAAGGAAAATACAATTTTTTTTGTTTTTATTTCTATGATAAATGCCAATGCTGTTTTAATAGGAATTGCATGGAATTCCTTTGACTAGTATAGGCTTCTTAATACTATTTCTTCTAATCCATAAGCATAGGATATTTTTCCATTTATTTGTATCCTTTTTAATTTCTTTCACCAGCATTGTAATTTTAGAGATGTTTCAGCCTGTGGTTAAATTTATTCCTAATTATTTTATTTTTTCTGACACTTGTCATTGCAATATTTCTTGGTTTATTTTTCAAATAGTTTGCTGCCAGGGTGCAGAGATGTTATTGCTATTTGTATGTCAGTTTTGTAATCTTTCTGGATTTCTGGTGAAGTCTTTGGTGGTTTCCTATACATAGGATCATGCCATCTGTAAATAGGGACTTCCTTTCCTACTTGGATGAATTTATTTTTCTCTTGCCTGGTTGCTCCAGACAAGACTTCCAGAACTATAATGAATAAAAGTAGTGAAAATGGGCCTTCTTGCTTTGTCCTAAATCTTAGAGGAATAGCTTTCAACTTTTCCCTGTTGGGTATCAAGATAGCTGTGAGCTTGTTCTATATGGCCTCTATTTTGTTGAGGTATATTCCTTCTATATCAAATTTGTTGAGATGTTTTATAATAGAGAGTTCCTGAATTTTATGAAATTCTCTTTATTCATCTATTCTGATTCATATTTTTGTCCTTCCTTCTATTATTGTCATTATCGCATTTATTTGCATATGTTGAACTTTCATGGCATTGCTGGGATGAATCCCACTTGATGGTTGATGATCTTTTTATGTTATATTTAATTTCGTTTGCTAATATGGTGTTGAAGATAGAAGTGGTAGGTTCTGATTTTCCCTTTAAAAGACTAACCCTAGTAGACTTGTGAAGTTGAAGATAAAAGACTAGATTCTGGATATAATACAAACATAGAACCTAAAGAATATGCTGGTCAATTGGATGTGGGGTGGGGGGGGGGGAGGGCAAAAAATAACTGTAGTGTTTTTAGTTTGAGTGACTTGAAGAATATTATTTCCATTTAGTTTGGTATAAGCAGATGCATATTAGGATGGATCAAATTATTAATGTTGCACATATTCAGTTTTAAAATGCATATCAGACCCCCAAAAGAAAGATGTTGAAAATTTTGAGACAGAGGAGACATCTAGTCTACAGGACAAAATTTGAGAGATTTTTGTGTATAGTTGGATAAACCATACCAGTCAAAACTAAAATAAATGTTAAAAATAAAACAGAGTAGACAAAAATGATCAAGGTCTATTGCAGGCTTCCTTTTCAGAACTTTTGTTGGTAGTACAAAGAAATGCTATACCAAGGGCAAAATTTGCCACCTCTTTTGTAAATAAAGTTTCTTTTGTTCTAATTAGTTATACATGACAGTAGAATGCACTTTGACAAATCATGCATAAATGGAATATAACTTCCCATTCTTCTGATTGAACATGATGTAGAATCACACCAGTTGTGGAGTCATACATGTACTTAGGGTAATGATATCTGATTTATTTTACCATTCTTCCTACCCCCAAACCTACTCTTCTCCCTTCACTCCTCTCTACCTAGTTCAAAGTAACTCTATTCTCCCCCAACCACCCTCCTCATCTTTGTGAATTAGAATCCATATATCAGAGAAAGTATCCAGCCTTTGGCTCTTTGGTTTTGGGGGATTGGCTTATTTTGCTTAGCATGGTATTCTCAGCTCCATGCACTCACCAGCCATCATTTCATTCTTCTTTAAGGTTGAGTAATATTCCATTGTGTATATAAATTTTTATTAAAACACAAATATTTAATTAGCTTTCATATTGTAGATAGCTAATTTCAGATTACAACTGCAGATTTGAATTCTTCCTACAGAGATTTATCATACCACCAAATATAACCATTTATTTTCTGCTCCTTTTACCTTTATTATCTACTCCCAGTCTAGAAGAAAGTACTTAGCAGACTAGAAGTTTTATTAGTTGTTACCAGCTTTCCCAAGACAGCTCTGATTTATACCTGTTTTTCTTACTCAGAAATAATGAAAAACAGATCTCTATAATTTTCAACAAATCTTTTGTAAATATATGATCACCCAAATTCATAAAATAATTAAAGTCACACCTAGCACCCATTAACTAACATGGCCTTAACACATTTTGTCTTGGTTAAATGACCAAAAATTGTGAAAAATCCTTTTGAAAATTGTTGACTATGTGGCATTAACACTGCAAAAATCACACAATGATGAAAAATAACAAATCTAAGAGATTTTTAACCTCAGATATAGCAATAAAAAACAAAATCAGCCATGGTCGGTGGTGCACCCCTATAATCCCAGCACTTGGGAGGCTAAGGCAGGAGGATTGTGAGTTCAAAGCCAGCCTCAGCAATGGTGAGGCACTTAGCAACTCAGTGAGACCCTGTCACCCCAGTGTGGCCAGCCCCAGGTCAGTCCCGCTGACATCCCCTTGAGTGTGGCCAGGCTCAGGGAAGTTCTGCCAACCTCTGCCCAAGCACAGGCAGGCCCGGGTCAGCCTAGCCCACACTCGCAGAGCTCAGGTAAGTCTAGGACAGCTTCACAAACCTCCGCTCAGAGGGCTGACTCTTCCAACCAGCAGACCACCACAGGAGCTCAATCTCAACCAGTTCGATGCACACCAACGTGCACAGACCCAGCCCCAGGTCCTCAAAGCATACTTTGAGGAACAACAGCAGTTTCTGATAGCCCAACATTAAGGGGAGGCACTGACAACCTGCAAAGATATTATAAGAATAGAGGGAAGAAACTGTAATACCTCAGATCTACACTGCAAGAAAGTAAGGCAAATAGAAACATGAAAAAACAAGGGAGGAAAGTGCCCCAAACAAACCAGGATTCTACAATAACAGAACCCATGCTCAGCAAAGTTGATAAAATGTCAGAGAAGGAGTTCAGAAGGTTCATAATTAAAATGATCTGTGAATAAAAGAATGACTTATATGAGCAAATATAGGCAAAAATTGACTACTACAACAAAGATATAAGAGCAAATACAGGTAGCAAAACATTACTTCAAAAAAGAGAAACTCTGAAAAAAAAAAAAAAAAAACAATCTGAAATCCTTGAAATGAAGGAAACAATTAACCAAATAAAAAGTACAATTGAAGGCATCACCAACAGACTAGATCAACTGGAAGAAAGAACTTCAGACAATGAAGACAAAGTACATAATCTTGAAAATAAAGTTGACCACATAATGAAGATGGTAAGAAACCATGAACAGAACATCCAAGAAGTATGGGACAGCAGCAAAAGACCAATTCTAAAAGTAATTGAGATAGAGGAAGGCACAGAGTTTCAAACCAAAGGAATGCACAATCTTTTCAATGAGATAATATCAGAAAATTTCCCAAGCATGAAGAATGAATTGGAAAACCAAATACAAGAGGCTTATAGGACATCAAATGTACAAAATTACAACAGATCTACACCTAGAAACATTATAATGAAAATGCCTAGCATACAGAACAAGGACAGAATTTTAAAGGCCACAAAAGAGAGGAATCAGATCACGTATACGGGGAGACCAATTCATATCACAGCAGATTTTTCAACTCAGACACTCAAAGCTAGGAGATCATGGAATAACATATTCCAAGCTATGAAAGAAAAGAGATGCCAACCAAGAATCTTATACCCAGCAAAATTAAGCTTTAGATTTGAGGACAAAATAAAAACCTTCCATGATAAACAAAAGTTAAAATAATTTACAAGTAGAAAGCCAGCACTACAGAACATCCTTGGCAAAATATTCCATGAAAAGGAAAAGAAAAACAATGATGAAAATCAACAGAGGGAGGTATTACACTGAAGGAAAAAATGATCAGAGGAGAAACCAAGTCAAGTTAAATACCAAAAATAAACAAAAATGGCTGGGAATACAAAAACACATCTCAATAATAACTCTGAATGTCAATGGCCTAAACTCACCAATCAAAAGACATAGACTAGCAGATTGGATCAAAAAAACAGACCCAATAATATGCTGCCTCCAAGAGACTCATCTCGTAGGAAAAGACATCCATAGGTTGAGGGTGAAAGGTTGGGAGAAATCCTATCACTCACATGGACTGAGGAAACAAGCAGGGGTTTCCATCCTCATATCAAATAAAGTAGACTTCAAGCTAAAGTCAATCAAAAGGGATAAAGAAGGACACTACATACTGCTCAAGGTAACCAAACACCAACAAGACTTAACAATTATAAATATATATGCCCCAAACAATGGAGCATCCATGTTCATCAAACAAACTTTCCTCAAGTTTTAAGAGTCAAATTGACCAGAACACAATAATTCTGGGTGACTTTAATACACCCCTTTCACCACTGGATAGATCTTCCAAACAAAAGCTGAACAAAGAAACCATAGAACTCAAAAATACAATAAACAACTTAGACTTAACTGACTTATATAGAATATTTCATTCTTCAATAAGTGGATACACTTTCTTCTCAGCAGCACATGGATCCTTTTCTAAAATAGACCATATACTATGCCACAAAACAACTCTTTGCAAATATTAAAAAAAAAATAGGGATACTATCCTGCATTCTATCACACCATAATGGAATGAAATTAGAAATCAATGATAAAATAAGAAATAAAAGCTACTCCAACACCTGGAGACTAAATAATATGCTACTGAATGAACAATGGGTTGCAGATGACATCAAAGAGGAGATTTAAAAATTCTTAGAGGTGAATGAGAACACAGACACAACATATCAAAATCTCTGGGACACTATGAAGGCAGTTCTGAGATGAAAGTTCATTACATTAAGTTCATTCCTCAAAAGAAGAAAAAGTCTACAAATTATCGACTTAAAATTTCATTTCAAAGCTCTAGAGAAAGAAGAACAATCCAATAACAAAAGTGGTAGAAGACAGGAAATAATTAAAATCAGAGCTGAAATCAATGAAATTGAAACAAAAGAAACAATTGAAAAAACTGACAAAACAAAAAGTTGGTTCTTTGAAAAATAAAAATAAAATTGACAGACCTTTATCCAGGCTAACAAAGAGAAGGAGAGAGAAAACTCAAGTTACTAACATGCAATGAAAAAGGAAATATCACAACAAACACTATGGAAATACAGGAAATAATTCAAAATTATTTTGAAAACTTGTACTCCAACAAAATAAAAAACACCAAAGTCATCGACAAATTTCTAGAGTCTAGATCTGCCCAAATTAAAGCAGGATGATATATACAATTTCAACAGACCAATTTCAAGCGTTGAAATAGAAGATGCCATTAGAAGCCTACCAACCAAGAAAAGCCCAGGACCAGATGGATACACAGCCGAGTTCTACAAGACCTTTAAAGATGAACTGATACCAATACTCTTCAATTTATTTCAGGAAATAGAAAAAGAGGGAGCACTTTCAAATTCATTCTCTGAGGCCAATATCACCATGATCCCAAAACCAGGCAAACACACATCCAAACAAGAAAAATTCAGACCCATATCTTTAATGAACATAGATGCAAAAATTCTCAATAAAATTCTGGCAAAATGGATACAAAAACAAATAAAAAATATAATACACCACGATCAAGTGGGGTTTATTCCAGGGACGCAAGGAAGATTGAATATATGGAAATGAATAAATGTAATTCATCACAGCAATAGACTCAAACATAAGAACCATATGATTATCTCAACAGATGCAGAAAAAGCATTTGACAAAATACAGCACCGCTTCATGTTCAAAACACTAGAAAAACTAGGGATCGGATATCATTTTCCTAAATGCATGATTGAAGACCTGAATTGTACGAATATACTTTGTATACAAACGGTTGTATGTAAAAAGATGCTATATACAGGCACTATGAATTGTAATTATTATAAATTAAAAAAAAAAAAAAAACTAGGGATAACAGGAACATATCTCAACATTGTAAAAGCTATACATGCTAATCCCCGGGCCAACATTATTCTAAATGGAGAAAAATTGAAAGCATTGCCTCTAAAAACTGGAACAAGACAGGCATGCCCTTTTTCACCACTTTTATTTAACATAGTAATTGAAACGCTGGCCAGAGCAATAAGATAGACAAAAGAAATTAAAGGGATACAGATAGGTAAAGTAGAACTCAAAATATCATTATTTGCTGACAATATAATTTTATACCTAGAAGACTCAAAAAATTCCACCAGAAAACTTCTAGAACTCATAAATAAATTCAGCAAAGTAGCAGGATACAAAATCAACACCCATAAATCTAAGGCATTTCTGTATATCAGTGACAAATCCTCTGAAAGGGAAATGAGGAAAACTACCCCGTCTACAATAGCATCAAAAAAAAAAAAAAAAAAAAAAAAAACTTGGGAATCAACTTAACCAAAGACGTGAAAGACCTCTATAATGAAAAATACAGAACACTAAAAAAGAAATTATGGAAGACCTTAGAAGATGGAAAGATCTACCCTGTTCTTGAATAGGCAGAACTAATTTTGTCAAAATGATCATACTACCAAAAGCACTATACAGATTTAATGCAATCCCAATCAAAATCCCAATGACATTCCTCATAGAAATAGAAAAAGCAGTCATAAAATTCATCTGGAAAAATAAAAGACCCAGAATAGCTAAAGAAATCCTTAGCAAGTGGAGTGAAGCAGGTGACATCACTATACCAGAACTTAAATTATACTACAGAGCAATAGTAACAAAAACAGCATGGTATTGACACCAAAATAGGCTGGTAGACCAATGGTACAGAATAGAGGACACAGAGACTAACACATATAATTTCAGTTATCTTATATTAGACAAAAGTGCCAAAAACGTACATTGGAAAAAAGATAGCCTCTTCAACAAATGGTGCTGGGAAAACTGCAAATCCATATGCAAAAAAATTAAATTAAACCTCTATCTCTCACCATGCACAAAATTCAACTCAAAGTGGATCAAGGATCTAGGAATTAGACCAGAGACACTACACCTAATAGAAGAAAAAGTAAGCTCTAATCTCCAACATGTTGGATTAGGCCCCAACTTCCTTAATAAGACTCCTGTAGCACAAACATTAATATTAAGAATCAATAAATGGGATAGATTCAAATTACAAAGCTTCTTCTCAGCAAAAGAAACAATCAGTGTGGTGAATAGAGATCCTACTAATTGGGAACAAATTTTTACCACACGCACGTCAGATACAGCCCTAATCTCTAGAATATATAAATAACTCAAAAATCTGAACACCAAAACAACAAATAACCCAATCAATAAGTGGGCCAAGGAAGTGAACACACACTTCTCATAAGAAGATATGCAATCAATCAACTAATACTTGAAAAAATGTTCAACATCTCTGGCTATTAGAGAAATGCAAATCAAGAAGTGGAGAAAAAGGCATGCTTATATGTTGTTGGTGGGAATGCAAAATGGTGCAGCCAATATGGAAAGCAGTATGGAGATTCCTTGGAAAACTTAGAATGGAACACCTTATGACCCATCTACCCCCCCCTCCTTGGTCTATACCCAAAGGACTTAAAAACAGCATACTTCAGGGACACAGCCACATCAATGTTTATAGCAGCACAATTCAAAATAGCTGAACTGTGGAACCAACCTAGATGCCCTTCAGTAGATGAATGGATAAAGAAAATGTGGCATATATACACAATGGAGTATTACTCAGCAATAAGAGAGAATAAAATCATGGCATTTGCAGGTAAATGGATGAAGTTGGAGAATATAATGCTAAGTGAAGTTAGCCAATCCCCAAAAGCCAAATGCTGAATGTTTTCTCTGATATAAGGAGGCTAATTCACAGTGGGATTGGGATGGGGAGCATAGGAAGATTAGAGGAACATGAGAATGGCCAATGGAGAGGGAGGGGAAGGGAGGGGGCAATAGGGTGAAGAAAAAAAAAGAGAGATGATAGCATGAGATGGATATCATTATCCTAAGTCCATATATGAAGTCACAAATGGTGTGAATATACTTTGTAAACAACCAGAGATATGTAAAATGTGCTCTATAAGTATAAAATGAAATGTAATACATTCCGCTGTCATTTCTAACAACTTAGAATAAAAAATAAATTTGGGAAAAAAAAAAAACAAGCCAGCCTCAACAATGGTGAGGCACTTAGCAACTCAGTGAGACCCTGTATCTAAAAAAAAAAAAAAAAAAAAAAAAAAAAAAAAGCTGGGGATGTGGCCCAGTGGTAGAGTGCTCCTGTGTTCAATCCCTGGTACAAAATAAAATAAAATAAATTTTAAAAATTAAAGGATTATGAATCTATTTGATAGATCACAATGGAATAATTTGAGTATTGTATATTAGCATTTATTTCAATAAAATAAAAATTCAAGTCTTCTATTTCAAATTTTCCTCATTATCTTAGGACAAGCAGAAAATTTAATAGGTTACTTGGATGTTATTCATGATTTTCCCTCTAAATCATTACTCCAGACAATGATTTATGCTACCAATTTGAATAAATTTCTATTGATTTTGTAATACATTTAAAACAGAAATAAGTTAAGCAAAACTATAACATTTTAAAATACACAATTATTTTATACTTCTGATTCATTTATTCTATAAAAATTTGATAAAGGTTGAAAGGGAAAATATGTTAGAATTGTCATGTAGCACATATGCCTAAAAGTTCTAAACAAGAAAAAACATCAGTTTATTTTTTAAGGCAATCATAAATGTTTTTCAAAATGTCATAAGTAAAATAACACAAAATTTCAATCTACTGAAGGAACTAAAATCTGTGATAAATTAGTTAGCCTCCAGTTATGATTTCCAAAAGATAATTTCAAACCAAATGATAATCTAAAAGGGCATAGACAATGGTAAAATATTACTTTTCAAAAATATATGTTAAGATTTTTTTATCCCAATGGAGTTTTATAAATCAAGCAGATAAGTTCGATACCCTGGCCTCCTTATATACTGCATTGTCTGTAGGCCTTGTAGGGTGGGAACTCTAGAGCAGATCCAGAGAATAAATTGCTTAATTTTATGAAATTACAAGTTCATATTACTCAAATTACTTGGTAAGAAAAAGGACGAAAAAAAGGAGAGTGTTGGTCTAAGAAGACAAACAATGAGTATGTGAAAAAAGAAGACTGATGTTCATGGATTATTCTGTGGGTTGTTTTTATAAATATTAAAATAATTGAATATTACAAAAATTATCAAAGTATAATTGTGTTTTTCTGTCATATAATTTCTATATAAAGTACTTTTCATTTACATTTAAATAAAACACAATAAGCCCTTTCAGCCGGGCATGGTGGCACTCACCTGTAATCCCAGCACTTTGGGAGGCTGAGGCAGGAAGATCATGAGTTCAAAGCCAGCCTTAGCAATGGCAAGGCACTTAGCAACTCAGTGAGACCTTGTCTCTAAATAAAATACAAAAAATGGGCTGGGGATGTGACCCAGTGGACGAGTGCCCCTGAGTTCAATCCCTGGTACCACACACACACACACACACAAAAAAAAAAAAAAAAAAAAAAGCCCTTTGAAAACATTAAGATTTACTTTTAACATTTATATGTATCAGCAGTTGGACCCCATTATAGTTTTCCACTTTTCTTTTGAATTTGTTGACAACCATAGTAAACCTAAGTGCACATATGATTATAGTGTATTTTCTGTTGAAAAATATTTCCTGTCTTAATGAAGGTAAAGCAGTGCTTTTTAAATAAAATACACAGTACATTTTTATTTTGGTTCTCTTTTGTTTCGACAAACAAAGTGCTTTTGAGTTATAGCCAGTGTCTAATTTTCACATACTGTTCTCTACCTTGGCAAATAAATTTATTCTCAGTTTTGGCAATGGCATTCCTTCTTTATAATAAAAGTGAACTATAAATGGATGTCTGAGTTGATAAAGAATCTAGAAATACATTTAATATATAAATAATTATACTTACATGTAACCTAAATAACCATATGGAACATAAAATAGGACAATATCATATTTTAAAGTTGCTTAAAAATTTATAAAGCATGATACAAAAATAAATGCATAAATTATATTGATCATCTTAAAATTATTCTGATATATAAAACATTTCTTGAAGTAAATAGTTGTATAGCATTATCTTGTATTTAACTGATAGAGATATTGATTCATCTATTAGAAGAAAATGCAGGCCCAATGTTCCATTGTGTGGGCTTAGGAACCAACCTCCTCAACAAGACTCCTAAACACAAGAAACAAAATCAAGAATCAATAAATTGGATAGAATCAAACTAAAAAACTTCTCCACAGCAAAGGAAACAATACAGAATATGAAGAGAGCCTACAAAAGGAGAGAAAATCTTTGCCACTTACATCTCAGATAGATTATTAATCTCTGAGACTCAAACAAAAAACCTTAAAACAAAATAAACAAACAAACAAAAACAACCCAATCAATAAATGTGCAAAGGACCTGAACAGGCTCTTCACAGAATAAGAAATATGAATGGTCAACAAATATATATATAAAATGTTCAGTATCTCTAGAAATTAGAGAAATTCAAGTTAAAATTACACTGAGATTCCATCTCACTCCAGTCAGAATGGCAATTATCAAGAATACAAGTAACGATAAATGTTGATGAGGATGTGAGGGGAAAAGGTACACTCATACATGGCTGGTGGGACTGCAAATTGGTGCAATCACTCTGGAAAGCAGTATGGTGACTCCTCAGAAAACTTGGAATGAAACCACCATTTGACCCAGTTATTTCACTCCTTGGTATATACCCAAAGGATGTAAAATCACCATACTATAGTAACACAGCCACATCAATGTTTATAGCAGCTCAATTCACAATAGCTAAGTTATGGAACCAATCTATGTGCCCTTCAACACATGAATGGATAAAGAAAATGGGGTGTATATACATAGTGTTATTCAGCCATAAAATGAATGACTGGCAGAAGTGCAAGTAAATGGATTGAACTGGAGACTAATGAACCAATTCCAAAAAACTGAAAGCCGATTGATGTCTCTAATATGCAGATGCTAATACACAATAAGGGGTGAGACCAGAAGAATAGAAGGTCATTGGAATAGACAAAAGGAATGAAGGGAAGGGCGGGGATGGGAATAGAAAAGACAGAATGATTTGGACACAACTTTCCTATGTTCATATATGAATACACCACCAATGAAACTCACATCATGTACAACCACCAGAATGGGATCCTAATTAGAATAAGTTATACTCCATGTATGTATAATGTATCAAAAATAAACTCTAACGTATATCAAAAAAGAACAAATAAAAAAAGAAAAACAAATAAAAATACTAACAACAGTTATTATCAAATTATGACATGGAATGAAAAGAGCTGGGATGCTCCCAAATACATTCTATAAAGAAATTACAACCCTGATACCCAAACCAGACAAAAACACGTTACGGAAAGAAAACTGCATATCAATAATCTTGGTGAGCATATGTGCAAAACTTCATAATAAAACATTAATTTTAATAGATGCAGAAAAAGTCTTTGATAAAATCTAGTACCCATTCATCTTAAAAATGCTAGAGAAACTGGGGATAGAAGGAACTTATCTTAACATTATAAAGACTATATATGAAAAACCCATAGCTAATATTATACGAATGGGGAAAAAAAAAAACCTGAAAACATTTTCTCTAAAATCAGGAACAAGATAAGGATGTCCATTCTTATTACTTCTATTCAATATAGGTCATGAGACTGTAGGCAGACCATAGAGCAAGAGAAGGAAATCAAAGGGATATAAGTAGGAAAAGAAAAAGACAAATTATCTTCTGTACAGAAGACTCATAAAACTCTACCAGAATACTTCTAGAGCTGATAAATAAATGCAGAAAAATAGCAGAGTACAAGATCAAATTTTATGAATCATTAGCTTTCTTATACTTCAAAAGTGTTCTGCTGAGAAAAAAGTCAGGGAAATTATCCCATTAATAATGATCTCAAAAAATATAAAATACTTGGGAATTAATCTAACCAAGGAGGCTAAAGATCTCTTCAGTGCAAATAAGAGGAAACATATTGAAGAATTTCTAAGAAAGAAAGACCTCCCATGTTCTTAAATAGGCAGAATTAATATTACCAAAATGTCCATATTACCGAAAGTGCTGTACAGATTTCAGTGCAATCCCCATCAAAATACCAGTAATATTCTTCAAATAACTAGACAAAAAAAAAAAAAAGTCCTAAAATTCATTTTCAAAAGTAAGAGACACTGAACAGCCAAATAAACCCCAATTAAGAACTTTGATGCTGGAAGCATCACAAAAACTGATTTCAGATTATACCACAGATTGTAGTAACAAAACCAGCATGGTATTGACATCAATACAGATATGAAAATCAATGGAAAAGAATAAAAGACAAAGGTACAAACCAACATGTTGGGGACATTAAGAACACATCGCCGAAAGAATAGAAATTTAAGTCAAGGAAATGAAAACCTAACTCTCTGGCTGTCTCCCACTTCCTGATACGTGGACTTGGCCTAGCCCAGTGGTGTTGCCCTGACATATGACGAAAAATCAAACCACCACTAGCATAGGCTAGTGGCTGTTCCTCCAATGTGATCTGCTCGTGCTCCCTATAACGTTTCTGCTGATTGGCCCATGTCTTCTATAAAGGCCGTCCAACTTCCTCAATAAACTGAGCTCGTGCCTTAACCGGTCTCCCTGATGCATCTGATTGTCCTCTGAAAGGAGGGCTGGCTCCGGGCAATCAGTTGGCTCTTACCTTTCTCGATCTGCCCTTGTTGGGGCATGCTCCCCCTTCTCTTGCAGGTCTAGAGGAGTCGGGGGCTCAAAACCCCAACACCAACATACTTAGAGTCATCTCATACTTGAAAAAATTGCCAAAAAATATGTTAGAGAAAAGATAGCCTCCTTAACAAATGGTGCTGAGAAAACTGAATATCCATATGCAGAAGAATGAAACTAGATTCTTATCCTGCCTTGCACAAAAGTCAAAATCAAAGTGGGTGACTTAGGAATTAGACCAGAAATTTTGCAACTGCTAAAAGAAAAGATGGTGTCAACACTCCAACATATTGGTGCAGGTACTGACTGCATTCACAAGACCCCTAAAGCCAAGAAATAAAGTATAAAACAGAACCTACAGAATGGGAGAAAAATCTTTGTTAGTTACCCTCCTGACAGAGCACTATCATTCAGAATATATAAAGATCTCAAAAATTTAACACCAAAATAAAATAAAATAACCCAAACAATAAATGGACAAAAGAACTGAACAGACATTACCCAAGAATAAACATAGTCAACAAATATATGAAAAAATGCTCAACACCTCTAACAGGGAAATGTAAATCAAAACTACATTGCCATTCTCACTCCAGTCAGAATGGCATTTGTCAAGAAAACAAATAGTAAATTCTGATGAGGATGTGGGAGAGAAGGTATACTTATTCTTTGCACCTGGAAATGGAAATTAGTACAAACACTAAGAGTGGATCCACCATATGACCCAACTATCCCACTCTTTGGTATTTAAAAGCATTAAAATCAGCATACTATATAGATAAAGACTCATCAAAGTTTTTAGCAGTGCAATTCACAATAGCTAAGTTATGGAATCAATCCAGATCCCTGTCAATAATTCAGAGTATTACTCAGCCATGAAGAATTGTGGAATTTGCAGATAAATGGGTGGAACTGGAGATCATCATGCTAAGTGAAATTCGACCCAGAAAGTCAAAAGTTGAATGTTTTGGTGATATTTAGAGGCTATACAAAAATAAGTTGAGGGAGGGGTTGGAGGAAAAAAAAAAACACAATGGGAGGGGCTAGATTCCATGCATAAGAAGGGAGATCCATGGAATAGAGGAAGGGAGTTGAAGGGCAGGGGGAAGGGACAAGGAAAAGTAAGAATGATGGAATGAATATGAGCTATCTTTACTAAGTAAATATATGAATCTCACCTGCATGTATATGCACAAGGCACTAATTTAAAAATAAAACTATGATCTTTCTAAAAGAAAGATATATATACACATGCACACATATATATGTATATACATGATGGAGTTTGACTCAATTATAAAGAATGAAATTATGGCATTTGCTATTAAATGTATTGAACGGGAGAACATCATACAAAGTGAAATAAGCCAGATTCAGAAAATCAAGGGTCCAATGGTTTCTTTCATATGCTGAAGCTCCAGCAATAAGGGAAAAAAATGCAGGGTTGGAAATCATACAGATATTATGAATATATAGGGAAGATCAGTGGAAGAGAAGATCAAAGGAGAGGGAAAAGGATTAGGAAAGGAAAGGAAATCCAAAATGAGTTTGGCAAATTATACTATGTGCATGTATAAATAGACTGCAATGAATTCTACCTTTACATATATCTATAAAGCACCAATCAATAATTAAAAAATGAGTGAGAGAAAAAAAATTTAAAGTAATGAGGATTTTAAAAAAAGTTATAATGGAATGAAAGCTTTATACTGTACTTCATAAAACTCTTGATAAAGTTACAATAATTAAACACATACTCTACCAAGGAAAAGCAGGCAAAAAGATTAGTGATGGATAATTTATAACTCAGAAGAAAAAATTTGTCCGTGTGAGAATTCAGAGTACATACAAATGTTTCTGAGGCTAATGGCAAATGGTTTGCGATAAGTCATTAGGAATTATTTCCAAATCATTATGGAAGAAGTAATTTATATTTTCACTAAAAAAGACATTTGAAATCTTAATGTGGAAAAAAATATCATGATCATTATCATGAAAAAAATATGGAGAGTCTGTATCAGTATGAACATGTAAAGAACTGGGAAGGGGTCATGTGAAATGACACAAACTAAAACTCATGGATTTTCTTCAAAGAAAACGAAATCTCAGGGTGAACCACCACCCCAGATTTGGAAAAAAAAAATAGTCATCAACACAAAGATACAGGATCTAAGCATGTCCCTACCTGGAGCAGAAGTTTCACAATGCCCCATAAGACGTTAAAGTAGCAGTGAGGTAACAATTTCAACAGATTGCTAGGGTTGCATTGTGGACTGGTGTAAGTGACAAACTATCCTTGGGGGACCATACTCGTAGAGCGAAGCTTACATTTTTGCAGATATTTCTTTCTGAAACCTCACCAAGTTCACACCAAAAAATGGAAAATATTCAGAGAAAAGTATTTTAAATACTGTAGGCACAAAGAATATATTATGCAAGAGATAGGAAGGAGAAGAATAACAGAGATATTTGGAGAATATAAAAACTTATTGAGTTTGGTCTAGATAATAATGTACATATATAACATACCAGCACAAACAGTGGTCCTCCTTTCTATTCCTGTGCAAATAGGACAGGTGTGTGTGGCATGAGTGAAATAATATTATTCAAAAATACTAATTGGTACATGTCTACAGTCACAAATATCTGGGAAGGTGACACTTCTTGGAATGATTTCAGTGTAATAGCTTGCTTACAGAGTAGGGGCCATTTGATATCTGTAATAGAGAAAGCTACTTCTTATGCCCTTACTTTCAGGGTATGATTTCCTAATTTGTCCGGAATCACTTGCCTTTAACATGCAAAACACATTCATATCTACTCTGAGTTCTCACATGCACTAAAGTCTCTTCAGAACTATATTATCATTGTTTTGGGGGAAAAGGTTGCTTAAGCAAAAACATTTCATGGCCTGTGTGGATGGGTTTAATGTGATTAGCTTTATTCGGATTCATGAACGCAACTAAGTTGATAGGCTGAGTAAAGGCTCCACAAAGATGTGCACATGCTGATCTCTAGAACCTGTGGTGGCATGGAAAGGAAAATTAACATTACAGGTGGAATTAACATGTCTAATCAGGTGGCCTTCATATTAGAAGAATCACCTAGATTCACCTGGTGGGACCAGTGTAACTATAATGTTAAATGGGAAAAAAGAGCCAGGCTCCGTGGCACATGCCTGTAATCCCAGCACTTGGGAGGCTGAAGCAGGAGGATTGCAAGTTCAAAGCCAGCCTCAGCAATGCAGAGGTACTAAGCAACTCAGTGAGACCCTGCCTCTAATAAAATACAAAAAAGGGTTGGGGATGTGGCCCAGTGGTCGAGTGCCCCTGAGTTCAATCCCCCGGCACCAAAAAAAAAAAAAAAAAAAAAAAAAAGGCTGAATAGTCAGAAACAGAGAAAGCAACTTGAGAGAGATTTAATTGACTATTGATGGATTTTAAAATGGAGTGTGACCAAGAACCAAGAAATGTAGGTAGCCTCTAAAGGCTGGAAAAGGCAAGAAACCTGAACAAATAAAAATAATTTTCCATAAAGAAACGTTGTCCTGCTTAGCTTCAACCTAGTTGTTTATACTTCTGACTTGCATAAGCATAAGATAATAAATTTGTGTTATTTTAGGTCATGAGTTTGTGATTACTCGGTATGTTAGAAGTGAGAAATTAATATACTGAGTTATGTCTTTGTAAAGCCAAAATTATTTTTAAAAGGGGTGTTTTTTTTTTATTCATCCTCTTTGATGATCTTGGAAATCATATGATAAAGATCTTGTACATGAAGCATTCATTTGAACAACTACTTGGACTTTTCATGAATGGGAAATAAACTTTTATTTCTTCAAGCTTCTAAGGTTATTAATTACCTTAGTAATAAAACCTTCAATAGCATCACAGCTTTGCTAATTTCAGTAGGGAAATAATATTAAAGAAAGAATAAGTTAAAATAGGAAATATGCCAGAACAGTGGCCCAGGCCTCTAATCCCACTGATCCTCAGCAAGCTGAGGCAGGGGAATTTCGAGTTTGAGGCCATTAGTGACATCCTCAGTAATTTAGGAAGACCCTATCTCAAATGCATAAAGTAAGAGACTGTGGATATAGCTCAGTGGTAAAGTATCCCTGGGTTCAATCCTTAGTGTCAATAATAAATAAGCAAATAAGCAAACAAATAAATAGGAAATATTCCAAGTATCTATAATGAACAAAATGATAACATCCAGATTGTAAGCTTGTGAGGCCAAATTATTTTAACTAAACATAGTCTTTCAACTGAAGTTACAAGACAGAGGAAGATAAAGTATTCAGTAAAGTACGATCTAATAAGAAATAAAAGTAACTGGGTATAAAATGATACATACTAATGAAGTACTAATAATATAATTTTTTAAATTAGCTATGTTGTGAAGACTGTTATCAATTTCTTTTTCTTTCCATTTTTTTTTGGGGGGGGGGAGGGTGAGTACCAGGAATAGAACCCAGGGGCACTTAACCACTGAGCCATATCCCCAGCCCAATTTTTACTTTTAGGCTCTCACTCAGTTGCTAAGGGCCTTGCTAAGTTAGTCTTGAAGCTGGTCTAAGAGGATGGTCTTGATCTTGTAATCCTCTTGTCTCAGCCTCCCAAGCTCCTGGGATTATAGGCATGTACCACCATATCCAGATAATTTCTTTACCTGGTTTACAAAAATTTAAATTTATTTTAGTTGTACATTTCCTGAAACCAAACTTTACTGGTAGTACACATTAATGGTTTAAACAACATTGTGGTCCAAGATAGTAGTAAATGATCTAATATTATTTGTATAACTGCAAACAATACAAAGTCCTATCTTATATTCAAAATTATTATAAGCTAAATAGGTAGCATAAGTTCTCTAGAGAAATGCTTACTATTTTTAATTTTGATGAATAATATGAATATATTATATCCCATTCCTTATTCACTGGTATATAAAATAAATGTCCCCATTTCTTCAGTGCTATCATTTTCAAGTAGAAGAGAACATTTTCAGATAATACTAGACCAGGACAATGAAAGTCTTTAACTTATCCTATAACACAGAATGGTATTAAACTAACACTAAAATTTTGACTATCACTATACCATTGAAAGCTCTCTGAAATAAATAAAATCAAAATAAATACCAGTTCTTTTATTCCTCTTTATTACCCAGTCCATATGTGGTCATTGACAAAACCAGCTAACAACAATCTTCTCAGGTGCAGTGTAGTGGAGAGTCTTTGCCTTTTTTTGTTCTTTTTTTTTGTTGTTGTTGTTCCAAAAAGCAGCAAAATACACTGAAGAGATACCTATGGTCATCCCTGGATGGCTGGGGAAGGAGAAAACAAAATAGAATATGACAGAAAAGGGAAAATGGGGTTGAAAGAGGAATCTCAGAGCCAAGCCTCATGTTTTGGTTTTACAATCATAGGAAAACTAAATTTACACCAGCACAGAAATATGTCATTTGTAGACAACAGACACAGGAAAGCAAAGTTTGCGAAGTGATATTGCCTAAGGGTGCCTTCGGTTTTAACTTACATACACAGAAAACTTAAAGCCCAACTGCTAGAAGACATCCAAAGCTAGCCTGATTAGAGCAAAGAATTTGTGGAGATAAACTAAAAGGTCCAATGTTATAATGAAAAATATTAAAATTCATTGTGCAGTTTTTCCAATATCACAAATAGACCAAATATGCCATAGTTCTTTCATCTCTAATCGTTTAATTGTAGAGTAAATTATGTTGTTCTGTTTTCAGCATTTAATTTTTAAATTAGCTCTTGGCTGCAGTGTCCTTGATTACAGAATTTAATTAGCTGAGCCTGTTGAAAGGAATTATGCTATATACAGGATACATGATCACATGGAAAAAGTTAATACAGGCAATCATAATCATAGTGAAACTGGGTGACTCCAAAAGGTGGAAGAACCATAGCTAAACAGGCTGGATTTAGAAGCAGAAGATTCAAAGGAGAAAGGGCAATAATAAAATTAAATGAAACTGTGTTCTATCTAGGCAAAGATTTTGATTAAACGACTAAGTATTGAGAGATAAAGGACAAGTTATTATTTTCTTTTGTTGAATTTGTTTCTTGTATTTTTTAGTAGAAAAAAAAGTAACTATCACCAAACCAAACACAAAAGAAATTCTGATTTTTTTAAATATATTTTATAATCTACTGGCTTTTAATTTTAAACAGGATTTTTCCTACAATGATATAAATATGTTCTTTGTGTTTCCATAAGTCCATAAGATTGTTTTGATCTTATGCCTTGCAAATGACATAATTACATACAAATTTGTAGTAGTGAATGACAGCTAAGACAGAAATGGCTTTTTAACAAGGTCCTATAATGTGGATAAGTTCATGGAGCTAATTATGTCTAAGGGAAATTATTTTGTTCAACAAGTCATGGAACTTTCTTTTAAATCTCAGTTAAATATAAATATTAATGTAAAATTCAAAGAGAATATCAGAAATGTTTAAGTAGTCAAGAAATTATATAATGTTAAATTGTTTATTTTTATTTTGAACAGCTTGAGGAAAGTAAAAGGCAAGTTACTGTAGGATAACAGTCATGAATGCATAGTTCTTTAATAAAGACAAAGTAAAGAGTTAGGAATAATAACCCAATAAATCACAGGGATTGATGCTTTACTAACTAGAGGAAGAAAAGTATAATCTACTTCCAATAATCATTATATCAGGCAGGGAGGAAATTGTTAGAACTGCACAGAAAATCACATCTTAATAAATTGTCTTGCCATATGCATTTGACTATTTCCCTCCACCAGGAGAGCAAAGCCAAACAAGTCTGTTACCTGTTCTGTTGTCTCTTGTATAAACTGCTCCTAGAAAAATGTCTGGCAAGAAGTAGGCACTCAACCTGCATTCCTGACTGACTTATCCAGAGGACTACAGAGGATATTTTGAGGGAGATATGATTACATTTGGAAATATAATTTTTTGGATAATTGATGATGATTGAATCTAAAACAAAGAAACAAAATATGTCTAGAAAGGATGGCTCAATTATTATTATTATTATTATTATTATTATTATTATTATTATTTTAAGTTTTATAAAAATTTCCAAATTGGAGGGAAAGGTAAAATAATAGAAGAATCATTACAATCTGTTGGGGTGTGAAAAGGGAAATGAATGTTTCTCTGGTTTGCATTTCTACAAGGTGGTTTACAAATAATGCTTCTTAACTACACAATTATAGAAGTATTAAGATATTTTAGTTAGATGAATGTATTCATTCTAGTGAATTATATTAGAACATTAAACTCTGTTCAGTTAAAATTATGAAGAAAATAATGAATAGCACATATGCCTTGAGAGTATATTTCAATATTTTTCCCAAAGCGAACAACACATTAATGAAACATCCTACCAAACTGAGAAAGAAAACATCACTAGAATAAAAAAAAAAAAAACCCTTTCATGATCTCTCCATATCATTAATGCAAAATAAACCATATAGTGTCTTCATCTCAACTATACATGAGAGAAATGCATTGTCAAAGGTAGTTTGAGAATCATAATTCTAGTAGTTACATTGTTCTCCAATTCAAGTATGCATACATATATTAAATTATATTTTGGATGATGATTGACAATATAAATATGTACACATCTAATTGAAAATATCCAAAAATCTTACAGAGTATTTCAAACAATTTATACTTACAGCATCAGTGAATGAAAGGTAGTGTTTCTTCATAGTCAAAAATTTTTGGAGGGTGGGGTACCAGGGATTGAACTCAGAGACACTTGACCACTGAGCCACATCCCTAGCCCTATTTTGTATTTTATTAAGATACAAGGTCTTACTGAGTTGTTTAGCACCTCACTTTTGCTGAGGCTGGCTTTGAACTTGTGATCCTCTTGCCTCAGCCTTCTGAACCGCTGGGATTACAGGAAAGTGCCACAGCACCAGTATATATTCTAAATTTTGACCTTATAAAAAATCAGTTTGATGTGCATTTAATAATATATTTTTTAAGCTCTTTTGCAGAACATACCCTGTCAACATTTGCTGCCTTTTTTTTTTTTTTTTTTTTTTTTTTTGACTTAAGTATGAGTGTCATCAGCTCAGTTTGAATGATTCTTCTGTTCTTTCAGTCTTTGGCAGACAGCTGCTTATTTGGAAAGATTGAGTTAGAATGCCCTCAGCTGGAACAGTGTATCTTTGGTCTGGTATTGTCCACCACGGTATACTTGGTTTTGCAAATAATAATTTTATAGTATTTTGAAGTTAGTAAAAGCAGAAAAATTCTTTTGAGGTCTTCTGCCATACCAATGAGGTCACAGTGGTATGACATCTCTTCTGATTCACTTATTGGCCAGAGTGAATAATGAGACCAGCCCAGAGTCAAATCTGGGGAATTACAGTCTAGTTTCTTGTAGAGAACTTTAAAATTACTTCATAAAGGGAAATGAACACAGGCATGGAAGTCATTCTTCTAAGTCATTAAACCACCTTTCCAGGGCTTTAAAACCAATTCATTGTGATAGTATGGAATTCAGTTCTATAATTACCATATTTAAATATATATTTCTGTATTATGAAAATATTAGCAATCATTTTATGCTTCTGTCTCATTCTATTAAATTTCTGTTAATCTTATTTATTTTTGTGTATGTGTGTTAAGACACCTTTTATTCCTTCCTCTGACTGAATAATTTAAAAAAGCCTATCCTGTATATGATTGCATATGAAAAACTTTTATGATGAATAATATTTATCTATTTTATAATTTTTTTGATAGAGGCTACCTCATTATTTCTTGATGAGAGAAGATATATTCTCACTCCTGCAAAGTGGCTAGGATATATATCCACAATCTAATATTACCTCTATTCAAATGACTTCTGCCAATTCTAAAATAAACTCCAGCCATTTAATGCTAACATTATCTTGCACTTATTCTTACTACTGTAGTGTAAAATTCAGGGTTTCCAACTCAGAATTATGGTAGATTGTCAAGGCCCTGAATCCTCTTTTAGCCCTGAGCTGCAACATATATCCCTTCAATCCTGCAAGTTTCTCAAAGCCTCTGCTTGGTTTCCCATACTCTTACCTGTGATATTGATAAAAAGTACATGTCTTCAGGCAAAAGCAGACTTCAAAGCTCTGTTCATCTCCCTGGGATTTCTGTCTAGATCTTGGTCCCATAATTATTAATAGGACTACCAGTTCTCCAATGCCTTGGAACTTGTCCATTTCTGTGTATTTCTATGTCTCCTTGGACATTTCCAATTTTTCTCTAAGATTGTTGCTCAAACGCCACTCAAAATTCTGCTAAATTATGCACACTTTTTTTTACTTACCTATTAATTCTTAGTTCAGATTATGATATACATTCAGAAGGGTACTTGTTGTGGCTTAGATTTGAATGCGCCCCCCCCCCCCCAAAAAAAAAAAAAAAAAAGCTCATGCATTGAAAGCATGGTCCCCAATGCAGCAAGGTTCAGAGGGTGCCACTTTTAGGCAATGTTTTGGATCATGATGACTTTGACTGCAAGAGTTGATTAATCCATCTGATGAATTAGTAACTTGAATGAACTTGCTCAGAGGTAGTGAAAATAATACACAGGTGGAGCATGACTGGTCACCTGGGACATGGCCTTGGGACTAAATTTGTCTCTGGCCCATTCCTGCCCCTCTCTTTCTGTTTCTCAGCTGCCACAGCTGGGCAGCTTTCCTCTGCCACACCCTTCCACCATGACACTCTGCTTTACCTCAAGCCCAGAGCAATAGGGGTGGCTATGAACTGAATATTCTAAAACTATGGGCCAAAATAAATATTTCCTTGTATAAGTTGTTCTTGTTAGGTATTTTGGTCAAAGTGATGAAAAGCTATTAAAGAATAGTTTTGGAACTTGTTGCACAGATAATAAGAAGCTGGGCTAGGATTTGAACCAGAGTATACCATGGTTTAAACCTCACTTACTAAACATTCTGGATTATATTTAAATGTTTTTATTTACTGCATTTGTCATAAAACCAGTAAAATTAAATTGACCCAAATAGAATGAAAATATAGAAATATGAATGTTTGCTCTCTAGATGGAGCTTAGCTACTGGAAAAGAAAAATATTTCTATAATTAATTCATACCCTCATGACTTTGATATTTATTTGTTAAATCTAACTTACTTTCTAATTTAAGTTATCATCCTGATATTAATTTTTCATTTGTGCCTAAGTTGGCCAAAATTTATAATGGGTGATTATAGCTAATATGGAAATTTATTTAGAACTTTACTCTTAAGGTTTTGCTTAAATTCCTAATGTGTTAACAGAAGTTCATGATTTCATTTTACTGGATAACTTCATACTGCATAAATAACATATTCCTAATACTATTAATCAACTTATTTTTTTGTGTGTGTTGTACAAAATCTACACAACACAAGGTCATCACCAAAACACCTTTAAGAGAAAACTTTCTCTTAATTTGTTATTTTCATTAGGATTGTTCTCTGCTGGGCTTCCTTCTGAACATTCTTCAAATGCTATGAACACTCTGAGAACTATAAAATATGTGTATATCATGTGCCAGTTTGATCAGAGGACTTTAGAATCAGGCATAATAATAAAGTGCCTAAACATAGAGCAGTTAGATATTGGCAAGCTTGAGTGAACGTACCAAGCATTTAAAAGTCAAGTTATAATCAGAGCCCACACACTTTTCATCAACACATGCAAAGCACACCTGTGGTTTGTTAGTAATTTCCTTAGCCAAGAAAATTGAGCACAAAACAATGCTATTTTTACAAATACTTAGCCTGTACATCTTCCTGTGCTTATTTTGTATGTTATAGTTTTCAAAGACAGATTGATTTAAAATAGACATTATTTATTTCATTTTAAGTGTATCTAGAATTACAATAAAATGTGAATTAAAATATAATTACTTACAAATATCTTATAAAATTTTGAATTTGTTTATTAATCTGAGAAATAGTGATGAAAATTATTTTATCAATAGAAACATTTAATTGTCATTTGTGATACGATTCAGAAATATCAATTCTTAGACCCTTTAAAAAGTATTGGTATTTTAACTACTATGGAAATTGCAGTTTTCAAGATTTTTAAAGCATTTAACATGAAGGCAACGAACTAGTCAAAAATTAAAGTTATATCACTTATAGAAGATGTATAAGCACCTGGTATAATAATTGTTCATGAAAATTTATAAACTTATTATGTTGACATTTGGAATTTACTTTGTTTCCCTAGAGTACTACTAAAATGATAAGCCCTAACACTCATTTTACTAGGTTATGTGCAAACACTTCTATACAGAACATGTGGAATTAATTGTGTTCCATAAGACAATAAAAATGTCAATAGATAAAAGCAAGTAAATATAGATTAAGTAATAATCACATTTAATATTTTACTAGATTCTGTGTCTCGAATACTAAAGATGTTGGGTGAGGCAGGGAGGGAAAAAATATAAAATGCCATGTTTTTAGAAATGCTTCTATAATTCTGCTTTCAGCCAGGATGGAGCCACCAAGATGAAACCTCACTTCCTGCCATAAATAACTATTAAGATGAATAAAATGTAGAAAATGCTTTCAGTAATTATAAATCAATTGGTGCAGGACTAGACTCCTGGAGGGTTATAACTTCTCATTTTCTGAGAGAATTTTGCAGAGAGTGAAAACACCAACAAAATCAAGCACTTCCTAGAAGCTAGACTTAGAGTTTGATGAGGTTAAGATGACTTAAAATTGAGGAACAGAGTCTACAAGAAAGGGATCTATGCAGAAAAAGAACTGGACAATCTACCTCAGGAATTCTGTGATACTTGCTATGTACTAGGCTGTAGATGAGTAGAATTAAACCCCAAAGGCCAAGTGAGAAAGGACATGGAAGATGTAAGCAGAAAATTACAGAGAGCACTTGCTAGCAAGTTTGAGCTCTGAACAGAGAAAGGAGAGCTCAGCAATTATTCTCCCAGCACTTCGGGCAGGATCATAGCATGGTGAATTAGAGTGAAGGCCACTTCAGAGGCAGGATAGCAAAGCTCAAACACAGGCCTCATGGTGGTCAAGGTGATCTGAATTTAACTGCAGGACAGAACAAACATAACCTATTTTAAAGAAATACAGGACATGTCAGACATTCAACAAAGTAACAATAAAAATTACTAGGCATGCCAAGAAACTAAAAATAGCCTGGTAACTAACAGATAAAGCAGTTAATGGATGCAGATCCTGATTATAGATATGATGTAAATAGAAGAAAAAAATTAAATGAATTGTTGTAGTCCTTAGATCTTAGTTCAGGCATGTAGTGATAGAACTAGTGTCACAGCTACATCTATGGAAAAAAATGTTTTTTTTTTTTTCCTTTTGGAGGAGGGGGATGGAGATTGAATTCAGGGGCAATTTACAACTTGATGTATATCCCAAGTCTTTTTTAAATTTAGTTTTATTTTTAATTTTGAGACAGGGTACTCCTAAGTTGTGAGGTTCTCTCTAAATTTCTGAGGCTAGCCTCAAACTTGGATCCTCCTACCAAAGCATTGCAAGTTGCTGGAAACACAGGCATGTTTCACCAATTCCAGTTAGCTTTTTTCATTCTTAATTGATATATAATTACTGTACATATAATAGAGTCAAGTGTGATAGTGCAATCCATGTTCACAATGTATAAAATGAAATCAGGGTAACTAGTATTTTCATCTCCTTGAACACTTATCATTTCCTTGTGATTGGAGCCTATTAGGTCCTCTCTTCTAGTTTATATATAAAATGTAAAAGTTGTTTTAAATGTTAGTTACCCTACTGTGCTATGGAGTAATAGATTTATTCCTTCTACTTATTTTAGGGCCTTTTATCCATTCTCCCTTTAACCTTCCTCCCTGTACATTTCTTAGCATTCAGTAATCATTACTCTACTCTCTTCTTCTATAAGATAAACTTTTGTAGCTTCTACGTAAGAGTGAAAACATATATATTTATGTTTCTAGGACCAGCTTATTTCACTTAACATAGTGTCCTCCAGTGACATCAATTTTGCTGCATATAGTAGGATCTTATTAATTTTATGACTGAATAATATTCCACGATTCATTTATAACACATTTTTAATCCATTCATCCCCAATGGATAACTTAATTGATTCCATGTCTTAGCTATTATTAATAAGGTTGCAAAAAACATGGCCACATAGAGGGATCTGCTTGATATGTCAATTTTATTTCTTTTGAATATATTCCCAGTAGTGGAATCCTATAGTCGTTCTCCATCTAATTTTCTGAGGAACCTCCATTTGGTTTTCCATAATGGCTGTACTGGTTTACATTTCAATCAACACTGGGTAAGATGAGTTTTCTTAAACTCACCAGAGAACTGAAATTTAGGGAAAATAACAAGTGTGCAATGTAGAGAAAGATACATGTAAAAAGGAATAAAACTGAAGCATTTGCAGACAAAGGCTAAATATTGTCTAAAGTCATATAAACCAATAAAATTAAACAAGACATTGTTGATGGTTTATTGAAGGCCAACTATGGATGAGCAAGAGATTGTGAAACCAATGAGGTTGTAGATATACGACTCTTCTCACTTTTTTTTTTTTTTTTAATTTCCTGTAGAAACTTCTCCAGCTAAATATGGAGAATCTTGAGAAAACTTCCCATGGTGTTAGACATGACTGACCTATTATTCTATGATTCAGATGAAACAAATGCCCTTCATTTCAGAACCAAGAAAACCAAAAGTGAATGCTGTGAGTGCTATTTAAAACAATTGCAAGGGAATGGTATGAGAAAGAAACATATCCATATAAAAGGGGTAGAATTATGTGGTAGGCCTAACATTACTCCTCACAAAGGGGCATAAAAATGTCTCAAAGCAAATACTGTGAGATTAAAATGAATGGACTAAAATATTCCATGAAAACAAAATCCAATAAAAAGGAAAAATAGAAGGTTATTATATAATGATAACTGGGTCAATTCTGCAAGAAAATATAATAATTCAAAATGTATATGCACCCAATATTGAAGCACTCAAATACATAAAACAAAAAGCAATAGATGTAAAGGGAGAAATAGACTCTAATATGATAACAATAGGGACTTTAATATCCTACTCTGATCAAAGGACAGATCATCCAAACTTTAAATCTGCAAATAAACAGCAGAGTAAAGTTTAGTACTCTAGGCCAGGTGGCCCTCACATACATCTTCAGAATGTTCCATTCATCTAGTTGCTGCAGATTATACATTCTTCTTATCCATGCTCTGACATATTCTTTTAGATATACCATGTAATTGGCCATGAAATATGTCAAATTATTAAAAAAAAAACCTGGTATTAGAACTAAACTATTTTAGGACCACAATGCAATACAATTAGAAATTAATAGCAAAATAAAACTTGGAAATATTCAAGTACATGGAAATGAAACAGTTTTCTCTAGAACAACCACTGGATCAAGGGTGAAATAAAAAAGAAAATTTTAGAAATTCTTCAAACAAATTAAAATCAAGAAATAGCACATAATAACATATGTGATACAGCAGAAGAAACACCATGAAGGAAGTTTATGGCAACTGATGTCCACATCAAAACAGTAGAAAGATCTCTAAAACAACAACAAAAACTACTGTTTCAAATAAAGGGCTAAAAAAGCAAGAAAAAAAATTAAGCTCACTGTTAGTAGAAAAAAATAACTAGTAAATATCGCAGCAAAAATTTTAAAATAGGACTAGTATTGTGGCTCAGTGGAAGAGTGCTTGCCTAGCATGTGTGAAGCATTGGGTTCAATCCTCAGTACCACATAAAAATAAATACATAAAATAAAGGTATTATGTACATCTACAATTTAAAATATTAAGAAAAAATTAAAAAACAGATTAATGACTAAAAACAATGCAAATGATCAGGGAAACAAATCACTGGTTCTTCAAATAGGTAAACACTATAGAAAAATTTAGTTAGATTAAGAAAAAGACAAAGACAACTTGAATGAATGAAATCAAATATAAATAAAAAAGCCAGACAAACTATTATTAGATATTATTACAAACAACTATATGTCAACATATTTAATAATCTAGAAGAAATAGACAAATTCCTAGATAAATATACATTATCAAGTTTAATTCATACATAAATAAAAAACTTGAGCAGACTAGTAATAAGTAACACAACAGAAAAAAAAAAAATCTGTCATTAAAGCCCAGAAACACATGTATTCACTGCTGAGTTCTACCAGATTTTACTAAAGAGTATCAGTTACCAAATCTTCTTAAATTATTTTCAAAAATTGAAGGAGAAAGATTTCTCCCAAATCATTTCTATGAACCAAGCATTACACTAAAGTCCAAATTAGACAAGGATGCCACAAAAAAGAAAATGACAGTCATACATCCTTGATAAACACAGATGCAGAAACCTCAATGAAATACTAACAAAGCAAATTCAGCAGCACATTGAAAGGATTATTCACTATGATCAAGTTGCATTCCTATCAGAGATTCCAGAGTGGTACAACATATGCAAATCAATAAACATGAAAAATCATGTCAACACATTGAAGTACAGAAACATGTTATTATCTCATTACATGAAGAAAAGGAATTTGATAAAATTCAAAATCCCTTCACAATGCAGAAAAAATTAGGCATAGAAGGAGCATAACTCAACATAATGAAGTCCATTTGTAAGTCCAATAACTAACCTGATAGTGTTGGGAAAAAACTGAAATTTCTCTTTTAGATTTGGAACAAGATAAGTAAGCCCACTTTTAGCATATATGTTCATTTTAGTACTGGAAGTCCTAGCCACAGCAATCAAGCAAGGGAAAGAAAGAAAGGGCATCCAGGTTGGAAAAATGAAATTGTCTCTGTTTATATATGACATAATATTAGATAATGAAAACACTAAAAACTAAAATAGAAAAAAAATTTCAAAACTCATCAACAAAGTTTGCAAACTTGTAGGACACAAAATAAATATACAAAATCTGTAGCATTGCTAAACACTAACAGCAGATTATCTGGAAAATAAATTAAAAATAGCAATCTCTTTTTAAAAAAGAGCTACAAAAACTATAATGCTTAGCAATAACTTTATTCAAAGCGGTGGAAGATCTCTACCATGAAAAATCATTAAAAACTGGTAAAAGAAATTAAGGAGGAAACACACACACACACACACACACACACACACACACACACATATAAAGGTAAGACATTCCATGTTCCCAGATATTAAGAATCAATAATGTTAAAAAGTCTGTGCTATTAAAAATAATCTACAGATTCAATCTAATCACTTTCAAAATTCCAATGAAACTCTTTACAGAACTAGAAAAATAATTCTAAAATTTGTACAGTCCCATAAAAATCCTGGAGTAGTTGAAGCAATCTTGAGCAGCAAGAAGAGAAGTTACTATGACATCTGATTTCAAAGTATATGACAAATCTGTAGTTATCAAAACAGAATAGTATTGGCATGAAAATAGACAAAGGAAAAGAATAGATAGCACAGAGGTAAATACATCTTCAGCCAACCAATTTTCAACAAATATTTTAATAATAGGCATTCACAATAGAACAATCTTTCCAATAAATGGTGGTGGAAAAATTGTTATGTCATATTCAGAAGAATAAATCTAGACCTTATCTCTTGCCAGTTGTAGAAATCAACTTAAAACATGTAAGAATTGAAACTATGAAATTATTAGATGAAAACATAGAAAATATGATTCAGGAGGCTAGAATATGCATGGATTTTTTTGTACAAGATCCCATAAATATAGGAAACAAAAGCAAGAATAACAATGGGATTACATTAAACTAACAAACATCTGCTCAGGAAATGAAGAAGCCATTAGGAGAAGACTCAGTCTAGAAAGTGGGAGAAAATATTTGCAAACTATAGATCTAACAAGGAGTTATAATTCAGAATAAATATCTCTAAAAACTCAATAACAATAACAGAAAAGAGATTACAAAATGGACAATATAGAGTTTCTTTTCAACATAAGACATACAGATGACCAATTGATACTTGAAAAACTATTCCTCATAACTACGTTACTAGGCACATTTAAATAAAAATCATAAGAAAATATCCTTGGTAAGAATGGTTATTAAACAACAACAACAACAACAACAACAAACTAAAGATACATTGTATCTGTTATCACTGGATAAAAATGTTGTAGACAGCAAAAAAAAAAAAAGAAGAAGAAGAAGCTCTCCATTGTTGGTGGGAATGTAAATTAGTACAGTCATTAGGGGAAACTGCATGGGAGTTACTAGTAATAATTTTATTAATTCTGTTATTCTATTACAAATAGAGTTTCCATGTGATCCAGCAATTCCACCCAGGGATATGTATCTAAAGGAAATTAAATCAGTCTATGAAAGAGTCATATGCACTCCCATGTTTATTTCAGTGCTTTGTAAGACAGTCAGAAAATGGAATCAACCTAAATGTTTATTGACTGATTAATGTATAAAGAAAATGTGATAAATAAACACATTGGAATGCTATTCAGTCATAAAAAGAATTAATTCTGTCTTTTGTGACCACACAGATGCAATTGGAGATTGCTATATTTAGTGGAACAAGTCAGGCTCAGAAAGATAAGTACTGTGTATACTCATTCATGTGAAATTAAAAAAAAAAAAAAAACACAGAGAAATTGAGCATAACGTTGGTTACTGATAACCAGGAAGAGTAGATTTGGCAATAGAGAAATGTGTACTGTTACAGTTAAATAGGATAAGACATTCTGGTAACTATTGCACAGTAGGTTGTCTACAGACAATAATAATGTGTGTATATTTCAAAAAGCTAGAAAAAAGAATTTTGAATGTTTTTCATCATAAATAAGTGATTAGCTTTTGAGGAGATAGATATTTTTAACATAATTTATGCATTACATAATGTATGCATGTATCAAAACATCACATGGGACCCAACAAATATGTAATTTGTTTTTGTTTTTATGTGCCAGTTAAAATAAATTTAATTTAAATTTTAAAAAGGGAAAAGTTCATGGATTTTTAGATACTTAAAATAAGAAAATAAAATTGATATAAAAATATAATTTAAAAGTAGTTAAATAACATGAGCCTTCCGTATATATTGTTCTGTTGAATTGATTTTAGTGTATTTGCAGAAATAATATGCAATTTCTTTTATCCTTATACCTAATATTTGCATCTCAAATCTAATTGTTTTATGATATCTTAATTAATTCTGATCCTTTTTCCTATCCCAGAATACTTTTTTAATCTTCCAAGTAATTTTTATAGAATAGTTTTTATCTCTTCCTATAGAATAAGAATCAATTACATTGAAAAGTTAGATTGTGCCTGCATATATTTTTTTCAGTATATTTAATTGCATTAAATAATCTCAACTATAGCCCATTACATGCAGCAGCAGCAGCATATTTTCTGGTTATAAAGTTTGTTCCATTTCTTCAAATTAATTGATAGACTTTTCTGCATATGCCGATGTTCCATGGTGATATTAATAATTGCAAACAACTATTTAGCACGTACTACATCTGTCAAACTTTGTTATTTAATTCTAAAGAAACACCAAGAGGTAGATGTTATTATTAAAGCCAATTTAGACATGAAGGCACAGAGAACCTGAATGACTTTTCCAGGATCACACAGGATCCACAAGAAGTGGAACTCAGGATCACCATCCTGAAGCTCATTCTCTTAAGCATCTACCATATTGTTTTTAAAAGATTGTGTTTGATTTGTCTTCATGTTTCTGAGTCATCATTTTGTATGTTTACCTCTTCCAACTTAGGCATGCGGTGTAGAGGATAAAAGAGATAAAAAGAAAAAGGATATTGTGAAATCTTTTTCACTATTTAATTTGAATGTTTTCATCGTAAATAAGTGATTAGCTTTTGAGAAGATAGATATGTTTAATATATCTCCTCAATATTCACAATTTAGTTGAAGTTACACACACATGTGCACCTGTGCACACACATACGTGCACACCCTGAGTATTTTTTTTTCCTTTTTCACTATAACTTAAAAATTTCATCTTTATCATCATTTAATGGAAATAAAAATGTAAGCTATGGTATGTGAACATAAAATGTGATGCCAAAACCATTATATGCATTGAATTACACATATAAGGAGAATATCATGAATGCTAGTGAAACAACTTTATGTTCTTCATTGATTTTCTTCACTGACAATCAAGAGGTAACCAATACCATCATTTTGAGAAAAAAAGTAATATTTATATTTTAAATATATAAGTGATGGAAAAATTTACACAGAATTTGAGAAAATATTAAGTATTTACTGTCATATTTATGTAGTATTTTGCAATATGAACTAAGCATAAATTATGTTATTTTATGTACTATATAGCATATGTTTCAAATCTCAAGTACATTAGGATGATGCCAAATTGTTCTCTAGATAGTTTATGCCATATTTCTGCCATCAGTGTACAAGGCTGAGATTATTCCATTCTCTTTGCAACATTTGCTTCTCTTACAGTTCTTAATTATTAACAATCTGTATGGTGTTGACTTTTATTTCCTTGCAGTTAAGCCAATTTTTCATGTTTATTACCTTTTATTCTCTGTAAAATGTTTATTCAAGATTTTTGGCCATGTTCCTTTTGGATTACCTGTCTTAATTAATTTACAGATTTTTTTTATATATTTTGGATTCAATTCATTTAATGTTACATTTGCTGGAAAAAAAATTCTCTCTCTCCATGGATATGAATGACATACTACAAATCAACATAGCAGGAATTTAAGAAAGTGTCAAAGTTCCAATTAAAACCTAATAATTGTTGCTAACATGGCTTTGCAATGGATGCTCACAGCTGATATTGGAAACAAACTAAACATAATGAAGAATCAAAACTATTGTGGAATATATAAGCATCCTACTCGAGGATAGCTCCTAAAATTGTAGAGTGAACTCCATGAGGGCAGGGTCTCATGATTAACTAACTAAATGAAGGTTAAATTTGATAAAATATGGAAACACTGTTCCTTCTAATGTCAGTAGCTGAAATTTTTTTCAAGCATTCTTTTGTTCTAGTTCTGCTACAAAATTTGAAAATTTATTATCTTTATCTAGTTGAATAAAAAGTTTCTAATTTTATAAAATGTTTAGCAATTTAGAATGAACAAAGTATATAAATATGATTTAATATCATAATTATTACTAGTATCATATCAATTTTGCTAACATTTCTGAAAGCATAAATGTCAAAAGCATGATTCATGTTGATGAAGATGTAATTTTCACTAAGTGAGGTTGTAAGAAATAAGTATCAATCTTAATGGGAGAGCTGAGGAATTAATTTTTAGCAATCTTAAACTCAATAAAATAGCCTTGTTATGTACAAGTATTGAAACCATTAGGGGGAAAAATTAATAGACTACAAAGAAGAGTAAGGAAACAATTGCAGTCTATTGAAACAGGAAAACTTCTTGTCCATTTTGTGCAAGGACTTTCCTACCATCATCCTTTGTATTACATTTAATATAATGCTTTTAAATTCTCTTATTTAAGTTTTATTTTTGTATATTCAAACATTAAAGATAGCAGATGTATTTTTTCCAAAGTTATATTTCTTCTCTTACAATAGAGGATGATAATTATATTTCTATTTAGTGCATATTTAGTACCTACTAGTAAAATATGAAGTTAGAGTTAAGAATATAGTTAAACAGAAGCTCCATGTGGGTTGTTAGTACATTGTGAAATAGTAGTTATCTCACAATAGATATTTAAAAATATGGAGGGAATGGATAAATCAATACATAGTATTAAATAAAAATCATTGGGGCTGGGGTTGTGGCTCAGTGGCAGAGTGCTCACCTCCCATGTGCGCGGCCTGGGTTCAATCCTCAGCACCACGTAAACATAAATGCATTGCATTGTGTACAACTAAAGTAAATAAATAAATATTTTTAAAAAATCATTGTGGTCATGAAATGGCTAAATATCAAAATGTCAGCATGCCAAAATCATGAAACCAATTTAATCATGTGACAATCTCTAAGGTCTTTAATAACGTAAACATTGCTCTTTTTACCCAATGTAGTACTATTTACTGACTTTGTTTCCCCTGCCCATTAGTTGCTACAAGGAAAAGGTTTAAGTATCTCAATAAAAATGTGGGTTTCTCTATGTGTCTTTAAAGTTTTATCAGTTTAGGTGTTATATATTTAAAATCTCTAAGTTCACTGCATAAAATTTAGGGTTGTGACATCTTTCTGATGTATTTACATCTGTGGAAATATAATGAAAGTTTTGTTACATCTATATTCCTGGCTTAAAGTTGTTTTGGACAAAACACATTTTTTCCTAATACAAATGTCATCCCACATTCCCTTAGTGTTTGTATGGCATGTCTATTTCTATTCTTTTACTTTTTTACCTCTCAGTTTCTTTACTTTTAAAGTGGGTATTTAAAGGACATATAGTGACTGATGATTTTCCACCCATTTTTGAATTATTCTTTTCAATGATGTTGTTTAGACTATTTAGACTTAGTATAAATACTGGTCTCATTGATTTGTCATCATTCTATTTGTTTCCAGTTTGTCTCATTTTTTTATTTGATCCTTTTTCTAATTCTTCCATATTTTTAGGGGAATAATTGATCTACCTCCCATTTTAAATCTCTGCCCTTATTAACTACACCATTTTTAATTTTTTTAAAATATTTTTAAGGTATTCACACTTCCTGTATCAGTGAGAACCATGTCACCTTATGATTTTTCTCCCTCCTGTCATCCCCACTATTGTTTCACAGGTTTTACTTTTACATATAGAATTAGCTTCACAATATATTGTTACACTTTCACCTTGAGGCAGTCATTTTTTAAAAGAAACAAAAGCTAAGAGAAAGATTTTATTAATCTGATCATGTCTGTGTTTCTTCATTACATTGCTTAGATTTAGGTTACTCTTGATATTGTCTTTTGGCTATTGCACTCCCATTATTGTTTAGGTCTATTTTCAATATTTTCTCTCAGCTTTGCAAATACTTTAACGTTTTCCTAATTTAAAAAAACAAAAATCTTTTCTAGATACAGGTTTCTAAGATGACTTTTTTTTTTTTTTTTTTTTTTTTTTTGCCCCTAGTACTTCAATAACACCACTCCTTTGTTTGCTGGCTTGTCTAGTTCCTGATAAGAATTTCCCTTTTACTTGCATCTTTGTTTTGCATACATGTATCAACTCTGCCAACACCCCACACCCCCCCCCCCCCAGCCTGGCTACATTATTGCTTGCATTATTACTGTTTTCTTTGTTTCTCTGTTTTTATTTTCCTTCTGTGTAGTTGAACTTCTTGGATCTGCACATTGTTATCTTTCCTTAAAATTAGACACATTTTGGTCATTATCTCTTCCAATATTTTCTTTCTCTTCATTTTTTTCAAACTTCAACTCTGTGTACTTATACCATTAGTATCTATATGGTTGTCCCTAGGTTTCAAATCCTCTATTCTATTTAGCATGGATTTTTTCATCCTATTTTTCCTCTATATTTCAACTAAGATAATTTCTATTATTAAATAATGTGTAAATTGAAAAAGGTTCAAAGCCTTTACTATGTGGGGTCTGTTAAGGCTCATCAAAGTGATTCTTCATACTTAACATTCTGATTTTAATTTTATTATTTCCTCTTTTTATTTGTTCTCTTTCTCTGTTAATATGCTAATACATATTACCCATTTTTCTAAATATATGTTACCCACATTTTCAAGTAAATTTGTTAAAGTGTTATATAGTACATATTTTATTTATTTATTTCAGTACTGGGAATTAAACTCAGGGCCTTATGCATGGTAGGCACGCACTATACCTCTGAGCCACATCCCAGCCCTTATAGCACCTATTTTAAAGTATCTAAGAGTTTTATTATCTAGACAAATTATGGTTTTGTTTTTGTTGATAGATCTATCTCACATATGGCATTGCTATTGTTGATTTTCTGTTGTTGTTGTTTTTTAAGTATTTTTTGTGGTGTACAAGCCTCTGCATATAAAATATAGAAACTAGGGTAAATAGTATTTTCCACATAAATGAGTCTAAAATAAATTCAGGCTCTTACGATGTATTGTTGAGTCAATAATTGATATGTGCTTGAGCCTTTGTTATATCCATAGTTATATTCAATTTACCATACATTTCAATTCTTTTACCAGAAAGTTGTTGTAATATTGACCTAACTGAAAGTACTATGTTCCTCCCCAAATTTTCTTAGTGTTATTACTTTAACGAGTACTTGTAGACTCTGCACGTGTGTAATGCAGAAAAGTTGTTGTTCCTTTTCTTCTATTTAGCCATTCAGTTGGTGATACATTTCTATTTTTTTTTTTTTTTTTTTTTTTTTTTTTATTCTGTGCTTTCCTTGAAGTATACAGGAAGGAGGTGGACTCCCTGCTATTTCTGCTTCCATCCCAGGCAGAACTTCTGTGCCTGAGCCTGAGCACAGGGCCTTTCTAGATTCACAGCCCTGTTTTTACGTAGTAAAGAAATGCTTTTTATTTATGTTTGTTTGCTTGTTTAATCAAAAGTTGATCTTGGGAAAGTGTTTCTTTTCTCTCCCCTACTATAATATTTCTGGTTTCTATCAGTGTGTGTTCGTTGTGACAGGTTCCTGTCCCTCTTCCAGGACAGACAAATTTTGCTGGATCCATCCCTTGTTGACAGTTACCTTTGCCTGTGACCATGGCCTGAGGGTACCTGTGCTCTTTGCAGATGGATGACCTTACCCAAAAGGCAATGGATCTTGACTATGCCCTGGGAGACAGGAGAATTTCCTATCTCTTTATGAGTGGCTTTATATTTTTGCTCCATAATTCAAAAAGTTGTGGAAAATGGTTATTGTTCTTGTTTTCCTTTGTCAAAAGCAGATATCCCTCCAGAATACTAACATGGTCTCATGGTTGTGGAAAATAGCTCATGAATAAATATGGATTTCCATTGTGAATTAAGGATGTTAGGGGTTCTAAGTTGCCATACCAACCTATGCTTGGGTGTTTAAGAAATGCTTAGAATTGTAGTTGATTTTTCCTAAGTGCTTTTCATTTACTGCCTCTTTTGCTCACAGTTTATCAAAAGACAAAAAAGTTTATGTATCGCTGTCTCTCACAGAGTTAGCACACATTGGCACTCTGTTCACCTAGTTGTGTAATCTCAACCTTTTGACAGCTTTTATAGATTTCCCAGTTATGGTAATTGCTACAAAAAAAGTGATGTTTTGTGACTTTCTACAAACTACATGGAAGAAAAGTCTCTCTTTGTCTATCTCCAAGGTTACCTATATCATTCCAGGTTTCCACATATGTATAAATCTGTACTTGGAAAATATATAATTTTTCTATACTCATCACACTATTTTAATTACTTCTTGTCAAAATTCTGTCTTTACTATTAGATTTATCACTACATACATATTAGGATGGCTGAAATCCAGAACACAAATGTCACTAAATTTTGCTGAAGATATACATTAACAGAAATTCTCATTTGTCACCAGTTGGGATCAAAATGGTACTGCCAGTTTGGAAGACAACTCTATAAATATTTAATTACTTTATTATCTATCAATTTTACTTTTTGATATTTACCCAAATTAGTTGAAAACCTATTTCTGTACAAATAATAGGACATGAATATTTATGACAGCTTTATACAAACTTTCCTAAATTGGAAAGAAAGAGCATATCATTTAGTGAATTGATAAATAAATAAACTGTGTACATCATACAATGGAAAATTATTCAATGATAAAAAGAAATGAATAGTCATCACATAGAAACTTCAATATTACTAGGTAAAAGAAGCCAATATGAAAAGACTTCATACCATATGATTCTAATTCTAAGATATTCTGTAAAAGGGAAATCTATGGGTAGTAGTTGACAGAGGCTTTGGGCAGGTGGAAAGAGGTAGAGAGGCAGAAAGAGGTAGAAGGATGAAAAAGGGAGTGTTCAGTGCAGTAAGACTATTCTATAAAATATTGTAAATGGTGCATACATATTATTCTGCATTGGCTAAAATGCATACAATATACAACAAAAAGAATAAGCCTTAATGGAAACCAAGAACTTAACAAGAATTGTTTGATACTGGCTCACCAAATGTAATAAATATACTAGACCAAAGACAGATGTTAATGATTGGAGAAATTGTGGTGGAGGTGGGCTGAGTGGAATATAGAATGTTCAGTGTTTTCTGTTAATTTCTCTTTAAATCCAAAACTGTTCTAAAACATAATAGAGTAATAAGATACTATAGCATGGAAATAAATATCATCAAACTTCTCAGATATGCAAAAATTCGTGTTTTCAAATTTTCTATTACTATTTTTTCTCTTTTAATAAATCTTTACCCTATGACATAAGTTGTAAGAAATGTTAATTTCTAATTACTGGATTTTGATCCTGCTCAGTTTAAACATTTTGTTTTAAAATACTCATGTTTCCTTTAGGTAAATCCACAGCCCTTCTGTTTCCCTACCTTTAATCCCCCTGTTCCTAATCCAGTTTATGCCATCTAGGTTTTGGGGAGGGTTTGTAGGTGGATTATATCACAAAGAAGAGGATAAAGCAAAGTCATGAGTTTCTGGAATATTTTTTATATCACCTTTGCTTCTCATTATCCTCTGATTCAGATTTTCCAATACGATGACACTTAAAATTGTGCATTAGAACAAGTGATCATTTTGTGTGATTGACACTTGTATACTGGAGAGGTCAGGCATATTCTTCACAAGGTTTGCATGCTAATTAGGGATTACTGGGTGTAATATATAAAATGTATTCTTCCATTACTCAAATATGTCATTCTTTCTGATAACTGCAGTATTGCTTTTAAGTACTTATTTTCACAATAAATTTCAAGCCTCTCTAGAGGATTATTCTTCACCAATTCACTTATTTAGTCATTAAATTAACATTTATACTTAGCAATGTATGCTGTCAAAGTAGGTTCTTAGCAGATATGTTGTAACTTAAAGGATGCACTTTGAGCTAATTGATGGTAATTGTGTTCAATAATGGAATCTTCATAGGCACTATTTCAAGGACCCTCTAAATAAGATATGACAAATAGCCTTCATTTCCATTGAATCATTATAATCACTTGTTCCTGCATACTATAACTGCCAGAACAATTCCTGGAATTTGTTCTAAAACATTTAAACAAGATATCCTCTTATAAAGAAACAACCTTTTCTTATATCTGTACTGTTAAACAAGATATCCTCTTATAAAGAAACAACCTTTTCTTATATCTGTACTGCAAATCTTATATTTGATAATAAATTATTGAGTCAATTCACCATATTGACATTTTTCTTTCATATTATATTATCACTAAACATAAACAGAAAATAATATAAAATTAAATTTTATGATTTCTTCTTGAAAATAGATTTTAGAGGGATAGGTTGTATTTTAAAGAATCTTCACTATGTTGTATATATTATCAACACAAAAGTGGGAAATAATATGTGATACTAAAAATAATTTGAGTACAAAATTGATTTCTCTTACCATTTTACACTGGAAAAATTAATTTTCCATAGAATGAAGTACTAATTATATGGCCCAAGTGTTTTTTATTCTTTGTCCATTTGTCAAACAACCTTATAAGAACAGCAATTGCTCTGAGAAAAACATGCTGTTACTTGAAACTATGAGGATAAACATATGAAGAAATAAAGAATCCAATGAGCACCGAGGTAAAACACCTTCTAGTGGAAAAGCCATTTTGGAGATGGATCTTTGTACAAAGTTACTCCAGTTTATGACAAGTGAATCACAACTGCTCAAATGAGCCCTTTTTAAATTCATGGCGTGAAAGTTTATGGGAAAAAAAAAAAAAAGGGTTGTTTTAGTTCAGTAGGTTGGAGGTAATTTATTGTGCAACAATAGAGAGATAAAGCAGAATATAGAATTATGATTAGAACACTTCTGTGTGGCCTGGTGTGGTGGCACACACTTGTAATTCTAGTGACTTGGGAGACTGAGGCAGAAGGATTGCAAGTTAAAAGCCAGCCTTGTAACTAAGCAAGGCCCTAAGCAACTTAGCAAAACTTTGTCTCAAGATAAAAGCATAAAAAAGATCTGTGTGTGGCTCAGTGGTTAAGCACCTCAGGTTCAATCCCTGGTACAAAAAAAACAAAACAAAATCACTACTATATGAAAATAGATCACCCTGAGGTGACAGTTAATAAATGTTTGAAGAACCTTACAGAGGCAACAGAGGAAGCCTTGAAGGACAACGAGAAAATCATGTGTCTAGTTAAGATAAAATGCATATTTATATGATGCCATTCCATAAGATAAGACTTTATCTGTGGTAACACAAAAGGTAGAATATTTTATGATTTCATTAATCTACATAAAAGAATCCCATGGAAGAATGTTGATGGTACAAACCACCTTATTCAAGAAGTGTCACATAAACTAGAAAACAGAGATGAGTTTGAAAAATAACTTGTAATTCTTTAAGCAAAATTTAGGAAAAATATTTAAGGGAAGAAAGTATTAAATTTAAAAGTAAAAGTCTATCTAACCCCCATTTTCTCCAGGCTACTTTTTTTAGAATAAGAAATTAACTAAAGACAGAGATCAAACCAGACATTTGAAACTTGGTCTTTGGTTAAAGATGACAGGCCTGTGGCCATAAGATTTTTATTATGGTTCCAGAAATATTTAAATTCATTAAATTCAGGCCTGGTAATGCTTCCAAATATATATACATGCACACACATATATGTATATAAATTCATAAATAATTTATAATTATTTATATTCATGTATATATTTATATATTTATATTGTACTGGGGTTTGAATACAGGAGTGTTATACCATATATTTTCAGGGTTTATTTATTTATTTATTTTTAAGACAGGGTTTTTCTAAGTTGCTGAAAGTCTCACTAAGTTGCCCAAGTTTGTCTTCAAATTGTGATCCTCCTTCCTCAACCTCCTAAGTCACTGGGATTATAGATTTGAACCATTGCACCAAGGGCTTCCAAGTCATAATTACTCTATACTAAATTAGAAGGCTTTTAAAATTGCTAAGGACTTTGTATCCAAGGAGAATTTCAGGTAGTTCATTATAGAGATAAACCATTTTAGAAAAAATTTTAAACAGTTCAAGAAATAAAATCAAGAATTAATAAATGGGATGGATTGAAACAAAAAAGCTTCTTCTCATCAAAGGAAACAATTGATAATGTGAAGAGAGAGCCCACAGAGTGGGAGAACATCTTTACTACACACACACATCAAATAGAGCACTAATTTACAGGATATATAAAGAACTCAAAAAACATAACATTAAAAAAAATAGGCTAGTCAATAAATGGGCTAAGGAACTTGACAGACACTTCTCAGAAGAAGATATGCAATCAATCAACTAATATATGAAGAAATGTTCAACATCTCTAACAATTAGAGAAATACAAATCAAAACTACTCTAAGATTTCATCTCACTCCAGTCAGAATGGCAATTATCAATAATACAAGCAATAATAATGTTGGTGAGGATGTGGGGAAAAGGTACACTCATACATTGCTGGTGGGACCATAAATTGGTGTAACCACTATGGAAAGCAGTATGGAGATTCCTTAGAAAACTTGTAAAGGAACCACCATTTGACCCAGGTATCCTACTTCTTGGTCTATACCAAAAGGACTTAAAAACAGCATACACTAATGACACAGCCACATCAGTCTTTATAGCAGCTCAATTCACAATAGCTAAACTGTGCAATCAACCTAGCTGCCCTTCAACAGATGAATGGATAAAGAAACTGTGGTATATATACACAATGGAATATTACTAAACATTAAAAGAGAATAAAATTATGTCATTTGTAGGATGGAGTTGGAGAATATCATGCTAAATGAAGTAAGCCAATCCCCAAAAAACAAGGCCTAAATGTTCTCTGATAAATTCATTCTGATCCATAATGGGTGGGGGAGCATGGGTAGAATGGAGGAAGTTTGATTGGGGAAAGGGAGGGGGTGAAAGGAGGGGATTTGGGGGCAGCACAGATGATGGAAAGAGATGAACATCATTACCCTAGGTACATGTATGACTTCACATATGGTGCAACTCTACATCGTGTCAACCAGAGAAATGAAAAGTGCTCCATTTGTGTACAACGAATCAAAATACATTCTACTTTCATGTAAAACTAATTAGAGCCGGGCGCGGTGGCGCACGCCTGTAATCCCAGCACTTTGGGAGACTGAGGCAGGAGGATCGCGAGTTCAAAGCCAGCCTCAGCAATGGCGAGGCACTTAGCAACTCAGTGAGACCCTGTCTCTAAATAAAATACAAAAAAGGGCTGGGGATGTGACCCAGTGGTCGAGTGCCCCTGAGTTCAATCCCCGGTAACCACAAAAAATAAAAATAAAAAAAAAAAAAAAAATAAAACTAATTAGAGCAAAATTTTTTAAAAAAAATTTATTTATTTGCTTTAGTTGTACACAATGCCTTTATTTTTACATGGTGCTGAGGATCGAACCCGGGCCGTGCACACGCTAGGCAAGCGCTCTACCACTGAGCCACAACCCCAGCCCAGAACAAATATTTTTTAAATGGAAAATTTTAAAATTTATTTATTTGGTGTCTAGAAGAATAAATTATTCAATAATCTACTAGAAACTCAAGACATTTTAATAGAGTTTCATAGCTGGGAAGATTAAAAATTTTTTATAGACATTATAAAACAACCAAAAAGTCTGTAGACTGTCAAATTTCTATAGACATAAATCCTACTGGGAAACCTACTTAGCTGCAAATTATCAGTCATTTCTTAAGAAAATAAAAGAAGGCTGTCAGAGTTTATGGTGGAGGAGTCATCAAACTGGCCAGTGATACGTCTACCTTGTTACATATTTTTCTTGAGCATATGACTCAAGAGTGGATTCTGCATTACTGCATTGTGGAAAGTTAAATAAAAATTAAGAGAAAATAAAATTTCATGGAGTGTAAAATTATATGAAATTTTAGTGACCACAAATAAAATTTTATTGAAACATAGCCACCCTCTTTGTTTGCATTTGCTTATGATTCCTGTAGTTTTACAATGACAAAATTGGTTAATTATGAGAGACAATGCATACCTGCCAACCTAAAATTGTCTGCTTCCTAAAATCTGAGTGGACCCAGTGATTACTTTATTCATTAAAATACAGAAAAATATATTACTACATCAGATTCTACTTTAACTGTCTTTGGATTACCCCTTAAAATAGCTATTTTCTGGAAGCCATTTCAATATGTGAAAAGCTGCTATTCTAAGACAACCATCTTATAAGTATTCCAAGCAGGGTGAGTACTGAGACCAATGAACATGAATCTCTTAATAGGCCGCCTTGGAAGTGAATATTTCAACTATGGTCAGCTGCATTGATGGCACATGGTTTGGGGATTAATTCTTCAACCAAGCCCTTCCCAGATTTCTGAACTACAAAATCATGAAAGGAATGAAGTATTTAAAGTATTATGTTCTCTGTTTGTTTGTGATTCTGTAATGATAAACAGTGATAGTGTCTACTACTCATGAATCTTAGTTCTGTTCACAAATCAAAGATGTATTCAAAGCCAGCCTGGACAATTTAGTGAGGCCCTAAGCAACTAAGTGAGACCCTAAATAAAATATGAAAAGGTCTGGGAATGTGGTTCAGTGGTTAAGTGCCTCTGGGTTTAATCTTCATTATGAATAACAAACAAACAAAAAATACCCCCCTAAAACAAATTAAAGATGCAAAATTGAATATCAAAATATTTCTTTTGATATAGAATAGATCAACTGGAATTTGAAACCAGGTCTGACTTTGAACTTTGTGATCTTCTCATGGTAACTGAATACTAACAGGTTATATATAAAAGCCTGGGAATGACAGGAACACCCAAGGATCCTTTATTGTAAGAGCCCTAATAAGGAGATAGCTAAGATGGCGGCTAGCTGAGAGCCACAAGAGGTGTTTCAGTATTTTCACCCGATATTCATGCATTTATTTAAGAATCTTTCTATGCCCAGGAACACTATGTGACACACCTGTAAGTTTGAGCTGTTGACACATGTATACTTGTTAAGGCAAAAAGTATTTAACTGGGTGAGCTTGGCTAGAGAGTGTGGTTGGAGTTGGAGAGGTTGTTGGAGCCGGAGAGAGAAGTTAGAAGAAGCAAGAATAAAAAGCCTATTCATTTTCCAGTCTGCTTCTGAATTCTTTCCCGCGGTATCATTGCTGCAGGCGGCAATAACTGCAGGCAGCAACACTTTATGATTTTCAATTAGTCAGGTTAGGGAAACTATCAGCCTGCTTTTCTCATAACTTCATTTGTTTTAGGTTGGACTGAAAAAGTCATAATATCATCCCTGTAGAATAATGTAGTAATGGAGGTTGGTCATACTGAAATAAACACAAACAGATATATAATTAAAATTATATCCAATCACCAATCACCAATGAATCTATATTTATTTAGCACTTGCTCTATGCCAACTTTTTTCTTCAAAAATTGAGCATAAATCCTTTGGGTAAAGACCAAGGAGTGGGATAACTGGGCAAATGAAATGTCATGTTTTTCAGTCCATAATTTGTTTTATTAATTTACAAAACAAATACATGTAAGAAATATAAACTGATTAAATCAGTTGTAAGGAATGTATAGAGATGATTTAGTCTGTTAAAATTTTGTTTAGGGAAGTAATTCCTGAGCAAGTAAATGAAAGATAAGTAGGAATAAACCAGAGTAGGAAAACCCTAAGGTGCCAAGGGCTAAAGGTTTTTCCCAGGATGAAACTTTCAGTGCTAAAGCAGGGAAAGTATCAGGAAAACAAGGGCAAACTGTCTACTCAAGAAAAAACTACATATAAACAGAGAGAGATATGTCCCCATAAAGTGTCACATTAACAGCCTTGAGGTTGGAAGGGAAAAAGACACAGTCTAGGAAGAGACTGTTAAAATCGTTTTCTGCAAATAATTGACCAATGATGTTAAAATTGTTTATTTAATAATCCTTTGTGCTTCCTGATTTGAAATGTTAAAAATAGTATATGTATTAATCTGGTACTGCCTAGGAATTATTCAGGTTAGGGATAAATCTATTTATTTATAGATTCTTTATTATAGATTCTTGAGTCAGTATTATGTATTTTAAATATTGATGATATAAGTAAAACAGTATGTCCCAACTTATTTTACTCAAGTAAAAATGTAAAATTGATTAAACATTATAATTCTTATTTCAGAATATTGTTAGGGTTTCCTCACATTGGAGACAATGGTGTTACAATAATTTGTACAGTAACTTATCCATAATTTCTATAGTTTGTTTTACTTACTTTTAAAAAAAATCATAAGATGACAAAAATAATAATATATAAACCCCTTATTTCTTTCTTTCCTTCTTCTTCTTTTTTTTTTTTTTTTTTTTTTTTTTTTTTTTTTTTTTTTGGTACCAGGGATTGAACTCTCAGGGGTACTCAACCACTGGGCCACATACCCAGCCCTTTTTTGTATTTTTACTTACAGACAGGGCCTCACTGAGTTGCTAAGTGCCTTGCCATTGCTGAATTGCTGAGGTTGGCTTTGATCTCGTAATCCTCCTGTCTCAGCCTCCCAAGTGCTGGGATTACAGGCATTCGCCACCACCCCCAGCAAAGCCCTTGTTTCTGATATATGAATATGAAAACATAGGGCCATTTAAAAGGTATTTGTTTTAGTGAAATGTGAGGGAAAAGATGAATTCTCTAGGAAAGACTGCAATCATTATAAAGAAGGAATAATATTTCTGCCAAGAACATTTGCTAATTTGTAGTATTCTTTGAACACTAACATTTCTGATGATCCTTCCTAAAAATCCAAGCTTGAACTCAAATTTTAGGGTTTATCATTGATTAATCATAGGTTACCTATCTCATATATTATATGTTGTGTGTGAGCCTTAGTGATGAATTTTTTTCTGAAATTGCATGAATTTTCATTAAAAACAAAGAGATTATTCACAAGATGTATGTAGATTGTTAGTCTGAGCATATAGAGTTCAGTCTTTCTTGAGACTGCATAGCCATTATCTCAGTTGTGCAGATCAAAAAAGACATTCTGGCTTATAAATCTTTTCATTGCTTTGCTTTCCTATGGTTCTTTCCAGGTGTATGTTTCATAATATTGCCTTTTTGACATCCAATTTTTACCTTTAAGATGCTTTACAAAATAAATGTGATTGTGAAATTGTTAAATTTTTCAAGAATGTTTCAAATATGAGTTCTGCATATTTCACACAACAGTTTCTCTACTGAAAGGAAAAATAATAAATTTGGGGGAAAAGAGAGGAAATCCAGCAACAATAGACATTCACCCTTCAAATACCTTTTATGAAATTCATTGCACCTTCTAGTCATACTTTAAATTGGCTGATACTTGATTTAGCTTTAGTCGTGGTTGAAACTTCACATACTCTTGTAAGAATGCACTTTATTGTATTACTTGATCTTTTCTTCCTGCTTAGGACACATTCTTTCCTGATTTGAAGAGGGAAATTCTTAGCTACTTGGAGATCATGAAGCTGGTCATTATATCAAGTGAAGACCTTAAGAGCTGCTGGGTAAGTGATTCCCTGGTGTTAGGAGACACTTTAGAGCACTGTCAGAAACAAAGCACTTTGTAATGATTTGTTTAATAATTGTTATTGTTCTTGAGTGTTTGACATTTGACAAGCATTTCTTTCTGTAAAATTACTAAGAAAATACTTAAAAAGGACAATGTATGTTTTTGTTTGCAACAATTGTATTCTTTGGAAATATTCAGATATTTTATAATTTCTAAAAATGTAATTTATTTATTATAAATATCTTATTACTTATCTTCAGCTGAATATTGTGTTTTCCCAAATAGTGTATCAAATAAAGCACTCAATGCATAAAGACATTATTTTGAGTAGTTTTTACTTCTCTATTAAAATAGTATACTTTTTAGAGCAGTATAAAGTTTAAGGCAAAATCAAAGATGCAGAGATTTCCCATGTATCTACTTCTCCCACACATACATATTTTTGCCTATTATAAATATTGTTCAACAGAATGGTACATTTGTTACTACTCCACCACAGTTTTCTATCATGATGTTCATCACATCATGAGCCCAGAACAATGAAACTGGCTATCTATGGACTGAGACCTCTGAAACTGTGAGCCCCCACATAAGCTTTTCCTCCTCTAATTGTTCCTGTTAAGTCTTTAAATGGCAGCAACATAAAAGCTGGCTAAAACAATGACATTCCTGGGGGGAAAAAATCTATGGAGACAGTAAAACTATCTGTGGTTGTCAAGATTGGCAAGGACGAAAGATGAGTAGGCAGAGTACAGATGATATTTAGGACTGTAAAAATACTTTGATGCTATCATGGTGAATATATGTCATTATACACTTATTCAAAACCACAGAGCATACATTGCAATCTGAGCCCAGAATGTGGCACCAGGAAGCAGAGAGAAACTCTCTTCACATTGACAAAATATATACCCCCGAGGCATGTCCCCAACTACCCACCTCCTCCAACCATAACATATCTGCCCACAATCACCACCCAAATAATCCCTCTCAGGGGATTAATGAGCAAGTTAGGTTAAGACTCTCATAAACTTTAAGACCTATAAACTTTGCTGCATTGTCTCACACATGAGCTTTCAGGGAGATACCTCATATCTAAACCATAACATCATAGAGTTGGAAACATACAGTAAATAACATTTTCTGGTTGCTTTTGTATATTTAGCAATGTATATTGAAATTTCTTCCATGTCTTTTCACTGTTTGATAGGTATTTAATGTAAGTGCTGAATAATACTACATAGTTATAATACAATTTATCTATCATTCTGAAGGAGCCTATAATCAAGGAGATAGCTAAAGATTGCGGTTAGCTGAGAGCCATAAAAGATGTTCTAGTTTCCACCTGATAGTAATACATTATCCAAAGAATCTTTGTATGCCCGTGAACACTGCGTGACGCACCTGTAAGCTCGAGCTGTAAGCACGTGTCCTTGTTAAAGCCATATGTATATAACTGGGTGAGTTTAGTTAGTGAGTGTGGGAAGAAGAAGAAGGTGGTGGTTGGAGTTAGAGCATTTGGAGTGATTGCTGGAGCCGGAGAGAGAAGAAGAATAAAAGACCTTTTTTCATTTTCATCCTGCCTCCGAATTTTCCTGCGGCGTTCGTTGCTCCAAGGCGGTTTTCCGCTTCAGGCAGCAACAAGTGGTGGCCTGTACGGGGAATTCGGCGGCAAGGTAAGAAAAAAGAAAATTTAAAAATATGGGAGCGAATATAACAAAAAGTTGGTTTATAAAAGCCACGAATGAAATTTTTGATAGCGAGAACTCAGAGGATAGTGAGAAAAGTGAACAAGAAAGCATATCCTCTGACTCAGTTGAGACCAGTAAGGAGAGCAGTAATATAAATTCAAAAGTAAGAACTGCAAAAGCCATCAGAAGCTTAATAAAATTAGCTGAGGAGTATGTACTCTCCTTAGAAGCTGAAACTCAGGATACTAGTGAAAGTGATAATAGTAACAAGGAGCCAAACCATGAGAGTACGGTCTCCTCCACTGAGCCAGTTAGGAATTATGAAGCTAGTAGTGAGGAGGAATCAAAAAGCGATTCAGGGAGCACAGTCTCCAATAAAAAGAACAAAAAGAAATTAAAAAAGAGAAAAGACCGTCAAATAGAGGCACCACTAGTGCCCTCTGCTCCTTCATGGATAGAATACCTAACAGAAACAATAAGGAGTATTGATCAGAATGTACGTGCCCTTGAGGTAGAAATTGGCAGCCTTTCTGAGCGCTTATACGCTCTCGAACAACATAGACCGCAGGAGCACCTAGAACTGCCAGTATTTCAAAATGAACAGGGACAAAGATATCACGAGTCCCTAGACTTTAAAACAATAAAGAATTTTAAAGAGGCGGTAATGACCTATGGGCCTCAAGCTCCGTTCACATTAAGTATGATAGAGTCACTTAACACCCTAACCTTAGCCCCCTCAGATTGGAAAAGTCTATGCAGAGCGGTACTAAGTGGGGGACAATACCTAATCTGGAAAACTCAATTCCAGGAACTTTGTTCAGAAATAGCAAAGAGAAATGCTGCAGCAGGTTTCCCTCAACGCAATATAGATATGCTCACAGGGGAGGGTCAGTTCGCCGAACTACAAAATCAGCTACAATACGATCCAGGTGTGTATGCCCAGATACACACTGCAGCTGTGAAAGCCTGGAAGACAATCTCAGGCACAGGGGATCTGCAAGGCAGCCTATCAAAAGTTATACAAGGGCCTAACGAACCTTACGCTGATTTTGTAGATAGACTCTTAAAAACAACATCTAGAGTTTTTGGCGAAGTCGAGCAAGCTATGCCTCTAGTTATCCAATTAGCGTACGAGAATGCTAATAAATATTGCCAGGATGCAATAAGGCCGTGGAGAAGTAAAAAAGACTTATCAATTTATATCAGACTGTGCAAAGACATTAACGAGGCTGTTATCACAGGCAACGTAATTGCTGCAGTGATGAAAAATTCCTCCCCTCAAAATTCCCAAAGGTTTCAACCTAGAACAGGATATTCCAGACAAAAGTATTATAATCAACCAAGATATGCTAAGCAATATCCCCCAAGGGTAATAAGATCAAATTCATACCGCGCTCCAGGCCGATGCCCCAGGTGCAAAAAGGGTATACATTGGGCCAATCAATGCCATTCCAGATATGATATATATGGAAATGATTTATCAAGGATTTCAAAAAATGGGGCACGGGGCCCAATGCCCCGGGGCCCACAAATGTACGAGGCACTAGAGGAGGAATGCGCACTAGAGGAGGAATGCCCTCAGATCCAAATGATTCCTCGTCACAATCCCTCCTACCCATTAACGCCCTTATCAGAGGGACAAGAGGAAGTGCAGGATTAGATCTCTGTTCTACTGCCCGGATGGTCCTGACACCTGAAATGGGGGTTCAGCTGATTCCTACGGGAATCAGGGGTCCTCTCCCTTCAGGAACTGTGGGACTAATCCTTGGGCGTAGTTCCAAGAGTTTATTAGGCTTTAATGTTATACCAGGGGTTATTGATTCAGATTATAATGGAGAGATTAAAATAATGCTAAGTACACACAGGGGCATCATCTCCGTAAATCAAGGAGACAGAATCGCACAGCTGCTCCTCATTCCCAGTCTCCATAGTTCTTTTAAAAGCATGCCACAAAATATAAATAGCAGAGCATTCGGTTCCACTGGTTCAGGACCTATGGCTTTCTGGGTTCAGGATTGTTCACGGAGGCCGATGTGCAAATTAAAAATTCAAGGTATAGAGATGGAGGGGCTGATTGATACAGGAGCTGACTCTTCCATCATAAATCTACAACAATGGCCTAAGCACTGGCCTCTGCAGAAAGCCTCAACCAGTTTAAGAGGCTTGGGATATAGTAATACCCCAGCACAAAGTGCTGTAATCTTAAATTGGCAAGACAATGAAGGCCATACAGGAACATTCCAACCTTATGTTTTAAACAGCTTGCCAGTTACCCTATGGGGAAGAGATATCTTACATCAAATGGGGCTACACCTAGCAACCAAGCCTGCAGGTGTTAAGAATAAAAATCCTAATCATAATAAAAAAGGCAAACGACATTTTTTCTAGGGGCCACTGAGAAAAGAATTTTAAAAATACCATGGCTCTCTAATAAGCCAGTTTGGGTCCCTCAGTGGCCCCTATCCAAAGAAAAATTGCAAGCGGCCCATCAATTAATTAAAGAACAATTAGAAGCAGGACACATAGAGCCTTCCACCTCTCCCTGGAATTCTCCCATATTTGTAATTAAGAAAAAATCGGGAAAATGGAGACTATTACAAGACCTAAGACAAATTAATAAAACAATGCAAATTATGGGACCTACCCAACCTGGACTTCCTAATCCTGTAGCTATTCCAAAAAACTATTACCTTATAACTCTTGATATAAAGGACTGTTTCTTTTCCATTCCCCTACATCCTCTGGATGCCCCCAGATTTGCTTTTTCAATTCCTTCTATCAATAATAATGGCCCTGATAAAAGATATCAATGGAAAGTATTGCCACAGGGAATGGCAAATAGCCCTACAATGTGCCAACTATATGTGGACAGAGCTATACAGCCCATTAAAAACAAATATCAAGACCTCATGTGTCTACACTACATGGACGATGTTTTATTAGCTCACCCTAATCAAAAAATCTTATTTAATATATTTAGTGAAATAACAAAAAATTTTAAAAAATATGGATTATATATAGCAGAAGAAAAAGTTCAAAGCAGATCACCTATACTATATTTAGGCTTTAAAATCATGGATACTTTTGTTAAACCCCAAAAAATTCTAATAAGTAAAGAACATTTGACCACCCTCAATGATTTCCAAAAATTATTGGGAGACATTAATTGGCTTCGCCCTACACTAAGCCTCACTACTGGACAATTAAAACCTTTATTTGACATCCTTCGCGGGAACCCTGATCCATCCTCACCGCGAACATTAACTCCTGAGGCCAGGAGAGCTCTAAAATTAGTAGAACAGGCCATTGAAAGATCCCATTGCGATAGATTTGATTTTGCACAACCACTAATATTGATTATTATTCCTTCACAATATACACCAACAGGAGTATTTTGGCAACAGGGACCTATATTATGGATACATTTGCCTGTCTCTCCTAAAAGTACAATTGAGTCTTATACCTCCATGGTGGCTAAACTTATTCTTCAAGGACTTAAAACCTCTACTAAAATATTTGGAATTCATCCTGCTACTATTATTACTCCTTATTCATCGTCACAGGTTGAATATTTGTGCTTCAATGATAATGATTGGGCTATAGCTAGATGCTCTACTTCTGCAAATTTTGACAATCATATTCCTAAATCTCCTATACTGTCCTTTTGTATCAATCATCCTATCATATTCCCACAGGTAATAAAAACTCAACCCATTCCTAAAGCATTTAATGTATTTACAGATGGATCCTCTAACGGTACTGCTGCAGTAGTCACTCAAAATGAAAAAAATGATTCATATCACTAATCAAAAATCAGCTCAATTAGTGGAACTCGAAGCTATAATAATAGCTCTGGAAAATTTTAAAGAACAGCCTATGAATATTTTTTCAGACAGCCACTATATTGTACATGCTGTCCCTAAATTGGAGCTAGCAGGTCCAATAGCACCACATACTCCAGCTTTTAAATTGTTTTCTCAAATCCAAAATCTCCTATGGCAACGAAAAGAACCTTTATTTATAGGTCACATAAGAGCTCACACTAATCTGCCTGGTCCTCTCCATGAAGGTAATCAAAAAGCTGATGCCCTCACTAAAACAATATTTATATTTACTACAGTACAACAAGCTACTTTATTTCATTCCCAGTTCCACGTTAACAGCACTACCTTAAGACAAAAATTTAAAATCACAAAAGAACAAGCTCGTAGAATTGTAAAAGAATGTCCATCTTGTGTAACACTTTTGCCCAATCCACATTATGGGGTTAACCCACGAGGTTTGATTCCCAATCATTTGTGGCAGATGGATGTCACACATGAGCCAAGTTTTGGAAAATTACGATTTATTCATGTCACCATAGATACATGCTCAGGCATGATTTTTGCTTCTTTACATTCTGGAGAAAAAGTTAAAGATACTATATCTCATTGTCTGCAAGCTTTTGCTGCATTGGGCATCCCCAAAATGCTTAAAACAGATAATGGCCCTGCATATACATCCACATCCTTCAAACAATTTTGTACAAAGTTCAATATTATCCACAAAACAGGTATTGCTTATAATCCCCAGGGACAAGGAATAATTGAAAGAGCAAATCGGACACTTAAAAATATGTTACTAAAGCAAAAAGATGGAAACTGGAAAAATCCTAAGGACAGATTGGCAGTTGCCCTGTTTACCCTAAATTTCTTAACTTTAGATTCTAATGGACATTCGGCTGGAGATAGACACTGGAACCCACACCAACAACATAAACCTTTGGTTTACTGGAAGGATGTTCTCTCAGGTACATGGAAGGGTCCAGACCCAGTATTAATTTGGGGGAGAGGATCTGTTTGTGTTTTTCCAAAGCATGAATCCTCTCCAATATGGATACCATCTAGATTGATAAAGCAGGTACAAAGTCAAAAGGATCAAGACGAAGTTATTGAGGAGTCTAGATTGAATAAACAAGTACAAAATCAAGAGGACCAAAATGAAGGTATGGAGTGATTCCCTTAAGAGTCCTCCATTAAATTTACAACTTAAATTTCATCTTCCCGGCCGGGACAAGAAGATCTCTCTTCAGTGTATACACAATTGTATTTTTTTCTTTTATATATGTCTTTATGTCTGTGTATTTGTCTAAATTTCATGTTAATGTGATGTCACAAATATATGTTTATATGTGCGTCTGTCTAGTGTGACGTCACAAATAATTAAGCGCTTAAAAAAAAATAGGTAGATAGATATAGATCCAAATAACGTTAATTCATTTAAACTTAGAATATTCTAATTAGATAATCAATAGATAGATAGATAGATAAATAGATATTCATATAAGTTCAGAATATTTTAATTAGATAATCAATTATAATGATAATCAATTTTGATTTATAGTTGTCTCCGGGACTTCTCTTCAGCTGTGAATATGTTTAATGTTGTATAACCTGATATTTTGGTGTTCTGACAGAGGATCGTTTATTTGTTATTAACTTCATTTGTTTAATAGCTGATTAATTTGAATTATTTCAACAGGTATAGGATTGCTGTGTATATAGAGACTTGAGGATTCCAGCTAACAAATTATTTTTCCAAAGTGCCTTTAGCTTTTCTTTATCTTTAATGCAGTAAACACCCTCAGTTTCTCTTTGATTATTTCTGAATGTGATATTTTGCCAGCTTATGTTTGTGGGAGCTTAAGCAGCAATGTGTGTGAGCAGAGATCAACTTTTATTTTCTACTCTAATAATTCTTTTTTTAGTTTGACAGCTCACCTTTTGATCTCAGTGCTGGAATAGCACTGCCTTTCCCTTAATAATGGATGCTTGAGTTTTTAGGTAGCGGGCCCTGAAGATTTGCCGGTGGAAATGTCTAGACATAAAAAAGACGGTTGATGCTACAACTGCAGGGACCGCGGTCGCTGCAAGCATCCCTGCTGCTCAAGCATCAAACAACCTAACCAGCAGTGTGGCCTCTGCTCTGCATGCATGGGGCCTCCTGAATCTATGTGTTATAACTTATGGACATTTTGATTTTCCATTATTTTGGGACATTACGGGACAATGCCTTGCGGGTATTTGTCTAAGAGAACTCAGTGCGTTACTTGATGAAACTAAGGGCAGCTGATTGGCTTAAAGAATTTGATATGCTATGGAAACTTGGCTCGTCAGCCTTAAAGCCGCAGCATCTCCTGAAAATTGGACGGCTGTTAGTCAACACACAGTTGATCCTGAAGGGCTCTATTGGATGGCTGGTTAGCCTTTGACGGGTAAGATCCCCAGAAGGGGACAACCTAAGACACGGCACAGTCGCACGGGACAGTCTAATGTGGCCGGCATGTCAACCTAAGCCAGGAGTCAGGACAGCCTAGACTCCCATGACGGGTAAGAATGTCGGTTGCACATGGACGTCCTAGAACATCCCCTCTTTTAAAACTAAAAGGGGGAAATGAAGGAGCCTATAATCAAGGAGATAGCTAAAGATTGCGGTTAGCTGAGAGCCATAAAAGATGTTCTAGTTTCCACCTGATAGTAATACATTATCCAAAGAATCTTTGTATGCCCGTGAACACTGCGTGACACACCTGTAAGCTCGAGCTGTAAGCACGTGTCCTTGTTAAAGCCATATGTATATAACTGGGTGAGTTTAGTTAGTGAGTGTGGGAAGAAGAAGAAGGTGGTGGTTGGAGTTAGAGCATTTGGAGTGATTGCTGGAGCCGGAGAGAGAAGAAGAATAAAAGACCTTTTTTCATTTTCATCCTGCCTCCGAATTTTCCTGTGGCGTTCGTTGCTCCAAGGCGGTTTCCGCTTCAGGCAGCAACATCATTCACTTACTGGAGGGCATCTAGGTTATTCCCAAGTTTTAGGAATCATGAATGACGCTGCTGTAACCTTGATGTGCAGGGATTTTGTAGACATAACTCTTTAATTTCTTTGGGTGAATACCAAGGACTATAATTACTAGACCTTGAAGGTGAAAAAACATGTCATTTCTCAAGAGTTGCAGAAAACAAATTTGACAAAATCCACTATTTGTAACAAAATCTCATCAAACTTTGAAGAGAATGTTCTTAATTTTACATAAAGAATCTATCTACACCTATATTCATACTCAATGCTACAATATGAAAAACTCTTATTAAGAGAAAAGTCAGGATGTATACCCTCATTATTTTTACTAAACATGATGCTGTATATTTTAGCTATTAAAATAAGGCAAGAAAAATAAATAAAAAATCATTATTATTAGAAAAAGAAAAAATAAATTGTATTTTTTAAAATATGTCAAAATGTTAATATAGATAATCTTTAAAAAGCAAAAAAAAAAGCAAATATTACAAATAACAGGAACATTTAGCAAAGTTTCAGTATCCAATATGAAGATAATAAAGTTGAATTTTTAAATATACCAGCAGCAAACAATAGGAATGCTAAATTTTAAAATTAATTTAAAATAGCATCAAAGTATAGCATATAAGGAATAAATTAAGGAAAAATATGAAAAACATCTAACATGGAAACAGTAAGTAATCCATTCTCTAATCTTAAAATATGTAGGTTGACCCAGATACTATAATATGAATTTAATGAGTTCTTCACTTCATCAACCTGGAGCTGAATTTACCTTTTTCATATTTTACTAATTAGAAGTAGAACTGAATTTTTGAAAACATACATAATTTTAAGCTCAATTTGTTTAAATTTAGTAAAATATCCAAAACCAAACATAAAATGATAAAATTATTCTATCATTGCAATAGTCTTCAAGCCATGATGACTTGATGTGTTGTCATTATGTAAAAACTATGAAAGTACTGATGTGGAAGCATTGGAGAAACTTCAAAGGTGACATTTGTAGCTGTCAGTTACTAACACAGTGCACTGTGAAGAACTAATTTGTCTCTTGAAATGCTGTTAAGACAACAACAGAATTTTCAAAATTTCTGGTTTATCAGAAAATGTAAAATTAAGCTAAAAATATGTTCATGACAATCAGTCTGCTTTCTTTGAAAAATGTTACTTTAATTATAGTGTCAGTAATGAAAAAAATGACAAAAGTTGCAACTGGAAATAAATAATAGTCTGAATTAAATGTGGAAGAAAGAATATCATTTTGACATGTTTATCATAGCATGAAACAGCATTAAAAACACTGCAGATTCTTACATTTGAGACTCAACAATAGAGGCAGACAATTTGATGAAAATATCTAATGTGATAATTAGATGAAGCTAATATATTCAATGCAAAACCAAAATTGCATAATGCTAGGTATTAAATAAAAATGCAAATATTTAAACCAAATTGTTGCACATAAACCATAATAGTATTTTTATGGAAGCTTCATTAAGAGGTACATGTATTGATTTAATAAATTTTACAGGATTTGGAAGATTACAAAATTTATGATTTTCATCTTTGTAACACTCTTAGTGCCCAGGAGAATGATTATATTTTTTTTAACTACATATAATACTACATTATTTTATAGGCAATAAATCTACATATGTACATAGACTTACCGGGTATATGTAGAAGTTGGATGTTTTTCAAAATAAAGACACTGTATTTACTTGAAAATTGCTTTATTTGTAGAAAAAGGTGACATATTTACAGTAATAATTTCAAGCTCATTTTCTTCATTTGCATCCCTCTGCCATTAAAATATCTAGCTTTAATTAGAAGTATCATATGTGAAATAAAGAGAAAAAGATTTATCTCTGCAAGCCAGGCGGAGGGAGATAGGACAGAGTATTGGAAAACTTCACTTAACAGATTAAACTGCTAAAATTAACCAAGTTAACTTAACCAAGTTTCTAGCTTTTGATATGGATGGACTAAGATGGAAAGAGCATTGCTACTGCCCTCTCAACAATAGCAACCCCAGGGACAATGTACACATCCACAAATTTTTTTCTGAATCCATCAATGAGTATACAGAGCAGCTAAATAACCTGAAGTCAAAGGCAAACTCAAACGCCTTTGCAAAGAAATAAATATGGGCACTCATTTACCTGGGCCATATGCAGTCAGAAATCGATAAGGAGAATTCAGCTAACATTATTAACCCATTCAAAAAGACTGAGTATGGGTTGTGAGAGATTATGCAATCTCTGTGGTCATGGCCATTAAGGGAACATGATACCTACACTCAAAGTAGAAAATCTTAGTGCAAATGTCTCACCAGGGAAAGTGGCAAAGAGTATATTTCAAAGCTTGATTGATTGTTCTGTTGATAGTTTAAATTTAAAAAGATGATGACTATTTTTAAAAGTTTATTGTATCAGTAGTTATTACTTTGAAAATAGTACAGATGTTTGAGAGAATATATTCATTCAAAAAAATAAAAAGAAATCATGTCATTAACAAAACAGTTATAAGATATCATTTTGTTTCACTATTTACTTACTCTTTGGTGTGAACAAATAGGTAAGCAAATTCATGTACATTCATGAACTTACATTCATGTAGAAATGACACATATGTTAATTCCAACCAAAGTTTGCATACTGATAAAAGAGTACAACAACAAAAAAAAAAAAAAACAATGAAAGCATTCTATGAGACTCAATTGGCTATATGAAATAACAAAGAACATTATATAATTTATCATAAATTATTTGTATAGGTATCTGGTATATCAATAAAATATAAAGTTCTATATAGGAAACATGCATATATTTATTGGGGATGTATCTGGGGCTCTTAATCCTTTGCAAGTAATAGTATTGGATATATACTATAATTTACCTACCCCTTCAGTTGTCAATAAACATTTGAGTTGTTAAAATTCTTTTGCTATTTTCAGAGATGAAAAAAAATATTTTACATGTCCCTATTGTTAAACTTCTCTGTAAACATCAAAATAATAAATATTTCAGTTTTGCCAGACTGCTGCAAAGGAAATACCACAAACTGAGTCGGTCAAACACCTAAATTTGTTGTTTCATAGTTATGCAGTCTAGAAGTACAATTTTAAGTTGTGGGAAAGCTTGGTTCCTTCTGAGGGCTACGAGGAAAGCATTTAATTCAGATCTTTCTCTGCAGCCTGAAACTACCTGTGTTCTACCAGGGTCTCTTCACATTTTCTTCCCTTTATCTTTGTCTGTGTCCAACACTTCCTTCCTCTAATGATGTCAGTAAATTCAGTCTACTATAACAAAGTTCCATAGACTGAGTGAATGTCAAATGACAGAAATGCATTTTTTGTAGTTGTGAAGACTGGAAATTTAAGACCAGGATGGATGGAGTCTAGTGAAGGACCTCTTCTGATTGCTGATATTTTGTATTCTCACATAGTGGAAAGCAAAGAAAGATAAATTTATTCATGCTCTTTTTTTTTTTTTTTTTTTTTTTTAATACGGAACTAACCCTATTCATGAGTGCTTAACCATCATGATCTAATTACATTCCAAAGGCCCACCTCCCAATACCAGCGTGTTGGAGATTAGATTTCAATATACAAAACTGAGGGGGATACAAACATTCCATCCATGACACCACAGAGTTGTCATATATCACAAGGGAGAAGAAAGTCTTTATCAAAGCCACAGAAGGTTTCATATTTTGAAATTTAGTAGTTCATAGTATTTTCATCAAATGTTATCTCCTATGATTCCAATCTCCTTTAAATAATAAATCTTGAATATTTTAGAGGCCAGATGATTAATTTGTACTCAATTATTACTGATTTATAAAACAGAAGAAGACAAATTATTCCAATACTAGATGTATTGTAGAATAAAGGTTAACCTGAGTCAGTGGACATGTTTGTGGAAAAATATTCAGAGAAACCAAAAATAATATGATCCTTCATTTTAATAAGACCACAAGTAGAAACTAAAATTTCTTCTTTTGTTAACTTTATTTTTACTTTATAAATAATAATGTTCTATTACATTACTAATTAATAATCTTATTTATAGTAGTGCAACAGTAAAAATCTGCTGAAAGTGAGCAATGGTACCAAGCATAAGGATCATTTATGAATGAAAATAATATTGATTGATTGAACTTTGGAGAGATTAAAATAATGGATGTAATGCAAAAACATTGTGGATTACCAATGGTTCATTCTGTCCTATTAGTGGTTTCTTACACAAGGCTTAAAATACATTTATTTGATTTTGTGAAGCAACAGTAGTTGCCATCTTAGTTATTTATGCGTGTAAAGTTTAAAGCTGAATCTGCTATCTTTAAATTCTCACTACAAAATGGAAGGAAGGTGTTAATGCAGATGGCCTCCAAATTATTCTTTTTGCTTATGTAATTAATTACTGTCTTAACTTGGGGGGAAATCTTCAAAGGAAAGAAAAAAAGGGTGATTTCATAGTCTAATTTTCTTGTAAACTACCTCTAAGTAAATTTTTAAAATGATATTTTTTTAAGAGAAAAAGAACTTGCCATGGCTTTTTGGAGAATTTTATATAAGCCATCTCAAAGAGTTTATCCAACAAAATCTGAAGACACTGTATACATTAATAATTCCCTTATTATAATTCTTTTGGGGAGGTATACCGGGGATTGAACTCAGGGGCACTCAACCACTGAACCAAATCCCCCACCCTATTTTGTATTTTATTTAGAGACAGGGTCTCACTGAGTTGCTTAGCATCTCACATTTCCTGAGGCTGGCTTTGATCACGCCACCCCCTTGCCTCAGCCTCCAGAGCTGCTTGGATTACAGGCATGAGTCATGGCACCCAGTATCTTAATAGAAGTTTTTGGGGTTACCAAAAAACCCCACCATTTTCAATATTTTGCTAGAAAGATTCACAGAACTCCCTGAAAGCTGTTATATTTATTTATTTATTTACAGTGTCTTACAAGAAGTAGAGACAGATTAAAACATGCCACAGGAAGAGACAACAGAGGGCAAAATCCAGAAGATTTTTAAGAATGAGCTTCTACTTGTCTTCTCCTTGTTAGTCATAGTCAGTTTTCACTCCTCTTGTGACCTTAAAGTGCGACAATTTGTAGAGAGTTATCAACTAGGGAGGTTCAATGAAGCCTTTAGCTTTCATAAGTATCCTTAGGGCTCACTCAGGTACCTCTTTGTGGTTGACCTCCAGACTTCAGTCTTTCCAGAAGTCAGGTAATACCTTTAGTCAATTCCTCCAAAAATCAGAAATGATTTTTGGAGGAATTGAAATGAAAATTACACTGTTACCACATAGCTTCAATTTTCAGGTAAACGAGGAACCCTGAGAGATATACTGGGAATCTAGAGATCTCTCCCCAAAAGGAAATAGCAAATGCCAGGCCTGTTTTGGAGTCAGATTAATTCTTGACTATCCAGTTCTATTCCTTTGGAATAAGAAAATAAAGCTGTATGAATTCAAAAGTTTTCTATGGTGTATACTAGTACCAGCAACCTCATTTAAAACCTTGGCACTTATTTTTGGCTTCAAGTGCATATCATACAAGGAAATGAACCTCAATGAATGCTTTCTCTGATTTTTTTGATTGCCTATATCCTTGAAATCATTAATATGTTTAATGTTGGGTAAAAATATCTAACTCATTTATTTTTCCTTTATGTTTTGGGTTGTTTTATGGTAATCTTTATTTCAGTTTTTTTGATTTATTGGTTTTTTTTAGTCATATATGATAGTAAAATTTATTTGACATAATTATGAACACATGGAATATATCTAGTTCTAATTCAGTCACTAGCACCTCTCCTTTCTTTCCCCTCCTTTCACCCTCTCTTACCTTCCCTCTACTGATCTTTCTGCATACTCTGAATTTTATAGTTATGTACTCTCTCCTGCTATTCAAAAATAAACCTATAAAGACAAATAGATGTCAATTCAGAAAGAGTAAAAGTGATCTGTACAGCACTCAACATGATAAGAGCAAACACATTTGATATTTAAGACATAACTGAGACAGTCGGTACTTTTTAGATAGATTTGACTCTATCAAAATTTTAAATTTCTCGAAGACAAAAGATGCCAGTCAATTAAATGACAAACTTTACAATGTAGAAAATGTTTGCAGAACACATAATGAAGTACTGTATGCAAAAAGAATGGTAAGAAAAAGATGAAATACTTTTAAGAAAGAAAGATAGAAAGAAAAGGGGCAAAGGACATGGTTAAGCAATCCAGAAGAGGAATTATAAAAGGAGAGCAAACACACAAAGACTTCAGCTATGCTGGAAATAAAAACACAAACTAACACAAGATACATTTTTTTTCACCCATCAGATTGGTTAAAATGTAAAACTTGGAGATGTTCTGGCAGGAGACTAAATTAGAAAGTCACTTTGGAAAACATTTTCGCAGTGTCTATTAGAATTTAAATTGTGTCTACCTATGACCCATCAATTCTAAGTATCTGTCCCTGAGAAATACACATCCATGAGTGAAGGGACCTATATAAGGATGCGTTTACCGATCTGTCTTAATGGAAGAATATTGGAAGCATTTTAATAGTCAATCAATAGGCAGCAACCAAATAAAGCATGGCATAGTCAGTTACATTGCCAGCGGCCAGCTGAAGGGAGTACTGGAGCACTGGAGGGAGCCCATCTGTGGGAGTCCACACCAGGTGAGTCCCATGGAGTGAGCAGAGCTCAGGAGCAGCACTCTGGCGTGTTCCCCTCCCATCTAGGCCAACAAACAACAGAACAGAAGAGGTGTTTCAAGGGGCACCTGAAAACACTGCTGACAGCTACCCCCTACTAACTGGGACAAGGGCCTGTGGCAGAGGAGGGGAGGCCTGTAGAGACTTCTTTATCTGTAATGGCCGATTTTATTTAGAAGAAAATGTATTCATGTATTACTTCTTGTATAATTAATATTTAATTCAAAACTTCAACAAAAAAGAAGAAAGAAAGAAGGAAGGAAAGAAAGAAAGAAAGAAAGAAAAAAGAAAAAAAATGGGGGAATCTACTTTTTTCCTTCTCATGCAACTCACTTGAGCCACACTAGATGCCTTGCAGCTTCTAGAACACTTATATTTCTTTTGTATTGAAGTCTCTTTGCACTTACCACTGTCTTCTTCTGGAACCCTAGTTCTCTGATTCTTTCACTCATAGCTTGCTTTTTCATATTTCCAATTCTTTGCTCAAAAGTTTGATTCTTCTTATGGACTCTCTGAACATTCCACTTCTGGACTCCATGATTTCACTGTTTTATGTTTCTCAAAAAAATTATGAGTGTGGGGAAAATTTGAGAAAGAGATATGATTAAGCCAAAGAAAGACAATTCAATAAAATTCAAAGCCTCCTGCTTTGTTGATAAATCAAGAATGCACAATATTGCCAGCAGCTGAATTCTGTGGACGAAAGTTAGGTATATATATTTTTTCATTTTAGTTGCCTTTATATAATTTTCAATTTTTTAGTGATAGGTAGGTGTTGCACTTGAAATAATACATCACCAAAAAATAAACTATATTACTGCAAATTTTTCTTGACTTTTTTCTGCAAGTCTATTTTTTATACTTTTTACAAAACAAATATATCAGAGCTATTTTCAATGATTTTCAAATGTTTGGACTTTTCTCATTGCATCATTTCCAAATACACAAACTGCAAGGTTTCTTCTAACTTGTCAGATGTTGGAACCCCTTTTCTATATTGCAAAATGCTGATAAGAAAACATCAAGAGCAGCCGTCTATCATTCTGTATAACCTAGAAGGCATAAAATCCAGATGATTAGAGAATATGTGGGACCATTACCTTGTATATTCATTATATCCTTTAAAATTATTCTTTTCTCAAAATTGTATTTAATTTTACATCATTAATTTTGGTGGGGTGACACTGTTAATTACAGGTAAATAAAAGAAAGAAAATTATTTTTATTTGCCAGTTAGAAAATAAAATAATTACTATAATATCAATATAAATGTGAGGTTTCTTTAACATTATATAGGGAATGAACTATAGTAGATTTGAGATTTCAAGTATCTCTTAATTGACTGAAAAGCATGTGCATAGACACATATGTCTCTCTCTACACGTATATATATATATATATATATATATATACATATAATACAGATTATATATTTCAGTATGTTTATATTTGCATATATTACCAAGATATATATTATATATAATATATAAACTTATATGGGTATGTGAATATTTGTGTATGTGTATCCTATTCAGAACTTGAAGAGCTATTTAGAGATATTAGCATTCAAAAAGCAAATTGATGTATTTTTTAAAATCTCTGTCCATGCGTTCCCTTCACCCTTCAAAAGAACCAGTATTTGTGAAATCCTTTATTTACATTAGTAAGTGGATAGGTAGAAATGCATGTAGGCAGGTAGGTAGATAGATAGATGGTAATAAATAGACTATTTCAAACAAATATATAACATGTCATATATATATATACATACATAATTTCTGGATATTTACTCACATATTATATATTTTTAATATTTATTTATTTGATTTAGTTGTACACAATGTCGTGCTGAGGATCGAACCCGGGCCACACACGTGCGAGGCGAGCGCTCTGCTGCTGAGCCACAACCCCAGCCCCACATATTATATTTCTAAATTGTTTTATTGGTCCATATTTACACCCTGGAATTTATTTGATTAGCACCATTTTCAAATACATATTAAATTACTAAAAATGGTAAAGAACATATTTAAATATTGTTCCTTACTCAGTGAAATGGAGAAAATTATTTTTCTGTTTAGCCACATTAATAATTATAGAATCCCATATTTGTGCTTCATTTCCATTTATTTTTAAGATGTTCTGAATTCTTTCTTAGAAAGTAGCACGGTTAATCTTTCATGAGCTCTGGTCCAGTCAGTAGTTCTTTTCCATAAACTGCCAATACTCAGAAGATAACATTTGTTAAGCTGTAATCAATGCACCACCACAATATTAATCTACATTAACTTATAGCTGTAAGTTAATACAGTTAAATTTGGTAATTAAGGTTAGTTTACGCTATTTCAAAGAAACAAAAAACTACTTTTCTCTTTTCATAACTGATTATTTCAATCCAAGTCAGGTAACAGTAAAATTAGGCAATTAACCATTATTGTACATATGCCCTGATAGACATTTGAAGTCATAATGCCATACAAGGAACTCTGAGAGAAAAGGAGAAGCACCAGAAAAGAAGAGGAGGAAAAGGAGGAGGGGGAAAAAAAGAAGAAACAGGAATACAGAGGAATTAAGGAAGAGTAAGGGAAAGAAGAGGGGAATGAGAAAGGAGGAGGAACACAAGGAGGAGGGGAAAAAGAGATAACACAACTATACCTAAGAAACTTAAAGAAGGGTGGAATTCAAAATAATTTTCCTTGGTTCATGTAATTGAGCATGTGATGGGTTTCCAATTTTACATAACCTTTCTTTGGCTGTTCTAGTCTCATTGTTCTCCACTTGGCTTTCTAGGATATAGATGTGTGCAAACAACATAAACAGTTTTGCCACTAATTTCCCAGTTTGTTCTTTCAATGTAAAACTCCTAAAAAAGATCAGAGGAAGGTATAAAGGAAAGTTAACATATATATTTCCCTAAAAAGAATCATATGGTGTGGCCTACGGCCACAACTCTTGAGCTTATCATTTGACTCTCATATTAGTTATGCTTCCTCTTTTTTGCAGGAACCATGCATTCCCTATCTTCTTGAGTTTTATGGTAAGAATGTTCAGCATTTAGTAACCCAAGGTATTACCTTATCTTGTTGTTATACTTTATATATGAGGTGTCCTCCAAAGTGTCATGTTTAAGCCAATGGAAGAAATTTCAGAGGTGAAATGATTATATTATAAATTGTTTAACATAATCAAGGGGCTAATCTAATGATGGATTAATTGGCAGTAACTGTAGGCAGGTAGGTTGTGACTGGGAGTGTGCCTTTGGGTTCACATTTTGTCTCTGGTGAGTGCAGCTCTCTGTTGGCTTCCTGGGTGGCCACTTCCTGAGTTACTTTTCTCTGCCACTCCCTGCCACCATGATGTTCTGCCTAACCTTGGGCCCAGATGTATGGAGTGCACCAACTATGAACTGAATATCATAAACCATGAGCCAAAATAACCTTTTTCTCCTTTAATTGTTCTCATAGCACCTTTGTTCAAGTTATGGAAAGCTGACTAAAACACTTGTGGTTCCCCTTCATACACTTAAACTTTTGTAACTTGTCACATTATTAACCATCTCTTGAATTCTCTTGAGTATGCCATCTGTTTCCTATTTGGACTTATATAATTCTAGGAAATAAACAAAATAAGCATCAATAGAACTCTCTTTCTGTGCCTGGACTTTATATGTTTTTTCCTCAAGAACATCTGTTTAATTCATATTACCTTTTTCTCTATTCTTCAGATTTGACTTTTTGACATGTGAGTAAATGTGATCACCTTTATATATATAAAATCCGGCCTTCAGAGATGGGACCTGGCTCACAAAGTAGCACTGAGATAAACAGGGTTTTGTCAGTTGACTTTTTCAACTAGTACTCATCTGTACCTTAGGGCCAGTATCTAAACAGTTAATAGAAAAATTGTCACATTTTCCAACAGAATATTCTTAGCAGATTTGCTCAAAGAGACATATATGTATATGAAAACATCCAAATCCTTTTTCTAGTATTTGGAGTCAGTCCAAGTTTAACTGTCAAGTTTCCTGTTATGCTTCTGTATTTTATGTATAATTTGGCTTTATCAAAGATATATAATAATGCATGCTATCTCTACTCTATTATGGGGTTAAAAAGAAGAATTTGGTGAGCCATGACTCGTAGGCTACTAGGATTCCTTTATTGGTTATACAGTTGATGCCCCTTTAACTTAGGAAGACCTGCATCAATTCAATACATAGGAGTATCTTCTTATACATTTAAAATACATAGTAGGATTATGGTCCTTTTTTTTTTTTTCATTTTAACTACACACCATTAAAAAGTATATGAGTCCTTCTCAATGTCAAAGGCATTTCTATGGAACACAAATTCTGAAAATGTCCATGAGAGATAATAATTAAGAGGACCTAACAGAATCAAGTAATTCCAGGAGATACTGAGTAATATAAACCAGAGTGATTAACAATATTCACTCAGGGTTCAGAAAAGTACTATTTTAAAGGAACCGGAACATCTATTTTAACCCAGACTTATCTGATATTTTTTATGTAAAATCTAACATCTACATTATTTTTCCAGGGAACTTTTTTTTTTTTTTTTTTTTTGGTGGTACTGGGGATTGAACTCAGGGGTACTCAACCACTGGGCCACATCCCCAGCCCTTTTTTGTGTTTTTATTAGAGACAGGGTCTCACTGAGTTGCTAAGTGCCTCGCCATTGCTGAGGCTGGCTTTGAACTCCCGATCCTCCTGCTTCAGCCTCCCAAGTGCTGGGATTACAGGCGTGCTCCACCGCGCCCAGCTCCAAGGAACATATTTTGAGTATAATTGACTTGTGGAGGTAATAGTGGCTCTAATTGGCAACATTTCGTGGTCCCTGTTAAAATGTTTTATTCATCTCTCACAATGAGACTTCTTTCTAAAGGGCAAGGAGTTTATGATCCTTCTCTGATATCATCCTCTAAATCTTTTATTTAAAAAAAATGTCAAGAAAAGATAATAACTAAATTAGTCCCACTGCTAAAACTTCAAAGAAATATTAAGTTTCCTTTGGGATTGTTGGGACTCATGTCTGCCAAGGGGAAGGACTTTGGCTGCTTACCACGTCCTATGGAGGACAGGGGCTAAGCAAAGGGGTGTGGCTATGACATAGCGTGAGAGTCCAAACCGCCCTGCTGGCTGATTGGTTAGTTCTAAGCCTATATAAATTCAGCACCTTGCCAATAAAGTTGAGTTTTTGGCTTCTTGCTCTCTCTACAAAAAACTCCCTGGGTGTGGCGTGGTATCCATCTAGCAGGCGGGTGGGAGACACTCAGCTATTTTTGTCTGCTAAGCCCATCTTCACCCGGTAAGTTACATTCTTTCTGCAGGCAGAAAGAAACCCCTTTTAGGGCCCAAAAAGGGGGGTAGCTTTAGACCGCGGCCCCATTAATAACTCAACAGTCCCGGCATGGGATAATTAGGACATTCTGGAATCAGAGGAGTAGCAGTTCTGTGATTCCAAGGAATGCTGTACTCCATCTATGTCAAGAGAGGAGGAGATTGATAAGAAAGTTATATAAAATAAAGTAACTTACCTAAGATCTTAAAACAATGACCTTCACCTTTCTATTGCACCCCCTTCTTGGAAATGGGGTATATAATAAGCACAATAGTCACTTTCCAGTATAGTTTTTCTCAATTTGAGGCCAAATCTCCCTGTGTGCATCTCCTAGAATGTTCCTAAGTATTGAACCAGAGGACAGGAGTGAAAAATGCATGTATTTCGAAAAAGTCACCCAGTGTAATTCATTCAACTTTTCTCTGAATGTATCCATGGAAACTACGATATAGACAGATCAGGAGCCATGTAACTGGCATGCAACTTCAGCTATTAATTCAGTCAATGTTTTTCTTTCCTCCTGCATAAGCCAAGACACAGTTATATTCTAGGAAGTGCTTATCCTCTTCATTATATTCCTGTAACTACCATTATCATTTGCATATCTTTTAAAGAAAGCCTATTTGTTTCCATAAAATTCTGTTAGATGAGAGTCTATATATTATTAGGAAAATTATGCATGCCAAAAGTTTTTCTGTAATCCTGTCTCTTCAAGAGAAGCAATGTGTTATTAATTTTTAGAGCAGAAAATCCTACAGCTCTCTGATTTCTCTGAATACACTGACAACTTCCAAAAAGAATCAGTTTACTTTATTGAATATTTGAAGTATAATACACATGTCAAAAGGACACACATAATAAGTGTATATTGAATACTTTTGTAATCAGCAAATAAATTATTAATAAATATTTCAGCACCTTGCCAGTCTTTTTAAATATACACTTCCAGATATTCTCCATAAAACACTGACCACTAGGCTAACTTTTAAAACCCCAGATTAATTTTTTGAACTTTGTGTGAGTGTAATTTTACTTCTAATTGTAGTTTTTTAGTGTTATATTTCTGAAAGATATGTGTATAGGATTGTGAAATTAAGAGTAAAATTTTACTGCTTAAGTTGGGCACAGTTTATTTATTTAACTTTATTCTTCTATTGATGTACATTAGTATTTTTAAATTTAGTTTTTTTGCAAATAATGCTGGAATAATCATAATTATACATTTATTTTCATGAACATATCAATGTTCTTCTGTGGGTATACTCCTAGAAGTGAAATCACCAGTTTATAGGATATTCCACATTATTGAACACTGACAGTTGATATCCTCAGCAACTTTAGAATTTCCTTCTTTTATTTTTTTCATTTTAGCCAGCTTATTGGGCTTACAACAGTATCTTACTTTGGTTTTAAGTTGGTATCCTAGTTTAGTTTTAAATTTAAAGCTAATTTTCAATTTAAACTATAAAATTACTTTAAAGTAAATTTAAAGTTAAATTTAGGGGAGGACACAAATGGAATCAGCTTCTTTACATACATATATAAACACCAAAAATCTAAAAGTTCTCACTTGAGAAGTAGCTTTAAATGATATATACCATAATTTTAAATTGGATAGATCTGTTTTCATATTTAAATGTAGTTCTTCTCATATTTTAGATATGAATATAAGTGTGCAAACATATGCATACACATACACATACATGTGGATATATATATATGTATATATATATATATATATATATATATATATGCCCAGATTTATACATATACACATACGACACTCTGTGGATTGCCTTTTTATTCTGTAAATGGTATGCTTAGGTGAATTTTTCCTCTTTAATAGTAATATGATGTTTTCCTGGGGTTTCTTCTGAAAACAAAGTGTGTGTATGTGGAATTAATTTTTGTATAGGACATGAGTTATCTTTATCTATCTGCCCATTATCAGTCCAATTGACTTTATCCAATCTTTATTGAAAGCATCACTCTCCACACCTTACAATATCATCTTAACAAAAATGATATGATCCAAAAAGTGTGGCTCTATTGCGGGAGTCCATATGGTCTTATCCTTCTAGTGGTCTATCCTTTTATTAATACCTGACCTAATTTCTACAGTTTTATAATGGGTTCCGATATCTACCCAATTTGTCTTCAAAACTTCTTTGACTATTCCATATTTTGTTTTCTGTACAGATTTTAGCACCAGTCTTCAATTTCCATAAAAACTAAAAGAGTTGAATATTTTTTTGGAATTTTCTTGTCTTTATAAATGAATTTTAAGAACATTAACTTCTTTATACTATTAATTCCCCTAGGCTTCAAATATATATTTTCATTTATTAAATAATGTTTTATTTTATATTAATGGGTTTTGTATTTTTCAAAAGAATGTACCACCCATCTTTTGTTAGATTTATTCTTTGGTATTTCTTGTTTTCCAATACTATATTGAATTATATATTTTTCTTTTAGTTTCTATTTATTGCTGATATAGAGAAATAGAATCTATTTTTCATAGTGTCTTTATATCAAATGAGTTTGTTAAAGATATTTATTAATTCTGATAATTTTAATGTAGATAATTTTGGTATTTCTCATAAAAACTAGTGCCTCTGATTTATGTGTTATGCTTACATACCTTTCTTATAACGTCTAGATTTAATTTCACTGTATTTTATTTCAGTCTTTTCCTTGTGGCCTCATCTAGGTCTCTTTCTATATAATGCTGAATGGAAGCAGGGATAGTAGGCACCTTTTCTTTTTCTCAGTGACAGAGGGAAAACTAGCAATATTTTCATTGCCTTGTTCTAAGTTTTCATAGTTTCTTGTTTCTTTATTTTTTGTTATAATTAACATATATTATACAAATTAATGGGAATCACCCTGATATTTCCATACATCTATAACTAGTGCATTAATCTTATCTAGCATTAATTCCTATCTAGATCTCTTTTCCCCTTTGTCTCCTCTAACCCCAGCACCCTATTCAACTCCTCCTAATCTTTCTTCTTTCTTTTAGTTTCAGTAGCCTTTTTTTTTTTTCAATTTTGACATGTGACAGAGAACATGCTATACTTGTATTTCAGTGTCCTCTTTATTTTTCTTAATATGATGTACTTCAGTTCCATTCATTTTCCAGGTTCTTGTTTTTGATACTCAGTGTCAGCAAATGAAGTTCCCTTCTCTTTGTAGCTTTCTATTGGTTCCTTTTCATCATTGCATGTATAATTTTTTCTAATTTGCTTTTTCACTGACTTTAGTCATTGTATTATTTTTTAAATCTGTATATTTATCTGCTTCACTGCCTCTTATTTTCTTCAATTTCCACAGTTGTAAGTGATTTTAAGCCTTTAGGTGATTCCCAGAAATATGTAATGCCCCAGGGAAACATCCGCTGAAAATATAAAGATTTACCTCCAAAATTCTTTTTCTCTCTGCAATTAGCATTTGTCACCCCTTATTATTATTTACACAATTTTTTTCTACTTTTGAATATTCTATTTAAAAATATGTACAAATTTTTTAGCTGTTCTCAGGGGAATTTAAGACTGTTTTGAATGACAAGTTTTAGCCTTTTGCAAACTCTAAATCTGACAGAGAAATACAAGTGCCAATTTATTTATTTTAAACACATACATGATTTTTAAAAATATACAGATCAATAGTTAGGCTTACATGTTTCCTTTGAGAACTGGGAAAGACTATTATGCAGATAACTAAAAATAAGGACAATAGCTACCTTTAAAGATATTACATATAACATACACATATACATTCTCTCAACAATTTGACTGTCTGGAATTTGTATGCTTGTTTTCAAAAGAGGGAAATGATGTACATAGAAAATCTGACTTGTACAATGTTAAAAACAGTAGCAACAGTGGGATCTGGCTCCCATATCACTTTGTGAAAACCACAAAAAGATTGTGTAATTGGACATTCTGATATTTTGTGTGTACAAAGGTACACAAGACAAAATTTCAAATGGTATAAATTTAAATCAGGATTATTCTATTGAGATTAGTTTATGTGATATAATTGATATTAGTATGTGCACAGTAAATATTCAGATATTCACACTATAAATGTTTCCTGTTTTCTATAGGTTCATTATGCTAAAAAATTATCACTACAAATTATCAGGTCACATAAATAAAAATACATTCAATCCCATAATGATTATAATATTTTATGACTTATTAAATTATAAAAATAGATTATCATGATATAAATGGCAACAATTCTCATATTTTGTGATAGATACAGAAATGAACATTACACATCGAATTAAAAATAATTTTTATCAAATAATATTATTTTCCCATTCTCTAAATTGTGCAATTTTTAAATGCTTTCCTGATTTTACAAGTGGGGAATCTAAGGTTTACAATGGTGACATAGTATGCTTGTATTCAGAGAAGTGCCAGTGAAATACTAAATTTTATCACTAAAAGGACAATTCTCTTCTTCAATTTGATTCAGTGTCACTTAAGAGTCCAGTGTCACTCTTAACTTATCCCATTTACTCATATACCACATTCAGACTATCTGCAAATCTGTTTAACTACATATTTAAAAAACAGACCAAATCCAGGTAAACTTTAAACCCTAAGGCTACACTCTGAGGCCACCATCTTCTTTTACCTGGAATAAACCAATAATATCCTAAATGAATTACGTATGTCTAAAGTTACCCAAACCTCAAGTCAAACTGATGTAGGTCTACAGAGTTAGACAATTCAGAAAGAAAAGAAAATTATTTTACACAATATCCTTCAATAAAGCTGGGTGTGGTGGTGCATACCTGTAATCCCAGTGACTTGTGAAGCTGATATAAGAGGTTTGCAAGTTCAAGGCCAGGCTCAGCAAACTAGCAAGGACTCAAGCAACTTAGTGAGACCCTGTCTCAAAATAAAAAGGGCTGGGGATGTGGCTCAATGCTTAAGTGCTCCTGGGTTTAAAACCTGGCTAAGAAAAAAAAAAGAAAGAAAGAAAGAAAGAGAAAAAAGTCCTCCAATAATTTCCCATCTCATTCAGAGTAACACTCCATGTTCTTTCCCATCTGTATTCCCATTTCTTGCCACTCTCTTTCTCCTACTTCTTCAGCTCCAGATGAAGTGCCTTTGTCCTCAAAACTTCCTCTGCTTGTAACCTGCTTCTTCCATTAGTCTTCTTAAGACATTATATCATTTCATTCAAGTTTTTTCCCACATTCATTTTAACAGACTTCTTTCCTAAATACTTTGATTATATGGCAACATGTAGTACCCAGGAAAATTATTTCCTAATTATTTGGCTTGAGGGTTCTTATCATTCTCTGATATCTCTTGTATTTATTTGCTCATTAATTTAGTGTACCATTGGAAATTTAAGTTCCATGAGAACAGAAACTTTGATTTATTAATGGCTGTTATTAATAGCACCTGGAAGAGTATCTGCCATATAATATGTGTTCCTTAAATATGAGATGAATGACTAAAAACCAGAAAGTTAATTTAATGTATGAAGAGCCCATTGTGATTCCAAAATGATTAGAAGTTATAAACCCTAATTTCAAATATTTGGGGATATGACTAATTAAAATACAGCATCACATTACACATTGGCTGTAAAAAAGCAAAACTATCTTCTTCCCAGAATGGAAAGGAATTATCATTGTAGGATTATGTTATAGGCAAATGATTTTAAACAGAATTCTTGATTTGCATTATGGGCCTCTTTCAAATATATACATTTCATAAAAGTATGATTTTTAACATTATTATAATATATTAGTCTTAATTCAGAATGACAATCTCTACATCTTAATTGTTGGTCTATTAACATTGAGTTTAATTTTTGACATTAAATTTTGCCAGCTATACTTTTGAGCTGTTAGGTTTCTCATTCCATTTTTATTTCTGGCTTCCATTGTTTATGCTGAGATGACACTTATCAATCTAATCATTACTCCTCTAAAGTGAAATAAGTCTGACTTCTGCGGGTGTTCTAAGAATTTCCTTATACATTTCTTGGTAAGTCTACGTGTTATTATTTTTTTTATTTATACTGATAATATTTTTTAAAGTATAATTTGATCTTTTTCATTTTTATAAAAATTTCAGCTTTTTCCTCTAAATAGACATTTTGTATCATATTCATTCTTTATTGGGATCCGTTACTCATATGCCAGATATTTTCCCTATAATCCACATGTCTTTTATGTTCTTTCTTTCTTGTCATTATATCTTCTTCATGTTTTAGATAATGTATTGTCATTTTACTTATCATGTACATTAATTACTTTTTCAGTTTTAGAATTGCAATTTAGTTATTTTGCAATTTGCTTGAACCCAGAGTTGCTTTATCACTGAGTTATACATATCTGCAGCCCTTTTTATTTTTAATTTTGAGATAGGGTCTTGCTGAATTGCCTAGGCTACCTTTGAATTTGGGATTTCTTTCCCGAGTCACTGGGATTAGAGGAATGTGCCACTGTGCCTTGCCAAATTGTTCTTCTTTATAATTTCTTTTTCTTTTTAAAAAATTTCCATTTGTTAATTATTCGAAGAACATCTTTTATTTTATCCTTGAGTTAAACTAAATAATAGGTTTTAAATCTGTGCCTTTTAATTATGTCTGGGTCATCTCTGATTTGTTCTGAAATGTTTGACAATTTCTCCCATTTTTTCTTACTTTTAGTAATGTTTGGATTGTATGTTAGATATTTTGAGCAATATTCTGCCCGTAAAGAGCATTTTTATTTATTTTTATTTTTTGTCATTTATCTTGGCTGACTGAAATCAAAGTTATCTCCCTTATGATGCAAGAAAATCTCTGATCTGTTTTATTTTATTTATTTATTTATTTATTTATTTATTTATTTATCCTCACCTGGCACCTGGGTTGCCTGGACTTTAAGTATCACTGACATAGTTCAGGATAAACTAGATATTTCTTCTCAATTTAAGTGCAGAAGTTGGGGATATGTAGGAGATTTAAGCATTTTCAATGCAAAGTTTATATTATAAATATGCTGTTTGTTTGTCCTGACTGGTATTTCCACCTTGATTTTCAGCTACTATATTCATCCCAACTTTTGTTATGGTTCTCCAACCTGTGGGTCTGCTAGTATCTACCCAGGATTTTGCTTCTCTACATAGTGATAATTGTTGACAGAGTTCAGGCAGGAAGCATTAGAAATGTAATTGGGCCCAGTCCTTCTCTTTTTCCCCAACTGTTCTCTCAAATCCAGCTTCCTTTGGTCACTTAATATTGCCTATTTACAGTAGTCCTAGTATTTACCATTGTAGTTGCTTATTTTATTTTGTCTAGAATTGGTCAGTTATTTTCTTGGGGAGTTTGATCTGAGAGAAGTTTTTCTAACATTACATGGACATGCAACTGAATTCCCTCTTCAGCTAAATTCATTCCATTTAGTAGGTTTTTTTGTTTTTAGTTATTTATAAGTATCATTAAGAAAAAAATAAACTTTTAAAAGTTTTAAATTTTAAATTCCTATGATATTTTCAACACAAGTCTCTTTTTTCCCCCAGCATGCATTATCTTAGGTAATTATTGCAAGTATTATAGCTTTCTCCTTTATTCAAATCTTAATAAAATTTAGTTTAAGTTTTGAATTTCTTTGGTTATTATTTTTTTCTCTTTTCTTAGCTTTTCTACTTCCAATTGCAGTTCTTGTTTTCTTCTATCATTTGCAATTTTGTTATAGGGAAATTGAGATTCTAATGCAGATTTTCGAAAACTACTTTGACAATTAAGGGGATTCAGAATTAAGATTTATAAGGGTCTAGATTATTCATGTTTCTACTCATTCAACAAACATTAAATGAAACTTGTCATGTGCCAGACAACTTTCTAGTTAAGAAATGGATGGATAGAAACACAATGCTTGACCTGGTGATCAAACTTATTATAATTAGTGCAGTAAACACACAACTAAATCTTTATAATACAATTCATATAGTGCCTGTGTTCCACACTAGTGAGAATGCAAAGATTAAATGCTTTGTGCCTCACTCAAGTTTTATCTATATGTAGGGTATTCTTATTTTTAACACTGTAGTGTTAACCATAAATCTTTTACAGTAGTCCTAGTATTTCCCATGTATGTTTTCTTTCTCTCTTTAAAAGAGTCCCTGAAGTTCTCTCTCATTTATTACATTTTTGCAAGGATTTTGCACATCATGCAACATATACTTCTGTTGTCAGCCTTCAACCCGATTTTGTTTTTATACTCACAAAATCACCTTGTGCTGTTCTCACATAATGCTAAGATGATTGATGTGTTGGCAGTTCATTTATTATGATTTTAATGCTTTGAAAGAAAGGATTTATAAAAGGTGTTTGAAACTCTAGAATGTTAAAACTGAAATCTCACACTTTCTAATATGTATACGCAGTTCTTCAAGGTTGACTACAGGACAGTATATCTACCCAGTGAGAAAGGAATCAAAAGTTTTCCCAAAGACACCAAAAAATGCACTTAACTATTTGTGAGGGTCACTACTTGAAACAGAAACAATCTTCGACTAATTCTAATAAATTCATTCATTTCTTTCAGCAAAGACAGCGGGGAATATTTCTTATACGTCTGTATGCTTTTAGTGATTAGCAAAGTTTTGCTTCCAAAGCAGTAATGAGGAAATATTTGTTGTTATAAAAATGACAGCATCATATGTGTGTCCAAACTGCATTGGCAGGACAGATAATATATTATATTATGTTATAATATAATAATATATTATTCTTATCCTAAAGGGATCTTTAAAATTGAGAGAGGCTTAGAAACAAATCATATGTAATTTATAATCATATACTTGTAATCACATAAACAAAGTACTCTGAAAAAACAGAGAAAGACAAACTTTAGTCTTTTTTAAGTGTCTTCAACAAATGTTTGTCATGAATAACAAGGGAGGAAATATCTAACCAGGGATGAAAGAGGCCCCTAACAATGACAAAAACCATTGTGCAAACACATAGAGGCAAGTATGAGCCAGTCAATTTTTAGGAAATTTCAGCAATTATGTATGGTGGTACATTGGATGGTTTCAAGTCAAAATTATTTCTTGATTTTATTTTTTAGGTGATAGTAAATGATATAGCTTACTTCAGTTAAGGGAGGAAAAGCATCCTAAATATATAATAGACTTCTGTTTACTTATCTATTTCCATTATAACCCTACCTCTGTCAGATAAAACTCTTATTTGTTATGTTACCTAATTTTTAAAACAAAGCCATTTTGGTTCAAGAAAATAGATCCCATTTTAATATCAGGGGTGAATCTCAATTGTTCTAAACATCCAGAGCTTCTCAACTTTTATTTTTTTAATCATCACATGCATGTAATATAATAAAAATTAAGAAACCCTAGAGTAGATAATCAAAGCTGTTTTCAGTATTACAAACCAGGTATGAAGCCACTGACTTGGTTCTGCTCAGCTTTTCTGAGTATGAAAGACCAAATCTGTGAGTACAATTGTAAATGAAAACAGAACACTTCATTTGTGAATATTTCCTCTAAATATGAGCCCAGGTAGAAGTCTGTTAATTCATATCATTTCTTTATAATTTACTAGCTGTCATTATTTCTTTTTTTTATTATTTATTTACTTATTCATCATGCACAAGTATAGTATCTTTTTACATACAACTGCTTGTATACAAAGTATATAAGTACCATTCAGAAATTGGTGGTTGAATGAGATGGATATCATTATCCTAAATGCATGATTGAAGAGCTGTCATTATTTCTGAAGTTGACACACAGCCCAAGTTTGCAAGATTAGATTAAAAGGATTGATTTTAGGAAAGGCTTATAATCTTTTATATTTTTGGATCAAGGAATTCTATAACTCTTTTCTATGTGCACAACCATTGTATATTTAAGAAAAGCATTGAATACAGAAAGACATTGAAATTTGAAAAGTATAATGGGGAGCCAGGACATTGAGGATATTGCAGAACAGATGAATTACTTAAAACCCACCCAATATCACTATTGGGTGATGCAAAAATACATGTACACTAATGCAAAAATACATGTACTGAATTACCAAGAGATTCTTCACATTTTTCTTCCTATGTTCTAATTTTTAAGAACTCCTTTTACATCAAATGTGGAGAGGAGGTTTAAAAACTTTCAGACCTTGTGCTCCTCTTTTTAAAGCAGGTAGATATTTAAGTATCATCTTTATAAGTAATAATCTTATTTTAGAAAACAACTGTAATTCACATTAGTTGCACGAGCTCCATAATACTAACACCTGTTCTAGGCAGTGCAGGACCTGGTCAGGTCTTCTTCTACAGAAGTGAACTCAAGAGTGAGTAAATTGGGACCCCTATAGGAAGCTCATTCTCAGTAGGAGAAGGGAGGAGAAAAACCCTGCATACACAACTTAAATTCTTCCATTTCTAATTCTTCGGTCTGAAAAGTGAATGAGGAGGGAGATAAGAGTATTGATATAATAAGAATTTTTCCACATAAAAGGCAATATTAAGGTTTAAGCAAACTCCCTCCCCAGTAAGCATGTGTTTTGGGCCCCTAAATCCAAATACATTTGAAATGGACAACATGCTAAAGCTATGGGAGAAGTAGAGGGAAGAGAAAACTGTGAATAACATCATGGCTCTGAGAAACACTGAGATTTAGGATGCTAGTAGAAAGATGTGATTTTGCAAAGAAAAATGAGGATTCTAAATGCTTAATACAGATCCCCTCCAAAAATAAATATAGTCAAAATAAATAGACACTTAAGTCAAATCTAAAGGGACACTTAAGTCAAAATCTAAAATGAATATAAATGAAAGGCATTAAAGTTTCTCTTGGAAAGCATAAGTGATTACTTTGAGATTTCATGTAACTAGACTACAGTGGTGAATAGCCAATGAGAGAAGATGCAGTGTGGAAGAATTTATTGTGACCTAAGTAAAAGAGCTATTTTCTAAAGGCAGTATCAATTTGAGACATTTTGTTTTCATCAAAGAAAGCACAAATAAATATAGAGAAAGTAAAAATATGGAAGAAGAGAAAGTAAACAGCCATATTCTTTGAAGACATAATAGGACATAAAATTGAAGGCAGGTAAAATTAAAAATCTTGCACTGATGAAACAATATACAAATGTATATATGAAGCAGATTAATAAGTTCAGAGATAGACTTATAAAAATATAGTCAACTGATCTTTAAAAGAGAAGAAAAAGGAAAAACACACTGGAGCAATGACAATCTTTTTAATAGTGATATTGGAACAACTAATTATCCACATGCAATGTAAATAGATATAATGATAGAGATACATAGATATACATAAATACAGATATGAAATACACTTTTCACAAAAACTCAAAAAATATTAAAAAATTTTGTCAACCTCAATGTAAAATGCAAACTTATAAAACTTCTAGGAGATAACACAAGATAAAATCTAAATTATCATGGGTTTGACAATGATACTATACCTTATGACCCAGCTATCCCACTCCTCGGTCTATACCCAAAGGACTTAAAAACAGCATACTACAGGGACACAGCCACATCAATGTTTATAGCAGCACAATTCACAATACCTAAACTGTGGAACCAACATAGATGCCCTTCAGTAAATGAATAGATAAAGAAAATGTGGTATATATCCACAATGGAGTATTAGTCAGCAATAAGAGAGAATAAAATCATGACATTCACAGGTAAATGGATGAAATTGGAGAATATAATGCTAAGTGAAGTTAGCCCATCTCAAAAATCCAAATGCCAAATGTTTCCTCTGATATAAGGAGGCTGATTCACAGTGGGTTTGGGACAGGGAACATAGGGAGATTAGAGGAACACTAGAAAGGTCAATGAGGAAGGAGGGGAAGGGAGGAGGCAAGGGGGTAAAAAAAAAAAAAAAAAAAAGATGGTAGAATGAGATGGATATCATTACCCTAAGTGTGTGTATGAAGTCACAAATGGTGTGAATATACTTTGCATACAACCAGAGATATGTAAAAATGTGCTCTATGAGTATAATATGAAATGTAATACATTCTGCTGTCATTTCTAACAACTTAGAATAAAAAATAAATTTCAAAAATAAATAAATAAATAAATAAAAGTCATGATCAATGAAAGGAAAGTCATTAGCTGGACTTCAGTAAAATTGAAATCTCGTAGTGAGACACATTGTCAAGAGAATAAGAGTCAAGCTACAAGCTGTTAGAAAAATTTCAGAAGATCTATACCTGATAAAGAAGTTATGCAAAAATATACAAATAACACTTAAAACTCAACAATAAGAAAATGAACATGATTCAAATCATAAATTCAAAACTTTAAAAGCAATTTAATAAGAATGATGCATATATAAAATTAATATATAAGAGTATGTTTCACATCAAAGGTCATTAGTAAAACACAAATTAAAATAATAATACACAAATGCACACCCATTACAATGGCCAATATCCAGAACACTGACATAACACAATGCTTGTAAGGATATGGAACAACAGGAACATTCACTCATAAACTATGGGAAGTCAAAAATGGTACGACTATTTTGGGAAACTGGAAGTTTCTTATAAAACTATACATACTCTTATTATCAACAAAGTAACAATATCCCTTGGTATTTACCCAAAGGAATTGAAATTATCCCTACAAAAAAAACCTACATAGACATTAATAGTGGCTCTATTCATAACTCCCCAAACTTTGAAATAACAAAGACATCCTTCAGCAAGTGAAAGGATAAATAAACTGTGGTATATTCAGACAGTGAAATATTATTCAATACTAAAAAGAAAAGAACTATCAAATCACAAAATGGTAAGTAGGATACTTAAGTAGTTTTTACTAAATGAAAGAAGCCAATTGGAAAGGGCAACATACTTAAGATTCCAACTGTGTAACACTCTGGAAAAAGCAAAGCTATAGAAACAATACAAAGATCACTGTTGTTAGTATCTAGGGGAAAGCCAAGGAAATATAAGTAAAACAGAGAGGATTGTTAGGATAGTATCATGTGTTCTGTAAGATACTATAATTGCCATAATAAATAAATGCCTGTGTATGTCATATATTTGTCAAAACACTTAGAATGTAAATCACCAAGAATAAACATAAATGTAAACTGTTGTCTTTAGGTGATTATGTGTCATTGTAGATTTATAAATTTTAACTAATATATGTCTTTGATGGAGAATGTTGATGGTGGGGGGAGACTATACATTTATAAAGGGGAAGAATATATGGAAATTTTTTGTCCCTTCCACTCAGTTTGAATGTACAACTAAAACTACTTTAAAAATAGAGTTTATTTTGGTGGAATGATGTGGACATCATTACCATAAATACATGTATGAAAACACAAATGGTATGACTCTACTTTGTGTTCAACCAGAGACATGAAAAATTGTGTTCTATTTGTGTAATATGAATTGAATTGCATTCTGCTGTCATATATCATTAATTAAAATAAATAAAATTTAAAAAATAAATAAAGTTTATTTACGAAGCTAAATAAAAGAACCCTGAGCACTCATTAGGGGATCTGGAGTCAAATTTCTGAGACATTAGTTAAAAGAAAATAAATATAGGTATAAATATGCTTTTAAACATTAGGACAGAAATTATGAGACTTTCTAGCAGAAAACTTCATTTGATGCATGAAGTGAAAAAAAAAGTAAAGAAGCTTTTCAAGAACAATAAAAGCTAGGGACAAGTTTCATAGGAACAAAAAGAAATAGAATTACTATTGTTAGAGTATGGATCCTCATTGGTACTTATAAGTTTTAATGCAGTGTGTTTTCTTCCTTATGCTATTTAGTTGCATAAATTCAAGAGAAGAGGTCTCATGTGTTTCTTTTACTACAAAGTCCAGGACTTGCCAGATATGACCTTCAAAAGATAAGAAGAGAATAAGAGTGATGAGAAAGGAATTTATCAGAAATTTAACTTTAGAGGAAAAATACACCTCAGAACATCTAATAGAATGCTTAATTTCACTAATAGTCATAGGATCAGAAAGAAGTTCTAATACAGAATTTTTTAAGTAACTTGAATGTTTTTTTTGTTTTTATTGGTGCATTATAATTATATATCATAATTGGATTCATTATGCCACATTTCTACATGCATATAACATAATTAACAGTCTCATTCTCCAGTATCTTCCCTTTCTTTCTTCTTTTCCTTCTACCTGATTTTCTTGTTCTACTCTACTGATCTCCCTTCTATTATTATAATCATTTTAACTAGTGCATTACAATTACATATAAGTTGGATTCATTGTGGTTTATTTGTACATGGACATAGCTCAATTTGGTAGCTTTTGGAAAGAAAATATACTAATAATTATATTTTCTTTTTGTCTTATGAACAGAAAGGAATTGTAAAAAAAATGTGGTATCTGCATAAAAATATATTTAAATATGATCTCTCAGAAACATTTGGCCAACATGTTGGTAGAAATTGGCAAAATTATAAACCTCCAATTTGATCAGTTTTCTTAAGATGCTTTGAAGAAGCAACCAACATAGAAGGACAAACTCTCATTAAGCCTTAGGTAGTATAGCTTGATTTCTATTCTTGTCACATGTAAAAAATGGAAATGAAATGTAAGTTTTCTTAGTGCATGCATTGCAGGGAATGATAATTTTAAGTTCCTCTCTAGACTTGTGGGTACTCAATATTTAAATTATGTAAATTAATGAAGGTATTTTTTATTTGTGCATTGGAGTTGAACTTAATATTAGGGTTCAAGTTGACATGATGATACAAGCATGGAATATAATTTGTTCTACTTTAGTCCCCAGTATTTCCCCTTTCCCTCTTCTCCTTTCTCTTTTTAAATATTTCTTTATGATATTAAAGAAACAAGTTTTTGGTATTTTATTTATTCATATATGTAAGAATGTAACCTGGAAAATAAATGTTTGTATTTTATAGCATATAAAGATAAAACATTAAATAGTACAATAAATTCAAACTAAAGCCAGTGATGTGTTTGTTAATTCTATTTATTTGGAGAATACAGAAATAACTATATGATGTTCCAACATCATGTAGTTGAAGTCTTGAAACCTGATTTTTAAAAACTGAAATTATCAAGAATAAAAATTAAGTATAAGAATGACCCTGAACACAATTCAGATAGAAGATGCTTTAATTATTCTCATTCGTTTTTCTTCTCTTTTATTTTCTTTCTTTTTTTATTTTATTTTTGTCCTCTTTCTGTCTTTAGGTCCAGTGATATGACTCACAAATCATACATTATATTCTCAAATTTATAGTAGCTATCTTCACTAAGTGGTGGTATTGGCATATATATATGTGTATATACACACAAACACACACATATACACTTATAAATGTTTATACAGATGTAATATATTACATATATACACACATATAATTTATCTTATATATATGAGCTATATATTGAGATAAAATACATGAAACACTGAAACTTTCTGAAAGCATTTTAATATGTATATTTTTTATATTTAAAAATGTACTTCTACTTATGAATTACATAAAACTTAAACATTTGAGTATGAACCTATTAAGAAATAGATAATTTGCATTCTCCCACATTTTGAAACATGCATTCCTATGGTCTGTCAAATATTTCACATTTATGTCAAAATTTATCAACTGTTAGGTAAAATAAATGTTTCCACATAAGATTTCTTACCTATGGTGATGGCCCTTTTTTTCAGTTTAACACATTTTGCTTTCTTCAACTTACCATTGACTCATTTATCATTAAAGCTTTGTAAGATTTTGACATTATTATGCTCACCAATTTATCTTAAATTTATTGTACTCCTTAATATCCATTCAAGGAGCTAGAATCAATCATATCTACCTACATTAAGGATAAATTTATCTCTATATATTATTTGAATTTATCAATAAGGATTTTTTCCTCATTTATTTCACTAAAATCTGAACTATACCCTGTATGAGTTTTGTAGTCTGACAGATAGGTTACATGAAATGGACATAAGTCACTATTATACACAGAATTTTGTAATAAATGCTATATGATTTGTACAGAAGTCATGAAACAGCATTAAAAACATTTTGAGCTAGATTACAGAAGAATACATGAAAGAAAGAGCATTTGGGTTGCTCTCTAAAGTGTTGTTGATGTACTCTTAAACTGTTTCAAATTCAGTAAGTTCTTTCATCTGTATAATACCACTCCTATTCTGTAAGTCACTTTTCTCTCTTTCCTTTTCAATTTCCAATCTTTTATTTTCTTTTTCTTTTAAAAATCTTCCTTTTTTTTTTTTTTTTTTTTTTTCCATGATGAGGACCAAACACAAGAAGTCAGATATGCCAGGCAAGTGCTGTGCCCCTGAGCTACAACCTCAGACCTTAAATTCTAATGTTATATTTGTAATTCCTTACTTCCACTATTGTAATTTTCTATTTTGACTACTTGATAGAATTGGGTAAACTTGTAAATACCTGAAGATAGCACATAATGCCTCGAAAAGATACATGTCAATATTACATTGTTTCCTCTGTCTGCCCAGGAACCTGACCATAGCACCTCAGGTGCCTTAGCCTTCTACTACCTCTTCTTATACTGAATTTTAAAAGTATACATCAACATGAACACACACACACACACACACACACACACACACACACACCATACATTTTCACACACTGGGCTGCCAAGATACTCTTCACATTTTGCTTCCTAAATGCCTTTTTTTTTTTTTTTTTTTTTTGTGGTACCAGGGATTTAACTCAGGGGCACTCGACTACTGGGCCACATCCCCAGCCCTTTTTTGTATTTTTTTATTAGAGACAGGGTCTCACTGAGTTGCTAAGTGCCTCGCCATTGCTGAGGCTGGCTTTGAACTTGCGATCCTCCTGCCTCAGCCTCCCAAAGTGCTGGGATTACAGGCGTGCGCCACCGTGCCCGGCTCTAAATTCCTATTTTTAAAATGATCTTACACACCAAGTTTTACATGTTCAATGTTAGGAGAATTTGAAAATGCCCAACACCTTCCCTAAAACTTTATTTTTCAAGAATGTTTGTTCATTTGGTAATTAAAATGAGTAAAGCAGATTAATACTTAAACATTGCCTTTATTAGTGGTAATTCTGATTTTAAGGCATTAGTGTAGTTTATAGCCATGGTAAGTGAGATCTGAAGGAGCCCTAATTAGGAAGGGCTGTTGTAGCTAGCTGGAAGCCATAAGTTCCACCTGATATGTATGTGACGCACCTGTAGGCACCCGCAAAGCTGAAGGTATATAACCGGGTGAAAGCGGTCCGAGTTTAGGAGAACGAATTCATTCGGTCAGTCGGGTAGTCACTCGGTCGGTCAGAAGAATCAGAGCGGCCAGAACGTAGGCAGAGCGGTTACAGAAGAGAAACCAGATAGAAGAAGTAATGTCTGGTCAGAGTTAGGCCGAGGCTCCTGAGGAAGACAGAAGACAGAAGAAAGAAGCTCTAATCTTTCTCTAAGCTAAGCTCTATCTTTCTTTACTCTACTCTAAGCTAAGAAGACAAGAAGAAGCTCTAGCTCTATTCTATCTTTCTTTCTAAGACAAGACAAGAAGAAAAGCTCTCTTTAATCTTTCTTTCTAAAAATCTTTCTTTCCCTCTCTAAGCTCTAAGAAAGTAGAAGTAAAAGTAGCAAAAGCTATACTCTGCCTCCGAGAGTTTTTCCTCCCGGTTTTCGGTACCAGGCAGCTTACAAATGGTGGTCCGTCTGGGGCTCGGCAGGCAGAGAAGAAAAGCTAAGAAATAAGAGCAATGAAAAAGCATAGCCTCTGACTCAGTTGAGGCCAGTTAAAAAAAAAGCCGAAGCAGAGTAGCCAGCGAAAAGCCGAAGCGAGCCGGCCAAAAGAAAGCCGAAGCAGAGTAGCCGGCCAAAAGCCATAAAAAATAAAGAAGCCAGAGCCATACAGAGAAAAAGCCTTGAGCTTTAGCAAAAAAGCCATAAAGAAAAAAGCCATGAGCTTAAAAGAAAATAGAAAGCCATTGAGCTTTGGCAAAAAAGCCATAAAAATAAAGAAGAGAAAAAAAAAAAAAAAAGTCAAAGCCGCTTATGCAGTTGTGCTTAACTAAGTGCGTTAGCTGCTCCTCAGCAGTAGGCTTCCTTAAAGCCACAGCACCTTCTCAAAAAGGGCTCAAATATCCACCCTTTCAAAAATAAAAGGTGAAAAGCTAGGTAGGGACAAGAAAATAAAAGAAAATAGAGAAAATAAAATAGAGAAAATAGAATTAAAGCACCTTTTTAAACTAAAGGGAAGGAATATGAAGGAGCCCTAATTAGGAAGGGCTGTTGTAGCTAGCTGGAAGCCATAAGTTCCACCTGATATGTATGTGACGCACCTGTAGGCACCCGCAAAGCTGAAGGTATATAACCGGGTGAAAGCGGTCCGAGTTTAGGAGAACGAATTCATTCGGTCAGTCGGGCAGTCACTCGGTCGGTCAGAAGAATCAGAGCGGCCAGAACGTAGGCAGAGCGGTTACAGAAGAGAAACCAGATAGAAGAAGTAATGTCTGGTCAGAGTTAGGCCGAGGCTCCCAAGGAAGACAGAAGACAGAAGAAAGAAGAAGGAAGAAAGAAGAGTTAAGAAGAAAAATCTTTCTTTCCCTCTCTAAGCTCTAAGAAAGTAGAAGTAAAAGTAGTAAAAGCTTAACTCTGCCCCCGAGAGTTTTTATCCCGGTTTACGGTACCAGGCAGCTTACAGAGATCCATAAAACAAACTCCAGGATTATGCAGGGAAGCTCTGGGCCTGGTGCTCCTCCACAGAAGCAAATTCTGTGTCCTTTGAGCAGACCACATAGGGAAAGCGGGGAAGAAGGGGCCGGGCATACAAGGAAAGTTTCTCCTTTTTTTAATTTCTAGTCATATGAATGAGTATGGGTAAAGGCCAGATGTGTTCACACACACACACACACACACACACACACACACACACACGATTGAGAGAGAAAGAAAACAATAATTTTACATAGAAAGATATGTACAAATATAAGAAAATATAAAATTGAAAATGTTGAATTTTATTCTTCTATTGAGTGTTTTAGACAACACCATCATGATGGAGATTACTTTCATCAGTTTGGTGATAAATCCCCTCCTTCTGTCTTCAGTATGCCAGGCAACATCTGCTCTGCTCTCTGTCACTATAGGTTTTCCATTTCTAGTATCCCATAGGAATGGAATCATGTAGTGTGTGAACATTTCTTCTATATTCTTTGAGAATAGTGCTTTTTAGATTCATCTAAGCTATCCTGTCAGTATATGTCCTTTTCACTGATAAGTATTGTTCTATGGTATGACTAGTACCACTATTTATATTTCAAACATAATTTGATGGGCATTGGGTTATATCTGCATTTTTTATTTGTTTTAATTAGTTATACATGACAGTAGAATGCATTTACGCACTTTGATATATCATACATAGATGGGATATAACTTCTTATTTTTCTGAGTGTACATGCTGCAGAATCATATTGGTCATGTAGTCACATATATACATACAATAATAATGTCTGTTTCATTCTACTATCTTTTCTATCCCCATATCTCTCCCCCTCTCCTCTGATCACTTCCCTCTACCTAACCTAACGTACTGCTATTCTTCCCTCGTGCCCCCCCACCTTATTGTGAATTAGCATCTGCATATTAGAGAAAACATTTGGCCTTTGGTTTTGTGGGATTGGCTTATTTTGCTTAGCATGATATTCTCCAACTCCAACCATTTACTAGAAAATGCCACACTTTCATTCTTCTTTAAAGCTAAGTAATATTCCATTGAGTATATATACCACATTTTCTTTATCCATTCATCTATTGAGGGACACCTAGGTTGGTTTCCGTAGTCTAGCTATTGTGAATTGAGCTGCTATAAACATTGATGTGGCTGTGTAACTGTAGTATGCTGATTTTAAGTCCTTTATATATGATCCAAGGAGTGGTATAGCTGGGTCAAATGGTGGTTCCATTCCCAGTTTTCTGAAAAATCTCTATACTGCATTTCTTTGCTGATATGACTATTTTGAATATAAGTATTTATGCTGATACATTTTTCATGTCAAATTTTCAAATACCAAGGAGTAATATTGCTGGTTCATGTTGTAAGTGCAAGTTTAACTGTAAGAAATTAAACATAAAGGAGGGGTAGGGAGGGGGCTTTGGGGCAGGAAAGATAGTGGAATTAGATGGACACTATTACCCTAGGTACATGTATGACTGCACATATGGTGTGATGCTACATCATGTACAACCAGAAAAAACAAAGGTTGTGCTGCAATTGTGTACAATGAATCAAAAAGCATTCTGCTGTCATATGTATAATAATTAAAATTAATTAATTTTAAAAAGAAATTAAACATAAATAAACTGTACCACTGTGCATACCATTAGTGATGGGCACAAATTTGACTGGTTCTTCATTGTCAAGACGTTAAAAATATCTAGTACTTTATATTTCCTTGTAAATTGCAGTGACTAAAATTGAGGGTGATATCTCTAGAGCCAGGTTGCTGAGTTGACATAACTCTACCATTTGTCACAGTATTTTGACACTAAGCATGTTACATCACCTCCCTGTGACTTTGAATCTGTTTGATAATCTATATGTGCCTAGATTAGTTGCATGTAGATAATGACAGTATCCAAATTTTTCATTATATTTTGAGAATTAAATGGGCAAATTCACATAAAGCATTGTTACTCCAAACACATAGTGAATATTCCCTTTCAAATAAGGATAAGGATACCTATTTTTTTTTAACATATGTATCAGCACAATCCTCCTCCTCATCATCATGGCAGCCTCTCCTTTAATGGTCTTTTACCACTGGCCTGACACCCCTCTTCTCCAAAAGGTCCATGTATCTTTCAGTCATTCCATCCTGCCTGCCATGTGTTGAATTTGTGTATGTACATTACACCACATAGGTTATTTAGAAGTAAGTTGTTTTGTTTTATTTTCCAACATTTGACAGACTTCTGTATATTTTGAACATTGACTTATCATTATGCTTTCCAGGTTTCAAGATGGTTCAGTGAGCACAATGCCACACTGGGACCAGAATGGTGTCAGAGAACATTATTTTCCCATTCCTTTCCATATTTTTTTGTTAACAAAAGTTTATATTCTGTCTTCATTTTTCTCTGCATATAGACAATTAAAAAGCACAAAGCATATATATATATATATGTATATATATATATATGTGTAAAAGTACTGAAAAATACATAATTTTATTACTTTTTATAATGGAAAAACATTATCGTAATCACTTTCAGGAATACTCTTATTTGACCTTGACTATAACCTACTGAATCCCATTTTGTAGGTGGGACACTCTAACTCAAGGTGAGTAATTTACCTCACATTAGGCAGTAACATATGAACCCAAAATATCCCTATCTGTGTCCTTACCCATTATGCTCTTGCACATAATAAAGCTATAGACTTTATCTTGTTCTCTCTATATATTGTATATGATAGGTGCTCAATAAGTAGTATTTTAATTAATATATTAATAGATTAGATTAAATTAAAATTATCATTGTTTTTAAGTTTCCTACCAAGAACACGCTTCTTGTCTATCAGAATTTTTTGTTTGACAGAGTTGTGTTAACTTTCTCATTGTAGTGCTGAATTTGTTTTTTTTTTGTGTGTCCATAATTTTATCACATTTGATTCTATTTTGTTACTATAATATGTTGTGTCATATTGAAATTATTGTAGTCTTACTTGTTGTCTTCTTTTTTCTTTAGTATAAAGTACACAAATGTTTTCCTGTATACTATTTTGTCTGACATTAAATGAGACGGGCCAGGATTGTACCTGGAGGCAGGGTCTCCCTTGGGAATTGTCTTGTCTTGGAGGAAAATCTCTGTATAAAAACATTCTGCTTTTCAAAGGGATACAATTCTTTGTAATAATTAGACATGAAATTTCACTTCCATAATTTTCATAGTAGAAAAACTGGAGATACAGCTAAGGAAAATTATTAAGATATATGGGAAAACCTTCACGTTTTAACTAGATTTTTCTATTGTTTCACATAAATGAACTTATGAACTTGGTTTGCAAGTAAGACAATCTATTAATTTGACTTGTTAAAAATCTGCATGTTTATCATTACCATTCTTTTTATTATTCCTATTTTGTTTCATATGTAAAATGTCCTGTTTTTCAGAGATGTATCTATGTATAGGAATTAAATATTCCTCAATTGAGTAAATCAACATTTTTTCCTACTAGTTTATGTCAAAGGACTATATATTTTGTTCTTTTTTTAAGTTGATTTGATGTATTATATTCCAAATCACACCAAAAATAATTAAAAGAAAGAGAATTAAATCATGACTTCCTTTTTTCCAAAAGTAAACTTCTAAGTTGATTCTTCTGTTTTAATGAGTTTTATTTTGCCATTACTAACTTTGGGTCTTCACTATTGTAAGTATGGACTTGCCTTTTCTAAATTGACAATCAATAAGTAATTCAAACAAGCATTTAAGGAGCCTGTCTCTTGAACCCATCAAATATCCCCAAATCCTTTTTCTGGTAGCATCTTTTAACCCCACATCATAGAGATCTAGCATGGGTACTAAACAGTGTTATGTCAAATATGTTAACTCGTTGAGTATCCATCATTCACTGTCCTGACTTAAGGCTGTCTCTGGGTTCTCCTGACAAGTATAAATGTAGAACAATTTGTGATGTAGATATATTTATTTCAGCCGTTTACATTATTCTGCCTTCTTCCTTAGAGACTTACTAAAAAAGTTTTCTTTCTTTTCTTTTCTCTTTGAACTAAGGCTGTCAGAACTTCCTTTGCATTTCATACTTTTTGGTTAAATACATGTCCTGTGGGTGATGAAGAATTGTTAAATGACAGAATTTGACATAAATGTATAAATTCATGAACTAATGAAGTATTGTCAACTCCATTTCACACTCTTCTTACATGTGCCTATTATGTGTATGCATGTACACATAAAACTGCATTACTGAATCCCTGTATACACATGTAAGCCCAATAGATAAACTTTAAATACCTAATGAATAAATACAGTAAAGTCACTTGCTGATATATGTCCAATGATGTTTAATTGTGGCTTTGCAATTACTCTGACTTTGTTAACTTAAACAAATTTCTAATAAGCAGTTGCTTTATTAGAATTGGAGTTTTAAGTCAGCTTTCCTGACACTCAATTTACCTGATAACTTTTTACTTGAAATAATTGCTTTTGGAGATTAAACCTAACATTCAATTTCTTTTGATTTCCTTGACTTGCCTTGGCACAAAACACTTGATGTAAATATACTTTGTCTTTCCTTTGATCATAATCTAAGCTGTTGGTAATATATTTCTTATTTTAGGTTGCCAAGGACTCAATTCTAACCATTAGCAGCTTTATACCCTCTGAATATAAAATACAATTATCAAATATAACCCCAATTTGAAAAATAAATAAAAGCTAGTAAAAGTGGATATTAGAGCAATTAGAGTGTTTAATCTAAAGAGTTCCCAGAACTCAATACTAAATATTTTGGTCTGCCTGACTGTGAGAAACATAAATTCCATATTTTAAACAGAGGCAATAGTTATACTTCTTAAACATAAATATTATATAAAAATTACCTCCTTAGTTTTAATCTGTAAACATATTACTTAAAATTAATTTATTTTTGAAGGTATTAACTTAATTATTCATAATCTATTTGTTACGTATAAAACCCTCAACAAAAAACTGAATTTAAATAAAATGCTGTAATTTTATGAGTTTTATCCTTGAATTTGGCAAAGTAAATGAGTAACACACAAAGAAATTGGACAACAAGAGAGATAATAAAATTCTACTCAAAGGAAAACAACAACAACAACAACAACATAGTGGTCTAATGTAATTATTAGTAGAAGAACTAGGATTTAAACCAGGAGTAGGTAACTGAACTGAAATATCTAGAAGAAATTCTATTGCAGAAGTCAACTTTTAATAAGGAAAATGTAGACAAAAGGAAAAATATGAAAATATTGAAATGGATGGTGCATAAAAATTTATAAAACTATGTATTGACATTTATTTTTTAAAAAAATTAACAGACATGAACATAAAAGTTTTAATATATTAATGGGGTACCATGTAATGTTCAATACATGTATGCTTTGTATATGTTTAAATCAGATAAGACATTATTTGCCTCCTCAAACATTTATCAATGTTTGTGGGGATACATTAAAAATCCTTTCATTTAGGTTTTTGAAATTTACAGTAGAAAATTAGAAATTGTACAATATATATCACCATACTGTATAACCATCCTATGCAAAAGCACCTCAGATATTCTGGCTCCTAACTGTAACTTAGTACTCAATGATTTAACTTTCCCAACCCCTCATTGTCATCAGTCTTTGGAAACCACCATCCTTCTTTCAACTTCTATAAGATCAACCATTTTAAATACACACATGAGTGAGATTATGCATTATTTATCTTTGTGTACCTGACATTTTGCTTAACATAATGATCTCGTTTCATCCATGTTGTAGCAAATGGCAAATTTTAATTTTTTAATGACTGAATAATAGTATTCTGCTTCTTATATGTACACACCTTCTTTATCCATTCATCAATTGGTGAAATATTTCTTAGCTGCTGAGGATAATGTAGCAATGAACATGGAAGTGCATGTTCTTTGACATATTTATTACATTTCCTTTGGATATACACCTGATAGTGGATTGCTGGATCTTATGGTAGTTCATTTTTTTTTTTCATTGTTAAGGATCCTCTATACTGTTTTCCATAATGGTCATACTAATGTGCATTCTCATAAACAGTGCATAAAGATTATTTTTCCTCATATCCTCACCAGCCTTTGTTATCTTTAGTATTTTTAATCATAGTCATTCTTAATGGGGTGAGGTTATATCTCATGGTGATTTTAATCTGAATTTTTATAACTAGTGAAAACTGGCCCTAGTTTTATTCTGTGGACAGGGATATCCAATTTTCATAGCACTGTTTCTTGAAAAGACTGTCCTTTCTCCAGTGCATGTTCTTAGGAGCTTTGTCAAAAAACAGTTGCTTGTAGATACTTGGAATGACTTCTAGACTCTGACTCTCTATTCTATTCCACCTTGGACTCGGGCTCTGTATTTTCAATGTCAACACCATGCTGTTTGATTATGACAGCTTTGCAGTGCATTTTGAAGTTACACTAATATTTCCTCCTGCTTTGTTCTTTTTGCTCAAAATAGCTTTGGCTAAATGTGTGTGTGTGTGTGTGTGTGTGTGTGTGTGTGTGTGTGTGTGTGTGTGTGTGTGTGTTTCCATATACATTTTAGAATAGCTTTTCTTATTCTGTGAAGAATGCCATTAGAATTTTAATAGGGATGACATAGAAACTGTAAATTGTTGAGTACAGTAGTATGGCCATTTAAGAATACTGATTCTTATCCATGAAAGCAGCATTTTTTCTCCTTTTTAAATGTGTGCTTTGATTTTTCATCAGTGGTTTTAACTTTCATTGTAATGTTTTATAATTTTCATCTTTCCCATTTATTCCCAGGTATTTCTAAATGGAATTGCTTTCTTGATTTCTATTTTAGATAATTTGCTATTGTCATATAGCAATAATACTGATATGGCTTTGTTGATGAATTTATTTATTGGATTTTTGGTGGAGTTTTGGGATTTTCCTATACATAAGATCATGCCAACTACAAACAGTAATAATTTGACTTCTTTTTCAAACTCATTGCATTTATGTATTTATTTGTTTATTTATTATGTCCTTATTGCCTAATTGCCTGGGCTAGGCCTTCTGGCACTAAATTGAATGTAAGTGGGCATCCTTGTCTGTTTCAAAATCTTGGGGAGAATGGGCTGGGGTTGTGGCTCAGCGGTAGAGCGCTTGCCTTGCACGTGCGCAGCCCGGGTTTGATCCTCAACACCACGTAAACATAAATGCATTGCATTGTGTACAACTAAAGCAAATAAATAAATATTTAAAAAAAAATCTTAGGGAGAAGATTTCAGCTTTGTCCAATTCAATATAATGTTGGAATTTCAAAATAATAAAAAAGGTCTTTTAAAGTTGAGGTACATTCCTTGTGTGTCAAATTTGTTTAGCATTTTTATCATGAAGTGATATGGAATTTTATTGAATGACTTTTCTGCATTACTCGAACTGACTATTTTGTTTTTGTCCTACATTCTGTTGATATGGCATGTCAAGTTTATTAGCATATATTGAATCCTCCAAGCATTAGTAGTATGAATCACACTTTATTGTGGTGAATAATGTATTAGATTTGTTTTGCTAGTGTTTTGTTGAAGATTTTTGCATCTATGTTCAGGAAGGATATTGATGTCCTTATGTGCTTTGAGTATCAAACTCATAAATGTGTTTGGGAGAACTTCCTATTTTTAATTTCTTTCCTTGAAAAACTTATGGGGAATTGGTATGAGTTATGTCTTAAATATTTTGTGGAATTCAGCAATAAAGCTTGGTCTGCTCCTGAGCTTTTTCTTGATGAGGGACTTTTTTTAAAATTTATTTTTATACTAATTTAGTATACATGTTTGCAGAGTACAATTCACTTCATATTACATATAAAGAGCACAATTTTTCAAATCACTGGTTTTACATAAAGTATTTTCACAACAATTGTGTCTTCATACATGTACTTAGGGTAATGATGTCTAACTCATTCTACCATTAATCCTATTCCCTTGCCGTCCCCTCTCCCCTCCCCCACTTTGTTCTATTTAAAGTTTCTTCATTCCTCTCCTCCCCCTTCTGTTGCCTTTATAAGTCAGTATCTTCATAACAAAGATCATTCCATCTTTGTTTTTGGGGATTGGCTCACTTCACTTAGCATTATTTTCTCCAACTCCATCTACCTGCAAATGCCATGATTTTATTCTCTTATAGTGCTGAGTAGTGTTTCATTGTGTATACATACCAAAGTTTCCCTATCCATTCATCTGTTGATAGGCATCAGGGTTGCTGCCACAATCTAGCTATTGTGAATTGTGCTGCTATAAACATTGATGTGGTTGTGTCCCTGTAGTAAGCTGTTTTTAAGTCCTTTGGGAATAGGCCAAGGAGTGGGATAGCTAGGTCTAATGGTGGTTCCATTCCAAGTTTTCCTAGGAATCTACATACTACTTTCCAGATTGGCTTCACCATTTTGCAGTTCCACCAGCAATGAAAGAGTGTGCCTTTTTCCCCACATTCTCACCATCATCTATTGTTGTTTGTTTCTTGATAGCTTCCATTCTGACTGGAGTAAGAGGAAGTCTTACTTTGTTTTGATTTGCATTTCTCTAATTCCTAGAGATGTTGAACATTTTTACTATATTTGTTGATTTATTGTATATCATCTTCTGAGATGTGTCTGTTTAGTTCCTTGGCCCATTTATTGATTGGGTTGTTTGTTATGTTTGGTGTTAAGGCTTTTAAGATTTTTATAAATCCTTTAGGTTAGCGTTCTATCTGATGTGCTTGTGGTAAATATTTCCTCCCATTCCATAGGTCCTCTATTCACCTCACTGATTGTTTCTTTTGCTGAGAAGAAGTTTTTTAGTTTGAATCCATCCTACTTATTGATTCTTGTTTTTAGTTCTTGTGCTATAGGGGTCTTATTGAGGAAGTTGGAGCCTAACCCAACATGATGGAGATTTGGGCCTACTTTTTCTTCTATTAGGAGCAAGGTCTCTGGTTTAATTCCTAGGTCCTTGATCCACTTTGAGTTAAGTTTTGTGCATGGTGAGAGAAAGAGATTTAATTTCATTTTATTACATGAGGATTTCCAGTTTTCCCAACACCATTTGTTGAAGAGGCTGTCTTTTCTCCAGTGAACATTTTTGGCACCTCAGTCTAATGTAAGATAACTGTAGGTGTGTGGGTTCATCTCTGTGTATTCTATTCTGTACCATTGGTCAACTTGTCTACTTTGATGCCAATACCATGCTGTTTTTGTTACTATTGCTTTGTAGTACAATTTAAGGTCTGGAATAGTAATGTCACCTGCTTCATTCTTCTTGCTAAGAATCACTTTGGCTATTCTGAGTCTCTTATTTTTCCAGATGAATTTCATGATTGCTTTTTCTATTTCTATGAGGAATGATATTGGGATTTTTATTGGTATTGCATTGAATCTGCATAGTGCTTTTGGGAGAATGGTCATTTTGACAATATTAATTCTACCTATCCATGAACAAGGTAGATCTTTCCATTTTCTAAGATCTTCATTAATTTCTTTCTTTAGTGTGCTGTAGTTTTCATTGTAGAGGTCTTTCACTTCTCTTGTTAAGTTGATTCCCAAATATTTTACTTTTTTTTGAGACTATAGTAAATGGTGTGTATTTGCTAGTTTCTCTTTCTGAGGATTTGTCACTGATGTGCAGAAATGCCTTAGATTTATGGGTATTGATTTTATATCCAGCTACATTGCTGAATTCATTTATTAGATTTAGAAGATTTCTGGTGGAATTTTTTGGATCTTCTATGTATAGAATCATATCGTCTGCAAATAGTGATAATTTGAGCTCTTCTTTTCCTATCCATATCCCTTTAATTTCTTTCATCTAATTGCTCTGGCTAGGGCTTCAAGAACTATGTTAAATAGGAGTGGTGAAAGAGGGCATCCCTGTCTTGTTCCAGTTTTTAGGGGGAATGCTTTCAATTTTTCTCCATTTAGGATGATGTTGGCCTGGGGCTTAGCATAGATGGCCATTTTGATGTTGAGGTATGTTCCTGTTATCCCTATTTTTTCTAGCATTTTGAACATGAAGTTATGTTGTATTTTGTCAAATGCTTTCTCTGAGTCTATTGAGATGATCATATGATTTTTGTCTTTGAGCCTGTTGGTGTGATGAATTACATTTATTGATTTGCTTATATTGAACCAAACTTGCATCCCTGGAATGAAGCCCACTTAATTGTGATGCACTATCTTTTTGATGTGTTTTTGTATTCGATTTGCCAGAATTCTATTGAGAATTTTTGTATCTATATTTATTAGAAATATTGGTCTGTAGTTTTCTTTCTTTGATTTGTCTCTGTCTGGTTTTGGAATCAGGGTGATATTGGCCTCATAGAATGAGTCTGGGAGTGTTCCCTCTTTTTCTATTTCATGAAACTTTTTGAGAAGTATTGGTGTTATTTTTTCTTTAAAGGTTTTGTAGAATTCAGCTTTGTATCCATCTGGTCCTGGGCTTTTCTTGGTTGGTAGATTTTTGATGGCATCCTCTATTTCTTTGCTTGAAATTCATCTTTTTAAATTGTGTATATCATCCTGATTTAGTTTGGGCATATCATATGTTTCTAGAAATTTGTTGATGCCTTCAACATTTTCTATTTTATTGTAGTATAAATTTTCAAAATAATTTCTAATTATCTTCTGTATTTCTGCAGTGTCCATCGTGATATTTCCTTTTTCATCATAGATATTGGTAATTTAAGTTTTCTCTCTTCTTTTCTTCATTAGCATAGCTAATGGTTGATCAATTTTATTTATTTTTTCAAAGAACAAACTTTTTGTTCTGTCAGTTTTTTCAATTTTTTTAAATTTCAGTTTCGTTAATTTCAGGTTTGATTTTAATTATTTCCTGTCTTCTACTTCTTTTGGGGTTGATTTGTCCTTCTTTTTCTAGGGTTTTGAGATGGAATATTAGTTCATTTATTTGTTGACTTTTTCTTCTTTGAAGGAATGAGCTCCATGCAATGAACTTTCTTCCTCTTAGTACTGCCTGCATAGTGTCCCAGAGATTTCCATATGTTGTATCATTGTTCTCAATTACTTCCAAGAATTTTTTAATCTCCTTCTTGATGTCTTCTGCAACTCATTGTTCATTCAGTAACATATTATTTAGTCTCCAGGTTTTGTAGTAGCTTTTTTTATTATTAATTTCTAATTTCATTCTATTATGATCTTTAGGATGCAGAGTAGTATCTCTACTTTTTTATATTTGCTTAGAGTTGCTTTATGACATAATGTATGGTCTATTTTAAAGAAGAATCCATGTACCGCTGAGAAGAAAGTGTATTGCCTCATTGATGGATGATACACTATATATATGTAAGTTAAGTTATTGATTGTATTATTGAGTTCTATAGTTTCTTTGTTTAACTTTTGTTTGGAAGATCTATCCAGTGGTGAAAGTGGTGTGTTAAAGTCACCTAGAATTATTGTGTTGTTTTCTAGTTGATTCTTGAACTTGAGAAGAGTTTGATTGATGAATGTAGATGCTCCATTATTTGGGGCATATATATTTATAATAGTTATGTCTTGTTGATGTATGATTCCCTTAAGCAGTATGAAATGTCCACCTTTATCTCTTTTGATTAATTTTGGCTTGAAGTCTACTTTATTTGTTATGAGAATGAGACCCCTGCTTGCTTATGTAGACCATGTGAATGGTATATTTTATCCCATCCTTTCACCTTCAGTCTGTGGGCATCTTTTCCTATGATATGTGTCTGTTGAAGGAAACATATTGTTGGGTCTTTTTTAAAAATCCAATCTATTAGCCTATGTCTTTTAATTGGTGAGTTTAGGCCATTGACATACAGGGGTATCATTGAGACATGATTTTTTTTTGTTTGTTTGTTTTTGTATTTAGCTTGAATTGGTTTCTCCTTTGGTTGGTTTCTCCTTTATTGTAGTTCTTCCCTTTGCAGATTTTCATTGTTATTTTTCATTTCCTCCTCATGAAATATTTTGCCAAGAATGTTCTGTAGTGCAGGCTTTCTTGTTGTAAATTCTTTTAACTTTTGTTCATCATGGAACATTTTTATTTCATTATCAAATCTAAAGCTTAATTGTGCTGGATATAATATTCTTGATGGGCATCCCTTATCTTTTAGAGCCTGGTATATGTTGTTCCAGGATCTCCTGGCTTTGAGGGTCTGGGTTGAAAATCTGCTGAGATGCGAATTGGTTTTCCATATAGGTAATCTGAGTTTTCTCTCTTGTGGCCTTATTCTCTTTATTTTGTATACTAGGCATTTTCATTATAATGTGCCTTGGTTTATATCTGTCATAATTTTGTACATTTGGCGTCCTATAGGTCTCTTGCATTTGATTTTCAAATTCATTTTTCCTGCTTGGGAAATTTTCTGATATTATTTCATTGAAGTGATCGTGCATTCCTTTGGTTTGAATCTCTGCAACTTCCTCTACTCCAATAAATCTTATGTCTTTTGATGGTATCCCATCATTCTTGGATATTATGTTCATGGTTTCTTACCATCTTCACTGTGAGGTCAACTGTATTTTCAAGATTATATATTTTGTCCTCATTGTCTGAGGTTCTGTCTTCCAAATGATCCAATCTATTTGTGATGTTATCTATTGAAATTTTTAAGTGGCTTATTTTTTCTTTCATTTCAAGGATTGCTGTTTGTTTTTTTCTCAGACTATCTCTTTTTTGAAGTAATCTTTTGCTACCTATATTTGTTCTCTTATCTCTTTGTTGGTGTGATCCATGGTTGCCTGTATTTGATCTCTTATCTCTTTGTTGGAGAGATCAATTTTTGCCTGTATCTGCTCACTGAGGTCATTTTTTCAATCCCAAATCATTTTAATTATGTATATCTGGAACTCTTTCTCTGACCTTTCACCTACTGTGCTTTCTATGGCTTCTATTTTTGAAGTATCTTGGTTTGTTTGGGACATTTTTTTTTCCCTTGTTTTTTCATGATGTCTGTGTGTTTTCCTCTCTTGCAGGGTAAGCCTGAGGTATTATGGCTTTTGCCTTATTGTCTTATAGAGTCCCTACAGGTTACCCGAAACCTCACTTTTTAGGGAAAGATGAATATTACAGCATTCAATGTACCTAATGTGTATCCATATATCAGTTAGATTCTATTTTTATATTTACAGTTTTGTCACTATAAACAGAAATGATGAAATCATTTATCTTATAACATGTTATCTTATAACATGTAGTCTATGTTTCCATTGTGGTTTATATTATTTAATGGTGGAATGGGGAACTTATGGATTGGCTAAGGCATTTATGAGGTAGGATGTGAGAAAATAGAGGTATTAGATTATTTGACTAGTGAGAGGGTAATCATAAGAATTTGGCTGTTAGTAGGAGAAGCAAGAGATAGGCATCCCCATGTAATACTCCCTGTTAGTTCACAACAGGATAACTGGTAGCACCTCTATTAGAGCACTGTCTGGTGCATCCTGGTCCACAGGGACCTTAGTGATATCTTACCAGGACCTTTCTGTTGTTCTTTGATAGTAGCCTCATTATCTCAGTTTTGTGGCAGTGGCAGCCTCAAGCCTATAATTATCTTGATTTTGGGTTGTGTAGACATGGAACCCCAGTGTGGTGTGTCTCCCTGGGCAGACGTGGGTTGCCTCTCTGCATTGTGGGCATGCAGCAGGCCTCTCTCTCTCTCCGGATTTCTTCCTGGCCACAGTGTGGTGGAGCAGGTGGTCTGGCTTTCCTCTCCCCACTCTCCTCCTCCTGGATCTCCTCTCAGTGTAGTTGTGGTGGTAGGGGTTATGCAGAGGGGGCGCTGGCCTTTCCATGCCTGCTGCTTCTTTCTCCTGGTTGCTGTGTGGGTGGGTTGGGGTCACACAAGCAGTCAGTGGGGCCCTTCCTCCTGTCGGGCCCTCCTCCAGCAGGGCCCTGCTGTTTCTAGACCCAGTGGCAGCATGGGCCAGTGGTGGTTTGGGCAGGCAGGTGGCTGGGCCCTTCTTCCCATTTGCCTTTTGTTTCTCCCTGTTGCAGTGTAGGTGGGTAGGAGTAGCACAGGCTGTTGGTGGGACCCTTCCTCTGGCCAGGCCCTCCCTCTAGCCGGGGTCTGTTGTTCCTAGTCCTGGTGGTGGCATGGGCTGGCGGAGGTCGGGCAGGTAGGCAGCAGGGCCCTTCCTCCCACCAGTGCCTTTTGCTTCTCCAGGTCATGGTGTGGGTAGGTGTTACACAGGCAGTCAACTGTGTCCTTCCTCTGGCTGGGCCCTTCTGATGAGGGACTTTTAAATGTTGATTTAATCTCATGAATTTTAATTGATCTCTTCTGATTTTTCCATTTCTTTATGATTCAGTCTTCATATGGTGCATGTCTAGGAATTTCCCCATTTCTTCAAGCTTATTCAATTTGTTGGTATTTAGTTTTTCATAATAATCTCTAATTATCTTTTATATTTCTGTAGCATCTATTGTAATGTTTCCCTTTGTATCTCTGATTTTATTCATTTGATCCTTCACTCTCTTTTTATCAACTATAGGTTTGTCTATTTCATCTTTTTGAATAACTGTTGCTTTGTTTCATTTATTTTTTGTATTGTATTTTAATCTTTAATTCATTTATTTTGGATCTGATCTCTATTATTATTTTTTTTTCTTTCTGCTAATTTTAGGTTAGTTCCGTGAGATGAAGTGATAACTTGTTTATGTGAAATCATTCTGATTTTTAATGTGGGCCTTGATTGCTATAAAATTCCCTGTTAGAATTCCTTACTGTTTCTTTGTTTATTTTGTTTTTGTAAAGTCCACCTATTACTGAATGTGTGGTGACAAAGTCCTCAGCTATTATTGTATTGGAGTCTATCCTTCCATTTATGTCTATTAATATTTGCTTATGTATTTCAGTGTTCCAATACTGGGTATGTGTATATTTAAATCTTGTTTGTTTTTACTGAATTGACCCCTTAGTCTTTACGTAAGAACCTCTTTTTGTCTTTTTTTAATATTTTTTGCTTTTGGTGATTAGAAGTCTAATATTAGTATTTTTACTCCAACTTCTCTTTTTTATTTCATTAGCATGTATTCTTGTATCCATCCCTTCAATTTCAGTTTATATGGTCCTCAAAGATAAAGTAAATTTCTTTAAAGTAAGATGATCTTGATATTTTATTCATTAATTTACTCCATGTCTTTACTGGAGGATTTAATACATCTACATTAAGGTAATTATTAATAGGTCTTACTCCAGTCGTTATTTATCTTTTTTTTTTTTTTCAATTTTGTTGTAGTTTCTTTATGTCTCTCTTATAGTTTCCTTGATGGTCATTTACTCTAGTAACATCTGTTGATTTCTTGTTACTATTTTTGGCTTGTTTTATTATCATTTTTTGCTTTATGGTTACCATAAGGTTTAGAAAAAGCATCTTTATTTCAACAAGCTATTTTGAAGTTATAGAAACAACATGATCATAAAGATAAGAACAGACACAACAGATAATCAAAAGGACAGGAGAAAATGTACTCTTAAGAAACCTTTCAATTGCATTCCATTTTTTTCTATTTAAAAATATTGGTATATCATGTTTACAACTTTCTATGTTGTAAATCTATATATGTACTTATTATTTTTTAATTGCTTTCTGCATTCATACTAAAGATATGAATGTTTTATGTACCACACTTACATTATTAGTGCATTTTAAATATCTTTGTATAATTAATCTCACCAGTAAGTTTTATACCTTCCTCTGTTTTGTTCTTACTCATTCACATCTCTCTCTTTCAGTCTGAACAACTTCCTTTATAATTTCTGGTAAAATGTGTCTGGTGTAGATATGTTCCCTTAGGTTTTGTTTGTCTAAGAAAGCCCTTATCCTTCTTTCATTTCTAAAGCTTTCTTTGCTGGGTACAGTATTCTCAGCTGACAGTTTTTTTTTTTTTTTTTTTTTTTTTTCCCCTTCCAGTACTCTGCAAATCTCATACCTTTCTCTCCTGCTCTGTAAAGATTCTACTGAAGAGTCAGTTGTCATGGGACTTAAGGACCTCTCTTGTATTATTTGTTTATTTTCTGTTGTAGCTTCGAGAATCTTCTCTTCATATCTTTTGCCTGTGAGAGCTTGATTATAATATCTTGGGGTAGATTTGGTTGAGTTAATTGACTGATAGTCTTGGACCCTATTGTATTTGGAAATTTATATCCTTCTCTCAGGCTAGAAGTTTATTCTTAAACTTATATTGCCTTCTTTCACATTTTTTTAAATTTCACTACATACATTTATTAGCCCTGAATTTTAAAATTCATTCCATATCCTTAAATCTGTCAGTTAAAAATTTCAGAATGAAATCGACCAAATTGTGCTATGTAGATATATAAACATATCACAGCAAACTTCACCTTTACATACATCTTTAAAACACCAACTTATGAAAACAATAAATAAATAGAGGAAGACAAGTAGAGTGAGGGTATTGGGGGGAGGCAGAGAGGAGGAAAAAAAGTACTGGGGATGGAAATGGAGCAAATTATATTTCATGTATTTATGATTATGTCAAAATGAACACCACTATAATGCATCTTTTGTTAGAGTAGTGAAAATTTTCTATGCATTTGCTTTAAGATAGTCAGTTTATTTAAAACAGCTTCTTTAAATCCTCTGTCTGAATGTTCTCCTGTACTGATTACTGCCTGGGCAGTTTCTGGCACCTAATTTTGAGAACCAGGTGACATCATAGTTTCCTGAAAGCACTTGTTGCTTTCTTGTTGTGCAATACCATCTGTGCAATGAAGAATCAGGTATTCATTCTAGTCTGTTTCATCTGATTGTCTGTGTTTGTCTTTCCAGAAGATCTGAATGGGCTGCTATTTTTACAGAAACTACAGAAACTTACACTGTCACAGTACCAGATGCTGCCCAGGTCCAGATTTCCTAGGAGTCTTCTCTCCTTGGGTTATTGCTGTGTTAATAATCAAGGGCAATCCAGATGCAGATTTGTCCCAAATATTATGTTAATTTGTTACTCACGAAGAAATAAGACAGTAACTAGATGAGGTAGTCTGCTCCCATAGGACCCTACCTGGGGCCAGGCAAGGCCTAATTTCCTTCTCCACAGTTGGTCACACACACACACCAGAATTCTTTCCAGCCCTAGGCAGAGGCACCATGTATGGATAAACCCCAGGCTCCTATGTTACATCTGTGACAATCCAAACTGCCAAGCTGAGTCACAATCTGAATCAACAATCTACTGACATCAGCACAACCCTGGGGCAGAACAAGGCCCACTCTTTTATGGTATCTTACTGAGATGGACATAGGTAATGATAGCTGGAGTAAATGTCTGATAGAATGGGGTCACAGGTCTTTCCCTGGAATTAGAGGTAGTTTAGAGGCTCAGCCTGCCTGCAGGACTGATGACAACATCTATAAGTGTGTGCACAGAGATAAGTTTTGCTAACCACACACTAACTTCCAGTGAATAGTCTTTTGCTTACTAAGCTGTCCTACCACAAGAAAATAGGGTGTCACATCACACTATGCTGCCCAGGTTCAGGTAGAGTTGGAGAAAACAGACCTTTGGCTACCACTGTTTATGCTAAGCTAGGTAATTTATGAACCTAATAGCTTATTTTGAGAACTAGGTGAGGTTGTGGTTTTCCTGTAAGAACCTGGACAGTCTCAGGGATACACTAGAGTCCATGCCACTGTTAGCAGTGATACAGGCTGAAGCCTGAATCTGTCCCACTGGAGCACAGACCTCTGCATGGTGATGGAAGAGTTCTAAGAGACCTATGAGCACTGACCTGACAACACTTTTACTGGCTGAGGTTTGCAGAACAGCTGATGCTAAGTTGGGTGGCATGTGGTTCTCACATCTACAGAGTCCTGCACAGTTTCAAAAGTAGGGAACTGATTAGGTCTAAAACTTGGATGAATCCTGCATATGCACAGATCTCTGTCTAATGCCAGAGCAAGTCTGAAGTCTCCATCTGTAAGCAATGTCTGGCCTGCATATGTGGCCTACAGGTTCTACTGGGTGCTTGGTCTTGCTATGATGAGAGAGCTTGTGATAGTTGTGTCCTGAGATAGTTGTATCCTGCCTCCCAGAGGGTGGAGCACTGCCTCCAGCTGTGAAGTCTGAAGTCCAGCCAGGTGGTGGAGGCAGTCTCTTTGCCACCTGGCATAATGCAATCCCGAAGGCTCTTTCTGCAGGTATTGGCCTGGTGATGGCAGCGTAGTGGGGTTTTGCCCAACACTGGGGTTCACCATGACAAGCTCGGTACCAGGTTTCAAGTCTTGGGTTTGTACTTAATTTCCTCTCCCTCTCCCAAGCAGGAAGCTGTCTCTCCTTTAATGTTTCATCCCTTGGTTTACATGAACAAAACCTCACATTTCCTTTCTGGAGGTGGAAGAATAATAATAAAATGTGGGGTGGTACTCAATATTGGATTGCTTTCTATTCTATAAAGTTGGGAACACCACTGAAGTTTCTCAATAAAGATTCATATCCTTTAGTTATGAAACAGTTTGCACATGACCCAAACCAAAATGTTTCTCTGTGACTAGTTATTCTTTTTTCAATTAAAGATAATTTTGTGTTGTAGTCCAGCTGAAAAGACAAGGAATAATTTTAACTAAAATTATATTCTTATTCTTTATAACTAAATAAAACTCCCAGATGAAATGATTATTAGATGAAAGAGATGCATTTTTAAAATCTTTTTGACATGGAAAAAATTTGAATAGTGAGAAACAAATCTTACTTCCCATGTGCCAACAGTTAACACATTTGTCAGAATATTCTTATTTAACATTTATTTCCCATAACCAATCCAAACATTTCCTATTAGAACTTTTAAAAGTGTAACAAATAAGCTATTGTCAAGTTTCTGCTTATATATTAAAATACATTATAAAAGCATGTTAAATATTATTGACTTTATAATAAGTGACTAACTTTTCTGCATTATACAGTTTCTTTAATCTGGCAGATTATTTTTATCATTTTTTTGTGATGAGAATTAAGCTGACTTTTCCAAAGATAACAGAGCCAATGAATTATCTGTGTATGTACATATTGTTTTTTCTTCTGAATTACCAAGCTATTCTTTTCCTTTATTTTTCAAAAATGACTTTGAAATTTTTCTTTGTGGACTTTTTTTAAGAGGCTTTTCCTAGAGCCCCTTACAATAATGTCAGTAAGGAATTTATTAAATTCTAGCAGTGCTGCTCCCAGTTTCTTAAGAAAGAGGACGTATTTTTGGTCTCTCATACATGGCCATGTGATTTTCTGTTTCCTGATGGATTTTTTTTTTTTTTTTTTTTTTGTACAGTGCATTACATTTTGACACCAGATTCACAATGAGCTATATTAGAAGATATTTAAATTGCAACAGGAAATGCAATTTGGCTACATTTAAACCTTTGGTTTTTTAAGACTTTGCTCTCCATCTCTTTACAATAGACAGACTGACATAGCACCTATTACCTGAAACACTAGCAGGGCAAGAGAATATAAGAATGCATCACACCAGGAAATTTCCTGTTCATTGAACAGATCTGGTCACATGGCTCATCCAAGAGGACCTGGAATTAGATTCCTACCATGGGCTCAATAGTTGGAACAATGAAAATATGTGGACTAGTTACTAGTTACTGGACTAGTTACTATTACAATAAAATTGCCATTCCCTGTGGCTGCTGTAGCAACCTTATCATTCAAGGTTTTATTTGTGTTTTAATTTTGATCTATACAGGGAATTATTAGTTTTTATCATGCATAGTCTTAAAGGAAAGTTTAAGATGAGTAACTAAACAAGTTAGCATGAAGGAAATATCCTATGGATACTAGGTAACATAGTTTTCACTGGGAAATAAATAATCAACAAATAATTTTCAAATGAGAGTTTAAGTTAGTAGACCTGTAAGCTAAAAACATTTTTTCTTACAAAAAAATACAAAATGATAGGTAGGGCATGTCCTAAAATTCTATAAGCAAAACTGATTAACAAAAGAGTGAAGAGTTATCCCACTGATAGGGAGTAAGCCAATTATCCTTCTAGTCCCATACAACTGGCTACTTATGAAACATTAAAATCAAATCACTTCAGGCAAATGCTTTGTAATGGATTAACTTGTCCATGATGTAATCAAGCTTTAGAATAACATTACAAATGCCAAACAAGAGTTTCAAATAGCAACATTAAGACCCTTTGCCAGCTGAATCCATTACTGTAGAAAGAAATCCTTCAGGCAATGTTAGGTCACTGATTATAGCAATTTATTTCTCATTAGCTTATAACTACCTGACCTCTTCATCTGTTTCTGCTCTATGAAATTGAACTTCAGAATTTATACATACAAACTCATAAGGAATCATTTTATTTCCTTCACTCAAAAATGTGTGTATAATTTAATGCAAGTGATCACTCTCTAAAATTCTACTTGTAAATGCTGACCAGTTGGTTTTGAAAGTTGAACTTTCACAAGAGATTGATATTCAGTACAATAAAGGAAATTCAGAATCAAACCCTGTAGAGGTTCATGATTGTATTATTCATCATATCATATTCAGAGTTCCCACTGGTACACAAATTGCAAATTTAACATCCTTTCAATAAAACTTTAAAGATAAAGAGCAAAATTTTAAGTAAAATAAAATACCTGAATCATTAAAAAAAATTCAAAAGTACAAAAAATGGCAAGAAGCATTCTAGTTCAAAATCTAACTTAACCTTGTACTTGAATGTAAGTAATATAAAAATATATATATATAATGAAAATTTATTAAAACCATATATGTATATACACATGCACATATTTATATGACATAAGCTTCTCAAGGCTTCTATAACAAAATTACCTCAAATGTGGCAACATAAAACACAAAATCATATTCTTACTGTTCTAGAAGCCCGAATTCTGAAATCTGCCTCACTGGACTACAAGCTCCCTTTGGAAGTTCTAAGGGTGAATCCTTTCATTACATTTCTGTATCTAGGGTGGTTCATTGCATTCACTGGATTATGTACCTCATCCATAAAAATCAGAAGCCCTATGTCTTGCTTCATCACATTCTCTTTTTTACTCTCAGTTTTTTTTTTTTTTTCTCCCTCTTTCTTCTCATTTCTTGAGGGATTTCCTCTAAACATTGAAGGAATGAAGAGCATTGGACCAAGCTCATAAAAACATAAACCATTAAAGATAAATAAATCTTTGAATCTGGTTTTAAAATTTTAAGAGAATATTCTAATAGTTTATGTTTCTAGCATGTGTCTAATATTTTAATAAAATTCTGTCTGTGAGCAGATTTTTTTTTCAAAAATAATTAAGCATCATTGGGCCACATGCCCACTACATATCAAATAATGTTTGACAGTCCTCTAAAAATTTATACACTTGGAGGCCTCTAAGGAAAGTAAAATTCTTATCACCAGCATAAAACACATTCAGTAAAAGCCAGTTCTGAACTGGTTTACAAACTTATCTGTTTCTAATAGTTGATTTGCTTAATTTTGCATAATGATGCTGGTTTTAAGAATACAAAGGGGAAGGAGTAAAAACCAGTATTACCATCACAGAAAGTTCCAGTGTTTTAAATGGCAGACTTCTCTGCATTACATGCCAATGTTAAGCATCTTGTGCCTAATATTAATGACTAACAATAGTGCCAAAAATCATATCTAATAATAGTTAGACATGTTGCTTTGTGAAGGATGCTTCACTCTAGCATAGTGATTCTATCCTTTCTAGACCCCATACTGCCATTATAATTTAAGGTATCATTTCTCATACTAGGATAACTGAAACAATGTTTTGTGTGTACTGTCTCATATTAATATTTAGTTAATGGGAGCCATCCTCCACATCAAATTAAGCTTCTTATTTCTTTTCATAATAAAACATATGGTCACTAAAATATGCATTTTCAGTTTGAAAAGTTAAGAGACACTTTTAGCTATCTTTAGGTATGAGAGTTTATTGTAAATTAAAATAAGAAAATTAAGAAAAAATGGTGAACAATCTTAAAGTAAAAGGTATACTATAGATTATAGTGACACACTTGACTTGCTCTCTCTTCAGATATAATACTTCACAAATGACAAAGTTTTGTCAATTTTTACAATATAGGCTTTCATATTCGATGATAGTCTTTGGAGAGGTACTTAATACCATCCTTAGGCCTTAATCTTCATGATTACAATAAGAACTTTATCCATCTTGCACAACATTATATATCTCTAATACAAGGATAGTCACATGCCTATTTTCATAAAAGAAGGATAATGGACAAATTTAGAAGAAAATATACATATGGATTATCTTTACTTCTTATAAATCAGCTTTCTTACCAGAATGTCTAAGTAGAACTAGAAAGAAAGAAGAATAGCAATCAAATTCAAAAGTATTAAACGTGGTCACCTGGATAACAGTAGAAGCCAAATCACCATGTAATGTTTGTATCACAGAGACTTTCACATTGGGCTATGAATGATAAAGAAAAACAGCTAAACATAGGTGCTGGTCCTGAAAAAAAAGAAGGAAATAAATTGAAGGTACATTTTCACAGAAATACTAAAGAAACACAAGCATATAGTTGAAGTGAAGAGAGAACTGAAATTATGTGTGTATGTGGGGGAGGGAATACATGATGCTATAGACTAAATGAAACGTGTCAGCCAAAGTTATATCACGGTGAATTTACCCAACTTCATGGTAAAGTAGGTAGCTACTTATTGTAAGCCTAACAGGAAAAATTTAAATAAAATGGGCTAAGAAAATCACATTTTGAAAACAAAAATGGTAGAAATGGAGGAAAGATTATATATTTAAAAAAACAAAAGGGAAATTTATACCCAAATAAATCGTGATCACATTGAAAAGTAAACAGAGAGACATCCTTAAATACACAGGTTTTTTGCCTCATTGAATGATGGTTAATAAATTGAAGACAAATCAGGTTATATTTTAAATTAGTCAATTATAGTAAAGGAATAAAGAGGCAACAAATGAAAGTAATAGAATTACAAACCACAGCTGATAAATGAGAGCAGAGAAAGATGAGAAAAAAATGTGTTTAAGTAGGCCATGAACTTAGAAACAAATTATTACAGCATCATATTGACAAGGCTCCCAGCTACTAAACCTCAGAGCCAGCCCTCTATTAAAGCATCAGCAAAGGGGTGGAGTGGCAAAGTGGTGGCTCAGTTTGGTGGAAAACTTCTGGCAAGTATGGTCTATGGCCATATGGAGCCCACCATGCAGGCATGTCAGCCTGAGGCAATGCAAGACAAGGTGCACCTACCTGTCACCCACAGTTTGGTTGCATGCTGAAGGAGCCCACTTCACACAGTGTTGCAGCCCAAACCTGCGAGAATAGATCATCTGACCACGTCAAACTCCTGCTTCCTGAACTGTGAATGAGAAAATGGAAGTAGGGCAGACCTGACTGGAAGTATGGACCTCAAGAACTCACCAATAGCCTTAGTACTATTTCAACCCTACTTATCATAAGTTTGAACCAAAAGCATTGGTACTTTCTTCAAACCCAAATCTGTGTAAGTCTGGACCAATAGCAGTGACTTAAGTGCTCTATAAACCCCTACACTAGCACACTCATATGGTTATCAGTTCTCTTTTCATCTTGTAGGAATTATGTTCTTGCTTCTATTCTTCAATAAATCCTATTATCACTCATTCTATGAATGTCATTCTTTGAATTCAGCAGACAAGAACCTGGAAGAAAGAAGAAATCCACTGTGAGCTTCTGTGTTCTGTTGCAACATTGGAGGGCAGAGCTCACCAGTAAGAGTTGTAACACTGCTAGTCTGCAGAGGTCTGGAAACTTACTTAGATCCCACCCACCAGCAGAAACATAATAACTCTTGTGATACCTGCCAGTAGAAGGGAAGAATCAAGTTTCATTGTAAAACTTCAGTTTCAACTTTAGGCGACCATGGAGGGGCTTTTCAGAAGGTAGAGTGAAATAGACCAATGAAATTATCATTCTTTTTTCAGGAATTCTTCTTCTTTTGGAAACATTTCTTCCTCTCTATCAAAAATACTTAGCACCTGGATAGCACTTCCACTGGTCTAAAGGCAGAGGTGGCAGCCTTACTAAGGAGGCTTGCTCAATCCTCTTTGTTCCTGATGGAAGAATGTTGATCAAGCTTTGCTTCAACTTCTCTCCATGAAACACAAACAAGATTGACAGATCGGTTTAAGTGACTACTTCTTTCTTTCACATTCAGCTTTGCTTGGCCTGATGGTGGGGGACACTCTCACCCAATGTATCCAATGTAATTTGGATCCCAAGACAAAGTCTAAGTCTGATCTGAGGTCTTTGGGAAATAAGTGACAATATTCATCTCCAGAACATGAGCCAAGCAATCCTTTGCTATCCACCCTCCCTTCATGTGTGCTTCAAAATACAGGTTTCATATACCCTTCTAAACCCCGATTGTTTCAATAGGACTCATAGTTAAGATTATTGGGAATTTTTGAAACTTTAAATGCCTTTTAGGATGCAAACCCTATGCTCTCTCTGGTGAACTCCTACCCATAAAGAAGGTTCTATTCCATAGATGTCTAACCTTGCCAGTTTCCTTCTGATATTTAAAAACCCATCAAAGAAAAAATAAATGTAATCTGTACATTAAGATGGAGAAAACCTACTATTGGGTCCCCTCCTCACTACAAGAGTTCCATTCCTGGTTCTATTTGTCAATAAATCCTACTCTTATACTCACACATCCTTGTCTGTGGATTTCATTCTTCAAATTCACAAGACAACCACTTGGAAAGAAGAAGAAATTGATGGTGAGCTGCTGGGATTTGCTGCAATGCTGTGGGGCATAGCCCACCATTAAGAGCTGTAACACTTCTCAGCTGCAAAGGCTTGCAGTCTTACTCAGACCCCACTGGCTAGCAGAAGCAGGGAATAAAGTTTCATCTCAAACCTTCAGTTTCAATATTTTATCTACTGTTTCATTTTCCTAGGGTTGCAGTAACAAATTACCACAGATTTAAAATGACAGGCATTTATTCACACACAATTTTGGAAGAAAGATGTCTGAAATCAAAGTTATGATGGGGCCATTCTCCCCTGTAATGCTCCAAAACATGCCCTTACCTTCTTTCAGCTCTTAGTGGCTCCAGCAATCCTGGGTTATAGCTGTACTGTTCCAGTATCTAACTCATCTATGTGTGGCCTTCTCTTCGTGTCTTGTCTGTCTTCGCTTTTCTTATAAGAACCTATGTTACCCTTATTATTAGGAGACAGACAGATGTGAATGGTGGTAACACAAGGTTAAGAGAGTAATTCTATAAAATGGGCCCACTGTGCTGATCCCCACATGCTTTTTATTCCAAAAAACAATTTAGCTGCAGCCCTGCATGACCTCACTTTACAGGATATGTCACGTTCCTCCTCAAACCACTTGTTCACTTCAGTAGAAATGCAGAACCAAAATAATGTTGATAAGATAAACCCAAGTTACCCTGAAGGAGACTTTTGTGACCAGATTCTGAAACTCTGGGAGATAGGTATAGTTCTTCTTAACCATAAAATTTCTAAGAATGTAAGGTTAAGAATCAAAATAGAACCAGATTGCATGGGCCAAGGTGACCTAGAGTTGCCATGACAGTGGGGACTTAAAAGTCTGATGTCACCCAAAAGTCAAGACATGGACATGGGCAGGACTCTCTGGAAACTCGTCAAGGACCCCCAATAAAATTAGAGTGCCAGAGAGGTACATTGTCCCCTCTCCTTTCCAAGAGGACTCACTTTCTCCCTTGAGAGTGTCTCCTTTCGCTTTTCCTGCCTCTTCAATAAACTCATTCCTATTTCTGTGAGTATTGAAGAGGGAATCTTTGCAGTGCCCCAGTTTATCAGAAGGCCCCAGTTCCATAACATTATAAGAGTTTCCTTAAACTGATAGGATTTCATCTGAATTTCATGACATTTGCAAAGACCCTATTTCTAAATAAAGTCACATTCTGAAATTTCAAATGTGCATGAATTTGAAGGGAACTATGTTGAACAAACTACATATAAAATACAAAGGTTGACCAAATTTATAATCAGAAAGTGAAAATAAAGTAGACTCAAAGAAATTGCATATGGATTGTCAGAACTCAGGAAGGAAAAATAAAGCCTATAAAGTAAGCCCTTTTTAACAAGTAAAAATAAGAGTAAATACTGTTGAAACACAGATTAGAAAAATAAAAAAAAGTGAAAACAAAATTTAAAATATTAAAGCCTTTTATTTCTTTTATTTTTATTTTTTTGGTACCAGGGATTGAACTCAAAGGCACTTGACCACTGGGTCACATTCCCAGCCCTTTTTGTATTTTTATTAGAGACAGGGTCTCACTGAGTTGCTAAGTGCCTCGCCATTGCTGAGGATGGCTTTGAACTCGTGATCCTTCTGCCTCAGCCTCCCAAGTGCTGGGATTACAGGTGTGAGCCACCATGCCTGGCTTAAAGCCTTTTAAACTAATAACCATCAACTCCTAATTGACCAGGGGATCAGAAGTAGACATTATCAGTCACCAGTATTCTAAATGTAGTTTATAGTTAACATAAAAAAAAAAAAACGGTTGTCAAAATAAATAAGGAAAAAAAAATCAGACCCAGCAATTAAGAGGGAAAACATAAAAAGTTATTACAACATAGGTATTTAACTTCAGAAATAATGAAAAGAGCAAATCACTTAAAAGAGATTAAAACAGAATATGTTCATAATTTTTCAAACATGTACTGAGCTCTAGAAGGCAATACTGCAATATTTTAAAGTACTAAATGAAACAATTTATGTCTGAAAATTTTCACATTGCCAAGTATTTTTGAGCAAGAACTCATTGAATTTTTGCATTTTTTTAAGGAAACTCTAATTGTACCAACTTTAGCAAACCAGGAGATAAATAGGGGAACTGGTGCTAATTAATGAATGAAAACAGTGGACCTCTTAGTGTGCTAGAAAGCAGTCATCAGTTAGGATCAAGAAAACCTGTGGAGAAGCTCTAGCAAAGAGGAACAAAACAGGCACAGTGGGCACTGCAGCACATGCCTGTAATCCCAGCTGCTTAGGAGGCTGAGACAGGAGGATGGCGAGTTCACAGACAGGGTCTGTGAGACCCTGTCTCTAAATAAATTATAAACTAGGGAAGGGGATGTGGCTCAGTGGTCAAGTTTCCATCCCAAGTTACTCCCCCCCCCCCAAAAAAAAAGAGGAACAAAAGGTAACACCAATTTTACCAAGCATCTGAGTGGATTACATGGAAAAGAGGTTCCAGCTCCAGTGAAGCCTTCAAAAGATGGCATCCCTATCCCTGGATAAAATGAGAGCAAACTCTTAAGAAATCCTTGATCAAGGGGCTGGGGCTATGGCTCAGAGGTAGAGCACTTGTCTTGCATGTGTGAGGCCCTGGATTCCATACTTAGCACTACATAAATAAAAATAAAGGTATTGTGTCCACCTCAAACTAAAAATATATATATATATATATATATATATATATATATATATATATATATAAAATCCTTGATCGAAATTATCTAGTCAAGCTTTTTAAGAACACCTGAATAAAGGATCAGTTAAAGAGCTGTGGGTCTCACCTATAGTAGTTCTGATTTGGAAACAAAATCTGAATTCTTGAGTCATTAAAATATAAACTATATAATTATATACAGGGGAAGAGTAAATTGTGAGTAGACATAAAATCTTACCTGCTTGCTGGATCTTTAATAAAAATAAAGACTCTTGCCTTTGGGAAAGAGGAAAGGCAGGAACAATATTGTCACCAATGGCAAACAAAGAACCACTGTTTCTTAGGGATTGAAATAAAATGTATCTTGTTTGGAGGAAGAATAAGAGGCATGTAATCTTTGAAACCCAAAGATACAAATCAGAGGTCTGCTTATATGAAAGTGGGGAAACATCTGATCCTCTACCCTGGACCTTCCAAAGATACAAGGTACTGTTTTAATCACAAGAGAAAGTGTCACTGTAAAATCCCTATCCCTGATGCACACAGGTCTTTTTAAAAACCGACATAGGACCAGAAGACACAAACTTCTCTCCATGAGGTAATCTGATATGTCTGCTATAAAAATCATTATAATGAAAATCACAATAAACTATACCAATTTTTACTTAAAGTATGAAAATGTAGTAGGTCATAAAACTATAAAATAGAAAAATAACAAGTATAAAAAATTTTATAGATTTTTATTAACAAACTTGATTGCAGCAAAATAAGAAGGTAACTAATATCACCAAAAAATAATTTAATATAATTTTGAAACTCCAAATTATTTCTGGAAATAGACAAAATCAATTTACAAGTAAAAATTTAGAATAAAATTTAGAATAATTAATTAACTTATAAATAAAGGCCATCTAATTTAAAGACCATCTAATTTAAAATGTATTAATAAGAAAAATACATGACAATAGTTGTTTTAGTCATCTTTTTTAATGCAATTACCAAAAGACCAGACAAAAGCAATTAGAGGAGGAAAAGTTTACTTGGGGGCTCACAGTTTCAGAGGTCTGAGTCAATAGATGGTTGACTCCATTCATCATGGTGGAAATGTGTGGCAGAGAAAAGCAGCTGAGTACATCGCATCAGGAAGCAGAGAAAGACTGAGCTCAGCTCACAAAATAGATACCTCAAAGTCTTGCCCCCAATGACACACCTCCTCCAGCCACACCCTATCTGCCTAAAGTCACCACTTAATCACTTTCAGAGGATTAATGCACTGATTGAGTTAATGTTCTCATAACCCAATCAATTCACCTCTAAACTTATCTTATTGTCTCACACATGAGCTTTGGGGGAACACTGAATATCAAAACCAATAATCTATTAAATTTAATTGTGAAATTAAAAAACATTAAAAATTATTAATATAACATTTCTGCTCTATTTTTTATGTTTCTTTTTTTTGTTTTGTTTTGTTTTAGGTTTATAATATTCTTCCTTCTCTAATTTTCTAAGGTGCAAACTTAGATCTTACATTTCTGATTATAGGTCTTTTTTGTTGTTGTTCTAATATGTATATTTAATGCTATGAATTTTCCTATAAGCACAACTCTTTCTGCATCCCATAAATTTTCACTAGTTATACTTTTATTTTCATTTACTTCCAAGTATTTATTTCTCTTGAGACTCCCCCTTTGACTCATGTGTTATTTAAAAGTGCTTATTTAATCTCCAAATATCAGGATTTTCTAGCTATCTTGCTGGCATTGATCTCTAATTTAATTCCGTGCAGTATGGGAGAATACTTTATATTATTTCTATTAAGTTTGTAAAGATCTGTTTTGAAGTCCAGGGAATGGTTTATTTGGGTGAATGTTTCAAGTGAGATTGAGAGGTAAACATATTCTGCTATTGCTCTAGGAACTATGCCATACATAAAAATCAGATCCAATAATTGAGGTGAAATTTCACTTAAATATATTGATTACTGATTATTTTTCCTGTGGTGTCAACTAGCGATAGTTGTTGAAGCCTTCAACTGTAATTGTGACTTCACTAATGTACCTTTGTAGTTCTACCAGACTTGTGTCACATATGTTGAATTTTGACTCTGTAGTAAATTGCATACAGATTAACAATCACTGTCTATTAGGAGTATTAACATGTATGCCATTATGTAATGCTTGCTTTTAATCATTACAATTCACTTGTCTTGAAGTCTATTTTCTCAGAAACTAATATAGCTACCCCAGGTTTAAAGGTATTAGTGTTGGCATGATTTTGTTTTATTTCCTTACATTTTATCTATTAGTGTCACTACATTTAAATTAGTAATATACATGTAATTGTATATTAGTAATTATAATTAGTAATCAGTAATACATATACCATATATATTAATATAATATAATGTACACTAATATAATGTATATTAATATATGCTAATATAATTACTGATATAATATATATTAATTATAATTTGTAATTAGTAATATATAAATATATTAGTAATAATACATATATAACTAATAATAATAATATGCACACATATACATCTGTATATATATATATATTTATACATATAAATTTGGTCTTCTTTTTTATCCTACTTGGGGGGCATACCCGGATTGAACTCAGAGATGCTTAACCACTGAGACACATCCCCAGCCCTTTTTTATATTTTATTTAGAGACAGGGTCTCTCTGATGTTGTTGAGGGTCTCACTGAGTTGCTGAGGCTGGCTTTGAACTTATGGTCCTCTTGCTTCAGCCTTCTGAGCCACTGGGATTACAGGTGTGTGCAACCATGCTTGGCTTATCTTGTCTATTTTATCTGGTGTGTTCAGACTATTTTATATTTACACTGACTATTGATATATTTGGATTTTTTCCTACTATTTCTACCATGTGTAACTTTTTGTCTATTCCTTGGATTTCTTTCTTCTTGTTGTTTTTAGCCCTCTTTTTCTGATTCCTTGATTTTAAATGAGCTTTTTATTTGATTAAATTTTCTCCCTTCTTAGCACATCAAATATACTATCTTTTTTGAATTTATTAATTGCTCTATTGTTTGCAGTATATATACATTTATGCCAATCTAATTTTATTTTTAAATAATGCTATATCATTTCACATATAGTGAAGATGACTTACATATAATGTATCTAATTCCTGGAAATTAGTAGAAAAACAATCAAAGAAAAAAAGTGCTCATTATAAAATGATCAGTAAAATCAGTGATTTTTCTACTTAGGCTAAGCAAGAAAATAGGAGAAATAAATTAATCATTCTAGAAATTAAATAATGGTCATCACTACCGATTTCATAAACATGGAAAGAACAGTAACAAGATGTCATGAATAATTATATGGGTACAAATTTCATAACATAGGTTAAAAAGAACAATTTCTTGAAAGATACAATCGAAAAATACATGAAAGGGAAAAAGTATATATATGTATATGTACATGTATATATATGTATACATATATACACTTGTAGAATAATAGATAACTACAAAACAAAGGAGGCATTAGGTCCGGATAATATTACTTGTCCATTTTACATGGCACTTTTGAGACTATTTCATATATATTTGATCTCCACCAGAAAACAGACGCAGAGTTCACTTCTAAATTAATTTATTTACTGTAGCTCCAAAACCAGATGAATTAAATGAAAGAAAAATCCAAATCAACATTTTAATGAGCGTAAATATAAAACATAAAAAACTATTAGCAAACTATATAATATATATTATACTTATATAATACACATTAGGTAATTATGTATATCTCAAATTATGTAATATAGATTATTATAATTATGGAGTGGGGGCAGTGTAAGGAAGTATATACAAAAGTCTGTACTATTTGTTCAATTTTTTTGCAAAACCTAAACATAGATTACATTAATTTTAATGGTAAAAATTTAATATTAAAACATAATAGAATAAATTACAAAATTAAAAAAATATTTTGAGATATCTTTTCTTACAAAAACTAAGTAAAATTAATGATATATACTAAGAAAAGGGAAGAAATGTTAAAGGATGAAATAAACTATTATTTGTGATAAATAATCTTATAGATAATATTTCATGGAAGATTTCATGAATATTGGGATCATAAATATATAACTTTAATGGGGTAAGTTTGAAACCATGAATAGTTAAGGTATTCAGGGAGAATTGTAAAAATTATTGAACATGAAAAACTGAGAGATATTAAACATCTAAAGAAACATCTCCACAAGAGATGAGCTTCAAATCATTTTAAAGTCAATCTACAATTTCTTTTACCATCGGGCTTTGTGAAGAATACCAACAAAGTAAGATGAAGGAATAGTTCAAAAAATTACTTTCGTAATGTAAGTAGTACACTCATTCAATCAAATAGGATCGCGAGTTCAAAGCCAGCCTCAGCAATGGCGAGGCACTTAGCAACTCAGTGAGACCCTGTCTCTAATAAAATACAAAAAACGGGCTGGGATGTGGCCTAGTGGTCAAGTGCCCCTGAGATCAATCCCTGGTAATAATAATAATAATAATAATAATAATAATAATAACATAAAATGAGACAAATATGATAAAATTAGGAGTTATAGAGAAACATCCGCTATGATACGTATATAAATTTCTGCTGGGCGTGGTGGTGCATGATTTTAATCCCAGTGATGTCAGAGGCTAAAGCAAGAGGATCACAAGTTCCAGGCAAGTCTGAGCAATTTAGGATGACCTTATCTCAAAATACAAATATAAAATATTCTGGGGATGAATCTCAGTGGTAGAATACCCCTGGGTTCAATCCAAGTAAAATAAGTAAATAAATGGATGCATAAATAAATAAATAAAGCATGCATGTGCATTACCCAGAAGTATATTAATATATACATATTTTATGTGTATATGTATTTACTTACCTAACTACTAATCTCATTATCCATTTTTATCCATGCACCTGTACTCAAAAGCTAGTATGATGCTTAGTAGCAATACTCATTGATTTTCTATTGTGATTAGGAAGGAAGCATTTTGCATTATTTTCACAAGTCTTTAACATTGTTGGAGGGAGCAGATAATATAATTAAAGGAAAGAAGAAACAAATGTATGTTAATTACACAAGAGGAAGTAAAACTATTACTTTATCAATATCTCTCCAACAGAAAAATCAAGAAGTAAAATGGTGATCAACATTCCATTTATGATTTGAAGGAGTATATAACACTGGGAGTAAAAACAACAAATTGCTTAATTTATCTGTATTAAAAATATTTAAATGCTACTAAAAGCGAACTTAAATGAATAGAAAATGGAGCCTTACATTTACCTCATTATTTTGATTGATTGATCAAAATATAATTTAGAATAGATTTGTAACAATAATAAGAAAACTTTGGAGATTTAATTTATGATATCTTAATAAGAAGTTACATTCTAAAAAATACATAAAATTTAAAGCTTAAAGTAAGTTCCAGTCTTGAAATCTAACAAGTAAAATCAAATAATAAAGTTGGAAAAATATTTGGCATTTTTATTTTTGACAAAGATATAATTTATATAAACCATCTTCACATGAAACAGAAATATTATAACAATTAGTGCATTGATGTAAATGAACCATTTCAACATAATAAAATATACATATTTAAGAAGATGAAAATTCTAAGTACCCTAATTTGATCATTATCCACCATATACATGTATCAAATTATCACATTGTACCCTGTTAATATGTATAGTTATTATTTGTCAGTTAAAAGCTAAACAATGTTAACATAAATCTAAAAATGCTCAATTTTATCATAAGATGCAAAAATATAATTACAATAATACACTATCTTTTGCTGATCAGATTGTAAAAGATCAAAACACTTTGATAAATCATGGTTCATTAGGGATCACAGAAGTAAATACCAGATAATAAATTAATCATCTTCTGAAATATTAGTAGTTGCTCTGGCAGGAAGAAAAGAGTTCTACAGTGTTTCACAACAACATTCATATGTTCCAGTCACCCATCACACAATGACCAGAAATCACTATAGTGTTGCAGCTAGTCCCAGGAGATCACTGAAATGAAATACTGTGAATTGTTCAAAAGAAAGAACAGAATTATGTGATGAATGACACTAACAAATATCACATTCTACTTCTAATCATCAAATGTTCAGTAAATAGTTTTTCTACACAATGCTTTCCAATACTCCTCAAAGCACATTATACAAAAAAGTCTCTTACATCACAATATTTTAGTGGGGAAATCTATGTTTTTTAATTTAAGATATGAATCTAAGAAATACAGAAGTTATATAGAAAATAAACAGATTCTGTAACCCCTATGGAAACTAAATGTCAGAAACCCAAAGAAAGAGTTTTAATGTTTGGAGTGCACTTTTAGTGGACCCTATGTTTGTAGTGGTGGATGGATGAAGTACAAATGATGCACTCTACTATGTACATTGATAAATGTTTCTATGTAATTAATTAAGTAGTTAAATAATGAGATAGATTAATAAATTTTCAAACCAAGTTTGGAATATTATGTTCTTTACTTGATGAAATAGTTAACATTTTATAAATACGTTTTCCTAGCTTGAGAAAAACACTTCTAATAGCATATATCTGTGGCATAGAATATGAAACTGAGAAAATAACCAAAGAGAAACTGTGCATTTAACGGGTTGCTATCTTTTTGTATGCAAGTCATTATAAAGATATTCTTAATATTGCATGATTTCATTATGAAACCCCTGTTCTTATTTTTATTTAACAATTCTTTTCCTGTGATATTGTTACATATAAAGAGGTCAATGTTAAAATTGCACACATACACACACAATTGTCAGTAATTAACATCCAGCAATTTTTTCATTTTACTCTCGGCAGTATTATATATTTAAACACACCATTGTTTGTACACTTTTTCTTCCATGCTAATTCTTGTAGAAGCAAATGTTTAACACTGATTACCTCTAAACATAAAACATATTTTCCATTGCTGTGTTTTAATTTACTTGTGCTCAAAAGTTTTAAGACTACACATGTTTTTTCATTAATGTAAATATGCTGTCTCTATGTCATCAGCTAATGTGTTTTCTCTCTGTGTTCTCCTTTAAATTAAATGCATTTGAAAAGATGAAATCTAATATACTAAATTTATGTCTGAGGTAAAATTACCAAAGCAGAAAAAAAATACACTGAGTATATAAAATAGCTCAAAGTTACAGAATATCAAATTAATGCTGACAATATACTGGGTAGTGAACTTATAGTATCTTTATTATCATCATCTATATTCTAGAAGTTCTCTTGGGATTGCCCTTTCTTGCTCATGGAATTTTGTTGACATATTAGATGTCAGCTTCTTTAAAATTTATGGAGCAGAATAGAAGGGTGTTTCCTTCTTAAAGTTTTATATTCCAAAGTTTTCTTCTCCTGATGTGGCAGCTGGGATTATCTTTGGATCGAATACTGGGATTTTTGCCAAAATGCATTTAAAGAGGAAAATGAAGAAAAGACAGGGAATACTGAAATTTGACATGGACAGCAAATCTTCAGGTTCTTGAATATTAGTGACTATTTTCTTAGAGAAGTCTAACTCAACAGACTTCTTCAAATAACTATTGACATTATAATTTTTGCATGAGCTCAGATTTAATGCTATCTAATTAGTTTACATATTTGCATGTTTTGTATTTCCCAGTAAGCTTAGGCTCATGGCACATTGTGTTTTAAAGATAATTCAATGTATTTGATCCAAGATGTAGTAAGGATTTTTTTTTCCTCATCAAATATCACTGGTTTAAGAAACATAGGAGACAGAAATCCAGTACAATTAGCTACACAGGCTAGTCTTTCATTCTCTCTCCATTTTTAAATCTGCATTTGCAAGCGGATAGCTAAGATAGCAACAAGCCCAAAATTCATCAAGCCACATTTTACTTCATGGCAGGGTCACTGTATGGCTGCTTGAGGCTCTTTGCCATGGAAAGTTTTATAATTAGGTGATGCAGTCCTTAAATTCTCATGCACAGGTCTGGATGAGAATAAGTGACTATAACACACACACACACACACACACACACACACACACACAATTTTTGATGGGGGGAGGGGTCAGGCATGAAATACTTCTTAGAATTTCTGGGAAAGAAGTTATTTCAAATTTTACAGAAATAAATTATCATCACATCAGAAAGCACCAGTAGAAGACAAAACAGATTTTATTGTGGTTCAGCTGAGCCCTGTGTGAAATTTAATGGCTCTGCAATCTGTCCAGTGTTTCTACCTAACAACCAATATTATGACTTAATATCAGCGGCAATAAATACCTAAAAGAAGAACATAATACCTTTGGGAGAAAATGTATTCTTACTCAAGTATAAGTTTATTGCCTCCCTCCATGTGGAGAGCCATGACAAAACCCTATAGGTTTATTTAAAAAAATGAAAGGAAAGATTCACAACTACAAAGAAGCAGAAAAACAGCCCAAATTTTGACACTTTTTCTAAGTAAATTTGAAAAGGACATTCTGTGTATAGTGTATAACACTTTAGGAGAATCTAGTAGCTGGAAAAAAAAATTAAAGTGAGACCAAAAGACAAAAGAAAGCAGAAGAATGAACAGCAGAAGAAATAAAAAGAAAAGGTGGAGAACAATGGAAACTGTTGATAATAATAACATCTAGGAGAAAACTGATACAGGAGATAATGCTAACAGTGAAATGGAAGACTAATTTTCCAAAGAAAAATGGCCAAATAATGGTGTCCAGAGATTATATTCAGAGCCATCCGGGTTTCAAAATCACATTCAAAATGAGAGGAAGAGAAATAGCACATAAGGAAAAAAGAAAACTGTGATTAATAAAGACTATTCTAAACTTAGAGATACTCAAGAAGAGACAAAATAACTTCCTATAAATTATCTACTTCACAAATATATTTTCCATTTCACAGTTTCTTTTCAAAAGCTGTTATTTATTCATTCACTGTCAGAATTTCCCTTTTGTTGAAGGAGCAGTTTAAGCTTATTTTTTGATTTTGCATTGTCTAGATAGTAGTCAACTAAAAACCAGTACTAATCAATGAACTTTTAACAAATCAGATAATTTGAGAGATTATTATATGCATATGTATAATGAAAATGAAGAGTATCTTTAGGTTTAACATTTTTCCAGGTGTTTTACACTGAAAGACTAAATGTCCCTATATATAATTATCATCAGTACTCTGATTATTAAATTCCTATTAATATTTTACATTCACCCCTTAGAATTTGTAGGTGTTTTATTCCAGGACCCCTCTTTCCTCCCCTCCTGTGGACACTAAAATCTGTGAATATTCAAGTCCTGATATACAAAGGCATAGTATTTTCATACAAGTTATGCACATACTCCTGTATACTTTAAATCTTCTCCAGATTACTTAATTTCTAATTTAAAAGCTGGATATGGAGCTCTTATTTTGTATTTTTAGGGAATAATGAGAAATGGAAGTTAGTACATAGACTTTATTTTTCAAGTATATTCAATCCACAGTTGAAATCTCAGACAGAAATCCCAGAGGTATGGAGGGCCAACTGTATTTGAAAGCTTTAATTGCAACTGTCTGTGAATAATGTAGCAATATCATTAATAATAGTGGATGATTCATATTTGAAAATATCTTCAGTATTTTGTGTTTTCCAAATTCTAGGTATAGCACATCCATATATTCTTTGCCCCTGAAATGTAATTGACGAAGAGCATGTGTTAGGATAAGTGAGGATGGTAGATTTGCTGATTGATTTTTGTTTCTTGTAATGTTTACTGATATAATTTTACTCTGTGGTGTCATAGAGGAAATTTTTTAAACCACATTATCATTTTAGGAGGGTTACCTGAGTTAATATTTGTACAAATAATCCTTAAACATACTTCCCCATGCACAAAGATGTGCCATATTGTAATGCTTTGAAGACAAATGAAGAGTGAAGGTACTTCAAACTGTGATAGATGATGGATGTACACCTAGACCAAATAAGGGCATTGATGTCAGGGCATATATGAAATTTAGTATAGATCAATGATTTTTGTAAATTTTCAGACGAAATATATACATAACTAGAAACTCTAAGACTTTTCACAAAGTTCAAATAATTGTTTCATGTATACACTGATGTCCATGCTCCTAATTGCTGCTGGGGGTATAGTTCTAACCAGAAGAACAATATAAGGTAGAGATTAAAACTTTATATAAAGCTGCTTGGATCTGAGTCTTGGCTCAACAGAAAGAGGCTGTGTTTTAGTATCATCAGTTCAAAATGTTTTATTTTCACAAACTTTTACAGTATTCATAATACTTGTAAAACTCTTACCTCCTTATATGAAAAACCAAACCCAATTACCAGGATACTATATGCTGGAAAAATAAGTAGCAGGCATGGAATTTTAACCAAAGAAATCTGATTTCTTTAATTCCTATAATATGCTGCCTCAAATATTTGCCATACAAATATTTATATTACAGGATATTATGAAGCTTCAATAACATATGAACATTTAGAATAGGGTATGAATTATAGCAAACACACATTGTATACTAGTTTTTTTAAACGCCTGGTTACGAAACCTGGGAGGAAAACTCGGAGGCAGAGTAAAGCTATTACTACTTTTACTTCTACTTTCTTAGAGAGAGCTTAGAGAGAGAAAGAAAGATTTTTCTTCTTCTTAGAAAGAGCTTAGAGAGAAAGATTAGAGATAGCTTTTTCTTCATCTTCTTAGAGCTTAGAGAGATAGAGAGAGAGCTTGAAAGAGAGAGATTTCTTCTTTAGAGAGAGAGAGAGCTTAGCTTTTAGAGCTTCTTTCTTCTTTCTTCTTTCTTCCTCGGGAGCCTCGGCTTGACTCTGACCAGGAATTACTTCTTCTATCTGGTTTCTCTTCTGTAACTGCTCTGCCTACGTTCTGGCCGCTCTGATTCTTTTCTTCTTCTCCGACCCGAACTCTTCTTCTGACTGAGCGACTGCATGACTGACTGAATGAATTCATTCTTCTCCTGACTCCGACCACTTTCACCCGGTTATATACCTTTAGCTTTGTGGGTGCCTCACGTGCATTTACAGGTGCGTCACATACATACTTATTATCAGGTGGAACTTATGGCTTCCAGCTGACTGCAATAGCCATCTCCCTAATTGGGGCTCCTTCACTAGTTATTGTAAAAGTAGTCACTTTTTACCTTGTGGTGCAGGAGATGAGAAATGAAATATGAAACAAGACGATGAGAAGTAGTTTGAAAGTATCCCAAGATATTAATTGTCCTGATTCTTTTCACTCTTGAGATTTGGCTGCTTCCTGCCATTTCTGATTTGTTTCTTTGTTCTTAATAAAGACTATTTTTAGATTAGAAGAATGACAAGTTTTTCTATCTGACTATAATTCTTTACATTTTCCTTAACATGTCTGTTTTACCCATATTTTTCATTGCTATTGCCAAAAGTCCTGACGAGAACAATGTAGAGGAGAAAAATTTGTTTTAGTTATGACTTTAGAGGTTCATTCCATGGTCAGCCCACTTTATAGCTCTGGGACTGAGGTGAGACAGAACATCATGGAAGAAGGTATGGTAGAGGAACATGGTAACCAGTGTGGGGAGGTAGGGAAGGAGAGAAGGAGAGAAAGAGAAAGACAGTGCACTCCACTCAACAAGGATAAAATAAAACGCCCAAAGTCACATTCCCAGTGACCTACTTCCTCCTTACATACCCTACATGCCCTCAGTTACCACCCAGGTAATCCACCAGTGAATTAATCCAGTAATTTAGCTAAAACTTTCATAATCGTTTTACTTCTGAACATTCTTGTATTGTATCACACATGATCTTTTGAGAGATATCTCATATCTGAACATAATATTCTGCTCTGTCCCTCTAAAGCTCATGACCATTTCACAGTGCAAAATATATTTAGTCCATTTTCAAGAGTACCCATAGTCTTAAGAATTTTATTATTACCCAAAAGTCCAAGTACAAAATCTCATCTGAGACTCAAAGCAAATTTATGGTTGCTTTCCCCATGAAGATCAAAAGCAAGTCATATTATTCAATATATAATGGCACAGAGTAAATATTTTCATTTCACAAAGGAGAAATAGGGGCAAGGGAAAAAGGGATAAGACCAAAGCAAGACTGAAATCTAGCTGGACAAACAAGTTCTGTAGCTCTATGTCCATTATATGGGGTACAAGGCATGGTGATAATCTCTCCAAAGGGCTTGTGTAGATTCACTCCTATGGCCTTGCTGGTTGCAAAACACATGGTCTTTCTATTGGACTGCTTTTGGTCAATTTCTGCAGATTTCCATGGCCAATGAATCACATTATTGGCATCTCTCATTTTGGAGGACTATTCTGCAGCTTTAGCTTCCTTGTTGCATCATTGCATCTTCCATCTCAGGGATAGCCTTCATGGACTTCAACCCTATACCCTTTGCCTGGCTTCTCAGGCCTTTCGTCAACATACTAGTGACATTAGAATCCATTTTGATAAAAGTATACAAGCATGAAATATTTATTATTCTAATTAGGACCCCATTCTTATGGGTGAGCGTGATGATGGAATTTGCTTAGGAATGTTCATATGTGTACATAGAAAAATTATATTAGATTTATTCTAATGAATTTTCTATTCCCTTTTCCCTCCTTTCCTTTTCTTCCCCTTTATCTAATCTCCTGAATTTCTCTTCTTCCCTTCTCCATTTATTGTGGTTTAGCTTCCACATATCAGCAAAAGCATTTGACCTTTGATTTCGAGGGACTTTGCTTAATTTACTTATCATAATTGTCTTCAGATCCATTCATTTACTGGCAAATGTCATAAAGTCATTCTTCTTTATGGCTGAGTAACATTTTATCATATATATATATATATATATATATATATATATATATATGGGCTATAAATATTGATATGGCTGAATAACTATAATATTCTGATTTTAATTCCTTTGTATATATGCCAAGTAGTGGAATAACTGGGTCAAATGGTGGTTCCATTATTAGTTTTCTGAGGAATTTCCAAAATGCTTTCCAGAGTGTTTGTACCAATTTACAGTCCCACCTACAATGTATGAGCATACTCATACCCTTTTCCCACATCCTCACCAACAATTTTGTTTGTATTCTTAATAGTTGCCACTCTGAATGGAATGAGATGAAATCTCAGTGTAGCTTTAATTTGCATTTCTTTAATTGCTAATGATGATGGATATTGTTTTTAATACATTTGTTGACCATTCATATTGTTTCTTCTGAGAGGGTCTGTTCAGTTCCTTTGCCCACTTGATTTGTGTGTGTGTGTGTGTGTGTGTGTGTGCGTGTGTGTGTGTATTAAGCTTTTTGAGTTCTTTGTACCTATCTCAGGTATAGGTAGCAAATATTTTCTCCCATATGTAGGCTCTCACTTCATGCTCTTGATTGTTTCCTTCTCTGTGAAGAAGCTTTTTAGTTTGATGTCATCCCATTGATTGATTTTGATTTTATTTCGTGTGCTTTAGGAGTCCTGTTAAAGAAATTAGTTCATGAGCCAACATGTTGAAGTGTTGGACTACATTTTCTTCTATTATGTGCTGTGTTCCTGGCTTAATTTCTAGGTCTTTGATCCACTTTGAGTTGATTTTTGTGAATGGTGAGAGATAAAGGTTAAATTTCATTCTGCTATATATGAATTTCCAGTTTTCCCAGCATCATTTGTTGAACAGGCCTGTGTCTCCCACGAGATAATAGTATCTATGTGGGTTTTCTGTTACTAGTATGCTAGTACATTGGTTTCCCTGACGGGTTTGATGCCAGTAACATACTGTTATTTTTACTATAGCTCTGTAATATAATTTGAGGTCTGACACTGTAAGGCCTCTTGCTTCACATTTCTCACCAAGTATTGATTTGATTATTCTGGGCCTCTTATTTTTACAATTAAATTTCATGACTGCTTTTTTTTATTTCTATGAATTTATTGGAAATTTCATGGGAATTCCATTGAGTCTGTATAATTTTTTTTTGTAAGTATCACCATTTTGACAATATTGATTCTGCCTATCCAAAAACATGGTCTTTTCATCTTCTGAGGTTTTTTTTCAATTTCTTTCTTTAGTTTCCATTGTAGATGTCCTTTACCTCTTTTGTTAGATTGATTTCTAAATATTTGTGAGGCTATTTTGAATGGGGTGGTTTTTCTTATTTCTCTTTTAGCTGATTCATTGTTTTTGTATAAGAATGCAATTGCATATTGTTGTGTCTTATTTCCTGATTTAATTTAACAGCTTATGTCTTTTGACTGATGAGTTTGGACCATTTACATTCAATGCTATATTTGAAAGATGCTTTTTATTTCCTGTCACTTTGATCTATTTCTAGTTTTCAAATTCAATTAGATTCTCATTAGATTGAGTATTTTTCTAGTGTTGTTTCTTCCTCTGCTGGTTTTCTTTTTATTTTCCATTTCTTCTTCATGATTTTTTTTTTTTAATGTTTTGTACTGCTACCTTTCTAGTTGTGAAGTCTTTTAAATTTTGCTTATCATGGAAGGTTTTTATTTCATCTTTAAATCTGAACCTTATGAGATGAACATTATTACCCTAGGTACATATATGACCGCACATATGGTATGATGGTACATCATGTACATGTATGACTACATACATGGCATGACACTATATCATGTACAATCAGAGAAATGAAAAATTGTGCTGTGATTGTGTACAATGAATCAAAATGCATTCTGCTGTCATATATACCTAAATAAAATAAGTAAATAAAATTTTTTAAAATCTGAAGCTTAATTTTGCTGGATATTGTATTCTTGGCATGCATTTTCTATTAGAGCTTGGTATATATTATTCTTAGACTTCCTAGTTTTTTGGGTCTTGTTTGAAAAATTGGCTTAGATCTGAATTTGTTTACCTCTAAGTGTGACCAGTCATTTTTTTCGTACTGCTTCTTAAATTCTATCCTTTTTCTGTATGTTAGGCATTTTCTTGGGGTGTGTCTTGGGGTGGGTCTGTGCCAATTTTGTATTTTTGAAGTCTTGTATGCTTCCTATATGTGATTTTCTATTTCATTCTTAAAGTTTGGGATATTTTCTGATATGATTTTATTTAAAAGATTGTGCATTCATTTAGGTTTTGACTTCAGAGTTTTCATCTATGCTGATGAATCTTAAGTTTAGCCTTTTTATGTTATCTCATATTTCTTGCATGTTCTATAAAATGAAAATATATGAGGTAATTTTGCTGATGATACATACTCAGAAATTGTATTTTAACAATTGAAAACATAGAAATATTACACAAAAAGATACCAAATAGGAGACAAAATGTTTGGATCACACTTGTATGTATTCATGTGCCCATACATGTTTGGCAATCCTTCATTTTTCAAAAATTTTGGTTTTTTGCACATATATTCTGAAAGCTTAAAAGAAGACTCTACATACCATATTGGAGACATCATAACTGCTTCATGTGGAAAAATCCCCACATGTCCTATCTCCTTGCTCACTATATCCCTTAGTTCATAAATTAGAAAACTGATTAGCATTAACATCACTGAAGGTAAATCAAAGCAGATTGTAAAGTATTGCTCTGATTCATGTCCTCCACTTTGCCTACAGACATTTGACTTAAGGCATCTAAAGTAAAAACCATTCTTACTTTTCTCAAATACCAAAACTCAAATAAAGGACTTTTAATAACAGAATAGTAACTTCACATCAATTCCACTGTGAGCAATACTGGTTTGCTTTATTGCAGCGTGGAAAATGTAGACATAGACATTTGAGATATTTACCTAAAGATGAAAATGCTTCTGATGATTGAAAATAAAAGTACCTAAAGGGAAAGTCTCTCCAAAAATGTCAAGGAAATTTGACTATTAATTATATTATATTCATTTTCTATTCATTGGCCCTGCAATATGATAATGGTTGGATTTAGAGACTAGTTAAAATTAATCTTTTAGTGTCCTAGAATTCAGAGTTCCATCAATTTCAATATCTTTTGCAGTTTAGCGGGTTGGGATTTTTGTTGATTAACTGATTATCAACATAAAACATTAAATAATAATACATCTACTCTTGTATTGATTGGAACAACTAAGCAAAATTTATGTGAAACATGTAAATGATGCTTGTATATAAAAGACTCTTAATAATCAATAGCAAGAGCAGTAACAATGCCATTCTCATTACCAACAATTCCATATCAGCATTTTCACTCATTTCCTAGGTAGCCCAGATAAAATTCAAACAGAAGTGATTACATCTAATTAATTTGTATTACCCTATAATACCAACACTAACAGAGCACAATATGGTACATCAACAATTAATTTTTAAAATCAAACAGTGACTTTGACTTTCAAGTCAAGGTTGAATTTTTCTCTCATAAGTGGAAGCCAGAAAGAAAAGAGAGATAAAAAAAAAAAAAAATGGAATCTCAAGAAAATAGAGGGTAGAACAGAAGAATAGACAGGGGAATTGAAGGGGAGGGAGGAAACAAGGGATAGGGAAGTACTGATGAATGAGACTGAAAAAATGATACTAAGTGAATGCATAAATATATCCCAATGGATTATATTGTGTATGATTAAAATGCACTAATAAAAACAAAATATTCCTTCATTTATATAGAACTAGAAGGACAGAAAGAAATCTTTTAAGTATCCATGTTAATATTTATATCATCTTTTCTACATCTAATGATGAAAATATATATTGTTTCCTAAAATAAATTGACAGATATAAATCCTCAACTCCATTATTGATATTTTTGCTGCTCAGTTTACTTCATTAAGAAGTGACAGATTTTTTTCCTAAGGCAATTCATTGAAAACTTTATAGTCCTGCATTTCACATCTAATAATATGAAAAATAATCTGGTATGATTAGTAGTGATATAATGAATATCATATGAATTAATAATATTTGTCCATTCTTGAAATTTTAATGCTTCCATCTGTCTCTTAGTGTGTTTGTAATAATTAACACTCTCTTTTTCTTGTGACAGTAATTCATACATTTTAACCTCTGACGATTATGGGTGTCCTTAAACATAGAAAGTATTTGAAGAAGAGAGGATGTATGGATCAAATCCTACTTCTTTGCCTCATGAAAAGATAGACCCACACTTGTTGGTGAATTCTTATTTATGAAATTTAGCCTCAAGATTTTCAGAGCAGCAGAAAAAATGAAGCAAATGCAGGGCATCTGATAACCATGTAAATTTGGCCACTGTAATATAGAAAACAAAATCAAATAAAACAGATAAGCCTTTCCATGCCTTCATTTGTATTTCATTGTCTCAAAATATTTTATTGATTGTCATATATTTACAGAACTCAACGATTATTTAATTGTCTACTTTTTTTTATATTTTGCTTTACTTACTTACATTTACCTAAAGCACAGTGTCTACTGAAAAACTAACTCTATGAATATTACTCTGAACTAAAAGAAATATCTTAAAAAGATAATTTTAAAGTACACTTTAGTATAAAACATGTTATGGAAGCTAAAAGTACAGTTATAAAAACTGAAGCTGAACTTTGTTTCAACTGGTAGTAGCATAGCTATAAAGAATGTTACAATATGAATGTAATATTAGAAACCAATATAAATTATAAAGTGTTTTTATTTTATTTTTTTTAAGAAATCAAGAGAAATCCTAACTGCATGACTGAACTGTATAGGGGCTTGACAGACAATTGCAGACATCAAGGCAGAAAGTTGCTGACCTGACATAGCAAACACAAACTGTATTGGCTGTGAAGAACATAAGATGTCTAGCATATTGCTTTTTAGTACCAAGGGATTCATACTAACAGAGTTATCACTTTAAGAACCACTTGTAATTGAGACACACCCAATAGTGGTGCTACAGATAAAATCTAATCTTTTTACCATGCACCCAAAAACGTCTAATAAATATTAGTATAAAATGTCAAATTTTATAATTAGATATGAGGCTGAGCCAAAACAATATTTTTGGCCATATATAGGCAGGAAATCCCACAAATATTTGACTAGCAATCATGTGAAAAACATATGAGCAGACAATTTTTTTTTTGGTCTGAAGCTTGTTATGAACAACATCTTGTCTTAAAATTACAAGGTGAAAAAATCTTACTTGTATTCTATATTTATTTTTCATGAGGAGGGAGCCAAGGGGTGTTTAACCACTGAGCTACATCCCAGCCCTCAATTTTTTTCTATTTTATTTAGAGACAGGGGCTTGTTGAAGCTGGCTTTGAACTCATGATGCTCCTGCGTCAGACTGCAGAGTATCTAGGATTATAGGCATGTACCACCACGCCTGACTGTACTTTACATAGTTCTTAAATTTACATAGTTCTTAACTGCAAACATATTCAGAAACTAAACAATCAAACAGAAATTAAAAATAATAATTACAAAAAAGTACATAATTGATGAATTGATAAATAAGTGAATTTTGTTGGTAGTTCCTGATAGGAACTAAATTAAAGGTATGCATAACTAAATAAAAAGATTTCAAATGTTTCAAAAAACAGCTGTTAATTAGCAATTCAAATTAGTAATACAAATACTGCACTTTTAAAAACTACATGTTGGATAAACATTAATTTTACACTAGTGCATTCTTTAATTTATCCATGAGCATCAACTATAAAATTTGTTGATTGAGCACTGTTACAAATCTGAAGCAACTTATAAAGAGAAATATAATTTTTAATTATATGAGTCAAATATTTGTATGTCATAAAAAGTTCAAATGGCAAATAGAAAAGCATGAGCACTAAAATTGAAATTACTCGTCATAAATTTTCCTGCAAGATGACGAAATTTTTTTTCTTCTTAATGTCTGCATAAAATTCCATTGTGTATATATACCATGTTTTCTTCATCCATTCATCCATCAATGGACACTTAGACTATTTCCATAACTTGGCAGAAAAATGGATGGAACGGTAGAACAACATGTTATGGGAAATAAGCCAGAATCCAACAGTCAAGGGTTATATCTTTTCTCTCATTTGTAAAAAATAGAAAGAAAAAAAGGGCAAAAGGAGGATTTTCATGAAAAAAAATGGGAGACCAATAGAGGATGGGGATGTGGGGGTGGGAAGAAGGTGGAAGGGAGAAGGGAGGTAATGGGCAGTGAAACTGAACTAATTATGTTCATGTATGAATATATCACAATGAATCCCACTCTCTTTATAGTCATAATGCACCAATAAAAATTTAACTTCACATAAAAGATTTCTAGTAGCTAGTTAGGTTTCAGTGCATCAGTAGTTGGTCAATGAGAGTTGGGCATTCCTTTATGTTAACAGGAGAAGAAAACATAAGGACATACATGCTATTCTGCAGCTCTTACATCAAAATGCTGCATGTTTGAAGCTAGATTACATCTACTTTTGCATGGCAGCCTGTGGAAGAAAGAAATGGTCAAATTCTGGGAAAAATAACTGGCAATAGTCTGGAGTTATACCTGCAATTTGTACTCTTGGTTATAACTCTCTGTTCTTCCCTTTAGTGGAGTTAACCTCCACACTCCTCACCCCAGGAACTGGCAGGGCCTAACAGCTGATTAAAACTTACATAATAAACCTGTTCTCTCACTAGCCTTGACACTGCCATTTAACCTTTAGAATCTGGACATAAACAACTGTGTGCTCAATCTAAACAGAGGTTTTGATAAACTCGTTTTTTTCATTTCTACTTGTACTGCCTAAACTCCTACAAGACAAAAACTGTACTAAATAGTGGTTGATCCTTGAGGCTATGCAGAATAAAAAGATTTTATGGGCCACATTTTGTTCACTTTTTTTCAGAGAGCTTGTTTTTACATTTTGGCTATAAGAAATAACGTTTCTATGAACATTTGTGTAGAGTTTTTTGTGTAGACATATGTTTTCATTCTCTTTAATATACATCTAGTAGGGATACTGATGGGTCAATTGGTAACTCAATGATTAATTGTTTATAAACTTCCAGGTGGTACCATGGTGGCTGAAACATTTCATATTCCCAACAGCTGCATATACTGATTCAGATTCTTCCAAATCTTCACTAATACTTGTTAGGACTGTATTTTTTGTTGTTGTTCTTGCCATCCTAGTAGATGTGAAGTAGTATCTTCTTGTGACTTTTGCTTTGTACTTTCCTGAGGAAACATCTTTTATGTAATGTTGACTCTTTATTATCTTCCTTGAAAAAATGTCTATAGATTCTTTGCTCAATTTTATTCTGAATAAAAGGCCCTAATCTGACATATGATTTTCAAATTATTTTCTCCCATTCTATGTTTTTTTTTTCAATTTTAAATGATGTCTGTCCCTTGTAGCAATACAGTTTGTTTTTAATTTTTATGAAGTTTAATTATTATATTTTATTTTTCATGCTTCTGATTGGTATATAGAACTTCTTTTCCAAATCCAAGTTCATGATTTCCCTCAACATTTTCTTGTAAAAGTCTTGGATTTTTTTGAGCTTTGATCCATTTTTTTTTAAATTTATTTATTTACTTTAGTTGTACACAATGCAATGCATTTATGTTTATGTGGCGCTGAGGATCGAACCCGGGCTGCGCACGTGCAAGGCGAGCGCTCTGCCGCTGAGCCACAACCCCAGCCCTGATCCATTTTTAATTATTATTTTTTGTTTGTGGTGTGAGGGACGGGTCTAATTTCATTTTGTTGCATGTGGCTATTCAACTGTCTCAGCACCATTTCTTAAGACTGTCAGTTTCACTTTGGATGTTCCTGGTAGCCTTCATTAAAGTCTGTTGAGTATGGATGTATGGTGTTATTTGTGTACTTGCAATTCTATTCTATGTATCTTTATTTCTTCCACATTGCCTTGATTACTGTTGTTTTGCAGTAAGATAAATATTGGAAAGTTCTGAATACCAGTGATATAAAGGCATTACTTCTAAATATCTATTTTCTTTCCTCTTTCTGTGTTATTAATATTTTGCATATTTCATATATTAAAGTCCACCAATAAAATGTATTACTTTTTTATCTGTAGACATTTACTGAGTTCAATGCAACATTATTCTCATTTACTTCTTGAATATGCACAATTATTGCATGTTAATTAAATAGGAAAAAATAAAATTAAAACAACAAGAACAAATTTGAGCCTCCGATCCATGAACAGACTGGAGGTATGAGGGAGCTCTCACCCATCACATTCCCTGGGGCTTTGCCTCAGCAATGGGGGCTGAAGACAGGACCTCATGTTCTTATAACATGCCCTTCTCAGAAAGAAAACATTCTTTTAGGGTACTGGGGTGGGAAGGTACTGGCCTCTTCCACTAGTTCAGAATAGAGTTTCTGCTTCACTGAACCGGGAGGAGCAAGGGAGGAAGCAGTCTTGGTCCAAATGCCACAGACTCTCAGCTTTCATACTAATTTTCATAGATTTCTTAAACAATGTTGTAGTTCCCCCTTAGGCCCATTTCCAGAAGTTTTAGATGTTATATTAATGGTTTTCATTGGTCTCTGGGGAGCCAATTTACAGAGCTACTCACACCCCCATGTCAGAAGTAAAGAGTTGAGGTGTTTCAAAGTGAAGTTTTAACTGGTTCTTCTAGAATTGTAAGACCCTACTTAACATGATTATTTTACTTCCATTTCTTTGTTCCTTGCATTATTATTATATTTAATGTATTATATTTAATTTTTATTAACCAAAACTTTCTTTCCAATTATTAATATCTTAATTGTAGGGAACTGTATAATACTAACATACCACTAAATGGCAAGATGCTTTTAACTGTCTCATACAGGTTTTAGAGGAACATACAAACCATAAATCAGGTTCAAAAATAATTGGAACAAATGTGATAAGTTTTTTCTATCACAGTTATGTTGAAATTCACATGATATATTAGCTACACTTGGTTTATATATGTAAATGATTTCTGAAATGTATCATGAGACACTAAAAAATGAGATGATTTCTTAAATGAGTTTTTTGCACGTATGAGATACTGATACAATGACTATAGAAAGCGTACTTCTGTTTGTTCAATACATGGAGACTTTGGTATTGATGACATAAAATACAACTTCAAATCTGTGTATACATATAGTACTGCTAACTCATAGCCAGATTTGTAGAATGACTATGATTTATTGCAAAATGTCAGATGAATAAAAAGAAAATTAAAATAGCTCCAGAGTCAATTTATATACCACTTTAGGAACACATTAGTTTTATTTTACATCTTTCTAAAAGACAGATGGCTATTAGCTAAGCTTTAGAATGAAACTTGTATATTATCCAAGTAACAAGCAAAATGCCCAAGTCTACCTTGGCATAATTTAACAAATGCAATTATTGGGCAAGGCAGCCTGTGAAATTAATGGATCCTGCATGTAGAGTTTCTAAACATATACTATAGTGTTTGGGAGAGGTGTATTAGTCTTAAATACACAATACTATCCAATAGACTCTGTCCCCAAGTTACTAATGTAATCTCTGATGTCAAAGGAGGATGTTGTCATTTTAAGAATTAAAAAAGTCAGTACTTCATTTTATTCAAGTAGGTTTTTAATCAGAGACAATTAAGCTTAATATAATAGACACACTGGTTGTCTACTTCAAAATACAAACTTTATTTAATTCTTAACTGCTAAATTATGTGATGGCTAAAATCAATGGTATTGATTTTTTAAAAATTTTCAACCACAAACCAAAAATGGATATTTACAGATATTAATATTGTATTTTTAATAACTGCTTTTGCACATTAGTACTGCTTGGTTATAATGGCAAAATAACAAAATGTAATAATAGGAAGATAATACTAGTTGATACTTACAAAGTTATATCTCTCAACTAACTTTTAAGTACTTTACAAACACAATTTATTTAATGCCTGCAACATATTTTTTCATGCAACCTGTTATGAAAACTGTTCTGGTTGAAAAAGATAATATCTGTATTTCAATTTTAGTAGATTACCTTAATATTGTGGAACTCAGCATCAAAGTGAGAATCCTGTTTGTCATAACTAATGAGTGCCTCCTGGAAGCTGATGGCATACTATTACCATTATTCAAATTTATATGATCAGCCTATCCTATCTAGACTCATTTGCAATGATAGATAGATTAATAAGACTTCCTGTATTTGTGTTCTTCTTCATACTTTTTAAAGCAAAATAGCAATGCCTTGTACTATATTCTGAAGATTTGAAAGATTGACCCTATAATTCTTTTGGCTCATTCTAAACTGACAACCTCATTCTTAGCTCCCACCAGACACTGTCAGCATCTTCAGAGTGAAAAACAGAATGTAACTTCAAAGTCAAATTAAACTTAGTGGAAGAAAAAAATTACTGAATATTAAAAAACAGCTTAAAGCAACAGAGAAAAAGAGTTAAACAATAAAATCATAATCTTAAAAATTATTTTAGTAAACTAAACAATTTTTAAAACAATGATTATTATTTATATAATCACTATTAAAATTAACATTAACATTTTATTTATTCAAAAGTGTCATTGAGCTATCTTTGGACTGTCATATAGGTAAAATGACATAACATTTTTAATCTATTGTCTGACATGCAATGAGTTTATATCTTTTGATTACTATACATATATTCTACTATAGTTACTACTGGAGGAGGTAATAAAGAAAAACAATATGAAATTAGTCCCCTACACTGACCCCAGTGAATATTTCTGTCTATTGAAAACAAGTGTAAGTAGAATTTTAAAGATCAGTATAATACCAAAGCAGAAATAAAAGGGAAGAATAAAATAATCAAAGAGAATGATCCAGAAAACTTTTTAAAGGATGGACTCAAATGGTGTGTATTGAATTCTCAATGGTTTGGGATTTTTGCCATGGGAAAACAATCCTGCTCCAGAAGTTACATTATCACCTAAGAAACTTCCAGTGTTTATAGCATTGTTGATAATAGGTATTTTTCTTTACAGTACTGCAGGTATCTGAGTACACAAATAAAGTACATTGCCCATGTAGCACAGATGGAATGCACTAATATAATTAAAAGTATTATTAGTTTATTGCAAATAATATCTGTTATGTAGGAATTGGAGAAATGATTATGATTTGTGCCTATCAATTGACATAAGGATAGGTAGGTTTTAGTATTGTATAAATATGCAAAATGCAATCTGTTTGGAAGGGGACTGATTGTGGACCAATAATTATAGTACAGGCCTTGGAGTCACTTAAATCAAATTTGCTTTTATTCCACTGGTCACAGATGCATGACATCATTCCAACTAGCTGCAAAGAATGAACTTAGCCACAAATCTCAAGTCATGAGTTGACAAAAACTAAGATGTCCAAAAATGGCAAAAATAAAATGTTATTAAGAATATAATATGTATAAATTCACTAGTGATCTTAAAAACAAATTAAAACTGAAAATATATTAAAGAATTACTCTAATTTACTATCAGTAGGTATGTGGAAATTCATTTTGAGATTTTTTTCCATTTTGATCTGAGTCTTACAATATTTTAACAGTAATTTAATCACAACAACTTTATTCACAAAATAGTAAAATGTAGATAAACATTTGTAAATTAATATACCATTATAATATTGTGTAACATTATATGTGTAATATATAACATACAATATTGTAAAGCATGGAATTTCTCTCACCCTGCACAATAAGTGCATCAAAGACCTAGGAATCGAAGACCAGAAACCCTGCGCGTACTTGAAGCAAATGTAGGCCCAAAACTTCAACATATCATTTCTGACTTCCTTAACAAGACTCTTAAAGTGCAAGAAGTAAAATAAAAAATCAATAAATGGGATGGCATCAAACTGAAAAGCTTCTTCACAGCAAAGGAAATAAGCAACAGGATGGCCTGTTGACAAGGGAGTTTTGCTTAAGGATAACAAGGTGATGTCTTTTTGTTTTGTTTTGTTTTGTTTTGTTTTGGTGGTGCTACATATTGAACCCAAGTCCTCATGCATGCTAGGACAGCATTCTATCAGTGAGCTATATCCTTAGCCCAAGCGTAATGCCTTTATCAGGGAAAAATCACAAGGATGATTCTTTCCACTCACTAAGTTCTCCTTAGCTGTGAAATAGCAGGTAGTATGCATAGTGTCTCCCTAGGTCTACTCTATATGGGCCTAAGGTTGAGAAGTGTGAGTGCTAAGACTCTAAGCTCTTGTGCTACAGGATTCTTATTAAGGAACTTGGGGCCTAATCCGACATGTTGGAAATTGGAGCTTACTTTTTCTTCTATTAGGCATATTGTGTCTGGTCTAATTCCTAGGTCCTTGATCCACTTTGAATTGAATTTTGTGCATGGTGAGAGATAAGGCTTTTATTTCATGTTGTTGCATATGGATTTCCAGCTTTCCCAGCACCATTTGTTGAAGAGGCTGTCCTTTCTCCACTGTACATTTTTGGCACCTTTGTCCAATATAAGATAGCTGAAATTATATGTATTAGTCTCTGTGTCCTCAATTCTGTACCATTGGTCTACCCGTCTGTTTTGGTGCCAATACCATGCTGTTTTTGTTACTATTGCTCTATAGTATAATTTAAAATCTGGTATGGTGATTCCACCTGCTTCACTTTTCTTGCTAAGGATTGCTTTAGCTATTCTGGGTCTCTTATTTTTCCAGATGAATTTCATGACTGCTTTATCTATTTCTTTGAGGAATGTCATTGGGATTTTGATTGGAATTGCATTAAATCTGTATAATGCTTTTGGTAGTATGGACATTTTGACATTTCACACCAGTCAGAATGGCAACTATTAAGAAAACAAACAACAATAAATGTTGGAGAGGATGTGGGGAAAAAGGCACGCTCATGCATTGCTGGTGGGACTGCAAAATGGTGCAACCATTATGGAAAGCAGTATGGAGACTTCTTGGAAAACTGGGAATGGAACCACCCTATGACCAAGCCATCCCACTCCTGGGTCTATTCCCAAAGGACTTAAAAACAGTGTATTACAATGACACAGCTATCTCAATGTTTGTAGCTGCACAATTCACAATAGCTAGGTTGTGGAACCAACCTAGATGTCCCTCAGTAGATGAGTGGATTAAGAAAATGTGGTATATACGCACAATGGAATTTTACTCAGCAATAAAAGAAAATAAAATAATGGCATTCACAGGTAAATGGATGAAGTTGGAGGACATAATGCTAAGTGAAGTTAGTCAGCCTCAAAAATTGAAGTGCCAAATGTTTTCTCTGATATAAGGAGTTAGAGTCACAGTGGTGTTGGGTGTTGGGGTACTTAGGAAGATTAGAGGAGCACTAGAGTGGTCAAAGGGGTGGGAGGGGATGGGAGGAAGATAGGGGGGTATGGGGGATAAAAAAAGGGGGGGATATAATAAGATGTATATCATTATCCTAAATGCATGATTGAAGACTTGAATAGTATGAATATACTTTGTATACAGTGTTATGTGATAAGAGGCTCTATGTGTGTATTATGAACCATAATGCATTCTACTAGAATGGCCAATGGGGAGGGAGGGGAAGGGAGGAGGCAAAAGGGTGAAGGAAAAAAAAAGAAACAGATGGTAGAATGAGATGGATATCATTACCCTAAGTGCATATATGAAGTCATGAATGGTGTGAATATACTTTGCATACAACCAGAGATTTGTAAAAAAATGTTCTATATGTGTAATATGAAATGTAATGCATTCTGCTGTCATTTATAACATCTTAGAATAATAAAAAAAAGATTAAAAAAAGACTCTAAGCTCATGCTACCTTCTGTGTTCTGATACAAATGAAGTGTCTAAATTTTTGTTTGTTTTGTTTTGTTTTGTTTTATAAATATTATTGTAGTTGTAGATAGACACAATCCCTTTATTTTTATTTATTTATTTTTATGTTTTGCTGAGGATTGAACCCAGTGCCTCACCTATGCTAGGCAAGTACTCTACCACTGATCCACAACCCCAGCCTCCTAAATCATTTTTTTACCAACCAAATTTAGGGTATGTGGCACTTCAGCCTATGAGCTATGCTCCTGTGTAGGAATTTCTTGACTGCTTCACTTAGATGAAAAAAGAAGAAAAGGACAGTGTGTATACAACAACTGTTCTTTAAGAAAGGCTTTTAGAAACAACTATGAGATACTTGGCAAAAATTAGTCAAGCAGCCACATAAAACTCTGAGGGTGGCTAAAAATTATAGTCTTTATCAGCTGCATGACCAGTAAATTGTCAGCATTTCTGTTACTGTGGAAAGGAAGCTGATGTTATATGAAAGATAACCATTTTCCTACTGCAGTAATTATGCTCAAAGAAGAAATAGGAGACAATGGGTGAGAAAAGAGTGCAGAGTGAAATAAACACTCTTATGAATGCATTTAATATATGTATTCACACAAAAAAATATCAAGATAGCTAAATAATGTAAATCAGTCCATCAGCCAGAATGGACAATCAATGAAGGATATTGAGTTAAATACTTAAAATAAAATATTTTAACCTTCAGCCAGATTTTAGGATAAATTCTGAAATGCTGACACATAGTTTTATGGAAAGTAATAAAAGAAGCTGAACTTTCAGCCAGTACATCTTAAGGGAAATATTTAGTTGACAGTCAGAACAAAGGGTGTTGTCAGAATTTATGTGAATAGGATATAAGAAAGCAAATGTGTTAAGAATCTGAAGTCATTAAGGCACTAAGAAAAGTTTTGGTCCAATTGATTGACATCAGATACTAACAAAAAGTAAAAGAAGATGTCCATATGGTAAAAATAAGTAAAGATTTCACAGACTGACTTTTTCGCCTCTGAGGTTATTTTAATTGTAAATCTACAGTCCAAAAGAGAGAAAGAGCTGAAGAGGGGTAAGAATCATTTTGTAGCTTACTGAAAGACATATTTAAATACTCTAAGCAATTTCTCAGTCCATTTTGAAGAGGAAGTAAAATAAGTACTAAAACTGTCAAGCATTAGATTTAGACCTCTGTGGTAGTGATTTTGTTTTATTTTCTGTAATTAAACCTGTTTACACATTTTCTGGAATTTTGCACCAGGTATAAAGGCAATTTAGGAAAATTTAATTGTATTGAATAAATTTAGGAGGCTGTGATCATGTTATTAATTGTCATTCGTTTATTTTATTTGCATATCATGATGGTCTTTTCTATTTTCCAATTAGTTTTCCCTGTTTTTAGATATCAAGTGATTCCAACAAAAAATCTCAATGTATTTTATTATGGGTTTGGTAAAAGTGCCTGATCTAGCAGATAATTACACATTCTAAGACACTTTTATAGGCTTTTATTTCATAGCCCATGAAGCTCAATATTTTGTGGGTTTTATAGTCCATGAAATAAAGAGCTGGTATAGCAATAAGTTAAACCATTTAGGTTTCAAAAATGAATGTTAATTCTGAGACACATTATGCTATAGGCCAATTGTCTAATGAGTTTGGGAGTAATTTTATTTTTTATATATTTAGAGCAGTCTCTTTATTACATAAACAAATTTTTACTCAAGAAAACGTTTGAGACCAAGTAAGTTAGACAAAATGAAGAATGGATTTCTATCTGTGATTTCAATCATAAAGTAGATAGGCACATTTCTGTACCCTCCAGAGTTCATTTTAGAGCTCTATAACCTGTGGTGAGGTTTGAAGAAAATCTTAAACTACTATCAAATACAGAGAAGTGCAGGAAAAATCAAAAGTAAAGGTAATAAAAGATCATAAATTTAAGTCTATAAAAACATGAAGTATCCATTCTTCGACTGGATCTTATTTTGAATGGAAGCCAAATATCTCTTATATGCTGGGTGAAAGGAATGAGTTTCTGTAGAATATTCACATTTATTTGAACACTGACACAGGCAATGTAATTCTACCCATAGGTTAAAAGTTAAGAGTGGGTTTCTCAATGAGTATTCCACAGAACACCAATTTTTTTGGTGATTAAAAGTAAAGATTCTATGTAAGATAATTCTGTGATCAAAAAAAAAAAAAGAAAGAAAGAAAGAAAGAAAGAAAGAAAGAAAGAAACTACATTAAAACAATGTAAGTGTAAGGAAGGATTTGTAAGAACCTGTACATACAATGTGCCAAAAAAGGCTCCCATATTTTGTCATACATTGTACTATTTTCCAAACCTGTTTCAATATCAGCATCATTTTTCAGAGTGTCACCAAAATTTGCTTTCTATAGCACACAGTTAGTTATATGATGATTTGGTGATTCTTTGAATACACTCATTTTAAAATTTTAATATAAATTCGGTTTATTTTAACTTCTATATAAAAACACAAAATCTTTTCATAAAGGGTAGCATGTGATGTTTTGACAAATTAAACCATTTAGGTTTCGACAACGAATGTTAATTTTGAGAATGAATTATGCTATTGGCCAATTGCCTAATGAGTTTGAGTGTAATTTTATGGAATGTTTAATTCAGGTTAAATGTATCTATCTCCTCAAACATTTATCATTTCTTTGGTTTTTCTTGTATGTTTTAGTACTGAGGATTGAATCCAGGTTCATGGTACCACTGAGCCACATCTCAGCCATTTAGGTTTTATTTTTGAGACAGGATCTGGTTCAGCTTGTTTCAAAATTGTGATACTCCTGCCTTAGCCTCCCAAAGTAGCTGGGATTACAGATATGTGCCACTATACATAGCTGTCATTTATTTTTGGTGAAAACTTTCAAAGCCCTTTCTTCTAGTTTCCTGAAATACAGAGTTTTTTAAAATTATTATTATTGTTATCTATAATCTTCTTACTGTACAATGGAACACCAAAACTTCTTGCCCCTAATTATGACTTAGTACCTACCTTATCAGCCTTTCCCTACCTTCCCTTCCTCCAACTATTTATGGGCTCTGGTAACCACTATTTCACTGTCAATTTCAAGATAAACCTCTGTATATTATATATATGAATATTCACTCATTTTTGAATGTCCAGATCTTCAAAATTTGCAGGTAAAGGTGATTCTCGGCTATCTTAGTATAATTCATTTTTAAAGGGGCAATGTTGATAGCATATTAAGGAAGGCTCTTTTCTTTACCCTTTATGTTTCTTACCATCCACATATCCAATTGTCAATTATTTTTATCAGAGGCTGAGGAGGGTAGGGGAAAGGAGTAGAGAGAAGTTGATCAATGGGTACTAAGTTACAGTTAGGAGTAAGAAATTCTGGTGTGCTGTTGTATAATAGGGTGATTATATATAAGGATTACGCACTGTGAATTTCAAAAGGATAGAAGAAACGATTTTAAATGTTTCCACCATAAACAAATAACAAATATTTGAAAAGATAGACATGTTTCACTTGATTTAAATATTTATGCAATGAAACATGTAATGAAACATGATATAGTACCCTATAAATATCTATAACTATAATGATTTTATGTCAGTTAAAATGATTAAAATAACTGATAGAGATGTTTTATTTTGATCATTATATATATACATATATATATACACACATGTATATTATATATACTTATATGTGCATATATGCATACACACAAGTGTACTAGGTGTTCAAAAAATAAATAAAAGGAATTTATAATCCAATGTCAGTTTTTCTGAGACTTACTATATGCTTTTACCAAAGTTCTGGTGCTTGCAATGCCACCTATCAATTCACTCCAAGACCAGCAATAGAGTCCAGCTGAGACCAGCAGTCCTAAGAAGTAAAAGATGTGATTATTGTTCTGGAGTATATGAGAGAGATCAAGATCACAGTGGTCACAGAGCAAGGACGTGCTCCCACTTACATTCGAATCCAACTTCAGAGTTCTCTCTCTCATTCTATTTCCAGTTTGCAGATGGTTTTATTAACTGGTAGATTTAGCCAGGCTCTGAAACTACAATCAACGACTTAGGTTTCACAAATAATTATTTTGTTTTACAATTGTGACTATGTGCATATATATATAAACTTTTGGGGTCCAGGTTATTCTTCTATATAATCATGCTAATAGTTAGAACTAATTATATTTCATTACATGTTTGTTTCATAAGATAGTAGAATTTTTAAGTAGCAACATATCTTTCTTTAAAATGAAATTTTATTCAAAAACCCAATTAATAAGAGATAAAAAGCAACTTGTTCTGGATCAAAAGGGACAGCATGTTGGCTGCAATGAAAATAAGGTAAGTCCTGAAGCTGGTTACAAAGTCAGGTTTCCTTCACTGCTGCCCTATCCCACCTACCACAGGCTGTCTTAATAACACCTTTGCATAGAATAGGATTAAAATAATAGTCTTTGAAATACTTTGCCAATTCAATATTTTCATGCATAAAATTGTTTCATATAATGAAATAAATACATTACTGATATTGTGTAGCTAAGTTAGTGAAGCAAATTTGTTCTCCAAATATTTTCTGGGATACAGCACCTTCCATATATTATTTTTATAATATCTATTGCCTGTGGCAGAGGGCAAGGGCATTCGGTTTTTAAATTACATTCTTAAAATACACAGCTTTAATCATGCATAAGAATCATTTTCAGAATTCTAAACTGCCCTAAATACAACTCCTTATTCATATTTGCATATTTAGTGAATTTTCTAAATGAGATTAAGTATGTTAACAGTTTTGAATCCCAAAAGACAGAACTTTATTCAGGCATGATCTAAGTTTAATTTTCTTTGTATTATTTAGTACAGATATAATAAATGCTCCTAAAAGGAATTGGTATTGTGTAGTCAACATAGATTTAATCAAACCTTAAGTGTTTATGTTTCCATTTACCACAAAACAAAGAAATTCAATAAAAATGCAATCCTTAGTCAAAAAGTGAAATCAGTGGGAACCAAAATATGTGTCCATTTGAGGAGAATGAGTGAGGTTTTTCAATTAATTACTTCAGAATCAATACACAGAAATTAATGTGAAGCTTGCCTTAATTATTAAATTTTTAAATAAACAAAAATACATGGAAAATAAGTCCATTTTCAGAAAGAACAAATGATGCATATTACCTAATATAAAGATATGGACACATTTTACTTATATGTATAATTTATATTATTCTCACTGTGGCTTCCTTTGAATTCCTTCTATCTTCTCTCTCCTGTCAATACTTACACATAAATAATATTTACAGACACGTATTTAATATATGAAATACAGTGTGAATATAGCAGTTTTAAACTTTTTAATTTTTAATATTTATTTGTTTAAAATTTTTATCAATACGGAAGAACACAGAAGTTGTACATATTAGTGGCGTGCCATAATGTATGATACATATGTTGTGATGGTTTGTATGTCCTCCCAAAGCCTATGTGTGAGACTATGTAAGAAGCTTCAGAGGAGAAATGATTGGGTGAACAGAGCCTTAACCCAGTCAGTGAATTAATCTTATGATGGGATTGAGTGGCAACTGAAGGCAGGTATGTTGTGGCTGAAGAAGGCGGGTCATTGGGGGCATGGCTTTGGGGTATATATTTTGTATCTAGTAAGTGGAGTCTGTGTCTAATCATCATGTGAGCCTCTTCCCTTGTCATACTTTTTGCCATGATGTTCTGCCTCATCTCAAGACTCAAGGAATGGAGCTGACACTCCAGGGATTGATACCTCTGAAACCTTGAGCCCCAAAGTAAACTTTTCTGCCTCTACAATTGTTCTGGTGAGGTCTTTTAAGCATAGCAGTGAAAAAGGCTAACTAAAACGTGTATATTTCATAACATTTAATAAGTTTAGAAATATTTTTCTCCTCAAACACTTGTCATTCTTCTGTAGTAAAAACTTTCAAAATCCTTTCTTCATTTTTTTTGAAAAGTACAGTACCTAATTACTACCTATGGTTACCGTACTAAATAGCTGTAATCTTAAACAAAACCTGGCTTCTCTTCCCAAGAGTCAGATTGTCCTTTCCTGGAATGCTTTCCCTTTCATTCTGATATCTGACTTTTGGTGATGGAGAAACCACTGTAAACCATAGATTTATGTAAGTAAAACATGAGGGGGAGGATTCAGGTTACATAAAAAAAAATAATATAACTATCCTCAGGTAATTTGTAGGTTAAAAAAATAGAGAAATTAGTACCACTGCCAAACTACAAAAAGTATGCCCACTTTCATTAGTTATCAAAACTTTTTACACCGTGATCAACTAAAAAATATTTTAAAAAATCTTTTAACAAAAATTTTAAATAACAGAGTTCATTCTTATCACTACTGTCTTAAGGGAACACAAAGGCTACTTTTTATTCTTCCATCTACTTTCATGTGAATTTGATTATTTAAAACTGTACTCCCTTTGTTTGCTATGAATTTTGACATTAAAAAAGATAGGTAATTGCCATTCTGCCTGGAGTAAGATGAAATCTTAGAGTTGTTTTGATTTGCATTTCTCTAATCACTAGAGATGTTGAACATTTATTTTATATAGTTGTTGATTGTTTGTATATCTTCTTCTGAGAAATGTCTGTTTAGTTCCTTGGCCCATTTATTGATTGGGTTATTTGATTTTTGGTGTTAAGGCTTTTAAGAGCTCTATAAATCCTTGAAGTTAGTGTTCTATCTGATATGCTTGTGGTAAAGATTTGCTCACATTCTGCAGGTCCTCTATTCCCCTCACTGATTGTTTCTTTTGCTGAGAAGAAGCCTTTTAGTTTGAATCCATCCCATTTACTGATTCTTGTTTTTAGTTCTTGCACTATAGGGGTCTTATTGAGGAAGTTGGAGCCTGACCCAACATGATGGAGATTTGGGCCTACTTTTTCTTCTATTAGGTGCAAGGTCTCTGGTTTAATTCCTAGGTCCTTGATCCACTTTGAGTTAAGTTTTGTGCATGGTGAGAGAAAGAGATTTAATTTCATTTAATTACATGAGGATTTCCAGTTTTCCCAACACCATTTGTTGAAGAGGCTGTCTTTTCTCCAGTGAACATTTTTGGCCCCTTTGTCTAATATAAGATAACTGTAGGTGTGTGGGTTCATCTCTGAGTCTCCTATTCTGTACCCTTGGTCAACTGGATCCCACTGAGGATATTTACTTCTTCCTCTCCACTGGACACTCTGAAGAGCCCTGTACTCTTGAATTTAATAGCTGGCATAATGACCTATGGATTTCTGAGTTGGTTCTAATTTGCTGACAGGTGATCAGAGACAATCATTGCATGAGAATGAATCTCCCAAACATCTGATCAGGACTTCATCTGTACTCTTGGGACTGTAAGTAGGGAGGAGCCCAAGTTGTAGCATGAAGGAGCCCCAATTAGGAAGGGCTGTTGCAGCTAGCAGGAAGCCATAAGTTTCACCTGATATGTATGTGACGCACCTGTAGGCACCCGCAAAGCTGAAGGTATATAACCGGGTGAAAGTGGTCCGAGTTAGGAGAACGAATTCATTCGGTCAGTCGTGCAGTAGCTCGGTCGGTCAGAAGAAGAGTTCGGGTCGGAGAAAAGAATCAGAGCGGCCAGAACGTAGGCAGAGCGGTTACAGAAGAGAAACCAGATAGAAGAAGTAATGACTGGCCAGAGTTAGGCCGAGGCTCCCGAGGGCTGGTCAGAGTTAGGCCGAGGCTCCCGAGGAAGACAGAAGACAGAAGAAAGAAGAAAGAAGCTCTAATCTTTCTCTAAGCTAAGCTCTATCTTTCTTTCTCTCTAAGACTCTAAGCTAAGACTCTAAGCTAAGAAGACAAGAAGAAAAGCTTTCTTTAATCTTTCTCTCTAAAAATCTTTCTTTCCCTCTCAAAGCTCTAAGAAAGTAGAAGTAAAAGTAGTAAAAGCTTTACTCTGCCTCCGAGAGTTTTCCTCCCGGTTTTCGGTACCAGGCAGCTTACAGTAGCATATGATGTAAGCAACCAGTCCTTTTGTATGTAGGCTTGAAAAGAGAAATATAGAAATAATTACCAGGAGCTCAATCTGTAAAAAACACACACACACACACACACACACACACACACACACACACACACACTACTTTATACTATAGATAATGAGATAGGGAGAACATGACTAACATCACACATAGTGTTATGGTCCAGGCTATATGGGCAATGACCATAAATACTCCATTTTACCCTGAGACTCTATGTCATATAAGAAATGCTTCCCCCATGGGAACACTCCACTTCTGTACCTATTGATACTTGCTTAGCATAGCACGGTTGGCAACACAAAGTGGCAATTCTTATACAATGGAAAATTGTTCTCTTTGTTTCCCACTTTTTCTTGGACAATGTACCCTGTCAGAGATTGATTATCTAGATGTTAGTAACTTGTTCTCAATTAGGGTCATTTGACCCATTTCCCTTCTTCTTGTTTGCTGCTATGCCAACCTAGAAAGTCCAATGGGAAATACCAATGTACCCATTGCATTGTTTCACTAACTGCTCAGTTCAGCTTCTGCACCCCTGCTGGCTTGCAGCTTCTTCAACCCAGATGTGGTTTTTGCAGTTGTTTCCTTTAAAGACCCTGAAATGCTCAGGCTGGGGGCTGTTTCTTGCAGAGATAGATATGAGTCCTGTGGGGAGCAGTTGCAGGCCAGCTGGCTAAATAAAGACTCTCCAGTTTGGAGAAGATGGACTTGGTATGTTTTCTAAATGGTCTGTCCTGTAACAATAGTACTATATACCTAATTTTTGTTTGATACCACAAACACACATATGTTTACAGCTTAAAGCAGTGGTTAGTAAAACTTGTAAAGATCTTTAGTTCTATGGAAACTGTTTTCTAGTCTACTGCCTTTTAAATGACTTGTGCAGGCATAGAAGTCCAATATAGTACAGATTTTATTTTTAAACAGTCCTATACAAAAGCCATCCCAGCCATTCCTTAATGTATTTGGTTCTTAATTTATTTGGAACTGTTTCTTATAAAGTCCATTTCAAAAATTTATAACCCCTTCTAGAAGAAGAGCAGTGTTAATTTAAAAATAGAATAGCCACAATCCACACTCATGTCTACGGATTTTTCCAGGTATAACCAGGGAACTCTTGACTTATTAAATTAAAATCTCTGCTCGTGGGGATCAAGAACCTCTATAATTTTATAATTTATATAACTTTTTTAAATACAGAGATTGAGATTTAGGGACTATTGTTCTAGGTATCTATACTGTACAACGCATAAGCAAAATAAATAATTTCTAAAAGGATATGAATGGTTGGTTTTATTTAGTATTACAAGGTATCACAGAAATCTGACACATAGAAGACTTTCTGATAGTCAAATTATTTTAAAATTATTTTTAAAAAACATGTAAACCCACTTTTTAAAAGATAGTAACCCATTTTCAAACATGAGAAAGATTTTTGTTGGGCCTTTATACATTGTTGAAATGTACCTTATTTTCTTTCTTCTTCAGTATATATTTTAAAATTAATTTAAAATTTGGATTATTGATTAGCTATCCATTAACATATGTGGAGGATATCTTATTATGTTCTTAGTTTATATTTCCCTAATGACTAACAATCCATAATATATTTTCATATATTTTTTCATTCCATATATCTTCTTCAAGACAATTTGATGAAATATTTTGCTCATTCTTTTATTGGGTTCATCAGGTATTATTGCTTTTTGAGGGTTGTTTATATATTCTGGACAAAACTCTTTAATTGATTGTAATAGTAACAAGTATTTCCACTTAGACTGTGGCTAAATTTATCAATCATTTTCTTTTGTGAATCATGCTTTTAGTTCTTCTCTGGGGAATTGTTGTATAACCAAGGTTAAAAATGGTTTCCTATTGTATTTTTATTCTAGGCAGATTGCATTTTATCCTCTATTAGATTTATGATTTACTTTCAGTGGCTCATATGTTACAAACTGAGAATATTTTTTTAAAAAATTTTTGCATGTAACAATCATTATTGTACCATTTGTTAAAAAAGCTATCCCTTTTCCATTGAATTTTTTACGCTTTAAAAAGAATTTCTACCTATACTTATATAGGTCTGAATACCCTGTTAGATTCTATATTTCCATCTTGAAACAATCATCACATTGTCTTGTTTTATATAACTTTACAGCATATATTTCAACATTTGAGTACTGTAGTTCCTTTGACAAGTCATATGAATTTTAGGATCATATGTTAAATTTCCATAAATAAAGCCTGCTGAGATTTTGATTGGGAATGCAGTGAATTCATAGATCAGTGTAGGGAGAATTGTCATCTTTTGAACCATGAATATAGTGGATTCTCAATTTATTTAGGTTTCCTTTATTTTTTCTATGTTTTAGTAATGTTTTCCAGTTTTCACTGCAGAGGTCTTTTACATTTTTTCATATTTATTTATATTTGTTTTATTCTTTTGTGCTGTTGTGACTAGTAATCTGTAAATTTAGGTTTTCAATGCTGTGTTCTAGTAATAGAAATTCTCTCTCTCTCTCTCTCTCTCTCTCTCTCTCTCTCTCTCTCTCTCTCTGTCTTTTGCAAGTTGCTGCTTTTCATGACTACCAATACTTCTAAAGTGAAGAGATGGGAGATGGGTGTAGCTCCAAGTTGAAATGTCTCAGAATCTGTTGTCCTCATAGGCTTAATGGTTTTTCTTGAACAGATGAATTTAGACTGTCCACTCTGTCCTTGGCTTATGTTAATATATTTGTTAGTATTTTTGTTGCTTTGTACAGGAAGCAAACTCACTGAGGTTTGGTGAGTCTTCTACCCACAAACCCTCATTTATGGAGTGATTTCATTTTATTCATCTTCTATTTTATAGGTGTCTGAGCAAGAGCCGGTTTATTTTTTTCCTCTCTCTTTATAGATTTAGATTGCTTACAAGGAATTTGTACCCAATTGTCATTTGGCATTTCTGTTCACTACCTGATACCTTGAGAGTTAATTATACTATTTCTTGAGATAATATTCCTAAGAGGTAGTCTGTTACAAGACTTCATTGGCATGATGAACATGAACTTTATATTCACCAGTAGACAGTCAAAGTCCTCAATTAAGTGCTGTCTCAGAAGTATCATCCACACTAGCTTAAAATTTAAGAAAATTTTAATTTATAAAGAGTTTTTCCACAGTTCAATCCTTTTTTAAAGGAAGTTTTACATTATTTATATTTGTTACCATGAGGATATTTATTATTCAGAAAAATTATATGTGTATTAGAATTTTGAAAGACTTACAAGTGGAAGACATTAGGATAATAATAATCCATTGATAATTTCCAAAATTAATGTGATATAATGAGCACTTTAACCTATATAATAGTCCCAGGAAATAAACACTGCTCTGACTTGAATATTTTTGTCCCTCCAAAATTAGTTTAAAAACTTAGACCCCATGGTGGTGGTATGAAAAGTTGAGGGCCTTGGGAAAGTGACTAAGTCACAATGGTTCCACCACATGTGTTCCTTTAATGCCCTTATGAAAGAGAAAATAGGGAGATGCATGGTCTTTTGATCTTTACTGTCATGTGAGGACAGAACATTAATTCCTTTGCTGCTCTTCTGTCGTGTGAGGACACAGCAACAAGATATCATCTTAGGAACAGAAAGCCCTCACCAGATATCAGATCTCCTGGCACCTTGATCTTGGACTTCCTGACCTCCAGAACTATAATAAACAAAATCTTGTTGATTGTAAACTTCTCACCTAAGAAATTTTGTAACAGCAGTAGTAGCACATCAAAACAGGCACAATTATTGTACCCACTTAGCAACTAAATAAATTTTACTTATGAAAAGGTTTTATTATTCAAAAATGTAGAGAGTTTTTGAGACAGAAATGTATCCCAGTAAATTTAAATGAAATTTAGCAGAAACAAAATTACAGGAAAAGAATGGACAGGAAAGAATGGCAAGGGATATGGAATATGACATCAGTAAATAAGGACAAATGACTGAACTAGACAATACTTTTAATAAAACATAAGATGTCAGGCAGGCTACTAGTGACATCATATGTCAAGAGGCCAACAGAACAGATAGCTTCGAAAAGAGGAGCAAATATTGGAGCTAGGTTGTTCACATGATATTGGAAAGTCTAAACACAGAATGGGACATAATTTTGGTGTGGAAATTATTTTAGATTCTAAATTCTAATTACAACAACACTTGGGTTGATTATAACTTTTTCAGTTGTAATTGAGTTAATTTTGTCTTCAATTTCATTTTTGTACATTACTAATAATAACATCAGTATCCACATATCAGGAATGTTCTCTCTAACACACAATAAGGGTGAGGAGGGAAGAATAGAAATTCACTGGATTAGACAAAGGGAAATGAGAAAACGGGAGTGAGATTAGGTAAGACAGTAGAATGAATTGAACATAACTTTCCTATTCATATATGAACATGAATACATGACCACTGAAACTCCACATCATGTACAACCAAAAGAATGGGATCCTAAATAGAGTAAGTTATACTCCATATATGTATAATATGTCAAAATCCACTCTATTGTCAAGGATATCTAAAAAGAATAAAAAATAACATCAGTAAATACAGTTAATAAATGACCTATAGTGTCCAATACATACACACACACACACACACACACACACACTCACACACACTCACACACTCACACATAAATTACTAACCAGATAACCCTGAATTATATAACCTCAAAGTAACATTCATATTAACTTAAAATGTATATTCAAATAAAAGCCTGTGAGAGAATTAGTACTTGGTATCTTGGAAAATTATTTATGAGACTAAAAATAAAATCAGTGTTTACTTGAAATTATTGCTGTCCATTATTTCACACAAATCTTTCATTTGATAAGACACTCAGAAGACCATAATTAGAAAGTAATTCTCATATTAATTGCACAATTTATTCAAACATACATTTTTACAGTAATAGATATTAGATAAATAATTTATAATTTTTTTAAAAAATTATAATATTCACACTTATCAAAGAAAATATTTGGTTATGTGTAGGGCAATTTTAATCAATTTTATCAAAATTAATTTTGAGCTAAAATTATATTTCAAAGACTTAGCAATATCAGTATGTTTTACCCGTAAAAACCTCACAAAATAAACAAATTTCTGAGCTAAAAATGTAAGCATAATTTTGTCAATTAAAATTAGAAATTCTGTTATTCAAGTGAGGGAGAAATTAGACATACTATTTTCTCATTAAATGCTTGAACAGATTGTCACCATAGTAACTAACAGACGCATCAGTAGGAAATCATTCAAGTATATATATTCTTGGAGGTGACTCCCACACTCACAATCCTTCTTTCAGCTGCCTCCACAACTTATTATTAGAACCAAAACAAATATTAGTGAAAAAAAAAAAAAAGAAGTTTGCTCGAAAAGCATTGCTTTCCAAGTAGAATTGACTTATAAAATTCCATATAGTCAAAGTGGTAAATATACATTTATTCAGTCTATATACCATTTCCTGCCTATTTGATTGGAATGCAACAATAGACTTTGGTTAGCTGATTTTCCTTTATCTTAGAAGTAATTATTTCTGGTCCTTCTAATATACACAGGTTATCAGTAGCATGTATGTGTTATAAGAAGCAAATCCCCTCTGGGGTTGTACCTCAGTGGTAGAGGGTGTGCTTAGCATGCATGAGGTCCTAGTTCAAGCCCCAATAGTTAAAAAAAAGAAAGTTCCATAAGACAAAGTGTTAATTGAGTCATCATCTTAACTAATGGACAAACAGTAAATTATTTCATTGAAGAACAATTTATAATTACTTTTTGGATAATAATTTATCTCCAATTATACTTTAAAAATCATATCTAAGTCAAGAGACCCCTCATTTATTGCGTTTAGAATGTGACAAGTCAACCCACAGAATCAGAGAAAATATTTAGAAACCATCACACATGATAAGAATCTCATATATGGGAATGTAAAAAGAACTCTTACAACTCAACAATAAAGTAACCCATTTTGAATAGGAGCAAACTTTTTGCATGTTTATCTCCCCAGAGATGATACAAATATGACCAGTAAGCACTTGAAAAGACACTCAGCATTCTTGATCATCATGGAAATGCAAACTAATACTTCAATAAGATACTACTTCATGTCTGCTAGGATGGCTTGTGTGTGTGTGTGTGTGTGTGTGTGTGTGTGTGTGAGCGTGTGTGTGTGTGTGTGTGTGTGTGTGTAAACTCAGAAGCATTAAGTAATTTGAAAAATATTTCAGTTGGTGATCAGTGAGACTAAGGGCCAAACTATGCTTATGTCTCAAACTAAAGACTTTCCACCACAGTATACTGTCACTTTGTTATTAAACATTGAGGCCGGATGGCAAATTGGAAACATTTCAGGCTGAGAGCTATGGCAGAGACAGTAATTTTCCTCTAATAACTACCTCCTCTCTTCATATAGATATATAAATATCACTTCTCTCAATTTTAGGCAGGCACAGGGCTTGCCTTTGTCACTTATTAGTTTTTCTTTGAGCTATGAATTGTCGTGTGATTAAATTCAGGGCAATGGGAAGTAAGTAGAAATGATGTGTGCAATTTCTGAGACTCTTACAAATGCTAATACTTTCCTAAGGGTTTCTATTTTTTCTTCTTCCTGTGGGCTTATATGCAGGGGTAGGGGTAAAGTAGTTAAAATAGTGCAGGATTACAACCCAAAGATATCAGGAATCTGGGGGCCTTGTAGTGTGATACAACATTACCAGTTTGGGATTATTTATGCCTAGATTCTTCAAAAAGAGAGTAATGAACTTTTTCCATGTTCATTATTGTTTTGGGATATCTTTGGTATAAAAGCCTGAGTAGTACCCTAAATAGCATAATGAGCATCTATAGATCTCATCTATAGATCTCATCTATAGATGCTCATTAGCAGCTTGTGTCAAATTTGATCTTTCCTAGTAATTTGATACCTAGAGCAATTTGATTCATATGATAAACTTCCAAGAGAGAATCTGTGACTTATTAGAGTTTTATTATATTCTGTTTAATAAAATGAAGAAAAAACATGAATATTAAATGTGAAAGTTATCCAATGGTTAACAAAATTCAAAAAATTAAAGAAGATGTTTCTGAAAACAATACACAGGCCCATATAAACCAGGCCTGAATGTGAAATACTATGGATTCCTAAACTCTCATTTCCCAGTAAAACAAAACCAAGAAGCATATCAGAGAAGAGAAGAAAAAAAGTTCTTAGCTGTGAATTCTGAAAATAAGAACAAATCCATTAAAATCCATTATTTATTGGCACTTTTTTCGTATGCAAGAAACAATTTAAAATAAAATCAGTGAGACCCTGAATGGCACTTTTACAAAATTCAAGAACATGGGATGTATGACCATTTCTAATTTTTACTTTGGATAACAGAATATGACAATGCACTTGGCAAAAAGACTTTAAAATTGGATATAATATAGAGAATAGATAGATTTTCATGTGTTTGTCATTTATTATCACAAATTAATGGATTGCTCCCTGTATTACTTTGGCTGCTTATGTAAATTATTATATATTTATATTTACTATTTCTTGTTTGCATAGTAATTAGTATAGATCCAACTGATTTTGAAAACCACTAACATTATTTTACAATGTATAGCATGTGCATTTAAAAATCCAGAGAGAAACCATAAAAAAGTCTGATGTTGCAACACATATTGTAATAATCGTATACTTCAGGACCATTTGCTGTGGGCAATAAGGTAAAAGCTGGCTGTAATTATAATTAAATATCAAATTCATTACCTCCACTCAAACAAAAATTCACCTGATTTTGAGTAATGCAGAAAGTTGTCTCATTATTTTAGATTCTCTATTCTTAAATTTGGAATTTTTTTTCCCTTAATTTAACAGTAATTTTTAAAGAATTGTGAATGGACATTTAGAATAACAATAGCTCGCCATCACTGGAGCACTAACAAAATTTGTACAAATTTGTAACTATGGGCAAATTTCTAAGGCTTATTTATATTTTCCTAGCTTTCATGTAAGTATGTAAAAATCACTAAATTCAGCAAGACTCATTTTTTATGATGCATCTTCACACTGCTTATCATACTAAAGATGTACTTGGCAACAAGTTATCTGAGTTCTTCTGAAGTTCTTCTGCTATCCATGGATTTAAAATATTTAAAATACATTTGGAGTTTATGTCAATAAATTTATAATCACATTTAGTGGCATGATTTGCATATGGTTTGAGTGTGTCCTGCAAAAGCTCCTTTGTTGGGATCTTGGTCCCCAGTTATTTCTGAAAGAGGTGGAAACCTTTGAGCGGTGGGACCTGGGGTGAGATGGTTAGGTCACTGTGGATACTGCCCTCCAACGTGATGAAGGTAGTTTTCATGGGATTCTGAGTTACTCATTATGAGAGCATGTGAGCCACCTGTCTAAAAGAGAGAGTGACCCCCAAATCACTGACTCGCTGTCTTGCCAAGAGATTTATTTTTATCACATATACTCCCACTATTCTCCCATCTGCCATTAAGCCCTCTCCTGAGCCAAGCTAATACTAGTGCTATGACTTTGAACTTCCAAAACTGAGTTAAAAAACCTCTTTTGTTTATAAAGCATCAAGCATCAACTATTTTGTTACAGTTATGGAGGACAGAATAATGCACTTATATTTTCCTATATATTAAAGTATATTTGCTTATGGTTGTCTATACATGTATTTTATAAACTTTGGTCACAGAATATTCTAGGGAAAAATCTGTGAATTATACTTAAGGCCTTCATGATTTATAGATTACAGAAATTGTCATTGTCCTTTCTCAGAGGCTAAACGTTTTTAAGCATTCAACTATTTTTTTAAGTCTATTTTTTGTTTCTTTGCCTCTAATCTCTGTTCATTTGTCTTTGTAGTATTTTTTTCTTTATTTTAATTATAAATATTTTCTTTGGGGAATATCAAGTGACTTTCTTTTTCCTCAAAGATCTAAGTGCTTCATAAATTAATGTTTTGTTTTCGGACCTTGATCTTTTTCAATAAATATCACATTGACTTTTAAATTATAGCAGCACTGTGTGACTGAGTCAAATCTCTTTTTTAAGTTTGTACAGATGTTTTAAATCAATAATCTCATATAAAGAGTTTGGTTTACTTTTTACCTAAATACATTGTTATTCCCACCCAGGTAGAAGCTCACTTATCAATGCACTGTTATTTTTATTCTTCTATTCTGCCTGGGCCACTTACTCTTTATCATTTTTTGAGAATAAATGGGTGATTTTTATTTTCTCTCCACAGTTTACACACTGTCATTGTTGTGAACAATCATCAGTTTTCAGAGTCTATTTAAAGATTCCATGAAAGCAGCTAAATAACTGGACTTGTCTTACTGGCTATTTGAGAATGAAAGCATTATATTTTTCATTCCTTTCTTTAAAATTTGTTTGTTTTAGTTATACATGACTGTAAAATGTAGTTTGACATATTATACATACTTGGAATATAACTTCCCATTCTTGTGGTTGTACATGACGTGGAGCTCACTTGTCGTGTATTCATATGTGAACATAGGAAAGTTATGTCTGATTTATTCCACTGTCTTTCCTATTCCCATTCCCCCTTCCCTTCATTCCCCTTTGTCTAATCCAATGAACTTCTATTCTTCCCTCAACCCCACCTCATTGTGAGTTACCCTTCCATATCAGAGAGAGAACATTTGGACTTTGGGTTTTTGGGATTGGCTTATGAGAATGAAAACATTTTCAAGTTCTGGTTAGAATATCTAACTTAGATATATTCTACTCTTTGATTTCAAAATACCATGTCCTTTACAGATAATCATGCTGTGTGTATTAAAGTTGAAAGGATTGTCACAAATATGGAGATTACACAGGTGTTCATACTATAGACATGCTCCTATAAGTCACTTTTTTCAATTGTTACACATCAATATATTTGGAAATTATAATTATGAATTCCATGCAGCTCTGAGTCCATGCTACCTTGTATGTGTATTTCCATAGTGCAGCTCTACCTTTTATATGCAAAGCTCAAGAGAGTGTCCCACAGTACAGAGACAGCAGGATAAACTAGGAAATACAATAAATTTCATTCCATGACACCATTTTCAATTCCTGATGCTAAAACTCATTATTTCATATTAATGTTAGTAAGTTACTTATATCTTTGGGCCTCAATTTCTCCATATCTAAAATGAACCAGGGTTGTTTTCAGGATTACAGAATATGTGAGCCTCTGTTCATCAATGACAATAAATAAATTCTTGTTGTTATTATAATCATCCTTAGTATATGTAGAAAAACATGTAATAGCACACCTCACAATCTCTTGATAACATTAATTAAGATTTTTCTCTTTAATAATTAAATAAGTTACAAATAAAGGAGATGTGCACAGCAGCATATTTGTTTCGTAGAATTTGTAAGAATAAATAAAATGTGTTCTTATCACTTTAAATATTTAGATGAATAATGAAAATAAAATTAAGTTATTGTGGTCTAGGTTGGTGGTAATATAGTCCACTGAATACTAGCAATTATACTGTTATAGCTTCAACTTCTAAAATATCATTTCAAAATTCCTATTCACATATCTTTCTTGAAAATAAGGTGTTTATTAATGTGGCAATGTTTCTCTCAGTCTTAAGTAAATTCATAAAATCTTATGCAGCCTCAAACTGTTAAAAATACATTTTCTACACAAAACAAAATGCTTACAATAGCACTATTTTCATACATGGTTCAGGAATGTCAGAGTTAATTATGCCAATTAAGCAAATTTTATTAGATACATAAGTCCAAAAACTTTCACAGTGTTCATGGTACATGACATGGTAGTGATTAAGGAACATCTTTAAGCAGCTACTGAATGATTGGCAATTTATTTATGTAAATCTATTTTTTCTATCTCTCCCATTCTATCTAATATCTGGCTATCCATTGTTTTGCTTTATTTTAAAATCCACTACATAAACCAAACCACATACAACACAGACAAAAATGAAAAACAGAGGTAACTGTTTTCATGTTTCAAATATTTCAGGAGGTACCTAAGTAATAATTATAATATATATTTTTCTTAGTTTGCATTTTTAAATGTTTCTTAATTTACCCTTGGCTAATATATGAACGTTCACTAGGGATATATTATGTTGTTACTTTTATTATATGCTAACTTTGTTGTAAAATACTGTTTAAGTTCTATAGTTATGTGATAATTATAGTAATATAATTGTAAATGACACAACTCAAGACCAATTGCCCTATCTTGGTGAATATCTTTACGTTTTAGTAAGTATGTATGCTGGAATTCACATTCTGGTTGTAGCAGAAAAGAAAAGCCAAAAAGACATTGTTTTATACAACATTTAACAAGACTATGTTTCACTACAGAAGCAGAGGAACTGAACTCTGGTATTAAGTTCTCTGAGGAATACTAAAAGTAAGGAAAGCACATTTATATTAAAGACATTTATACAATTTTAAGACAGCTGCAAAAGGTCTAAATACCTTTTCCCTTCTTTGGTGATGGATAGTAGATTTTTGAACTTCACTATTTATAACAGAAAGAGTCTGTCTTCTGTAACTTACTGAATTTGCCATAAGGTCATGAACTTGTACTAACTAGATCTAAGTGCTTTGTAAGTAAATTAATTAATCACAATGCAGTAAATAACAACTCTAACATCTAATATTCTATTTAGAAGAAATAGTCTCTCCTACAGAAAATTTTAGACTTAAGTGGGAGTGAATGTCATTGAAATGCTTTTTTATTCTAAATTATATTCAGCACATTTCTTAGAACTATGATTTCAATTGATGTGCCAAGTTATATTAAATTTTTATGCCCTAGAATAAATAAATTTAAGGTGAAAAATACATTCACAGATTTAAGTATACTTTTTTTAGTAGATGGAAATATGTGCATACCCTTTCATAAATACTTTTTGGTCATTCTTGCAGTGAAATATTTTTGGAGCAAAAGTTCAATTTAATTTGCCTTTATATGCAGCATTATGACTTTTGTATAACCAAGACACATATACATAAATGATGTAATTGTCTGGAAGTATTCCACTAATAAACAATTTAGATCCTGGCATCACAAACTAATAAAACCTACTTAGGAATAATTCATTTATCTACTGATTATGCTTCTCGAGGAAATCTGTGTGTGTGTAGACTATATATTTCCTATATTGTTTTCTGAAAAGTTTCTCATTTTGCCCCAATCTTTTAAGTGTCTGCATTTTTCCCTGCAGTATGCACTACCATAAGTAGAACAAATACTGCATATCCTCTTTATTTTTATTTTAATTTTTGTTTGTACTGGAGATTGAACCCAGGGGTGCTTAACCACTGAACATCATCCCCTGACCTCTTTTATGTTTTATTTTGAGACAGGGTCTTTCTAAATTGTTCAGGGCCTTGCTAAGTTGCTGAAGCTGGCTTTGAACTCATGATCCTCCCGCCTCAGCCTTCTGAGCTGCTGCAATTATAGGTGTACACCACTACACCTGCCTGCATATCCTCTTTGGTATAAACATCAACTCAAAAAAAGGTTTTTTGAGCAGAAGATTCATATTAAATTACAAATGTGCTAAAAATTATACACTTAAATATATATAAATACATATAATATATATAATGATGCTTTAACATTTTAAAAAAATTAAACATAAAAATCATATTATTCTTCCAATATATTCTCATAATTTTATATATTGCTTCACCCAAAATGGATAGTTTCATTGAGTATTTGAATATGCTAATGGATGCAATAATCACATTTCTGGAGAAAGAAAAATATCTAATTTCAATAATCTTTACAGTTAATTAAGTGATCTTTATTTCTTCATGATTCATAACCCCCTGCCCCAAATCATCTCTAGATACAGAACTTCCTCTAAAAAGGAGTCTGTAATTTAAACAAGGACTCAAGTTACTAGAGATGAAAGAAAAAAAGTATTAACATATTGTGTAAAATTTCCCAAGACTTTTGGGAGAGAGGTCAATTTGTATCCAGACAGTCTATAAATTATACAGAAGAAAGTTATCTAAAAAAAATATGTTTTATGATAACCAAAAAAAAAATGATAAGAAGGAAGGTGGCCCAGGAAAACAAAACAAAATAAAAATGTTTTATGTAGGAGTGTTTGGGGCACAGAAGTAATAGCTTACCAGCAAGAAAATGTGCCTGAGTGAAAAATAAAGCATTTAGACTATTTCTAAACCATAATTTTTTAAAACAAAAGTCTATATTAATCAAGTCAAGTGGTTAAGTGTCATGTAGTAGTTTCTTCCTTATTGTTTTATTTCTAATTTATTTTGAGATAGGGTCTTACCTAACTTGCTGAGGCTGGCCTCAAACTTGCAATCCTCCTGCTTCAGTGCCCACCTCCATCCCCAAATCACTGGGATTATAGGTATGTACCACCAACCAGGCAAATATCACGTATTTCACATCATAAGCTTCATTTTCCTTTTTTTTTTTTTCCACTTTGTTACCTTCCACAGTGAGCCTTTCTCTAATGATTTTTGAGCCCTTGATTTTCCAGTCCTGTTCACTGAAGTTCCAGTTAGACCTCTTCATCTGAGTCACACAATGTTCCCAAACACCTCTATATACTCACTGGCCCTATCAAGAGAACATTTATGTGTGAATCACATCCTACTCTTGCCCAATTAACTATGTGTGAATCACATCCTACTCTTGCACAATTAACTTGCACTACTCACTCATTGCATTAACTCTAATAACATAATTACATTAATATACACTAAACAACCCCTGGAAATACAGTACTATAAAACAATGTTTACAACACAAATATTGTGGACATTGTTGGTAATTTGAGCATTGGTGGAGTTTAAGAGTACTTTGAAAGTCTTTTTCTAGGTTCCAAACCTAACCTCAAACACTCAGGTAGATGAGATCTCTAGTTATTTTTAGTACTTAAACTCAGTGACAATTAAAAAAAATAGTTGTTTGTTGGCTTTCTGTGTTCCAGCAGAACTCTCCTCTCCTCTGAACATTTTAGTGGATATTTCCTAAAAGCTTTTTCTTAAGATTTCTTTCTTAGGTTTATTCTAGCTTTACTTTTATTGAGATTCATGAACTCTATAAACTCACAGTGAATGTCAATGCTCAATAATATTCACTCTGTAATAATCCTTACATCAGATTTTATAAGATGTGTTAGATCTTGTTTTTCTCTTAGACATGTTGATGGGAATATAAAACAAAAATATCTGACTCTATGAATGGTAAATAAATATTAGAGCATATATTGTTGATGTTAATATACTAACAAAGATATTTTGAATTTGGTGAGGTTGTTGATTTTTACTTGTTAACATGGTAACAATTTTGCTAAATATAAAAACGTCCCATTATTCCAAGAAAAACGAAACAGCATGAGACTATGTTCACCACATTTCAGCAGCATGTTCAGGAAAAATAGAAGGTGCAATTTACTTTCAAAGATAATTTATTTTTGCCTTATAATTGGGGGAATCAAAATGATCTTTCCTTTATGATATCCACTAGGGACAGGTAAAATGTTCTTAGTTTATCATAATTATTCTGCAGAAAATTTAGCTTTCCCTTAAGAAATCTGTTGAGAAGAGGCACTTAGTTCATAGTGACTGAGTCATATGTCTCAGGAGGCCATCCCGGGGAGTGTGAGAGAAGCAGATGTTTCCCTCTTCACCCACTCCTGAAGTACTGTCATTAAAACTCTTACCGATCACGTGCTGTAAATTGCAAACGTGTTCCATTTCTTTGGATAGGTATTTCAATTTGAAAAAGTAATATTCCACCTGGTCTTTAATGTTTTGCTGCTTCCTGGGACCACTTTCCTTTCCATGGATGTGATTATTTTCCATGAAAATTGAAGGAATATAGCTATGTATATCAATAAAGTGAGGAAACATAGTGTTATAAATATAAGAGATAGATTTACACATTATTTAAAGTATTTTAGAAATGCATATTAGAAAGAACAGTATTGATTAGTACAATTATGCTCCCTCTTTGGTTATTTGACCATCACTAGAACTTATTATGGAATAGTTCATAAAAATTGTTTTCTTTTACAAACTTGAAGCTTGAAAAATATCTCTGAATGGAAAATATTACATATTTGGAATATATGTACATGAGGCTATTTTCACCAATTAATAAAATTCTCCAGCATGCCCATGGTTACTAATGTAGAGCAGCATTAGTCACCTACATATGTTCATTTGATGCACAATGCTTTGGAAGGCTTTTTAATATAATGTGTGTATATTCACATCAATTCTTCAAGATCCTGCCTAAGGGCAAAAAACACAAAAACTTAAATTATTCCCCTTAAAAAGAGGAAGAAAGCAATAACTATAATCAGGCTGTGAACTAATTGGAACTCCCAAATGACAATGAAGCACAAAGCTTTATATTTCTACTTTATGAAGAAGTCTTGATTGTCAAATAGGGAGAGAGCCAGAGTAAGATTGCAAATAAAAGAAATTACAAATTTAAATGATACTCACATAATCATATATTTTAAATGCATATTTTTATATTACTGTTTTTATTCTCCTGAAGTTTGTTTAGTAGTAATTAAGAAAAGGGCAGGATGGAAGATACAATTTAGGACATGCAAATCCCAAGTACCCACATCCACTGAATAAGAATCATGTGTGAAAGGAAATGGCATTGGACAACAAATAGGAGTGACTTATAACTGCCTTGTGTAATTCTATTAGTAAAGTTCTGGGAAAGAGGATATTCTTTATGATAATACTAGTATTTTACTATAAAACACGTCTATATCACTGGGTGAATTTCTAAAAAAAATGTGTGGAAATCTAATTTTCATGGATTCATACACTCTTAACATTATACAGTGTCTCCTGATACAGCTACTTAATTTCTATAGGTGGATGGATGAAATTTTATAGTACTATACTGATCTTTTGAGCCTCTGGGTTATCTAAGCATACTCTTGACCTAATTTAAATAGGATTTTAGTTATAATAAGTTCTTATTTTGATTATAGATATCTAAATAATGGTCTTGAATTGCTCATATTTACTCACATTAGAAAATTGAGTGTTGTCTTAAAGCGTTCCATGTGTCCTGTTGTCTTAAAATATTTCATGTGGAATTCAAATCTATTAGAACTACATTTATGCACTATAATTTTCTTACATTTTCCACTGTCCTTTTTCTTTCAATCTTCATAAATTATTTAACAGGGATAACAAGTAATTGTGTAACTGGGAGCTTAAAACTAATCAACAAAAAAAAGCTTTGATCAGATTTAAGATCATTAGATTCTAGGCAAGGAATTTCTAATTTCATTGAAATAAGTAATTGTGTAACTGGGGGCTTAAAACTAATAAACAACAACAATGTTTTTTTTTAAGTTTTTGAAAATAAGTGGATTCTTCCTTTATTGTAAAAACAATATGTTTTCTAAAATTAAAGTGATTCTTAATAATTTAGGTAATCATGTTGTTTATCCTATTTTTCATCTTTCTCCACCAAATGAAATAAATGAAGAATATAGGTAAAAATAAGTGACGAATTTGTGTTCCTGATATAGACCTATAACTTGTGCATTCATTGTCATCCCAGCTTCAAATTTCTTATCTGTTTAAATATTTCTTTAATTTTCTTCCTCATAGATGTTAGGCTAAGATTAGACAATAAATTTAAGAACTTGTTTTTGATCTTGCATGGTATTTTTTTTTAATTTATTGGTTCTTTTTAGTTAGGTATGACAGAATAATTCATTTGGATGTAATTATACAAGTATGGAATATATCTTAAATCTACTTAGGATCCCATTCTTATGGATGTACATAATAATTGGACTCACTATGTTGTTTTCATATATGTACTTGGGAAAATTATGTCAGATTCATTCCATTTTTTTCTATTCTTATCCCTGTCCTTTCCCTCCATTCCCCATTATCTAATAATCTACTACACTTCTATTCTTCCCCTCACTGTGACTTATTGTGGGTTAGGTTTCACATATCAGAGAAAATATTTGACCATTGGTTTTGGGGGAAATGGTTTATTTCACTTAGCATGATGGTCTCCAGATCCATCCATTGACTGGCAAATGTCATATAGTCAGTCTTCTTTATGGCTAATATTTTGTTGTGTGTATATACCACATATTCTTTACCTGTTCTTCTGTTAAAAAGCACTTTGGTTGATCTGGAGCTTAGCCATGTGATTTGAAATGCTATAAACATTAAAGCGTCTACATCATTGTAGTGTGTTGATTTTAAATCATTTGGGTATATACCAAGGAGTGGGATAACTAGGTCATATGGTGGTTCCATTCCAAGTTTTCTGAGGTATCTCTATACTAATTTCCAGAGTGTTTGAACCAACTTGCAGTCCCACCAGCAATGTATGAGTGTGCCTTTTCCCCCACATCCTTACCAATAAATAACAGAAAACTCTTCATGAAGAGCAGTGTACACATTACATAAATAAGCAAGGGGCAAGAAACCCTATCTTGGACTAAGTTATGCCAATTAAAATAGCTATACAGAATTTTAATAAAACAAAAGATGCTATAACATCAGGATAAATAATAGATCTGCTGACATGAGAACATGCATGGATACACCTCTGAGTGCAATTTAAAAAATAAAGTTATCTTATACTTCATTTAGTGAAATTTTTCAGTTAGTTCTGAGAACTTGAGTTCTGCCCTTTCACTTGATTTATCAATATTAACCTTCTTGGGAGAAAGAGAAGTTAGTGCTTAGCATGCTGGAAAAATTATGAATATAAAGATGAGGCACTCTGCTGAAATCCCTAAGCTTTGATCAGAGTTAAGATCATTAGATTCTAGGCAAGGAATTTCTAATTTTATTGAAATAAGAGAACAAATACTTGTATAAAGGAAAACACCAATAATATTAAATGTTAAAAAGTTAAATTTAGAAGATAGCAATCAACATGAAAAAATAATTTAAGATATGGTTTAGAATAAGTGCCTTCTGATAATTTGAAATATAAGTGCATGGTTTCTTCATTCAGGTAATAATTGGTAGAATTAATATAAGATTCTCATTTTGAAGTAGTAATTTATTACCAGGTACATGGCAGGATTTGGTTATTTGGTCATTATTAGTATTCCTCCATACTCTTCAAGCCTCACAATAAAGTCTTTCTGCTTACTATGGACATTTCTTAGTCTCACTTTTGCAAATGCTTCCTTGGATAAATATTTTTATTAAACTTTTACTTATAGATGATAGTTGAAAAAACATATAATTTCCTTCCCTAGTTGCATGAACAATTGACAGGAACTAGTGCTACATTGCCTTTACCACAGTATTGTTCCAAGAACAAGCTCACAATTCAAGCTAGCTAACCAGTGTGACTTTTTATGTGTACAGAATTGTCATGAGTAATACTGAAGATGTCAAAGGCCAGGGCTTCTGTCTTTGGAGAAGCTGATGAGAGAGAATGATTTTGAGATAATTGAGATTTTAAAAGAAAGCAAAAAAGTGATAGCATTTGTGCAATTGATTCTATTTATCTTTAAGGTAAATTCTACTTGCTTTATAAAATCTCAATTTTTACTTTATTTATTTCTGTTTAACTTTCTTCCAATTCAGCACCAGCATCCTGATTGACTGCATGCCTCTCTCAACTACCTCTTGTATGGGACAAAAGAACAATATATTGTTCTTTCTTAAGTTTTTGGTTTGTCTGTTTTGATCTTAGGAATGTCTAGATTATCAGTTATCTGGAAGCAAAAGCAAAAAGGAAGATCTTTGCTTAAGCAGTCCCTTTGCCCTTCAAATGTCATTCACTCACTTTTATATGCTCTCTCAATGACCTAGTTTGCGCAGGGCCTTATTTATAAGAAACCCAAGAAACACTAAAACTTGACAATATGCTATGGGCACATTCCCTGAATTTACAAAAATTCTCTGTTTTATGCTACTGGTTGCTTACTTTCAGAAATTTTGTTAAAGGTGACTTAAATATTAATTAATATAAATATTCCTTATATATTAATATATATAAATATAATATAAATATAAATATTCCTTATATATTAATATAAATATTCCTTAATTGAACTCAAGCATTACCTGTTTTCTTTATTATTACCCGTCAGGAGCCATCAGTGGGCTGTGTTGGACTGTTTGCATAGTAGCCTCCTAAGGGGAAAAGTCTGGCATTGGGAACTCCCCAGGCAGCCCCCATAGGAATTGACCACCTGATGCAGGTGAAACTCCCCCTCAGGCTCTGCCAAAGTTCCCACACAGCACCTGTGTGGGTGTGACCTGCCAAGATGTCAATCAACCTACTGACTGAAAGACATCACAAAGCAAGACTGCACCCTTAAAACCTTATCCCTGCCTTTGATGTACCCCCTTAAATAAACCACCAGAGCCATTTTGTCTTTTGTTTAGTTCCAGAACTCATGTGGACTAGATCTATGACAGGTTTTGCTTTCCATAAATGTTTCTGAGTATTTGTGCTTTGTTATTTAACTAATTATTTGAGATTGTAAATCCTAGGGTGACTTGTATTATCCTGGGCAGGAAGAAGGACCCCTTAATGAGATGCTGGCCATAGTCCCCCCAATAATCACCTTCAAAATAAATTTCTCTCTTTCATGGTTATGGTTGTTGGAATTTCTCACTTATTTGAAGGAAATCAGAAAATAGAGTGTCTTGCCATAATGTTAAAACATTTGATGATGAGCTAAAATTATGATTAAGTGAACTTAGTATTTTCTATTTGTTTTAATTAGTTATTCATGACATAGAATGCATTTATCCACTGTGATATATCATACATAGATGGGATATAGTTCTCATTTTTCTAAGTGTATATGTTGCAGAATCATATTGGTCATGTAGTCACATATATACATACAGTAATAATGTCTGTTTCATTCCACTGTCTTTCCCATCCCCACATCCCCTTCCTCCCCTCCCTTCATTCCTCTCTATATAATCTAAGGTAACACTATTCTTCCCAAGGGTCCCCTGCCTTATTATGAATTACCATCCACATGTTAGAGAAAACATTTGGCCTTTGGTTTTGTAGGATTTGCTTATTTCACTTAGCATGTATTCTCCAACTCCAACAATTTACTGGCAAATGCCATAATTTCACGCTTCTTTAAATATGAGTAATATTTCATTAAGTATATATAGCACATTTTCTTTATCCATTCATCTATTGAGGGACACCTATGTTGGTTCTATAGTCTACCTATTGTGAATTGAGCTGCTATAAACATTGATGTGGCTGTGTCACTATAGTATGCTGATTTTAGGTCCTTTGGTTACAAACCAAGGAGTGGGATAGCAAGGTCAAATGGTGATTCCATTCACTCAAAAAATTAAAAACAACAACAACAACAACAAAACAAAACAAAAAACAAATAACTCAATCAATAAATGGGCTAAGGAACTGAACAGACACTTCACAGAAGAAGAAATATAATTGATAAACAGATATATGAAAAAGTGTTCAACATAAATGCAAATCAAAACTACTCTAAGATTTCATTTCACTCCTGTCAGAATGGCAATCATGAAGAATACAGGCAACAATAAATGTTGGTGAGGATGCTGGGAAAAAGGTACATTCATGCATTGCTGGCGGAACTGCAAATTGGTATAACCACTATGGAAAGCAGTATGAAACTATTATTTTAAGAGCTGACATAAAACCAAAATTTTAAGTTCTATACCATAAAAATGTGCTTTCTGACACCATTGTGAACTGGGTGGTGAGATATTTTGAATACTAGAAACTACAAAGTAATTTGTTCTTTGCCAGCAGGGTCAGAATGATGCAAGCTTGAACAATTTGTATGCGTCTAAATCAGATTTTAAAAGATTCCACAGAATCTTAGAGTGAAAAACAGAAATGCAGGTAGATATGCCCCAGCTCTTTACTACATAGATAAAGAGTCAGACAATCAGAGACAATATTTAACAATGTAACACAGACATCCTGCATTCTGGCTCAGGCTTTTCCCTTTCAGTGGGCTGCCTGTTTGAAGTAATGAAAACAGATTTGGACAGGTATTGTGCCATGGGGATCTGGGTCCTAATGACCTTCATGCCCAAGTGTGTTTGTGAAATTAGCACTCATCTCTGGCCCATCAACAATTAATAAATAGCCTAAGTATAAATTGTTAATAGTTATATGGGAATTATTGATTTATATTTTGTTTTAATCATGACTAGTGACTTCATTTTCACTTTTCATTTATACAGTTGGTAATTTGCTTTTGATTATGTTATCTAACAAAATGTGGATTTTATTTGGCAAAACTGTGAATAAGCACTATTATTTTTCAAGAAGCTCTGTGCATGTATTTTATTTTGAAGTATAAATTTCCACCTAAACTAATTTACATAAAGAATATTATTTGTACCACAAGATGTAAGTGCCTAAAAGGAAAAGGTCATCTCATTGAGTAAGGAAATCAGAACAGAAATATCTTGAATGGAAAACAGCATTTCTTAATAAATGTCAAGTAAAGCACCAACTTAAAAAATACTATAAATGAACAGAAAGAATACCAATAGAGCAGAGGAAGGGGAGTGTGGGGGAAAGAGGAAATACTAAAGACTGAAGTGGAGCAAATTTATGTTCCATGCATATGTGATTATGTCAAAATGAACTCCGATATTATGCATGTCTCCAATGCACTAATAAATCATAAAAAGATCAATGCGAAGTCAAAAAAACCCAACATTTGTTAGAACATCAGTATAGTTATCATGGCTTTACTGGAAAATAACGTATATTTATTTATTGCAAACTTGTTTACTCAGAAAAATTGTCAAATTAGTTATCTCACATATCTCTGAACCTCATTAGAGGTTTGTGGGGCTGGAGCTCAAGCACTGGGCCTTGCACCTTCTCTACCGTTCAACTACACCCACAGCCCCATTGTTCAAACTTGTGTATAAGTAAATAAAATATTCAACAAAATACTCACTAATAAAATTTACTATACTCTATTTATTCATAAATTGTTATACAATATATCATTCATTCATTAATACGTCTCATTGTATTAAAATTTTATTTGGGGCATATTCTTAAAACTAATGTATGCCATCCCTGATCAGAAAATAAATTGATGATTCCATCTTATACACTGCTTATAGAGGTGTATGACTTGTCTCATTTGAATTTTGGAGTAACATATGAAAAATATAAACCAGAAACTGTTAAAAGAGAGTCAAATTATGAATGAACTTTTTTTTATATTGAAGTGGGGACATTAAGAGATGATAGAAGATAAGTAAAAACAATGATGTCATACAAACTATTTCATTAGCCAATACATTTATAAAAAGGAAGGAAAAATTACCATTAGAAGTTAATGTCTTTACAGGCAGATGGTGTCTTGGATAAAACTTTGCTATCACACTGTATTTTTTAATTCAAAATCATGACCAAAAATCCATTATTTTCCAAGAAATGGGTGATTTAATGACAAAGATGAATGATGTCATAATATTATTATAGGAACTAATGTATGTGCAGTGCAGGCTGTGCCTGCATTCTCCAAATCATGTGCTAGGAATGAGCAGGTATTTACAATGCACAATACCCTAGAGGTTGTGAGCAGCACACTAATGTCCTAAGTGTCAGACCTGAAGAATCATTGGGAAAACTTACAGCTACTCACATGCACCTAACACTGTATGCCCCTGGATCAGAAGGTTTCAGAGCTCTTACCAATGTTTACAGGGCAAGTGGCCAAAGGCAAAAATTTTATAATGATGTACAGAGACAAATGCCAACCTAGGTATATTATACTAAATAAAAATAGAATAAAATTCAGTGAATATTTCTGATGTCACTCTTATTTTTTTTTAAACTTAGAGTATATGATTTTTTTTTCTGATGTCACTCTTATGAACACACATCTTTGTTTGAAACCATCATAGCAGAAAATAGAGCAGAGCAACAGAGGTATATTTCCTGGTTCTATCAGTCATAGTTCTTCAGACAAACAGAACTGACAGAAGACACATATACATATAAGAGGAGTTAATTATGGGAACTGGCTCATGTGAGTAGGGAGGCCCAGAGATTCTATGATATGACATCTGAAGAATCAGGAAAGCTGGTTGTGTTATGCAGTTGGAGGCTGAAGACCTGAGAACTGGCCTTGAGCTCCACAGTTCAAAAGCCCCATAAGTAAGTGATGTCTGAGGGCTGGAGAAGATGTCTGTTGTAGGCCGAATACAGAGAGGGAATTCATCTTTCCTCCTTTTTGTTCAATTCCAGCCTTGAACCTATTGGATGGTGCCTTCTTTCTTTGGTCAGGATAAATTTTCTTAACCAGCACTCTGATTTAAATGCTAATCTCTTCTGGAAATACCATCAGACAGCACCCAGAAAAAATGTTTTACCAGCTATCTGGATATCCCTTAACTCAGTCAAGCTGACATATAAAATAACCCATTACACTAACATATTTGAGAGGCTGAATTTAGGAATTGGAGCTTGACATAATACTGAATTCCCAAATGAGATAATAAATAATTGTAGCATTAAACTAGTTTGATTAAAGTTTCTTTTACATATATCTGAAATCTGTTTAATAGGTTAGTAGTATAATTATACCTTGGTTAATTCTGGTATTTATGATCAAACCCTTCTTTTTAATTTTCTTATTGGTGCACTCTAATTATACATAATAATGGGATTCATTGTGATATATTCACACATAGCACATAGCATGGATTTGTCTATTTAATTCCTCCTTTTTCCTCCCTCTCCTGAAACTCTTTCTCTACTCTTTTGGTCTCCTGTTTTCATGAGGTCCCTTTTCTTTTCTAGTTTACTCTCTAGCTTCCTTATGAGAGACAGCATGTGATCCTTGATTTTTTGAGTCTAGCTTATCTCACTTAGCATTTTGTTCTCCAGTTCCATCTATTTTCCTTTGAATGCCATAATTTTATTTTATTATGGCTGACTAAAACACCACTGCCGCTTAACTGCATTGACTACCCAGATTTTTGGTATTTTTAAAGATCCTATTCAAGTACCTCCTTAGATCACCATTCCCAGAAACTCTCATGACTCAAATGGAGTCTCAAATGAGACCATTCTGGTAATTATGATTACTTGTATGTAAGCTGGGCCTCAGTCCCAAAGATTGTGAGATTCCACAGGGTGAGGATCACTTATTAGTCATTATATCACTGATTCTCAGAAGAGTGCTTGACTTGAGACATGTCCTCTATGTCTAGTTAAGTAAATAAACTGCAATTACAATCAGATTTGAAACTGTTGCCCAAATTAATTATTATGGCACATTTCTGGGCTTTGAAAATTGTGACATCTAATATCTTATCTAAAATACTGTGTCAGTGTGTACACCAATGTTGGCTACTTTCATGTACTGAGAGACTTTCTAAAATTTACAAAAGAGCTCATGAAGAAAATACCATTTTCTAAGAGTGACATTTTTTCTGTACTTGGAGCATCAGATGGTCCTACAGTTTGTTAATATCTAACTTTGCTCTGGGAGGTCTGTCCTTTGCCCTCCAGAAGGCAGAGCAAAGATGATACAGGTGAAGGGTAGCATACAACCCTTATAAATTTTCAGTAACATATTATCAATTCAATTGAATTTATCAAATTTTCTTAATGCTTGTTGTATGTGAATTCTTTGCTAAACAATGTAGAATGCAATGTAGTAAGAATATATTGATTTTTTTCTCTTAATTGATTAACATTTAGCAAATTAACAAATAAAATTGAAAATAAATATTTGGTAAGTTCTAATATTCATTAGAATTTCAATAGTGATTCATTATTTGCTCTTTGTAAAATGGCATTTGACATATTTTGGATAAATAAAAACTTTTAACTGATGGTTTGTGGCTGAGAGTGGCTTGTCAGAAAAAGGACTGTATAAAGGAAACATTTGAGAAGGTAGAGAAAAGTTTGTGACTTGAGGCATGGAAGTAGTAATATCTATGACAGTCTCAGAAAACATTAAATTATTTATTTTGAGCAAAATATTTGTTTCATTTTTTTTCTCTGCGGCAGTGGTGAAAATTGAACACAAGGAAACTCTACTATTGAGATATAGCCCCAGCCCTTTTTGTTTTATGTTAATATAGGATGATATCCTGAGGTTGCACAGGCTGGCCTTGAACTTGCAATCCTCATGACTCATCTTCTTAAGTTACTGGAATTTTAGGTGTGCACCACTAGATGCATCATGAAGCAAACTGTTTTTATAAAGAAGATGTGTCAGCAATTGTTGTAAAAAATACTTTATATAAAGCCAGCAACTTGAAAAAATTGTGCTCTTTATATGTAATATGAAATGAAATGTACTCTGTAGTCATGTATAAAAATTAGAATAATAAAAAGTTTAAAACAAGAAGAAGTGTCAGATAAAGCTAAACAGATCCACATTCTCTCACTGAAGACCTTTAATTCATACTGTATGATATAGTAACTACTACAAGTTTTTGAGAGGGATTGATATTTAGGAAGCACAATGTGAAAATTATTGTGGAATAAACTGGGATAGGGAAGGAAAGGAGTTGGAGAAATTCTTTAAAGCGTTTATAAGCCATAGTCTTGGGGAATATTTAGCTGAAGCAATAGCAGAAAAAAAGGAAAAAAGAGAAAACAAGAATTCTTAGAAGCTTTAAATTCCTGTTGATTTTTTTCTCTCTGAAATTATACATATGTTTCTGACTTTGCAGACAAAAATAATGGCTGATTAATTCTTTCTTGTTCTGGAGGGACAGGGGAAATGGATATCATAGCAGCTGTCCTTTCTACATTGAATACACATGTTGTCTGGTCTCTGGCAATCATCCAAATAACATCATGTCAGGAAGAAATAAATTATATGTCAAAAACGAGTCTCAGGTTGTGTTATAGATATTATCACATGACCTTTCCCATCACTATATAAGACTCTTGATCCCAATGGAATAATTTTAAGAGTAACCCAGCACAGGAACAATTTATTGAAAAAAGAATGATTGCCTCATGATCCATGATGCTATGCTCCACCTGGGACTGGCCAGCCTTTCAGTGCGCAGCTGCCTAAGCATCTGCCTTAGCATTGCCAGTATTTACTGTCCCTTGTGCTTCTTGATTGTGTTCAAAAAGGAATTCAAGAAGAAATCAGAGTTTTCCCCAATCTTCACAATTTAGATAAACTGAAGGTTTATAGTTCAGTGCCAAAACTCTTTTGGTGTATTTTGGCCCAGAATTTTCACTACAAGAACTATTCCATTGTTTGATTCAATGATATTGTGCAAAACAATTTATGGGTTAGGTTTATTTTTGAAATTTATTAACATTTAGTACTTTTACTTTTTAAAAATATTTTATGAGAATCTAATTAAAAGAATTAGATTTTGACTTAGCTACATGGAGTTTTCTTTCTGAATCCTTAAGTGACTTAAACCTTTTGCTTTATTTTGCCTCCAAACATGCAAAAGTTCTTACAGTTCTTTCTGGCTACTGTAGTTCACCTCTCCTTCTTGTCTTTCCCTGCCCTCTGGCCTCATAATTTCATAATGCAATTTCCATGTGATTTCTCTCCAGCATCTTTTCCCCCTATGACTAAATGACTAATTTCATAATTGTGATGAAAACAGTTAATCATACAAATGAAACAACCTTTATTAATGAAATCACAATTAGACATGACTCATTCTTACATTTAATGCTAGTTTAGTCAAACACAGTTTTGGTAATATTGGAAAGAGAAGGAACAGATTGAAAAATGGCGGTGATCTTTTAGAGCCACAGAGAAATAAACATGTCACTGTGTATAGTTTGTAAATATCTGCTAGATAGTAGACAAGTTCTTAATTCAGGCAATCTGGGTGAACATAAAAAGCAATGATCTTCAATTGAACAAAGAAGAATGATCTTCAATCTAACTCAGTGCTCCTCAAAATTTTATTCTATGATGTCTTCCTGAGGAAAAGTTTTAACTTTTTAATTTAATCAACTCCTCCAAGCAATTTTGATGCCATCAAGATATCGTGCATCTATCTGCATGTATTGTGTATTTTATGTATCTATCTGTGCTATATACAACAAACGAATAAATTTATTTTCACTCTCAGAAGCCAATATCTGCTTGCATGATGGAGAAATCTCTATTCAGAATTCATGCTCCAACGAAACTTTGGCTATAATTTGACATAAGGTCATATCTTCAAATCTAGAGTTGACACAGAGTCAAAGAGCTACATTATGGCATATGTATAACAGGGCTATGGGAAGCATAGCAATTATCTAGGCAAGAGAGGAAGATAATAGTATTAGAACTATCAGTTTGTGACACTGGTGTTGAAAAATAGAGGGAAAAAATTACAAAGATCTACCAAATTAGTTTGAGGCACATAAGTATTATTATTCCAAATCATTTCTGTAGTGTTTGATTTTTTTGAGTAAAGGAAAGCCCTAAAATAACTCTGGGTGTAGTAATCAAATCACTTATTTTATCAACCAGAAAACAATAATCTATGAAAATTGAGTTAATAATCTGTAAACAGGATAATTATGTGTATTATTACTTTGGACTTTAGTACACAAGATCAGATCCTGGCAGTAGAACTTCATTGTTCTAAACAAGAACTAAGAAAGATTGACTTAAGGACTGAAAAGTGAATTTGACAAGAACCTGCTCTGAAATTCTTTTTTCTTTACCTTTTATTAGCAAGGACTTGGTTCTGGAAATGTTTATACTTAGCTACTGAGTCTGACTATTATCCATAGTGCTACTCTATCACACCAGAGATTAGCTAGCTGAGGGAGAGATATGAAAGATGATTCCATATTTCCTTTTCCAGAAAAAAAAAAAAATAGTTGCTGAGCTAAAAGAACATCACACAAGAAAACTAGGAAGAAAAACTTTTTCATGGTGAAAAGTGCTCCTCATTTAATAGAAAATTCTCAGAAATTTCTATTTTGATCATTTTATTTCTCCTGATTTAATTTGACAATGACAATGTCTTCATGTTAATGAAAACTCATTAAACAGGTAGACAGTAGGTGTTTCCTATTAAGGAAAGGTTTAAGATGTTAGTTCACTGTATGCTCAGATATAGCCATCAGGGAATTGAAGTGTTTCAGTGTATAATTAAAAGGTGTATTCTTCCATCAAAATGACAGCAACAGACTGCGTGCCAGTCATCTTTTAATCAGAAAGGAAATGGACCAAATAGAATAATTCTATGCTTTTCTTACTGTGATAAAGAAATGTTGTGAGCATTACATATGTATTAAAAACATATAAATTTTTCTCTATTACTTTCAGTGTCAAAATAGTAAGAATCAAATGAAAGAACTTGTTTGTCAATATTATTTTGAGGACTTTTTATAATTGCATGTATACTCATTGATATATCCCAAATTTGTCAATTACCTGCAGTATTTTTTTGTTTTTATTTTATTCAATTATTATTTCTCTTCATATCTTAAAAAAGTTAAAACAAAGTAAAATTTGAAATCATAATGGACCGAAACACTAATACTATAAATGGATCAATACAGAAATATAAAGAAAGATAGAATTAACTGTAATTAAATGATATAAATTCAACTTTAAGCTTTTTATATTACGAAAAAATCAAGATAAAAAGAAAAAGATAAAAATTATACAATAAAGAACATGAGGTACTTTCTTTTAAAAGTACAACTCACCTCAAATTTTTACAACCTAAAATATAATTTATGCTATACTATGACATTCTGTAATTTTTACCAATATTTACTGAAATACATACTATCAGAAAAGAATAAACAAAAAGTTTTAAGAATTACAGACACAAGTATTTTATGATAGAAACAATTATGTCTCATATATATGTGTATATATAAGTGTGTGTATGCATATACATACAACATTTAAAGTACTAGAAACTTGAAAGTGTATTAATTTGATTTGAATCCAAAGTGATAGAGAAATTAAGTTAGTATTATTGCACTTTAATTATAGAATCATTTACAAACTCTGAATTTTTCAGTGAACATCATGATGTAAGTCAAATCAACTGGAAAAACTAATATATATGTATATATGTGTACATATATATATATATATAATGATAGACATGTGATAGATTAATCAATAGATACTATAGATAAGATTTTCAGAAAAAAACAAAGTAACTAGACTGGAAGATACAACATCAGTGTAGGAGCCCTAATTAAGGAGATAGCTAAGATTGCAGTTAGCTGTGAGCCATAAAGCATTACCACCTTCCATGATCTCGGGAGACTTGGTCCGGGACATTGCGGATTGGGTTGGCGCCATTTGCATGCTCTCACGGGACTTGGCCTGGGACATTTCGGACTGGGTTGGCGCCATTTGCATGATCTCGCAAGACTTGGCCCGGGACTTTGCGGACAGGGTCAGAGCCATTTTGTGTGGTTGGCAGAGTGTGGATAGCGTGTGGGAGAGGTTGTTGGAGCCGGAGAGAGAAGCTAGCAGAATAAAGAGCCTGTTTGTTTCCAGTCTGCCTCTGAACTTATTCCCGTGGCGTCATTGCTCCAAGTGGCAATCGCTTCAGGCGGCAACACATCAGTGCTCTAGAAATTTATATTCTTATTCACTGAATAGTTTTAGATACAGTTTCCTCTCTTGGAACAGCAATCTATTCACTATGAACTTGTGTAGTTTGGACAGTCTACCTTTATAGTTTATCCCATATTATTCACTCACTTTGTCTGCTAGCTATGTAATTCTAGTTTACTTCTTTTTCTAAAGACAAAGTGGCTCATGAATTTTCATCAAGAAGACTAGTAATGACATTCTGATTTTGCCATAGGGCTAAGTTAATGACTTGCCTAGGAATGAAGAGGTCTGGGTTCATCAAGTGAAGGCTCTGTTGCGAGTTTGGTCAGACAGTCACAGAAAAATGAAAGACTAAGGAAATCATAAATCTTTAGTTCACTTCAGTCAGGGTGAGGAAATACAGGTTTTGAGAAAAATTCTTACTTCAGAATTGTAAGTTATATAATGTTAGATTTATTGGATTTCTGTTAGATTCATTCAGCTGCACGCAGATTGCTAAAATACAGTAACTGAGTGAATAATTATGATGCTGAATTAAGTAAAATCAAATTTTGAAAGTGGAACTGGAATTTAAAATAGTAATAGATATACAAAATATAATAGAAGTTATATAATGCAAGATAAAATATGTAATCTTTGGGGTAACAAATACTGTATATAATTAAATGTATTATATTAAAATTAATAATTTGGAATGAAACAAATTCACATTTGCATTGCCTTAGAGACAAGCAAGTTAAGCTCCACAATAAGAAATTCATTAAATTTATCTAATCTCTATTTTTAATATTTCATTTTCCTTCTTTTTGTCAGTTAAATTATACTCTGTTTTTTAGAGCAATTGTACAAAAAATGTGCACAGTAACTTTTAGACCATCTGTTATTGGTAACTGTTTTGTTTCTTTTAAAAAAGTATAATAACTGTCATGAATTCTGAAATGGAGTATTCTTCTGGCCTTCTGGTTAAGATCATTTCTACATCTGCTCCCAGGAAAATCAAAGTGAATGTGGCATAGAATGAGCTCTGTGATCAACTATGGCTCATTTATTTCTAACTATTATGACTAGAGGTGTGTCTGAAATCTGGGTGACATAAAAATGCTCTGACGACAGTGCTTCATTTAATGTGCAATATTAATATCATTCCTTTTTACACATGAATTATCAGGAAAAATTCACAATTTTAAATTATTGATACTTATGGTGTTTTCCTTTCCCCAAAGTCCTCTATCAATCATAAGTCCTAACAAATATGCACCTCACTGCTGCCTGTTCTATAAAGAATGAGTACATTTTTTTAAATAACTTACTTCTTGTGGGAATTTTTAAAGGCTCACTAGTATTTCTCTTGTGACTCAGGAAAAAAAAAGAACAGGCTTTAAAGGTCAAGGATTTAGATATGAATACTTATTTTTCTTACCATAAACCTACTTAAATATTTTGACAATTTTATAAATACATCCCATTATTTTTGATGACTAAGGCATACACTTTGCAAATAATCTGATTTGCAAGTAAATACTATTGGATAAAATTGTTTGATGTGGACAAGGTTTCAAATGCCATATTCACTGTAGAATTTTTGTGAAGGACCAGAAATATATTGTACTTTAATTGTGGAAGTTTTGTCTAGAAGTTGGTTTTATAAAATATTGTCTCTTTTTAATTCTTTGATTTTCACTTTTTAAACATGCTTTGTGAGCTGGAAAACTGGGGTCTTCAGTGGATGTAAGTTTCACAACACAGTGATGATGAATACATACAATACAGCTTCAGTTCTGAAACATGTATGCCATTTCCTGACTTGAAGCAATCTTGTCAACAGATGAAATTCTTCAAGATGTTTTTCTACCAAAGGCAGCTCCCCCTCAACTTCTACCATTCATTTAGCTACCACTTGCATAATCTATCTTCTTCCTCAGCTTAAGAAAATTCACATTTTCAAATAGCAGTTTTGTCATCACTAAAATGAAATTAGCATTAAATAACTACATAGAAAACTAGGTCATTATTAGTTCAGTGAGAAATGCTGCAGGGTGACATGAAACAATTTGTATATAATTTACCATGCACACTGTGAACACAATTTATTTAAACCCAGTATATCTCTAAGGAAAATAATTTTGACATGTTCTAGTACTAGATGAGGGTCTTGAGACAAATAAACCTCTCTGGATTATAATTTTACTGTCTGTTTTATCAACTGCGGAGCCTGTTCATGATGCTTATGGATATTAATTAATATTTTAAAAGTGAATGCCTATGTTTAAATTCAAACTGCTATGGCAGATTATTCATGAGTCACACATGTGTTCTCAAGTTGTTCCTAAATTTTTTTCAATTTTTTTGTATAATTTACATATAATTAAATGCATATGATAAATTTGTGTGGATCAAGTTTCAACAAACATAACTCTAACATGTATCAAAATGTGAAGTATGTTCTTCCTCTGAAAAAGTTACCTTAAACCCCATGCAGTCAACTTTTGCTCCAACGTTCAGGCAATCACTGCTCTGACTTTCATTAATTAGTATAGACTAGTTCTTCTTCTGATTCAGGAATTCTATATGAATGGTATCAAGAGATATACACACACATATATATATATATATATATATATATATATTTTTTTTTTTTTTTTTTTCATAATGAAAAATTTTTGCACACCATAAACTTCCTGAGACTGGTCCAGGGTTGTAGCTCAGTGGTAGAGTGCTTGTCTTGCGTGTGTGAGGCACTGCGTTCAATTCTCTGCACCACATAAAAATAGATAAATAACATAAAAGTATTGTGTCCATCTACAACTAAAAAAAAAAATTTAAATAAAATTTGAGAGTTAAAAAAAAAACAAAAACTTCCTGCTTCCTAAGACTGGCATTGTGTCTAAACATGCAGTTTGTGTTTTCCTGTTTGACCATTTCTTCTCAGAGATGCCTCAAGCTCTGTTCAATTTTCTTAAATATTTTTCTTTCTGTTCTTTATATTGAATATATGCTAGATTTTTTCTGCCATTTCAATCTTCTATTAAGTAAACTAGTGAATGTTTTATTTAGTTAGTGCTTACTATTTTATTATTTCATTTACATTTTTTGCATTTTTATTTTCTTATCATTTTGTCTTCTTTTCTGAAAGTTCCTAAATGAAAATTTATTATAACCACATTAATTTTTAATTATTGAACATATGTATTTCTTTAGCTCTTTGAATATATAGATGCCATAGACTTTGGTTTACTAGAGCCAATAACTAGATCATTTTGAAGTTTTGGGTTTGTGCTATTTCTTCTTGACTATAAATTCCATTTTCCTGTTTCTTTATGCGATGTGCTTGATAATTTTTGTGTACTAGACATTGTTCATGATATTTTATAAATATTGGAAGTTTGATAGTTCTTCCAGAACTATGGAATTTTATTTTAGTGAGCAGTTCAATTACTAGGTGATTACCTTAAACTTTGGTAGGGCTAGCCTTATACTTTATTTTGTGAAATATCTAAGCTGGTTCACAAACCCCTCAACTTCCAAATTTAGTCCTTTGGATTTAAGATTTTAGGGTTAGTCTAAAGTGAACCTGTCTAGATTATGTTACTTAATTCTAAAGTGAGACATTTTTACTGTCCCAGCTGTATTCTAAGCTTGTTAATGGTGTTAACTTTTTGTCTACAATCTAATTGGACGTTGGTCACCTGTACTACAAACAAGAATTCTACCCAGATCAAGCCAGAATAATCCTTGACTTGCCACCTAGTGTTTCCATTCTCTTATTGTTGTAGTACTTTGCTTAGTTATAATATGTGAAAACAATTGCCTATTTTTGGTCCAATTTTATACTTTAAACAGAAGGACAGGTGCAGTATTAGTTAATCTATCATAATTAGAAGGTAAGTCTTAAATCATTTGGTATCTATACTTTAATTTAACTCCATCTCTGATCTCCTCTAGTATATATCTCTAAACATAGATGTTTCTTAAACTTCAAGCTTTTCTACTAAACACTTATAAATAGGTCAGAAAAAAATTGGCATTTTTAAAATTTTATTTATTGGAAGATTGGAAGTCTCTTCTGAGATTAGATTTTAATTTGTAGATTGGGGCTTGAAATTCTAGCATTATAGTTTGATTCTCAATATCAAAACATGCTTCTACAGATATTAAAGGATACTATAGTAACATACATGACATTTTAGATATATAATTATATCACCCTTGTCTTTATCATTGGTGTTCTAGGCCAACATATTACTTTAGATTTATTTCCTGGCCCCAAATAGTAATTTCAATACATTATTTTATAATATTTACATTTTCTATGTTAGAAGAATACTGTCACATAATTTAGCCATTTTATGATGAGTAGTGTTTTACCCACTTTAATAATATGAAGAAGATAAAGTTTAAAAATAATGTAAAAATAATAATAATAAAAACGAAGTTTAAAAATAATTCCAATAATTTCCCAGGAAATAAGTAACTTCCAAATACCAAAATCAAGTCCCTTTTATTACCAATGCCTTTTTTACCCTATTTCTAGTTGTAAAAATTCAAAAATATAAGAGTAGAATCATCAAGTTGTTTCAAATGTTTAGTACCTGGTTTACAGTTACATAAAGTTATAAACCTATTTTTCCTTATGATCATAATGGGACCTTTTTTTCCTGCTTCAAAATAGAGCAGAAAGCATACTTTCTCTATCTGTATAAAGGAGTTAAAGCATCTCAATAGTGCCTTCCATTCTGAAACCAAAATAATGTGTTTGCTACTTTATAAGAGAGTTGACTGTCTTTTGAAAAAATCAAAAAGACCTATTAGTCAATGACTCAAGTATTCCTTAGAGCAAATCCTGAAGATTTCTGAATATGATACACATTTCTATACCTGTATTATTGCTAAGTCTAGATTGTACCAGCTCTTAGGGAAATAATGTCATTTTTATGTCTGAGGAAAATAGTTTTCTTAAGTCTGAATTCCACTGTGACACTAGAATAAGATCAATTGTTTTTAATTTTGAAAGCAACCTGATATTTGTCCACATTCAGTGAAGTATTTGAAATCTGAATGCTCTTATAGTATTTCTAATATTTCATTAATTTACATAAATCAAATTTGTCTCCCTTAAGTTGGATTCAAAATGGAATATAAAGTTCCCAAATTACTTAACATGTGAAACTTACATAAATGACTTAGCAGCTAATTGAGCATTGTCAGATTACTCAGTTAAATTTAAGCAAACTGTGAGGCGTAGTGGTGCACACCTATAATCCCAGCAGCTCAGAAGACTGAGGCAGGAGGATCGCAAGTTCAAAGTTAGCCTTAGCAAAAGTGAGATGCTAAGCAACTCAGTGAACCCTCTCTCTAAACAAAATATATAAGAGGGCTATGGATGTGGCTCAGTGGTTGAGTGCCCCTGAGTTCAATCTCCGGTACACCCCAAACACTTGGATAAATTTGTACACTAAATAAACTGAAATTAAGAAATTATTGCAAAACTTATTTGCTGCAATGTTATTGAGTTTGTGTTTTAAAGAGCTTTAATATTTTAGAAATGCATACTGAAATACTCAAAAATTAAATGATCTGATGTTGGGGATTAACTACAGTATAAGTATCAAGGTTAGGGAATAGGGGTGAGGAAATTAACATAAATTGATAGTTGATGCAGTTGGATTATTGGTTCATGAATGTTTATGTCAGTATTCTTTCTTTCCTTTGCATTTTTATTATTTTTGATCATTATCTAGTAAAGACTTGCCTATTACAGTTTATATCTGTCTTTCTAACAACTGTTCCTAAATTCATAGAGAAAAGATCTTATTTTAAAAATGCATGTAAAGTTCTGATTAAATAGCACATAGCTAAAAATTGGTAGGATGAGCAGTAATGAGGGGATTAACAAGCCTGGACCTCAGGAATATGTATACAACTGAGATAAAACAAAGGAAAAATAAAGGACAGACAATTTAATGAAAATAAGTAAAAGGAGGAAATAAAATTAAAATAGGTATAAACAAGCATGTTGATTGTGGGGGGCAGAACACAGAAGAATATTCTCCTAACTTGCTAATGAGACCATTTGTTTGCATCTCAAAACCACAAAATCCAGAGTGCTGGGATGATGTACTCACTGAGGCAGGGTGAATCTGGCCATGATTTTCTCATATTTGGACCAGGTAGGGGGTAAAAATGAAATGTTCCGTGTGATTGAGCTCCTATCCATTTTATGACAATACTGCAGTGCACCTCTTTCTTTCATTTAATATCCTGTGTATCAACATTCGTGATTTTTGGCATTCATGTCTTCAAGTTATCTTTTATACATAGAATATTTATATTTTGAGTATTTCTTGTTTTTGTGCATTTTTACCAAACATTGACTTTGATTATTTTGACTGAATCTCAGTTTCTGAATGTGCTTCTTTTTAACTACATGGAATAGCTGAGTATTATTTATTTGTCCTTGCTGCATTTCACATCTCCTTCCTAATTTTTATATTAATATTTTTGTATTATGTAACGTTGTCCTTCAGAAAGTCAAATGTACTTGGTAATGTTTTTATTTTTGTGGACTGTAACCAAGTCCCATGGGTTTGAGGTTGATTTATTCAAGGGACTAAATAATAATGTGAAAAATGATTCCTCATTGTTCAAGACAAATAGTGCTTTTATCAATCAATTCAAAAAACATGATTAGAATTAAATAAAATCTGATGGTTGTAGCTATTTAATTAACTTTCTTGGCTAAATCACACAACATAAGCATTTGTGATCATATTGACTGTGCTTATTTATTTATTTATTTATTTTTGACAGTTGTGGGATTAAAAAGTCAACAATATATATGAAGTAGCTTTAAAAATACAAAAATATCAATTTCAGACAATTTTGTAATAGTGTACCATTAAATACAGGTATAGCAGGCATATTATACAAAACCTTTCCTTTTTAAAAATCATTGAGATTTAAAATATAAGATAATAGATTTGTCTCATACTGTTCATTTTTACGGATATTTCTTAGCTGAAAGTGATGGACATCAGTTTTCCTAAGCTTTTGCTTTTGGATCAGAAAAATAAAATGCCTCCACAACTAAGCAAAGCCATATTAGAATCTATATCAAAATAGGAAACTTTGAAAATGCAAATGCTTTTTTTTTGTATAATATATGTTATGCATTTTTTTGGTTTTATATAAAGTATTTTTACAAAATTTATGTCTTCATACATGTATTTATGGTAGTCATGGATAACTCAGTCTGCCAATATTCCTATCCCCTTGCCCCTCCCCTCTCCCCCCCTTAGTTCTATTTAAAGTTTTCTCATTCCTCTCATCCCCACTCCCTTGCCTTTATAAGTTAGTATCTTCATATCAAAGAGATCATTCGACCTTTGGTTTCTTGGAATTGGATAACTTCACTTAGCATTATTTTCTCCAACTCCATCCATTTACTTGCAAATGCCATGTTTTTATTATTTTTTTAGTGCTGAGTAGTGTTCCATTGTGTATATATACCAAAGTTTCCCTATCCATTCATCCACTGATGGGCATCGGGGTTGGTTCCACAGCCTAGCTATTGTGGATTGTGCTGCTATAAACATTGATGTGGCTGTGTCCCTGTAGTAAGCTGTTTTTAAGTCCTTTGGGAATAGACCAAGGAGTGGGATATCTGGGTCAAATGGTGGTTCCATTCCAAATTTTCCTAGGAATCTCCATAATACTTTTTAATAAAGTATATTTCTCCCTTTATTGAGTTAAACTTTATATCTGATATAACATTCAGTACCAGCGCAACAGAAATATGATGGAATCCATAAAGAATGAACCTAAAGTCTGACTTAAGAATATTTGTTTGTCCTTGTCTGCAAAATCTTAATTTTCTAATTTATGTGATTTAATTTGAGCAATACCTTCATAAATAGCCCATGCTTTAGAAATCAGGCATTGGAGAAAGTTCAGTCTGTATGTTATTTTTCCTAGATAGCAGTGTGTGACTTCAGATTGTTTTCTCAGACTTTTTCAAGTTCAATGCTCAGATATTTATTATGTGAATAATAATGATGTAAAATAGAAAAAAAACATTTTTGAGAGAAATAAAGTCTATCAAAATTGTGTTTGATACAATGTGACCTTGTACTATTTGCTAGCAATTAGCATCAATATGATGTATACTGATACTTTAGAAACTCTAGGATGTTAGCTAAAATTCCATAATATCTATATTGGTACTATAGCTGTATTTTATAGATGGCATTTGCTTAAGTGACAACTGCAATGACTTTGTGGTATCTTACAGAACATTCACACACACATACACAAATACACACAGACACATCCATAGCCCATGGTAGTTCTACTAGCAAAAATTTCAAAGAATTATATAATAACAAAGTTTTAAAAGCTATTCAACTCTATTTTGGTATTCTCACTTGTGAAGGTCTCCTTTGCTTCCCAGAGTGGAAAACTCTTGGAGAGGTGACAACACAGGAAAATGTATCCTTTCCACTGCACTTAAAATATAATTCTCTGAGAGGTGTAAAAATATGCCAAAAAAAAAGGCTTAAAAGATTTTTAGGAATTTTCATTACCTCCTTTTATTACCTTCATTTTTGGTAACAAAAATAATATATATTTCTCATTAATCCACAATGGAAATACATATTGGTTCTGGGCACAAAATACTGATATCTTCCTTTAAATTCTGGAGAATAATTTCCCAGTAGAATCTTAAAAGGATGAAAGCCTCAAGTGTTCTGATGTTATTAATAATGCAATCATAAATGTGAAGCCTTGATGGCCATATTATTATATTATTCCAACTTCTCTCCATCTTATGTAAATATGGATTGTTTCAGTGTCTTCTTGACATTCTTTTGCCCTTAGTGGGGTCTAATAATCATCTTTCCATTTTTTTTTTATAAAGAGAACATTAAAAGTGAAAGAAAAAGTAGTAAAATATGTTTTGAGGTGAATCAAATACTATTTGCTTTGGGGTTATTTTTTCTTGTATGAATCAATCAAAAAGGGTTATGAAATAAAATGAAAACAGTCACAGAACACCCAGCAGCATATCCTATGTTTGTGAGCTTTCTTCCTTGTCACAGGAAGTAAAAAGATTCAGGTTACACAGGGTTTAAAAATTTAGAAATGGTAATCACTTGTTACAGTTTGCTTCGAAGCCTTCTCTTTGGAAGTTACAAGCTGTGAACAGGAGGAAGGTGGGATAGCATCTACAAGGTCATTATTTATTATTTGGGGTTTTCATTTGTTTGGAATATTTCTGATATGAAAACAAATGGAAGTGAAAAGCTCCTGATGAATAATTTTTCTCTGGCAATAGAAAGAGGAACTGGGGGCAAGATAGTCAAATACTAATACTCATAGATTTTTGGTAAGTAAGAAAGAGATTAAAGACAGAGAACATTCCGTGGGGGTAATTTAAGAGAGTGGTAACATGTCAAGAATATTCAAATGTTCTAAGTATCAGTGCTTTGCATACACATTGGTGGATTTTATGTGTTCAGTTTGTGGTTAAAAGTTTACAATAAGAGATTAAAGAGCATTCTGAGATTACAGTTTCAATAGATTGCCTGTGGACAAACAGTCCTTGAGAAAGTTCTTAGAAAAGATAGAAGCAAGTGATCCTCTAATTACCTACTTCAGGTTTTGCACAGGCACATTAGGCCAGAAGAATGCACACATGAAATCATTCCATGTAAGTTAAATTCTTTGAAATAGAAAATTGTCACTATATACCATACCTATATAACCGAAATGAAAAGAACAAATTAATATAATGCCTTATACTTCAAAGCTTTATTAAAACATGTAAAAAGGAAATATGCAAGGAAGATGTAATTATCTTGCTTTTTGCAGTATCCTGTTGAGAATCAGATGATAAATAGTCATACATAGTCATTTCTCTATCAGTACAAAACATCATCTATTACAAACATTAACAATTCACTCATTAGTCATAACAGCAGTGTTCTCATTTGAAGTGATCAATTACTAATGATTTCAAAATTCAGAAACTCTGGTCTTCCTCTAATTATTAAGAAAATGATTGCATCCTGATGAAACACCATGCTGAAGTATAAACTTAGCAAATCATCCCAAAGAAATAACGTTTCTAAAGTAACTTGCTATTTAAATACTAATAGCAAGATGGCAGGAAAGATTTAAATATTGTTATACAGGTATTTGTAAGGATTTTGCTAAAATATTTACTGCTAAATCATTCAAAGATGCTTTAATTTAGGAATTATCTATCAAATTAGAAACATAAAGTAAATCTTCAAAGCCAAATTTGATTAAGATGAGCATTTTTATTACATAAATAATAATGGAAATTATAAAATCTTACTTCAATATTTAGAAATTTTTAAAAAATGTTACACTTAAAAATATTTTACATCATCCTACCAAATACCTAGAAAAATCACTCTAAGATTAACTAGAATAGAAAATGTTTTATTCACCTTTCCCATTCTCAGTATCACAAATAACATTACAGAAAAATTCTCATGTGATTTTCATAAAATTGAATGCATTTTCACTTAGTAAATATTTATCTGGTGACTATACATAGAATACATTAAAGAGACAATGATGAAAGACATAGTCCAAGTCCTCCAGAGCTTCCAGCTAATTAATATTTGGAAGTTGAGACTTTAATTTTAAGTTGTGAAGCTTTTCAATTCATGCCACTTCTCAGCCCTGGGTAATATGTCGATATACTCTTTCAATTTCCTTTTATCATTCTCTATTTTTAGTCAATTCATTTGGAATATTACTTTTGGTTATCATTTATTTTAAGATGACTCTCCACTCTTCCAATTGTATTTCCTCTTAGATGAGATAATATTCATGATGAAGTAACCATAGTGCCTGAGATTCAGTTTATTAGTTCTCTCTTCCTATCCTTATGCTCAAGGCATTCTAACTCTGAAACTTTGGTTTTATCTAACTCTTCATTACTAAATAATGTATATTTTGTCCACTTAAGATCACTGTGCATTTCCTCACTATATCCAATAATTAAATAGTACACAATTCTAAATCAAAGACTCATATAAGCTTGAAGTTTTGTATTCCTACTAACCAGAGTGAAGTTAAATTGTTCCTAATGTTTCCAAGTGTTATTGTCTAGCAATATTGTTGCTGAAATCTGAAAAAACAGAACTTCTATAAGGAGGGATTAATGCAGCTATAGTAGGATCTAGCCAATCATTACTTTTTGGTGATGATTTTTTTTTTGGTTTTAGATGATATATTTAGCAAATTCTGGATGCATCTTAATGTATTATTATCAATTATCAAAATAAGTATAACTGTACTAAATGCTTTTTAACCTTGTATTGGAAAATAAAACTTTTTAAAGATAAGTATGAAAAATGATTTAAGGAATTTTGCCTAGAAAGGTAGTCATGGGGGAAATCACATTTGAACTTGAAGCATATACAATGATGTGTCATGCATAGCAAATGGAGAATGGAGAAAAAGCCTTGGTTTGTTTTTTACAGATCTTCTATTAATTTTATGAGTTACATATCATCCAGGCTTCTCGAATGACGAAAGTAAATGTCATAAATTATAATTTCTCCATGATTATAAAGCAAGTAAAGATGATAATTGAAACTGTGATGTGTCTGTGTGTATAAAAACCCAGTGGGTAAAAAGCAGAGATGAAAGCCAAAACATTTTTTAAGCTTGTGTTTGGAAAGTATGTGATGGGAACTATTTTACCAGGGCCACAGTAGGCACGGGAGTCTATCTATGACTCTATTCATAGGGATGACATAGGAAGGGTAAGTAGATAAAACAAGTCTATGCATTGCTGCTATGACAACAAATCCACCTGTTACAAAGATGTAATAGATGAGTTTGCTTTATCAAAATTAATGAACTGACTCTTAAGACTTTTTATGAGGAACTACTCTTCCTACCCCAACCAATTAGTTGTCAGAACTTTATTCTCAAGGATCATTTGAGGAGTTGAAGCAGGAAACAATTTATACTGAGTGAGACATTGACTTTTCTTTCAGAATTAGGGAAGCTATAATGTTAAATGAATCCTGAACTTAGACAATAATAATCAGCCTGGCATGGTGGCACATGCCTGTGACCCCAGCAGCTAGGGAAGCTGAGGCAGGAGGATTGCAAGTTCAAAGCCAGACTCAACAATTTAGCAAGGCCCTAAGCAACATAGACCCTGTCTCTAAAGAAAATATAAGAAAGGGCTGGGAATGTGGCTCAGTAGTTAAGCACTCCTGGGTTTAATCCCTGGTACCAAATCATCATCATCATTATCATCATCATCAGAAGCAACAGCAGCAGCATCAAATGGAATATTTTCTATTTGTATTTTTAATAGGAAATATTTTCATGATATTTTAATATAATTGTGAGAGGATTATTTAAAAGTTTCTGGATTTTTAAATAAATTGCACATTACACAATTTTTTAAAACAAGTTACTGAAAGTATAATTTGCTATGTTGTATTAGGCCTCAGTTGCTTGGTGCATGATATTATTGAAGCTAAGGAGAAACCTTTGCTCCCCATATGAACCAGCTGATTTACAGAAAGCATGTGCTTGGACACACAACACCTTTAATGCTGCTTAACTATGAGCCTGAATGAGGACTAGATTAAAACAGTAGCTTTGAATCTCCATCTACTCTAGGAAAGACAACTCAAAGCACAGGTTACATTGATGGTGAATGCATAGTAAAATATTCATAAAGAAATACTTATGATAATGTGCAAAACCGACAGTTTCATTAATGTTTGTAACCAAATACATAATTTGACTCCATCAAAATTAATTCTAAGAGACATTTGGAAGAATGTGTAATGTATAATGAATTCTGTACTTAATTCTGCAAGTCCAGAATTGTGAGAGATTACCTTGTTTTTCACTTGTCAGTTTGAATAAAATAGGGGACTTTAACAGGGTCATTTCTTCCAACTAAAACTCCAAGTGCTTTTAAAAATAAAGCCTTATATTATGAGATAGTATTTTTTGCATAAACAAGATTTAAATGTAGTATATTTCCTTAATCAAATGAGCACTATTTGAAATGCATCAGTAAATTATTCCAATCCTGCACTTTTAAGTCAGCGGGTTTTTTTTTGACTCAAAAGTTGTCTGTGTACTTTGAAGTAGTATGACTAAGAAGTGTTACTTCAATTATTGAATCCCCCCTATAATGCAGTACACTAAACTTAACATTTCTAAAACTCACCTTGCCCTTAAATTGTGATTAATAAGTCCTACCATAATTAGTTTCTTTCAAAATAAGTAGATGATATATGAAAAATCATGTAACCTAGTACTTGAAGCATACATATAATATCAATTCTCTGATATCAATAGATATCAATATCAATCTCTGCTTATTTTATACAGATTATTAATCACTCCAAAATTATTTTCTTACAAAACAGTATTTTTATATTTAGTGTCAGAATGTTAATAATTATTAGATAAAGCACATAAGCAAATGAGGCTGGAATTATATTTTATTATCAAATTTTTATTTTTTATTCAATAGTAAAATATATGCATGAAATGCTCATATACTTTAATCCATGTCATCATTTTAAGAAGTTAAATAGTCTAAGTTTAAATAATTTTTTCTGTGTATGAAGTTATTTAAGATTTTCAAAAACCATTCTCTAGTATACTTATTGAAAGAAACAATGAAACAATAATTGTATTTTCTATTTTGATTATTTTAAATTAATTTTAGAGATGTTCTAATTTAGTAATCATTATCTTGATCAAATTAATAAAATTAGAAGGGTTTCAGTGTTTTATGAAGAAGACAAGAAATTGGTGGATATTAAAACTATGAATATCTGAAATTTAAGAAAGCAAATAAAAGTGCCATTTTAACACAACATGTTTTCAGGATAAGTGGAATATCTAATATGAAAGATTATTTTATAAGAATGTTTACATGAAAAGTTTAAGAACATAAAACTTTTTTTCCACTATTTATATAGATCACTTTATAGCTGTTTACAAATGACATAATTATTTATCATGTCTCCTTCTTTTATCGTTGAAATAACTAATTTGGGAATTTCTGGTAATTCATAATGTATTATTTATTATTATACACATATGTATGTTACATTTTAATCTAACCTATAAATCATTATTAATTATTAATGGAAATGGTTAACACAACTTTGGTGAGAGTTTAAAGGCAGTTTAATTTCTTTTAAATAATTAAATTGATCAAATAGGGTTAAGAAACATCTTTGTAACCAAAGCTGAAGCATATGTGACCCTGTAATGTGATACCTCAGATTCTGGGTATCTTTGTGAATGATCTTGTAATTGTAGCAATATCTCTGATAATGCAAATTTCTAAATCCTCTTCTAAAATGCAAGCTCCTTGATAAAAGGGATGGCATTTATTTTTTCTTTCTATTCTTTGTGGCTGCCAAGTGTCTTTGGATAAATTTTGAATGAATATATGAATTAAGGAAATAACTTACAGTTTTTCTTATGATTTTATATTACTTAAGAATGCCACAACTTTCATTTTTAAAAGAAAATAATAATAAAAAAAAAAAAAACCTGAAGAGTACTCTTGTAGCTTTTTCTACTGACTTCCATGGAATTTTTCAATGTTGCAATTTCATTGTCTTGACAATGAATAATAATTTTGTAAACTCTATGCTAATCAACTTTTTCTTTCTCTTTTTTTCTTTCCGTTTATCAAGGTTCTATCTTTCTTTCCTTCTTTCTTTTCTCCCTCCCTCCTTCCCTCCCTTCCTTCTTTCCTTCCTTCCTTCCTTCCTTCCTTCCTTCCTTCCTTCCTTCCTTCCTTCTCTTCTCTTTCTTTTTAAGGAAGAGATTCTTCTAGAGAACCTGATAGCACAGGAGAACTCCAAAATTTAGTTCAAACCTTGCCATATGTATATTCCTGTGCATACATGCAATTGCAGTAGTTTCAATATGTATTGATGGACATATGATACTTGTCCTCTAGAGGACAAGTAGGGTAGAATATCTGTGTAACAGAAACAACTTCAAGATAAAAAGTAGAATGCTGCCTCTATTCAATAATTTTAGCAGACAAGGATCTTGGTCACATTCGCCAGAATAGAAACTGGATTAAATCAAAGGAATTGACATTTCAGAGAATGATTGCAAAATCACACATGTAGGTCCAAAATGTAGCTACAAAGTTACTTGATAAAGAGAAAAAGAGAATCCTGAATGGGAAATGATATAAAGATTTAGATGAGCAAAACAAAAAAAAAAAAGCAATGAACCATGGCTATTCTTAAAATTGATAAAATGGTAGAAATATAGATATATGAAATAATAAATGATATTTCATAATTACATTTGTGGTATATTTATTTATTCAATAATAAGGGTGTTCTAATCACCAAAAACTATATAATTTGATATTTTGTTCTAAAACAGTTCATTATTTCCCTTTTCAATAAAATGATCTAATGGATATTATGAGGTTATTTGCTTGATTTAAATATTTTCCCCCCTCAGGGATGAACTGCTTTAAATTACTCAACAACAAATCATTTATTGTCTAGCTATTAAAAGGAGCATATATTTGTGTATAGCTAATATAGTGAATTTATGAGTGCAATTCTGTGTTGTTTTGAGTGAATATTTCATCAAAGTAAAAATAATTTCTTCAATATTTTGTTGACTTGTTGAAAGAGAAATTATTTGAGAATAAAATTTCATTTGATTTAGCCTATGTTAATACCTTTATTTTATTTATTTGTTTTTATGTGGTGCTGAGGATCCAATCCAGTGCCTTACACATTCAAGACAAAGCTCTACCAAGAGCTACAACTCCAACACCTAGCCTATAATTTTGACATATAATTCTCACTGTAGAACCTTGATAAATTTTTTTAATAAAATTATGATGATAAGTTTGGAAACTGTGGATAGACATTTTCAAAACATTTGAACTTACTATTGTGTATATGTGAAATATTTTGACCAGTAAAGGAGATAGCTGTTATTTTTTACAATTACATATTCACGTATAATACAAAATTTGTGCTTGAATTTTGCACACCTATGAATAAAAGTAAATACATTTTCAGGACTGTTTTTAAATTTTGCATTTTTTTCTGAACTTTGCAATGTAAATGTGTTCTCTTTAGTATTAATCACACCTGAGTTTTTTAATACAAAATGTAAATGTACCATCATTTTAAATCAATGATAGCTATACATTCTAAATATATGTTTCCGTTACATATATTTAAGTTCATCTTTATACTTTGATAAAACAATTTCAAGATGAAACTTTGCTTGAAATATACATTGATCCTAGATTGTTTGCCTCAGAAAGAAGTTTAGCAGGATAATTTTATAAGCATACAAAACGGATGTGCTCCCTTTAATATCCTTTGTGATGTTATCTTACCAAATAGTTGCATTATTCCCAGTACTAGAGGAAGCTATGGCAGTCTTGGTAATGTGGTTATTGGCATAATGTAGGTATCTGCTTCTGAAGAGTCTGCACAATGTCAAGTCATAACACGTGGATTTTTCCATATTTTCTAGTTGATTAAGAAGTAAGAAATCAAATCAACAAGAATCATCACCAATATTCAGTTTGGTTTCCTTTTTTTTTAATTTTTAAAATTTTCATTGAGTATTCTTCTTTGTCCTGTGGATTATTTAAAATTTTATTTTCAGTGCCTTATTGTTTGAATTGTTATTTTAATTATTTTATTACTTATTTCTAGTAGTATTCTAGTGTGTTACAAGTCACATTTGGCATGATTTCAAATTTTAAAAATTTTATAAGTCTTTTATGGTAGAACAATACATGGGCTATCTTGGTGTATGCTCTGTGAATACTTGAAGATCATATGTATTCTGATGTTGCTTTCTGTAGAGTTCTGTAAGTGTCAGAACAATTGGTAGATGGTGGTGTTGCATTAAATATACTTATATCTGTGGGCTTCTGTCTTTTGGCAAGTTCAGAATATCTTCAAGCACTATTTCTTCAAACACCTGTTTCAAATCTTGCTGTTTTTTTCCCTCTACTTTTGTAGTATAGATGATATGACCTTGAAGGTCCCCCGAAACTCTGTTTATTTTTATTTTTCAGTCTATTTTCAGATGAAGTAATTTCTATGTTTCGATTTTTCCAGTTAGTTGATCTTTTCCTCTGTCCCTAATGTTCAGTTTCTGAGAAGGTGATCATTCCTTATTAACTTGATATTATTTAAGTAATAAGCATGAATTTTTAAATCCAGGGAAAACTTTGTAGTGGGTCATGGTGATGGCAATTCCCACTGAGGGTAATGGAAAATAGCTGATCTGCATCATAAAACCTCTTCTGTTCATGACCACCCTTCCCACACACCACTGACCTGGAATAAGAAGTGGCATCATTCCTTGAATTATAGTAGGAATACAATATTTTCAAGTTAAAAAGAGAAACTAGTATTTATGAGGTAAGAAGATTTAATCATAAATATATTGGTATTAAAATTACATTTTACTTAGCATAGATTAAGGGAAAAATGATTAAGGTGCAAAAAAGAATATTTGCATACAAAAGTGCTTATTCAGAAAAATAAAACAGATATTCACACACACACACACACACACACACACACACACACATATATTGCAAGAATGACTAAAGATGAATTTTATCACTTAATTTGTTTTAGGACTACACTAATCATTAAATGTTACATTTAAATTTTGTAATCACCATAAATTTTGTAAATAAATATAACAGCTATTGATCAAGTAGTACATCAAATATATTTGCATATATTCACCAGGGAAGTTTCTATTTCTAAACTTTATTACAGTTATATGGTCATGTACAATAATCAATACATAGACCAATGAAATCCAACTTTAGATTATGTAATATTTTATGTATTTGGGAAATATTTTCATGAATTTTCATTTGATTTGCCTGGAATATGATTAAGATTTAATACTTGAATTAAATCTTTTCAAATAGTTCCTCTAAATATTTTGCATGTCATTATGCACTATTTTCAAAACTAGAAATTTATAAAGAATCCAATTATTTGATCTACTTAATCTATATGTTTATGCACACATCACAAAATTATATATTTAAAAACAAAACTGAAAAATAAAAATAAAAATGAAAGGCAACAAATGGAAAGCAATTTTGAAAACATAGCATTGAATTTGTGGTTCTTGTGCACACCAATTACCTGTAAATGGAAGAGTTTTTTTTTTTTTTTTTTTTTTTAACTTGCATATTGTCTTAACCTTAACAGCCTATGACGTATTGAATTTCACCAGAATTCTCTACAAAAAGTATTTTAAATTATAATTCATAAATTAAAAGTATTTTTTTCTATTTGCTCATTTTTAGATGTTACATTAATTAAACTCAGATGCTATAATTTTTATGTTTGTTTGAGAGGAGGGATCCTTTTATTATATTATACATAATGTAAAGTGAATTTTCTGAAGCTTTATGATCCATTCCTAGTTATTTGTGGTCATCATATATGCCATTGCTGGGCCATATTCAATTGTCAATCTGCAGATATATTAACCTCATTCATCTGAGTTTGAATTTATTCTAAAAGTTGAATTCCTTGCCTTCCCCATATTAGCATCTCATGATGCCCTAAAAACCATGGAAACACATCCATTTATGAACAATTATTGTCAGAACTGAATTGGATCCAGTATTCTTCAAATAGTTTAAGACTATTATTGTAATAGTAATGAAAAGGCTTCTATAATTTACTGTTTGACCATATTTTTTTAATAAAAGTAGAATATTCTGCTACTAATCAGTTCTAAAGATGTGAAGTATAAGATTTTAAGAATATTACATAAATTGTTTATATAAAAGCACCAACTAGGCATACTAACACTTGCCTATTGACACTGTAACTCAAACAATTTTTTATTTTTTAAAAATTTGTATTATTGGAGTTTGAACGCAGGGTTGCTCTCTAAGCTATATCCCCAGACCCTTCTGTTTTTTTTGTTTTTTTTTTTTTTTAATTTTTGACACAGTGTATGGCTAAATTGCTGAGACTGGCCTTGAACTTGCAATCTTCCTGCCTTAGCCTCCAAATTGCTAGGATTATAGGTTTCTCAAAGAACTTTCTGTTTGATTTTCAGGGAAAACCCACATTAATTTAGAAAATAATTTTAAATTTATTTTTTTAAGAAAATTCTCCCCAATTTTGAAATATTTACTCTGAGTCTTTTTTCTGTGTTAAGGAATTTATGTTACATTAAATATGCTTACAAAATAACCAAATACCCAAAGAAGCAGTCTAATGATATTAAAATGCAAATTAACTTTAGACAGTTAATTCTAAAGGGATCAGAATTACATAAATCACAGGAGATTATGATACTGAATTTATGTAAGTATGAATCTGACATTTATTTATAAGAGAAGATCTGAGAGCTAAAACTTACTCTGATAACAAAATTTTTAAAATAAATTCAACAAATTCATATTCTATTTTTTCTTTAATAGAAACAGTCCACTTTTCACGTTGAAAGTCATTATCAAAAGCATTTGTGCAACTCAGTTATCAACCATCTCTATGAATATTGACATTGTCAGTTTATGAGGTTATTTTTCAGGCTAGTGGACAATGAATACCTTACTTATATCAAAAATTTAATTAAATATTTTGACTTACAATTTTATTATGTCATCAAAGATTATATTATTCAAAATACAATTTTTTTCATCCTCCACAGGCCTAGTATCTATTGAACATCTTTAATTTAAACTCAAATTTACACTTCCTACCCTCTTATTCACCACACTTTCAGGAATCTAACTTTTAATCAAATAATCTCATGGCTGATTTCTGATCTCAGCATTTCACAATAAGCTATTAAAAACTAATTCTCTATGGAGAATTTTAAAAATTATTTTGTGAAACACCCAACTATGAAACCTTTACCTGTTATCTGCCATTTCAAAGTGTTTTCAGATACTTTAAAAAAGTTATCACTAAATTGGATTATTAAACATTTTGCACACTTTTTAAATACTTCACCTAGTAATTCCTTAAATTTAATAAATTTATATACCTCTATTCTTTAGCATAATTATTTTATTCCCTAAAATGATGGTATCAAAGCAAATACTTGGTCCTGGCAGACATACCTAGTAATTAAATAAAAATTTTTAATGCAATTTGGTGTGTAGGCAGACAGCTACTTTGTATGTCCATCAAGCAAAAGTCCCATTGTTCTACTTTTGTTTAGTAAAGCATCTATTGATATATAACATATATACTATAAAATTCCCCAACTTAATGTATACAGCAACATGTTTTTACTGTAATCAGAGTTGTACAATCATCATCATATCAATTCTAGAATATATTTCTCAACTTCCCAAATAAAACACATACCATTAGGCAATTAAACCCAATCTCCTACCTTTTCAGCCATCGGCAACAACTAATTTATCTTGTATCTACATAGATTTGCCTGTTATAGACAAAATAATATCCTATAATATGCAATGATTTCTCCAAGCATGCTGTTGTAAATATATATATCATTATTCATCTTTTTTTTTTTTGAGGGGGGGTAGATACCAGGGATTGAACTCAGGGGCATTTGACCACTGAGCCACAGCTCCAGCCCTATTTTATATTTTATTTAGAGAAAGGGTCTCACTGAGTTGCTTAGCATCTCGTTTTTGCTGAGGCTGGCTTTGGACTCGGATTCTTCTTGCCTCAGCCTCCTGAGCCGCTGAGATTACAGGCATGCTTCACTGTGCCTGGCTCAATACTTCCTCTTATGCCATTTTAACATTCCATTGAATGGACATACTACAGTTGTTTATCCACTCCTAAGGTTGTGGGTGTTTGGATTATACCCAGCTCTTGAATATTATGAATAATATTTTTATGACATTCAAATATAAGCTTTTCTGTGTACATATATATTCAGTGCAGGTCAAATAGTAATGTTATGATTAATATTTTTAATTGTATCCAAGCTGTTATTCAAAGTATCTGAACTGTTGTATATTTGGAATATGTGAGGGTTTTGATTTCTCCAAATGCTTGATGACATTTACATTTACATTCTGTCATTTTAAGAACAGTGATTCTAGTATGTTAGAATGCAATATAGTGCAATATTAGTTTTATTAGTATTTCTCTATGACTAATGATATTGAGCTCTATTCATATTTGTAGTGCCATTTCTATAGGTCTCTATAAGTGTGTCCATTCAGATCTTTGCTCATTTTTAGTTGGGCTATTTTACATTTTCTCATTAAAGGTAAGTGTTAATTATATATACTGGATGTAACCCCTTGTCAGCTACATGATTAGCAATCACTTCTCCCATTTTATGTTTCTTTTTTACTTGTTTTCTGTGTTTATTGTGCATTATATTTATCCATAATACTAGGGTCCATTTTGACATAATAATGCATAGTATATGTTTTTCTCTTTTTCAGTTCTTGGCACTTCATCTTCCCTTCCTTTTCTTCCTCTCCCTTTTCCCTTCCTCTCAGCTACTGGTATTCCTTTTATTTATTTTGTAGTAGTTTCAATTCATGTTTATAGGCATACACAAAGGGGAAATTCACTGTGACTTATTCACAGATGTACATAACATATTTTGTTCAATTTCATACTGCAGTTCCTCCTTTTTCCTGCCCTTCCTTCCTCCACTTCAATCCCTTTCCTCTACTCCACTAATCTCCATTTCTTCTCATGGAATCACACTCAGTTTTTTTTTTTGTTTTTTTTTTTTGTTTTTTTTTTTAATTTTCATCAAGCTACTGCATATGTGAAAGAACATAGGACTGTTGACATTCTGAGTCTCGCTTATGTAAGTTAGTACGGTATTATCCATTTCCATACATTTATGAGCAAACCTCATAATATCATTCTAATTTATGGTTGAGTAAAATTCATTATGAATATATACCACATTTTCTTAATCCACTCATCTGTTGACCAACATTTGGGGTGGTTCCATAACTTGGTTACTATGAATTGTGTAACACTTGATCTACTGTGAAACATTGTTGTATCTGTATCACTATTTTATGCTGATTTTAATTCTTTTGGATAAACAAGGTACGGTATAGCCAGGAAATATGTGATTCTATACTTAGTCTTTGAGGACTCTCACACTGTTTTCCAAAGTTGTTGGACTAAATTCCAGTCCTTCCAACAATGTATGAGTGTACCTTTTACTAGATATCCTCACCAGCATTTATTCTTATTTGTAATTGGATGATTGCCATTTTGTCTGGAGTGAGATGAAATCTCAGTGTAGTTTAGATTTGAATTTCCCTGATTGCTAGGAATGTTGAACATGTTTTCATGTATTTATTGGACATTTGTATTTCTTCTTTTGAGAAATATCTGCTTAGTTCTTCTCATTTATCAAATGGAGTATTTTTTGGGGGAGAGGGAGTATGATTTGTTGAGTGCTTTATGTATTATGGGTATTCCTTTTTGATAGGAATAGCTAGCAAAGATTTTCCAGCATTCTGTAAGCTCTCTCTTCTTGCTTTTGTTTACTGTGCAGAAACTTTATAATTTGACATTGTCCCACTTATTGATTGTTGGTTTTCTTTTTGTTTGTTTGTTTGTTTGTTTGTTTTTGGTACCAGAGACATTCCCAGCCCATTTTACTTGATTTTTTTTTTTTTTTTTTTTTTAATTTAAGACAGGATATCCCTAAGTTGCTTAGTCCTTGCTGAACTTGTGATCCTCCTGCCTCAGCCTTCTGAGCCACTGGGATTACAGGTATGCCACCATGCCAAGCTTGGTTTTATTTCTTGAACTTTCAGAGTCTTGCTAAGAAAGTCAATACATGCATCAGGACTTTGGAATGTTTATCTGATGTTTTCTTCTAGCAATTGCAAAGTTTCTGTTTTAATTCCTACGTCTTTGATCCACTTTAATTGACAATTGTGCAGGGTGGGAGGTAGTGATTAATCATTCTTCTACACATGGATATCAAGTTTTCCCAGCACTGTCTGTTAAAAATGCTGTTTTCTTCCATCTGTGTTTTTGGCACCCTTGTTAAGTAGGAGGATCACAGTTCAGATGACAATTTATATGGATTTATCTTTATGTCTTCTTTTTAATTTCATTGGTTTTCATGTCTGCTATGATGGAAATGCTATGATACTATGCTGCTTTTGTTTTTATAGCTCTGTAGTATAATTTGAGATGTGATATTATAATAACTCAAACATCACTCTTCTTACTCAGTATTGCTTTGGCTATGCTGTCTATTTTATTATTCCAAACAATGTTTAGGATCATTTTTTTTTTTCTCTAGTTAGTTCTGTGAAGAATTTTAATAATTTTACCATGTGGATTTTATTCAATATGTATAATGCTTTTGTACTGTGGCCATTTTGACAATATTAATAATGTGTGTCCAAGAAGATGGCTGTTTTTTCCATCTTCTAAGGTCTTATTCAATTTCTTTCTTCAGTGTTATATATTTTTTATTATAGTAGTCTTTTACCTCTTTGGTTAATTCCAAGTATTTTTTTTTAAATTTTAGTATAGTTTTTTAGAATTTTATAGTGAATGAGTTTGTTTTCCTGGCTTCTTTCTAAGCAGATTCATTAATACAGCATAGAAAAGTGATTGATTTGTATTTGTCAGTCTTGTATTTTGTAACTTTGCTCAATTTTTATTTTTTTAATTATTTTTTATTCTAAGATGTTATAAATGACAGCAGAATACATTACATTTCATATTACACATATATAGAGCACTTTTTTACAAATCTCTGGTTGTATGCAAAGTATATTTACATCATATACATACTAGGACCATGTCCTCTGCAAACAAAGATAATTTGATGATTTGACTTCTTTTCCCATTTGTTTTCCTTTGGTTTTCTTTTCTTGTCTGCTCTGACTAGAGTTTCAAGAACTATGCTAAATAAGAGTAATGAAAGTGGTCATTCTTTTCTTATTTCTAATTTTAGAGCAAATGCCTTCAGTTTGTCTCCATTAAGTTTGATGTTGGTTTGGGGTTTTTCATATACAGAATTGACAATATTGAGATAAGTTCCTTCTATCCCTAGTTTCTCCATAGTTTTTAAAAAGAATGAGTTTTGGATTTTGTCCAATATTTTTTCTGTTATCTATTGAGATGATAATGTGATTATTTTCCTTAATTCTATGTAGATTGTCAATTACATTGATTAATTTGTCTGTGTTGAACCAGTCTGGCATTCCTGGGATGAAATCCACTTGGTTATGGTGCACTATCTTCTTAATGTGTTTATGAATGCAGTTTGCTGGTTTTTTAAATTTTTATTAAGAATTTTTGCATTTGGGTCATCAGAGATACTGGACTGTAGTTTTCTTTCCTTTATGTGTTTCTATCTGGTTTTAGTACTGGCATCATAAATTATATGTGGGAGTATTCCCTCCTTTTCCATCTTATAGAATACTCGGAGGAGGATTAGCTTTTCCTTTGAGGTCCAGTAGAAATCTACTGTGTCCATCTGGTCCTGGACTTTTCTTTCTTGGAAGACTTTTGATTGGCATGTTTATGTTTTCCATATCTTAATGGTTCAATTTGGGTATCTTGTAGATTTTCCTGTTTATGGGAGTATAAATTTTCCAAATAGTTTCTAATGATTTTTTGGATTTCAAAATTGTCTTCAGTGATATCTCCTTTCTCATCTCTAATTTTGTTGCTTTGGATTGTCTCTTTTTGTTAGTTTGGGTACGTTTTTATCAATCTTTTTTTTTTTAATATTTTCAAACAATCAACTCTTTGTTGCATTGGTCTTGTGTATCTTTTTTTAAAATTTTCAAATTCATTAATTTTGGCTCTGATCTTAATTATCCAATTTTTTCTAATGATTTTGAAATTAGTTTTTTTTCTTTTTTTTTTTTTAACTGCCTTTAGGTGTGACATTAAATTATTTACTTAAAATTCTATTCTTTTCATGTAGGCATTCAATGCTATAAACTTGCCTCTCAGAACTGCCTTAATACTATCTCTGATATTTTAATATGTTGTATTTTCATTCTCATTTATTTCTAAGACTTTATTTTTCATTTTTCCCTGATTTCTTCTCTGATCCAGTCCTCATACAAAAAGTGTATTATTAATCTTAAAATGGTTTCTGATTTTTATTTTGTTGATTTATATTTTCATTCCACTGTAATCTGATAGGCTGAATGGAATTATCACCATTTTATTCCCTTTATAATTTCAAAGACTTGCCTTGCATCCTCAAATATGGCTTATTTTAGAAGTTTCCATTTGCCACTGAAAGTAAATTCACTTGTTATTGGATGAAATGTTCCATAGATATCTGTTTAGTTGATTTATTAATATATTTTTAAATTAAGTCTAAAGAGTTTTTACTTATTTTATGTCTGGATGACCTATCTACTGATGAGAGATTTGAGTTGAAACCAACCAGATTATTGTAATGTGGTCTATTTGTTTCTTTATATTGAGTAGGTATTTATGCATGTTCATGCACCAACATTTAGGGCATAAATATTATGATTTAATATCATAATTATTATATCTTATTGTTGGATTATTCCCTTGACCTGAATGAAGTGAGTTCCTTCCCCTTATGATTAATTTTGGCTTAAGGTCTACTTTGTCTCAGACCAGAGTAGCTAAACTTTGTTTGCTTTAAGTCTTCATTTGCATGACATATCTTTTTCCATCCTTTCGTCTTTCACCTTTCAAAAGTCTTTGTCTGTAAATGTCTTTTTAACAGGATGGTTGTGGTCTTATTTGTTAATCTATTCTGCTTAGCTATGTCATTTCATTTAGAACATTTGCATTGTATTATTATAAACTGATGATTTTTAATTTCTGCCATTTTGATTTTTTTAATGCTAACTTCAGATTTGATTCTTTTTGACTGTTTTTCTAATAATATTATCCATACTTTGTCTCTGATATTTATCTTTTACTCTTCTGCATGAAATATTTCATTAAGTATATTTTGTAGTGCAGATGCAATGGTTATGAATTTTTAAAATTTATCCTCATCTTGGATGGTTTCATTTCACTGTTAAATTCTGAAGGATAATGTTGATAGAAATTGCAATCTTGGTTAGCACCATTTTCAGGTTTTGGTATTTATTATTCTAAGCCCTCCTGATTTTTAGGGTCTAGTATGAGAAATCAGTAGAGATTCTATTGGCTTTCCTCTAAATGTGACCTGTCACTTTTTTCTGGTGACTTAAAATTCTATCATAATTCTCTATATTAGGAATTTTAATTATAATATGTTTTGGAAATGACATTTTTTTTTTTTTTTTTTTTTTTTTTTTTTGGTACCGGGGATTGAACTCAGTGGCACTCGACTACTGGGCCACATCCCCAGCCCTTTTTTGTATTTTATTAGAGACAGGGTCTCACTGAGTTACTAAGTGCCTCGCCATTGCTGAGGCTGGCTTTGAACTCGCGATCCTCCTGCCTCAGCCTCCCAAAGTGCTAGGATTACAGGCGTGCGCCACCGCGCCCGGCTGGAAATGACTTTTTAAATTTATCTATTTGGGGCTGTAAATGTCTTCTGTATTTGGATTTCCATCTCATTTTAAGGTTCAGAAAAGTAATTTCTGATATTGTTTCATTGAAAAAGCTGTGAACAATTGATGCAACCACTGTGGAAAGCAGTATGGAGAATCCTCAGAAAACTTGGAGAGGAACTGCCATTTGACCAGTTATCCCATTCCTAGGTTTATACATGAAGGACTTAAAATCAGCATACTACAGTGATGCAGCCACATCAATACACACATACACAAATATACAAAATGGAATACTATTTAGCCATTGAGAAGAATGAAATTATGGCATTTTCTGGTAACTGGATAGAACTGGAGGGTATTATGCTAAGCAAAATAAGCCAATCCCAAAGAATCAAAGGCTGAATGTTTTCTCTGATATGAGGATGATAATTCTCAATAAGGGTAAGGGGGCAGAGAATAGAGGTACTTTAGATTAGACAGAGGGGATTGAAAGAAGGGTTGGGCTATGGAGGTAAGAATTATAGTAGAATGAATCAGACATTATTATCCTGTGTGAATATATGATTACATGACTTGTGTATCTCTACATCACATACAACCAGAAGAATGAGAAATTATATTCCATTGGTGTATGATATGTCAAAGTGTATTCTACAATTATGTATAACTAATTAAAACAAATTTAAAATATTAAAAAGGGTTGTGGACTCCTTCAGTCCTTTCTGTACAGTAGAGGGGTGGAGGGTTGCTGTCAAGATCCTCTTTCATATCTTCATTCAGTTAAATTCACTTTTTCACATTTTTGATAGTGTTCTTTTATTCACAATTTTTAATAAAGACTGATTTTACTTTTATCTTTGATTGTTCATGCTTTTCATATTATAAGCATAAAAACACAGTTAAATCTAGTCACAAAGTCTTGCATGTATGTTTCTTAGGTAAGTATTATATTTGTAGCCTTTATCCTGAGGGTTTTGACTACTTTGAGTGACTTTTGGTACATTCTGTGAGATAATATCCAACTTCATTCCCTTGTATGTGATTATCCAGTTCTCCCAGCAGGATTTGTTAGAGTATCTCCCCATTCCATATTGAATTGTATTAATGCACTTATTAATATTTAATTGATGTTTAAAATGAGGGTTTTCTGTTTTCTAAGCATTTCATGATCTATTTGTTTATTTTTATTCCAGTGCCATACTGTGTTGATTATTGTTGCCTTTGAAATTAAAGTTTTGATTGTTGTAATGGTTTTTTTCAATATCGATTTCACCCTTTTTGGTTCTTTGAGTGTTTCTATGAATTTTAGAATTAGGTTATCCATTTCTACAACCACCAAAAAAGGGAAGAAAATATAAAAGAAAAGAAAAACACTTGGGAAGCTGGGAACGTGACAGGGATTGTACTGAATTTTTAGATCAATTTGGGTATTATGACAATTTTAATAATTTAAATAGTATGACTTCTAATCCACAAAGATAATAGAGACTTCCTATAATTTAGATTTTTAAATTAGTTTTAATTACATTTTATAGTTTTTGAGTTATATGCTTTATACTTTTATACTACTTCTTCTATTAGATTTATTTTAAGTATATTTTTCTTCCTAATGCTATTGCAAATGAAATTGTTTTCTTACTTTCATTTTTGGATCATTCACTGAAAGAGATTATCTTTTGTACATTGATCTTAAATATGCTAAATGAACCTCAAGTCCCTTAAATTATTTTATTCCCCATTTTTTTCCTTTTGTTCCTCATAATTCACAATCTCTATTATTTCTTCTACAAGTTGGATAATCCTTCCTCCTAGTAAGCCCCTCTTGCATATGTTTGATTTTAATTATTATACTTCATAATTCCAAAATGTCCATTTTTAATAGTTCATATCTGTTTATATATTCTATTTGATGGACAGTTGTCTTTAAAATTTTCTTCACTTCTTTAAAAATGATTTTGTTTACTCTTTGTACACAAAGCTTCTTAGTACTATTTAGTAATCTTTTGTGCTAAATATAATACCTAGTTGTTTTTTCTAGTCTTTTTTTTACCTGTTTTTCTTCCACCTGTATAAAAATCACATTTTCCTGATTTTTTGTGCATTTTTTTTCTTCAGAATTGGATGCCGTGTTGCTTTCAAAAGCCCAGAACATAAATTTGAGCACTTTTCCAGAGATAGCTTTAGAATTCAGAACTTAAGGTTGTTCTGTCCTTAGGAGAGCTTTTGTTATCTCTTAGTTCTCTTCTGTTAGTGTCATCTTAATTGGTTTTCACCAAAACATCCATTGTTTCTCAGAGTAATCTTTGGTAAAAGCTTCACCATACTCTATTTCAAATAAGGTCAACTCCATTGTAAAGAGATTTTGTGTTTTCTATTTTATAGTTTGCTTCATTCCTGAATAAAATCTCTGAGTTATGACCCCAGAACTAAGTATTGGGTCAGTGGCACACATTCTTTTCAGTGATTTTCTTGTTTTGGAAGTTGTGAACTTAGCTGGTGATGTTAGCTTCCGATCTTCTTGGCTTTCATCTTCTAATGTAAAGTTTCACCCTACAAATAGACCAGAGAAAGTATGGTCAGGACTCCAGCATTTTCAGTGTGCCTTATTTTCCATACAGTCTCTCTATTCTCAACTACTCAGCTGCACTTACCAGGAACACAGTTTCTGCAAGAGGTATTGTTAACACAGAGAGATGGATAATCATTGCTAATATTCTACCTCTTGCATGAATATTATATAGTCCATGATTGGGAGCTAATGGATAAGGGGCCTGTGTTCTAGGATGTACCATATTTTAGAGGAGTTTCTCTGCTATGGGGCTGGGATGGGATGGTGGGACGATTATTGATGAAATGCCTATTATTTCTTAATGAGCTTCTGTAGATGCCTTGAATTTCTTCATTTGCTATATGCAAACATGCAGCAAGTATTACATAATTAAGGTTTATTATTTTTCCATTTTCACCAGTGGCTCTGAGAATTGAGGTCTATGGAGTGCCTTCCATAGCCTTTTTTTGTGGGGGTGAGTACAAGGGATTGAATTCAGGGGCACTCTACTACTAAGTCACATCCCCAGCCCTATTCTGTATTTTATGTAGAGTCAGGGTCTAACTGATTTGCTTAGTGTCTAGCTTTTTTCCTGAGGCTGGCTTTGAACTTGCGATCCTCCTGCCTTAGCTTCCCACTCCACTGGGGTTACAGGAATGTGCCACTGCTCTTAGCCCCATCAGCATTTCTGATGTGGAATACATACGTATCTACTTTAGCATTAGTAGTAATAATAATATTGGTTACATTCAGAATAAACCTATCAATCATTTTTTTTAAATAAGACATTTTCTAAATATAATTAATCTTCTTCATTATCAGCACATTGTACTTAATTTTGTGACTCTATGGTAAAAAACAAACCTTGTGTTTTCAGGGAGTTGGAATTAGTTATTAATACTGGTGTTCGGAAACAATCAGGATCTGGATCTCTTTTTCCATGTTAAAGATTGAACACCTGAAAAATGCTGAGTCAAGAAGAGCAAAAAGTTTTATTTAAAGAATAGACTAGAGACAGAGAGAGACAGAGACTCCTCTGCAGAGGAGCAGGCAAGTTGGTGCCCAAGGAAGTGGGGGTGTCCTGCCCCTTATATAGGTTTTAGATTTCCTTTGGTCTCAAGCCCCCTTCTCCCCTTACCTTGCCTACCTGACTACTGACCATAAGGTGGAGTGATCTAAGGTCTAGAAAGAAGCCACCACAGGCAGAAAGGGAATGGCTCAGAGGACATTCATTAACAATTGCTTGCAGGGAGGAAAAATTCCCTGGAGGCAGGTATCCTTGACAACAGATGAGGAGAAGGGGAAGTATCTTGAAGGCAGTAGCATTTTATTTCCTTTCCTTTCCTATTGAACTAGCCCTTATCTTTGAGATCTGACCCAATCATTCATTGCCTACACTGTCCTTTTGCACCCCCCAATCATGACATTGCACTATCACACCTTCTGTATATGTCCATGTGAGGAGTGTGTACACATGTACATGTGGGTGTGTATGTGTGTATTTATTTTCCCCACAAATCTGTAATTTCTTGAAGGCATGGTAATGCTTATTTTTCTTTATATTGCATAGCTTATATTGTACATGTTTAAAATGCTGTTTGATTATTTGATAGATGATAATAATATTACTAGATGTTTGGTACTATAAATATATTTTAGTTTTTTATAACCACAGATTATTGCACTTGACACAATTTAAAACAAGAGTTTTCTTTTAGTAAATTACAAGTTCAATGAACATAAAGTACAGATGTAATTTTAAAATTCCCCTCATGTAACTTTCTTGAATTAAAATCTATACAGCTGTCCTAGTAGTTTAGTAACAGTAGTGGGAATGAACTGAAATACCTTATACTTCCTTATACTTCTGCAACTTTCAGAAATGCACTGAGCTTCATGGACACCTTTGCAAGTAAAGGAGTTCTTTGATAAAGTGTTAAGTGGTAGAATAAGTCAGTTCTTCAATTATCAGTATGTTAGTAAATTGATATAATTTCCAGAAATTACAAAATGTGAACTTACACATTCTCCATATATTGGTCTAGCTTCCAGAAGAGTGCTCTTCAATTTTTAGCTAGTACTTGGAATCAGTTAATAGTCTAAATAAAACAGCAATCAGGTCATATGCATGCTAATTTATAATCTAATGGATATGACAAAAATTGTTCTTCACTGTAGAGTTGAATTATCACAGGAAAGATTTTAATAAGACACAGTAATAATCAGCACAATGTTGAGCATAACAGGAGCCTAAAATATACTTTATTTGACTAATTGTACTTGACCCAAGCTATAAATGCTAAGAGTCTTCCATTTCCCATCATTTTATGAAAATCTGGAAAAGATGGTTTGATATTCTACAAGTATTCTAATTGTCCCAGAAAACTTATAAGGTAGTCAAGGGGTACTGAGGTGGAACCCTTTATTTTAATATTAAAATGGGTGCAAATCCCAGCTAAGAGTTTTAATTAAAGCAATTACCTGTGAGGATTTTTATAGTTTGAACGTGAGGTGTCCCCCAAAACTTATGCGTGAGGGCTTGGAGGTAAAATGATTGGGTTATGGAAGTCCTATCTCAAACAGTGAATTAATCCCCAGATGGGATTAACTAAGTGGTAACTGAAGATGGGTAGGGTGTGGCTAGAGGAGTTGAATCTCTGGGGGTGTGCCTTTGGGTATATATTTTGTATCTGGTGAGTGGAGTCTCTCTCTCTCTCTCTCTCTCTCTCTCTCTCTCTCTCTCTGTTTCTTGTTCACCATGTGAGCTGTTTCCCTACACCACATTCACCTACCATGCTGTCTTACTGCACCTAGACCCCTAGGAATAGAGCCTGCTATCCATGGACTGAGACCTCTGAAACTGTGAGCCCCTAAATAAACTATTCCTGTCCTAAAAAATGTGATTTTCATGCATTTTCTCCAAATTTGTGGTCCATTTGTATTTTCATTCTCTAGTGTCTTCAACAAACATTTTTTTTTTAGATTTTAGAAGAATGAAAGTTATTTTTATTTCAATAGATAATGATCCATTATTTTTATTTCAATGTATAATAATATCAATTATTATCTAAGGACTCTACCTAATGCAAAGTGGAAATATTTTATCCTATATTTTCTTTCATATGATTTATAATTTTGTGTTTCACATTCATATCTCTGGACCATTTCAGAAAAATTTTCATATTCATACCTTATCCACTTGAGGGTAAATTTATTACAACATGTGACACATAGATTGGGTTAACTTTGCATACGAAAGTTCAATTTTTTTAGAATTTTTAATTGTATTCTTTTGTCATTTTTTATTTGTTTTAATTAGTTATACATGACAGTAGAATGCATATATACACTGATATACATAGATGGGATATAATTTCTCATTTTTCTAAGTGTACATGTTGCAGAATCGTATTGGTCATGTAGTCACATATATACATACACTAATAATGTCTGTTTCATTTCACTATCTTTCCCATTCCCACATCCCCTCCCTCAACTCCCTTCACTTCCCTCTACCTAATCTGAGGTAACACTATTTTTCACTAGTGCCCCCTGCCTTATTTTGAATTAGCATCCACATATTATCCAAATATTAGAGAAAACATTCGGCCTTTGATTTTGTGGGATTGGCTTATTTTGCTTAGCATAATATTCTCCAACTCCAACCATTTACTGGCAAATGCCATAAATTCACCCTTCATTAAAGCTGAGTAACATTCCATTGAGTATGTATACCACATTTTTTAATCCATTCATCTATTGAGTGACACCTATGTTGGTTACATAGTCTAGCTATTGTGAATTGAACTGCTATTAACACTGATGTGTCTGTGTCAACATAGTATGCTGATTTGAAGTCATTTGGGTATAAAACAAGGAGTGGGAGTGGGATAGCTGGTTCAAATGGTGGTTCTATTCCCAGTTTCCTAAGAAATCTCCATACTGCTTTTCATATTGGTTGCACCAATTTGCAATGCCACCTGCAATGTGTATTATTGATAATTGCCATTCTGACAGGAGTGAGATAAAATCTTAGAGTAGTTTTGATTTGCATTTCTCTAATTGCTAGAGATATTGAACACTTTTTCATGTATTTGTTGATCAATTGTATTTCTTCTTCTGTGAAGTGTCTGTTCAGTTCTTTAGCCCATTTATTGATTGGGTTATTTGTATTTTTGGTGTTAATATTTTGAGTTCTTTATATATCCTAGAGATTAATGCTTTATCAGAGGTTCATGTGGTAAAGATTTGCTCCCGCTCAATACGCTCTCTCCTCACATTATTGTTTCCTTTGCTGAAAAGAAGAAACTTTTACTAACAGTCTTTTGAAAGGACAACCCATCCTACATTAAATTAACTACCAATTTTTTCATGACTGAATGGAATATGTCTGTGAGTTTCTTTTTTCACTTTATATTCTCTTCTGTTATTTATCTGTCTATATTTTTACCAATACTACGTTTTCTTAATTACTTTATCTTCAGAATAAATTTTGGGATCAGAATTGTGATTTATCCAAGTTTTTTTCTTTTCTGAAATCATATATTAATTCTTGTATCTCTTTGCCTACCCATAAAATATCAGTTTGTTAATCTATTTAAAAACACCTGATTGAAATTTTATTGTGTTTGTGTACAATCTTTTTACAATTTGAAGATAATTATATCTAATCCATAGCTCCTCCAATTCTTTTATCTTTATTAGTCATGCTTTTACTTTTCTCAGTTTTACAATCTTTAGCTAATGGATTTAAATAATATCTTATTATTTATATCCTTAATATTTAATGTATTTTAGTCCTATTGTAAACCATAATGTTTTAGTAGGCAACAATTTTTGTATATTTATATTTTATCTTACAACCTTACTAAATGGAATTATTAGTTCAAGCAGTTATTTTATGAATTACTTTGGATTTACACCAGGGTCAATCATGCAAATATTGCCGCTTTCTTTCTTCATTCCAATCTATGCTTTGTTTTCCTCTCTCAGCCTTATTGTCCTGGCTAGGAGTTCCAACATGATGGTGAATAGCAATAATTACAGAGGACAGCTTTAACATCTTTCTGAATTTATCTGCAAAACATTCATTTTTTCACTATTAAGCATGATGTTTCCCAAAGCTTTATTATATATGCTTTTTATCTGATTAAGAAAGTCCCTTATGATTTCTAGTGTGATATGAAATTTTATCACAAATGTATGTTGCATTTTTTCAAATGCTATTTCTGAATCACTGGGATGATCACACAGTTTTTCATCTTTATTCTATTGATATTGTAATTGTATTATGTTTGAAACATTGACCCACCCTGAATACATGGCATAAACCTCACTTGATCATGATTATTTATCATTTTAATAAATCATAGCTTCTATTAGCTATTATTTTATTCAAGGATTAGATAAAATATTATATTTAAGAACAATGCCAGCCGGGCGCGGTGGCGCACGCCTGTAATCCCAGCACTATGGGAGGCTGAGACAGGAGGATCGCAAGTTCAAAGCCAGCCTCAGCAATGGTGAGGCACTTAGCAACTCAGTGAGACCCTGTCTCTAAATAAAATACAAAAAAGTGCTGGGGATGTGGCCCAGTGGTCGAGTGCCCCTGAGTTCAATCCCTGGTACCACACACACACACACACACACACACACACAAAAAAAAAAAAAAAAAAAAAAAAAAGAACAATGTCAAATCCATGTCCGCAATCCCCGGTACTCAGGAGTGTATGGCAGTAGGATCACAAATATAAGGCCAGCTTTGGTGACTTAAGAAAATCCTCTATCAAAATAAAAGAAAAGGCTAAGTAAGTAGCTCTGTAATTGATTGCCCGTGGGTTCAATCTTTAGTACCAAACAAACAAAATAAATGAAAAAAAAAAATAACACAAACAAAAGATTTTTTTTAACATAAACCCAGTAATTTCTATTTAAAAATTTAAAATCAGAATAGAAAACCATGAACTATTAAAATAGCTATAGTAATAGAAGTAACAGCAATGTCTGCCAACTATTTCTAGACTTTTATATCACATAGATTAAATGGAAGTGGGTAGGAAGAAAAAGGGAAGATTATGTCATTTAACTTTACACTTTTAAATAACATTAATGTAAATAAGTAAGCCCAGAATAGGTTATACTTTAGAAGTGAAAAGTTACAGATGTGAACATTGCTTTGTTATCTTAGCAATGGTGACCATTATCCTCAGCATAATCTGGTGATGAATACATTTGTCATATGTTGGTATTATTTCAGGAAAATTTCACCTTAGAAGCAAGCCATCCAGATTCTGTTAACACTGCAAGAGCCTTATAATCTGATAATTAAAACATTGTTTAGATCACAAAATGGGGCAATGGTATCATCTTTGATCACAGAACACTACTGTACAATTTCCATATAGTTTGAATGTACTCCACACAGTGATTCCACTGTTAACATATGAGAAAATTGAAGTTAAAGAAAACCTGGCATGAAATGTAGTAAAAAACTGCTCATTAAATTAAAGGTTGAATAAAGGCTTGTAATAAGACATATATGTGAAGAACAAAACATTAATACATTCTAAAATATAGTGCTATCAACATTTAACCAAGCCTCCTGACCCTCACTCCAAAGGTAGAGATCAATCTATTCTTGAAAATTCACATACAATCACATTCACAACTACATGAAAAACTACACAGAAGCTGGGCGCGGTGGCGCACGCCTGTAATCCTAGCACTTTGGGAGGCTGAGGAAGGAGGATCGCGAGTTCAAAGCCAGCCTCAGCAATGGTGAGGCACTTAGTAACTCAGTGAGACCCTGTCTCTAATAAAATACAAAAAAGGGCTGGGGATGTGGCCCAGTGGTCGAGTGCCCCTGAGTTCAATCCCCGGTACCAAAAAAAAAAAAAAAAAAAAAAAAAAAAAAAAAAACCTACACACACACACACACACACACACACACACACACAGCGAGAGAAAGAGAGATAGATCCCTTTCCGATGTCATCTTTGTTCATCATCTTTGTGCTCAATAAATATTAGTAGTACTTTTAAATTTGCAATAATTTTTGTACAATAACGTTGAAGGAACAGTTACATGCAATGGATAAATGATAAGAATGTACCTAAAATGTTGCTGCCTCTGACATGAAATACATGTTAGTAAAGTAAACTAGTAAAAATTATAAGGTCTTGAATCAAGATTTGGCATGATGCTGCACTGCCTGTTTCTAGTGAAAGATAGGTAGAGTTCTCCCATGAAGTAATCACTAAAGTTTTATGTTAGTTGACAGGAAATTAGATCTCAACCATGGCTACTGACTCTGAATATTAATCATAGGCAAAAAGACATTTTACATGCATATTCTTCTAAATATTACAGATTTACTAAGTCAAGTAATCTATTTTTTAAAAGATTATTACCACCCCTCTATAAAACAATTTGAACAATATTATTAGTTGGAATATTCCACAATGTGAAATTCTCATTTTTTTAAATACTAGAGGCCATTGTAATCAGTGTTCTTATTTTACTTTTCTTTGTACTATTTTTCAGATGAGGAAAGAACATGAATTATAGTGTTAGAAATATACCATTAGAGTATGTAAATGTCTGTTGAAGTAGATCAGTGGTGATATTATCATTATTGTTATATATTTTAATAATCTCAAGTTATTTTAGGAGATGTGGATTAAAATAATTAAGGTAATATATATAATTTTTATCAACTAAAACTCTTCATAAGTGTATCATTCTGATTGATACTGATCAAAGAATTTTAATTAAAAATGCATATTAAAATATTGTGCATCTTTTCCTATAATTAGTTTATTATTCCTTTATCATGTTTGGCAGTTACATATCATAAAGAAAAATTTAGCTTTATTGCAAAAAGGAGTATGTACTGTGTATTGGAATGGCATTTTGAACCTTAAAAATAATTTTCTGTCACTATGATTCTGGCTTTAGAAGATAAAAAGTGCTTTCCTTAATATATTATGCTATATGATACAGCATAAGAGCAGTTATTGGGTCTATAGAATCTCACTTTTATCATATGATGTTTGCACAGAATAGTTCCAAAGCAGTGGAATATAAATAATTCATGGGACCTCAGAAGTGGTCTCACACTGAGTCTGTTTATTTTTTCTATTTACATTCTTAATGTATGCTCTTGTTATTATTATTTCCCATTTTACAAACCTCTATCAAATTCCTTTTATGATTTCCTACCCTCACCAAGATAAAGATTGCTAGATTATGAATTTCTTGATCCTTTCTGGTTACTTCTTTTATATATGTTTTTTCTCAGCACAGTATCATTAACCTAATAAGATTTCACCCTACCCTATGGATCCTGCATAGCTTAGTCTCAGCCAACAGTTCCTTCCTCTGGGTGTTGGATTCTAGCCTGGTCTCTACTAAGGTCATAAGAATAGAAAACTGCAGGTTTCTTATTACACAAATACTTCGCACAATTGCTTACACGAGGTTGTTTGGTATTAATTTATTTTATTTTTAGTCATTAACTCCATCAATAAAATAAATTCCCCCTCCAATCAATAGTGCTGAAGAGAAATTTTTTTTTGATACTATATTTGATTTAGATTTAGATTTCTGGTTGTAGACAATTCTCTATTTCTGTTTGTACCTTAATTTACCTATCTGAAAACTAAGGATTTAATAAGATTCCTTTAAGGGTGTTTTAATCAAAACTAGTATAAGTGTTCAGAAACATAACAGGGAGTTAGAGATATGGGGTAAGAAAAGTTATGTTAAATATTTCCCTTTCAAAGTTTCATTGATTTGGTATAACTACTCTTATATATTGAATTTGCATATTTACATGTTTCCAAAATTTGCTTACTGACACATTTCAATATTATAATGTGTAAAGAAACAAAAGGTTATGGAATGTAAAAACTACACACACATATACACAAAGGACTACACATCTAATCTCTGAAAGAATATTTAAAGCAAATCTTATACAGTTAATGTACAGTAGAATTAGGGGAAATGATAATTGAAGACAAAAATATATTTAACTGTCCAAACTAATATGAAATTATAACTTTATTCCTTACTAACCATGCCAATGAAACTGAAATGAGACTATTTTTGTTAGCAACCCTAACTGAAATATCATCATGTTATATATCTTTGTTTCTAAAATTCAGTATTAGTTGCATTGTAAATCAACTCATGGTTTGAGCAATTGTAAAATATTTCTTTTGCAAAACTGTAGTACTTTTAACTCACAGATCACAAATTACTTATATCAAGCAAACTAATTTTAATTTACATAGAATGAGTTGGAGTTTCAATATTCACTTATAACTTTCAATTGACTATATTGTCTCATCAGATGTTTCCCTTAAATAGATAAATTAAAAGCACAAGAGGAATACCATATTAAACAACACAAAGCCTCAAAATAATGGTTAATTAAAAAATACCACACAATGACATGTACATAAAAGTAAAGTACTTCATTTTGGTGAGGGAAGCATTTCCAAATCATGATTATCTGTTCACAATAGAAGCATAACTCAAATGATATACTCAAGCAATAAATATTTTGTAGCTTTCTTCCCTGTAAAATGTGTTTTAAGTTGCTATGCAAGATGATAGATTTTTGAGTTGTATACATTGATAACCTCTCAGCATTTTTTAGCCTTAATAGAAATTCTTTATACTTTTATAGTTATAGAAACAATATTTGCTCAAGAGATATTTTTCTCTATATTGATTGTGGTCCCTACCAATCTGCATCACCAGAATTTTCCTAATATGATGAAAATGACATTCAAAATGTCTAATAATCCCTTCAGTAAATATTTATACAAACATCTTGTGTATGATTAAGTTCTATATCGTTTAAAATATTATTTAACAAGGTAGAGAATAAAGTTTGCAATATGCATAAATTTGTACTTAATATAAATGGTGAAAAAATATGTATGGGGAAAAATGTTTAACATCTCTTAACAATTAGAGAAATGCAAGTTTAAAACCACATTGAGATTCCATCTCAACCTAGTCAGAATGCCAATTATCAAGAATACAAGTAACAATAAATATTGGTGAGGATGTGAGGAAAAGGTTCACTTGTATATTGCTGGTGAGAATGAAAATTGTTGAAACCACTCTGGAAAACAATATGAAGATTGCTTAGAAAACTTGGAATGGAACAAGTATTTGACCTATTTTGCCCATTCCTCGGTTTACACTCAAAAGACTTAAAATCAGCATACTACAGTAATGCATCAACTTCAATATTTATAGCAGCTCACAATAGCCAAGCTAAGTGCCCTACCACAGATGAATGGATAAAGAAAATGTGTTATATATACATATGGAATATTACTCAGCCTTAAAGAAGAATGGAATTATAGTATTATTGGTAAATGAATGGAACTTAATAATGTCATGCTAAGTGAAATTAGCCAGTTTCCAAAAACTACAGGAAGAATGTTGTCTCTCATATGTGGATTATAAAACACAATAGTGAGGAGATGATAACAAGTTCATTGGATTAGACAAAGGGGAATGAAGGGAAGGGAGAGGAGATGGGAACAGGAAAGATAGTAGAAGGAATTGGACATAACTTACCTATCCTAATATGTAAATGTACCTAACTTACAACCACAATAATAGGATCTTAATTGGAACAACATATACTATATATGTATAATAAGCCAAAATATACTCTACTGTCATCTATATATAGAAAGAACAATTAAAAGATAAAAAAACTGAATACAGATTTCTATTTTAAAATAAATCAATTGAGGAATGTCATTGGGATTCTGTTTGGGATTATATTGAATCTGTATATGCTTTTGGTAGTATGGTCTTTTTGAAAATATTAATTCTGCCTTTCCAAGAACAAGGTAGATCTTTCCATTTTCTAAGGTCTTCTTTAATTTCTTTCTTTAGCCTTCTGTACTTTTTCATTGTATAGGTCTTTCACCTCTTTCATTAAGTTGATTCCTAAGTCTTTCTTTTTCTTTCTCTCCCCCCCCCCCGAGACTATTGTAAATGGGGTGTTTTTTCTACTTTCTGTGAGGATTTGTAACTGATGTACAGAAATGCCTTTGATTTGTGGGTGTTGATTTTATATCCTGCTACTTTGCTGAAATCATTTAATAGTTCTAGAAGATTTCTGATGGGATTTTGGGGGGTTTCTAGGTATAGAATCATATTGTTGGCAAATAGTGATAATTCAAGTTCTTCTTTTCTTATCCATTCCCCTTTAATTTCTTTTGTCTGTCTAATTGCTTGGCTAGAGTTTCAAGAACTATGTTAAATAGAAGTGGTGAAAGAGGGCATCACTGTCTTGTTACAGTTTTTAGAGGAAATGCTTTCATTTTTTTTCCATTTAGAATGATGTTGGTCTGGGGCTTAGCATAGATAGCTTTTACAATGTTGGGATATGTTCTTGACATCCCTAGGTTTTCTAGTGTTTCGAACCTGAAGGGGTGCTATATTTTGTTAAATGTTTTCTCTGCATCTATTGAAATGATCATATGATTTTTATCTTTGAGTCTATTGATGTGATGAATTACACTTATTGATTTCCATATGTTGAAACAAACTTTCATCCCTGGGATGAAACCTACTTGATCATGGTGCACTATCTTTTTTAAATGCTTTTGTACTCGATTTGCCAGAATTTTATTGAAAATTTTTGCAGTTCATCTGGAAAAATAAGAAACACAGAATAGCCAAAGCAATCCTTAGCAAAAAGAGTGAAGCAAGTGGCATTACTATTCTGGACCTTAAACTACAATACAGAGCAGTACTAAAAAAAACAGCATAGTACTGGCACCAAAATAGACCTGTATTCCAAAGGTACAGAATAGAGGACACAGAGACAAACCCACATAATTACAGTTATATGATATTAGATAAAGGCACCAAAAACATATATTGGAGAAAATACAGCTTCTTCATCAAATGTGCAGGGAAAACTGGAAATCCATATGTAAAAAATGAAATTAAACCTATATCTCTCACCACACACAAAACTCAACTCAAAGTGGATCAAGGACCTAGGAATTAAACCAGAAACTTGCACTTAATGGAAGAAAAAGTAGGCCCAAATCTCCATCATGTCAGATTAGTGTCCAACTTCCTTAATAAGATTCCTATAGTGCAAGAATTAAAACCAAGAATCAATAAATAGGGTGGATTCAAACTAAAAAGGTTCTTCTCAGCAAAAGAAACAATCAGTGAGTTGAACAGAGAACCTACAGAATGGGAAGAAGTCTTTACCACAAGCACATCAGACACAGCACTAATTGCTAGGATATATAAAACACTCACAAACCTTAACACCAAAAACACAAATAACCCAATCAATAAATGGGCCAAGGAACTAAACAGACACTTCTCAGAAGGTGATATACAAACACTCAACAAATATATGAAAAAATGTTCAACATCTTTAGGGATTAGAGAAATGCAAATCAAAACAACTCTAAGATTTCATCTTACTCCAGTCAGAATGACAGCTATCAAGAATACAAACAACATTAAGTGTTGGTGAGGTGTGGAGAAAAAGGCACACTTCTACATAGCTAGTGGGACTGCAAATTGGTGCAACCAATCAGGAAAGCAGTATGGAGATTCCTTGGAAAACTAGGAATGGAACCTCCATTTGACCCAGCTATCCCAATCCTTGGTTTATACCCAAAGGACTTAAAACAGCATACTACAGGGACACAGCCATATCAATGTTTATAGCAGCACAATTCACAATAGCTAAACTGTGGAACCAACCTAGATGCTCTTCAGTAGATGAATGGATAGGGAAACTTTGGTATATATATATATACACAATGGAATATTACTCATCATTAAAAGAGAATAAAATCATGACATTTTCAGGTAAATGTATAGAGTTGGAGAATACTATGCTAAGCCAAGTAAACCAAAAAAAAAAAAAAAAAAAAAAAGGCCAAATGTTTTTTTTGATATGAGGATGCTCACTCATAATGGCAATGGTGGGGGGTGGGTGGGAGGAATGGATGAACTTTAGATAGGTCAAAGGGGTGGGAGGGCAAGGGACAGGAATAGGGTTAGGAAAGAAGGTGGAATGAGTTAGACGTCATTACCCTAAGTACATGTTTGAAGATACAAATGGTGCGAAAATACTTTGTGTAAAATCAGAAACTTGAAAAGTTGTGCTATGAAATGAATTGCATTCTTCTGTCATATATAATATCTTCTAATGTCTCCTTCAATTTCTTTCATCAGTGTTCTACAGTTTTCATTGTAGAGGTCTTTCTCCTCCTTGGGTAGATTTATTGTTAATTTTTTTCCCTTTCTTTCTTATTTTTTTTCTTTTCTTTTTTTGAGGTTATTGTAAATGGGATGATTTTTCTAATTTCTTTCTCATCAGATTCATTTATTATTAAAGTATAGAAAAAGCAATTGATTTGAGTATGTTGAGCTTGATCTTACTCCTTTACTAAATTATTCTCAACTCTAGACATATTCTGAAGGAGTTTTATGGGTCTTATAAATATAGAATCATGTCATAAGCAAACAGATATTCAGGCTTCCTCTTTTCTTTTTTTTTACAGTAAAAAATAGAAAATTTTATTGATGTGAACATCTTACATATATATGTGTGCATGTACATATAATGTCAAGATTCAGGAGTTTACCAAAAGCATTATACAGATTTAATGCAATTCAAATCAAAATCCCAATGACATTTCTCAAAGAAATAGAAAAAGCAGTCATAAAATTCATCTGGAAAAATAAGAGACCCAGAATAGCTAAAGCAATCCTGAGCAAGAAAAGTGAACCAGGTGGCATCACCATACCAGACTTTAAATTATACTATAGAGCAATCGTAACAAAAACAGCACGGTATTGGCACCAAAACAGACTAGTAGACCAATGGTACAGAATTGAGGACACAGAGACTAATACATATAATTTCAGCTATCTTATATTAGACAAAATTGCCAAAAATGTACAGTGGAGAAAGGATAGCCTCTTCAACAAATGGTGCTGGGAAAACTGGAAAGCCATATGCAACAAAGTGAAATTAAACCTGTATCTCTCACCATTCACAAAATTCAATTCAAAGTGGATCAAGGACTTAGGAATTAGACCAGAGACAATACACCTAATAGAAAAAAAAAGTAAGCTACAATTTCCAACATGGCGGATTAGGCTCAAAGTTCCTTAACAAGAATCCAGTAGCGCAAGAATTAATACCAAGAATTAATGAATGGGATAGATTTAGGCTAAAAAGCTTCTTCTCAGCAAAAGAAACAATCAGTGAGGTGAATAGAGGGAACAAATATTTAATACATGCACATCGGATAGAGCACTAATTTCTAGAATATATAAAGAACTCAAAAAACTTTGACACCAAAAAAACAAATAATCCAATCGATAAATGGGCTAAGGAATTGAAAAGACACTTCTCAGAAGAAAATACACGATTAATCAACAAACACATGAAAAAATGCTCAACATCGCTGGCAATTAGAGAAATGCAAATAAAAACTACTCTAAGATTTTATTCCACTCCAGTCAGAATGGCAGCTATCAAGAACACAAGCAACAATAAATGTTGGAGAGGATGTGGGGAAAAAGGCACACTCATACATGGCTGGTGGGACTGCAAAATGGTACGACTTGGAAAACTGTGCTCTTTACATGTAATATGAAAGGAATTGTACTCTAAAAGCGTGTATAACAAATTAAATTAATTAAATAAAAAAGATTCATGAGTAGCAACCAACCACTGAAATTTTTTTGAGATTTTGAATAGCAGTAAGCATCCATTCAACAAATATCAAGAATTTATCCCATAAAAACATAGTGTGATGCCTTTTATTGTAAACTTTTTTTCTTTTTCTTTTCTTTCTTTTTTTTTTTTTTTTTTTTTTTTTGACTAATTACTCTGGCTAGTTTCATGGACACATTGTTCAATAGAAATGGTGAGGTGGAGATCTTTGTCTTGTTTCTGTTTTTAGAGAAAATAGTTTCTGTTTTTCTTCATTCAGCATGATGTTGGCCTTTGATTTGTCATATTTAGCCTTTACAATGTTGATATAATTCCTTGTATTCCTATTTTCTCTAGTGTTTAAAACATGAATGGGTGCTGGATAGTCAGGAGCTGAATTTCTTAGCAAGACTTTTGAAATTCAATAAATAAAACCAAGAATCAATAAGTTAGACAGCATCAAATTAGAAAGTGCCTAAATAGCTAAGGAAACAATCAAGAACATGAAAAGAGAAGCTACAGAATGGGATATCTTTGGCACCTGCTCCTCAGACAGGGATTTATACCCATAATACATAAAGAACACAAAGGACTTAACACCAAAAATGGACAAAAGAACTTAACTGACATTTCTCAAAATAAGAATAAAAATGTCCCACAAATATATTTTTAAAAGATTCAACATCTCTGGCAATCAGGGAAATGTGAATCAAAACTACATTGAAATTTCATCTCACTTCATTCCAAATGACAACTGTCAAGAATGAAAATAACAAATACTGGTAAGGATGTGGGGAAAAGTTACAATCATACATTGTTGGTTGGATTGCAAATTGAAACAAACACTCCTGAAAGCAGTATGTAGTTTTCTCAAAAAACTAGGAATGGAACCAACACATGACCCAGCTATCCCTTGGTATTTATCCTGAAAATCTAAAATCATCACACTGTAGGTATACAGCTACATCAATGATTATAGCAGCACAATTCACTATAACGAGATATGAAATCAAACTAAGTGTGCATCAACAGACAAATTGACAAAGAAAATGTGGTTTATATACACTGTGTAGTTTTACTCAGCCATGGAATAGAATGAAACTGTGACATTTTCTGGTAAAAGGATGGGACTCTTGAGGATCATGTTAAGTGAAATAAACCAGAGTCAGAAAATCAAGGGTCATATGTTTTCTCTCATCTCCAGAAGCTAGACCAAAATAAGGGAAGATGAAAAAAAAAAAAAAAAAAAAAAAAAAAAAGGGTGGGGGGGAGCATGGCAGGCAAAAACAAAGAGACACCCTATGAAAATAGAAGAGTGATCTGTGTAGTATAGAAATGGGATTGAGGTGAGGGAGAGGAAAATGACAGAACAGTGGAATGCAACTGACCAAACAATCCTACATACATATAAATATAGTACAGTTAATTTCATCTACATCTCTATCTATAATGCACTAATTTTAAAAAACAGTATAAATAAAGAGAAAAGAAGATCAGTATAGTAGAGGAAAGGGACAGGGGGTGGGAGAGAAAGCAGGGAAAGGGGATATACAAAGGACTGAATTGGAACAAATTTAGATTTTACGCTTGTATAATTATGTCAAAATGAACCCCAACATTATGGGTAACTGTAATTAACTGAGCAAAAAATTCAAAAAGAATGACAGCAAAGACTTCATCAACCATAAGACAAATGTACACAAAAACATGCAGATGTATACACACACTACTTAACACTCTGCAAGTCCATTCTTTTATTAATTCATATTAATGAATAATTCTGATGTAATTTTTCCCTGGAAGTAATTGCATGGCTTTTCCAGGTATAATCTTAATCTTGTAACTATAAAATGCCATATATATTAAAAAAATCTCTTGACAATTATCTATTGCAAAAGAGATGCTTTTATTAGTCAAACACTGTGCTTATTTTTAATTGATCCTTGTTTGTAATATGTTGACACAAGTACTGAATAAAGATGTTTTTTAAGTAATCTTCTGTCTTTTTTTCTAGAACCTGAACATTTATAAACTATTTCAGTGTTTAAATCCTTCTGCTTATCATCTTGTTCTCAACCTACATGCAAAATAAACTGTTTCTTATAATGAAACCTTGGGAAAAGTTGCAAGGAAAAGGTACTTCTTTAATCTGAGCACTTTCTTCTTTGTTTCAATTTTAAACCAGACTGAATTGAATCTTCTAGATTTAAAACCTGTCACTAAGCCAACATATGTATTTTTTTCCAGCAAGTAATTTGAACCTCAATGTTATTTCTGTATTAAAAAACATATGATATTGGAAAAATCTAGAAAAATAACAAATAATAGCAAAAAAGTAGAACTTATCCAAGAGCACTGAAAAATAATATAGTTGGATATGAAGAAAGTCACCAGTGCAACTCTGTTTTTTCTGCTTTAATATCTTCTTTCTAGAGTAGGAAATCTGTAGAATTATTAATAATTTTAAAAATTCAACTTGAAAATGATTGAAGTATAATTTAATGGGTTTTATTGCTTAGAGTTAATATTTGTTTATTGTTCATGAGTATTTCCTCATACATTGTTCTTATATTCTTTAGCAGAAGGTTTCCAAACTGGGAATTCGCTAAAAAAAATAATCAATTAGGCATATATAAGTGAACTAAATCAGAATTATCAACCATAGGTTAAATAAATTTAAACAATCATTACAGTTTACATCTCGGACTGTTTATCCTCAAACAAAATATAAATACCCAAACAAGTGTGGAAATTGATTATATTTACACTGATCATCTGCACACATTTATCAGAAGCAATCCTTTATTTATTTATTTTTTAATTTTTTATTATTCTAATTTGTTATAAATGATTGCAGAGTACATTTAATTTCATATTACTTATAAACAGCACAATTTTTCAAATTGCTGGTTTTATATAAAGTATTTTTACAACAATTGTGTATTCATACATGTATTTGGGGTAATAATGGACAACTCATTCTGCCACTATTCCTATCCCCTTGCCTCTTCCCCTCCCTCCCCCTTCTTTGTTCTATTGAAAGCTCTTTCATTCCTCTCATCCCCTCTCTCTTGTCTCTATAAGTTAGTATCTTCCGATCAAAGAGATCATTTGACCTTTGGATTTTGGGGATTGGCTAACTTAGCATTATTTTTTCCAACTCCATCCATTTACCTGCAAATGTCATGACTTTATTCTCTTTTAGTGCTGAGTAGCGTTCCATTGTTTATATACACCAAAGTTTTCCTATCCATTCATCTGTTGATAGGCATCAGGGTTGGTTCCACAATCTAGCTATTGTGAATTGTGCTGCTATAAACATTGATGTGACTGTGTGCCTGTAGTAAGCTCTTTTTAAGTCCTTTGGGTATAGGCCAAGGAGTGGGATAGATGGGTCAAATGGTGGTTCCATTCCAAGTTTTCCTAGGAATCTCCATACTGCTTTCCAGATTAGCTTCACCAATTTGCAGTTCCACCAGCAATGTAAGAGTGTGCCTTTTTTCCCACATCCTCGCCAACATTTTTGGTTTTTTGGTTTTTTGATAGCTGCCATTCTGACTGTAGTAAGATGAAATATTAGAGTTGTTTTGATTTGCATTTCTCTAATCCCTAGAAATGTTGAACATTTTTTCATATATTTGTTGATTGTTTGTATATCACCTTCTGAGAAGTGTCTGTTTAGTTCCTTGGCCCATTTATTGATTTTATTTTTGTTTGTTTGTTTGTTTGTTTGTTAAGGCTTTTAAGGGCTTTTTAAATCCTTGAGGTTAGTGTTCTATCTGATGTGCTTGTGGTAAAGATTTGTTCCCATTCTGTACGTCCTCTATTCACCTCACTGATTGTTTCTTTTGCTGAGAAGAAGCTTTTTACTTTGAATCCATCCCATTTATTGATTCTTGGTTTTAGTTCTTGCGCTATAGGGGTCTTATTGAGAAAGATGGAGCCTAAACCAACATGATGGAGATTTGGGCCTACTTTTTCTTCTGTTAGGTGCAAGGTCTCTGGTTTAATTCCTAGGTGCTTGATCTTCTTTGAGTTAAGTTTTGTGCATGGTGAGAGATAGAAGTTTAATTTCATTTTATTACATGCGAATTTCCAGTTTCCCAACACCATTTGTTGATGAGGCTGTCTTTTCTCTAGTGAATGTTTTTGGCACCTTTGTCTAATATAAGATAACTGTAGGTGTGTGGGTTCGTCTCTGAGTTTTCTATTCTGTACCATTGGTCAACTTGTCTATTTTGATGCCAATACCATGCTGTTTTTGTTACTATTGCTTTGTAGTACAATTTAAGGTCTGGAATAGTAATGCCACCTGCTTCATTCTTCTTGCTGAGAATCGTTTTGGCTATTCTGGGTCTCTTATTTTTCCAGATTAATTTTATGATTGTTTTTTTCTAGTTCTATGAAGAATGATATTGGGATTTTTATTAGTATTGCATTGAATCTGTATAGTGCTTTTGGGAGAATGGTCATTTTGACAATATTAGTTTTACCTATCCATGAACAAGGTAGATCTTTCCATCTTCTAAGATCTTCATTAATTTCTTTTTTTAGCGTGCTGTAGTTTTCATTGTAGAAGTCTTTTACTTCTTTTGTTAAGTTGATTCCCCCATTTTTTTTTTTTTTTTTGAGGCTAGAGTAAATGGGGTGGATTTCCTAGTTTCTCTTTCTGAGGATTTGTTGCTGATGTACACAGAAATGCCTTTGATTTATGGGTATTGATTTTATATCCACCTACTTTCCTGAATTCATTTATTAGATCTAGCAGATTTCTGGTGGAATTTTTTGGATCTTCTATGTATAGAATCATATCATCTACAAAAAGTGATAATTTGAGTTTTCCTTTTCTTATCCCTATCCTTTTAATTTTTTTCATCTGTCTAATTGCTCTGGCTAGGGCTTCAAGAACTATGTTAAATAGGAGTGATGAAAGAAGGCATACCTGTCTTGTTCCAATTTTTAGGGGGGATGCTTTCAATATTTCTCCATTTAGGATGATGTTGGCTTGGGGCTTGGCATAGATGGCCCTTATGGTGTTGAGGTATGTTCCTGTTATCCCTATTTTTTATAGCATTTTGAATATGAATGGATGTTGTATTTTGTCAAATGCTTTCTCTGAGTCTATTGAAATGATCATATGATTTTTATCTTTGAGCGTGTTGATGTGATGAATTACATTTATTGATTTGTTTATATTGAACCAACCTTGCATCCCTGGAATGAAGCCCACTTGATTGTGGTGCACTATCTTTTTGATGTGTTTTTGTATTTGAATTGCCAGAATTTTATTGAGAATTTTTGCATCTATATTCATTAGAGATATTGGTCTGAAGTTTTCTTTCTTTGATTTGTCTCTGTCTGGTTTTGGAATCAGGATGATATTGGTTGGCCTCATAGAATGAGTCTGGGAGTGTTCCCTCTTTTTCTATTTCATGAAGTAGTTTGAGAAGTATTGGTGTTAGTTCTTCTTTAAAGGTCTTGTAGAACTCAGCTGTGTATCCATATGGTCCTGGGTTTTTTTTGGTTGGTAAGTTTTTTATGGCATCCTCTATTTCTTTGCTTGAAATAGATCCATTTAAATTGTGTAAATCATCTTGATTTAATTTGGGCATAGAAATAATAGACCATAATTTGGTCTCTAGAAATTTGTTGATGTCTGTTATTTTCTTTTTTATTGGAGTATAAATTTTCAAAATAATTTCTAATTATCTTCAGTATTTCTGTAGTGACCATTGTGATATTTCCTTTTTCATCATAGATATTGGTAATTTGTGTTTTCTCTCTTCTTTTCTTTGTTAGCATAGCTAAAGTATTATAAATTTTATTTATTTTTTCAAAGAACAAATTTTTGTACTGTCAATTTTTCAATTTTTTTTTTAGTTTCAATTTCATTAATTTAGCTCTGATTTTAATTATTTCCTCCTGTCCACTACTTCTTTTGGGGTTGATTTTTCTTCTTTTTTTAGGGCATTGAGATGTAATGTTAGTTCATTTATTTGTTGGATTTTTTTTTTTTTAAGTAATGAGTACCTTGCAATGAACTCTTAGTACTGCCTTCAGAATGTCCCAGAGATTTCAGTATGTTGTTCTCATTTACCTCTAAGAATTTCTTAATCTCCTTCTTGATGTCTTCTGCAACCCACTGATCATTCAATAGCATATTATTTAGTCTCCAGGTGTTAGAGTAGCTTTTTTTTTCTTTTTTTATCATAGATTTCTAATTTCATTCCATTATGATCTTATAGAATGCAGGGTAGTCTCCCTACTTTTTTATATTTACTTAGGGTTGCTTTATGGCATAATATATGATCTATTTTTGAGAAGGATCCATGTGCTGCTGAGAAGAAAGTGTATTGGCTCATTTATGGATGATATACTCTATATATGTCAGTTAAGTGTAAGTTATTAATTGTATTATGAGTTCTATAGTTTCTTTGTTTAACTTTTCTTTGGACAATCTAACCAGTGGTGAAAGAGGTATGTTAAAATCACCTAGAATTGTTGTGTTGTAGTCTATTTGATTCTTGTACTTGAGAAGAGTTTGATTGATGAATGATGATGCTCCATTATTCGGGCATATATATTTATAACAGTTGCTATTTTTGATATTTAGTTTGACTTGGTTTTTCCTTTGGTTGTTTTATCCCTTTATTGTAGTTCTTCCATTTTCAGATTTTCATTATTATTTTTCATTTCCTCCTTGTGAAATATTTTACCAAGAATGTTCTGTAGAGCAGGCTTTCTTGTTGTAAATTCTTTTAGCTTTTGTTTATCATGGAAGGTTTTTATTTCATCCTCAAATCTAAAGCTTAATTTTGCTCAATATAAAATTCTTGGTTGGCATCACTTATCTTTTAGAGCCTGGTATATGTTGTTCCAGGCTCTACAGGCTTTGAGGGTCTGGATTGAAAAATCTGCTGAGATGCGAATTGGTTTTCCATTATAGGTAACCTGACTTCTCTCTTGAAGCCTTTAAAATTCTATCTTTATTTTGTATGCTAGGCGTTTTCATTACAATGTGCCTTGGTGTGGACCTGTTGTAATTTTGTACATTTGGCATCCTAAAGGCCTCTTGTATTTGATTTTCAAATTCATCCTTCCTGCTTGGGGAATTTTCTGATATTATTTCATTGAAGAGATTGTGCATTCCTTTGGTTTGAATCTCTGCACCTTCCTCAATTCCAATAAATCTTAAATTTGGTCTTTTGATGGTACCCCATAGTTCTTGAATATTCTGTTCATGGTTTCTTACCATCTTCACTGTGAGGTCAGCTTGATTTTCAAGATTATATATTTTGTCCTCGTTGTCTGAGGTCCTATCTTCCAAGTGGTCCAATCTGTTGGTGATGCCTTCTATTGAATTTTTTAAGTGGCTTACTGTTTCTTTCATTTCAAGGATTTCTGTTTGGTTTTTTCTCAAACTCTCTATCTCTTTCTTGAAGTAATCTTTTGTTGCCTGAATTTGTTCTCTTATCTCTTTGTTGGAGAGATCAATTTTTGCCTGTATCTGTTCACTTAGGTCATTTTTTAAACCCCTTATCATTTTAATTATGTATATTCGGAACTCCTCTCTGACATTTCACCTACTGTGCTTTCTATTGTTTCTATTGTTGTAGTATCTTGGTTTGTTTGGGGCATTTTCCTCCCTTGTTTCTTCATGATGTCTATGTATTTTCGTCTCTTGCAAGGTAAGCCTGAGGTATTACAGCTTCTTCCCTTTTGTCTTATAAGGTCCCTTCCGGTTACCCAAAACCTCACTCTTTTAGGGAAATATCAATATTAGCACTTTCAATGTATCTAATGTGTGTCCATATATCATATATTAGTTTCTATTTTTATATTTACAGTTTTTTTGCTATAAACAGAAATGATGAGATCATTTATCTCATATCATATAGTCTCTATGTTTGCGTGGTGGTTTACAGTATCTAATGGTAGAAGGGGGGACTTAGAGGTTGGCTTAAACATTTTTGAAGTCAGATGTGAGAAAATAGAGGTATTAGATTATTTGACTAGTGAGAGTATAATCATTAGAATTTGGCTGTTAGTAGAAGAAGCAAAAGACAGGCAACCCTGTGTAAGATTCCCTATTAGTTCACAACAGCATAAGTGGTTGCACCTGTTGGTGCATCCTGGTCCCCAGGGACCTTAGTGATGTCTTACCTGGACTTTTATATTATTCCTTGGTAGTAGTGTAGCTACCTCAGTTTTGTGGCAGTGGTGGCCTCAGGCCTATAATTATATTGGTGTTCGGTTGAGTAGCTACAGAATCCCAGTACTGTGTGTCTCTCTGGACAGATGCAGGTTGCCTCTCCAATTTGTAGGTATAGAGCAGGCCTCTTTCTCCAGATCTCCTCCTGGCCGCAGTGTGGTGGAGCAGGCAGTCTGGCTTTCTTCTCCCCACTCTCCTCCTGGGTCACCTCCCATTCTAGTTGTTTTGGTGGGGGTTGGGCAGGTGGGCAGCAGGGCCCTTTCACAGGGTGGAGCCTGAAGTTTCTGGTCCTGGGATGGCTTGGGCTGGTGGTCAGATGGGCTGGTGGCTGGGCTGCTCCTTCTGGTGGGTGTATACCACTTGTTCTGGTAGCATCTGGGCAGGTCGCAGTTCCCCAGGGAATGGACAGGCCCTTCCTCTGATAGGGCTCTCTCTGCAGTGGGGACCTATATCTGGCCTGGTGGTGGTGTCAGTGTGATCTGGCGTGAGCCTTGGGCCAGGCGGGCTGCTATCAGAAGCAATCTTAAATTTGTCTTTCATTCATACACACTTGTATGTACCCAGAAGAAACCATCACTAGAATTTTATAAATAAAAATAGTTTATATTTACTCTTATTTCCTCTGCAGTATGTGCTACCCATTCCTGCAGGCATTCCTGTGCTATACTGAGATCATATTCCTTGTGTCTGAGGAAGACTTCTTATTTATTTAAGTGTTCCTTTGATGGTGACACATTTCCATAGCCTCATAGCCTTTTGATATCTGGAAATGCCTTAGTTTGTATTCACTTTTGTGGCACCTTTTTACATGTTAAAGCATTCTAAGTTGTCTGTTATTTTCTTTCAACCCTTCAACATTTTAGATGTTCCATTGTTTTCTTGGTGACCATGCCTTGGTGGTTAGATTTCATCTGTCATTCACATTGTTGCTGAGTTTTAAAAGATTTTCTTTTTATTTGGATATTTCAGATTTCTCTTTGATTTTGATTGTCTACAGTTTTACCACAATATATCCAGTTGTGTTTTTTTTTTAATATTGATCCTGCTTAGGGTTTATATTCCTTCTTGAATATAATCCTGGCTTAAAGTCAGGTAATAAAAATATTTAGTTATTATATTTTCAAATATTGCTCTTCCCCTTCTTGTTTGCCTTTTCTTTGGTGATTCCTACTATATTCAGATCACTAAGTCATCTTATGTTTCTCTCAAGTTGTTATTCTCTAATTTTTGTCCTTTTGTTCTTCCAAACATTAGAAAGCATATGTTTCTCATATTATCAGCATATTTTTTTTAAGTTTGGACTTATTTGCTCTTAATATTCTCCTGTTTCTTCCTGTTTGAGTTGTTACATTTTTTAAATGACAATTTATGTTCATTGATTGATTGATTGATCAATTAATACTGGGTAACCACTAAGTCACCAGTCCTTTTCATTGTTTATTTTGAGAAAGGGTCTCACTAAGTTGCTAGGGCCTTTCTAAGTTAGTGAGGCTGGACCCAAACCTGCAATCCTCTTGCCTCAGCTTCCCAAGTCTCTGGTATTACAGGTGTCCACCACCATGCCTGGCTAGCTTTATTTTTTTACACATTCTGAATTCTGATGAACTGTTACTTCCTGGTTTCTTGAACAGATTAATTGAATTATTCTAAATGCAAAATAGGATAAATGCAAAATCTGCATTGTCTATGTGTTTCTTTTTAAAAATTATTGTTTCTCTTGGAACTGTCTTCTCTGTAATTTTTGATTGAAAGCCTGATATGGGGAATAAAAAGTTGTAGAAGTTCTCAAAAATATCTTATTTTAGAGAATAATTTGTCTTTGAACAGGATGACAGAATAAGGCCAAATCACCTTTTCTAAAAATGCTTGAGTTGATTCCATAATATGTGTTATTTGCTAGAGCTGCCATAACAAAGTCCCACAAATTGAGTATTGTAAACAACAATAACAAAAAGTGCTACCTCACATTTCTGGAGTTTAGAAGTCTGAAATCCAAATATTGATGCTGTTGATTCATCCTGAGAGCTATTAGGGAAGGATCTGTCAATCATTTGTTTTCATGTTCTCATAGTATGCCCTTTATATATGATTCCATTTCTAAACTTCCTCTTTTTATAGGGATACCCACTGTATTGGGTTATAGCCCTCTTTAATGACTTCATTTTAACTTAAATATCTCTGTGAAGAATTTATTTCCAAATAAGATTACATTTGGATATATTTACTGGGAATTAGTACTTTGACAACTATGATATATTTGATTTATTAATTCCCCTCAATGTTGTTGGAGTACTTTTCATATTCTATCACTTGTAGCAAACAGTTTCATCAATTACTCTGAATCATGCTGCTTATAAGCTGGCAAATGTTAGAATAATGAAAGTGGCTTGATCTATTGGGCTCATCACAATGATTTTTACTTTTCTTCCAAGTTTGGTTTCTTATACTAAGTTTGCCTTGTTAGGTCTACTATATCTTAAACTGATTATTATTTTCATTTTATCTAATCTTTCTCATTGTCAGAGAGAGGAGTATTTTGAAACAAGCTTGTGTATCATCTTCACAAGTAGAAATAAACCTTTCATTTTAGTTTTACTCCCTGCATAAAATAACTTTCATTCCCCCACTCAATTTTCTTAATGTGTTTTATTAAGTGATGCTTACTCTTTGAATATGAATTTTATATTTCAACCATAAATTAGCTTTGCTAGTAGTATCTTGCTAAGACCAGCGGAGGTAATAACTGCTTTAACTACTTGAATTGCTGTGAATATTGAAACAATTGGATGCATGCAAAATTTTATAGCACTTAGTAAATATTAAATGTATTTTAAAAGGCTTCATGGTTCTTTTGATGACCAATAAATTTAACTTTAATATGTGATTTTATACATGCTAATACATAATATAGATGAATATATCTATCTTTGTTTATTCTGATTTTATTTATTCTTGTCATTGTGGGTTGTTTTTTTTTTTTTTTTTTTTTTTTTTTTTTTTTGTGTGTGTGTGTGTACTTGGGATTGTACTCCAGCATTTGACCATTGGGCCACATCCCCACCCTATTTTGTATTTTGTTTAGAGGTAGGGTGTCACTGAGTTGCTCAGTGCCTCACTGTTACTGAGGCTGGCTTTGAGAGATCTTCCTGCCTCAGCCTTCCAAGCCATGGGAATAACAAACTCAGTGGTCGAATGCCTCTGAGGTCAATCCCTGGTACCCCCCCACCAAACAAAAAAAATTGCAATTTAAATATTTAATATTGAAAGCCAAATAACTTTACATTCTTACTACAAATAAAACATAAATTGCATTATATATAAAATAACCTTCTATTTGCAATTGTTAAAATTATTACTTGTAAATTGCATATTACAAGGAATTAACACCTATAATTTTTGGAAAACACCTTATTTCTACCTCTTAAAGTATGACATGTAGACACTAATAAAGGACATATTAAAACAAAAATCACAAGCATAATGCGAATAAATAAAGATATGTTATTTTTGAGAGGTACTTGTTAAAAGATGGAGGTTGTAAAAGACATTTCTCTTGGCTTAAAATACTTCACCATTGACCCACTGAATTTATGCTGTGAAATTACGTGAGTAGCCTTAAGCCATTATAAAATTCCTCTATCATAACTCACCATATTTTATGTATGTGTTTAACTAGCATCTTATTTCAGTTTATATTCTGTTTTGATGTGAAATAAATAAATAAAAACTAAAACTCTTAAACTACAAAGTGTTACAGCTTAATTTCTTTCATGTAGTGATTATAATAACACATTCAGGTAAAGAGACACAAAACATTTCTTACACATTAGAAACACATCCAGATACTTTTCAAACTAATACTTTTTTTCTTTTAAATGACCATTACTATTCTTATTTCATGATCATCACTTTCTTGTTTCTACTTTACTTACCTTTGCATATCTGGTTGCAAAGATGTGGAATAGAATCCTTTACGTTCGTTCTTCAATTGGTGGGGGAGAAAAAAAGCCCTTATATCAAGAAAAACAGGATGATTCACAGAAAGGATCTAATGAAATGATGATGATACCTGAGCTTCTCATTAGTTAAATTCACACAAAAATTACTAGTTGCTTTAATTCATATAGGCCATAGAACAAGCTGATGATGATGGGGTGTATATCCATAAAGAAAAATAAATTACTCATGCTTTTATTTTTACTTAACAATGGATGAACTTTTGGGATATTTCCAATTTAGAAAAATTTTGAGTCATGTTAATGTACACAGTGAATTTATGATTTTGGTTGCCTGAATCTTAATATATATGCCAATCATATGTATATATGATAATGTATATATATATATATATATATATATTACATAACTCACTAAATGTGTGTAATTTCCTTTTCCCTGGTGACTAAACATTTTGAACATTTTTTTTCATATGTGTGTTAGTTATCTATTCTTGAGAAGATTGTGTTTCATTCCTTTGCCCATTTATTGAACAAACTGTTTGTTTTTGTAGTATTGAGTTTTTTTTGTGTTCCTTGTGTATTCCAGACATTAATCCTCTGTGAAGAGTTAAATGGCAAAAAAAATTTTCTCATTATATAATTTCTTTATACCCTCTTAATTGTTTCCTTTGCTGTGCATAAGCTTTTGAATGTGATGTCACCCCATTTATGATCCTTTTTCTTATTTTCTAACTATGAGGTCCATTCTAGAGGTCTTTGACTATACCTATATGTTGAAATGTTTCCCCTACTTTTTATTTCTTATGGTAGTAAAATTTATGGTCTTTGGTATATATAGGTCTTTGATCCATTTAGAGTTAACTTTTGTACAAGGTGAGAGGTAGGGAGCTAGTTTTATTTTTCTAAACATGAATATTAAATTTTCTTAGCACTGTGTTTTTTTGTTGTTTGTTTGTTTGTTTGTTTGTTTTTAAGAGGCTGTCTTCTCTCCAATGTACATTTGGGGGCACCTTTGTAAAGATCCCCAATTGTGGCTCTATGGGCTAGTCTCAGTCTTTTATTCTGTTCCATTATTTTACATGCCTGTTCTTATGCCAGTAATATGCATTTTTTTGTTATAGTGGTTTTGTAATATAATTAGAAATCAGCTATGGTGATGCCTCCAGCATTGACTGTACTAAAATTCTGTTTCAATCCTGTGAGAATCACAGTCATCAAGAATACAATTAACAATAAATACTGGAAAAGTACATGGGAAATGGAACTCTATATAAACACTGTTGGGAATGTAAATGGATGTTCCACAAAATGCTAAAAATAGATTACTCTATGATCCAACTATACAATTTCTTTGTATTTATTCAAAAGAATTGACATCAATATGCTTTTAAATATACACGAATGCCCATGTTTATTGAATCACATAATAACTAAGTATGGAATTAACCTAGGTGCCCATCAACAGATGAATAGGTAAAGAAAATGTGGTATATGTACACAGTGGAGCTTTATTCAGCCATAGAGAACAAAATTATGTTATCTGAAGAAAAATGGATGCAATTGGAGACCATGATTTTGAGTGAAATAAGTCACACTCAAAGAGAAAAATACCATGACTTTTTTCTCATATGTGGAAGCTGAAAGGAAAACAAAATATGACATGAAAGCAGAAGGGAGACCATTAGGATAGAAGAAAGGAATCAAGTGGTGGAAAGAGGAAAGAGGGAAGGAGGCATTGAGAAGTGAAATTAATCAAATTATGTTTTTATGTATATGCAAATATGCCACAATGAAACCCACCATTCTGTATAAATAATATGTGCCAATAAAAATTAAACATAAGCAATTATAAATATAAAATTAAATATGTAAATAAATATTTATTTATAAATAAAAAATAGGATAAAACCTTTGGAAATGTCACAAGATCCCAGGGAAAGAGAACATTTATTATATTATTATATTTCTGGAATACAACCATATACTTTCCCACATGTCTTGACAAAGTAATAACTGCCTCTTCTTTTGATATCTATTTTACATAACCAATTTTTATAAATAGAAACAAAACAAGTCAGTTATACCTCTAGCATGATAGTTCAGTGTTTAAAAATTATTGAAAAATTCAAAAATTACTTTTTAAATTTTTTTATTTTTGTGAATACTGGGGACTAAACTCAGGGGCACTTAACAACTGAGCCACATTCCCAGCCCTATTTTGTATTTTATTTAGAGACAGAGTCTACTGAGTTGCTGAGCATTGCTAAGGCAGACTTTGAACTTTCCATCCTTTTGCCTCAGCCTCCCAAGCTACTGGGATTACAGGCATGCACCACCATGCCAAGAAAAAGTGGTTTTAATATTTATAACTCGTTCTGTCTTAAGATAGTTAAATTTTGAAAAACTCATTTTAATTTATATTTATTTTAAATTATCTGTATGGTAGGAAAATTTTTCCACAGTTTAGCTTCATTTTGCATGTATTTCAAATTGTTTCTCCTCTTCCAACCAAACATAAGTGCTTCTAAAACATGTTCTTATTATTCTATGTTGTGGTTTAGATATAAGGTGTCCCCCAAAAGCTCATATGTGAGACAACAGGAGAATGTTCATATGTGAAATAATCAGGTTGTGAGAGTTTTAATGTAATCACTGCAGTAGCAGTAACCCACTGATATGGATAAACTGGGTGGTAAATGTAGGCAGATAGGGTATCACTGGAAGAATTACATCACTAAGAGTGTGCATTTGGGATTTATATTTTGTCCCTGATGAGCAAATTTCTCTCTCTCTCTGCTTTCTGGTTGCCATGTTCTAGCTGCTTTCCTTTGCCCCACCCTTCTGCCATGATGTTCTGCTTAGTGTTGGACCCAGAGCTATAGAGTGAGCCCATCGTGGACTGAACCTCTGAAATTAGCAGCCAATATAAATGTTTCCTCCTTTTCCAGTTGTTCTTGTCATGGACTTTGGTCAGTAACAATGTTGACTGAAACATCCTATGATGTCTAGGTCTGTTCATTTTTGTTCTACACAATAATTTGTCACAGTGATTGATAGAAATAGAAATAATAAGACAATAGTGTTCCCATATGTGAAATAGTCTTTGAATCATATAAATATATTCCCAAATTTAAAATAATGTAAACATAACTCACATTTCTTCTAATTAATCCCCAAATATCCCATGTTATTTCAAAGCAACCTAACAAATGGAAAAACATAGTACAAAAGAGTCAAGGAAAAAGCTTCAGTGATTTTAAACAACGCGTTTCTATTTTGACAAAAATTTGAAAATTGAACACATTTATGAAGACTACCCCAGGACTTTTGATGGAACTTGTGCAAAGAATGAGTGACGAAACAAATAATTTCAATGTCAAAGAGAATTCAAGTCCTTGACCAAATCTCCTGGGATATCCTTGCCCAAATCTGGTCCACATGTGATAGAATTTCCAGAGAGCAGTGGCTCTAAACTATCAGCTTGCATAATTTCAAAGTTGCATCATCTTAGCTTGCATGACCTGATAAAATGTGAAGTTTAGGGCCTTATTCCCAGAACTCAAATTTGCATTTCTAATAAATTTAGATGCTAGTGTTGCTGGTTCAGAAAACACGCCTTAGGAAATAATGTCATAAGCCAAAAAGGTAACAGTTGAAGTGTAGATTATAGGATATAAGCATGTTCAATTTTACTTAACAATATGAAACTTTTCCAAAGTTCAAATTTGTACTTCCAAAAATTGTATGCATGTTCATATTGTATAAAATCCTCCTAATACCTGGTATATGTTTAATATAATTTTTGTCGAAGTACATGAAATATATGATGGCCATGAATATATACCATTCAGATCTCCTACAGAGGGTGAGGCAATTGATGGAAAGCCCAAACCTTCTGAATCTACCACTAGGTTGGCACCATGGTGTGCTTCCACAAGCTTCTCTAAACCAAGTATCAGCACAAGAAAACACCATTGTTGATCTTTCCTGGAAGACCTGAGAGTCCTGTGATGCTAATTTTGCCTTAAAGAGTCCCATGAACCTTCTAAAACCCACTTATCATTTATTAGAAAATGAGCTTCTAACTAAAATTGCTTGACTCCTCATCTCCTTCACAAAGTCAGACATAAATTGTTGTTCAATGGTTCCCCGCGTTTTCTCTTTGCTCATCTTTTTTTTCCTCTCAAGGCATTCTCCACAATAATTATCTCAGTGTGCCAAGAAACCTTAATTAATGCAGCATGTATGCAAAATTACTATTTAAATGGTCATGCTTTACTCAGAAATCTACCCCTTTATACACATTCCAAGGTACCTTGTGTTCTTCAAAGTATGTTGCTATATCGATAAACTCATACTGCTTATTATTAATTAGGGTATACTATTAGTTAATCTGGTAGGCTTTTCCACAGCATTTTACATTCAATTAAGTACACAATTCATAAGTGAATTATATGATTAGTTTCAGCAACTGCTTAGATCTGTACAATCTAAGTCTTATCAGAACAATCAATATTAACACTATTCCTGTAAGTTCAGTCATGTTCTTGTTTTGTAAATATCTAACTTTATCCACAGAGGTAAGGCAAATTTGCATTTCTTTTTATAATTTCTGTTGCTATTGTTTATTGTAGACCTGTGAATAAATGTGAATAAATGGAATCATAAAGTATTTTTACTTAGCATTATTCATTAAAGATTCATTCATAGATCAGTATTTTATTCCTTTATATTATTAAAGAATATATATACAAACATATTATTAAAGAATATAAATACTATTAAAGGATATATATACATATATATATAATATATAAATATATACATATATAAATATATACATATTTAAAAATATACATATATAAAAATATAAAATATTCACACACACACACACACACACACACACACACACACATATATATATATATATATATATATATATATATATATATATATATAAAATTTATTTTTGGTGCAAGAGAATTAACCCAGGGGCACTTAACCACTGAGCCACATCTCCAGCCATTTTTATATTTTTACTTTATTGGTCTTGCTAAGTTGTTTAGGGTGTTAATAAGTTGGTGAGGTTTGACCTTAAATCCTCCTGTCTTGGAGTCCCTCGGATTACAGGCATCACCCCCATGCCCAGTAAGAACATGTTTATGTAAATAAATTGTGACTTATCTTTTCTCAAACAGGGGAAAACTTGGTTTGATTATGATCACTACCTATTAAAAAATAATTCACCATACACATTTTATATCAAACTTTATTTGAATATAAGTTATAAGTAACTAGAAATGAAACTATTGCTTCATGGTATAGGTGGACACTCAGTTTATAAGAAACTACTGCTACTTTTTCCAGGCTATGTAATTATGATATCTCACCAAAATACACAAGAGTTTCATGTGTTCTCTCACTTTGCCACTGTTTGACATTTGTAGTCAGTCTACTATGACTGTAGCCTTTAAAAATTTTTTAATGTTGAAATTAATTTTTTTGCTTTCCATTTTTTTATTCAAAGATGTTGTATTTATAATAGTAGTATGCATTATAATTCATAATAAACATAAGAATCATCTTTTTACAAAACACTGTTTGTATATAATGTATATTCATACCATTCAAACTTCAATCATGCATTTAGGATAAAGACATCCATCTTATTCAACCACCTATTTTTTCCCCTCCCATCCCCCCTTGATCCCTCCCTTCCCCTCCCTCACCTTTGACCTTTCTAGCATTCCTCTAATCCTCCTATGTACCCCGACCTGACACCACTGTGAGTCAGCCTCCTTATATCAGAGAAAACTTTCAGTATTTAGATATTTTAGATTGACTAACTTCACTTAGCATTATATTCTCCAACTTCATCCATTTACCTGTGAATGCCATTATTTTATTTTCTTTTATTGCTGAGTAAATTTCCATTGTGTATATGTACCACATTTTCTTTATCCATTCATCTACTGAGGGACATCTAGGTTGGTTCCACAATCTAGCTATTGTGAATTATGCTGCTATAAACATTGAAATGGCTGTGTCACTGTAATATGCTGTTTTTTTTTTTTTAAGTACTTTGGGAATAGACCCAGGAGTGGGATGGCTGGGTCATAGGGTCGTTCCATTCCCAGTTTTCCAAGAAATCTCCATACTGCCTTCCATAATGGTTGCACCATTTTGCAGTCCCACCAGCAATGTATGAGTGTGCCTTTTCCCCCACATCCTCTTCAACATTTATTGTTGTTTGTGTTCTTAATAGCTGCCATTCTGACTGGAGTGAAATGAAATCTTAGAGTTGTTTTGATTGCATTTCTCTAATTGCCAGTGATGTTGAGTATTTTTTCATGTATTTGTTAATTAATTGTGTATCTGCTTCTGAGAAGTGTCTTTTCAATTCCTTAGCCCATTTATTCATTGGGTTATTTGCTTTTTTGGAGTTAAGTTGTTTGAGTTCTTTATATATTCTAGAAATGAGTGCTCTATCTGATGTGCATGTATTAAATGTTTGTTCCCAAATAGTTAGCTCTCTAATCACCTCACTGATTATTTCTTTTGCTGAGAAGAAGCTTTTTAGTTTGAATCTATCCCATTCATTGATTCTTTTTATTCTTTCTTTTTTTTATTTATAATAGTAGCATGTATTACAATTCATAATGCACATATATAGCATATTTTTACATACAACTGTTTGTATACAAAGTATAAAAGTACCATTCAGATCTTCAATCATGCATTTAAGATAATGATATCCATCTCATTCAACCACCAATTTTTTTTCCTTCCCCTCCCTTCCTCCCCCTTGCTTCATCCCTTCCCCTCCCTTTCCTTTGACCATTCTAGTGTTCTTCTAATCCTCCTATGTACCCCCATCCAACAACACTGTGAACTAGCCTCCTTATATCAGAGAAAACATTCAGTATTTGGATTTTTGGGATTGGCTAACTTCACTTAGCATTATATTCTCCAACTTCATCCATTTACCTGCAAATGTTATTATTTGACTTTCTTTTATTGCTGAGTAAAATTTCATTTTGTATATATACCACATTTTCTTATTTTAACATCATATTTTACTTAACCAAATGTATCTGAAATATTGTAAGTTTAACATATAAAATACTGCAACAATTGAGATATTTTACAGTCTTTATGTTTCTTCTCTCTCTGTTCTCTGTAGCTCTCTCTTTTTTTTCATCATCTTCAAAATCTGGTGTGCATTTTATACTTATAACATGTTTTAATTCAAACAAGCTCAGTATGCTCATATGGACAGCGCTGTTCTCTATAAATAATAGCTAAACAAAAATATAATTGGAGAAAAAGCCTCATTTACAATAACAAGAATAAAATTAACAATACACATGTAAACCTACATTTACTTTAAAAATAACAAAATATGTAAGATAATTTTTCAGTTGAATCTATACAAAGTATAAAATAATACCCAATATGAAAATGTAAATCGCAACAAATGGTATAGCTGAAGAAATCAAGACTCAAAGAGCAGTCAGATTGACACAGACTTTTCCAGATCCGTTTCCACAGTCTGTCATTAGTACTTCCACTCTTGACTTCACACTTATCATGTTGGGGTCTTTCGCCTGCGGTGTGAAGAGCAGATTTTTCATTCCTGGAAAAGAAGCTGGACATATCCTGGTCCAGGGCCACCTCCTCATTTCCTAGGAGTGGCTCAGTCTGGGCCTAGAGAGCCAGCCGGAGAATGGCAGCAAGAAAAGCAAGAGTCCTCACACCTGGGCATCACCTGGAGGTTGGGAGAGCAGTTTCCTGCACATATGGGCACTGAGGAATCAGCCTGTATTTACAGGTCTGTTAGGACTAGTAAGTAGTGATTTCATTAACCAAATTTTTCATGGTTTGACTAAGAACTTCAGAGAGTTAATTGCCTTACAGAAAGTCAGTAAAGATTAAGCAATAAAGCTATTGCCAAATTCCATATACTTAGCCAACCCCTGTATCCTCCCTTAATTGCTGTGCATTCTAGAATGATCAATACCACCAATTCTTGGGATTATTTGTGTTTTGATGCCAGAAACATAAAAGCTTCTGATGGTGAACAGACATTTTCTGACTGATGATTTTAGGTTTCACAGCTTCCCCTAAATATATGCCTTTGCTAATTCCTTCTTTTGAGACTTGATATGAAGCCACTGTAACCTATGTTCTACACTCCAAGAATAGTTGAAATGAAGCTTATTACCAAATGTCACCAATCACAAGTCATGTGCATAATATTTTTTTTAGGTAAGATACTTCATTGTTGCAGGAAATTGTAGCAGGGAGTACTGTTGATCTATCCAAAGATTGGCCCACTGTACAATACAGTGTCAGGAAGAATGGGCCCATCAAGGGTTCCAGGGTGCAGAAGACTGTTGGAAAAACAAGTGTTCAAGGCTGTGATCTGTCTGGGGGTTCAGTATCTACAACAAGATCTGAATGTCTGGGAGAAGAAAAGAGAAATAGGCCTCATGTATGTGCAGGTAGGTCAGATGCTAGATCATAATAATAGGAAATTGAAGATTGACATTCATGCTTTCCTTACAGTATTTGTGTATCTGCTGATGCTTTCAGGAAGATTGCAACACAAAGGGACAGAAGAGAAGGAGAAATAAAGAACAAAAAGCTCCTTCTTTACTCAAAGTCACTCTAATTTAACCCAGTAGCTACATCGTGAGCCCCATTTGCCATCAGCTTACTGGATGTCAGCACATACCATTCATATGTCAGAGAGACAAGGATCCTGACAACCACCCCTGAAAAAGTGTAGTCTCCTCTGGGTGAGTGGCAGTGGGCAAGAAAGATAGTTCTGGCTCAAGCACAGGACATGGATAGGAGTTATGTTGCCACCATAAAAGTGTAAAACTGAGTTTTACAAATTTAAAGATAACACAAAAATTGTGAAAGAAATTTTAAAACTACATAAATATTTCTGCACAGCAAAGAAAAGACCATAGAGAAATGACAAACTTTAAAGTTTACCTTATAGAGTTAGATAGCATCATAAATATGTCAAATCTAAAGTTAATATATATTTTTTTGTAGACATCAATAAAAATACCAAGTTTTTTTTGAAAATAGATTAAACTTAATTTAAATGTTATGTGGAAAAATGAAGAATTTAAGAGTACTCAGTGGAAGTCTGGAAAGGAGGCTAATAGAGAACACTGTCTATCAGACTATAAAATGTATGGAAAAGCTTTGAAAATATTGACATTGTGTTTAGTCAACTTATAATCACTCTTGCCCATGAATTCTAAGAACAAGTTAATTTCACTTAGAATTTAGTTAACTCTAACAGTTTCTCCACAAAAATTAAATAGCATAATTTTGCTAGCAGAAAAATTGACTTGCCTACAGGTGATTCAAAAGAAAAATGTTTTTAGTAGCATAGGCTTCACTGAAAAAAAAAAAAAATATATATATATATATACACACACACACATAAGGATTATTATTTCTAAGAAACTAATAAGAATATGGGTTTGAACATGAATATATGGGGTGATATCATGGGTAAATGAGAGTAGGGAGCTTAGATGTTGGTTCATCCACTGAAGCAACAATAACCCCACCAAAAAATGGCATAGCCGGGCGCAGTGGCGCACGCCTGTAATCCCAGCACTTTGGGAGGCTGAGGCAGGAGGATCGTGAGTTCAAAGCCAGCCTCAGCAATGGCAAGGCACTTAGCAACTCAGTGAGACCCTGTCTCTAAATAAAAATAGAAAAAAAAAAAAAAAAAAAAAAAAAAAAGGCTGGGGATGTGATGTGGCCCAGTGGTCCAGTGCCCCTGAGTCCAATACCCGGTACCCAAAAAAAAAAAAAAAAAAAAAAAAAAAAAAATGGCATAAACAAAACTCTAATCAAGGAATTCCAGCAAGCAGGGGAATGGTTAGTGAAGAAAAGTACATCTGCTTTTTTGTGAAAGCATGTAGTGTTTTTGTTTGCATGTCTATTATCAACCATTCTTCAGCACAGCAACTTGGTTGTGCATATGGCAGCCCACTATTTTGGTGCAAGGTATTTGTTCCACAGACCTTATACAAACCTTATTCTTAAAATATTTTGATTGCATGTTCTCACCCATATGGTGGTTCCCTTAGGAACTGGTACAGAGATGAGCATTTTTATTTGCATCCCCCTCACCCTCTGCTGGGTTACAGTGGCTTTATTTTTTTTCTTTTAATTTTTATTTTTTAGTGATGGCATCTGTTAAGGGATTAAAATACATACTACTTGTACCCATCAGCGACAATAGATGATGTGTGAGTCAAACATCAAATAAGCTCAAAAGCCCAGAAAGTGCTATCCCATATATTAATGAAATATAGTACAACACACGTAATGGCTAATTTGAACTCTGAACTTTGATTGGATTAAGAGATTCTTAAGAGTCTTCTGGGTATGTCAATGAAGGTGTTTCTAGGAATAACTGACTTGTAGGGTTGAAAACAGAGAAGATGACCCACCCTAAATGTAGGCTAGATAATCAACAGTTGGGGACCTGGATGGAACAAAAAGTGGAAGAAGGAGAAAGCAGCATCAGACACAAGCTCAATTCTTTTTAAGAAGGTACTTCCACTGCTGCTATAATTAACTGCAGAAATCAGACTCCTGCTTCTTCACTTTCCAAAGGGGATTCTGACCATAGCTCTCCAGTGAGTTTCCAGGCCTTTAGCCCCAGACTGGGGATGCATCATTGATTCCTCCTTTTCTGAGGTCCCAGCATCTTGGACTGGTTCTTCCAGCTCTCCAAACTAGAAACTGACTTTGTGGGACTATCTAGCTTCTGCTCATGTAAGTCAACCTAATTAATCCCTTTTTAATAACACACACACACACACACACACACACACACACACACACACACACACACACACTTTCTCTTTCTCTAAACACATACACACACACAAGATATATAGATAGAGATAGAGATAGAGATAGAGATAGAGATAGAGATATATCAGTATATCTCTTGTTGATTCTGTTCCTGTAAAGAATCTCCTGACTAATACAACATATGTGCCCAGGATGAGATGCATGCTCAGAAAAGATTGACAAGGACTCTAGACTTTCACCTCTGGCAGATCTGTTGGCTCTGAACCATCAGAAGGTAAAGATCAAGCAGTTATTTTGGTTCACTGGATTAGTATTGAGTTAGTAAACCATATCAGAGTCTCAAAAGGCAAAATTTTGGGAGTAAAACTTAGTTTTATTTTTGACTCCATGGGTTGAAGGGAATCTGTCAAGTCATGACCAACCTCTGAGTTAATGGATCAGAGACTATATGTAGTGACTATGTATGAAAAATACCATATAGTTTTTGCAGACATAGTTTGGAAAATCAGTGAAGAAACAAATGATTAATCCCTCAATACTAAACAAAAACAAACACTGGAGAAGGAGTAAAACCTGATTCTCAAAGTCACATATTATAATATCTACAATGTTTAGTTTTTAACAAAAACAAAATTACAAGGCATAAAAATTAAAAAAAAAAGTATGGTCAATTTACAGTAAAATAAAAATAATTTAACAGACCATTCCTAAGGAATTCTAGAATCTGGACATAACTGAAAAAATATTTCAATTAACTAACATAAATATGTTCAAAAACCAAAATAAATAGTGGATCAAAAAATTAAAAAAAACATACTGGAAAATATTACATAAAAATAAAAGACAGCAATAAAGAGATAAATATTATAAAAGTGAAACAATAGGCATTTAGGAGTAAAAAATGTGAATATAATAACTTAAATAGAAATTGCATTCATTCAGTTGAACATAATATTTTATGGCAGGGATAAGAAAGAATCACAGAATCTTAATATAGGGAATTTAAAATTAGGCAGTCTAAGAAAGAGTAAATCTGAAGTACCCGGAATCTAATGGACCTGGAACAAAGTATCAAGTGGACTGAAAATCACATTATAAAAATCTCAAAAAAAAAAAAAAGAATATTTGAATAAGTTATGGCCAAACATTTCCAAAATGATGAAATATATAAATATTCAAATACAAGTAGGCTTAACTCAAAAAAAAAAAAAAAAAAAACCTACACTGACATAGATTTTAATCAAACTGTCAATAGCAAAAGACAAAGAATTTAAAAAAAATAAGAAAGACAAAACTCATTGCATACAATCCATCATCTGGAAGATTGGCAACCAGTTTCTTATCAGATACCATAATAGCCAGAAGGTAATTGAATAATATATTTAAAGTACCAAGAAAACTAATAAAATTGTCAACGAAGACCTCTATATTCAGGACAGCTACCCTTCAAAATTCAGAGAGTAAGAAATTCACAGATAAATAAAAGTTAAGACACAGTTTATAACCTAAACCCTAACCTTATGGGAAGTTCTAAAGTGTGTCCTTCAATTTTAAATGAAAGGACAATATAGTGTAACTCAAAAACATCCGAACAAATAAAGAAACCCAGTTAAACTGGGGCACATTTAAAAGCCACACTGTTTTTTTTGATTCCTCTGAGATCTTAAATAACAAATGTGTAAAATAATTATAAATCTATATTAATGGACATGTGATGTAAAAATATGTGTTCTATTACATAAATGAGAGGAGAAGGCAAGGGGATAGGAATAATGGCAGATTGAGTCATCCATAAATACATGTATGAAGAAACAATTGTTGTAAAAATACTTTATATAAAACCAGCAACTTGAAAAATTCTGCTCTTTATATGTAATATGAAATGAAATGTACTCTGCAAACATGTATAACAAATTAGAATAATAAAAAAATTAAAAAAAAAAAAAAAGATAAAAAGATCTTTTGTACAAATAGTGAAAAACAAGTGCCAGGGTGGAAAAAAATTTGCAAAGGTAAAACTGAGTTTAAATTAAAATTTTTCTCAAAATATAAAAGTCCTTATAAATTCATAAAGGGATAAATAAATCAAGAAAATATATACATATGCACATATGATAACAGAGGCCTGAATTGTATGACACAAAAATAAACAAAGTTCTATATTAATAAAGACATCAATTAACTCCTTCAATAAATATATAACCAAATGATCAACCAGTAAATAGAGGCCTTATACAACACTGTCATCCAACTAGCTAAAGGTAAATATCTCACAGATATACTCCAAATAACATCATCATGAGTAGACATTAAAAGTATACACAAATTGCCAAGAAACACAAGAATTGATGCTCAACATTAGCATTCATTAGGAAATATAAATCAAGCACACATTAAGACACCATTTTACACCCACTATATTGGCTATGGATAAAAAAAAAAGAAACAGAACACCAAATTTCAGACAGACTTTGAAGAAATAAAAAAAAAAAAAAAGAACTGTCACACATGGGTGATGGAAATGTAAAATTGTTTCAGCTCCTGTAGAAAACAGATTTGTGGTTCCTCACAAAGTTAAATGTACAAATACCTTTCAAATTAGCATGACCTAAATCTAGCAATTCCATTCATACAGGTACCCACAAACACTTGTCTATGAATGCTCATCACAACAATATTTACAAAAGCCGAAACGTGGAAATAATCTCAGTGTCAGTGAATAAAGAATGGATGAACAAAATATAGTATATGAATGCATACATGTATGGAATATTATTTAGTTATAAAGAGAGGAACACACTAGGCACATTTTCCTATTTCACATAATACTTGTCTTATTTTTAATGAAATTTATGAACAATTATATTGGATATAAGGTCAGGGCTTATGAGAATCATAGGCCCTCAAATCTCTTCTTGTTTCCATATCCTTCCATTGTGCCTCTTATTTATCCTGCAGTATCTAGTTTTCACTCCCTTCCATCTTCACTTCTATGTATACTAGGATATATTCCCCTCAGACTCTGCACCTCTAACTCCATATAGCATATCCCCACTAGAGTGTTCCCTTGTCACTTTCCCCTCAGAACATCTGTACAAATTTTATGACCATCTTCACTCCCATTAGTGAAAGAGGCACTCAGACCACTGATATATCATGATTCTCCTCATCTTACCCAATCAGAAAAATGATCCCCTTTTCTGTGACAATAAAACAGGATAAAGAAAAATTGTAAATTTCACAGACATGTTCAAAACTACTATGGAAAGTTCATTCAATGCACACTGTTATATCGCTATAGACTACACAGAATAACTAATGTGTTGTTTCAGTATATATGTAAATTAGGCAAAGTAATCTTTTGGCAAAACTAATCACTCAGCAAAATCGTGTTCATCCAAGCTCTCTTTAGCCTGCTGTTCAAAAATGTCAAATTTCCTGAAAGTGTGCTGTACATAGATGTATAGAGAAGAAGCCATGGTTGGCAGGCAGCACCCAGGCATGTATTGTGGCCATGGAAGAGTAAGGTCTACATCACCTACATCACAGATACTAACACAAATACACAAGCATTCATGAAAAGTTGAATTCATACGTGATCAAAGAGATTATTGAAGTGAAAGTGGTATTGAAAAATACATATCCCAGAGATGATTCATTTAAAAAACAGTAATAAAAAATCATAAAATGAATGTAGACCTACTAAAAAATGATTACAAAAATCAAAACGACACAAAAGTATATGTGAAAATCAGGATACAATCATAACCACAGGGAAAATAAAATAATTGTATGCAACCGATCCTCACAATTTTATGGAAATTAATTTGCAATCTTTGATGAGAACATTTCAAGAAATGTGCAAATGAATACCAGGAGGAAAAATAGTTTGATAGGTAAATTACAGAAAAAAAGTTTTGATGTACTTGTTCATATTAAAGCAGCAGGCAAAACTATATTCACAGATGTATGTGATGATATATTTGAGGAAGTAGTAATTTCAGTGGTACTTAAGTTTTCCAGAGGATATAAAAGTGAGAAAGACTACAGATAGTGTTGGCATAATAAGAATAACAATGATTACAAAAAGGCAAAAAGGAAGCTATAGATGAATTTTGAATTGATGCAAAATGTCTTAAATAAAATTTAATTGAATTATGGAGTCATAAAATTATGCATGATTAGGATATATTGATTATAATTCATGAAACTTATAATCAAGGGTTTAATGTGGTTTTCTACATTGATCTAAAAATTTATGAAATACAAGAACTATTTCTTATTTAAAAAAACATTATAAAATTAAAGCAGAAACTGAAAGATATTTCATTTACATATTTAATAAAGAAGGGGAGGGAGTCATTACATATGTATCCCCTAAAGAAACTAAACTGATTTTTGTTTCTTCTATTTTCTTACTTCTCAGTCTCAAGAATTATAAGAATCAATGTAGTTTTACTGACATATGAAAATGCACACTCTATAATTAGTAAGTATACCATATCCATATTTGTTTTTCTAACAGTATTTTCCTGCTGACATTAACCGAAAACGTTTATCTTCATACATGATTCTAGAAAGTTGAGAGACAGCTTGTTCTAAAATATCCAATTAAGTGATTATAACTAATTTTGTTTTACTGTTTTAAACAGTGATTACTATAAGATGAAATATGAATAGGTGGCCATTTTTAATTTGATTTTAGAACAAACAGGAATCACTGGTTTTTATTCATTTAAATATGCATCTAATATCTGCAGAGTGGTTCTGGCATTCCTGGAACTTATGATCCTCCTGCCTCAGCCTCCAGAGCTGCTGGGATTACAGCATGCACCAGCGTGCTCAACTTGGGACATCTTATACTCTAGTAGGAAGTAATTGAGAGGTATAAGAAGTATTATTTGAGACACTCAGATGCTCTGGAAATGCATCCCTAAGGAAATTTTGAAATTTGGGGAAAATAGATGCCAGTATACAACTGAAGTGAAGAGTTACAGGTATCTTGGGGCATTTGAGAAGGAGGGAAGAACAAGGCAAAAATGAGCTAATGTGGCTAATCTACACACAATAAGTGTGCAGTGAGGATATCAGGAGAAACAGCTTTTGGTAATAAAGTCAGACACACACTCAGAAGGCAGTTGGTGTGGGAATTTTAAAACATGTTTAAAGATATTTAAATGTATTGTAGATGTGCTGAGACAAAATGAATAGGAGATGTCTACACTTGTAAACGACATGAACTGATTTGTAAATAAAAAGTATCACAATGGATTCTGTGTAGATAATTGACATTGAGGAGTAAAATTAGAGTCATTTGAAATAGGCAGATTTTTCAGAATTTCCAGTGAGAGGACAGTAGCTAAATCACAGAGTAATACAGGTAATGTGAAGTAGTTGGATGTGGGTTTGATATTGAGGTTAAGAAACTGAAGGATGTCCTTGTAGATGTTTGGTAAAAAGAAAAATTCCCAAGTTGGGTGCACTGGTGCATGACTGTAATCCCAGCATCCCTAGAGGCTGAGGCAGGAGGATCAGAAGTTCAAAGCCAGCCTCAGTAACTTAGAAGGCCTTTAGTAACTTAATATGATCTTGTCTCAAAATTTATAAAATTAAATTAAATTATAAGGGTTGAGGTTGTTGCTCAGTGGTTAAATATCCCTCGGTTCAATCCTTGGAATTAAAAGGAAAAAAAAAAAAAAAAAAGAGTATATACACACAATAGAATATTACTCAGCAAAAAAAAAAAAAAAAAAAAAGAGAGAGAGAATAAAATAATGGCATTCACAGGTAAATGGATGCAATTGGAGAATATAATGCTAAGTGAAGTTAGCCTATTTCAAAAATCCAAATGCCAAATGTTTCCTCTGATATAAGGAGGCTGATTCACAGTGGGGTTTGGGACAAGGAGCATAGGGAAATTAGAGGAACACTAGAAAGGTCAATGAAGAGGGAGGGGAAGGGAGGAGGCAAGGGGTTAAAAGAAAAAAAAAAAAAGATGGTAGAATGAGATGGATATCATCACCCTAAGTGCATGTATGAAGACATGAATGGTGTGAATATACTTTGCATACAACCAGAGATATGTAAAAATGTGCTCTACATGTGTATTATAGGTTGTAATGCATTCTACTGTCATATACAACAACTTCAAATAAAAAAATACATAAAAATTTTAAAAAAGAAAAAAACAAAAGAGTCCCCCTAAAATGTCTTAGGAAATACAAGAAAACAACATTACATACTACAAAAATAAGAAACTGAAATAAAAAGTTATTTATAAAATATTTTCAAAAAGGAAAAGGAACTGGATAAATGCAACAAAAATATTACATAGTGACAGATCAGATACACTATGAAAATGATAAATGAATAAGAATCCACAAGAGCAGAAAAAGAGCTGGGAATGTTGCTCAGTGTTAGGTGCTTGCCTACCAAATAAAGGCCTTGGTTTAATCCCCGCCTAAAACAAACAAAACAAAACAAAACAAAAGTAATATTCAAAGTAAACAAGCAATTGTATGTAAAAAGATACTATACTTGTGCATGATGAATAAGTAAGTAAATAATTAAAAAAAAAAAGAGAGAGAACCTGTGGTACTTTGAATTTTAAACAACATGGTACTAACCCACATCATCTCAGTTAATTATACATAATTTATATAATAGGTAACTCTTCTATCTTTTGTCATACTGCCTAGTCTGTCTAGTCAATGTTTCTTCTGAATTATTTGTACATTAATTACATTATATCTCCATTTAATTTCACTTCAGGTCAATGTGCATTCACATTACAGAACTGTGCAAAAATCTGGGAAAGAAACAATTGAGAAAAAAACAAATACATTCTGGATGGAACAAAAGGACTCTGAAATCAATCTTCAATTAGCTCTACTGTGAACAGGGCTGAGAATCAAAGCTATCTATTTGATGTAGAAAGAGGCTTAAGTGATAATATATAATGCTCAAAAACTAAGATTGTTATCTGTTAATGTCAATTGTTTTTTCTTAGATATCACAAACTATCTTAGCTAAATTAGGTCCCACATTTTGTTTACAAATATTTAGTTTCCAAATAGATGTCTTATTTTGCTATTCAAATTTGCAGAATTATTTAAAAGGTAAGAAACTGGGGCAGAAGGTGTAATTCACTGATAAAGTGATTGCATAGCATGTACAAGGTTCTGAGTTTGATCCTGAATACCATAAAACACAAACAAAAAATTAAAAGACACAGAATCATTTACATCTACATTATAATTATGATTCAATATAAGCCAAGTCTGATCTGTGATATTTTACTGGCTCCCACAGCTGGTATTTTCTTCTAGGAAATCTGAAGTACTGCCAACTTAAATTGTTTAAAAAAGCAATTAAGCAAGGAAGAAATAAGAATTTAAGGCGTTTTGCTATAAATATATTACTGTGCTGTGAAAGTGACTCACTTTGCCATTTGGTTTTGATTTGTTAGAAGAGGTTTTCATTTAAAGAAAATCATGTCAACAAAATTAACAAATGCAAATAATGACCGTATAATTACTGAACTGAAAATTTGTACAATATTGTTACCCCATACCAGCATTATGATGTTATAAGTTTGAGTAAGATAATATCATACTTTCTTATTAATGTAGCAAAGATTCTTTAGTAGGGAAATATAAGTTAAGTAGCTGACATTTTCATACTAATCAAATATTTTACCTTGTGAATAATAAAATATATTATGTTGTTGCCTGAAGCGATGGCCGCTTGGAGCAACGAAGCTGCGGAAAGAAGTTTAGAGGCGAACTGGAAATAGGCTTTTTATTCTGATAACTTTTTTTTCTGGCTCTAACAATGACTTTAACACGCACCACACACACCACCAAAACCAACACACCAAATAGCGCAGACCCTATCAGCAATCTCGGCTCAAGTCTCTCGAGATCCCGAGCCAAGTCCCGTGAGGCTACGGAAGGCAGCAATGCCCAAACATCTCCATGGCCTGTAGTCAACCACAATTTTAGCCATCTCACCAAACAGGGCTCCTACAATATTATTTTAATAATTCAAAAATAGGATTTTTAAAAAAATTGTGTCTGTAATTTTCTAAGACATTTTATTAAAATTTGTTTATGACATTATCACTCTTTTAATGTTTATTAGCATTGTATGGGTTTGGATAAGTTTGTTGTACAGAAAAGATAACTTTATTCAATTCATTATTATCCAAATACATGGGAGAAGGAATAACTACTGCTCTGCAAAGCTGAGGTGGTCCTACACACTGGGACCTGTTGCTATTGTCCTAGGACCCAGTAGCTTAGATATGTTTCAGTGAAAATGTTTACTTTCCAGGATATTCGATATTCTACATGTTGCAATATGTAGTTTCTTATAAATGTTTACAAATAACAGTGATGATTTTTAAAATGATCTATAAAATAGACACCTAAAATAATAGCAAAATCATAGCTTAATAAGAAATTGGTAAATTTTAACCATAGTTACATTTGTTTCTCTAAATTTAGGTGAAAATCCAGAAGTGTTTATATATTTCAAAGAAAGTAAAACATTTCACAAAATGATTTTGACTTGTGATTGGTTCAGTATTCTTTGAAATTTATTAAAATGTAATTTTACAATCACTGAAAAAAATCACATTTTCAATTTCTTTTAATCTTTGAATACATATATCATTATACTCAAAATACATGATTGGCCACGATCCATCTATCTGTTTTAAAGCATTATCACACATGTAATTTGTTGCATTGACAACTTTTCTTTAGAAATGTAACTAACATTTGGCTAATTGTTCACTTCATTTTTTTTTTTTTTTTTTTTTTTTGCCTTTTTGGACAAATTATTTTTCTCCTTGTTCTCATGGCATACCAGTACCCAGTAACCAATAAGCACTCAATAAATATTTCAAAATTAATCTCTGTTCTTGATCAAAATTTACATAATTGGTTCTTACAAAGCACTTCATTACTGATTGTCAATAGAGTCAATTACTTGATTTAATATGTTTACACATCTGTATCTCAATTAAGCTATAGTTTAAGATCAGCCAAACTTCTATTTTCAGGTAGTCACAAAAATATTAAAATCATTTGTATTCATTTCAATCAGCATTATTATTATTATTTTTTTTTTGGTTTGCTAAATAGGTAGCAAGAACAGTATATTCCTCAGTGTTTCAAACTATACTAAATATGTTAAATAGTAAAAAAGAAAAGTTAGTTAGAACTTTCTATTTGACCTTGATGCTGTCCAGCTTGTAAGAACTAGGTTGTACATTTTTGGAAAATGGGTAAATAAAAATGATGAGAAAATAGCTCTGAGGTTTTATTACCTGTGAATCTGGGACTGTAAAAAGACCTGAAATATACAATATAAAATTATGGGAGAATAGCATGGCACATTGTACAGTAATTTACAAACAATTTAGTATGTGTCAAGTTGTAAATATGTTCTTCAAATAGATTTCCCACTATTGGAATGAGTGTTTAATTTTAATGTTTATATATTTGTCCTGTGCTGGTTCTTTAGCAGTTACTTTTTAAATTATTTATTTATTTATTTATTTATTTATTGGTACCGGGGATTGAACTCAGGGGCACTCAACCACTGGGCCACATTCCCAGCCCTTTTTTTGTATTTTATTAGAGACATGGTCTCACTGAGTTGCTAAAGTGCCTCGCCATTGCTGAGGCTGGCTTTTAACTCCTGATCCTCCTGCCTCAGCCTCCCAAGTGCTGGGATTACAGACGTGCGCCACCATGCCCGGCCGAGTTACTTTTTTAAAAAAAATCACAGTACTCAGAGATATTTTTGAGCTGGTCAAATCATTGCAGTTTATAAATATGAAAAACCTCACAATTCATCAGTATACTCAGGCTGAAATTTCCAAAACCTGACATCTAAAAGGTGTGCATAAATTACACACTTAAGTTCCCTTGTTGACACTTAGCTAAGCAAATACCTATTTCCATGTTTAATCACCTATTGAAGTGAAATAATGGTGCATTTTGGTGCTAAATTTAGTATCTGAGTTCAAAGAGTGGACCTATCTTTTGGAGAAAATTAAGTGTATTCTATAATAGTCTTTAATAATTGCAAAGTTATTTGAAGAATGGAATGAAATCATCAATAAACTAAGGCATTTACACTAATCTCTTCATTATGCTAAAATGTCCACTCAAGACAGTACCTAAGAATATGTTTTCCACAGTACTGTAGCATATATATTTTATTATAAAACATCTTCTTAAATAATGTTAACTTTCACATTGTTTCTAAGACTCTTAATGTTTTTCTTTACCAAATATACTCTGAAAATATTTGTAATATTTTCAAGCAATGTACTGAACAGAATCTACAGGATTTATTTATGGCAGATAGAGAACAATACAAACTTCGTAATGGTCCACCTCCACAGAAAAGAACACTTGCTCTAGGTGAATAGTGTATAAATTCAGCAAGGAAGCATTTCTGCCTGATACTGTCAAAAGCTCCTCAGGGATGTTTTAAAGAGGGAAAAGCAAGTGAAAACAGCCTTTGCTCCAGGGAAGGATTTAGATGCCTGAAAACTGGGCTTAATATGTTACACCCCGCACCCCCCCCACACACACACATTAACTGAATATCATGAATACTTTCAATGAACAAAGACTTTATGAGAATTTTATATGAATGTTTGTTTATTTTATGCCAAATTATTGGAACCTACATAGAAATTTTAGGGAAGACAAATTAAATTCTATATTTAGAAAAGTGAAAATATCTTATTCTACAGAAAAGAAGGGCAAAATAATTATGTATGTTTGTGAGTTTTAATGATTGTTTTTATGGTGTGAGATGAGCATTTTATTCTTGTTATGTTTTTTTTTTAATTTGAAGTTGTATATATAATAGTAGAAAGCACTAATTCATAATACACATATAGAGCACATTTTTACATATTACTGTTTGTATACAAAGTATAGTCATACTATTCATATCTTCAAATATGCATTTAGAGTAATGATATCCATCTCATTATAACACCTTCTTGGTTTTTTTCCCCCTTGCCCCCTCCCTTCCTTCCCTCGCCACTGACCTTTCTAGCATTCCTCTAATCCTCCTATGCTCCCTGTCCCAACCCCACTGTGAATCAGCCTCCTTATATCAGAGAAAACATTCAGCATTTGAATTTTTTAGATTAGCTAACTTCACTTAGCATTATGTTCTCCAACTTCATCCATTTACCTTCAAATGCCATTATTTTATTCTCTTTTATTGATGAGTATAATTCCGTTTTGTATATATACCACATTTTCTTTATCCACTCATGTACTGAGGGGCATCTAGTTTGGTTCCACAACCTAGCTATTATGAATTGTCCTGCTATAAACATTGATGTGGTTCTGTCCCTGTAGTATGCTGTTTTTAAGTCCTTTGGGAATAGACCCAGGAGTGGGATGGCTGGATCATAAGGTGGTTCCATTCCCAGTTTTCCAAGGAATCGCCATATTGCTTTCCATATTGGCTGCACCATCCTGCATTCCCACCAACAACATATGCGTGTGCCTTTTTCCCCACATCCTCTTCAACATTTATTGTTTGTATTCTTAATAGCTGCCATTCTGAATGGAGTGAAATGAAATCTTAGTTTTGATTTGCATTTCTCTAATTGCCAGAGATGTTGAACATTTTTTCATGTAATTGTTGATTGATTGTATATCTTCTTCTGAGAAGTCTGTTCAGTACCTTGGCCTATTTATTGAATGGGTTATTTGATTTTTTTGGTGTTATGATTTTTAGCTTCTTTATATATTCTAGAGATCAGTGCTCTATCTGATGTGCATGTTGTAAAAATTTGTTCCCAATTAGTAGGTTCTCTATTCACCTCACTGTTTATTTTGCTGAAAAGAAGCTTTTTAGTTTGAATCCATCCCATTCATTAATTCTAGATTTTAATTTTTGGGCAATAGGAGTCTTATTAAGGAAGTAGGAGCCTAATCTGATATGATGGAGGTTTGGGCCTACTTTTCTAATAGTCACATGGTCTCTGGTTTAATTCCTAGGTCCTTGATCCACTTTGAGTTGAGTTTTGTGAATGGTGAGAGATAGAGGTTCAGTTTCATTTTGTTGCATATGGATTTCCAGTTATCCCAGCACCATTTGTTGAAGAGGCTATCTTTTATCCAATGTAAGTTTATGGCACATTTATCTAATATAATATAGCTGTAATTGTGGGCGTTAGTCTCTGTGTCTTCTATTCTGTACCATTGGTCTACATGTCTATTTTGGTGCTAGTACCATGCTGTTTTTATTTTTTATTTTTTATTTTTTTGTTATTGTTGTTGTTGTTTGTTTGTTTGTTTTTACTATTGCTCTGTAGTATAGTTTAAGACCTGGTATTGTGATGCCACCTGCTTCACTCTTCTTGCTAAGGATTGCTTTAGCTAGTCTGGTTCTCTTATTTTTCCACATGAATTTCATGACTGCCTTTTCTATTTCTATAAGGAATGTCATTGGGATTTTGATTGGAATTGCATTGAAACTGTATAATGCTTTTGGTAACATAGTCATTTTGACCATATTAATTCTGCCTATCCAAGAACAAGGAAGATCCTTCCATCTTCTAAGGTCTTCATTAATTTCTTTCTTTAGTGTTCTGTAGTTTTCGTTGTAAAGGACTTTCATGTCTTTTGTTGATTTCCAAGTATTTTATTTTTCTTGATGCTATTGTAAATGTTGTAATTTTCATCATTTCCCTTTCAGAGGATTTGTCACTGATGTACATAAATGCCTTTGACCTATGGATATTGATTTTGTATCCTGCTACATTTCCAAATTCATTTACTATTTCTAAAAGATTTCTGGTGGAGTTTTTTGTGTCTTCTAGGTATATAATCATATCAACAGCAAATAGTGCTAATTTGAGTTCTTCTTTTCCTATCTGAATCCCTTTAATTTCTATTGTCTGTCTAATTGCTCTGACCATTGTTCAAGAACTACGTTAAATAAAAGTGGTGAAATGGGGCATCCCTGTCTTGTTCCAGTTTTTAGAGGGAATGCTTTCAATTTTTCTCCATTTAAAATGATGTTAGCATGAGGCTTAGCATAGGTAGCTTTCATAATATTGAGATACGTTCCTGTTTTCCCCAGTTTTTCTATGGTTTTGAACATAAAGGGTGCTGTATTTTGTTGAATGCTCTTTCTCCATCTATTGAAATGATCATATGGTTTTTATTTTTAAGTCTATTGATGTGATGTATTGTGTTTATTGATTTCCGTATGTAGAACCAACCTTGCATCCCTGGGATGAAACCCACTTGATTGTGGTGCACTATCTTTTTGATATGTTTTTGTATTTGATTTGCCAGAATTTTATTGATAATTTTTTGCATCTATGTTCATTAAAGATATTGGTCTGAAGTTTTCTTTTTAGGCTGTGTCTTTCCCTGGCTTTAGAATCAGTGTAGTATTGGCCTCAGAGAATGAGTCTAGAAGAGCTCCCTCTTTTTCTATTTCCTGAAATAAATTGAAGAGTAATGGTATTAGTTGTTCTTCGAAGGTCTTGTAGAACTCAGCTGTGTATCCATCTGGTCCTGGGCTTTTTTCGGTTGGTAGCTTTTTGATGGCATCTTCTATTTCCTCACTTGAAATTTATCTGTTTAAATTGTATGTAACCTCCTGATCACAGTTTGGGCAATTCATATGACTCTAGAGATTTGCCAATGCCTTCTATATTTTCTATTTTATTAGAGTACAAGTTTACAAAATAATTTCTAATTATCTTCTGTATTTCTGAGGTGTTTGTTGTGATATTCCCTTTTTCACCACAAATATTAGTAATTTGTTTTTTTCTCTTCTTTTCGTTAGCATCGCTAAGGGTCTGTCAATTTTATTTATTTTTTCAAAGAACCAACTTTTAGCTTTGTCAATTCTTTCAATTGTTTCTTTAGTCTCAATTTCATTAACTTTAGCTCTGATTTTCATTATTTCCTGTCTTCTACTGCTTTTAGTGTTGATCTGTTCTTCTTTTTCTAGGGCTTTGAGGTGTGATGTTAAGTCATATATTCATTGGTTTTATCTTCTTTTTTAATATTCATTTATTTACTTTAGTTGTATACAATGTAATGCATTTATGTTTACGTGGTGTTGAGGATCGAACCCGGGCCGCACACGTACGAGGCGAGTGCTCTGCTGCTGAGCCACAACCCCAGCCCAGGTTTTGTCTTCTTTTAAGCAATGAACTCCATGCCATGAATTTTCCTCTTAATACTGCCTTCATCGTGTCCCAGAGATTTCAATACGATGTATCTGTGTTCTCATTCACCTCTAGGAATTTTTTTAGTCTCCTCCTTGATGTCTTTGACAACCCCTTGTTCATTGAGAAGCATGCTATTTAGTGTCCAGGTGTTGGAGTAACTTTTTTTAAATTTTTATTTTATCATTGATTTATAATATTATTCCATTATGCTCTGATAGAATGCAGGGTAGTATCCCTATTTTTTTTTTATTATTTGCTAAGAGTTGCTTTGTGGCATAATATATGCTCTATTTTGTAGAAGGAACCGTGTGCTGCTGAGAAGAAAGTGTATTCGTTCACTGAGTAATGAAATATTCTATATATGTTTGTTAGACAAGTTGTTACTGTATTTATGAGGTCTAAAGTTTCTTTGTTTAGCTTTTGTTTGGACTATCTATCCAGTGGTGAAAGAGGTGTGTTCAAGTCTCCTAGAATAATTGTTTTGTGGTCTATTTGACCTTTGAACTTGAGAAGGGTTTATTTGCTGAATGTAGGTGCTCCATTATTTGGGCCATATAAATTTATAATTGTTATATCTTGTTGATGAATGGTTACCTTAAGCAATAAGAACTATCCATCTTTGTTCCTTTTGATTAACTTTGGCTTGAAGTCTACCTTTTTTGATATGAGAATGGAAACACCTGCTTGCTTTTGCAGCCCATGTGAGTGGTAAGATTTTTCCCAGCCTTTCACCTTTAGTCTGTTATATTTTTTAATGAGGTGAGTTATTGGAGACAACATATTGTTAGATCTTTTCTTTTAATCCAGTCTTATAGTCTGTATCTTTTGAATGGTGAGTTTAGGTCATTATCATTCAGGGTTATTACTGAGACATGATTCATATTTCCACCCGTTTTTGTTTGTTTATGGTATTTAACTTGATTTGGTTACTCCTCTGGTTGGTGTTTCCTTTAGCTTAATATTTCCCTTTGCTGGTTTTCATTGTTATTTTTCTTTTTCTCTTCATGGAGTATTTTGACCAGGATGTTCTGAAGTGCAGGCTTTTGAGCTGTGAATTCTTTTAACTTTTGTTTATTGTGGAAGGCTTTTATTTCATCTTCAAATCTAAAGCTTAATTTTGCTGAATATACAATTCTTGGTTGACATTCATTTTCTTTCACAGCTTGATATATATTGTTCCAGGATCTTCTAGCTTTTAAGTTCTGGTTTGAGAAAGCTGCATATATTCTAATATTCTCTCCTTATTCTGTATATTAGGCATTTTCATTATAATGTGTCTTGGTGTGGATCTCTTGTGATTTTGTACATTTGGTGTTCAGTAAGCCTCTTGAACTTGGTTTTCCCATTCATTCCTCGTGTTTGGAATATTTTCTGATATTATTCCATTGAATAAATTACTCATTCCTTTGGTTTGAAACTCTATGCCTTCCTCTATCCCAATAACTCTTAAATTTGGTCTTTTTAATCTATCCCATGTTTCTTGAATGTTCTGATCCTGATTTCTTACCATTTTTGCTGTGTAGTCTACATTTTTTTAAGATTATATATTTTGTCTTCATTATCTGAGGTCCTATCTTCCAAGTGGTCTAATCTTTTGGTGATGCTTTCAATTGAACATTTAATTTGGTTTATTGCTTCTTTCATTTCCAGAATTTCTCTTTGGTTTCCGTTTAGAACCTCTACCTCCCTATTGAAGTAATCTTTTGCTTCTTGTATTTGTTTACAAAGTTTTTTTTTGTCAAAATGATCTTTTACTACCTATATTTGATCACACAAATCATTCTTGAGATCATTGAACATTTGGGTATGTACCTCCTGAACTCCTTCTCTGTCATTTCATCTACTGTGCTTGCCATGGAATCTACTAAGGAAGTATGTTGATTTGTTTGGGACACTTTTTTCCCTTGTTTTTTCATATTGTTTGTGCGACTTCTCTTCTGGCGCTGTGAAAACTTGACTTTTTGGTTTTTACCTTAGAGCCTTATGATGCCTCTGTAGTACAATGTTATCAGATCCCACATATAGCCACTTTACACCCTAAAATCAGACATTTTCTATTCAGATATTCATAATTTGGTCACTATGTATAGAATTAGTGAATTCATATATTGTCTCCAATATATTCTGTAGGTTTGTAAAGGGTTTATAATTTCTAGTATTGAACACAGAGGTGATATGCTTAGGAGGAAGGAGGTGAATATATTGAATTGTTATTTCTTAGGATAGGAAGTGTGAAAGAGAAATCTATGGATGTAGTTTAATATCAGCAGAGGAGAGAGGAAATGAATTGGGGTGAACAAGTTAGTGGGAAGACTGATGTATATAAACCAAACTTATGTATATGTTAAGAGAAATAAAAAATGTCAAAGCAGTAGAAATTAGTGAAAAAGAGAAGAAAAAGAAAGCGAGTCAAAAATAGAGAAGAAACTATATATAACACAGCTTTGATGTATTATTCAGTTGCCCCAGTTCTCAAGATCCTAATTCATGTATAAAACTTGTTTTTACCTAAGTTGAGAGTGCGAGGGCAGGGCGTAAATTGCGAGAGGAAAGATGAGGGAAGAAAAAAAGGAAAAAATAAACAAAAAAAAAAAAAAAAAAAAAGAAGGGGGGGAAACAAGACTAACCAAACAAAACAATAAAGAATACATGAAACATAGAAAAACTCACAAGCACACATGCACACACACACACACAGTGTAAACAAACAAACAAACAAACAAAAAAAAAAAAACCAAGATACACAAAGTTGAACTCACAAATCACATCCAAGAAATATTGAGGGAAGATTTTCTGGTTCCCTTCACATTCAGTAGATGCAGATATTTGATGTCAGTTTTCCGGATTCTCTCGCCACCCTCCAGATGTTGGGGTTAACCAAGTAGTCACAAAACCCGCCCTGGCTGATGCTGAGAAGTTGGGGGTGGAGTTACAGTTTGCATACCTGGTTAGCTGGAGATTGGTGGTGGAAGTTGGCCTGCTTGGTGAATGGCGCTGAAAGATGATCTAATAAGTAGGCGTCTACATTCCACATCACTCTACAGTTGCAGAGTTATGGGGCCCGGTACACTGTATTCAGATATGAGTTCCCCTGCTGATTGTGGCTTATATAGATGTAGGTTGCCTTCAGAGCCTGCATAAATTCCTTGTTGTATGCAGGGTTCCGCATGCAGGTGATTCCCCCTTTTTCTTTCTCCGTCTGCTGTAGCCACTTTCAAAAATGGCAGTAATTGATTCCTCTGGGCATAATGGCACCGCCTAGGACATGACTGGTGTTCCTGTGCATGTGAGCCTGCCCGGCTACTTGAGTGAAAGCAGGCTGGGCAGCCAAGCATCTTTCTGCCCTGTTCTGTATTGGTACTGCTGCCTCTGCCGGGGTCTTTGTTTTTTCTGCACTGTTCTCTGCTGGCTCACTGCCGATATCCCTGTGCTGCTGTTTGTCTCCTGTGCAGGGTCCCTTCCAGTAAGCAATTTGGAGACTCACCCCCTCTGTAATCTGCCATCTCAGTGCCCTAGAGAAGCATGAAGTCCTTGACTCCCCCATGATTGCAGGAATATCGCTGCTAACTCAGCAGTATTCTCCCTGCTGTACCTTCATTTATTGACTGACACTTAATGTCGCCTCTCTCTGGTCCGCCATCTTAAAACACCTCTAGTTATGTTCTTTAATGAAGAGTTTTCTCATGGGAAGGAAAGTAGCATTATCTATACAGTAACCATTGTCTGATTTGATGATTATTAAATAATAAATTGGCATCATTAATCACATAATAGTTAACAAAAAAATTCAAGATCTTAATAAGATTTCTCCAAATTTGAAAAATTTTGATTTACTTTTTCAAAAATGCATTTCTGTATATTTGATGAAAATTTCAATTATATTAGATATTTAAATATGTTTTTAAAAATTGAATAACAGTGAATACAATTGCATTCAGTATATTTACATGGAAACCAATTATGCACTACTAATGCCAAGGATTTAAAGTGATACGTTTCTTTTTTTTCTGTTCAATTTGTATTCCTATTTATATTATCACATTTCAAATTCTCTTTTTATTGTATTTTTCTTATTGTTTTTATGTTTGTTTCCTGCTTACTTGGGAGAGTTATAGTAATTAATAATACAGGAAAGTTGGTTGAAAATCTGTGGCCAGATCTAGACAATAGGTGAAATTTTATTAGTTCTTCCACCAAGGAAAAGTGCTTCTTTTACTGTTGGGCATTGTCCATTACATGTGAAAATGTCCAAATTATTGATCTTGACTAACCATTTTTGAATAACCAAATCTTTTGTACTTGTTTTTACAATTGTTTTCACTTATCACAATGTTAGATAATACAGAGAGTTCAGTTATATATATCACCAAAAATTTGCTCTAATACTAGCAGTTTATATTACTAGAGCACATTGTCACAACTAATGAACTGATTTTAATATTTTTTTTAATTTATTTGTTCTTTTTTAGTTACACGTGAGTGTATGTGGTGAAATTTGAACATTAGTAATGTTAAGGCATAGCTATCTGAAAATTTTATGATAAAAATATTAAAGTATTAGTTCAATATTTGTGGAATTTTTGGATAAAAATAATTATAATTATTCTCTAAACTTCCAAGTTTTATAAATAAACATAAACTTATGTTTCTATTACTATTTTATTTTTCTGTTGATTAGTTTTGTTTCCTCCACTTGATTTTATCATTTTTTATTACAAATAAAATGTTAATGTAAAATATCTGCTCTGCCATATTTTTACAATAGGATTTGGCCATCTCCTTTACCATTTCAGGTGATAACCCACCTTTCTCAGTACTTCTCACAATTGTTTAATTATTTTTCTGGGATTGATATACTTGCAAATTCTTTTTCATCTGCTTACATTACCTGTGTGTTCCTTTGTCTTGGAAAAGTGATTTAAGCCCCTTTCTACCACCCCCTCCCTGCGTTTAATTGTTCCTTGTTCTAAATATAACAATTATGCCTTTACTGTAGCATTTGCCACATTCTAGTTTGACAATCTGTTTATACTATGCTCTCCATTAAATTCTGAAATCCTCTGAAATAGTTATCTCATTCACTGTATACTCCAGAACATGGACTGTTTGTTAGGTTAAATTCATTGTGGTCTAATTTAAATGGTAAATATTAAACATTTTTGTTAGTATTTTATTTATTTGAACAACAAGTTCAGTTATTCTGTGAACACAATTATGGCATAGAATATTTCCATAAGCCAAAAAAAACCCCATTTGTCCTTCACATTCAACCTCTATCCCAGCACTATCCCTATCTGTATTCTGTCTATACAATTTTTGATTGTTCCAAAGGTTATATAAACATAAAAATATAGATCTAGATCCACTGATCCTGCTTCATTTACCTATCTTAATCCCTTTGGTTTCAAGTATTTGGTTATATGTATGATTAGCATATCCATTTACATGTTGGGTTTATCACATAATATGAATGAAGAGAGACATTCAGCACAAAGAGCTTATTTCAGGTTTGCAGAGTGCATTATCCTTGATTAAATGTCCAAAGGAATCATGTGCATTTTAAGGAGTATTACATTGAGTTTTGAGGGGTTTTTTTTTTGTGTAGTTGGTATGTATTTGTGTTGGTCATCTTTCTTTTATGATAACAAATACCTGAGGTTAATCAACTTATAAGGAGAATAGGTTGCATTAATTTGCAGTCCCATGTAGAACGTATGAATGCACATTTCCCCCACATTCTCATGAGTGTTTTATTATTATTTGTATTTTTAATAATTACCATCCTGGTTGGAATGAGATGAAATATCAGTATAGTGTTAGTATTCATTTCCCTAATTGCTGAAGATGTTGAACGTTTTTTAAAATTATTTTTGAACATTTCTATTTCATTATTTAAGAAGCATTTGTTTAGTTCTTTGGCCCATTTATTGCTTGGGTTATTTGTTTTTTTGTTTGTATGTTTATTTTTTTTGGTGTTATGTGTTTTGAGTTCTTTGTATTCTTGATATTAATGCCTTGTCTGAAAAACTGATGGCAAAGATCTTTTCACATTCTATAGGATCTTTCTTCACACTCTTAACTGTTTCTTTCACTGTGCAGAAGCTTTTTTAATTTGATGACATCATACTTATTTATTTATTTTTTTTTTTATTTATTGTGCTTTAGAAGTCTTCTTAAGGAAGTCAGTTACTGAGCCAATGTGCTAGAGAGCAGGGCTTCTGGTCTAATTCCTAGGTTTTTGATCCAGTTAGAGTTCACTTTTGTACAGGGTGAGAGATTGGTTCAAATTTTATTTTCTACATATGGATTTCCACTTTCCCCATCATCACTTGTTAAAAAGGCTATATTTTCTCTAACATATATTTTAGCACCTTTCCCTAGTATGAGATAACTGTATTTATGTAGGGTTTTTTTTGTATCTTCTATTCTACTCCACTGGTCTTCATGTCTGTTTTGGTGCCAGTATCATGTTGTTTTCTTCACTGTAGATCTATGGTATAATTTAAGGTCCAGAATTGTGATATGCCCAGGTTCACTCTTGCTAAGAATTGTTTTGGCTATTCTGGGTCTCTTATTTCTTGTTCAAATGGATTTCGGCACTATTTTTTCTAGTTCTATGAAGAATGTCATTGGTATTTTGATGGAAATTGCATTGAATATGTATTGCACATTTGGCAATATGACCATTTTATCAATATTAATTTTGACTTTCCAAGAATGTGGGAGAACTTTTTATCTTCTAAGGTTTTCTTCAATTTCTTTATTTAGTGTTCTATAGTTTTCATTGTAGAGGTCCTTCATCTCTTTTGTTGGATTTATTCCCAAATATTTTCTTTTTAAAGCAATGTGGAGATTCCTCAAAAAATGAAAAAAGAATGGAACCATAATATGACCCAGCTATCCCACTCCTTTGTGTATGTCCAAAATATTTAAACTCAGCATACTACAGTGATGCAATCACATCAATATTTTTAGTAGCACAATTCATAATAGCTAATGGTTGAAAACAACTTAAGTACCCTTCTTCAACAGATGAATGGATAAAGAAAACGTGGTATATATACACAATGAAGCTTTAATCAGCCATAACAAAAAATGAAATTATCGCATTTGCCAGCAAATGAATGGAAATGGAGAATATCATGCTAAGTGAAATAAGCCAGTCCCAAAAGTCAATGATTGACTTTATTCTATGATTTGTGGAAGATAACCCAAAATAAGGGTGTGGGGAGAAAAGGAAATGGGAATGCTATCAAATTAGAGGAAAGATCAGTAGAGTAGATGAAGGGAATTGAGGAAGAGAAAGATGGGACAGGACAAGGGAAGAAAAGTGGAATTAATCTGACCAAATTTTCATACGTACATAAATGAATAGCACAGTGAATCTCAACATCAAGTATGTCCACACTTATTTAAAAAAAAAAAAACTGTAAATGAGGGCTGGGGCTGTAGCTCAATAGTAGAGCACTTGCCTTGCATGCATGAGGTACTGGATAGAACCAAATTGCTGTGCTCATGATCAGGAAGTAAGAAGATTTAGGAAGGATCAGGGTCCTACAGTTTCTTTCAATATCAAACCCTAAGGATTGCCCACTAGGCTTCACCTCCTAAAACTTCCATCCTCTTCCAGTAATGCTACCCTGTGGAGAAAACCTTTGGGAGACATCCAACATCCAAACTGTAAACATATTTCACCTGATAAAATTTTGAAAATGTTTGTACTATATAACTTTAATTTATTAATAAAACATTTGGAAAGCTACAAGTTTTGATTTTGTTAAGTATTTTAATGAATAATATTTTGGATGTCATATTTAAAAGATCTTTACCTAACTGAAGGTCATAGAGAATCTTTGTAGCAAATCCCTATTTGATATTACACTAGTGGATCCCTAATTTATACAGATAGTAACTGGTGATTTAACATGACTCTAGCCAATGGTGTCAACTGTGCCTTATTTGTAAATGGGTATGTAATAAGTCTTCTCTTAATCACAGTACTGAATACTTATGAGTAATGGTTCCTCTAAGAATATTGTAGATTCCTATGCTTGAGGAAAATAATATATGCTGAACAGAAAATAAAATAAAGCACTGTAGATAAATATATTTTTATATTTTAATTAATTTTTTGAAAAGTTGAGATGATTCCTTTGTATACATTACTTCTAAATTAGACTAATTAAAGGCCTATGAATGCAAAACTAGATAAGCAGTTTGGAGAGGAGACTAATGTATTATTCAATATCATAATATTGTAAACGGAAGACATCTCTATTAAGATGCAAGTCAGCTTTTTCTTGTTTTAAGGACAGCCTGAAATGGTTTTTATGCAATCTAACACAATTACTGATGACTTATTTCTTAAGTTAATAGGATGCACTCTCTTGATAGATTCAAGTTCATGTCATACATAAGTGCTTTTAGCTCTTTCCTTTCATGCCATCATGTCTGTGTACCTTCAGCAGGCTACAGCACTTTACACTGTGTTTTTAAGTGGACCTTAATTAACAAATACTATGACATCTTTTCTGTACAGTGAGATTAAATGAGTAGTTTTTTTTTTTTTTTTTAAAAATGAACTTATGCTAAATTGTCACTTCACAGGGAAATAATATAAAGCTATTACTATACAATACCATGACTGATGAATCTCTAAATAGACTTTTGAATGTTAGCAATGCATATTTTCATTATCATTAAGGAGAATAATAGGAAATGTTGAGAAGCAGAATAATTCAAATAAAAGAATCTGATGAGATGATGTGATATTTGGAAAAATATCATTCCTTGCTCAAAAATAGAATTAAAATGCTTTCTCCAAATAAATTAGTATCAGCTATATTTGTGAATAAGTAATTGATACAGTGAATACTTATTATACAGGCTATTGGCATCACACTTGGAAAAAAAATAAAATAAATATACAGAAACCACTTTAGAGGAGGCAAACTTTTTGACTGTCTGAATCTATTGTTGTAGGTGAACCAATCTTTTATCACCCCAAAATAATAGATTTCATAACAAAGTAGTTCAATCTTGGTACTTTAGACATTATTTATACCTGTATATTTGACATTTTAAGAATTTTAAAACAGTGAAATTCTGGAATTGTGGGAATAAAATATTTGGATGGTGGAATGAATAGTTCAATTTAATCACGGATATTAAGAACCTAGAAAGAGATTCATAGATAAATATATATTGGGATATTTCTTTCTATATTCAGGATAGATAAGAAAACAAACAATGAAAAACAAAACATTCACTATACATCAATTCATTATCAATGTTGAAATGCTGTGTTTATGTTGGAATTATTTCTTCTACTCATTAGGCTTGTTACAGGGTCTTAGGGTTATTAGTTTCATTAATTATTGATTGACGTTTATTTTGTTAAGATGTAGCAGTACTTTGAATTTGCAAGTAATCAGGTATTCATTTAATTTGCTCTATATTCTTCATTCAACAAATTATCAAGGAAAATATATTAAGTCTTTTAAAATGTCAATGGACTTTAAGTTTTATTATGCTATCAGGTTTTCAGTATACTGTGTATATGCTTTGCACATATTCGTAGCCAATATTTTTCATGTAATTGAGTTTCTATGTATTCTCTTCAATAGCCATAACACAGGGAATGAGTTTTGTTCCCCTCTGGTAGAGAATGTGCTTACATTTCAACATTGCAAATTTTTACAGATAAATCACTATTGTCATTAACATTTGTTATTTTCCCCATTAGTTTTTTCTAACTCGTAAAGACAATATAGTTTTGTGTATATTTCTCAACAGAGGTTATTTGTATAAAGTCATTTATGTATTTACCTGGAGTCTGTTTGCAACCATGTGAGTTTTATGGTTCAAAGTGTACTTTAAGATGTTGTTTTAATTAAATATTGCTAATTTATAACTTCATAATTTTAACCTAACCATGATTTAAGTGTATTATCATTTTATCACATACACATTTTATAATATAATAAAATATATAAAATGATGAAAGTCTTTTCAAAAGCACAGATCATTCCTGGAAACTTTACCATTAAACAATGTTTTACAGCATTGGAAGTCAGTTTAACTGTGCTCTAATTTGTTGCAGAAAACTACTCAAACAGATGCCCTTAGTATATACAAGTTACACCCACCTCACACCAAAGAGGAGGGTTGCTATGTAACATTGATATGTTTATGATCTCTTAAAAACATCAGCCATAGTAGAAGAATATTTATCAGGAAATAACAAGAATAATAATATATTTTTATTATTATCTAAAAAGTGATTGTTTATTTTTCATTTGTATGTGTAAACAAGTGAAATTCACAGGAAAACAGCCTTACAGCATAAATTTGAAGTATCATGACACAAACTTTTACTGCTGAAACTCAATTTATTTTAATATCACAAATTGAGTATTGTAATATATATGCTACAGGCTTTCTGAGTTCTGTCCTTTCCTTATATACCTGACACTTCAATGCATGAGTCCTAGATTAAGGACTGTATTTTAGTTCTTAAGAGCTTTAGGAGAAAAAGTTGTTTTCTCTTACAAAGAGAAAAACTGTGTGTCTTGATTTTCCGTTGTTGATTAATCTTCCTGAATACTCACATACAATATTGTATATAAGTCATGTCTTGCATTTTGATCAAATTATATATTGATGTGGATAAAGTTTTAAGTCTTTCTTAATAGTCATTATGAAAGAGTAGCAGTTAAACCCAAAAGTTTTAATTAAAACATACAAAATGCAAATTTTCATGTTTTAGGCATATTCAATTTTATTCAACCCTTCATACTTTCTGAATTCTTATCTTCAAAAGAGTTTTTAATTTTTTTTTAGTTTTTGATGGACCTTTATTTTTTATTTATATGCTGTGCTGAAAATCAAACCCAGTGCCTCACACATGCTAGGCAAGCACTCTACTGCTGAGCTACAACATAGGCCCTCAAAAGAGTTCTTAAATTGTTATAAAATTCAAAAATTTTAATTGCAAGACCAAGAAAAATCACTAGGCAGATTCATTAATTTATTCATTTAAAAACACTAGATAATTCACCATCATATGGATATAGCCTGGGGCTTTAACCACAAGTAAAGTAATATTTACATCTTTGTTATAAAAAATATAAAGAATATCCTAATAATAAAATGTGCTTCTACACTGTAGCACTGCCACTTTCCATACTTCATCATAAAAAGGCAGTCATCAATTCTGAAAATGAAATATTTTATTCTTAATTTATATAATATTAATTCTACGCTGACTTTCAAGGTCTTATTTTTTAAATAGTTCTAATAAGGTAAGCAGTAAGGATTATTATACATGGGACATATCATGTATCACACTGTCAAATGTTCAAATATTACTTCATAGAATAAAAACAGTTCAAAGAAACAACAGAATTATCAGGCATGGAATTTAGTTTTAGCCTATCGTTAAGCTGGTAAAATCACCTGTTATTAGCACAGAGACTTTCAGAAAAAGGGGGGAAAAAGAGACTTCTAGTACAGAGAAAAAAAAATGTACAGATTCACAGCACAGGAAATAAGAGTTAAATCACCATATTTGTATCATTTAGTTGCCCCCAAACCCCCACAGGGCTGGAACAATATGGCACCAAGCAGGCACTGCACTTTCAGTAGGTTTGTAGCAGCTGAGGAATGCTGAGCTTTGGGGATCCATCACTTATAGTAAGCAGCAAGGATGTTGTTCTTTGTTCCAGAGAGAAATGTTAATTTATTTCTCAAAATTACTCACTTGAAATCTAGAGCTGAGAAATCAGTTAAAGAGGTGTATGTATGTATGTGAGTGTGTTTGTATGTGCATGTGTGTGTACTTCCTGAAATAAGTGTGATTATAAATTTAATAAATTATTTTATTTTTATTCCATGTGGATAAAAATTCTGTGAATGGTCAATGAAAAACTCATAGTGACACTTTCACTCATTTATTGGGTTCCTACTATGCTACACAAGGAAACATAAAAAGAATATAAGAATAACTACTTCATTCAGTTGGTAGGAAAGAATGTCCTTTTTAACATTGCAAATTTTCACAACTAAATCACTTAAGATTGACACTAATCATGTTTTTCTTTTCTGAATAATTTTAGAATTGCTTTCAGAGTCAAATACAAACAATGAACAAACACAGAATTTTGTTCTTTTTGTCAGCATATATTACTTTTAATTAGACAACTTTTTATGCTTGATTACCTGCATTATTTGCCAGTTATGTCTTGGACTTTCTCCAATAGAAAAAGAATTTCCCCAGAAAATTTATTTTATGCCGCTAAAATATGCTTTTGGCACAATTTAGAAGTTGAATTCCCAAAAACTTAGCAGAAGACAGCATTAACCCAAGAGTATAGTGCTCATGTGTCCTGATGCATGGAACTCTCCAAGAAAATATACAGCATCTTTAATGTTAAAAACATATAATTCATATTATGTATAAAAGTATTAAAATCATTTTAACATTTTATGAGTCAAATTTAAGAGTTGTACAGATTATTTCAGAACAGGAAATTTAATTGGGAGCTATTCAGTTCTAAACAGTAATGTCAAAGCAGTGTCTTTGACTCACAGACTTTTAGACCTGAAGACACTTATTGAAACATAACTCATATTCACAACCTTGTGAAAATAAAGAGATTAAAATGGCTTCCTTATGATAAAAATGTTAAAATAAAAGCAAAGCTAAGAAGTGTTTTGGTTTTTTTCATTTCCCAATTTATAGACTACCTGGATATGGAATTTGGCTAATTGTAAAGACACCAAAATCTGAATTGAATAGAATAAATACTAACTTAATAATATTAAATTAATTAAAATTATACTAGTAGCAATATTTTCAATCATCTATTAAGGTCTATATATATAAGGCACTATTCTAAACAACTTATATGTCTGCATATACATAAAAGGTTTGAATATTTTATATATACATAAAACCTTTTTTAATAGCCCAGGAATTATATTTATAATTCATATCATATTTCTCCTAATGAGTAATGGATGACCCATAGGATTTCATTTATTTTCTCAAGATTATCCATGCAATAAATGATGGACCCATGCTTTTATTCAAATAATGTGACTTTAGAGCACATCCATTAAATGATGAATTCATGCATACCCTCAAACAGGCAGACTGGGAAAATTAATCTTACACTTACTCTTCTTATGATGTTTGATCCATCTTAACACAAGAGCAGAAGGTAGACAGAAATTGAGTTCTACAAGTTGGTCCTTCTAGCAAAAAATTCCCACATGATGATATTGGGTTTAGACCTGGTAGGCATAAGTAAGCAGGGATGACTATAGAAAAATGAAGTAAACCCCAAATAATGTACCTAATATATAACATTTATCTTTGGGATTCTAAAGGAAAATATTAAGAACCATTATATGAAGGAGCATAGGTAATTAGAAAACTAGAATAATACAATAGAATGATAATGATCCTAATCTAATTTATGCTTTGTTAAATATCCATGCCTAGGTGATTACAAATGTCCCTTCAATCACCATAAAAATAAATTATTATATGATTCTTCCAGTGAAAAATATATTTCCACCACATACATTAAACTTATTCTGCATCTCTAGATAAGCTATTGTGCCTACCTTCCCAATTTCCTATTATTTTTATTGATCCAGAGCAGTGGCATGATGAAAAATTACTGAGAAATGATGAATCATTTCTCATGACCAGGTCAAGTGTGTTTTTATACTTTCTTCTCCTTTTCCTGCCTGGCCTGGCCCTTCCTCTTAGCTTCCATCAGTAACTCCCTGATGTACATAATGTTCGGAAGCACAAGTCTAGTCATTGAAATCATATTAAAGATAGAAGATGCTTCTAGGATGGCCTTGTGCTGTTTTACGGTACAGGCTTGGGGAAACCACTTGAACTCTTTCTTTTAGTTGTGTTAAAAGGGATAAAAACTTGTTATCAAGAGTAATGATTAGTTAATGCCTCTAAAGCACTAAAGAAGTTCTAAAATGTACCGTATGATGGAGAAATAGAAATTTGTGGATGCAGCAGTTCAATTCTCCACCAGCACTTTAGGCAATAAATACAATATTATAGCTCTCATTCCTTTCTAGCATTTGGTGTTCCCACGAGATAATGCTTTACTTACATAAAAGCTATTAAGAGTAAGTCATGCATTTACACTTCTGTCAATAGTTTTATTGGAAGGTTCTTTAAGTTGTATTTGCATTAGTGGCATATTATAAGTTTTGATTTTACTATAAAGTTATATGGGATATTTGTGGACTTGTGTTTAATTAGAAAAAAAAAAACAAAATTTTAACAACTGTACACTTCTATGAGATTGTCTACTTTGTTACTACTATTGTAGAAGGGATATATACTGTCATCAAATATGATTTATTTAAAAACTCTATTTATGATCTTTGCTTAATTCATAAAGCAAGTCGTTTTTTTTTTTTTTTTTTTGGTACCGGAGATTGAACTCAGGGGCACTCGACCACTGGGCCACATCCCTAGCCTTTTTTTTGTATTTTATTAGAGACAGGGACTCACTGAGTTGCTAAGTGCCTCGCCATTGCTGAAGCTGGCTTTGAACTCGTGATCCTCCTGCCTCAGCCTTCCAAGTGCCGGGTTTACAGGCATGCGCCACCGCATCCAGCCAGAAAGTGTTTTTAATTAAAAATATCTCATTGAGTAGCATTTATATACTAGCAAATGGGGATTCAAGTTTATTATATACTTAAATGTTGGAACACTTTATTGAAAAATTGTTATTCTTTTACAAACATTGGATTACACATTGTGAGATGTGGTCACATTTAGATTGTTGAGAATAAAATATGTTTATAATTTACCCTAAAGAGTTATAAACCTTATGATGTACTTTTTGTTAATATATGTTCTACAATTTATTGTGATGAAATCCTGCTTAATTCATTTTAAAGAAGTAAGTTACTTTTTAGATGTTGCTTATTGTATGTTCTTGCTGATAGAAAACATAGCCTTTATTTTCTGTACTGGATTAATTTCTTATTTCACCATTTTTTCAGACCTATTTTTTCCCAAATGTTTCATGTATTATTCTATATTTCAAAAAGAATACATGGCAAGTTGACTCTAAATTTGTTAAAATCATGTGTTGTTAACCTTTTACAGAAATGTGTACTATCTTCTAATAAGGTACTTTCTTTTGGTTTATATGGAGTTTGATCTCATTGAATGATTTATTTACATGTTAATCATTGCAGAAAGTTCACCACTCAAATGATATTCCTCCAGTCTGCATAAATCTGTGTATGATGAAGATCTTAAAATTACTTAACTCCTTATTAACTTATAGGTGTTATGATTCTTCTTACTAAATTTTAAAATGGTACATATTTATTTACATTGTCTTTATTTGTATTTATTTATTTATTTATTTATTTATTTATTTATTTTGAAACCAGGGATTGAACTCAGGGGCACTTGACCACTGGGCCACATCCCCAGCCCTTTTTTGTATTTTATTTAGAGACAGGGTCTCACTGAGTTGCTAAGTGCCTCGCCATTGCTGAGGCTAGCTTTGAACTTGCGATCCTCCTGCCTCAACCTCCCAAAGTGCTGGGATTACAGGCGTGCGCCACCGCGCCTTGCTACATTGTCTTTATTTTTTTTATTTTTTATTTTTTTTTTTGTGGTACCGGGGATTGAACTCAGGGGCACTCGACCACTGGGTCACATCCCCAGACCTTTTTTGTATTTTATTAGAGACAGGGTCTCACTGAGTTGCTAAGTGCCTCGCCATTGCTGAGGCTGGCTTTGAACTCGCGATCCTCCTGCCTCAGCCTCCCAAAGTGCTGGGATTACAGGCGTGCGCCACCGCGCCCGGCCATTGTCTTTATTTTTATCATTAAAATTTGTGAAAACTTGGGGCACAGATAAAAAGTGATTTTAATGTTTCAAAACATATGCTATGAAATACTAATAATACCTTTTCTTAATAATTTTAATAAAATAATAATAAATTAATAATTTTAATAAAATAAAATATTATTTTAATAAAATAAAATATTTAATAAAATAAAATATTTTATTAAAATAATTTTAATAAAATAAAATGTCATGACTAACTTACTACACAAAAAAGTCAGTAGGACACATTGGAAAAAGCAAGACCTTCAGCTTCATCCAGATATTCATTTGCTAATAATGTAGCCTTGGTATCATTATTTAAATTACCAGTCTCTCAATTTAATCATGTATAAAGGAGGTTAATATTTTTAACAACCTTAAACATCTATTGTGAATTTTAAGTCAGTGTCCATAAAACAACAGGCACTGTGCAGACATTGAACAGATGCTCCATTCTTTAGATTATAATATTTCATATAGCTGCATATTTATTCATTAAACAAATGTTTGGTGAGGGCTTCCTTTATACCAGTCACCATTTCATGTACTGACAAATGAATGAATGAGATTGAGGAAAATTTGTCCTCATAATAAGTTCAGCTTTCATGTTGAATAGCTTTTCATAATTCCTCATTTCTCAATAGACAAGATTCTTCTTCTTAAAATACCTAGAGGAATTTTTGTTTCCTCTATTGAGCTCTGAATGAGAAATAGAGAAGTTTATGTAATTCAGATTAGGAGAGCTGTTTTGAGTTCCAACTCTGTGAATTAATCTTTTGGTATTCACAAATCTTACACTTAAAAAACTTAGGTATAAATCTTTCTTAAATGGGGATTATAACACTTGTTGTTTCTATTTCACAAAGTCATAGGGTTAATTTGCAAATTATAATGTGCATAATGTCATGGTATCATTACTATAACTTTACTTGTTATATGGTCTAATTTGTCAGTTGCTCTGTTTCAAAAATAAACATACATATACATACATACAAGAAATTAGGAAGTTTCAACATCTTGACAATAAAAATGGAGAGAAACAGAAATTGTTCAACGTTCATTTGGAATAATATTTCAATTTTCAAATCTGCAAGCCTTTTTATTTTCTTCTCTATTTTTGTTTTTGCTATATCATAGCCAAAAATTGGAGAATTTTCAAAGATTTTGTTCTGGAAAAAAAAAAGCCTAAAAAGAGAAAGGACATTTAACTTCTGGATTCAATTTTTTAAATACCATACAAAGGAAATAAATTAAAATATTTTAGATATTTTATAGGAGATCTCAAAGTCCTTATAATAGTTCAAGGTCTCATTTCAGATCTCCAATAATGGGGCAGGATTTAACATCAGTCAGATCTCGAGCAAGATTTAGCAGAAATTAGAATTTTAGCAATGGGACCTGAAATGTGGGCTACTGATAAAGAGCTACTATTATATGCATTAGGAATATAATAACATAAAGTGAATGGTATGACAACAAAAAAACTGAAAAATAAAATGATTAAAATTCTCGTGTATTTAATGGATATATTTATATGTGTGTATAAAATATGATGTTTATAATGTATGTGTATACATATGTGTGTGTGTATATATATATATATACACATATATATATACAATATGCATGTGATATACATAATGCATTACCTTTTTGAGCTCACCCTTAACAATGCCAAACAGGGTTGAGATTCACCCTCATTCTTTTTGTCTCATACATTTCTTTCAGGGTCTTTTATGTCTTCTGTGCTACGTTAATATGGTAGCAATTTTAACTTATTTTACAATATAATTCCTTTCACTTTGTGCTATTGGAAATGTGAATGGTGATTAGAAGTTAAATATATTGAAATTCTCTGATTCATAACACCCAATTCTTACTAATATTAGACTTTTAGAGAAAATGAAATTAACCAAATATATTTTGATTCATGAATAGGAGGTCTAATTTTGGTGTGTGTTTGAGATGCTCATAGTTTGTTATAGACATGAACCTGCCCTCAATATTAAAAAATAAAATTTATATTATGTTCCTAAGTATGTGTTGGGTTCTATTTTAATCTCTTTATGCATACTAATAAATTTAATTCTTACCACAACTATATTATCATTGTCTTATTCCACAAACAAGAGAAATACGATAAAAATAAGTTAAATGACTCACCTGAGTTCATACAGCAATTAAATAGTGGAGATGAAAGTTGAACAGAGTGACTCCATAATTTTAACATTTCACTGACTCTTATTAGGCAATCATTTCATTTTGATTCCAACCTTTGGTTGAATTTAAAGGAAAGAAAAATTTCACTTCATCGAGGTAAGAAATTTGGAATGAATGCCTTTCTGCCTGCCATCTACTTTCCTGTGGAGACAACAACCCTTATCTCTTGGATTTCAAGATAAAAATTTACAAGAGTATATGATTTAAATGGGGAATTGTAATTGCATTCTTCAAATATTTGCAAATCAACTTTCCTAAGATGATATATCTGAATTATCTAATGAATGATAATATAGCTTTTAGAACTAGTGTTAATGTCCAGTTATTATAATTCAGTTTACTTCTGAAGTGAGGATAAAGATTACAATGCCTTTACACAAAAGAGAGATTAAGCATAACTATGTTATGCAGATAAGACCGTTTACCTATTCATGAAATATGTTATTGTTTATTGCTATAATGAGTTTTAGATTCCAAACTTCATTGAAGAATTTAATGTAACAGTGGCTATTCTATAGCATTTGAATTTTCATTTAAAACACAGCATGCTTGGACTTATCTGAAATGCACTTATACATTTTCCTCCTGCTTATAATATGCATTAATTATAGACCCCCTGTTAAATGAAAATATGGTTAGATCATACATATTCTTGAAAAGTCAGATTGAGATAATCATTTATGACATGTATTTTAAAAACTCTAATTTTAAAAATTATTTTTTATTTTGTTTTTCTTTGTTTATGTGTCTTATGTACTGGGACTGAACCCAGGGATGCTTTAGCAGTGAGTTACAGCCTTAGTTCTTTTTTCTATTTTTTGTTTTGAGACAATGTCTCATCAAGTTGCTGAGGTATTTTGGTCATTCATACTACTACAACAAAATATATTTGTTAATTTATAAATCACAAAAAAATTATGCTTACAGTTTTGGAAGTTGTGAACTATAATATCAATATGCTGATATTCAGTGTCTCAAGAAGCCCTTCTTGCTAGGTTCTTACTTGGCAAAAGAGGTTTTTTAATGTTGTGTCTTTACATGGTAGAAGATTGAGGAGCAAAATGAATTCTGCCAATTTCCTCCAGCCCTTTTACAAAATATTTAATCACCTACTGAAGGTCCCACCAGTTAGTTATGACTCATTGGGTTTAAGTTATAATATAAGTTTTGGAGTGGACACAAACATTCAAGCAAAAGCAGAAAGATAATGTTTATGTCAATCTCATTGAATTGAATTACTATTGTATGTGTTAATTTAGCAAATAAGAGTTTGCGTTTTTTTCCACAAAAGTTGGAGAATATACAAATCCAAATGCTTAAATTTGAATATTATTGTTTAACTCAAATATTGTACGATAAAGTATAGTGCATTACCATAAAGAAATAGTTTGATTTGAATCATTGTTCCTACCTCTTTATTGACTCTAAAATAGTGAATATGTCACTAAATCCTGTCTAAGTTTCATTTGCTTCACTGGAAAATAGAGATAATATTACCTACTTCAAAATGTTGAGAGAACAGAAAAACTTACATCAGTGCTCAATAAATGCCATCATCAATTTTTCAATTCTAAATATGGACAATGTGATACAACATGAAAAAGAATGAACTGAATACTGTAATAGTGGTAATATTAGAAAGGATTATATCTACCAATTAAGATATTATAATGAAAAATTTAGAGTGAGTGGGCTAAATTCTATACCTGTACAGTGTATGCACGTAAATGTAATTGTAACATTCATACATATGTCATCTATTTATACCAACAACTTATATATCTAGACCTGTAAGTTACTATTGGAAGACAGACATTAAGAAGGTAGTGAGCATCAACTGAAAATCAGTATAATTTTATTTCTAAGAGAAAGAAAAATGAGGAAATAGAATAGACACGGTCAATTAAGACAATATAGTTCTTCAATTAGGTGCACAAAAGATGAATCAAAGGGCAATAGCTCTGAGATGCACTGTGGTATAATGCATGATTAACTAACTCTAGTAAGTACAAACAATTGAAATGATAGGCTTGGAGCTTATTAAGATCTCAATTGGAACCACTTATGTAATTCTACCTTCCAATTTGGTAGTTTGCTTCATCTTACTTGTTTCCTTCCTTCCTTAATTTCTCCCTTCTCCCCTACTTATTTTCTACATAAATTACATGGTAACTTATTTTCCCCTTGTGCTTCCTCTTTACTTGTACACATACATACTTGGCATGCTCATGTCTAAACCTATACTTCAATTTCTCTTCCATCTGGATTAATTCAGTATTTCACAATGCCCTTAATACATGTTTCCATCCTAAAATACTGATATTAAAATAAATCCATGTACTGTACCAAACTTACACTTTAAATGCTAAAGTTTCTTGAACATTTCCAATAAGGAGATATATTAAGGAATATGTCACAGATAAATTTTACTTAAAAACATTTTTGAAGAACAATATTCTGCATTTGTGCTCCACACAATATAGACACGTGCCAATAGTTTATGTTGCTTTAATACATTTTAAACTACCATAGAAAATATTTATTCAGAAAAATTTACTGTCTTTCAGCGTTCTAATATTACATAGATAATTGGCCATTTTTCTCTGCAGTGTGCTTTGTTGTTCTATGGAACAGCTGTTAGAATTTCTTTATAATATGTTTTGCTCAACACATTTCTTTTCTTTTCTTTCTTTTTTTTTTTTTTTTTTTTTTTTTTTTGATGTTTCCATCTTGCTAAAGAGGTAAAGATTTGATCTTTTGATCCTTACACTTTGGTTTCAGTTTTAATATAAATTAATACTTCCCCATCCAAATAGTGAATACTTTAATCTTTTAATAAAATTACAATTTACTTAGGAATGTTTTAAAATGAAATGGTATTTCCTTCCTTATTATTAAAACTATTATCATTATTATAAAACATGCGCAAAGTCTAACATAAATATGAGGGTAAAACTGCAACAATACTTACTGATATTTTTGGCAGGTCCCAGAAATTTTATGCTGAAATCCTGAATCATGTTTGCAAGTATTTATTACTCCCAAAATTTAGGAGTTCTTAACAAATACAAAGCATTTGGAAACATTGTTACTCAAGAACATTACAACAAAAACTGAGGATATTAAGTTACATGAATTCATTGGAAAATATACCACAATGTTATTTTGAAAATTATATTTATTTGACTAATTGATTATTTCTAGTAATCTGAAGTAATATAAAATACTATCTATGTTTTTGGAAGTCCTCACTTTTTAATTTATATTAGAAAAAAATTTTGTATTAAAATTATGCAGTGTCCAGTTTAAAAACTATAAACATAATGTTCTGTAAGAAAAGTTGTCTGCTTTGTTATGATAGTCAATATATAAAGAATATATCAACATTAAATTTTATTTTCTAGATAGCACAAGTGAAGAAGTTGGATCATGAGAGAGATATAAGAGAAAAAATGTAGACATTACAAAAATTTAAGGAAATAATATTAATAGCTACAAAAAAACATTCTCACTATTTAATATGAAATCCTTCATTGGCTCTCTATAATGGTCTCAGTTCATAAAATTTCTTTTTCATTTGATAAATAATTTGAGATAAATGTGGTTTGTTTTGAAAGATATTTTAATTGAGTACCATTTCAAAGAAGGTATTTTGTCTAAATAAGATTTCAAATTTTTCTTATGTTTTATTGAGTTGGTCACTTGATTTCTTGTACATCTACTCATTATGAGGTAATAAATGAGACAAAAGGTTTATCTATAATATTTCTAGGTACTGTGTGTTATTGAGTGCCCTTTTGCTATGATTTATAACTGCAGCCCAAATCTCATAGAGATTTAATAAACTAGTAATAGTCAATATAGTGTTGATTTTATTTGTCTACTTCCATGCAATCCTATTCTAGATATATGAGCACAAGCTACAAGTATGGATTGTTGTTTTTAAAAGTATACATCACAAGAATTTAGTAAACCCAAGGTTATGTTTTGTTTTACCTCTGAAAAACATCTATTGCAATTTTTAAGACAATGAAGATATTCTAATTAAAAAACTGTTTAGGTAAATATTATGTTTATAATCATAAGCATTATAAAAATATATATTATGTTGAAAAAATAGAAACCAAGTTTGGTATGTATGATATGATAAAAATTAAAATTTATCTTGGATATTTTTACATATTTATTAATCAAATAATTTTTGTAATATAAAAATAAAAAGAAAAATTAATGTTAATGATTTTCTATAACAGACTGGAAGTGATATCATTAGTTCTCCTTATTCTTTAGAAATATTTTAATTGTGATAAATTATTTTAAGTAGTTGTGATAATGTGTAAATATAGTTGTCACTTTTCTGTTTGCTTCATACCTTTAAAGTAAGCATTGTTTTTCATTTATAAAATACAAAATTTATAAAATATAAATAACTTTAAACATCAATGCAAGTACAGTATGTTATAAAAATAAAAGTAATCTTTATTAATTCAAAGTTGTTGTATTTGTAATAGTAGAATGCATTACAATTCATAATACACATATAGAGCCTCTTTTCACATAACACTGTTTGTTTACAAAGTATATTCGTACTATTCAAGTCTTCAATCATGCATTTAGGATAAAAGTAATCTTTTTAAACCAAACATTACTTTCATTTTGATATGATGTATACTATGGCATCTAATGTTAAATGGCCTGAGTATATGTACACTAAGATATGAATTATTATTAAATAAAAAGCATATCATTAATATTGCTTACACTACATTGTCCTTTCTTATTTTAAAATACATTCTAGATATATCATGATATTTTATGTCATACTTTAAAATATAATTTCTTACTATAATAAGTTTAAGAAATTTATCTTTTTAAAAATTTTTAAATTTTTGTTATTGGGGATTGAACTCATGGGCATTCGACCACTAAGCCACATTCCCAGCTCTATTTTTCATTTTATTTAGAGACAGGGTCCCACTTCTACTGAGGCTGGCTTTGAACTTGCAATCCTCCTGCCTCAGCCTACTGAGCCACATGAGCCACTGCACCCAGCAAAAATTCATTATTTTGATCATGCCAGCTGCTTAAACAACAACTTCAACAACTTCTTCTTCTTCTCCTCCTCCTCCTCCTCTTCTTCCTCCTCCTCCTCCTCCTCCTTCTCCTTCTCCTTCTCCTTCTCCTCCTCCTCTTCCTCCTCTTCCTCCTCTTCCTCCTCCTCCTCCTCCTTCTTCTTCTTCTCCTTCAGTACCAGGGATTGAATGCAGGACCATTTAACCATTGAGCTACATCCCCAGGTTTTTCGTTATTTTGTGATACAAGATTTTGCTAAATTGCTTAGGCCTTGATAAATTGCGGAGGCTGACTTCAAACTGCCTCAGCCCCCTGAGCCATTGGGATTATAGGCATGCAGTACTATGCTCAGCTAAACTTATTATTTTTATTTTCACTGGAATAAACTTTGTTTTGTATATATCTCTTATAATCATGATAGTTTTAGAATAAATTTATCTTAAAAAATTAATGGGTCAAATAATATTTTTGCTTTTTAAAATTAAATCAAACATTATATTGTATTTAATTATATTATAGATATTTTTAAATTTAATATGTATAATTAAATATTGTATAAATTTAATATATTAAATTTAATATATATAATATATCTAAGTATATATTTTTAAAATTTAAATCAAACATATGTATATATGTTTGATAAACATATATATGCATAACATATGATATATATTATATATATTTAGTTGTGGATGGACACAATAACTTTATTTTGTTTATTCAGTTTTTTTGTTTTTTTATGTGGTGCTGAGGATTGATTCCAGTGCCTCCATGCATTCTAGGCAAGCACTCTGCCACTGAGCCACAATCCCAACCCCTAAATCAAACATTCTTTTAAAATTTATTTTAACTGATTATACATAAAAGTATAATAATTGTACCTATTAAGGGGATAACACATTAGTGTGCAATAGACCAGGAGAACTTCTCACTCATAACTGTAACTTTGTCTTCATGGATCAATATCTACCCATTCCTCTTTCTCCCATCCTTTCTCCCCCTCTGGGACCTGTGTTTTACTTTGAAGTTCTATGTGATCAACTTTTTAGATTAAGTATAATAATGGAACATTACCTGTCTCTTAAGTATTTGAGTATAATCAATTTTAAACTTAAATATATTTTCATACTATTTGTTCAATTATATTGCTTTTGTATATTGAAAAAAAAATCATCATACTTCATATCACTGGTTAGAATTTCTTTTGGTGACAATTTCAAAGTTATTTGTCCATTTATATATTGAAATTTTCATTATATTATTGTGATCTTTTGCTTTATTCAAAACCAAAACAAAATAATGCGCACAATAAAAAAGACACTTTGTACATGTTAGAATCTAAATAACCACATTTAGTCACATGTGCTAATAAATGTAAGGATTTCTTTTGTCTTCTTACCCAATTTGTTTTACTCCCTTTCTCATAGAAGTGAAGAATTTTTCAAATATGATCTGTATAATCCCTACAATGTTTTTGCATCTATTGTCACAGTTGGGATATGAGGAGTTCTGCAAAAGCTCCTGTTAATGCAGGAATATTCGTAGAAAGATAAATGATTATATCATGAGGACGATAACCAAATCAGTTTATCCTAGTTTGAATTGACTAGGTGCTAACTCTAAGGAGGTGGCAGGTGACTGGAGGTCACTGAGGGTGTACCCTAAAAGTGTGTGTCTTCCTTTTGACCTCTTCCCATCCAATTACTCTCACTCACTCAACTGATTTTTTTTTTTTTTTTTTTAGATGGGGAGGGTTTACTGGAATTGAACTCAGGGCATTTGACCACTAAGTCACATCCCAAGCACTATTTTGTACTTTATTTAGAGACAGGTTCTCACTGAATTGCCTAGTTCCTTGCCATTGTGGAGGCTGGCTTTGAACTGATGATCCTTCCGAGCTGCTGGAATTACAGGCATTAAACATCATACCAGCTTAAGCAATTGATTTTTTTTTTTTTTTTTTTTTTTTTTTTTTTGGTACCAGGGGATTGAACTCAGGAGCACTGGACCACTCGGCCACATCCCCAGCCCTTTTTTGTATTTTATTAGAGACAGGAACTCACTGAGTTGATAAGTGCCTCGCTATTGCTGAGGCTGTCTTTAAACTCGTGATCCTCCTGAGCCTCCCAAGTGCTGGGATTACAGGCGTGCACTACCACGCCCCGGGCATCAATTGATTTTTGTCATAGTGGGTAAGATCAATCAATGGCGAAAGTATAGTCAGAAGGTAAGACAACTATATTACCATAGGCAAAAGAATGAAGTTATTACCTTTTCCTGGAACATGAAACTATAATAATCTCACCCCCCCCAAAAAAATATTAAGTAATGATTTTCTCTAAACCACTACATTTAAACTATTCCATGTCAAATAAACCATATTATCTTTAACATCTTTGTATGAATAATTGGATCTTCTATCACTTTCACATATTATTTTTAATTTTATTTACCTACAGCATTATTAACTTCATTTTTATTACTTTTATTTAATCATTTTCAGACATTCTAATTTAACTATGATTATTTTATTTGTTAACTGAGAATACATATAATTTCTTTTCTCAAACATAACCCATGAATTTTCACAATTTCTCATATAATTAGGTTTTTAAATGTCTTATTGAAATAAACTGTAAGTTTTAAATAGTAGATAATATGATTCAGCAGTTTTAAAACTGATTTATAAAGAAAGTCATAATTAATATTCTATTTCAAAGTCACAAAGAGGGGTAAATGATAAAAAATAGACATCAGGTCTTTTGATGTCTAAATATATTACTTATGTGAATAAAGTCATAGACTTTAGGAAAACAGTCACAGATGGAGACCAGAATAAATATTCTTGAATATTAACATGCTGTGCTCTCTGTGTTTCTCTGGGAGTGTACTCACTTACCATATCAATTAATGTGTTTGCTGCCTTTGAAATATATTTAGATATATGGCACTATCAACCCAGGAGGGCATTCAGTAAACAACTGAATCTTCCTTCTCAAATTACTATATTATGAGGGAGTACAAAATACTTTAATATCTTTGAAGGATTTCTTTGTCACTTTGTGGATTGTAGTCCAAGAAAAACCAATTTATTACCAAAGTGGAGAGTGATTCTAAACTACCATATAGTGGTATTCCTTTCTTCCTTGAAGGAGTGTGAGATTCATATAGCTGGGAAAGCATTATTTTATCATTGGTACAGTAGCCTCCTAATCTCCACTGAGTTATAGGGAATAGGAAGTTATACCTATATCAAGTCACTTGGCTTTTCACTTTTTAAAAAAAGTTTAGATCTGCTAAAGACATGAAATAGTATGGAGATTGATTATTTTTGCACTCTAAGCTATTGCAAAAATCTAGGTACAAATATATATTGCTCCTCTACATAAAATGAGTAACTGATTATTTAATCTAACATTTCAAGATTGCTGCCCTAATGAGTCAACCATTTTTCTAACCATGTATTCACATAGATTGAAAGACTGAAAATAAAAATAATTGTGTTTTCAAACAATATTTTTTACCTGGTTTGTATTGAAATGTAAAGATGTGGGAAAAGTATGGTTCCTTTAGGTACTGAAAGTATAGTCCAAATTAAGCTAGACTTAAAAGAATTAAAAAAAAAATTAAGAACTGGTTTATTTATAACAGACTGATTTTAAACAAAACTGAATCCTAGGCTTGAAAGTGATTATCAGTACTATCTTGGTTGCTCCCTATCTCAGCCCCTTCATTTATTTACTTGGGCTTTCCCTTAACTTTTGAGATATTTCCAGAAAAAATAAGGAACCAGCCTGGGGAACACAAAACAGATTTATAATCTTTTACTATCCTAACCTCAGTGTCCTGAGGGAAGTTTTTCCTGCCTTTTTTCATTAATTTTCCAAGAAAGTTATTTTGGATGGAGTTGTTTGACATTTATTTCAGTGCCAGTTTTTGGTGGTAAATAGAGAAAACCTGTGGGCTTAGATTTGCTGGTGAAAGAAAGGGTAAAGTTAAAACTTTTCTGAAAAGTACTGAGAAGTAGGGTATAGGGTCATACAGTGGTTTCATTCCTAGTCTTTTTTGGAATCTACATACTGCTTTCCAAACTGGTTGTGCTAATTTACAATCTCACGAATAATATATGAGTGTACATTAATCCCACATACTTGCCAGTACTTATTATAATATTTGCATTTTTAAATGTTTTAAGGATATCCTAGTTATGAATAATATTGGGGTGCATTTTGACATAATTGTACATGCAAGAAATACAATTTGCCCCACTTCAGTCCCCAGTATGTCCTCTTTTTGTCTCCTCTTCCCTTCCCCAGTTCTCCTTCCTCTACTCTACAGCTCTTCCTTCTCTCTTTTTTCTATCTACCCTCTCCCTCACTATATGGTGGTTCCATTTCTAGACTTTTGAGGAATATCTATTTTGCTTCCCCAAGTGGCTATACTAATAATGTGGTCTCACTAACAATTTATCAGTGTGCCATTTCCCTCACATTCTTACCATCATTTATCATTGTTGTGTTCTTGATGATTGCCATTCTAAGTAGAGCAAAAAAACTCTCAATGTAGTTTTTAGTCACATTTTCCTGATTGCTGAGGAAATTGAACATTTTTTTTTCATGTATTTGTTGGCCATTTGTATTTCTTCATTTAAGAAATATCTGTTTCATCCATTTGCCCATTTATTGATCTGCTTTTTTTTTGGTGGGTATGAGGTTTTTTTCAACTTCTTTATATATTCTGTATATTAATCCCCTTTCAGAAGAGCAAGTGGCAATAATTTTCTCCCATTCAGAAGATTGTTTCTTCATATCTTCATACTCTTGTTTGTTGTGCAGAGTTTTTGTTGTTGTTTTTTTTTTTTTTTTTTCATTTGAAACCATCCAATGTGTTGATTCTTGATTTTATTTCTCATGCTTTGGGTGTCTCATTAAGGAAGTTGGTACTTGCACCAACATATTGAATTGTTGACTGTATGCTGGGTTGTAACAATTGAAGTGTTTCTGGTCTATTTATTAGGTCTTTGCTCCACTTTAGGTTAATTTTTGTGAAAGACAACAATCTAGTTTTATTCTTCTACATATGGATATACAGTTTCCCAAGTTTTTGCTCTGATTTTTATTATTTCCTGTTTTTTAGCTTTGGGCTTAGTTTGTATTTCTTTTTACTAATTCTTAGAAGTCTAAATGTTAGGTTACTTATTTGGGAACATTTTACTTTTTTGGAGGTAGGCATGTACATAAACTTCCTTCTAAGTACTGTTATTGCTACAGCCTGTAAGTTTTGGTAAGTAATGTTTACATTTTCCCTTGTCTCAAGGCATTTTTGAATTTCTCTTTTAACTTCTTCATTGACATGCTGATTGTTCGGAAGCATGTTGTTTAGTTTACACGTATTTGTAAATTTTCTGAAATTCCTCCGTTGTCAATTTTCAGATTCATATTATCCTAATTAGAAAATACACTTGATATGATTTAACTAATCTTACATTTGGTTAAGACTTTTGTGACCCAACTTAGGGTTTATCCTGGAGAAGATTCTGTGTGAATTTATTGAAGAATATGTATCCTGCTGCTGTTGGATGAAATGTTTTGTTTTTGTCTGTTAGTTTTACTTGGTGAAAGGTAGTTTAAGTTCAGTGTTTCCTTATTGACTTTCTGTCTGGATGTTTTTCCATTGCTGAAAGTAAGAGTATTGACATCCTCTACTATTACTGTTTTACAGTCTGCATGTCTTCTTCAGATTTGCTTTATATGTTTAAGTTTTATGATATTGGGTGCCTATATATTTTAAATTACTCTGCTTACTTAATGAATTGATCTTTTTACATCATTATAATGATTTTCTTTATCTTGTTTTACAGTTTTTGATTTAAAGACTATTTTATGTGTTAGAAGTATGTTCATGTTGCCTTGTTTTTGTTTCTATTTCACGGAGTATCTTTTTACATCCATTCAATTTCAGAGGAAACGAGTCTATAAGGATATTGTCCTGTCTTGTTTGCTTGCTCATTTTAATCCATGCAGCCATTCCGTATCTTGATGGCAGAATTTAATCTATTTGTACAAAAAGTAATTATTGATAGGTAAAGAGAGTACTGCCAATTTTTAAAAAAATTATTTTCTATTAAGTTCCATAGTTCTTTTTTATTTTTTCTTTCCTGGCTTTGTTTGAGATTAGATGAGGTAATCTAATGATATGTTTTGATTTCTTGCCTTTTATTGCTGGTTTATCTACTAGAGGTTTTTGCTTTGTTGTTCCCATGAGGCATACTCAAAATGTTAATATTTATTCCAGATTTCTTTTCTTAAGGTGATAACAACTTAGCCTTATTTGAATTAAAAAGAATGACAGGGAATGGCCAGGCAGATAGGTGGTTGTGCACTTGCTTAACATTAGCAAGGCATGGGTTTGATCCGCATAATTCAAAGTAAAACTAACAACAACAACAAACAAAAACTCAACATTTATTTTCCACTTACTTTGTTTTTGATGTCATAGTTTACATATTTTTATGTTGTTTATTACTCTTTTCAATGGTTTTGTCTTTTATACACTCAGGATACAAATTGTTTACATACCACTATTAAACTATTGCAACATTCTGCATTTCACCTGTGCTTTCCATCAGAAAAACTTTCCATCGGAAAGTTTTGTACTTTTTAAGTTTTTGTGTTACTAATTAGCACTCGTTTCTTTTTATTTTTCTCTTTCTTTCTTTCTTTCTTTTTCTTTTCTTTTCTTCTTTCTGTAGTCCTGGGGTTTGAACCTGCACATTCCAGGCAAGTATTCTACTACTAAGCTAAGTTCTATTCAGCTTTTCTAATAAGACAGATCTGCTGGTGAGGAACTCGCTCAGTTATTATTTTTTGGGGAAAAATCTTTATCTCTCTATTTCATGAGGAAAGATTGGCTGGTTAAAATATCTTTGGTTGGCAGGTTTTCTTTTCTTTTCTTTTTTGTTCTTTTACTTTTTGTTAGTACATTGAATATATTATTCCACTCTCTCCTGGTCTGTAAGGTTTCCATTGATAAGTGTACTGATATCCTTATTGGAACATTCTTATGTGTAATATGCTTCTTTACTTGTACTGCTTTGAGGATTATCTCTTTATTCTTGGTTTTTGACAATCTGATTATAATACATCTTACTATAATTTTGTTGGGATTTAATCTAAATGAAGACTTGTCACCTTTCTGTGTCTACAGACTTGACTAGTTTTTTTTTTCTTATTTACATAAATCTCTTTCTCCTTTCATAAGTCTTATAACGGCAATATTTACTCTTTTGAGGACATCCAGTAAATTCCATATATGTTCTTCTTTTCTTTTCATTCTTATGGATTTTTTCCTTCCCTAACTATATTTCTCAAATAATCTGTCTTTGAATTCACAGATTCTCTCTTCCACTTGATAAATTCTGCTGTTGATACTATTGCATTTTTTCCTTCATTGTAATTTTTAACTGCAGAATTTGTATCTGATTTTTTTCATAATTTCAATTTCACTTTTAAATTTCTAATGTGATCATGCATTATTTTCCTGATATTACTGAATTTTTTCTATATTTTACTGAGCTTCCTTAAACTTATATTTTGAATTCCTTTTTATGTAGTTCATAAATCTCCATTTCCTTAGGGTCAATTATTTGCACTCTATTTTGTTCTTTTTGTGGAATCATGTTTCTCTGATTATTTTTGATACTCGTGACCATGTACTTGTGTCTGTATACATGTAAAAACAGGAAAATTCTGGTAATTACAGACTTTTGCTTTTTTTTTTCTTTTCTTTTTTTTTTTTTTTTTTTCCTCCCCTTTGGAAAGCTCTTAAGAGTGGATTTGCTAGATATTTTCAATCAGGATGGCTTCATTGCTAGGCCAGTAGGTAGACAGTATTAGTATCTGTCTCCATGAGGTTGGGCTTGGAGCTTGGATATACTGTAGTAAAACCAAATCCTGGGATTTTAAGGTTGAGTTTTGAGCTTAGATGCACTGGTGTGAACCCAGAACTTGGGACTATTCATGGTGTCTGGAGCTTCTATGTGTATGACTGGCCTAAATCATGGGCCCATAGGAGCAGACCTGATGTTAGAATAATCCTGTAGGCTCAGCCCATATGGTTCAGCCTGGATATTTGGTCCACCAAGGGCTGGCTTAGGTCATGGTGGTCCTGGGGAATTGGTTCATGGGGGATCAGCCTGGACTCTGAATCTGCTGGACTCTGGGTCAACAGAAACCTGGAGCCATAGGAACCTGCCTGCAACCTGAGACCATGAGGACTGGCTTGAAGCCTACATTCTTGAATGCCATTCTGGAGGCTAGGTACATAGTTGCTGATCCTGAAGCCAGGTCTGCAAATGTTTGCTTGGGAACTAGGTCCACAGATGCCAGCTTTGAAGGTGGGTCCAGTAGTTGTATCCTGGAGCCTGGGACCATAAGGAAGGACCCACCCACCCAGATTGGAGTCTATTGGGTTAAGGTCAGTACCAAGCCTGTTGTAGTGTGGGTCTACATGGACTGCCTGAAACTGGGAGGACCTAGAGACTGTGTCTGCAAGTGAAGTTCAAGGACCTGATGATAGGGCTGTGAATATGATAGTGGGGCAGCTCTGAAGCCAGGGTCAGTGTGCAATGATCTGATTGGGGTGTTCTAGAACCTAGGGTAAGCTGGGTAGATATGGCCACAGGGACAGGTCTAGCAATGGGTGATTCTAGAGCCTGTATTCAGAAGAGCCTGTCTGGAATTTGCGTCCACATGTACTTGCCTGATTACTAGGGTTGCAGTGGCTGGCTTAGGGTGGAGTGGCTGGAAGCCTAGGGCCATGTGTGCTTATGTAGTGATGGTATAATGGTTATTGTTGAAGTGCTGTTTAGTCTGTGTTCTATGCATATGAATCAGTGTGAGAATTAAATTTATGAAAGATTTTTTAAAAAGACAATATAACATCCACATTCTTCTGCTTTTCTGTTTTTTACCACTAAAAACAGATCTCCAGCTAGATGTTAAAACATGTCTAAGAAATAAGATGCATGTCAAATTACAACCATGTTGATATGTTTAAATTTAAGAATGCTAAATTTTTTTTGCTCAAAGCATTGAACTTGAATATGCAATTACCACCCTTAAAGATTTATGAAACAGATAAACATGTGAACAAATAAACAAGCAAGCAAAAATTGTTGTGTTTTTATATTATTCAAAATTGACAAGAGGCTGGGGATGTAGCTCAGTGGTAGAGTGCTTGCTTAGTATTACGAAGGACCTTAGTTCAATTCCTAGTACTGAAGGAGAAGTGGAATGGAAAAATAGGAGGATAAATTCATTGCAATGAAAATAATAAAATGTTCCTTTAAATACACCTGTACTTTAAAATTTCTAACAGAAACAACATAGAGAAATTTCACAGGCAAATTTTTAGCTTGACAGAAAAAATTGGAAACTGTAATGAAATTATGAGATTCAAAATTCAAATAATTTACTCATTCCTCTATCACCATTCTGAATCTTGAGAGATTTAATAACCAGGAATAGTGAGTCATTCCATTACTGTCAAAATGCCTGCTGTTCTCGTCCTTATTAATTGCATACATTGAAAACCCAAAAAATAAGGAAGAAATATCATTGAAGTATACAAGGAAATACTCCAAATAAAGTTAAATATGATTTCACATAGATTATTAGAAATATTGGTGCTGAAGATACATCACATAAAGACATTGCACTTTGAATTGTTAAAGAAAACTTAAATTAATTGGAGTAATCAATCTGATCAATTTCCTTATGTTTACTTGAAGGGGTTTCTCATATGTGAAAGCAAAGAAATAACAAAACATTTCAGAATCATTTATCGGGAGATATGCCACATATGCTAACTTGGTTCAATATTATTTTCAACACTTAACTATCTTGTTCTGACTTTTCTCAATCAAAATCACTTTTAATGAAGTTTTATGTCTTCAGCTAACATTCTTGTGGCAGATTTCTAAATGTCTTTCCTTTACAATCTTTTCTTATCTTTGTTACTTAAATAATTTAATACCTATATTTTCATGCGAATTTTTAATGTTTTATATACTTATACATATAATTGGGGTTAATTTTGACATAATCATGCATGCATGGAATATAATTCGCTCCACTTCAGTCCTCAGTACTTCCCGTCTCCTTCCCTTATCCCTCCCCCTGTTCTCCTTCCTCTACTTTACTGGTTTTGCTTTTATTTATAGTTTTTCTTAATTGGTGCTTTACAGATATAATAAAAGTGAAAATCACTGTGAATGAAATTGACCAAATTATGTTATTTTTAAAAGTTTGAGGTGAGCTTTTAATTTTTCTTGAAACCTAATCTCTAAAATTCAGACCATTAAAAAATTCCATAGTATATCCATGAATTGCTTCTGATATCAACATGTTCCTTTTAATTTATAATTGCCGACATTGTGGCCCCATTAACTTTTGACTGAATGTCTGAAAGAGTATGCCATGTAGCATAGCTATTCTCCATTCCCTATACCATATATATGCTGGAAATTTGATATATTGGCTCTACTAAGATTACTGCCTACTATCCAACTTCTAATGTGCATTAAGTAATTATAAAAAAAGAAGAAGAAGAAGAAGAGAGAAAAAAAAAAAAAAAAACAGCATTATTCACTATCTCACCAAAACCCACTTTACCTACTGTGTTTTATCCCACCTTTAGTACACATATATTTTAAGCAGTCATGATTCCTTGAACTTTCCTTGAACTTTTCTACATCCACATGCATGGTGTTTTCTTCACTTAGTTTTGCTTATTTCTTGAGATTGCTTCTTTCAGTTCTAGAATAAATATTATCATGATGTTTGCAAAATCTTATGTCAGAATCAATCTCTCTTACTCTATAAGGATAATTAATTTGCACATACATAAATTGATATTTACAAGATGTCTGTTTGTCCTCTGTATCATGAACTACCTGAAAACAAACGTCTTTCCTATCCCTGCTTGAATTTCTATTTCCTTCTGGTTCAGTTAACTGGACACAATATGTAGTAAATAAATGAACATTCTATAAATTGAAAGGAAACTAATTTGTCACCAGGTATTGTATACTAAAATAACTAACTTAAGAAAGACTAAAACTCATTTCCATTTATTTGTACCCAATTTTATTTTACAGAGATAACAGTTACTATGCTCAACTATTAATTACACTAACTCAAACAGATACTATATCTAAATAGTTTTCTATCTCTCCTGTTTTTTTTCAAAATTTTTGCTTTTTTAAAAGAATAATGAGCATAGATTAAAAGTGGGAAAGGTATATTTGAAAAAAAATAATTTTGAAAGTCTATAATTAATAGTTGGCTCAATTTTTACTTTGAAAAAGTTTCCCTATAATTTTATTCATGTCTCTCCACACATATGCATTTATTAATTTAACCTGTATTATAGTTTCTTTGTTTTTTTAATGGCTACTTTCTATTTCCCTGAATAGTGATCAGCATTTATTAAACCACTTCTGTCTGCTTAAACATTAAAGTGATTTTCATTTTTGAAAATATTACTAAAATTAGATATGAATGGAAATTTTAATGTATTCTCAGTATTTTGAAAATGTAAATATATTCATTCTAATAACAAACAATATAATCAAGGTCAACATCATTTATTTTTGTTGTAGTTTCCTAGAGTTTGAATTGTTGTGTGTAAATATATTTCTCATCTCAGTATGATAAAATTGATTTTTTTGAATATAACATTTTATGTCAGTTCATGATAGCTGATATCAATTTTAATTCACTTTTTAGTGACAATTTTTAAAGAATATTAGTTGACTTACCTTATAATTTGTTCTTTATTTTATTTTTTTATTTTTTGTTAGAACATGAGTCAGGAAGTCATCTGCCTTCTGACAAACAAGAATAGAACATAAAATGTCAATTTTGTGAATATGAATGAGTACAAAGCTGTTGCCTAAAGGACAATTGAATTACCAGCAGAAATTATTTGTAGATAATGTGAAACGAATGGAATGTTCTCTGACCAAAAGACCTTAACATAACATTTTAACCTGAGCAAACTGAGCTGAGTTATTGATTAGAATATATGTGAGGATACAAACAAATGGAGAGACAAATTAATTGTAATGTCTCATCAGATCAGTCCTGGATAAGTTCTAAAATTTAGTCATGTCTCATGACATAGATGTCAAAGTCAAAGGTGGATCATCTAGATACAATTCGATTTTGAATGTTTCATTTTAAATATTTGAACCAAATATTATCTTGGGAGTCTAACATCTATATCAAACTATCTCATCTCTTCTGTAAAGTAATAATAATATAATAATTACATTACATAATACACATATGTATTATTATATAACATGATCATATGTAATTAATATGGAGGTTCTGTATCATTTAAATAATCATAAAAGTATTTTTCAGTTATAACTGAATATTGAAATAATTTTGATAACTAATAAACACTTAGAGAAAAGTAACTAGATACATGTGAAATCAATAATACAATTATTTTTTCTAGGATGTGTAATAAAAAAACAGTGTTCTAATTTATTTTAAATTGAACTCTTTTATTCATGGATTTCTGCCCTATATCCTTTGCAAATATTCAAAGAGAAGGAAAATATATTCTCAATTTTTATTTTGTGAATGAAAAATGCTTCTCCAACATGCTCCAAGAGATAATGAAGATAGTACAGTCATGGAGCATCACTTTTTCTTCAGTAGTGCATTTGTAATAAAAGACGTGCTGTCACGGACTGTAAAACCAAACTTGGCATCTAAGGCTGAAGTTTTAACAATGGTAATCAAATAATTCAAATATAATTCACTGAAGTCAATTAAATGTGGTTGACATAATTATGATAAATGTACACATCACTTCTGAAGACATATTATGAAGACATAATTAAGGATATTTTATGTTGTAAGTTCTAAAAGAAAAACTAATTTGATATTTGTTCTAATTATTATGTATGAAGAATTTACAAAAAAAATGAGCTTTTTTTCCTGTGTATCTCTCCCTTATCTTTTTAATGTACCCTGTAAATATATTTAGAGAATATTTCTATTATTCACAGCATAATTTCAGAGTGCAATAAATTTGATTATCCATCTCTCATTAATTAACTTTAACAGTACAATCAACTAATACATAATCAAGATTTGCATGGAACCAAATTTTCTTCTAAAACAACAATGGTTAAACATGCACATTGGAAAGTTTGACTCATGTGACCTGAAACTATATAAGACTACCAAAAGAAAGCATAGTGTGAATGATTCATGACATTCTTCTGGGAAGAAAAAAATTAGCTATGAAATTAAAAGCATAGGCAACTAAAGCAAAACTAAAAAATTCAGGATTGCTTTACATTATGAGTATGATTTAAATTTCAAATAGGAGTACTATGGTGCCATAAAAATAAAAAAGATAAATCTCTCTACATATTTCTATAACAGTGTTTTTCAAATAGGGTGAATTTGGCAAGACATGTCTGAAGATATTGCCACTGGAGTTTCATTCCATCATCTTGTCCCAGAGTCCAGGAATACTTTCAATTACCCCCCACAACGCTCAAGATGGACATTCAAAGCAAAGAATTATCCAAACCAAAATGTTCAAGTTAAAATACCCATCAATATGGTATTAAAAGTGTTCAGGACATACAACCTTGGCATGTTTTTTAGTTTGAAGTAAAGTTACTTAAAATGTAGCAGGTGTAAGAAGGTTACTCTGACATTCCTTTTTCATTAAACTGCCACATTCTAAATGCCTTCCTTTGGCTAAGAATAATATTTGGTAGAGTGCTCACCTAACATACAAAAAGCCCTGGCCCTGTGTTCAATTCCTAGCACCACACACACACACACACACACACACACAAAAAAAAAAAAAAAAAAAAAAGACCACTCACAAAGTGCCCTCTCTGCGTTAGGAGAACAGAAGCATTCCTATCACCAGATTTGAAGCATCAGGTTCTGGGAGAATCTGTATAAACAAATCTTGTGAAACAAAGACTTATCTTTCTTGTTACTGTCCCCCCAAGGTATTCATTCTTTGTTCAGCATATTATATGAACATGCAGGCCCAGCTACTTCTTTGGTCAACATTTTCTTGTGAGGACTCCCATACACATAAGGTTTCTTAAAAACAACCTGTGATTTGCTCTGGTTAACTTGTGGTGTGTGAGATTAATTCCTGGGCCAACCAGAGACCATAAGAAGGTCAAGGAGAAATTTATGCTCCTCTGCAGTTTCAACACCAGGATAACGTTAAAATATTAAACTGTAGAATATGTTCCTAGTATTCTTTCATATACACTATTTACATGAAAAAATATAGAAAATGGTAACTTCGGAAAGAAAAGAAGCATGTATATTGTTCCTCACTTGAGAGTGCAGGAAGAGAAAATGAATGGAAGTGCACAGGTATTTTGAGATGGAGTGCCTGGAACTTGAGTAACCATCCTTGTCAGATAAACCTTATTTTTACAGATAATTACTGAAAGTAAGAAGATGAGATTAAATTTTGAAATAGAGAAATGTCAAACATATGGGGACTGTAGATCCAGAAACATCTTAAACGTCAATTTGGAAAAATAAGGAGGAAACCTTAAGTTCTGAAATGATTTAAAATAAACTATAAGGAAATATGAACAGTGTCACTATGTATTTCTGCCAGCCAACGTACAGCGTCTTTATAAGAAGAGAACAAGTTTCTTTACTTTTACATTATTTCCTCTATACTGTAAATATCAACCTCTTTTCTTTTGCTTTAGAAAAACAGTGTATGTACAATTTAACCGAATTTATTTAATATATTTATATCAAACAGAAACTCAAGAATATGTCATATAATTATGTAACCATCAGTAAATAATACATATTTCTGTGTGACAAAATGCACATGTGTTTTAACATTTACAGAGATATTTATCATGAATGGCAAGGTCATAAAAGTTTTAGAAATCCCCTCCCCCCTTTTTGTATTTACTTTAACTGCTTAGATACAAATTAATAGGCATGAACACTTCCCTAGAAAGTTATTTTACCAAAATTAAATGTTCAATTGAAACTTGATGAAAGAACTGCTATCTCTCATAGTAGTCTTATAAAGATGATGCTCACAGAAAATGCTGAATTAAAAGTTGTAATTTTGCCACTAGATCACTAGATGGTATACAGTTCCTTTAAGGAAATATGCATCAGGAAATGTATGTAGTAATTACTTCAGTGTCCAATAGAAATGATAACTTTTTTTCATTTAATTATATTTATTTTTGCCAAAATTGATATTTTTTATTACTATAGAATATTTTAACAAAGATTCTACACTCAACTTTCTACTGTCATATAGTAAAATACTAGTTTCTCAGACGTTTAATTAAAAATTAAACAATATAATTTTATTTTAAACTTATATATTACTACATCTATCTTGTTATGCAGTGATTGCATTATATGCATAAAGAATAAATCTGAGATTTATCAGATTTTCAAATCCTTCAGAAGGTTATTAGATGAATATTAAAATCTGATGTCCAATCTGATATTATGCTTCTAATAATAGAAATTCTTTAAATAAATAATTCCAAATAATCAAACTAAAACTCCTATAACATTCTGCACTTATGTACTAAAGTATGTTAATTATTATTTTAATACTGGCAAGTAACTAAGGCAATTGATACACCAATAATACTGGGACCATCAAAAATTAAAAAAAATATACATAGTACTTAACTGAGTAGATATAAAATTTATGAACCACATTGCAAAGTATAAAACTTTAAATGAGTTATCTCAAATCTATTTTTATAGTATTTTCCAAAAATTTATTCATAGATGTAGAACATTTCTATTCTTGATTAATATCTACAGGGTAGATGTGAACAATTTTTCACTCTGAAGGTTGTGCAAAATGCTTTTAACATGCAGCAAAACAATGATTTATAGTTTAATATCTGGGGAAAATATAAACTGCAATTTAACTATCTAATAATTATGTAAAGTATTTTAAAGGAAATCTCAAGTAGATTTAAATCAATATGAATTTTTTTATTGTGTGTATTTCTCATTAATTAATAAAAAACTTCATTTGGATTTGTGATTTCAGCTAAAACATAGTGGTCACATTCATCCTAGAGTTTCAATATTACAACTGAAAAAAAGAAATAATAGATAACACAGCAAAGATGCATGGGAATTCTCTGAGGGGTGTGGGGAAAAGAAGTAGATAGGCACCTTGAATTTGATAAGTGACATTTGAGTGAATGACCTTGATATTCTATTGACTTCATACACAGTGAATAGAGTTCTTCACATACTTCTAATATAGAACAGTTGAAAGTTACACGCTAAAAGAGTTTTAAGAAAAGCTTATTCCCTCAACCAAAGGACAGACTAACAAGCAAAGAATTTCTGGGCACACTCAGCCTATTCTAAACAAACATCAGTGGGAAATTCCAGCTTTGTTTGAATGGAACTAAGTTGAGAATTTATCTTTCATTCAAATCCAATGGCCAAAGACTGCAGGTGGATTTGTTCTTATTCCCCATTGCTGAGGAATCAATGCAGTCAAGGAGGGAATTAATCTTTCACACTTTGCCTACATAACAGAGAGAAAAATGACACCCAAATTCCTCTGTCAGTAAGTTTCAGTAAACCTGAACACATAGGTTACCCTATGAATCTTGGCCCACGGAAGCAGGAAGTTCCTTAATTCCCTTGTCAGGATTATGTTAGTAGATTCAAAGGGAATTTGAATCTCTATATACTCATTAACAAAAAGATTTAATAACACAGGGCGACACAGTCACAGCTTTAATTTCCAATTCCTACACTGTGCTAAGGAGTTCAGTTGATAGTCGATCGTTATTTAGCATCATCAGGAAATAAAGTATTTGGAAGTATGATAGTTGAAACTGCAACTGAACTCCTTTCCTTCATGGCATAGTGGTCAAGATGGAAGTAGGAGGAGTTCAGTTACTGTTTCAATCCTATAACAATAAAACAGCATGAGTCACCCATTGATGTTCCCTCTCTAGAGCCACCAGGACACAGAAGATAGCTGAATTTGTACACCTTGCATGGAGACAACAGAGGTGTGCCTCACTTTTACTATTGTGAAGTTGTCAGAAGGTCAGTCAAAGAAGTCAGGTCTCCATCCCACCCACTGCAACAGGGGCTATAATTAACCAGCCTAGTTTTTCTAGAAAATTATAAATAGGACACAGAGGGAAGCTGAATATATGCAGTTTCTTTTACATATCAACAGAAAAACTGCCTGCTAAGAAGGTTAAACATAATCCAGACTTGTGTAATCTAATATTCAAATGTTCAAAACACAACCATAAATTACTAGCCATAAGTGAAACAGAAAAATCCAAACAATGAGAAATGAAAATTAACTATCAATTTCTGAAATAACTAGATCAGATTGAAATTACATTGACAAGAATTTTAAAGCAACCATCATAAAAATGTCATTAATTATTAATAAATTTTCTTGAAACAAATTTTAAAAAGAATACAAAAATTCAACAAAATAGCACATTATGAAGTAGGTTCTGATTGAAAATAGAGAACTAAAAATAATAACTGAAATGAAAAAAATCCACAACATGGGCTCAGTAATGGAGTAGTGATTACAGAGGGTACCATATGTGAACTTGAAGAAAGATCAATGAATTTACCAAGCCTGAACAACATGAAGATATTGTGCAAAACTATGTCTGTATTAAATTTCTTAACTTTTTACTCAAAAGTTTTTGTAAATAATTATAGAGGCATCCATGGTTTACAGGAGAAACTAATGTGGATTGCACTGTATCTCTTATTGGAAATGATAGAGAACAGAGAGAATTAGACTAAGACATATTTAAACAATGGTAAACTGAGATAATTTGTCACTAGCACACATCTACCCTGAATTAATGACTTAAAAAATCTTCAAGAAACAGAAATTAAGTAATAAAAAAAGACCTGAAAACACAGGAAAAGGAAATAGCATTGGAAAGTTTTCTACATCAAATTGATGAATGAAACAAAAATTATAAGACCCACTGAAAAAATCAATGGTATTTTAAAAGTGAGGAAGATTGAGAGATCTAAATTGAGGTAAGATTTTCATATTTACTGAAGTTATAAAATGTTGAAGACAGTAGAAATAAGTCACATTATAGATCAAGCTGGACAAATACAAAAGCAATACATTAAAAATAACCTAAGTAAATTAGGATCAAATCTTAAAAACTGTGTAATTGACAGGATGTTGATAAACAAGAAAAATAGAAAATAAAAACAAAATGTAATTTTAAGCTCTAATATTTCATAAGTACTTTAAATGTAAATCATCTATACCTGTTAATTAAAAGGCAAAATGCAGGAACATGAATTAAAACAACAGCAAAAACAAAAACACAACCCAATTGTATTCTGTTTAGTAGAGTATTATTTTGACTTCAGTAGTAGGAATAGGCTTTAAATGAAAGAGATATATGTATAGTGAAAAACTAATAATAAAAACAAATAGTAGCTATATGTAAAAAAGTTAAAATGTACTTGACAAAGCAAATCACAAGATAAAAAGAGACATTATAGGGTGATAAAACAGATCATCAGAGAACCATAACAATTTTAAATGTATAGATAAGGAACAAAAGGACCACTTAATACAAGAGGCAAAACCGGGAGAGAAAAAAGAGGAAAAAATTCAAAATTGTAACTAGACTTTGAAACTAAATCTCAACAATTGCTAAAACTATGACAGAAACTATAAACAAGCTTATGGAAGAACTGAACAACTCAGTAAACTAATAGTATTTAATTGACAAACATAGAACAGTTCACCTGAAAACAGAATTGATATATTTTTCCCTGGGCACCCACCCACTTAACATTAACCAAATTAGAACAAATCATGGCCATAATAATGTTAAATAATTCAAGTTATGTAGAATGTATTCAGTATCAGATGGAATAAAGCCAGAAACAATAGCAGAAAGAAAATAGAAAATAACAGAAATAAATCAAACTATCAAGAAGGAGGAAATATTTCAGGCCTTAAGAAAATTTTAAAGTAAAATAATATGTAGAATAGTATGAAAATGAAGTATAACATACAAAAATATATGGAATCCACCTACAGCATTACTGAGAGAAAAAAAAAATGGTAGCACTAAAAAATCACATCAGGTAATACTTGTAAAAGAAGAAATAGGTAATCTAATTCCTTACTAAATAGGGTGAAAAGGGAAGATTAAAATAAACCCAAATTAAGCAGAAGAATGGAAATAATACAGATGAGCACAGAAATAAATGAAAAGAGAAAAAATAGTAAATAATTTAGAAAGAAAAAGAGAAAGTAAAAATATTTTGAAAGATTAATAAAATTGATGAAACTCTATCCAGACTGACCAAGACAAGCAAACACTTATCACCAATGTATGTTAATATCACTACAGATTCTGCATCAATTAAAATAATGTAAGGGAATATTAACAATAATATTCACCAAGAAGTTTAACAATTGTACCAATTCCTAGAAATTCATAAACTGGGATAAATTTAAAAAAAAATGAAATGGATAATGTGAATTTTACTATATTAATGAGTTATTAAGTTTGCTATCAAAACTTTAAAAATATAAAGCAGGTGCTTTTTTATAACACTTAAATTACAATTAATGGCAACTTTATTCTAGAATACCCTCTGGGGAAAAAAAATAAGAGAGAGTAGGGAACATTTCCAAATTTATTTTGTGAAATCAGTAAAACCCTGATTACAAATTAGAAAAGACAATACATACAGCATACAGAAATGCAAACCAATAACTGTCATGAATTTAGAATAAATTAAAAAATATTTAACAAGTCTAATTTAGTAATAAATAAAATGATTATTTACCATGATTAAACATAAAGTATTTCAAGTATTCAAAGCTGGTATAATATTTGAATGTGAGTAAATATAATTCACTATATTAATATGATAAGAGGTGGGAAGTCATGTAATTATATATTGATTCCTAAATAGCATTTGGCCAAATTCAACACATATTCATGATTATAAACACTCAGTAAACTAGGTCTGTGGTAAGGAACTTCTCTACTCTACAAATATCACTAACAAAATCCCTTTCAGGTTACAATGAAAAACTGAATGCTTCTCCCCTAAGATTGGCAAAAAGAAATAATGTCTACTTTTTTTGCTCTTATGCCTTATTCAACATTGCAATATTATATTTAGGCAATGAAATAAGAAAAAATATTCATATGTATACAAAAGGAAGGAATAAAACTTCCAATTTGAAGATGACATTTACACACATAGAAAATTTTCAAAAAAACTCTACAACAAATTTCTAGAACTAATAAATCAATTCAGCAAGTGTTTAAGAATACAATTTTTTTTTTTTTTTTTTTACAGAGAGGCTTATAGTTTTTTGTTTTGTTTTGTTTTGTCAATCAGTGAAAAAATTTTGGAACAGGAATATGGTTTCTTCCCACAGCTCAACCGTAGTTTTATTCTCAATATACTATGGAGTAAACATAAAAACAAATGTAAAGAAAAAAGTAAATGAGGCAAAAGATTAACAACATGTGAATCTAGATGAAGAACTCATGAGACTATTATGCTATATTAGAAATTTTTCTAAAAGTATTTTATTCCATCAAGATTCAGTAGCTTTCAAAATGAAACACAACAATGATACTACAACAAGCATATGTTGGATGTGTTTGATCCATGGTTCAGTCCTTTGGGATGTATTTGTGGTGATAAAAGTGTTGACACTGTGGACACTGACAGATTAGAAATATATGGACATAGTTGATTCAGTCATTAACTGAGTCAATTCATAAAGGGAGCATCTGGATTACTTATGTAAGTCACTTGCCAGGTTAAAGTGTTGGATAAAGTAGAGAATGTATAAGAAATCCACATGAACTAGTAAAGCAAAGCAATCCTAGTTGCTAGATAAGAAAACAGAAGGAAAAAAATGGGTCCTCAGGGAACAAGCAGGAAGAGTGATGCAGGTAAAACATGAGCAAGCTCATGACCTCTGAGTTCTATTCTTCACATTCTTCTGTGCTCAGCTGAAATTCTGATATTTTGGGAAAACCATTAAAATTCTAGATCTATTAAAATCCATAAAGAATATCCATATAGCTAAATGGGAATGGTAATACCAAATTTAATGAATTCTGGTATAATTAAAGGCTGTATATATATACACAGGACCTGCTGGAGCATGTACGTCTTGGAAGAGGACTGGTTACAAGGAAATAAATCTAAAAGCCTCCAAATTGCATCTGGGAAAAACCACAGTGGGATTTGTATTTTTAATCCCCTTCAATATAAGACACTTTCAAAGAATATATTGTATTTAGTAGTTTTTTGTGTCCTATTTTTTTTTATTTTTTGTTTTTGTTTGGGGAAAAGATAAGAATTCAATCCATACAATTTTAAAATAAATTACAAAATGTTAATGGAAGATATAGGAGAAATCATCATGCCTTTAACCTTTAAGTAACTATTTTCACTCTGAGATGATAGACAAATGATCTATAAGCATATGCTCAAGAACTTTCATTTTTATAATATCTTTTTTAAAAGCACTTTGCATAATTATGCTTAGATATCAACATATACTGAATATATTAAACATTCTGATGGACAGTTGCCAAAGTAGTCAAAGTAATCATTGATTACATTGTATAGTCTACAATGAGAACAATAGGATTTATTTAATGTATCTTTTATCATAATATCATATATACATAATTTCATTAAAAACAATATATTTACAGATTTTATCTACTTCTTTCTCCCTCTACTTATTGGAATTTTGACTAGGTTCAAAATTTAAGAATATCTAATTTGTGATTTTCCTCCAAGTAGCTCTCCTACTTTCCAAATAATCAAGAATAGAAGTTAGTATGTTTTTATCATAAAGGATAAATGTTTAAAGAGATTGGAGATGGCTATGTGTTATGGTTTAGATAAATGATGTCCCAAAAGTTCCTGTGTTCATGCAGGAATATTCAAATATTAGACTGTGAGAGTTATAATCTAATCAGTCCATTCTAATCACCATCTTACCTGTGTGGTAAATGTAGGCAGGTGGTGCATGGCTGGAGGAGATAGTACACTGGAGGCATGCTCTGGAAGGGTTCATTTCTCCTGTGACCTTCTCCCCTCTATTTCTGTACTTCCAGGCCACCAGGAATGGAACAGTTCTACTCTACCATATCCTTCCAACATGATGTTCTGCCTCATCTTGGTCCCAGAGCAATAGTCAGTCAAAGGCAGACTGACCATCTGAAATCAAAAGCCAAAACAAAACTTTGCCTTCAGTAATCTGCTTTTGAGAGGTATTTTGGTCACAGCAATGAAAACCTAAGAATGTGTTTGCCTTGATGTAAAAATGAAACAATAAATACATGTATGAAAACATGACATTACTATATTAAATGTACAATTTTGGTACATCAGTCAAAATAAATTTAATTATAAAATTAAAATGTAGTAACAATATACTTGGATTGCATAATCGTTATTTTTTTTTAAATATTTGTTTTGAACATGATTGTGTAAAGAGATTTGACTTTAATCTGACTCTTTAGGCATCTACAAGAGAACATTATCCCCATCAAGCTTATTCAAGTTAAATTACATCATGTGAAGACATTTAGGCATACAAATTTTGACATGAGGTAACTATATCCAATGTTTTTTCTTTTTATAGCAACAAAGATGGAACTATACTACTTTTTAGTACCATATTTTTATTCACAGTAAAATATATGCACAGTCTCCTCAGGATGATGGGTATTCATACCTAAACAAAATGGAGTAGTCTCCCAAAACAATATAAAGTCAAGTATTTAGACAAAGTGAAGTAAAAAAAGTAGAAGAAAATACATTTTAATTAGTCATGCAATTTGTCTTATCATGTCTTATCAGATAGTTACATAAATTATTGGGCTAATTTAAATAAACTGAAAATGTAAACAGTATTAACATCTCACTTAAATATGCAAGTTTAGGTGAGGTTTCTTTAAGAATATGACACTAGTAAGTTAATACTCAAGGGATAAAAATATGTGAGAAAAATATTTTTCTATGGAAAAATTTATGTGTAATCATGCTGTTTGACTTTTTAAAATGTATTCATTGTAATTTGTTATACATTACAGTAGAATTTATTTCAATTCATTTTACACATATAGCGCACAATTTTTCATGTCTCTGGTTGTACACAAAGTAGAGTCACAACATTCATGTCTTCATACATGTACTTAGGGTAATGATGGCCATCTCATTCCCCCATGTTTCCTACCCCATGACCCTTCCTTCCCCTCCCACCCCTTTACCGTATCTAAAGTTCCTTCATTCCTCCATGTTCTGGACAACCCTCATTATGGATCAGCATCCATATATCAGAGAAAACATTTGGCCTTCAGTTTTTTGGAATTGGCTTACTTCACTTAGCATGATATTTCCCAACTCCATCCATTTACCTGCAAATGCCATAATTTTATTCTCTTTTAATGCTGAGTAATATTCCATTGGGTATATATATCACAGTTTCTTTATCCATTCATTTGTTGAAGGACATCTAGGTTGGTTCCACAATTTATCTATTGTGAATTGTGCTACTATAAACATTGATGTGGATTTCTCCCTGTAGTATGCACTTTTTAATTCATTTGGGTATAAACCAAGGAGTGAGATACCTGGGTAAAATGGTGATTCTTGTCCAAGTTTTCCAAGGAATCTCCATACTACTTTCCCGATTGGTTGCATGAATTTGCTGTCCCACCTGCAATGTATGAGTGTGCCTTTTCCCCCACATCCTCACCAACACCTGTTGTTATTTGTATTCTTTATTTTTTTTAGTTGTTTGCTTGTTTTTTTTAATTTTTCTATTTATTCATTTTTTAAATTCAAAGTTGTTGTATTTATAACAATAGCATGTATTACAATTCATAATACACATATAGAGCATCTTTTTACATAACACTGTTTGTATACAAAATATATTCCTACTATTCAAGGTCTTCAATTATGCATTTAGGATAATGATATCCATCTTATTCTACCACCTTCTTGGTTTTTTATTCCCTTCATACCCCCTTGATCCCTCCCTTTCGACCTTTTTTGTGTTCCTCTAATCCTCCTATGTACCCCGATCCAACACCACTGTGTATCATCTTCCTTATATCAGAGAAAACATTCAGCATTTGGATTTTTGAGGTTGACTAACTTCAGTTAGCATTATATTCTCCACCTTCATCCATTTACCTGCAAATGCCATTATTTTATTCTCTTTTATTGTTGAGTAAAATTCCATTGTGTATAGAAGCCACATTTTCTTTATCCACTCATCTACTCAGGGATATCTAGGTTGGTTCCAAAACTTAGCTATTGTGAATTGTGCTGCTATAAACATTGAAGTGGCTGTGTCCCTGTAGTATGCTGATTTTAAGTCCTTTAGGAATAGACCCAGGAGTGGGATGGCTGGGTCATAAGGTGGTTCCATTCCCAGTTTTTCAAGGAATCTCCATACTGCTTTCCATAATGGCTGCACCATTTTTCAGTCCCACCAGCAATGTTTGAGTGTGCCTTTTTCCCACATCCTCTCCAACATTTATTATTCTTAATAGCTGCCATTCTGACTGGAGTTAGATGAAAACTTAGAGTAGTTTTAATTTGCATTTCTCTAATTCCTAGAGATGTTGAACATTTTTTTCATATATTTATTGATTGATTATATATCATATTCTGAGAAGTGCCTGTTCTGTTTCTTAGCTATTTATTGATTGGATTCTTTGGGGAAGGGGTGTTGCTGTTAAGTTTTTGGAGTTCTTTATATATCCTAGAGATTAGTGCTCTATCTGATGTGCATATGGTAAAAAATTTCTCCCATTCTGTAGGCTCTCTTTTCACTTTTCAAATGATTGTGTCTTTTGCTAAGAAGAAGCTTTTCAGTTTGAATCTGTCCCATTTATTGATTCTTGATTTTATTTCTTGAGCTATAGGAGTATTGTTAAGGAAATCAGGGCTTAATCAGTCATGATAAAGATTTGGGCCTACTTTTTCTTCTCTTAGGTGTAAGGGCCTCTGGTCTAATTCCTAGATCTTTGCTCCATTTTAAGTTGAGTTTTGTTCATGGTGAGAGATAGGGTCTTAATTTAATTTTGCTGCATATGGATTTCCAGTTTTCCTAGCACAATTTGTTGAAGAGGCTATCTTTTCTCCAATATATGTTTTTGGCACCTTTGTTTAGTATGAGATAACTGTATTTATGTTGGTTTTTCTCTGTATCTTCTATTCTGTACTAATGGTCTACATGTCTATTTTGGTGCCAATACCATGCTGTTTTTGTTACTATTGCTCTGTAGTATAGTTTAAAGTCTGGTATAGTGATGTCAACTGTTTCACTCTTCTTGCTAAGGATTGCTTTGGCTATTCGGAGTCTCTTATTTTTTATGATTGCTTTTTCTATTTCTATGAGAAATGACATTGGGATTTTAATTGGAATCACATTAAATTTGTATACTGCTTTTGGTAGTATGGTCATTTTGACAATATTAATTCTGCCTGTCCAAGATCAAGGGAGATTTTTCCATCTTCTAAGTTCTTCTTTAATTTCTTTCTTTAGCATTCTGTAGTTTTCATTGTAGAGGTCCATCACCTTTTTTTGTTATGTTGATTCCCAAGTAATTTATTTTTTTTAAGTTATTGCAAATGGGGTAAATTTCCTAGTCTCACTTTCCAAGGATTTGTCACTGATGTACAAAAATGCCTTTCATTTGTGCATGTTGATTTTATGCCCTCCTATTTTACCAAATTTATTTTTTTTAGTTCTAGAAGGTTCTGTTTGATTTTTTTGGATCCTCGAAGTATAGAATCATATCATTGGCAAATAGTGGTAGTTCAAGTTCTCCTTTTCCTATCTGTATCACTTTAATTGCTTTCATCTGTCTAATTGCTCGGGCGAGAGTTTCAGGAACTATGGTAAAATAAAATTAAACCAGAGACCTTGCACCTAATGGAAGAAAAAGTAGGCCCAAATCTCCATCATGTTGGATTATGCCCCAACTTCCTCAATAAGACCCTTAAAATGCAAGAATTAAAACCAAGAATTAATAAATGGGATGGATTCAAACTAAAAAGCTTCTTCTCAGCAAAAATAACAATCAGTGAGGTGAACAGAGAACATACAGAATGGGAGCAAATCTTTACCACAAGCACAGACAGAACATTAACTTCAAGGATATATAAAGCTCTCAAAAATTTTAACACCAAAGAAACAAACAATAAATGGGCTAAGGAACTGAACAGACACTTCTCAGAAGATGATGTACAATCAGTCAACAAATATATAGAAAAAATGTTCAACATCTCTAGCAATTAGAGAAATGTAAATCAAAACTACTCTAAGATTTCATCTAATGCCAGTCAGAAGGGCATCTATCAAAAACACAAACAACAATAAATGCTGGCGAGGATGTGGGGAAAACGGCACACTCATATGTAAGCTGCCTGGTACCGTAACCCGGGATGAAAACTCTCGGAGGCAGAGCGAAGCTTTTACTACTTTTACTTCTACTTTCTTAGAAAGAGCTTAGAGAGGGAAAGAAAGATTTTTAGAAAGAAAGATTAAAGCGAGCTTTTCTTCTTGTCTTCTTAGCTTAGAGTCTTAGAGAGAAAGAAAGATAGAGCTTAGCTTAGAGAAAGATTAGAGCTTCTTTCTTCCTTCTTTCTTCTGTCTTCTGTCTTCCTCAGGAGCCTCGGCCTAACTCTGACCAGTCATTACTTCTTCTATCTGGTTTCTCTTCTGTCTTCTATCTGGTTTCTCTTCTGTAACCGCTCTGCCTACGTTCTGGCCGCTCTGATTCTTCTGACCAACCGAGTAACTGCCCGACTGACTGAATTCTCCGTTCTCCTAACTCGGACTGCTTTCACCCGGTTATATACCTTCAGCTTTGCGGGTGCCTACAGGTGCGTCACATACATATCAGGTGGAACTTATGGCTTTCAGCTAGCTGCAACAGCCCTTCCTAATTAGGGCTCCTTCACTCATACATTGCTGATGGGGCTGCAAATTGGTGCAGCCAATCTGGAAAGCAGTATGGAGATTCCTAGGAAAACTTGGAACGGAACCACCATTTGACCCAGCTATCTCAATCCTCGATCTATACCTAAAGGATTTAAAAAACAGCTTACTACAGGGACACAGTCACATCAATGTTGATAGCAGCACAATTCACAATAGCTAGATTGTGGAAACAATCAGATGCCCATCAATAGATGAATAGAAAGGGAAACTTTGGTATATATACACAATGGAACACTAGTCAGCACTTAAAGAGAATAAAATCATGGCATTTGCAGGTAAATGGATAGAGTCGGAGAAAATAAGGCTAAGTGAAGGTAGCCAAGCATGTATAACAAATTAAAAAAAAAAGTTGTAAAAGAGGGCATCCCTGTGTTCTTCCAGGTTTTAGAGGGAATGCTTTCAAATTTTCTCCATTTAGAATCATGTTGGCCTTGGGCTTAACATAGGTAGCTTTTAACAATGTTGATATATTCCTGTTATCCCTAGTTTTTCTAGTGTTTGAACATGAAGGGGTGCTATATTTTGTCCAATGCTTTTTCTCCATCTATTGAGATGATCATTTGATTCTAATATTTAAGTATATTGATGTGATGAATTACATTTATTCATTTCCATATGTTGAACCAACCTTGCATCACTGGGATGAACCCCACATTATCATGGTGTACTATCTTTTTGATATGTTTTTGTATTCAATTTGCCAAAATTTTTATTGAGAATTTTTACATCTATGTTCATTAGAGATATTGATCTGAAGTTTTCTTACTCTGATGTGTCTTTGTCTGATTTTGGAATCAGGATTATATTGGCCTTGTAGAATTATTTTGGAAGTGATTCCTCTTTTTATTTTTCATGGAATAATTTGAGGAGTATTGGTATTAGTTCTTTTTTGAAAGTCTTGTAGAACTCAGCTATTTATCCATCTGGTCCTGGGCTACTCTTGGTTGGTAAGCTTCTGATGGCATCTTGTATTTCATTGCTTGAAATTGATCTGTTTAACTTGTGTATATCATCCTGATTCAGTTTTCACAAATGATATGACTCTAGAAATTTCTCAAAGCCTTTGATATTTTCTATTGGAGTACAAATTTTCAAAATAATTTCTAATTATCTTCTGTATTTCTGTGTCTATTGTAATATTTCCTTTTTCATTACAGATGTTACTAATTTGAGGTTTCTCTCTCCTTCTCTTCATTAGCATGGCTAAGGGTTTATCAATTTTTTTTAATTGTTTCAAAGAACCAACTTAATGATTCTGCCCCAGGTATGGTGGCACATGATTATAATCCCAGCAACTCAGGAGGCTGAGGTAGGAGGATTGAAATTTGAAAGACAGCCATAGCAAATTACCAGTTCCTAAACAACCTATCAAGATGCTATCTCAAAAGAGATAAAAAGGGCTGGAGATATGACTAAGTTTAAACCCCCCTTGGTTTTCCCTCTGTACCTCTATTACTACTACTACTACTAGTATTACTATTACTACTACTAATAATATAAATGATTCTGTACTGAAATTGCTCACATTTCATAAACATAAAAATAATTATAAAATAACTGTAATTTCTTAAAGCCTTATCAAATTATTCTTTATTATAAATCTAAAAATTTACATGGAATAGAAAAACTGTACAATAATTTTGTAGAAAAATTATAATTTAAAATAATTTTTTCAGAGTATATTCTATATATTTTAAAGATAAAGTGTCACAAACTTAAGTCATTCAAGGAATACCAAATCATTGAATAATTTTATTATTAATTTTTAATTTAATGGATTCATATTTTAAGAAATTCAAAGTTTAAATTAGTGGGTTTTGTTTTTGTTTTGTATACTGGGAATTGAAATCAAGGGCATTTGATCACTGATCCATATCATCAGCCTTAGTTTTTATTTTATTTAGAGACAGAGTCTCACTGAGTTGCTTAGCACCTGCTTTTGCTGAGGCTATTTTTGAACTTGTACTCCTCCTGCCTCAGCCTCCTGAGCTGCTGAGATTGCAGGCATGTGTCACTGTGCCTGGCTTAAATTAGTATTTTATTACAACAAAAAATATATTGACATATTTAAAGATGTGATATAATCAAATGTAGATAAAAATTAATGAAGTAAAATGGCATATATTTTTCAAAAGAAAACTTCAATGAGACAAAGAAAAGGTATAAAACCTATGTTTGTGAAAAAAGCTAGAGAAAATATAAAGACTCTGTTTAAAATATATGTTCAGTTTCTGATAACTGTTATGGATGAAATGTTTTTATTTTCCCAAAATTCACCTGTCAAAATCCTACTGCAATGTGGCATTTAGGGGTGGGAACTTGTGATAAAATGAACTGATGAGGATTGAGATTCAGGATGAGATTAGTTCCTAAGAAGAGACAGGAGAGGGTGTGTTCTCTCTCTGTCCATTATTTCATTTTATACCATGAAGATATCCACTTGAAAGCAAGGTCCTTAGAAAAAAACTAAATTGCCTAGCTCCTGAAGATCTACTTACTAGCCTTGAGATCTTTTAGAAATAAATTTGTTATTTTCTCTATGGCATTTTTGTTATAGTAGCTCCAGTGACTAAACCAGTCACTCCCACATACAGAATAAGACTTAGATAGGAGGTGTACCTCAAAACTCATGTGTGAGACAATGCAAGAATACTCAGAGGTGAAATCATTAAATTGTGGGAAATTTAACCTGGTCAATGAACTGATCCACTAACATGGATGAAATGGGTGGTAACTGTAGATGGGTAGGTTGTGGTTGGAAGATGTAGGTCACTGAGGACATAGATTTGGAACTTACATTTTGTACCTGGTGAGCGGAACTTTCTGTCCCTTTCTCTCTGCATCCTGACTCTCACAACTTAAGCTGATTTCTCCCACCATGCCCATCTGTCATGATGTTCTGCCTCATTTAGTGTCCAGCGCTATATTGACCATGGATTGAACTTCTGCAACTGTGATCCAAAATAAACGTTCCCTGCTCTAAATTGTTCTTTCTGGGTATTTTCTTTTTTTTTTTTTTTTTTTTTTTTGTCATGCAGAAGCTAACTAAAATAGAAGTTGGTTACAGGAGTAGGACTTTTCCTGTTACTAACTTGACCATGTTGTTCAGAATCCTTTGCAGCTGATTTGCAGGGATTTAGAAAAGTTTACAGATGGAAGCTGAAAAAGCTTCAGAATGCTTTTAGAGATTAATGGATGATTCTGGTGAGAGCTCAGAAGACTAGAATGCCAGTATAACTGTGGACATGAAAGAAGTTCTCTACATTTTATCCATATCCTGTGGCTGTCTGTGAGAATTAATTTAAAGGTAATAGACTAATAAGTTGGTGGAAGTGTCAGTGGAGCACAGCATTCTTGCAGGAAAGATATCAATGGTAGCTTTTAACCAAGTTTACTGTGATGTCAGGAGTGAAAGCAGAGCAGGAAAATTTGGAAAAACTTGCATTTTGGCCAGAAAAGTGCAAGTAAAACTGGGGCTAAGGAAGGTAGAGTTGTTAAAGAGATTACAGCCAATAAAGAGAGCCTAAGTACTTTACTACAAACTATAGGAAAGGGCATCTCAGGAATTGATACTATATCCATCTCAGGATCACAAGTGTAAAAGTTAAAGTACCTTTAAGAAAAGAACATTTGGGCACCTTGCTTGCACAAGGAGGGCCTAAGGAGTTGTTTCATTGTGCTCAACTGCCTGCCCCGGTACTCAGAGGTTGCTATAGAATATACCCTCCACATGATTGGTTCAGGATATTGTCCCACAAGCTCCAAGAATAGATGAGGTAATTTGTAACTCACATAGTGATAATTCTCAGGGAAAGCAGAGCAATATCCCAAGCATGTCTGAAAGTAAACAGAGAAGGGATAGTGGTTTGTTTTTTCTTGTGTTTACATTGTGAATCTGAGGTGAAAATTTTTATAATTACAAGTGCTTCAGTAGTTTGAACTTTTAATCAATGCAGGATAAAGGAGCATGGAGCTTTCTTATCAGTTTGCCCAGATGTGGAATAAAAGCAGAAGAGGAATAGTATTGAATGAAAGTTGTTAACAAACATTAATTATTTCAGACTCTTCACAAAATTTACTTTTTGAACTTAACTAATGATTGAAATTGTTCCTGTTTATTATAATAAATTTGCACAAGATTAAGTAAGCCAATATAGCACTCTATAAGGCCTCTAGTCTGAGAGTCAGAAGGTGAAAGTTCTACTGAGAGTCCCACATTGGCTTTCTTGTGAAGTGAATTAAAGTTTTAATTCCTATCAAAACTTTTAGAAACTTAAAAGAAGATATTCTTTTTCCTTCCTTCCTTTCTTTTTTTCCTTCCTTACAACCTCCCTTCCTTCATTTTTTTCACTACCAGGCATTAAATTTTACATATTTTCCCCAATACAATTAAAGTTCTATAAACCTAGATTTTTTTTTAATTTTCATATTCTTAGATTAAATAAAATGTAACTTTGAGCATATTGAATGATATCTAATAAATAAATTAATAATATATGGATGGACCTATATCAACTTAAGCACTAAGAGAGCAAGTCTTTCAGGGTTTTATTGGAAAAAATCCATGGGAAGTGATTCTCTTTTCTTCCATTTCACATCAACGAAAAAGTGTATTAACATAATCACAATTGGTTAATATTGCCATTGGTTATGACTGCCATTGTCCATATGCTAACTTATGAGCAAAAGAAAATGAGGCATCCTTGAAGGATCTGGAAATGAGGTAAGACAAACAATAATAATAGAGAATATGGTTCCTTTATATCATCAGGGAGTCTGTGGATAAATACAAATGCCAGTCTTTCAACATAAGGTGGCTAATGTTTATATATATATATATATATATATATATATATATATATGAGCCCAAATCAATCATCATTAATTAATATAAAACAGACTTCAATAATACATATAAGAAGGCTGAAAAGACAATAGTAAAATACTAATTATTTCCATGTGTTCTAGAAAAAAATGTGAGCCTCTATACTCGCACTACTTTTATAATAGAAAAGAAGCATAGGGTAGTATCATATATTCCTACATTAAATTTTATTCTGCTATATGAAGTACTCATTGAAGGGTAGAGGAACCATTCTGGGACCAACATGTAGAAAAGGGGTTTATTAACTGGCCCCTAATGGCCAGTGGGGACCCAGGGACACGTGGAAGGGAATGAGGAAAACTGGCGGGAAGAGAGGAGATGGGGTGATGGAAAGAAAAGAAAAAGGAAAGGGTTTCAGTCTAGAGAAGGCTTAAGTAGTGAATGGGTGGTCAGAGGGACCCCTCAGAGGACCCCAACTCCATAGGCTGCAGAAGCCCTGATTAGAGAGTTTGCGGAGACCGTTTGTTTACATCGGAAATGCCTTCCGGATCTCGCTTGCCTTAAAATCTCACGGGACTTGATACGAGATAGAAAAAACTTTGTACCAGAGGAAATAACCAGCAGGCGCCATTCTCCTGCCGGACCACATGATAGTGGGATCTTGCCCGGGAGAATTAAATTAATCTTTTCTTTTCTATTTTGTCTTCCAGTTCTTTCCACAGCTTTGCCGTAACTTGCCCGCAGCCTGTTACAATAGGCTGCTGGGATCAAAAGGGGAACCCATGTGTGGTAATTGGCTCTGTAAGGCATCTGAGGTGTGGCCAGGGGCATGGCCAGCTTAAGGTGCTTGGGAGGTGTGCCTCGTTTTAAGGTACCTGGGAGGTGTGGCCTGTCAGCCCAGAATCTAACACTCATTCTTTGTATCATCAGCAATATATTTCATTATAGAGAAAATTAAATATTATTTTACCAAGGACAATTATTATGTTACACCCAAAATGCATTATAAAGATTCATTGTATTTTATGAATTTGTTTTAAGCAAGGGTACTTCTGTCTCTATCAATGGAACTTAATGTACCAGAGATAAAAGAAACAACAATAGCATCAGATCAAAGATTTTAAAGATATATGAAAACATAAATCATTGTAGCATCAAGGAAATGTGAATTAATGCAATGAAACTCAACTATTTTTTCTTTCCTTAAATTTCTCTGAGGATTTTTTTATTTAAATATTTCTACCTTAAGGCTGAGATAAAGGACAGTGATAAGAGCCTGTGTTTAGTATGCTGAAAGCCCTGGGTTCAATCCCCAGCATCAAATAGATAAACAAGTGCATTTTTTTTTATCTAAGGAATATATTAGTATTCCCATATGCTTACAGGTGGCTTTATACTGGAGGAAAAATGAATATATATTTTTCTATAACAAAATTTTTAGTTTTTACTCTATGAACTAACTACGTTGAAATGCCCAAAAAGTTTGCTTAGAAATATTTTTTTATGTCTGTTTCTTGCCTGTTGATATTCTCTTAATCATTTAAAAGTGAATTATAATCAGCTTCTTATAATTGTGACTTTGATAAATTAATTTAAAAAAGGAAATTGCATTGCCTTATTAGAGGAAAAAGAGGACAATACAGTAATATCAGTATTTTATATAAGTATATATAAGTACTTTCAAAAATTCTTATAAGTTAAATGAGGTTTTTGTGAACATATGTCAATAGGAAATAGTACTGTATATTTCAAATATATAAGATTTTAAAGTTATTTTTTAATTTATTAGTGTAATTTTAAAATATGGAAAAATGAAAAGAAATTATTTCATTAATGCTAACTTAAATGACTGCCTAAAATTAAATACTTAAATATTTCAAAGTTGATTATATTAAACATTAACAATTATTTTCTTCTATGACTACTTTTATTTCCTAAAGAACTAATATAGATAATAGAAAGTTATTGTATATGTAACTATATAAATATATGTGTATAACTATGCATTAAGCATAATTATATTACTATATCATAAGTGTTTTACTTTTTAACACAAAATAAATTTTCCATTCCCAAAATATATCAGCATTTAAAATACAAACTTAGTTTGAAAATAAATATCAGCAGTAGAGTAAACCAAACTAACAAAAGTTGATGATCCTTTTACATATATAAGCCAAGATTTTGAGAAAACTTGAATGCTGTTGGCAGACAAAATTGAGCAAATACAGATCATTTATGCTGAGTGCTAATTATCATGTGAATGTAATTAATGTAAATGTGCCTGGATAACTCAAATTATTCTTATAAGGAAATAAATATATTAATATGTACATTACTTATGTAAATTAGTTATAGTTTACAGATATGTATACAAACATATGTATATATATATAAATATATATATAAAGCTATGAATAAATAACAAGTTGCATTTTGTAATTTTTTAAATTTCTTTTTTCTAGTATTAGCATTGAAAACTGGTCTTTCTCCATAGACAGAATTAAAAGACTATAACCTTCAAGATTCTGTTATTATTAAACTAAGAACATTTTAAAAACAAAAATGTCATACTGCGATTTTATTTTCTCTAGTCCTTATAGAGGACCTGAAATACATATACACTTTCTACTGAATACTGATTATTACATACAAAACAATTGAAGGATTACATATATGTTCATTAAAATAGATGTTCAATATTGGAATATTACTTTGAAAAGTAGCACATAAAATGTCAAAAATTTAGAGCATATCTTAATTCATTTACATCTTATTGTTTTTTTTCTGTGTTTCTTAGTTTTTTCCCTGTAAAATCTATTACAATGTCATATTTCTAGGCTTAATTGGTCAATTAAAGAACAATAAAAACATATAAATATATTATTTCATTTCATTTATGGATAATATTCAAAATTTTCATTTATAATACATATTTAAGGCCATCATCTGAGCATCTGTTTTCTAAACTTTTTAATTTAATAAAGTTTCTTAAATTTGGAATCATTTCATTAACTTCTAAGAAGTAAAGCAATTAAAATTTTTGTATAGTTTTAGCAAATGCAGTTGTGAAAAATACATTTATATTTGTAAAAGAGTCATGAAAAGTAATTAGCTCATTCTGACATAACAAAGGTATTTTTAAGACTGGTGATAAATATAGTAATTATTTGAGACTAGCATAGGATTTCATTATATAATTAATTATTGGAATTTTTAATTAATTTCACATACAAGATTCAGCTCAAATCTTATTTATTTAATTCAAATACACTTCACACAAGGTAAAATAAAATTCAATAGTGAATATTTTATAATAAATATTTTGAAAACAACTTTGTTAAATATAAAACACTAATATTTAATGAATACATATTTTGATTTTGCTTAAAGAGTGCTACACAATGTTCTGGAGTGGCCATGGTTATAAGTCTATGTCTATTAAATTCTTAAAAAATATTAGTAACACTTTGACATGATTCACTAGGTAAATAAAGATAAAAATTAATTCCTCTAATCCACTTTTATTTTATTCAATTAGTGTTTAGAGTAATAAATTCATAGTATGAGTGTTGATAACAGGATATATTCATATTGTATATGATACAAGAATAAAATTAAACTGTCCTAAGGTATTTAGCTTTAGTCTTTAAAATGTACTTGATGTAACATTATTTAAGCATTCAAAAAATATACAGTAAATTATCACTTTCTATAGTCACCCTAATGTGCTATATACACATATCAATAAGTCATATTACTCTGTAAATACTATTGTTCAAGTTACTTATAAGCATATGAACATAAACAAAAGTAATTTAAGAACTTAACAAAATATTTGATATAAACAAACTAGTATTTAAAGTTCACAATTAAAGGGGATTCTCCTGAGAATTCAACATTCTTTTATTTTCTTAATTGTGCTGATTCTGGATAAAGAAAAACAACATTTATCCTTTCGAAAATAAACAAATGTACCTCTGAGACTTTGTAGTATGTTGCACCATCAGCAAAGTACATCTTAGCCAATGAAACTGAATATATCTTCATACATTTTCAAAAATATTATAAACATACACACATATACATTTTAATAGTATATTAGAGATCTAAGTATATTACTATTGAAATGTTATGGTGATTGTTATCTGTGGGATTAAAAAAGAAAAAAAATAAACTTCTTATCAATCACAGCTATATAGACTATTTTGTAGATGATGATTTTAAGGCAATAAGATTCAAGTATGGCCAGAGCCCTTGGAAAGAAAACCTGCTGATTGGAATTACTTGTTAAAATTAATATCTTTGGGAATATTTTAGATACTGGGTTTGAATATTTGAAATCATTGACTCTGAAATTTTAGCATATTTCTAATTAATTTTTGCATCATTGAAACTTAAGAATCTATCAAAGGTTATTTATTATTTTCCATTTTACTCAAGATTTATTCTTTAGTGTTATAATTTATTTACTGTGACTTTATAGTAAGATTAAAACTGAACTATTATTTCTGCCAACTTTCCTCTTGAAGAACAAATTGTTTGTTCTTTTTTCTACTTATTCTCATATGAAAGCTCCAAATCAGTCTGGATCTATCTATAAAAGTTAAGATTTTGATTAGAATAATATTAACTCTATGGACTAATGGGGAAAGCAAAGACACATTTATTTACAAGTATCTCGCAATCAATGAGCGCACTATGACTTTGCATTTACTAGTTCTTCTAAACCTACATCCAAATACATGGCTAAATTTACATATTCTAAGACCATGTGGGTATGCCTTTCCTTCCATAAGTCTTTTAAGAGATTGTGTTAATTTTTCAGTAATGAGACTGCTTGAAGTTTCCTTCCCATTTGGTTTTGAGTCTCCCTACTTGTCACAGATTTCTTGTTTTAAGTTGTTCTCAAGAGAAAACTTTTCTTGCAGCTCTCCCATGATACACATCAGACTGGTAACTTGAGACAATGAAATGGAACATGCTTTGACCTTCTTTTTAAGTCTCAATTTTAGACAGTCACAGGAATCTGCATCTGTGGAATGCAGCTTTGACAAGAGATTTCTTATCCTTTCTCTACAAATAATGCTGAAAGTGAGCCCCAATCCTGCCCACCCCCCTCAGTTTTAGAGCTCTTGTGGTCTACCAGCTGTAGTAAGGTTTCACCAGTGCCCATAGGTTAAAGCTTTTCACTGCTCTTCCCCAACTTCCTTTAGAGTCATTTTCCATAACTGTGTACCTGCAATTTTTTTTCCCACCTCTGCAGATTAAAGGGGAACTGGGAGAGGAAAACGTTGGAAAGTGCTGCTATCCTTTACCCTTTGTTTTTGTTGTGATTCTCCAGTCTTCCTCGTGAGAACCTCCTGGGATTCCTGAGGAAACCAAAGAAGTTGCAAACTCTCTTTGTGGGTATCACACTCTTGCCAGCCCACATTTACCATTTATTAATTCTTTAAAAATTTTTCTAGTGAGGTATTCCTACTGGCTTATAATGTTGTCTAGTTGCATCTATATGCTCAGATTATGTGTTCCCTTACAGTGTCTGTCTTTCCAAGATTTATTTGTCTTCCCTTTGATCTCAATTCTCTGTTGGCTTGGTAAAAAGTTGTTCAACTGCAGGCTTCAATGAGTATGTGTATGTACATATATTGTATCTCTAACTTGGGGGACTTGGCAAAGGCACAGGAAAATTGTGTATGTACTTGTTTGTGTGTGACTGCTATTCCATGGGCTTTAGGCATTTCTTTTATCTCAATGTTGTTTTCCTTTTAATGATATATGTTAATAAAGTAGAAAGGTAATGTTATTCTAATAGAGTAACATGGTATACTACATTATCATCTGAACAATTATTTTCTGTATGTTTTTTTCAAGAATGCCTCCATGTTAGATATTTTTAATTTATTTTTATTTAAGTTAAATTTATATTTAACTGACAAAAATGTTAAAATGGTACATCATATTCATGAGGTGCTATATTATTTTGATACATATATACATTGGGTGATGTCAACATCAGGTTTCATGTATCTATCTCCTCATTCATCATTTGGGCATGGTGAAAACATCCAAACTCCCTTCCTCTAGCTTTTTAAAATATACAGTACATTATCATTATCTGTAACTACTGTGCAATAGCATAGTAGAACTTCTACTCCTTTCTAGCTATAAAAGACCAATTGATCAACCTCTGCCTGTTTTTCCCCAGTGCTCTCCCCAGATTTGGGTGAGAACCATTCTATGTTCAACCTCTATGAAAACACATTTTTAGATTAGAAATATGAGTAACAATATGCGGTACTTAGTTTTCTGTGCCTGATTTATTTCACTTAACGTAATGTTTCTAGTTTCATCCATGTTGTTATAAAAGACAGGATTTCATTTTCTATAGATGAAGAGCTATCCGTTGCGCATATGCACCACATTTTATTTATTTATGCATTAGTTCATAAATACTTAACTTGTTGGCATTTCTTGGCTATAGTGATTAGCACTGTGATAAACATGAGAGTCGAGATTTCTTTTAAACATAAATATTATATTTCTGTGATATATATATACCCAGTAATGGGATTGTTAGATTTATTGTTTAAGGAACTTCTATACTATTTTCATAGTGAGCATAAAAATGTATATTCCTACCAACAGTGTGCAGGCATTCCCCTTTCTCTACATCCTCAAAAGAATTCCATAATCAGACATACACTGGTGGTATTTTAGGACATTAAAAAACAATTCAAGGGCTGGGGTTGTGGCTCAGCGGTAGAGCAATCACCTCACATGTGTGTGGCCCAGGTTCAATCCTCAGCACCACGTAAAAATAAAGGCATTGTGTACTACTAAAGCAAATAAATAAATATTAAAAAAAACAATTCACACAGACCTAATTTTATAATAAACACTATCTCAAAGGAAGGATATTAATTTTGTATCAAATTTTAAAATGAATGATAAGATACATTAAACTAGTGTTTTCAATATTATGAAAACAGTAATTTCAACTCAAAATTTCATACCCACCAAATTATTTCAAATAATATTTCATACCCACCAAATTATTTCAAGTAATATTTCAATGTATCAACATGTCATCATTGTGGAGATGGAATAAATAGCTCATATATTTTGGCCATATCCTCTCCATATTTGAAAAATTATGAGGTAAGCATATAGCTACAAATATGTGTTAACTGAAGTCATGAAAAGCAAACTAGCAGATAAAAGATACAATAAGTCTTTATTGTCATAAATAGCATTATGGGGATGAGAGCAGCTCAGCAGTTCAGCAGGCCCTGAGAGCAAATATTTCAGATAAGATCAAGAGGTCATAGTGCTTTTGCAGAATAGGTCATCTCTAAGGAGTAAACATAAAGTATTTGCAATGGTTGGGAAGGTGAATGTGGTGAAGCAATATTGCAATAACATTAAAAAATAAAAGGCAATAATGAATTTTGAAAAATAATTATGCAAGCAGTGTCAAGGTTAGTGTGTGTGTGTGTGTGTATGTGTGTGTGTGTGCATGCACAATGTGTGTGTCACATTTAAGCTATTTTTTGGAAAACATTTTTCCTGTACCCATATAACATTGTTGTAACTTTCCATATAACATTGTTGTCACTTTTGCTTTTTTTGACAACATAACTAAGTCATGAAAATGTGATATTCCTACCAAAATTTTCATTTCCCAAATTATACTAGTAAAATTAATATTATGTATATACTCTAGTAATTTAAGTAAAGAGAAAACCAAGAAGTCTTTGTTGTGTTATAAATGATAGTAATTTTCACCATGCAATATAAAAGCATAGCAAACAAAGTGAAAAGAATAGAATATATAGACCAGTGGCAGATAAAAAGGTAAGGATATTGATAGGCTGAGATTGCCTGAGGTTTTTGGAACAATACTTACAAGATAATTCATGTTAAAACTAATGGGTAACTTTTAAATCTGACTCTGACAGAGAGAAAGCAAAAGAGAAGGTGTTGTATATTCGTTACACATCTTTCATAGTGGGGTATTAATAAACATTATCTAAAATTAATTTATTTAAGAAAAATATGTGTTTAGAATTATGAATGTATTAATCAGTAAAATCTAGAAAAAATATTTTAAAAAGTCTTGTGGGTCTGCACATATGGAGGAATCAGATGAATTAAACAATAATAGATATTCTTAATTCAACATATAACAAAATTGAGATATTAGAATATATTAATTTCCTAGGGTGGTTATTACAAAATTTCACAAAAGGAATGGTTTAAAATAACGTAATAACATAAATATATTGCCTCACAGTTCTAGAAGATAAAATACCAAAATTAAAGTGTTGTCAGGCTCAGTTTCCGGATTCTGGTGGATTTCCAGTAGACTTTCCATGGTCTGCAGATGAGTCACTCACCTTCCTGTTGCATTCATGCTCCCAGTGTCTTTTTGAGTAGTTTTCTCTATCCGTTTATTTCTATCCAGTATTTACCCTATCTTAAGGACACCAGTCATTTTGGATCAAGACCCCACTTAATGACTTTTTTTTTTTTAATTTGATTATTTCTGTAATGACCCTTTGCAAATAACATCATGTTCTGAAGGACTAGGGTTTAGGAGTTCATACATTGTTTATGGAAACACAATGCACCAGATAACACAAAGAATATCCAATAAAAGGTTTAACCTCTTGATCTTTCTTGTTCAATCTCTTACAATCATTTTCTTTCCCATCATCAAATTTCATTTATTCTCCTTATCCTGTATTGTTTCGTTTTCATTTCCAAAGGGCCATAGTTACTTGCTTCCAGGAAACTCCAGCTTTGCACTGATAATTTTTGAATACCACCCTATTTGTACTCTTCCTTCCTTCTTGATGAAATTAACACAATAGAATTCAGTCATCATTGTGTCTCCTCAGTCACTGAAAACACTGAGGAAAACCTGAGAAGTCATTTTAAGTGGCTTCAAATCCAATTCTGACCTAAGAAAGCTAAGGTTGATTTCCTCCCATATTTTATTTGAAAGTCAATTTTTTCTCCAGATATCAGAGCCCAATCCAGTATTTGGAAGACACACCTTAAAAGGAAATGTACTTGACTTTGCCTATTTAAAAACAGTAACTCCAGATCTTTATGTTTAGAATTACTAGCTATAAATGTTTCTTTGCCATCCAGTTCCTGTGGTGTTATCTTCATTTACATATTTGAATATGTGAAATCTTACTAAAGTTAAAAAGGAAATAAAGAAACTAAATCTGCCATACTGGAGAAGTTAAATTTATCAACTCTGCTCTTGATGATATATACATACATACATATATATGTAAATATGTGATAGATAGATAGAGTGAGTAAGTGAGCACAAAATTGCATGGGAAAGGAATATCTTTCAAAGAGAACCATAGCAGAAAGTAATTAGTCCTGCCTTCATCTGAAAGTCAGTTTTCCCAAAAGATACTCTTGTTGGAGTCTTAAGAAGGGATGAAAAGGTGATTATAGTGTTTGGAATCTGATAGATTCCCTTCCCTAGTTAAACAAGAGGAAAATTATGTTAAATATGTCTTGCCAATATATTTGACTGCTTGGGAACAAATAAACAGTATAAAAACTATATAACTTTTATGACATAACAATTTCAAGAAAAAACAATTTTTAATCCATTATGTGGCCAACTGATCATTTACACATTTAAAAGTTACAGAAATTGATGAGATTCACCTTCCTCTTTAGTTTTTATTGCCACTCTTATTCTCATTCATGGAGGACACTGTGGGGTTTTGATTCTAGTTTAAACATGACAGAAGTGGAGTTGATTTCCTTCCTCATTTTTCTAGGAAATCAAAGATTTCTCCATACATCATGATATCAAAAGAAGAAAACATTGGATGGTTAATACCAGTTTTCCTGGGTGTGTAATGCATGAAAATTCAATTCAGAAATCTTTGCTTAATGAAATAGGTAGAAAAGCCAAAGGTGGGTAAGTCTGAGACATGGGAATGATAGAGGGCAAGCAAGCAAAGATACCTCTACAGTGGAAAAAGAAAATGCCCAAAGAGACAAGAAAAGTTAAAGTAAACTGACAAAACATATACATCCATGACACCATAATGTGGTAAACCTGTTTGATAAAAGTTTGTGGAGAAAAGGCAGGAAGTCAATCTTGGTAATTGTGTCCAGATTGGGGTTCTTCAAGCTTTGTTGCTGTTTTGTTTAATGTGTTAAAGTTCAGAGAGAATTGCTGAAGGATTTTCTGTAGGGTGATTCTCCAATTTTCTACTTTGAATAGGATTCTTGTGTGCAGATGAATACAGTGCTTATCAGCATTTCTGTTTTTAATGGGATAACTTAAGAGGTAATGTTTTGTCAGCGTACCAGGGGAGATGAAGAATGACACAAACCATCTGTGATCTGTTTGGTGTTCATTTTAGTGCTATTTTATTGAATATTAGTTTTGGAGTCTGAATGAAAGGAAAGCATTTAATCTACCTTGATTCCTTCTTCATTTCAAAAATTCAAATGAAATTGGTAAACAGATATCTGGCAATGAAGGACAGGAGTTTAGAATGTAGATATATAGGAAACGTTAGTTCTAGTATGCAGGTGTCAGCTGAAGTAAAAAAATGTGGATGGGTTTTTCTAGGATCATTAAGGCTAATAAAAGAGAGTCAAGCAGAGCCTCCAGAAAGCATTGATAGTATGAATAAAATAAGGGAGACTAAAAACAAAAGTCCTGCCAGGTTTTTCTGTTTGTTTGTTTGTTTTCTGTTTCTGTTTTTGTTATTGTTGTCCTACCTACTTGGGAGGCTGAGGTAGGAAAATGTCTTGAGCCAGGAACTTGAGACCAGTCTGGGCACCAACATAGACCCCATCTCACAAAAAAACATAAAGAAGGAATGAGAGGGGAAGGAGGAAGGCCCTTAAGCTTTCTAGATACTCTCTGGTTTGATGGAGACGCTCTGTGGTTCACATACTTAAGCTTTTAACAGAGCCATTCCTGTTATTGATTATTCCAGTACTTTGATTATTTGAGTTATTATCAAAAGGTTGTAGCTATTAGCTTTTTCTCTAGACCATACTTTCCTGTCAGTGCATCCCTTATTTTAGCATCTTTTGCACTATGGATGAGCTGATGATTTCCCAAATCAATTAGTACCATTTACTTTTTGCTTAAAAGCAGTTTTTGTTATTGTTGTTTAACAACAATTTATATCTTTATTTTCACATTTTACTATAAGTGGCAGAAAGAAACCAGGCCACACCTTCAAGAATTTATTTAGAAATCTCCTCAGCTAAATATCCATTCATTTTTCAAGATTTCTTGAGTCCACATAATGCAGGACACAATTCTGCTAAGTTTTATGTCACTGTATAACAGTTCTGTTTCCTTCCAGTTCCCAAAAATGTGAGCTTTATTTCCATCTGACCCTCAGCAGCAATGTATGTCCTTATAGTTTAGGTGTTTATTAATAGCCGGCTCACAATGATTTTGTATTTACTAAAGCAATTTAGGTTTTCTCTGATAAGTTCCTCACTTCCAAGACTTTAAGACTAGAGACCTTTTTTGAAATTTGTTACAACAGCACCCCTTTTTTATTATAAAAATCTGCGAAAATTTCCTATAGCTGCTGTAACAAATTACCATATCCCTTAGCAACTTAAGCAACATGAATTTAGCATCTTTAGTGCTTTGTAGTTCAGATGTCCTGACATGTCTCTCCTGGGCAAAGATGTTTTCAGGGCCATGCTTCTTTTTAAATCTATTTAAATTTAATCTATGTAATCTATTACCTTATCCGTTTTTACTCGAACCAACAAACATCTTCTAGGCTGTGGTCCTTTTTCTCCACCTCTGAAGCCAACAATTTCATATTTACCCAACCCTTAACTCCATTCTCACATCACTCTCTGACTCACCTGAAAAAAAAAAATTTGAACTTTAAGCACTCATATGATGATACTGGGCTAGTTTGAATAATCTAGGAAAATCTCCACATCTCAAAATTCCTTAACCTTAATCACATCTACAGAGTCCTTTCATCATTTAAAGTATTCACAGGTCCTTGGGAATTACAAAATGGGCATCTATGGGGAGGAACATGATTCTGCACATCATGAAATATGAGAAGTAGGAATTTCACAGTGAAAACATCTTAAAAGGAAATGTCTTACTGCAATCATGCATCACTTAACAATAGGGGACACATTCTGAGAAATAAATTGTTAAGCAATTTAATCATTGTACAATTTAGCATATAAATTTTAAACATCATGAATTTAGCATCATTAGTGCTTTGTAGTTCAGATGTCCTGACATGTCTCACCTGGGTAAAGATGTTTTCATGGCCATGCTTCTTTTTAAATCTATTTAAAATTATTTATCTACTTAAATGATGCAATTTTATCATTGTACATTATAGATGTACTTACACAAACTAAGGCAAATATAATGTCAATAAGCTGCAAGTTTACAATACTACCTTTGTCTATGTGGCCATCATATGTACCACATGACTGTGCTGAATTTTTATCATATCAAATGTTAGACTACAATGCTATAGCATATTTTGTATGAACTATATATTAATTTAAATATTTAAATCACGCAACATGAAACTACATTTATTGTTAGTCACATATTTTCTTCTATTTCCCCTTCTTAGAGAAAGAAATTACAACATACAGTTGCCTATCCATTGACTATTTTTTCATTTTTTTTTTTTTTTTTTTTTTGTGGTGGGGGGAATGCCAGGGATTGTACTCAGGGACACTCTAACACTGGGTCACATCCTCAGCCCTATTTATGTATGCCATTTAGAGACAGGGTCTCACTGAGTTGCTTAGTGCCTTACTTTTGCTGAGGCTGGTTTTGAACTCGAAATGCTCCTTCCTCTGCTTCACAAGCTGCTGGAATTAGAGGGGTGCATCTGGCTAATTGATTCTTATAACCTTTTCTACCTTGTGCATTATTCTGACCACTTACATTATTCTCTTTGTTATTCTCCTACATAAGATGCTAATCAACTTTTGCCTGTACTATTTAAATGGCTCCAAGAGTGACTCTTCATTTCCTTTTGTTATTATCCCAGTGGTATCAATTTTCCACACTGTTATCATAGTATATAGTATAACATTTAAATCTGAAAATATTGCTGCTTAAAATTTCTCGACAGTTCCAAAATGACATCTCAGCATGCTATGGGAAGTTTTCCATCATTTGTTTTCTTATATTTTTATAATTCCTTCTCTATATTTCAATAACTGCCATTTCCCTGCCTAATTCTGGTATGTAGCTCTACTGCCTTCTCTCCCATCTATTGATTTAGACCATTTATTTTGTTTGTCTGAAGTGCTTCCTTACATGCTTATTGAAGTTTAACAGTTATAGATTTCCTCTCTGTTAGGTGCACCTGGGTTAAGATCTTAACCTATGCAATCATGATTATCCTATGTACCACACTCCCAATGGTGATTTGGATATTATTCAATATAATTTGTATTTCTTGAGTTCATAGACCATTGCTTTGTCTTGATGTGTTCAATGAAAACTTTCATATTAAGAGTAGATAGTCCATAAATGTGCTTAAAGAATGAATAGATGAACATTGAATAATGACAGAAAGAATTCTATTAGTAATTGTACTATCTGGTATATTTATCAATAAACACAAATTACATTTAAATTATGTTTGAATAACTTTTGCTTAGCATCATAATTTTAACCTCTGTTATTACATTTCCAAAGGGGGATAGGGCAATGAGTATGCTCATTTGATAAGAACTTAATATATTGTTTGAGAGATTACTGCAAAGAATATCTCAACCTAGTTCATTCATTTTCATCTTTAAAACAGAATGAATTAATTCAACTGTACAATCTCAGCCTAAGAGGATTTCATATATGGATTTTAGGCAGATAAAATGCCACATAGATTTTTTTAAATGATGTTTTACCTAAATACTAGCAGAGGCCTTAAAATTCGATTGAAAACTGAAAAATGATCTTCCCAAGTTCATGCCAATTCCAATTACAAGGCATACTCAGATTAAAAGATTGCATATATTACTCGTATATTATTCTGTGTAGCATCACTTTAATAAAATATCAAATGCCGAATAGCTTATAAAAGCAGAAATTTATTTCTTATCTTTCTGAAAGTTAGGAATCCCAACGTCAACATGCTGGTTGAATTGGTCCCCTGTGAAGACTCTATTCCTGTCTTACAGATAGTTGCCTTCTTTCTGTGTCCTATGTGCTTCAGTGCGGAGACAGGTGGGGAAAGAGGGAGGGAGAGAGGGAGAGAGAGAGAGAGAGAGAGAGAGGTTTTATAAAAGAGCCTCTGCTTATAATACCAGCCCATAAAATTAGAGCCCCACCTTTATGACCTTAATATTTATCATGTCCTTACAGGTTCCTCTCTCACAATATAATCAATCATAACTTACACTTTTTTAAAAAAATTGTAAAGTGATAGCTATTTGGCTCATATTCTGTAATATTACCTATAGCATACGTTTGGGAATGGGTTGAATAACTCCTGATTGCAAGTCAAAAGTACAATTTCCAGGCATATCTATGCTGGAGAGCAATGGACAGTCAAAAGTAGTGATCCAGGAAAGCACTCAAAGATCAAGAAAAGGATCAAAGTAAAAAATCAGTAAAATAGGAAAGAAAATGTCAAGGAGAAGTAGAAGCGGGTTATCAACAGCAACAGGGAATGGACAATAAGAGGCTTTCATGAATCTAGAAAGTCACAAGATTGAGGAAGAAGGTAAAAACAGTTTTGACAGCAGGAATGACCAAAGTCTCATGGCCATTTAAAATTTTCTGGGCAACTGAATAATAGGAGATTCCTAAGTCCAAAACCATTGTGGATAGTGTAAAGAAGTAATCTCCCATAAAATAAGAAGAAAGTTACAATCTAGTTGTGCGAATCAGGTAGATTTTAGAACTAACTGTTGCCTTAGGGCATCTAAAATTCCATGTGTAACTAAATATTGTAATGAATGTATATTAAGAACAGCATTTTTTATTAACCATTTAATCTCATTGTTTCTTCTAACATATACATTTTTAAAAGACATTCTTTGCAATCACAGTAATTTCAGAAGAAATTATGTCACATGTAAAATACCATTATCAAGTTGGTAAGCAATTCTAAAAAATAAAATGATTCACTGTTATTTTTTTCTTTATTAAAATATTTTAAGCAACTACTGTGAATGAATTTCTTTTAGTTATAATAAATGCTTCTTAAAATTAGTTGATTCATCTGGCCTCAGTGGCATACACCTGTAATCCCAGTGGTTCAGGACACTGAGGTAGGAGGATCATGAGTTCAAAGTCAACCTCAGCAAGAGTGAGGCGCTAAGCAACTCAGTGGACCCTATCTCTAAATAAAACACAAAATAGGGCTGGGGTCGAGTACCCCTGAGTTCAATCCCTAGGACAAAAAAAAAAAAAAAAAAAAAAAAAAAAAAAAAGGTGATTCAAATAAATATTTTCCAGGTTTTAAAAGCTTCTATTTAAAATTGAGGAAATTTGTCCAAGGAACTGTTGCCTTGTCTCATGTTGGTCTTTCCTTTCTTGGGGAATATACTTGTCACTTAAACATCTGGATTTCTCCAGTGTCTTAGGGATTGTTTTTTTTTTTTTTTTTTTCTTTTTTTAATTTTTTTTTAAATTCTAATTTGTTGTACATGTTTGAAGAGTACATTTCATTTCATATTACATATAAAGAGCACAATTTTTCATGTTGATGGTTTACATAAAGTATTTTTACAACAATTGTGTCTTCATCCATGTATTTAGGATAATCATGGATAATTCAGTCTGCTATTTTTCCTATCCCCTTTCCCCCTCCCTATCCTTCCTCTTTGTTCTATTTAAAGTACTTTCATTCCTCTCATCCCCACTCCCTTGTCTTTATAAGTTAATATCTTCATATCAAAGAGATCATTTGACCTTTGGTTTTTTGGAATTGGCTAACTTCACTTAGCATTCTTTTCTCAAACTCCATCCATTTACCTGCAAATGCCATGATTTTATTCTCTTGTAGTGCTGAGTAGTGTTCCATTGTGTATATATACCAAAGTTTCCCTATCCATTCATCTGCTGATGGGCATCAGGGTTGATTCCACAATCTAGCTATTGTGAATTGGGCTGCTATAAACATTGATGTGGCTGTGTCCCTGTAGTAAGCTGTTTTTAAGTCCTTTGGGAAAAGACCAAGGAGTGGGATAGCTGGGTCAAATGGTGGTTCCATTCCCAGTTTTCCTAGGAATCTCCATACTGCTTTCCAGATTGGCTTCACCAATTTGCAGTTCTACCAGCAATGTAAGAGTGTGCCTTTTTCCCCACATCCTCACCAGCATTTATTGTTGTTTATGTTTTTGATAGCTGCCCTTCTGACTGGAGTAAGATGAAATCTTGGAGTTGTTTTGATTTGCATTTCTCTAATTACTAGAGATGTTGAACATTTTTTCATATATTTGTTGATTGTATATTATCTTTTGAGAAGTGTCTGTTTAGTTCCTTGGCCCATTTATTGATTGGGTTATTTGTTTTGTTTGTTTTTGTTTTGTTTTGTTTTTTGTTGTTTTTGATTTGTTTTGTTTTTGTTTTTTGTTTTTATGGTGTTAAGGCTTTTGAGAGCTTTAGAAATCCTTGAGGTTAGTGTTCTATCAGATGTGCTTGTAAAGATTTACTCCCATTCTGTAGGTTCTCTATTCACCTCACTGATTGTTTCTTTTGCTGAGAAGAAGATTTTTAGTTTAAATCCATCTCATTTATTGATTCTGATTCTTGGTTTTAGTTTTTGCACTATAGTGGTCTTTTTTTTTTTTTTTTTTTTTTTTTTGTGGTACCTGGAATTGAACTCAGGGGCACTCATCCACTGGGTCACAGCCCTTTTTTTGTATTTTATTTAGAGACAGGGTCTCACTAAGTTGCTAAGTGCCTCACCATTGCTGAAGCTGGCTTTGAACTTGTGATCCTCCTGCCTCAGCCTCCCAGAGTGCTGGGATTACAGGCACACGCCACTGCGCCCAGTTTATAGGGGTCTTATTGAGGAAGTTGGGGCCTAAACCAACATGATGGAGATTTGGGCCTACTTTTTCTTCTATTAGGTTCAAGGTCTCTGTTTTAATTCCTAGGTCCTTGATCCACTTTGAGTTAACTTTTGTTCATGGTGAGAGAAAGAGATTTAATTTCATTTTATTACATGAGCATTTCTGGTTTTCCCAACACCATTTGTTGAAGAGGTTGTCTTTTCTCCAGTGAAAGTTTTTGGCACCTTTGTCTAATATTGCGGATCTAGTAAGAACTGTAAGTAGCAGCAATCCAAATTATCTCCAGCTAGAAGATGGACGCATGTTTGAACCATTCAGTAGGGAAGCATAGAAAAAAGGAATGGGATAGGGGCTGAAAAAGGGGTTGAAATTATTAGCTCTCTCTTGTATTCTAGGTGAAATTAAAAACCCTACAAGGTTGACAGTATTACATATAATTCTCTTTCATCAATATTACCACACAGTAAGATATTGAAATGCTTTCACAATTGCTGATTGACTGTAACATCATACAAATCCCAAGACACTAAGTTAGTAATAAGACCTGTAAAAACCACAGTGTAATGTTTTAGGAGGCATAATATGAAAGATAGCATTAAGATTTTAATGAAATATATACTAGATACTATAGCAAGGTTCAGATGAACATACCTTCATTAGAGAATACTAATTAGCCATTGACATAAAGTATTATCTGCTCCAAATCTTTTATCCTCAGAAAGATGACATGTGGCTATTGCTTTGACATCTGTCATCAAAGTTTGTCTAACTTTGTGTTTTGGTTAAAAAAAATTTAGTGTGAGTGGTTCAAAACCTGTGCTCTACTATGAGCAATTTGAATTTTCACACTTCACATTTAAATCAACAGCTTAGACTCAATAAATATTTAATATTTGCACCTGCAGCCAATGCCCATAGCCTTACTAATGTAATAATTATTTTTCACAATAAAATTATAGACTAATGAAAAAAATAAATAAAATTGAGGAAATTAGTAAAAAAATGCATGAATACTTATAAATGTTTCTCTTATATAAGCAATCAATATTTGCAGCAGTCTCCAATACTGTTAAAAAAGTGATATGCCATGTTGATTACTAATGCTATGAATAAATAGCAATGAACAATGTGTGTGTGTGTGTGTGTGTGTGTGTGTGTGTGTGTGTGTGTTACAGTTCCCTTTCTTCTATTTTTGGTTTTATTCTATTTTCAGGGGAGGCATGGTGAGGAATATGGCAAAACACTTATGCTTGTAGATTAATACACAGGAAAGAATCTGAGAAATGTAAAGGGATTAAAGGAAAATAAATGTGGAAGGGGAGGGAGAAGCGTCAAACAGAAAAGAACAGGGAAAAATAAGATGAGCAGCTGTTACATGTACGAAAGGTCTTTTGTTTGCAAGTTAAGTAATGGGCACATTTAGGAGCTCTGTGTTTTATGTACAATCACTGTCCATAAGGACAGGCTATTTATCAGGTAAGGCCATTTTTTTAAAAAAAATTCTTTTGTGTGTGTATCAGTATAGCCTTTTGTTTTGTTTTTAGTACTTAAATAAGTCCAAGGACCTTAGTACCACTCTGTCTCCAAATCACATTTAACAACCCTTTGAAACTCTTGAACACATCAGTGTTGTTCTGTTAAGAGAAATCAGGCATTCTGAATTGGTTAGAAACCCTTTATAGAGCTGCCTTTCAGATACATTAGTTACACATCAAAGACAAAACTTTACCTATTCAAACAGAGAAGTATCTTTATGAAACTATTCAAGCTCCTAAATTCTTAGTGTATAAAAGGCTATAAGAGTCTCTTTTAGAACAATATGCCAGTAACTCTAATTGCCTGAAAAATTAGGTACCTCACTTGGCTTGTTCTGTACAAGGTCATATTGGCACTATTTTCAATAAAAGATTATAATCTAAGACAGATATCTGAGTGTCCAAGCATGTAAACAAGCTGAGCAGACATGAACCAGAGTAATTTCATGATTAATAAACACAAAAGAGCCATCTTCTTGTGTGATTCAGTGCAATCCCCATCCAGAGAGGGCTGAGATGCATAATCAGAAATTGGAGGCTGGTAATGGAGGTCAGAAAGGTTTTACACCTTGAAGTAAAAGCTAGAATAGATTTCCACTTTTGTAGATAGAAAATTTTGTTAGAAATATGTTCAAGAAGTAAGATGAAGAGAGCTTTAAATAAAGCTGTGATCACAGGATAAGAGGACATGGAGAAAATATTCTTTAGGTGGCATAATATCCTAAGGATTAGTAATTATAAATGATAGATTTGACCTATGAAAGAATATTAATAAGTGCTGTTTATGTTAATTTTGATTAATATTATTAATATAAGGGAAATCTATTTAATACTAAAACCATTATTTTAATTCCTAAATAATATAATATTAGTTACTTCTTTAGCTCCTGAGGCTTTAGAGTCAACATAGTGAAACATTTAATAACTCCAGTGTTTGTTTTCTATCATACCTCTGAGAAGCTGACAATTACCTGAAGCCCTCTGCACACTTTGAAATGTCAGACTATTGTGCTGGTTGGTTCATCTTTTTTATTCATTTACTTTTTCCTGCTAAATGCCAGCATTGCTTTTGAGAACTTGCTGTGTGAATGGATAGCAGTTGGTACTTTTGAAGTTCTTTCTGGAATCACCTCCAAATTGTCTGTCTCCTTTAAGACACTCTGCTGCTAGAGGTTAATATAACAGATCATTTCCTAATCTTGCCTGCTACCCCCACCACCAGCAACAGGAGTTTTTGTGGACCTCAGGAATCTGGTTACTCTTGCAGAAAATGGGGTGATTTGGAATTATTTCCCCTCTTTTCAAAATACCCTCTGTATATTTGGGGATTTATCATAGGAACACAGAAACTAAACAATGTCCTTAATGACATAATTAGATACATTGTTTGAGATTTAGGTTCAGGAAGAAACAAGGTGAGGAGCAAGTCACAGGCCATCAATCTGGTCATTACCATCCTGGGACATGATGTGCATTTCTTCTGGTACAGCATTAAGGATTTTCTTTTGTCTTCTGCCAAGCAATAGCATTTGGTCAGAGCATCCAACCTTTTTGGAAGTAGTTGGTTGCTATTTTTGAATGAACAATTTCAGGGTCTGACTCTGTGCCCTTTGTTGAAGGATATTTAATATTCTTTATTAATTTCTTTAATGCATGTATTCTGATTTTACAAGTAAGAAAGATGACAGAAAAGTCAGAAGTCTCCATCAATATTTCCACTATAAATGTGTCCTAGAAAAACTGTGCTTGTTGATTCCACACTTCCTACAAAAAATATTGACTTTGAAGGCAAAACTTTATCACGTGAAGTCATGTACAGTAGACTTTGTTCAAAAAGCAATCCAGCCGGGCTCAGTAGTACATGCCTATAGTCCCAGCGCCTCAAGAGGCTGAGACAGGATGATCACGAGTTCAAAGCCAGCCTAAGCAACAGCAAGGGGCTGAGCTACTCAGTGAGACCCTGTCTCTAAATAAAATACAAAATAGGGCTGGGGATGTGTCTTAGTGATTGGATACCCCTGAGTTTAATCTTTAGTACCAAAAAAAAAAATCAGTCCTAACATGACCTGTATCGTCAAGGATAAAATATGAAGAGTCAGGTTAACTTTCGAGATCAGAATCTTAGATAAGATGCTTGTGAAGTTTCATTTAGAGAATTCCTCTGTAGATATAAAACTTTGATAATAATGACTACCAAATACAGATTTTTGACACAGACATGATCTAAGCTAAGATGAACACATTTCCTTTTAAATTATAATATATATGAAAGTATAAAACATATATTATAATATATATGAAAGTATAAAATATATCTGTATTTTAAAATTTTAGAATAATGAAATGATAAATATAGCAATTATAAACATATGCAAGGTTATCCTTAAAATAATGACAATTCATTTTGTGCTTCAATAGAGTAATATATGAGACTGCCAATTTATAAGAAATAGAAATTTAATTTTCAGGGTTCCAGAGGCTGAGAAGTCCAGGACTAAGTGCCAGTGGATTTAGGCTGTCTGGAGAATGCTGTGTCCTCTGCATGGGAGGAACCCTGTGCCTTCACTTGGTGGAAAACAGAAGGGCAAGCTATCTATATGCTATGTGAAGCCTCTTTTAAAAGGGTTTTAATCCCAGCACAATGGAGAAGCACTCATGGCTTAATCAATTCATAAAAGCCTTCTCTCTTGATACTATCACATTGACAACACCTACATCTTGGGGAACACACATTCAAACCACCATAACCAAAATCCTGTTAATAGGATAAACCTTATTAAAACATTAATTTGGAACTAACTTAAACTTGTAATTGTTTATAGCTAAATGTGTCTTGCTCAATGATTGTGTCACATGTGATTAGATTAATGTTATGTAAGAAAGAAATTTAATTCAGTGTACCCAAAAGCTAAAGAAAAAGCATACAAGCATACAAGATGCTGTAACTCATCCTATTTTAGATGCTAACTTTCAAACCATTACTGTTGCTAGTCTTTCAGCTTATTTATTCATCTTTTTAGAACCTTTTTTTCATTATACATTTTTTAGTATTTGGATGGTCCTATGAATCTTAGTTAAGCATTTTTGTTTTCTTTTTTAGTAGTTACTATTACACCTGGCATTGGTTTTTGAATGACATATTTTTAAATGAAAATATACACCAATATTTACGAATAATAGTGTACATAGTAGCCTCCTGTTTAGAATATTGTCTTAAACTTAGAAATTACTTAATACATGTCAAAATCTTTGCATTGTTTTGTATCCAATATGCAAACTATAAAAGTAGAATTAAATAATATTCATAGACACATGTCAGTAGATCTTAATATCTTAAGTCATCCTGCTTTATTTTTAATATGAATCACACACACACACACACACATATATTAGACAAATTCTTACCACAAAATTTTCAAACTTAAAAAGTATCAAATAACTACTTTTCATGAACACATTTCGCTAGATTTCAATACACTTAAAAGCATCATGCTATCTTTTTTAATATGAGCCAAATATACTAATAAACAAATTCTTACCATAAAATACAATATGTGTTAATGATTTCTATAGTAGATAAAACATGGCAAAAGAAATTATAACTAAAGGATTTCTAATAAAAGATCATTTTGTGGTGGAATCTTTCATTGGTAATTGAAGCAACTTTATTTTATGTTTCAACACAGTTAAACATATTTCATGTTCATCATTTTAAAGCATATCTTAATGTTAGGCCCCTCCCAGTGACTCAGGAGGTTGAGCAAGGAGGATCCCAACTTTGAGGCCAGCCTCAGTGACTTAGTGAGACCTTCAAGCAACATAACAAGACTCTTTCTCAAAACCAAAAGTAAAAAATACTGGGAAAGTAGCTCACCATAAAGTGCTTCTGGGTCCAATCCCCAGTATGAACAAAGACACAAATCCATTTATGCAAAATTGAGCATAAGTGTATAATCATGTGTACACAGTTTTTATTGAGGCATCATTGTATGTTTAAGGGAGAATTATGTATAACTGAACACATAAATCTTTTTCTTAGGAATATAAAATAATTTGATGACATCCATTATTACCCATTATACAAAATAAAACAAGAAGTTCTAAAATCATAAATGAGTTAAAGTTCTCATCTAGAGGTGATAATCCATACATAATTAAAACTAATTGAGTGTTTTTAAAGATTAAATGAAATATTTATTTGACACAACACTTTCTTGATTTCCCTTCAAGTATATAGATATAAATAAAATTCCAGAAAAATCTAAATTTTTTGTGAGGCTAGTTGCAGGTTTTGGCTGTATTTTTCAAATAACATTTCTGTATCTGCTTTATTCAGACTCTATGTAATGGAAACATATCAGGCTTTTATGTGATTTTAATCCTCCCACAAGGAATGAATTCTGTAGACAGCCATGAGAGCACTGTTTATTGCACTAAGCCCACTGTTAAACTAGTTAGATGATCAATAGAAAAATGGCAGCAATGGCTGAACTATGACAGTAGTACTGAGGAAAATAGTGATGACAGTAGGAAGCTCAGATTACAGATAAATTACAAACTGTTAAAAGAATAATAAGCTGGTTTTCAAACACTACACATAATCATTTTCAAAGTCTAATTTGATTTCTTCAAGAATTTCTGTATATTTCCTGGTTTTGTCTCTCTCATTTTCTTCTTATTTTCCATCTTGCTTTTAAAATTCCATTCTTTCTAGTTTTAATTTTCTTATTTTGAAAATGTGTTTTATTTTCTACATCAATATATAGAAAATAGATAGGTTAATATTTAATAAACATATGTTAGCAACATACTTTCATTTATAGTAAATGTTTAATTCATTTTATTGAAATATGACAATATAGTTCTATACAGTTGTTTTTATTAAAAACACCAAATAATAAATTTATTTCCTTTGTAGCCTTATAATTTTCATTGTCAGCATGAATGCTTTTTAATAAGCTAGTGTAACTAAATGTGTCTCGATCTGTAACACAGAGAATTTAATTTGTAACTCTTATTTTCTGATTAAAAAAAAGGAAAAACCACAGTGTCTTCAGTCTTTCTGAAGTAATTGCCATTGTTGCACGAAAGTTAAAAGTGGAAATAGCACTGGATTTGGTACTAGATTAATTCTAGAATTTAAGGTATTGCCACTTGGTAGATACATTATATTAACAGTAACTAATAACTTCCTCCTTGGTAAAATCAAGACAACTTATCCCATTATCAATTAAATTCCAGGGATAGTGATTGAATAAAGAACACGCTCAGGAAGCAATCTGCTTCAAAAACAGAGGTTATTGTATGTAAAAATGTCTATTGATTGCTAACTTGTTCTGTTTTATCATGTAAGTCCAAATTACTCTACTTAAACTTTCTTACAGACAGAATAATCATCTAAGTAGGGGTAGACTGATGTGTCAGTTGTCAAATGGGTCCTACCACTCCCTAATATACTTTTTCTTCATATCACATGAGAAAATGTAGTAGCTCAATATCTCCCAAATTGCCCTACCTGCATGATTTTCAGTTGGAAATACACGAAGACAAATAAGTGTAATTTCAGGACGCCTAAAAGAAATGTTACTGTTTTTAGAGGCATATGCAGCCTCTTTGTAGGCAGACTTGAAATTATTCCTCATCATCTCCTGACAATCAGTCACTTCACTGCTAAAACAGTTCATGGACACTTCTTACAGATTCTTCAAAATAGCAGCACAATTCATAATAGGCAAGTTATTGAACTAGCCAAAGTGTCTACTGACAGATGAAGGGATAAAGAAAATGTAGTAGACATACACAATGCAGTTTTGTTCAGCCATTAAAAAGAACGAAATTATATCATCTTCAGGGAAATAATTGGAAATGGAGAGGACAAAGTAGAATAAAATAAGTCAGACAAGGAAAGGCAAAGGTCAGATGCTCTCACTCATATGTGGAAACTAGAGAGAAAAATATTTTTAAAAGCAGTATTTGTGAAAATTGAAGGGAGATAGTAGAGTTGAGGAAGGAGAGCAGGGGAAGGGAGGACAGACAGGAAAGGGTAGCTTCTGGGGAATTCAACAGATCGAATTGATATGTGCATGTACAAATATGTCTCAATGAATCCTGTTATGTGTAATCATAATGAACCAAGTAAAATTATAGCAAATAGTTAGCTTTGCCGGTCATAGTACATATCAACATGCACAATACTGGTTCTGTGCTATTAATATTGACAGAGCATTACTTTAATAAAATGATGAGTATACATCAGGAAAACATAAATTAAAGATCATTCTGCCCATGCTCTTTAAACTGTCAATGTCTCAAAGACAAAGGAAAAGAAACTGAGAAATATAATGAGTAAAATAAATGGAAGTAACATGAAAATATAGTTGTGATGTGGAATCCTGGACTGAACTCTGCATCATAAGAAAAAAAATACATTAGTGAGAAAACTGGTAAAATTTTAATAGAATCTGTATATTAGTTAATGACATAGCATCAATGTTAACTCCATTGTTTTAAAAATTGTTGAATGGGTGTGTAAAATGTCACCATTAGTACAAGCTGTGTGAAGGAACTCTGTACTATTTGTAGGATATTTGTAACATTTCTGTAAGCATAACTTATTTCAAAATAAAACTTTTTACAAAATTGCAGAAAATAACTGGCTTTTGATAGTTATCTTTTTCAATGTTTCAAATGAAGCTAGGTACAGTGATGCACACCTATAATCCCAACAACTCAGGAGGCTTTGGCAGGAAGAACAGAAGTTTGAGGTCAATCTCAGTGATGTAGGGAGACCTTGTCTCAAGATAGAATAAAAAGGGCTGGGGATGTAACTAAGTGGCAAAGTTGCCCAGGGTTCAGTCCCCAATACTTCAAAACAATACTCTGTTTTTTCAAAATGAAGCCTTCAGTGTTAAAGTCCATGACTTCTCCTCCAGCACTGATAAATCTTATAAATTTCTAATCATATATGTTAAATTTTGTTTCCCTTGGGCAAGGGTTGTGGCTCAGCAGTAGAGCACCTGCCTAGCACGTGTGAGGCCCTGGATTTGATTCTCAGTACCACATAAAAATAAATAAAATGAACTTATTGTGTCCAACAACAACTAAAGATAAATAATTTTCAAAAATTTGTTTCCTTTAATACTCTTAATACAATAGCTTCTGCAATCCTGACTAAACAATAATAGTTAATATATGCAGTTTGAGTATTTTAAGAATATAGAAAATTATACTGAAAGTGGGAATCTAGAATTGTTTCTCTGATCTAATTTAAATAATGAAATTACAGTAAATCTTTTAAGATTCAAAGGAAATAAAATGATGATTCTGTATCAAGAACCATATAATAAAAGGAGATTGAGTTGGTATTAAAATAGGTGGAAAAGGACACATAATCACAGGTCTCTTATGAAATCAATGTAATCAATCATCTAATCACTAATCTCTAATGCCTTGTAGCATGTGTTTGCTGTTGATGTAATTTACAAACCTATAATTAATTATTAATATTAATTTTAAGACATAATTACTGGAGAGTGCAGTGTATGACTGTCTGGAAGAGCTTTATACAAAGTGACACATTAAAACATTGTTCCTCTAGAGATCCTTGGCAATGAAACTCATTAAAAATCTCATTAACTATGTAAATACAATTGTAAATGGGCCTTGGAAATTCTCTTATTTACAAAAAAATAAATGTTAATTTAGACAACCAATGAGTTCTGGATCCATAGCATGCTATTTAGTTCAACTAAATGAAATTACATGTAAATGAAATGACTCCATTAGCAGTAACTACAATATATAGTTTAAGTGTTCCCCAAAGTCCCATATGTTAAAGGCTGGATTATAGTTTGTGGTGCAATCGGAAAGTGGTGACACCCTTAGGACGTGGGCCCTGTGGAAGAAAGGTCTTTGGAGGTGTGCCCTTGAAAATGAGATAGAGGTCCTGGCCTCTATTCTTTCTCTTTCTCTCACTCTAGGGTTCTGTGAGGTGAATGGGCCTACTCTGCCATGTACTCTCCCCATGATGTCACTGGCACCAAATGACAAGACTGATTAATCATGAACTGAAACCTCTGAAATTGTGATACAAAATTAACCTTTTCTTCTAAAGAGTTGATTTATTCCAAGTATTTGTTACAATAATGAAAAGCTGACTAGTACACTATACTTTAAAAAAAATAGTTAAAACATAAATTTACAAACAGGCTCTTGAGAGATTATTATACACATATCTTCCAAAATCCATGTTTGGTGATGTCATGTGGAACAATTATAACCAGAAATCATAAAAAAATCACTAATTAGGGATTTTTATTCTATTTGTTATTATTTCATAAAGCTAGTTGCTAATTATATATCAACATAGAGCTGAGGGCCATCTTTAAAGACAGCTATTAAAACCACTATTATTTCTAGAAGTATGCTTTAAAATAAAAGAGTTAGAATTTTTCTAGATTTATATTATACACTATAATTAAAACATTATTTTTTTATAAATCTGATACATTTGCTTATGGAAGTGGGTATTGGGGTGTGTATAACTGGCATTAGAGAATAGCATGTAATATCTAACTAAAAAATAAATTTAATTTAACTGATAAAATTAGGAGGTAAGTGCTCATTTAAAATATTAAGTGTCCTTTATGCCAGGTTTCTTTTCATGATTTTTAATCTACTTAAATCTGAGGAATATATTACTCTTCAGTGTATATATAAACAACAAGCAAAAACCAAAAATTCATATTTGATAAACTTAATAAGCAAAAAACCATACAAGATAAATTTAATATTTTTTTCTAACATAATTTTCAAACATCAGAAGAATGTAACTCAAACCTTTCTCCTTGATTTTATATATTTCCTGTAGATCAAATTTCTTATTATGATTGTATTGCTAGATTAAATATTTTTGAAACACTTTCCTAAAAGCAATTTTCTTTTTCATCCAGTTTTTTTGGTCTTACTGTTTCCATTTTGAAAACTGAAAAATGACTTCCAAATATTAGTAGTTTCTGAGGAAAATATAATTAGACAATGTATATTCAGAATATATAATTTTCATGAATAATATATACCAACAAGAGAGAAAGCAAACATTTTTGCTTGACCTTAGCATTGGGAATAGCTTTAAGACCCTTGTGTAAATTTATTTTATATTTGGTCTGAACAAAGGGTAACACTATTTATTTTCTCTGAAAAGGGTTATTAGTATTTGTTCTGATTTTAATACTTTTTACACCATTTAACTCAGTACAGAGTTTCTAAGCACAATACAGTGAATTAAAATTTGAGTGAAACAAGAGCAATAACAATACTACTTAAGATAACTACAATTTATTCTTCCAATATATGTATAAAAAATCAATAGTATAGAAGAAGTTAAAGAAAGTACAAAAAAGAACTGGCATCTTTATGACTCAAAACCTATTAGAATATGGAAAATATGGAAATATATAGAATACCATGTGACATATGTCATAAATAGTAAAAAAGTTTGTTGAAGGGCCATATTATTGTTGTGTTCCACTTTACAAAGTTTTGGCTCAATAAATCATCATATTAGCTTTAGTTGTCATTAAATATATTTAAAGAAAAGACAGACACAAAAAAGTCGGTTAGTAGGTATTAACTGCCCAAGTTTAGGTTTAAATGTTGGAATCTGGCAACAAGTATTTTGAATTTGATAGACCTTGGATATTTCAAAACACCATGCATTCACTCGGCAATGTGGTGAAGAAAGTATGCTAAGCTTCAATTTAAAAAAATCTGCAATGAGTTTCTATTTTTAATTTTCAAACAAATATCTGTGATAATTATGGACATATTTAAGATGTCTAAAACTCACATTACTATGATAAAGAGCCAAAAAACTGAATGACTTGTTTATACTACTTCTATACATAAAGTTTCTAATTAATTATATCATCTCATCTGTCCTTTTAAAAAATGACAGGCATTATTATCCTTCATTGAAAAACTATTCTAAGTATATAAATCAAATACTACATAATTATTATCATATTTGTCTAAAAGATAACATTGATGCTTAAGCAGACAAGACACTTAAATTATATAATATCAAAATTATTTGACTTTAGATAGAAATTGAATTTTTGATGGACAATTTCTGGAGTTTTTACATTTCATTTTTAGGGACAATGATTGTATTCATGGTAGTAATTGTCAAAAAGCAGGACTAATTCCTTAACAGATGGAAGGTTGACAGATAATCAAATTTTTTTGCAGTCTTGGGAAATAAATGTTTCAACAATGTCTTTGTGCAAAATGACTTTCATTAGAAAAATCTGCACATGAACAAATCACAAATAAAGCACATTCTGTGTTCATAAGTGTGTTGTACATGTCTTTATATGTGCATATATAAAATCAGCTTTCCATATCCTTGGGTTTCACATCCCCAGATTCAACTAACCATAGATTGAAATATTCAGAAAATAAACTTCATCTAGACTGAACATGAACAGACTTTTGTTTTTTTCTTGCCATTGTTCCCTAAACATACAGTACAAAAACTATTTATTTACATTGTATTATGCATTACGAGTAATCTGGACTTGACATAAATCATTTGCACATAGGTTATATGCAAGTGCTGTTTCATAAAGAACTTGAGCACCCATGGATCTCAGTATCTCCATGAGTACTGAAACAATACACCCATGGATTCTGTGAGACAATTCAATAAACATCAAGATAAAGATCACATCAAACACATAGGTCTCAATTTTCAAGTAAATAGGTGGATTGGATTCCAATTGATTCAAGTTGATATAACATTTTACAACTTATACCAATCTGCATGAGTAATGTATGTCCTTCACATACAAATATTATCTTACAAATAATATCTTTATTTCTTTTGAATCATTATTTGAACTGCAATTTCCAGCACCTTACTTTTCCCAATTGATAAGACATATGGAGTCTTAGTAGCACTGCTTTTTGTATAAAGGATGCTATGTGATGTTCCATACACAGGTATATATACTCAGAAACATGCCACCACAAATACTTTCTTATACTCTGAGGCCAAGCCCTTAAGCTCTAATTTATATTATTTAAGAAAACAAACATTACGATTATGAAAACTTTTTTGTGTAGTTCGTTTGTTTAAACAGATACATTCATTATTCACAGTGATGACATAAAATATATTGTTCTTACAAAGTGTAAGAAAATTACAAAAACAGTGACATTTAACATTATACTGGAGATTCTAGATAATAATAGACTGACAAAATTAGTTTACTTCAGTAGAAAAAGGATCACTCTCTGTTACAAGCAATGTAACCAATTAGGTAAATTGTACATAGTAATTTTTAATCTCAAAAAATAAAAAAATACCATGCATATGTAACCAACATTATAAAAAAAGTTAAAAACACAGCAAAAAAAAAAAAAAAAAAAACCTAAAAGAGACCAGCAATATGAATCCAAATTCTAATTTAATTAGAAATTACACACAAATTTGATTTAAAAGTGTCCATTAGCTGGTGGCATATATATATATATATATATATATATATATATATATATATATGTGTGTGTGTGTGTGTGTGTGTGTGTGTGTGTGTGTGTACAGTTTTTCTCACAGAGGATACTTAAATATATGAAATTCCTGACATCCTTATTCTTAGTTTTAAATATCAAGAAATGGAGATCTAATGTTCAGCATGGTGAATGTAGTTAATAGCACTGTATTTCATACCTGAAATTTGCTAAAAGCCTAATCTTACATTCTCTCACTGCACACAAAATAGTAGTTACTATATGAGGTGATGGATTGTAATTTACCTTGGTTTTGGCAATTATTTCACAATGTATACATATATCAAAATATCAGATTTTATACTTTCATCTCTCTTTAAAAATATATTTGCATGTGTACACATTTATATACAGTCACACACATTTATGTATCCTGCATTTTATGTTATAATAAATAATAATATTTGTCTATTTCTCCTCAATTTTGAAATTGAACGTCAAGCATTCTCAAATTATCATTGTACTTTCATGGTAAAGAAATGTGCTCAAGAGGGAAATGTCCCCACTAATCTATTTTTATTGCCAGAAAGAGGAACTTGAGATACTTCTTACTTCTTATTTGCCATTGAAATTAACTGGTTTTATGCTAGATGAAAATGTAGGCTCAATACTCCAACATATTGGCATAAGGACAAACTTCCCTCATATGACTCCTAAAGCACAGGAAATACAACTAAGAATCACTAAGTGGTCCAACATCAAATTTAAAAGTTTCTGCACAGCAAAAAAGACAAGAGCGAGAGGACAGAAGTAGAAAATGGAAAAAGGTATTTGCTACCTGCTCCTAAGATAGGGAATTAATATCCAGATATATAAAGAACTCAAAAAATTTAACACCTAAAAAAATCCCAATTAATAAGTCGTTGAAGGAACTAAAGAGACTTCTCAAAAGAAAAATAATAATAATGGCTTAAGAAAAATATGAAAAAAAAATGTTCAACATCTTTAGTAATCAAGCAAATAAAGATCAAAACAATATAGAGATTTTATCTTACTATAGTCAGAGTGGCAGTTATCAAGAATACAAATAATTAGAAATGCCAGCAAGGATGTGGGTAAAAAAAGTACACTTATACACTATTGTTTGGGCTACAAATTAGTGCAATCACTCTGGAAAGCAGTAGGAAGAGTCCTCCAAAACCTGGGAATGGGACCACCATATGACCCAGGTATCACTCTCTTCGGTATATAGCCAAAATATCTAAAATCAGCATAATATACAGATGCAGCCACATCAATGTTTATAGCAGCATTATTCACAATAGTCAAGCTATGGAAACCAGACCAGGTGCTAATTAACAGGAATGGATAAAGAAAATGTGGTCTGTATACACAATGGAGATTTAGCTGCAAAGAAGAATGAAATTATTGCATTTGCTGGTAAATGAATGGAACTGGAGAATACCATGCTAAGGGAAATAATCCAGACTCAGAAAAGCAAGTGTGAAATATTTTCTGTAATATTCAGAATATTACATAAAGGAGGTGGGGAGAAAGAAAAACAGATGGGGAGGATCCCATGAAAAGAGAAAGAGGGCTGGAGTTGTGGCTCAGTGGTACAGCACTCGCCTAGCATGCATGAGGCACTGGGTTTGATCCTCAGCACCACATAAAAATAAAGTTATTGTATTCATCTACAACAAATAAATACATATTTTAAAAAATACAAGAGAGATCAATGATGTAGAGGAAGGGGCTTGAGGAAGAGGGAAGAAGGGAAGAGAAAAAAGAAGAAGAGGAAAATGAATCTGACCAACCTTTCCAATGTCCATATATGAATATACCATAGTGAATTTTGCCTTTATGTATATTCATAATTAAAAGAAAAACTATAAATAAAAGAAGAAAGAACACTAGAGGAAAAAGAATAGGGGAGAAAAATGGGGGAACAGGGGGAAGTAGAAGGGACTGAAGTGGAGGAGATTATATTGCATACTTGTAAATTATTTTAGAATGAACCCCCACATTGTGTATAACTATAATGCACTAAAAATTACTCATATTATTGTTACAATGTTTTTTTCTAGTGAAAGCAGCAAATTTTAACAAATAATTCATACTAAAAAGCAGCATTATAAAACTTATGAATTCCATGGTTAACTTACTGAAATTCCTATTATTGTGAATACATGTTTATTATATATATGTATATGTAAAATTACACATACACATTATACACACACACATTTAAAACATTTTTTTTTTTGTTTTTCCTCTCATTTCCAATCCCTCTTGTGGTTTTTCCATTTTCCCATAGGTCACAGTTATCATGTTGAATGTATGGCCAATTATAATACAATGACAAAAGTCTAAATATCTTCACAAAGATATGCAAAGATAACAACTTGAAGAAATTGAAATAACTACAGAAAATAATTAAAAGTGTGATCTTAAAATAAAAATTATCTGAACTTACAGCCTGAATAGCAGAAACAACATAACTGACTTGATAGAAAGATTAAGCCATGTTCCCAGAGCATAGCAAAAATAATTTTTTTTAAAACTGGAAACAAGAAGGTTAAAAGATATAGGACAAGCTCTAGAAGGACCAACATCTTCAATGCCATGCAAGGAATTTCAGAAGATATCAGAAACAATGAAGGAGAAGAAATAATTTAAGGAGTGTCAGAACCAATTTGTTAGCAGGAAAGTGAAATAAGAATTTACAACTTAAATAAAAACTTGTTTTGAGATTTATTAGCAGAATTAATAATAAATGGCCAACAAGTTGGCATATATCCATGAATTTATCAAAAGACTAAAGAAAAATATACAATTCACAAAAGAAACAAATTTATTTATTACAATGGGCTGAGAAGCCGATTGACTTTATGTTTGTTACTCAAAATACAGAATTACAAAAGGTGAATAATCTTCTGATTTTAAGAAAAAATATATATTTAACATAAAGTAACATAGTTTCAGGACTCAGAAAAAATTGTCCTTTTTCAGGGAAATGTTGAAAAGATTTAACTTATACAGACACTCTGAAAAGAATTATTTGTGAACATATGTTAGAAAGTAATGTAAAGTTTATGGGTACTATTTGTGAACATTGCTAATTTAATGATTAAATCAGAACAATTTCTCAAACATTTCTATAAAATCTTAACAGATATTCTTTTCAAGTAGTCTTAAAATAGGGTAATTTTGTTCCAGAAGAGTCTGCCACAGAGAAGACAGCTTGTAGTTATACGTAGCCCAAAATGTGGTAGATGGTGGAGTCTTTCAAACTGACAGGCACACTTCACCAGCCCTCCATTTCTAAGAAAACTCACACATAATGCAAAGTTTTAAAATGCTTCTCAAGATGGAAGTCAGAGTCTGTAAGAAAAATATGTAATATTAACTTTTGGACAGAACATGTAGAAATATGCAAAATTTATACAATTTACAAAACAATTTTTGTATTGACATACATGATTTTCCCCTTTGAAGATGGCTATTCTATTCTGCCTATGCCATTATGATCCTATATTCTGAAAATTTAAGTTGTATCATTATATTGTAAATGAAGAGTTTGGGTAATAGATCTTCTCTAGGATTACTATCTTATATTTAATATTTAAAACTTACAGGAGGGGTTGTTGAGAAGTAGGAGGTAATAGAAAGCAAAGCCAATTACCTTCTTTTATAATTTTATTATCGTTACCAGTCTTGCTAATCCATGTCCCCTTCCCTGGGTTTCAAAGAATGCATACAAGAGAAACATCAAGACAAGTACAGAAAATAAATTTTTTTTTTTTTTTTTTTTTTTTTAAAGGATAGAACAGAGACAGACTTCTCTCAGAGAGAAGGGGATCCAGTGTTGGTATCCATGGGAGGGGTGAATTTTGTCCTCTTATAGTTTCCTCTTATAGTTTCCAGGTTTATTACTTCTCATACTCCTCCTCCTAAAGGGCCCATGTGGCCAAAAGGCAGGCAGGGGGTGATATATTTTCCATTGCCTGCTCAGAATAGCAGGAAGGAAGCAGCGGGAGTACTCCTTAACAATTCCCTGCTGGGAGGAACTTTTCCCTGGACACTGCTGACTTGGCCACAGGTAAGGTGGAGGGGAAGTGTCCTGAAGGTATTAACATTACATTTCCTTTGAATCAGCTTCCACCTTCCCTACCTGGCCCAATCATCTATACACTAATTGACTGTCCTTTGTTTTTAATTCATTATTATTATCATTAATTATTAAACAAATCAAGACTAAGACAAGAATTTGTGTTTGATGACCACCTTTTATTTTGCCAAGAAAAAAATGAATAAAATATGTTCATCACTCTAGTATAAAAATAATGAATATTTGATTTTAGACTTAAAAGTAACCTTTCAAAACATAGGCTTATGCTTTCTAATATAGAATGTGCATATTCTAGTTAACAGTTCATTGGCATTGTATATAACAATGTTATCTAAATTGTATTCTGTAAATCAAGAGAAGGCAATTAGTCAAGACCAAAATATTTTTATTAATATTATAATTGTTCAACATTAGAACTCATTTAACAATAAATTTAATTACTTATAAGCAATTTTATTTTGCTTTTCCTCTGATTAACAAAACCTAATTATTTTCTAAAACTTAGTTCAAACCAAGAACATGTTACATGGGACCAGACTTTTTATTTGCTTACTTTGTTTTTTTTTTTTTTTTTTTTTTTTTTTTTTTTTTTTTTTTTGTACCGGGGATTGAAGTCAGGGGCACTCAACCACTGGGCCACATCCCTACCCCTTTTTTGTATTTTATCAGAGACAGGTTCTCACTGAGTTGCTAAGTGCCTTGCCATTGCTAAGGCTGGCTTTGAACTCGCGATCCTCCTGCCTCAGCCTCCCAAGTGCTGGGATTACAGGCATGCGCCACCACGCCAGGCACCTTTTTAAAAATATGCTTTAATATAGGGAGAATCAATTTAAAAATCAACATTAAAATTCATGACAAGGGAGAAAAAACAAAGAAACCAGTAATGAGAGATTAAAAGATAGTTGAGATGTAAGTCATTTTAAGAATCAGAAATAAGACTTTAATTTCACATTATTTATCATCTGTACACTTATTTGAGGCCTAGCCAAAATAAATAGATTGGGACTTTTTAAACATTTAAATTATCACTCAGTGCATGAAAGCAGAACATTAAAAATCTATGCACTTTTTTCTCTTTATTTTTTTCAATTGGTTCATGATTCTTTATAATTCCTCAATTAGATATATATAATAACTCATAATTTGTTGCCACAGTTTAACTCAAGGTAGTCAATATCCCAATTAAGCACCAATACATAAATAAAAATCCTTTAGATTAAATGTTAATGCACTTTGTGGGTACTGTTCTTGCTTTATTTGTTTCTCTTGGTGAAATAATTATGTTTCAATACTCTAAAATCTGATATAGCTTTTTAACTTATATTACCTCCTCTAAGCAGAGTAGAAATATGTCATACACTTGCAAAACATAGAGATTAGTCTTTTTCTCTTTTGCTTATTTTACAACCATTTTAAAAGTCTATGTTAAAATGAATGTAAAACCATAACATTTCCACAAGTAGCTAATTCTTATCAGGTTCCTGGTAAGAGGCAGAATATTTATTTTATTCAAGATAGCTGGACAATTATTAGGACAAATGCTGCAGTAATCAGTAAAAATGCTTCCTGTTCTAATGAAACAAACCAGTATTTCTATGTGTTAACTCACACACACACACACACACACACACACACACACACACAATTTACTTCATGCTCATGTAGAATTCAATGCAAATGTTTCCAGATGGCCATATTTCTGTAAGAATTGATTTAGAAGTACTGCTGGCTTCTTCCATTGTAACTCCAGTATCTTTACTGGGGGCCAATAAGGTTTCCACAAATAATATAGAAAAAGATAAGGTACATGGGAGATTTTTTTTGTGTGTGGAACAGTTAATTAATCATGTTACGTGACTTAAAAGTTTCCTTTACTAGTATTGGTCATTTGAATGTGCATAAATGACTCAAGACTCAGAGCCTTAACTTGTGCTTAGTGAGAACAAAAGATGATCTGGTTAAGATGCAATATTGTCTCCACTGCAGTTACTAAAGGTGTATGTATGCATATATTCATTTACATATACATGTACAAGCAATTCACATATGATTTGGACATAATGTAAAACATTTTGAGCAATTATATTTGCTTTCCTCTCATTCTTAAGAGCAAATCTTTAATTTTGTATTGAATTCTAAATTGATAGTGTTCAAATTTTAAGATTATACCTAACAAAATATACAAAATGACATTTTTAATGAGTGTGTTTATGTGCATATGTAAGTACACATTCAATCACTAGTGTTATATGTGATAATAGTTTTATTTTACTTGCTTAAATAAAAAGATCCATTAGACATAACTAGTTTTCAACAAGGAGAATTAATTTGAACATGTTAGAAATTTTTTCACAATAATATCCATTAAATCTCCCTCTGGTAATTCTCATTTTTTATAAATGTGATGTTCATGTTTTTTGTTGTATTGTAGTTATTTTCTACTAGATATCAGCATACTGATGATAGCATCTTCAGCTTACAAAAAAAATGCTTACAAATACTTACTTACATAACTTGTCTGTAAATGTTTGATAAGTGAATTTGAGTAAAATCTGTTTTTGCAAACAAATGTCAGTTAATTTTTTTTTTTTTTTTTTGTACCAGGGATTGAACTCAGGGGCACTCAACCACTGGGCCACATCCCCAGCCCTTCTTTGCATTTTATTAGAGACAGGGTCTCACTGAGTTGCTAAGTTTTGATCATGAATTTGTCCTGTTTATGTATTGGAATTTTGGTTGGAAGAAAAATAATTTAGATATTTCAGTTTGGAAAGAATTTCATGTGGAAAATTAGATATTTAAAAATCCTTGAAAAGCAAATATAATGCAACTACTAATGCACAGTCTAACCATACTGAATTATGGGGTGTATGTGAACATAAGATTTTCTTATACACAACAGTACCAGGCCCCACTACCAAATTTAGTAATCAAAATCTGTATCAAACTAGGGCTGGGGTTGTAGCTCAGTGGTAGAGTGTTCCTCTAGCATGTGTGAGACACTGGGTTTGATCCTCAGCACCACATAAAAAGAAATAAATAAAATAAAGGTATTGTGTCCACCTATGACTAAAAACTTTTTTAAAAAAATCTATATAAAACTAGAAATAAAACTTGAATTGACAAAAGTACTTAATAGTTGTTCAATAATAATTTACACTGTTACTTTTTTAAAATGTTATTTATGATTGATGCATTATAATGATACATAATAATGGGATTCATTATGCCATAATTTTACATGCACATTACATAACTATCAATCTCAATTCTCCTTTATTTTCCCAGTCTCTTCCCTTCTCCCTTCATCTGATAGGCTTGCACTTCTTGATTGATCTCTTTTATTATTATTTTTATTATTAATTTTGATTATAATATAAAGGTAGGATTCATTGTGGTATATTCATATATGAATATAGCATAATTTATTACATTTCATTGCCAGTACTGCGCCATACTCTCCCCTTCTCCCTCCCTTTCAATCCCCTTTCTTTACTCCATTGCTTTCCTTTCCATTTTCATGAGATTCTTCTTTTAAAAATTACTTTTGTTTCTACTTTCACATATGAGAGAAATCATTTCACTTTTTGAACCAGCTTAGTTGCCAATCAACAGGTGAATGGGTAAAGAAAAGTGGGGCATGGATACCACACACAAGCACACCACACACACACACACACACACACACACACACACACACTCAATGATGTTTTATTCTGCCATAAAGAAGAATAATATTATGTCTTTTGCTGGTAAATGGATGGAACTGAAAAATACCTCTAATAGTTTTATTTGTACTGACTTTAGAATTTTAATTTTTGTCAAAGGCATAAGCTATCCCAGAAGCTTATTAAGATAGTATTCCCAGCCCCAATCCCACACCTCTATTTTTTATTTTCCTTTCTGTCTTCTCTGTTTTCTTATGAGTCAATTGGGAGATATTTTCCTGTCAACATGAAAGTCTACATTGAACTGTTAAAAGGTAAAACAGTTGACAAGAGAAATCAGTTCAACATTGAGTACTGCTAATTAAGTTGCAAATTTTCAGTTGCATTTATCATCTGCATAATTATGACACTCAATGTGATGATTTGAATTTGTTTGTGAGCTTCACCATATCTTCTGAAGATTAATGCTGCACAACATTCTGTTGGATGGACAGGCAAAAAGACATCAGTAATTCAGTAGCACCTTCATCACAACACAAGCTTAAGAAGTGAAATGAATGACCCTTTTAAGAGTAGATTAAAATATGAAAAATAACTTTCTTCAAACTCATTTTCCTAATGTAGAATAGTAATTACTGGAGACTGGGAAGTAAGTCAGTAGGGGTGGGGCAGGGTCTAGGAGGACACCACATGAGGGAAGAGGCTAGAAGTAGGGTGGTGGGATACGATCAAAGCATTCTGTATGGATGTATAAAAACATCACACTTAATTTAACTAATACATGCATGTAATGTGTTAATAAAATCATTTTGAAAATAAAAATATAAGATTTTATTGGAAATAGCTAATAAGTCAATACACACAAAGAAAAAAAGAAAGAAAGTTAAGAGAAGACATTTAGCCACATTAATACATGAATAGGTGAAAAACATTCACTGAAATTATGTTCCACATTGTTTTAGACAGCTTTTTGATTGCTATGAATAAAAGGCCTGACAAGAACAATTTTAGAGGGGGAAAAGTTAATTTAGGGGCCCAGGGTTTCAGAGGTTTCAGACCATAGAAAGCTGGCTCCATTACTTGTGGCAACATCAGGGTGGAAGAGTGTGGCAGAAGGTAGCAGCTCACATGATGATCAGAAATAAAAGAGAGACTCCTCTTATGAGATACAAAATATATATGCCAAAGCCAAGCCCAATGATCCATCTTCTCCAGCCACCCTTACCAGCCTATTTTTAATTACTCAGTTAATACCATCCAGGGATTAATTCACTGATTGGTTTAATGTTCTTATAACCCAATCATTTCTCTTCTAAATCTTCTAGCACCATCTCACACAGAAGCTTTTGGGGGACATCTCACATCCAAACAATAGCACGTATATTTCAAAACTCTAGGAGGAAAGATTTTTTAATGTTTTGACCATAAATAAATAATAAGTGTTTGAAGAAATAGATATGTTTAAAAAGATTTAAGCATTACATTGCACAACATATACATGTATTGACACATCAAACAGTGTCTTATTTGTATGTACAGTTTATGTGTTTTAATATTTCAGTTAAAATAATTTGATTTTTAAGAGAAGGGTTAAAATATATTTATAAATTATTTCTCATGGATGTGCTATTGTAGGTTAAGTTTAATTACAATCATGGTGGATATTTATAGTTGCAAGGGACTCAGAAATGAAAAAAGCCACATGTGTTCTACCACATTTTTTAAGATAATCAGTCTTGGGACACTACTTTGCAATCATTGGTCTAAACTCTGTATTTTGGAATCATTCTGGCTTCAAATCAGATCTACCAAAATGTCTGTTGTGTTTCCAGTCTACTTGCAATTATAATCAACATTAATGTTGATTATAATTAAATCAGCAAATGTGCCCATTATTATGGGTATAATTACTAAATATAAATCCAGAGATATATAAAATAAGAAGATAATTCATAAAAAAAAACTCAAACAATTTTACTGATAAAAAAAAAATGCAAAAATTTGACTTGGCCAAAATATCCTGAAAACAAGTTATCCTCATGACAAATATGTTTTTGTATGAGGATGGAATACATTGTACCTTCTTAGAAGTACTTAATTTGACCTGAACAGCATAATAAAGGCCTTCTAAAACACTGCTCCTGTATATGTATCTGTAAATAGATAAAAGTCTAAAAAACGTGTAAGGAAAGCAAAAGTCCATCACATATAGATGTTTATGTATTCTTGATTCAATGCCGAGCTAGTCTGACAAAGCTACAATTTGGTTTTTGCATAATTACTACTTAATTAATTTTCCTTGGCATGTATTTGCTGATTTCTTTAGTTTCTTTTTGAGACAGTACTTAGAATCTGAAGATAGGAAGACATAAAAAAATTTGTCACCTGGTTTGCTGTAGCATTTTGTGTAAGACCATAGTTATAAATTCTGAAGTATTTATATTCTAAATAATGCTGAGAAAGATGTTCAGGGATCCTGACTCAAGGATGTTCAAACATAAAAGTGGGACATGGAACCTATTGTAGAAGGCTAGTGTGAAGATTGTATGAGTTGACATCCAGAGAAACTCCTTATAATTGGAAAAGCGAATAGAATTCAGCTTTTTTTTTAAATGATGCTTAGAATTAAAAATTTCATGGTAATTATTATGAATATTAGTAGTTAAAATATATATTTTATCACATTCTAAGAGTTTAGCATACATTAACTGATTTAGTAGTTGAATAAATACAGCAAAATTGGATTACAAATTTTACTGATGTCTTCTTATTAAAAATTTCGATTTATAAGCTTGGAATAATTTATACTTTGTAAAAACTCCAAAACTTTTTCAAAAACTATTTAGAGTGGTCGTGTCACCACACAAAAGTAAACCCAGCTGCTGGAGAACTGAGGCAAAAGGACTGCAAGTTCAAAGCCAGACTCAGCAACTTAGTGAGGCCCTAAGCAACTTAGTAAGACCCTTTATCAAAATTTTAAAATAATAATAAAAAGGCTGGGGATGTGGCTAAGTGGTAAAGTGTCTCTGGGTTCAATCCCTGGTACTGAAAAAAAATTGTGTGTGTGTGTGTGTGTGTGTGTGTGTGTGTGTGTGTGTGAAACTGCTAGGAGTTTGCCATCTATTTTCATTTATCAACAATTCTTAATTTTTCGCTGAGCTTTTTAGTAATAATAGAGTCTGGTTTGCGAAATTTTCTATTTATAAGTTTGGAATGATTTATACTTGGTAAAAACTCTAAAGGATTTTTCAAAAACTATTAGAGAAATTTGGGACATTATTTAGTCCAAATAAAGGATTATCCAAACTTGAAAGTAAACTAAGCATTTAAGCTTTAAACTTTTAAACACCTGATAATCTTGCCAGTGGTCCTGAATGTAATATAAGGTTGGCTACTGTCATTCAATGTCTTCATTGTAGAACTTGGGTACCACTGCACTTCCTTAGTATTGCCAGCTATTTTTCTGCCCTACACTACTTCTCTCATATCTTTCCTGCATATACTGATTTATTAGGCAATGATGATTCCCCATTCTGCCTGTGATAAGAAGTTGTGGCATCAGAGCCTATATTTTCAAGTAACACAGATATACCAAATGCTACCTGCCAAATCTTACATCTGTAGTCTCATCTCTGAATGTTATCATCAGAAAAATGCTTTCATGATAGTGCATGAGGAGACAGTTTTCTACTTCATTGTCTTTCATCAATCAAAAACAAGAAAAAATAATTTTGGATACAAATTTTCTAAAAAAATATTTGCCTTATTGATGACAAGTAAATATTATTGATTATATATATGTATGTAAGTATATGAACTATATAGGTACATAATTTATATGTATGTATACACACATGTGCGTATATATATGTATATATATATATATATATATATATAGCTCAATTCATTGACTTCAAAGGATATTTAGTTTATATATATATCCTTTGAAGTCAATGAATTGAGCTAGATATATATATATATATATATATACATATAGTCAATGAATTGAGGTAGATATATATATATATATATATACATATATACATATATTCATTGACTTCAAATTATATATATATATATATATATATATAATTTGAAGTCAATGAATTGAGCTAGACCTATACTACATTGAATTGTTTTTGTAAGAACAACTCAGTATTTAGCCTCTCATGGTGAAGGATTAGTAAATACCTACTTTGGAAATATAATACTTTAAGGCTGATATATACTGATTAGGTAAAGGAACACTGTAAATTTCTGTATATAATAACAATTATTATACTATAAATAAAAATTAGGAATATTACATATTGAGTTAAACAATGCATTTATAACAGTTTTATAGATTTATTAGACACTGGATAGGCATTGTATGAATATTTTCTCATTTATTAATGAAAATGTAAAATTAATACTCAAGAACATTTTTAATTCTTATGGCATTAATTTTAATTATAAAAAATATAGCTTCATCAGCCTCTCCTATAAACATGTCATGATGTTGGGCACTTCTACAGTTTTTATTATAATTTACTATGTAAATTTTTTTGACATGGGAAAAATCATCCAAGCATATTCACAGAAGCTAATACAATTAATTATTTTCTAAATATATGGAAGGATTTCACAAAATTTTTCCTACTATTAAGTTTTTAGTAGTATTTCAGTGAAAGAGAATTATCATTTACACTGTTCAAAGATTTGAATAAATAACTATCATTTAACTTATAACACATTACTAAAAAAACATGTAGTAAAAATTGTCAGAAAAAAAATTTATAAATATTAATAAATGGGACAAGGTATTTTCTAATTTTTTCCCCTTAATACAGTCCCTTAAAAATTGAGTCTTCTTAAGAATCTCCTCTTTTTGATTTTTGGTAGTTGATATAATCAAATAAGATATCAAAACAAATTGTCAACAATAGAAAAAATATGAAGTGTGAGGAAACATATGGAGAAGGAAGCATTTTGAATAGTACCAATCACATAAATAATGACTTTTTATCACTATAAAGATGAAAGTAGAATTTATAGAAAAAACAGAAATACCTCAGTGACAAAATAATCTTAATGAATGCAGCTAATTGTAAAAAGTTGTTTCTGAGGACATGTCACATGAACAAGAGAAAAACTAAATAAATGTCAGACTTATAACTATGCAAATGGAGTACACTAGTTCATTTTCTTAAATAGTTGATGTCTTCCCAACATTTATATGACATTATAGATATTAACAATAAATATGGCCCACCTTGGAGACACCATCCCTGTTCAGGAAGGCAGGGGAACAAGCCCTGGGCTGTGAGCACTCCAGCTTGGCCCACCAGCATGCTTTCTCAGCTCAGTCCACTTACTTTGGAGATGCCATCTCTGCTCTGGAAGGTGGGGGGAACAAGCCCAAGCCTGGGCCTGCCAGCATTCCAGCTAGGCCCACCTGCCAGCTTTCCAGCTCCGCACACAGAGCAAGTGCTCCAGCTCAGCCCACCCACCTCAGAGATGTCATCCTCCCTAGGGATGGTAGGGGATCAAGCCCTGGCCTGTGAGAGTTCCAACTAGGCCCATCAGTGAGCACTCTAGCTCTGCCCACCTACAAGTGTTCCAGGTCAGCCTTCCTGCATGCATTCTGAGCTCTGCCCACCCACTCAGGAGCCACAGGTAGTCCCCACCTCTGTCTACAGGTAAGGGAACAGGCCCCAGCCCTAGGAACAGGGACTATTACATGGTGATACCAATCTTTTGCTTCTACTAACACCCTAATTCCCATGATTACCCTCTCACTAGTCAAATAATCTAACACCTCTATCTTCTCACATCCTACCTCACAAATGTTTTAGGCAACCCATTAGTCCCCTTGTACCATTAGATATGGTGAACCACCACACAAAAATACTGACTAAATGGTAGAAGATAATTGATTGCATCATTTATGGTTAAAGTGTCAAAATTGTAAATATAAAAATAGAAACTAATGGATATATGGCAATATGTTGGGTACTTTGAATGCTGTAATATTGATCTTTCCCTTAAAAGTGAGGCATCGGGAAACCTGTAGGGTAGCTATAAGACAATAGGACAGAAACAGTAATACCTCAGACTTAGACTGCAAGAGAGGAAAACACATAGATATAATGAAAAAACAAGGGAGGAAAATACCCCAAACAAACCAGATACTACAGCAATAGAATCCATAGAAAGCACAGTAGGTGAAATGTCGGAAAAGGAGTTCTGAATATACATAATTAAAATGATTCAGCATTTAAAAAATGACCTAAGTGAGCAGATACAGGCAAAAATTGATCTCTCCAACAAAGAGATAAGAGATCAAATACAGGCAACCATTGATCACACCAACAAAGAGATAAGAGAACAAATAGAGGTAGCAAAAGATTACTTCAAGAAAGAGATAGAGAGTCTGAGAAAAAACCAAACAGAAATACTTAAAATGAAAGAAACAATAGGCCATTTAAAAACTCAATAGATAGTATCACCAACAGATTGGATCACTTGGAAGATATGACCTCAGATAATGAGGACAAAATATATAATATGGAAAATAAAGTTTACCACACAGTGAAGATGGTAAGAAACCATGAACAAAATATCCAAGAATTATGGGATACAATCAAAAGACTGAATATAGGATTTATTGGAATTGAAGAAGGTGCAGAGAATCAATCCAATGGAATGCAAAGTCTTAATAAAATAATATTAGAAAATTTCTCAAACAAGAAGAACAAATTTGAAAACCAAATACAAGAAGCATATAGGACGCCAAATGTACAAAATTACAACAGATCAACACCAAGTCACATTATAATGAAAATGCCTAGCATACAAAATAAGGATAGAATTTTAAAAGCCATAAGAGAGAAAAATCAGATAACCTATAAAAGAAACCAATTTGCATCTCAGCAGATTTTTCAACCCAGACCCTCAAAGCAAGGAGAGCATGGAACAACATATACCAGGCTCTAAAAGATAAGGGATGCCAATCAGAAATCATATCCAGCAAAATTAAGCATTAGATTTGATGATGAAATAAAAACCTTCCATGATAAACAAAAGCTAAAAGAATTTACAACAAGAAAGTCATTACTACAGAACATTCTTGGCAAAATATTCCACGAGGAAGAATTGAAAAACAACAATGAAAACCTACAAAGGGAAGAACTACAATAAAGGAAAACTAAACATAGGAGAAATCAAACCAAGCTAAATACCAAAAATAAAATAAAATTAAATAAAGTTTAAAATGAATGGTAATACAAATCATATCTCAATAATAACCCTGAATGTTAATAGCCTAAATTCACCAATTAAAAGACATAGGCTGATAGATTGGATTAAAAAAAGACCCAACAATATGCTGCCTTCAAGAGAGACAGCTCATAGGAAAAGAATCCCACAGACTGAAAGTGAAAGGATGGGATAAAATATACCACTCACATGGTCTATGTAAACAAGCAAGAGTTTCCATCCTCATATCAAACAAAGTAGACTTTAAGCCAAAGGTAATCAAAAGAGATAAGGATGGACATTTCATACTACTTAAGGGAATCATACATCAACAAGAAATAACTGTCATAAATATATATGCCCCAAATAATGGAGCATTCATGTTCATCAAATAAATTCTTCTCAAGTTCAAGAGCCAAATAGACCACAACACGATAATTCTAGGTGACTTTAACACACCACTTTCACCAGTGGATAGATCTTCCAAACAAAAGCTAAACAAAGAAACTGTAGAACTCAATAATACAATCAATAGCTTGGATTATATTATCCATCAATGAGTCAGTACATTTTCTTCTCAGCAGCACATGAATCATTCTCTAAAATAGACCATATATTAAACCATAAAGTAACTCTAAGCAAATATAAAAAAAGTAGAGATACTACCCTGCATCCTATCAGATCATGATGGAATGAAATTAGAAATCAATGATAAAATAAGAAACAAAGCCTCCTCTAACACCTGTAAACTAAATACTATGCTACTGAACGAACAATGGGTTACAGAAGACATCAAAAAGGAGATTAAAAAATTCTTAGAGGTAAATGAGAACACCAATACTACATATCGAAATATCAGGGACACTATGAAGGCAGTACTAAGAGGAAAATTCATTGCATGGAGTTCATTCCTTCAAAAAGAAAAGCTCAACAAATAAATGAATTAACATTACACCTCAAAGCCCTAGAAAAAGAAGAACAAAACAACCCCAAAAGCAGTAGAAGACAGGAAATAATTAAAATCAGAGCCGAAATCAATGAAATTGAAACAGAAAACACAATTGAAAAAATTGACAGAACCAAAAGATGGTTCTTTGAAAAAATAAATAAAATCGATAAACCGTTAGCTATGCTAACTAATAAAAGGAGAGAAAAAAAAAACTCAAATTACCAATACCTATGATGAAAAAGGAGACATCAAAACATCACCACAGACACAACAGAAATACAGATGATAATTAGAAATTATTTTGAAAATCTATACTCCAACAAAATAGAAAATAATGAAGACATCAGCAAATTTCTAGAAACATAGGATATGCCCAAACTCTATCAGGATGACATACACAATTTAAATAGATCATTTTAAAGCAAAGAAATAGAGGATGCCATCAAAAACCTACCAACCAAGAAAAGACAGGTCAAGATGGATACACATCCGAGTTCTACAAGACCTTTAAAGACACACTAACACTAATACTTCTCAAACTATTCCATGAAATAGAAAAAGAGGGAACCCTTCCAAACTCGTTCTATGAGGCCAATATCACCCTGATTCCAAAACCAGGCAGAGACAAATCAAAGAAAGAAAACTTCAGACCAATATCACTAATGAATACAGATGCAAAAATTCGCAATAAAATTCTGGCAAATCTAATACAACAATAGATTTAAAAAATGTACATCACCATGAAGTGGGGTTCATTCCAGGAATGCAAGGTTGGTTCAACATAAGGAAATCAATAAATTTAATTCTCCACATCAAAAGACTCAAAGATAAAAATCATATGATCATCTCAATTGACGTAGAGAAAGCATTTGACAAGATACAGCACCCCTACATGTTCAAAACTCTTGAAAAAAAGACAGCCTCTTCAACAAATAGTGTTGGGAAAACTGAAAATCCTCATGTAATAAAATGAAATTAAACCTCTATCTTTCTCCATGCACAAAACTAAACTCAAAGTGGATCAAGGATGTAGGAATTAAACCAGAGACCTTACCACCTAATAGAAGAAAAAGTAGGCCCAAATTTCCAACATGTTGGATTAGGCCCCAACTTCCTCAATAAGACCCCTATAGTCAAGAACTAAAACCAAGCATTAATAAATGGGATGGATTCAAACTAAAAAGCTTCTTCTCAGCAAATGAAACAATCAGTGAGGTGAACAGAGTACCTACAGAATGGGAGCAAATCTTTACCACATGCACATCAGACAGAACATTAACTTCAAGGATATATAATGTGCTCTAAAAATTTTACACCCAAAAACAAACAACCCAATCAATAACTGGGCTAAGGAACTGAACAGACACTTTTCAGAAGATGATATACAAACAATCAACAAATATATGAAAAAATGTTCAACATGTCTAGTAATCAGAGAAATGCAAATAAAAACTACTCTCAAGATTTCATCTTACTCCAGTCAGAATGGCAGCTATCAAAAACACAAGCAACAATAAATGCTGGCAAGGATGTGGGGAAAAGGGCACACTCATACATTGCTGGAGGGCTTGCAAATTGGTGCAGCCAATCTGGAAAGCAGTATGGAGATTCCTAGGAAAACCTGGAATGGAAACAAACTATCCCACTCCTCGGTCTATACCCTAAGGACTTAAAAACAGCTTACTACAGGGAAACAGCCACATCAATGTTTATAGCAGCATAATTCACAATAGCTAGATTGTGGAAACAACCTGATGCCCATCAATAGATGAATGGATAGGGAAACTTTGGTATATATACACAATGGAACACTGCTCAGCACTAAAAGAGAATAAAGTCATAGCATTTGCAGGTAAATGGATGGAGTTGGAGAAAATAATGCTAAGTGAAGTCAGCCAATCCCAGAAAACCAAAGGTCCTCTGCTATGATGATACTGAATTATAGTGCTAAGGGAGTGGGGGGATGAGAGGAATGAAGGAATGTTAAATAATACAAAGGGAAGGGAGGGGAGGGAAGGGGGCAAGAGGACGTAAATAATGGCAGAAGGAGTTGGACATCAATATACTATGTGCATGTATAAAAGCTCAAATGGTATGAAAATACTTTGTGTAAAACCAATAACTTGGAAAACTGTGCTCTTTATATGTAACATGAAAGGAATTGCACTCTAAAAGCATATATAACAAATTAAATTAAATTTAAAAGATAATATATATACATATAGCATATTAAAAAAAGAAAAAAACAATAAATGTGATACAGATCTTAACTACCTCTAATGTATATAGTATCATTCCACTTCTGTTATAAGTTTCAAGAAAAATTCACAAGTTTATCTATTTTTATAGAAAAAATATCTTCCAGAAAAATATCATTATGATAATGGTTATTCTTCACAGCACATGCCAAACAGGATGCATGTTTCAAATCACAAAATTACTTATTAACATTCCACTAGCAGGACACTATCCTAAGTGTTATTTCAAATAACTTCTTCTGCCTATATAATTTAGTTTCTCTGAATACAGGAAGGAAAGAATCACCTCCAAATGCACCCAAGTAAGAGCTAATTTCGTTTGATTGTATAATTTAATTTATATTTAAATTAACTCAATAATCACAATTGTCTACAACAGCAGATATTGAACTCAGCACCAGGATAATAGGGTTGAAGAAAACATCCACACCTCAAGTTTATTACTTTATGTAAAGTAGTTTTTAAATTTCCTGAAGCCTCAGATCATTAAACTAGAGCCTTACCCACTCTTGATTGTGTTTTGAATAGTTTCTCTAAAGTATAATTTACACAAAAAATATTGAAAAAAAATATGATTTTGCTTCTGTGACCACATTTCATTTCTAGAAATTTTCAACCACTGCCCTAAAATGCCCAATTTGGCTTGCTTGATTTTCATTCCCATATTTTCATCTCTTGACCCAGGCAATCATTGATCTCTATAGATTTATTTTCTTCAGCAATAGTTGTAATTGGGATTATAAAATATGGGTTTGGAATTTTTCACCTAGGATATTTTTTTGGTTTATACTGCTTTCAGACTAAGGTATCAGCTTTGTTTCTTTTTATTGCTAAATAATATGCTTTTAAATGTTTATACAACTTTATGTTTTTCCATTACATAGTCAATTGGTTTTTGGATTGTTTCCAGGTTTTAGATATTACAAACAATGCTGCTACAAAAGTGTGTACACAGTTTTTATGGATTTGGGTTTTTACTTTTCTTTGCTGTATGACTAAAAATGGAGAGAGAAGTGTTGGAATATTTGATAAGAATTTTTTAAATTAAAAACAAATTATCAAACTGTTTTTCCCAAATTTATTTTGCTTTTTTTCTTTCTGGTTGTATAAAAAGTATATTTACACCATTCGTAACTTCATACATGCACTTAGAGTAAAGATATCCATCTCATTCTACAATCCTTTTTTTTTCTTCACCCTTTACTATTTCAGTTCTGTCAAATTGTTGACATTATTTTCAATATTTTGGATTATTGCTGTTCCACTGGGTATTAGTTGTATTCATGGTAGCTTAATTTGTTTCTCTAGTTTCTTAAGATATAGAACTTACTTTTGATATACTGAATAGGTTTTTGATATACTGAATAGATATTTTTTATTTATATTTGGGAAATTTCTTTTTTTTAAAAAAATTAGTCATACATTATCTTATAGTGTATATATTTATATCAAAAGCACAGAAAAGACTTACTGTGAAAAACGGAAAAATCGTGACATTACAGAAGAAGAATTCAATAATTTCAATCTGTTTCTATTAGTACAAAGTGCTGAATCACCTCAGTTAAAACAAGATACAAATGAGGCCAAAGTCACATGTGCATGTGGATCCTTTAGCATTATTTGATTTCTTGAATTGAGACATATATTCAATATTGGGGAAATTTCAATTGAACTGTTTTGGCATATTCTTTTTTGAGTTGTTTGTGCTCTTATGATTGAATCATAAGAGTACCATAAAAGTACCGTTAACATTGTAGGTATAACTACTTTACCATATATGTTATTTCAGATATGTTTGGGGAGGTTAAAGTTTCTTCTATGTTCATAGTCTCACAAAGCAAAAATCAAGGGGTCAGTTAGTTTGGGCTTTTATCTGGGGATTTTGGGGAAAAGGCTGCTTTCCAAAACATTCAGAATTTTGGCAAAATCCAGGTCCTTGCAGGGATAGTCTGAAGTCCTAGTTTTCCTGGTAATTGACACCTGGAGGCTCCTCTCTGCTTCTAGAGGATCATGTTAGTCATCACATGGCTGTTTTTCCAGAGCAGTAACACATATAAACTCTTCCCTAAGTTTCAAATCTCACTGTCACCCGCCAGAGGAAGTGGTCAGCTTTTAAGGGCTGATATATTCATGTTGGGTTCACCCAAATAATGCAGGATAGTTTCCCTACATCAAGGTCAATTGACAATATAATCAATTGAAATATAATCTATTCACAGATTCTTGAGATAGAGTACAGAAATTTTCAGCATGCTGGTGTGGAAATTTGTACAAATTTGTGAACCTTCCCTTTTTTTGGTTGGCTGGATCCTTTTATTAATGTTAATAAATGATTTAGATAAATAAATTAATAATATATAACTATTAATAACTATGTGCTTTGCCAATATTTGTTTCCCAGCTTTCAATTTGACATATGATTTTACTTGTTTTTTATTTAGAGTACTTCTTAAAAATAAATCCAATTTGATCTTTTCTGATTAATGTTTCTTATACTGCAAAAGACAAAATATTGCACAATATTTTATATTTTACATTTTGGCTAATATGTAAATTTTTTATTGTTTCTTTGTGTCTTTGGGACAGTGACAGAAGGAATGCACATTTTTAGTGAGTTTAAGACTTAGACTGTTGAGTTACTTTGATTTTTTAAAAAGATTTTGTTCTCATGCAAAGTAAATATAGTGGAAGGTTACAAGATATACAAAAAAAAAAAAAAAAAGATAAACTATTTGGAAGAAAAAGTTAAAATTTTCAGTTAGAAGTTAGTGAGGGCTTCAGCAAAGATAGTGCCTAGAAGAGTGGAAACCACAGACAAATCACAAGCCATATTATGTCAGCATCCTTTAAAATGGGACAGTTTAGACCATCCTTGGAAATAATGAAAGTATCTGCTAAAAAAAAGCTGGAAGCTATAGAAGAGTGAATAATATAGAATAGAATGAGGTCAGATGCATCATTTTTGTACTTAATTTTCCAATTTAGAAATTGATTAGATTAATAAAATCAAAAGGAAAAAAGCAAAATGAGAAGAACCTTATATATTATAAATTAATTTATACTGTTGTTTCACAAATTTCTTTATAGAAATTCCAGTGATATAAATGTGTGCAAGTAAAATAAAAATTTAAATAAAAAAATAACAATCACAAATTATATTAGGTTTATTTGTTTATTTATTTATTTATTTGGTACTGGGGATTGAACTCAGGGGCACTTGACCACGGGGCCACATCCACAGCACTTTTTTGTATTTTATTAGAAGCAGGGTCTCACTGAGTTACTAAGTGCCTCGCCATTGCTGAGGCTGGCTTTGAACTCGTGATCCTCCTGCCTCAGCCTCCCAAAGTGCTGGGATTACAGAAGTGCGCCACCACACCCAGCTAAATTATATTAGTTTTAATGGAATATATTGACATTGAATAATACAGAAATTACCTATACATATTATTATTGATATTGATATGTGAATTTTTGAAGAACTGCTAAATAATTTTAAACAAGACTTCAGTAATTACCCATGCTTATATCTATATATACATATTATAAAATATATTATTTTAATTATTTTATATATAATATTTTCTGGGGTTTTTAGCTCCCCCAGACCCGGGTTTAACCCCCTCTGGCCAGCTGAGAAGGCTGGGGAACACTCCCCAGCAGTGAGGCAGAATCGGGAGAGGTAGAATTCAGCTGGTGGCCACGCTCAGCCCTCACCATGGAAGACAATCAGGCATACACCAGGGAGTCTGGTCAAGGCATGAGCTCAGTTTATTGAGGAAGTTGGACGGCCTTTATAGAAGACATGGGCCAATCAGTAGAAAGGTTATAGGGGAGCACAGGGAGCATGAGCAGATCACATTGGCGGAGCCATTAGCCTATCCTAGTGGCGGTCTGATCTCTGTCATACATCAGGCAAACACCCCTTGGCTAGGCCAAGGACATGTATCAGGAAGTGGGAGAAAACCAGAGAATTTCTGTCTGCTGGCGTGTTCTTAACATCCCCAACAAATATTAATTCATATGAGATATATCATTACATTATATATACTATGTATTTATTTATATATTTATAATATGCATTAGTATCAATGTCTAGATATAAATGGGGACTATTAGTCTCCCTAATAATTGGCAAATTGAAAGTTAACAATCCATATATTACCCTATATTCATTAAGAATCAATACATTAGCCGGGCGCGATGGCGCACGCCTGTAATCCCAGCACTTGGGAGGCTGAGGCAGGAGGATCGCGAGTTCAAAGCCAGCCTCAGCAATGGCGAAGCACTTAGCAACTCAGTGAGACCCTGTCTCTAATAAAATACAAAAAAGGGATGGGGATGTGCTCAGTGGTCGAGTGCCCTTGAGTTCAATCCCAGGTACCAAAAAAAAAAAAAAAAAAAAAAAAAAGAATCAATACATTTATTGAAACAAATGATGGCAACATGTAAACAGTGAAATTATTTTTGGACACATGGACACATGGGTCTTTTGATTTTCTGGGAACTGTACCTGTAAGTTATCAATATAGAAAAAAAAATTGGTAAGATATATTGCATGACACTTCCCTTTCTTATATAAATGTGGAAAGAAAAACTGAACTATTGAAAAAAATCATTGACTCTTTTGCTTTTGGACATATACTTACTCTTCCATTATTCCAAATTTACTGGATACTATAGAAAAGTCACCCACTGAAATGAATTAATTTGTTACTGATTCATATCATATGTCATGTAATTCTTTTGTCCCTGAAATTTACTACTAGGAAATGAATAAGGCATTTTCTTTCCTCTATTGCACTTTCTTCTAACAGATTTTAAAGTTAAAAAAAGATTTTTGCTAAACAAATACATCTCCCCCAATAGCCTCCAACAGAATGAATATAAAACATTCATGACAGTTTGTTAATTTGCACTCTTTGCACTGTGTGGATAGCTGGTATTAATATGATGAATTTCTAAACAGATGCTCCCACTGAAATTACTCTAAATGTTTCCCTAACCTTTGTGAGCTCAAACTTAGAAATACAATGTTTATAAAGCTATGCAATGACACATTTTATATCAGAGTAAACTAGGTAGAAAATATCATTGTAAATCAGTTTGGTTTTGCTGCATGATTTTAGGGTTTTAGACAATTGCTATGATCATTTATACATTTTTAAACCATCAGCAACATTATATAAGTTTTTGAGTGTACAAGCATTGCATTCTATATTTTCTTACTACAGCTTTTAATGTAAATTAAGCAAAAAGGAAAAAATAAAGTGCTGAAGCATTTGGTGATTATAATCATGTGGACAATGTTAAGACATAAAAATGGTCTCTAATTTGAATTCACAAACATGTATAGTGGTTTAGTTATAAAAAAAAATCTACTTTTACATGGATTTTGTGGCAATACTGGGAATATGCCAAAGTGACAGAATCTAATTCTTAATATCATCTGTACCATACAATGAAATATCTGAAAGAATATAATACCTACCTCTTCCCTTTCCTCATAAAGTTTAAAAAATTATTAGTTGTCTACAATTATAAAAGTTTGACAAGAAATTTTATATATATTTCAAGTTAAACATTTAATGATGAAAGTTTAGAAGATGTATCTTTAAATTCCCCCATCAATGATCTCCAGCATGTAGATGACAGTGGGCAAATAAATCTGTTGAAGGTTATCAAGACATCCCTTCATAGTGAACACAGACATAAACATAGACAAATATGATTATGAGGGAAAAAAAGATGAATATTCCTCGCATTAAACATGTGAGTGTTTTTGGAACTTATTGAAGATCCTCATAAGTATGTTCAGTAAATTCTCACAGTTTCAGGCAGTAGAGATATAATAGGGATTCAGGATGTGCACATAAATGGCCTCCCTTTGGAAACTGGTATGCTTGGTGATTTCCTCTTCCACTTATTTTCCCACAATCCCAAAGTAAAAAGTTCTTATGTCCAGTATTTCAGTATTCTGACATGATATTACAGAGAACTAGTTGTAAGAGTACACGGCACATAGGTGAAAGTGCCTTCCTATAAGGAGGAAAACTTGATGGGGCAAAGGGAGAGTAATCTTTGGCTTAGGTGGAAAAGACAGAGATGCATGTACCATGTCCTGAAACATATTTCAAGTGGAAATCCCAAGAGGCCAGATGATCAAAATTTCAGTTTATAATATGAAACAAACCTTATTAAAATAAGTCTGGGGGAGAAGAGAGGATGTAAGGAAAATTAATAAAGATATCATGAGAGCCTATAATGTGGAGAGCTTTGAATGTAACTATACGTGGGAAGAATGTACAAGAAAATAATAAGCCAAGATTATCTTTCATCTTATTAACAACAGACTACCAGTTTTCATTTTCATATTTTACCAGCATAATATAATTGATGTTCACATCAAGAGTTTAGAATCATTGCAATATCACAAAATGGTTTTAGAATAATCAAAGAGATATTAATTTATGTTTAGCGTCATTCTACTGCTACACAATCAATTTCTATTGTTCTGCAAAAATTAATTAATAAATGCATAGTATTATCATTTGTTACTCCAATTTTTTGTTTAAGATGATTACAGCATATCATAATTATGTGTTGTTTATAATCAGGATTTTGTAAACAAGAGTTTGAACACATAAAATCTGCACACATTATGCAAATCATACTAAACATAATTGTCATTGCAGAATTTTCTGCAAGAGTCAATCAATTTGGTGAAATATCAGTTAAGAAAGTAAAATTACTTTTAATTGCCTATGTAATGAGCCCAATATTTTAAATCATTTATATAGTGTAGGCTTAGAATTAAATATTTGCAGACTAATGTGTGAAGAGACAGAGCATGTGTTTGAATTTTAGTATCTTCACTTCCTTGAGAGATATTTATAATTTTCCTATTCACTCTTGTAAATAAATATATTGGTATGTATCTCTAAATTTTATTGTGCAATTAAACACAAAGAGGAATGTAAAGTTTCAACACATTTTTGTTTTTAATATGTTATATTTCTTATACCCCTTTAATCCTAAACACCCATTTAGACTTATTTACCCATTAGGAAAGTGCTGCAATTGTTATAATATTGTTTGTTGTTATTGTTTTAGTTATACTGACAGTAGAATTTTTCAGTGAAACTGTCTCCCTTTTTTTTCTTACACATACTTAAGTCATGTATCTCATTACACATTTCAAAATTAAAACCCTAATTTCACAAACCATATTAATTAATGATAATTGTTGATTAATATTGTCAAATATATGTCATTGTAGTTATAAAATATTATTGTTATCTTACTCTCTGAAGAATTATCTTAAAAATAGTGAGGATAGCCAGTATAATACGTAAATCAGAAAGATAAGACACAACTGTTTTATAATTGTAAGTCAGCTCTTTATGGCAAGTTTCTTCCTTTTTGTGTTTCTTCAACTTGAGTATCTACTTTAAGATAATTCCCATAATCTTCAATGAAACATGACAATCAATTATAGTTTCATAAGTTTTAATCAGCAGTTTATGAAAAGTTGTTTGATATGGTATCTTATTATCAGTTAAATTACATCAAAGTTTTATACATTTATTTCAATTTTTTTTAGCATTGGAGTTTATCAACAGAAAAATTAACACTAATTTATTTTATACGTCAATTCAGTTTATCTCATAAAAGTGTATATTGATAGGTATTATATACAAAACGTGTTTGTTAACAGATATTTTTCTAAAATGAGATTTCAGTTTCAGATTTCTATTTCAATTAAGCTGAAGTGGTTTTCCTATTCATACAACAATCCAACATCAAATGTCATTTACTTCTACTTTCTGTTAATCACCCCTTTCTATACAGTTCTAGCCTATATTACTTGTATATCCTAGGTTTAACAAGTCATCTTGGAGATTGGCTTTTAATATTTCATCTCAGAGTAATTACATTCAGAAGATTGTATTTCCAGTAATTTCTAAGTAGCCCTTGTACAATCAACAATCTTGGAAGTAATCGACTTCAATTGTTTAAATAACGGAATAACAAAACAAATAAATGAATAATCAACTATCTAAGTCACTCACTGGAGAGGAATTCAGCAGGCAGAAATTGAAAGGTAATCTCTACTTAGATAAGAGGAAATGTCATTGGATAGTTTTCCTGTAAAATGGATTTTCGCTGCAATTTTACTGAATTAGCTAAATTGAGCTTTTTAAAACAGCTCAGAGAAGTCACATCAGCTATACAGCAAGAGGGAAAATCCCAGTGGAAAGACTGAAGCGAGACTTCCGTTTGCATGTAAACCACATCCAAATCTCTAGCTGATTTCAATACTGCACACTTGCAAGAGAGAATCTAACAATATAAAATCCAAATAGCTGAAGATTTATTTCTCTTTCTACATAGCAAAAGAAAGACCAAGTTGGAGATTTTAGTTCACCTATATTTAAAAAAAATTAAAAATATTTTTCTTTAGATATAGATAACAAAATTCAGTCTCTCCCTGTTAAGTCAGCAATCATATACAGAAAGGCACATGTACATTTTAATATATATACAAAATGACATATAAGTGTATGCAAATGTATATATCATATATAATATATTTATATATATATGAGAGAAAAAGGAAAAAGCAGAGAGACAAGTGAGCATTATAGGTTAAAATACAACTAGGTAAACTGAAGTAGAATAACAAAATATAATTTAATCTATAAGTTAATGCTGCAAATTGAAACTATATAAATAAAAGAAAAGAATTCAGAAGAAATCATAAGTAATAGAAATGAATATAACCATATTAATTTGATTCTTTTAGGTCTCAATAAACTGAATATTCTAAGAGTATGTCTTCCAAATATCTAACAAATCTGAATAATTATCATGACATTAATTATAAAAAAAAGTTACTCAATGCAACAAAGTGGCTAAAACTCCTCTTGAAACTTAATCTCCCTAGTGTTTTTTCTTAAGAAAATCATGGTGTTTCTATGTATTTTAGATGTGCTTGCTATCTCATCATATACAACATTAAGATATGTAAGCAAATATTATATTTAAATAAAAGTATTACTTACTGGTTCAACAAGTTGTTTTTTAGTGGAAGCTGGATTTCTGTTGTTTTAATCTCATGTGTGGCAGTGGAGAGTACAGTGGATATTAGTGCAGTTTGAAATAACTTCCAAGGGTCATGCTAAGCTGCCAGCCACCTTATATAGTTTGTGTTTGTCCCTCAAAATTCTAATGTTTCAAAAGATAGTATTTATAATTCGGGCCTTCAGGATATGATTAGGCATACATAAGGTCATGAGGGTGGGACCACATGATGAGATTAGTGCCCTTGTAAGATGAAGAGAGATGAGAGCTATTTCTGCCTAGAGGGTACACAACAATAAAGCAGCTATCTTCAAATGAAAAAGATGCTCACCTGACATAAAATCTACTGGACCCTGATCTTGGACTTCTCAGTCTCCAGAACTGTAGAAAATGAATGTATTTTGTTTGAGCTGTACAATCTAGAAATAAGTGTCAGCTGACTAAGCCACCCAGTCTGTGGTATTTGTTAAAGGAGCCAAGTTGACTTAATACATCCAAAGTTGATTTTGCACCAGTTTAAATATCAATACTTTTAAAAAGTTGAATATTGGAATAATAATTTTAAAACTAGTTTTATTACTAGATCCTCCAAACATATCTCAGGCACTCCTAGCAATCTATAATTTACTCGGTTTATTCACAATCAAGGGTGTGTTTATAATAGGAATAAAAAGCAAGTAGTTAATATTTTATGGTAGCCAAAGTAATGTTTCACATGTGTTTAGTGTATATTTGAAGATATTTGCAAGGGATTATTTGAAAGTTACTATCCACAACTTTATGAGTGATATATAGTCTTGTATTTCCAAGTGTAGAGGAAAAATCAGTTTTTACTCATAGCCATTTAGCTATCATCATTAAAAGTGAAAGGCTGTTTTTGCCAGTGAAATATTGCTTTTCACTTACTGAAACCTACATTCATTTTTACTCAGTGCCATGAAGGTTAGAGTTGAAATATATCTTTGCAATGTACCTAAGATGTAATGAAAAATGTGACTTTATAAGAAAGATTGAATGATGATAGTCACTCCTAACAGTCTGATCCCATAATTTACTTATTGGTGGCAGCATGGCCACTATAACCTGCTGACTGTTTCCAAAGTGTCAGGAGCTGCTGTCAGGGGAATTATGTTGTCCAACACACATAAAGATGCTGCTGCTGATCCATTAGGTTAGTAATTCAGCATTAGTGATGGATTTACACTCATCTCCATTGAGATCTTTTTTTCCACTTACCCTTCTGTACCCTTCTGACCACTAAAACTAACTTTTACGAGAAGCTGTGAGAATAGTAAGGGCAGTATGTGGGAAATGACTACAGATATTTAACTATTAACACTGAGCCTCTCACTTTTATTCCTTTATTTTCAATGGGTACAGCATATATAATGAAAGTTGCAAGTAAACATAACATATCTTGGGCAAAATGTCATGATTTTATGTGTTCATTTATTTGTCAATATCTCTTACTCTCTTTGTAAGTATAATAAAGACATAGAGTGGGTAAACAATACTAATATCATGTTAATAAATATATGGAATACTATTCTAAGGATCTAAAAACTGTGGTAGCCAGTGTTAGAGCTAAAAGGTGAAATAACTTGTATGGCATTTATTGCATTATAGAATTATGTTTATTTTTGCTTAATTGCAAATATGTAGCAGGAAATAACTAAGAGGCATCTCTAATGACCCAGGTTTAATTCAGTCCATTAAGACACTTAATAAGAGTTTTAACCAGAAAACATTTGGTTATAAAATGTACCACAAACTAGAAAAATGGAATGTTTTAACTACAATATAGCACATACTCAAATTTATAAATGAAGAAATAACATACACACTCAAATTTATAAATGAAGAAATAACATATATGGATTAAGTAACCCCAAGTAACAGGACAAAGATTCAGACAAGGAAAGAACAAAATGAAACATGAATTCAGGATGGCCAGGTAACAGATGACATATCTTGATGTTTTAAATATTTAGCAAATATCATGGAAGGGAAATTATATAATGTATATAATTATGGTAATCAGGAAACTACAAGGAAAAGATAAGGGTGTTTTTGCTGGGCAGGTTGGCACATGCCTATAATCCCAGTGTTGCTGAAGGCTGAGACAGGAGGATCATAAACTTAAAGCCAGCTTCAGCAAAATCAAGTAGCTAAGCAAATCAGTGAGATCCTGTCTCTAAATAAAATACATAAAATGGCTGGGGATTTGGCTCAGTGGTCAAGTGCCCCTGAAGTCAATCCCTAGTACAAAAAAAAAAAAAAAAAAAAAAGATAAGGGTTTTTTGACTCTTGAATCAGATACATTATTAACAGACAAAAAAAGAAAAGAAATGTGACATAATGTATGGAAGGATGTTTAAACTAAAGAGAGAAGAAAGAAAATATTTGTTTAATTACTGAAAAATAGAAATGTTCCTTTGAGTAGAAAATTATATGTGAGCAATCAAATAACAAAATAAATTAGAGTCATATTTTTAAAAAATCAAAAATCCTAACTTAATGATCTCACAATGGGATCTAAAAGGCAGGGAAGTGTGTGTGTTTGTTTTTGCTACATTTTGTTGTTGTAATAAGGTCAATTTATTTTTCAGAGAACATTAATCATACTTTGGCATAATTATTTTAAGGGGGATTGGGAGAAATTGTGGGAAAAAGAAGCTTATCTGAAGAGTTTTTATTGAGGTAACAAGAACATAAATTTATTTCAACACAGAGTAAGAATTTTTAATGCCATAAAATAAAGAAAATAATCTACAGAATCTTGAAAGGACTGGGGGTATTATTGGACAGTTTGTGAAAAGGGAGGTCAGAGTAAACTTGTATGTCAAATAGATGATGAATTTGTATTCTCAGAAAAAATATTCTCCAGAGTACTGGAATACCCCTCTGCTAACTTTATGATTTAGCATCTTTATACAATTGGTTTCAGGAATTTTCTTCGTATCCACATCACATTCTTCTGATTATCCTCAATAATGGCCAATTTCTTTCATTCTCTAGAAAGTAACTTACAATTAAAAATACCTCAAAGTAATTCAGATTCTCATAATTCAGATTCTCATGTAATAATCAAGGTATAAGGTCTCTGGTTAAATTTGTTAGGTGTTTAAAAATAATGAGATGGTATTACTTAAAAGACAATTCCAAAAGAGCCATATCAGTCTATATAAATATTGATAAATTTTTGTAGAGCTACACCAAAATGCTGACTGTTTTGAATAACAACACTAGTTTATATATTTATTACTTTTATCGATAATTGAAACTTTTAGTCCTATGTTTATATATACATTATTATCAAAACACATAAACATCTACTGTATAGTTTTACTGTAATGTCAGTAGTTACTAAATAACTGGGTATTTTCCGGGGTTTATGGAATCCAGTTAGCATTTTAAGCCATTTTATTGAATCTATAACATAGGATCTATAACATAGTCTTTTTTCCCACATCTTAAAAAATACATGTCATGGCCGGGCACAGTGGCGCACGCCTGTAATCCCAGCACTTTGGGAGGCTGAGGCAGGAGGATCGTGAGTTCAAAGCCAGCCTCAGCAATGGCAAGGCACTTAGCAACTCAGTGAGACCCTGTCTCTAAATAAAATACAAAATAGGGCTGGGGATGTGACCCAGTGGTCGAGTGCCCCTGAGTTCAATCCCTGGTACCACAAAACAACAACAACAACAACAACAACAAAACATGTCATGATCATGATTAGACAAAGGGACATGATAGGAAGGGAGGAAGGATAGGAATAGGAAAGACAGTGGAATGAATCTAATATGACTTTCCTATGTACATATATGAATAAACCAGTGTGAATTCACCACAGTGAATTTCCCCATCTTGTACATCTATAAGACTGAGATCCTAATTAGAATAAAATCTATTTCATGTTTGTATAAATATGAATAAATACACTATACTATCATGTATAACTAAAAAAGAAAAACTAAAAAGCAAAGAAAAAGAAAAAAAATGAAAATACATATCATGTGCCTTTAACAAAAATATGTTTTTTTTCTACAGAAAGAATTTCTTAGTTCCCAGATTTGGTAGAAGAGCCCCAAAAGTAGAATCTTCACATACCCTAATAGACCATCATAGAAATTGTGATATCTTATTGTGGTTGCTTCTTAAAATAACCAGCATCCCTGTTGTACCTGGTCTGTACCATCTTGATGCTCTTTCTAGACAAAGACACTAATACCCCAATTGCTGGGAATGCTGAGGATTAAGGTCTTGAGCTTGCACACCTACAATCATGATAGCTGCCTCACACAATTCTTCACCTAGTCAATGAGGAAGTGCAAAATTTGTCCCCTTTGCCTGAACTAAAGAGGTTTCTAAAGGCCATTCCAGCCTCACAACTCAGATTGACTGGGACTACTTTTTACAATTCTATTACAGTTCAGCTTCCCTCTATCCTGAACAACTGTGCTCCAATTGTTTTCTCAAAAGTATTTTTCCTAAGAGGCCCTCTCATTAAAGGATCCTACATGCATATCTCAGAGTCTGTGTCCTAAGAACACAGATGTCTTACATTTCATTCTGTAGGGTCCAAGGAAACAAATGATAATATGTTATTGTGCGGTTGGAACAATTACCACAAGCTTGCAATGAGAGTCAGATCAATGAGCCAACTCTGCAAATGGATAGTTCCCAGCCAAGTGTAGCTTTGGGATTGTTAAATTTCATAAGTAATAAGATTGAAAACTAAAACTGAGTACCACTGGAGGTTAGCTCACAATGGGTGAAATACATTAGGTCTTTTTGAGGTATGCAAAATGTAGTAGATATAAGAATTATGACATTTGATGGATTTGATAAAATCCAACAAATATACTGAAGACAGTGAAGTAAAGTACATTAATCATCAAGGTAGGTGAAGTAAGACCCTCTATAGTAGTATATAAACCAGAGCTCATCTGAACTAATGGGTTTAAAAGCTGTGATAAGCCCAGGACTCGAATAGAAAACTCCAAAAGAGATTAATTTTTAATTAAGTGTGTTATGTCAATGGCAGGAGACTGATTAGAAAGAATTGCATACCTGAGCTATTTCATAGGGATCTCTGAATTAAACCCTTGCAACTCTTGTGTCACAGATTATCCTGCATGTTGTAGACATGTGAAAATGGTCCATTCCTTTCAGTTGAAGGCTAATTCTTAGTGAAAACAACTTTAATGTCTCAAACTTGTGAAAGAACATATTCATTAAGGTTTACCATTATCTTTCCTTTCTTCTTTCCCCAAAATGTATTAAATGGCTTAAATTATGCCATTACCTAAGAATAAAAGGAACTATTCCCTATAGGCTCTACAGGATCCTGAAAAGTATGAGAATTAATATGAAGTTTCCTGGGTCAAGAAGGACACATTACATGCAATTTGATAAGAAACAAATTGTCACTATGTGAAAACTCACACTAGTACAGTATTTGTTATATATATATATATGTAACAAAATACTCAGGAAATGATCAGCATTATATCATAAGGCTAAAAAACATGCAAGCAATTTGTGTTCTAGTGATGGTCCAGAAGTCACTCAGTTTACCAAAGTGATGATCAGTGTACAAGCGAGAGGGATTCTAGCACTACTGAGAAGTTCAGGGGCTTCTATCTTCTGAAGCCTAAGGTTTGAAGAGAGTCTGTTTCACAACTGGATTTCCTTTTAGAAAAATATAGGATAGGATCCTAATAAAATAACATGTATTTATGGACATTTAATCATCAGAAATGGATAAAACAATTATGTTTATTAAGTGAAAATGACAGAGTGGCAGCCAGAAGGATTGTCTTAGAGGGAAATGTTAAGAAGGATACTAGGATAAGGAGTCTCTAGAATAAAGAAAGACAATAAATATGCATAATTAAAATAAATTAAAGTTGACTTGACTTATAAAATAAACTAGGAGGCTGTATAGTTTGGATGTGAGGTGTCTCCAAAAATCTTATATGTAAAACAATGCAAGAAGGTTTAGAGGAGAAATGATTGGGTTATAGCCTTAACTTCATGACTGAATTAATCCCCAATGGGATTAACTGAGTAGTAACTGGAGGTAGGTGGGGTGTGGCAGCAGGAAGTGGTTCACTGGGGCTATGGCTATGGGGTATATATTTTGTACCTAGAGGGTGGAGACTCCCTTTCTGCTTTCTGATCACTGTGTGAGCTGCATTGCTCTGCCATACTCTTCTGCCTCACCTTGAGCTCAAAAGAATGGAACCAGCCACTTATGAACTGAGACCTCTGAAACAATGAGCACCTACATAAAATTTTCCTCCCCATACAATTGTGTTGGTTGGATCTTTAAGTTACTTCAGTAAAATAGCTGATTAAAAAAGAGTCTAAGAACAGTGGTAGCAATAAAGAATCAGGATATCTTTCCTATTTTCTAGAATTTAGTATATCTTTGGTTCCAGAACAATTATCAGATGAAGAGTTTACATCCCCAAACTATACATTGCCATTGAAAATACATTTAATACATATTACCTATATTCTTCCTTCCTCGAAGAGACTTTATGTCAAATTACATGAGTAGGTACAGTGGGTATAAGAAAAAAGTGGCATTTTGTGCAGTGTGTAATGATGGATTAACTTTAACATCCAGTAATTCAAAGGCATCACCACGACTCCTGGCAAGAATGGGACATTTAGCCAAGTGTGGTGGTGCATGACTCTAATCCTCCTGAGCTTCTTTTAGATATAGTGTTAGATGTAGTCTAGGTCCACAAACTATCCCAATGCTCAAGATTCTGATCCAAACATAGTAAATTAAACCCATACATTGTTTTATTGACTAACAACATACTAGCATTTTAATAGGGGAAAACAAGAATGAATCACTAAAACTGTCCCTCTGTTATTTCTTCTCAAGTTGTATGGGGGTACAGGTGAATAAATGCTGGAAAATAGTAGATTTAAGTATTCCCTAAACTCATTGATATTATGATTGTTAATGTTCCAGCAGTGAAGTGGAAAACAGGAACAAAAGATGAGGTGGAATTGTTAGAAGCTTCAGACCTTTGTTTGGAAGACTTAAAGTCAGTTATTTGACCTAACACTTTTAAAAACAAAATTTTAGACGATCAAACTTATATGTAACTTAAGTACACAACAGAACAAATCTAGCACTCTTTAAAAAGTGTTACAAATTACAGTTACCCCAATATAAAATTCACAATGTCAAACATTCAAATATTTGGATGTGTGCACAAGAGCAGAAACAGGTGACTCATAACCAAGAAAATCATATTCAACAAAAACACATCTGGAGATGACAGAGACAGTGGATTAGTAGAAATATTTTAATACAGCTGTTTATTATATTCTAAGAGGAAGAAGACAGCATGAACATAATAAAAGAAACAGAAGATTTAAAAAATTTAAATGTTTTATGTAGAGATCGAAAACTAAAATATTTGAAATGAAAAATACTATTAATAGACTTAAAAACATGCTAAGCACTAGAAAAAATAGTGAAATAGAAAATATTGCAAATAGAGAAAGAATGAAATTAAACAGATCATTACTAAAATGAGGGAAATTTTGAAGTATAATAAATGAGCAATTAAGGTTCCAAAAGATATCAAGGGAGCAAAGAGCCAGGAGCGTTTGAGTATGCCTATCATCCTAGTAGCTGGGCAGGTTGAGGAAGGGAGATCACAAGTTCTAGGCCAGTCTATGCAATTTACAAGGCTCTGTCTCAAAATAAACAATGGAAAATGCTGGGGATGCATCTCTGTGGTAAGGTGCTCCTGGGATCCTGGGTTCAATTGCCAGTACCCTACAAAGAAAAAAAAAAAAGAAATAAGAAAAAGATATAGAAAAAAATCAATAGAGCAACTGAAATGCAATCATCAAATATGTCTATACAAACAATAAGGACTTTCATTGCTGTCCTGCTGCTATCTTTGTTGCTGAAATTTTATGTTGAATAATGAAATTGAAAGATAATCTAATATATATCAGATAACACATTTAGCATATTGATTTTTATGAAAGTAAAATACTGATCTTTTGTAAAAATAAAGTAGCTTCATTAATTCAAATATTTATTAAAAATAGCAATTAAAATTGTTTATTGCCTACATATAAGCAACATCAAAATATTTTTTAAAAATCAGTGGAAATCTAAAAGAAAAAAGTTGACAAAAAATGAATACTAATAATTCCTGTATTTTTATTATCTCTCACTTTGCAAACATTTAAAATATATTTCTATAAACTCTATGTATATAAATTTATTATAGTAATAAATACATAGTATTTATAGTATCATCATCATCATCTTAATGATAAGAAAAATGAAGCAAAATCAGTCTCACTATGAGCCATTACAATCAATGAACTATTTTTTTGTTTGTTTTTATTTTATGTATTTCTACATAACATAACTTTCTTTGATTAACAGAGAACAAATATAGGTGATTAATAACAAAATTACTAATTATTCACTCTGGGTGACTTAATTAAAATCAAACTGTACTCAATATTTGTTAAACACATGTATGCACACACATACATACACATGTATTTATTTGACACATATTTAGTAACTTAAATGTTCATTCAATTAGTTTAGCTGCACTGTTCACTTGCTATAGCATTTGGCAGATTTGATGACAGCCTTAGGAGTATTAATTCAAATAGAATGGTGAAATGGCAACTCATGAGGTGATACTTTAAAGGTGATGAATCTTGAAGTTGTTAAAGTGTTTGTTAAATTCCTACTAAGTGTCTTTGTTCTGAGCAATAGATGTATGCCCCATAACAAAAGAGGTAGTAAGCCTTTTACCTCCAATGAGTTTGAAAGGGAGATGAGGCAGAAACAGAAGTTAAGCAATTTTAGATATCAAATACTATATAAAAGACAAACTAATATGTTAGTTTTGAAAAGATCAATAGACAAGGTTGAGGGGAAATCAGTTCCTTTTAAGTAGGTAGAGACTCTTTTACAGTTTTGGTGCTTGGCCTAAGACATGAATGTGCTGGTACATAAAAATGTGCTTAAGAAAAGAGATGAGCAGTTACAAACTCAGAGAGAGCAAAGGCTGGAAGGAAGAGACAGAAGCCCTAACTCTGCAAATAAACAACTATGAATTTGAGGAAAAGTACTAAGTTGGTTAGAATTCATCTCCCTCAAGGAACACAAACACCTAAGATTTTTAAAAAAGAGAATTAACTTAATTCATATTGTTATCTTTAAAAAATGCAAAAAGAATAGAAGAGGAAAAGATAAATAGCCACTGATGAAGGAACACACACAAGTAGAATTTCCAGTCAGGAGCACTTGGATTGTGTATGTGGGAGTTTACTTGAGCTCTACCTGAATTGTTGTTGGGGTCCAGCTCATCAGGGGTTAAAGCCTAATTGCCGTGATTAGATTTCCCACTCATACCAATAGCAGGTAATAGTAGGATAGTAGATAAGAGGGGAATAAGTTTCAATAAATGGAATTGTTCCCCAAACGATATAGAATGAAATGTCAAGATTCTCCATAGTAAACAGGTTGATTTTACAAAAATATTGGGAAGAGATGTTGTACAGAAGAATGAAATAAATGTACACTGTGTGGCTCTTATTGGTATCAGAGAGATGAGGTGCATTAATATTGGCCAAACATTCAGCTTGTAAACATGAATTTTCAAAACTGTACTTTTTCCTTTTCACAGTGCTTTTGAGGCAAAGACCAGCACACACATCTCATTTCAGCATTTTATATACCAATAAATTTTGGATAGATGTATAAAATTTGGTGAATTACTTACTTTTGTGTGCCTGCATGATTTTAAAGAAGCATATTTATAAATACACACAAGCGTGAATAACAGACATATTTTACAGATCCATTTTTATAATTGATTTTGTTATACTCCTGACTCTTCTATATTCTTCTGATGTGTGATTGCATACACAGGAAGCTAATTCTCTATTATATTTTTAGTTTCTTTTGTCCACCCAAAATTTAAAAAACAGTTTCAAAAATGAAAACTTATTTTTCTGATGTTTCAGGTTTAAACACAGGTATTAAATTCAAAATTATAGCCTGAAACAGATGTTCAACATATGCCACAGAAGCAGACATGGTTTTTATCATTATCAATTAAGTGCTCACAGGCTGGATATAATAGGTCTTGTAAGACAATGTCAGCAGCTGTAACTCTTGAGTCACAATAATAGGGAAAGGTAAAAATTTTACATTACAATATGCAGTAACATGTTTTCTTCCATTTTTAAGCCCTATAAAAATGGAAAGTTTTATTACCTCCTCTCAAATAATTATGTCAATATTATTCAAGTGCCATCTGAATTGCTACAGATTATTTCAGTATGTCAGTGTTAGAGAAATAGCACCTTTATATGTATCCCCCCTCAAAATTAGTCATTCAAATGTATATGCATATATCTGTATGTAAATATATTTTCATCTGTTAAATTCTTGTTTTTTAACGTTTCATTGGTACCTTATAGTTATACATAATTGGGGTTTGACACAATCATATATGTATGAAATATAATTTGCTCCAATTCAGTCCCTACTACCGCCTCCTTCCCTTCCCTCCACCTTTCTTCATTTCCCTTTCCTGTAATCTACTGGTCTTCCCTTTATGTATTTAGTTTTTTAAATTGTTACTTTGCAGATTCACAGAAAGGTGAAGTTCATTGGTATACTTATATATGTACGTAGCATCATTAGGCCAAGTTCATTCTGCATTTCCCCTTTTTCCTATCCCTCTTCCCTTACTCTTTATTCCCTTCTTCTATTTCACTGATTTCCCTTCTATTTTTATTTTTATGAACTATTTTTCATAAACCATTCCTACTTACAAAAATAAACTTCATAATTGTAATAATGAAAATATTATTATTAAAAATAAAGTTCATAACATTACGTAGTTAAATATTCCCATAGTAATATAAACCATATAGTGGAAATATCAGTCTATTACCAGTGAACAAAATTAGCTTTATCATCATAATAGAAATGCCATTAGGTACCCTTCACCTAAAATATTCATTTGCCATGCATTATGCTATATGTATTATATTCAGGTTTTTTTTTAAAAAGGCATTATCACTCTGAACATTATATTTTTAATATTTATAATATAAAATTACTAGTCATTTCTGTCAAATTTATTTAATGTGTATCATGATTACTTAGTGAAAATTAGTTACATATCACTAACATTTTGTACTGTGGGGATGCCATCAGATAGTATATAGAAAAAAATTTTAGAATTAATTTTTTTGTAAAGTAAACTTTTGAATGTCATTAAACAAATTTTTCATAGATAAAATAAAAATCTCAAAATAAGACAGTGTTTCTGAGAGACTTTTAGTTATCGAAACATTTTCTGGAATCCATTTCAAATGGGTATTATGCAAAAATACACTTTGGGAGCTTTTACTATATAAAATAAGTGGTAGGAAATATACTAATCTAATTTAATGCAAGGGTTTTGCTTAAGCTTTCCTGAAGAGATGAATATGAAATGAGGTTTTTATTATAAGTACCCAAATGAAGGCTGATGGGGTATGCTCACGTCAGGAAAAGGAAACTCCATTTGTGAATGTCCAGAGGAAGCAAAGCACACAGAGAGAATGCAGATGGTAGTGCCAGTGAGGACTGGAGATATAGAGAAGGAGGAGGGAAGTAGCAGATTGGAGGGAAAGGTAAAGTTCAGAAATAGAGGTTAATTATTTTTCATCTGTATATGAAGACAATGTTATCTACTTCATAAAACAGTGGTAAAAATTGAAAAAAGCAACCCCAGTACAGAACTAAAAAGAATGACTGGCATGTTATACACTTGCAATAAATTTAACAATTTGTATGATATCTGTGCTGTTCCTTTGCCATCTATTTAGTAATTGTTAATCTTGGTATCCATTTGGTCCCTACAAATGTAGCTTCAGGCAAATATAGCAAAAGTTTTTTTCTAGAAGAAAAGATGACAAGTTTTACCTGAATTAACAGGAAAGTTATTCTTAGAAGTCAGAAAAATCATATAGTCAAAAGAACAAATGTACCCTCTGATTAATGTTAAAAAAATTACTTCCCAGTCCAAATATTTGTGAAGCTACTTACGAAAATCAATATCAAGTACCCAGAAGGTGCTTAATACTTCTATCTATCCAATTAATATCCATCCATCCATCCATCCATCCATGTGACATAAGAAAAACCTGAATGAACAGGTGGTGAAATCAATGAGTGAATAAGAAAATAGAGGCATACATGAACAGAGAACAGAAAGATAGATTCCCCTGGCTTTAAGTAGACAGAATAATTCCTTCCTTCCTTCCTTTCATTCTTTCTTAGAACAGCAAGGAAACACAGTGATTTTTCTCTATTATTCAAGTTAATAAAGTTAATATCAATTAAATAATTTGCTAGTAAATTTCAAGTAAATGTATATAATTTTTACAATTTTGCCATATGTACTCTATATGAATTTATGCTATAAATAGTGTACATGCCAAACTACTTTTTTCCCTTCTGTGATTTAATAAACTCATGACTCAATTACTTAATTTCTAATTTTTATAAAAGCAGATGCTATTCCTCATTACCTTAACTTTGAAAAATAAATTTTCAATTTTTTGGCAATTCAGATATTATGAATTTGAGCACAATGAATGAAGTAAGTCTAAATGCATTATTTTACTTTGTGAAGCTTATTATAAAATCTTTGTAAAATGAGATAGCAGAATCAGTGTACTATAAGGATATTTTTCTATGTGAAGTATGTAGTTATATTGAAAAAGTGTCTCTTGGGTGTTATAATGTCCAAATTTATCATATGATTCACCAGAAAGTGTACTAATTGTCAGTACACCATAATGCAACTAAGATCTTTTTGATAAAAAATAATAATGATACAGTTATAATCAAGAACATATGGTTAAAAATCAACTTATGCCACATGATCACTGCCTTTAAAACAGAATAAAACAAGCATTTCTATAAATACATAAAGTTACTATTGCTCCTATTGCTCAGTATGGTGGTACATATCTGAAATCCCAGTGATTGGAAACTGAAGCAGGAGGGTTACAAGTCTGATGCCAGCCTAGGCAAATTGATGAGACCCTGTCTCAAAATCAAACATAAGATAGAAATGTGTAACCGGGCGCAGTGGCGCACGCCTGTAATCCCAGCACTTGGGAGGCTGAGACAGGAGGATTTAGAGTTCAAAGCCAGCCTCAGCAATAGCTAAGCGCTTAGCAATTCAGTGAGACCCTGTCTCTAATAAAATATAAAAAAGGACTGGGGATGTGGCCCAGTTCTTGAGTGTGCCTGAATTCAATCCCCGGTACAAAAAAAAAAAAAAAAAAAAAAAAAAAAAAAGGAATGTGGACGTAGTTCAGTGGCAGAGCCCCTGGATTTAATTCCCAATGCCAAAATGTATAGAAGTAAATAAATAAATAAAACCATTCTTAAAACATATCCATGAAACTTCCTGAAATTCAGGCACAGAAAGACAAAGACATATACATTCAGGATATTTTTTTGTTGTTCTTTGTAGATACACGTGACATATTTTCACATATTATATACACATAGAGTATAACTTATTCAAATTAGGATCCAATTCTTACAGTTTTACTTGATATGAAGTTTTATTGGTACTTTATTTCATATATGAATGAACATAGGAAACATATTTCTAATTCATTCTACTGATTTTCCTATTCCCTTCCTTTGCTTCATCCTTCTTTTTGTACTCTGCTGAGCTTCTGTTATCCTCCGCCTTTTATTGTGTGTTAAAATTTAACTATCATAGAGAACATTCAGCCCTTGTGTTTTTGGGATTGGTTATTTCACTTAGCATGATAGCCTCCAGATCCATCCGATTACTGGCAAAAGTCATAAAGTTATTCTTTTTAATGGCTGGATAATATTCCACTGTGTATATATACCACCTATATATCTAGGTTGGTTCCATAGGTTAGCTATTGTGAATTGAGCTACTATAAACATTGGTGTGGCTTCATCACTGTAGTATGCTGATTTTAAGTCATTTGAATATAAACCAAGGCTTGGGATAGCTAGGTCAAATGGTGGTTCCAGACTGGGGTTGTGGCTCAGCGGTAGAGTGCTCACCTAGCACGTGCATGCATGGGCCCTGGTTCTATCCTCAGCACCATGTAAATGCATTGTGTACAACTAAAGCAAATAAATAAATATTAAAAAAACACATTGATGCAACTGCATCACTGTAGTATGATTTAAAAAAAAAAATGGTTGTTCTGTTCCCAGTTTTCTGAGGAATCTCTATATTACTATCCAAACTGGTTGCACAAATTTGCAGTCCCATCAGCAATGTATGAGTGTACTTCTTTCCCCACATCCTCACCAACATTGATTGTTATTTGTATTCTTGACAATTGTCATCTGAAGAGAGTGAGATGGAATCTCAGTGTAGTTTAAATTTTCATTACTCTACTTGCTAAAGTTGTTGAACATTTTTTTCATATGTTTTTTGGCTATTCATACTTCTTTTGTGAAGTGCCTGCTCAGTTCTTTTGCCCATTTATTAATTGGGTTATTTCTATTTTTGATGTTAAGTTTTCTTTGAGGTTTTTATATATCCTGGAGATTAATGTTCTATCTGAGGTGCAGGTGGCAACTACTTTCTCCCATTCTGTAGGCTCTGTCTTTACATTCTTGATTGTTTATTTTTCTGTGAAGAAGGTTTTTAGTTTGATACATTGCAGCTATTGATTCTTTTTTTTAAAAAATTATTTATTTACTTATTCATAATGCACAAGTATAGTATCTTTTTACATACAACTGCTTGTATACAAAGTATATAAGTACCATTCAGATCTTCAATCATGAATTTAGGATAATGATATCCATCTCATTCAACCACCAGTTTTTTTTCTTCCCCCTCACCCCCCTTACTCCCTCCCTTTCCCTCCCTTTCCGTTGACCATTCTAGTGTTCCTCTGATACTATGTACCCCCTTCCAACAACACTGTGAACTAGCCTCCTTATATCAGAGAAAACATTCAGTATTTGGATATTTGAGATTGACTAATTTCACTTAGCATTATATTCTCCAACTTCATCCATTTACCTGCAAATGCCATTATTTTATTCTCTCTTATTGCTGAGTAAAATTCCATTTTGTATATATACCACATTTTCTTTATCCACTCATCTACTAAGGGACATCTAGGTTGGTTCCACAACCTACCTATTGTGAATTGTGCTGCTATAAACATTGAAGTGGCTGTGTCACTGTAATATGCTGTTTTTAAGTCTTTTGGGAATAGACCCAGGAGTGGGATGGCTGGGTCATAGGGTGGTTCCATTCCCATTTTCCCAAGAAATCTCCATACTGCTTTCCATAGCGGTTGCACCATTTTGCAGGCCCACCAGCAATGTATGAGTGTACCTTTTTCCCCACATCCTCTCCAACATTTTTTGTTGTTTGTGTTCTTGATAGCTGCCATTCTGACTAGAGTGAAATGAAATCTTAGAGTAATTTTGATTTGCATTTCTCTAATTGCCAGCGATGTTGAGCATTTTTTCATGTATTTGTTGATTAAATGTGTATCTTCTTCTGAGAAGTGTCTTTTCAGTTCCTTAGCCCATTTATTGATTGGGTTATTTGCTTTTTTGGTGTAAAGTTTTTTGAGTTCTTTAGATATTCTAGAAATTAGTGCTCTATCTGATGTGCATGTATTAAATATTTGTTCCCAATTAGTTGGCTCTCTATTCACCTCATTGATTGTTTCTTTTGCTGAGAAGAAGCTTTTTAGTTTAAATCTATCCCATTCATTAATTCTTGGTAATAGTTCTTGTGCTACAAAATTCTTATTAAGGAACTTGGGGCCTAATCCGACATGTTGGAAATTGGAGCTTACTTTTTCTTCTATTAGGCATATTGTCTCTGGTCTAATTCCTAGGTCCTTGATCCACTTTGAATTGAGTTTTGTGCATGGTGAGAGACAGGGTTTAATTTCATTTTATTGCATATGGATTTCCAGTTTTCCCAGCACCATTTGTTGAAGAGGCTATCCTTTCTCCACTGTACATTTTTGGTGCCTTTGTCTAATATAAGATAGCTGAAATTATATGTATTAGTCTCTGTGTCCTCAATTCTGTACCATTGGTCCACCAGTCTGTTTTGGTGCCAATACCATGCTGTTTTTGTTACTATTTCTCTATAGTATAATTTAAAGTCCGGTATGGTGATGCCCCCTGCTTCACTTTTCTTGCTCAGGATTTGCTTTGGCTATTCTGGGTCTCTTATTTCTCCGGATGAATTTCATGACTGCTTTTTCTATTTCTTTGAAGAATGACATTGGGATTTTGATTGGAATTGCATTAAATCTGTATAATGCTTTTGGTAGTATGGACATTTTGACAATATTGATTCTACCTATCCAAGAGCAAGGTAGGTCTTTCCATCTTCTGAGTTCTTCTATGATTTCTTTCTTTAGTGTTCTATAATTTTCCTTATAGAGGTCTTTCACCTCTTTCGTTAAGTTTATTCCCAGGTTTTTTTTGTTTTTGTTTTTGTTTTTTTTTGATGCTATTGTAAATGGGGTAGTTTTCATCATTTCCCTTTCAGAGGCTTTGTCACTGATGTACAAAAATGCCTTTGACTTATGGGTATTGATTTTGTATACTGCTACTTTGCCAAATTCATTTACTAGTTGTAAAAGTTTTCTGGTAGAGTTGTTTGGGTCTTCTAGGTATATTATCATGTCATCAGCAAATAGTGCTAATTTGAGCTCTTCTTTTCCTATCTGGATCCCTTTAATTTCTTTCGTCTCTCTAATTGCTCTGGCCAGAGTTTCCAGTACTATGTTAAATTGCAGTGGTGAAAGGGGGCATCCCTGTCTTGTTCCAGTTTTTAGAGGGAATGCTTTCAATTTTTCTCCATTTAAGATAATGTTAGCTCTGGGCCTTGCATAAATAGCTTTTATAATGTTGAGATATGCTTCTGATATTCCTAGTTTTTCCAGTGTTTTGAACATAAAGGGGTGCTGTATTTTGTCAAATGCTTTTTCTGCGTTTATTGAGATAATCATATGATTTTTATCTTTAAGTCTATTGATGTGATGTATTATGTTTATTGATTTCCGAATGTTGAACTAGCCTTGCATCCCTGGAATAAACCCCACTTGATCGTGGTGCACTGTCTTTTTAATATGCTTTTGTATCCAATTTGCCAGAATTTTGTTGAGGATTTTTGCATCTATGTTCATTAAAAATATTGTTCTGAAGTTTTCTTTTTTGGATGCATCTTTGCCTGGCTTTGGAATTAATGTAATATTGGCCTCATAGAAAGAGTCTGGAAGAGCTCCCTCTTTTTCTATTTCTTGAAATAGTTTGAAGAGCATTGGTATTAGTTCTTCTTTGAAAGTCTTGTAGAACTCTGCTGTAAACCCATCAGGTCCTGGACTTTTCCTTGTTGGTAGCTTTTTGATGACATCTTCAATTTCTTCGCTTGTAATAGATCTATTTAAATGGTGTATAGCCTCCAGATCCAGTTTAGGCAAATCATATGACTCTAGAAATCTGTCAATGCATTCAGTATTTTCTATTTTATTAGAGTACAAGTTTTCAAAGTAATTTCTAATTATCTTCTGTATATCTGAGATGTTTGTTGTGATATTCCCTTTTTCATCACGAATGTTAGTAATTTGAGTTTTTTCTCTTCTTTTCGTTAGCATTACTTCTTGTGCATTAATAGTCTTGTTGAGGAATTTAGTTCCTCAGCTGACTTGAAGGATATTTGGGCCTACTTTTTCTTCTAGTAGGTAACAGGTTCTCTGGTCTATTGCCTAGGTCCTTGATTCACATTCAGTTGATTTTTTTTTTTTTTTTTCAGGGTGAGAAATAAGAGTTTAACTTCATTCTGCTACATATGGATTTCCTGTTTTCCTAGCATCGTTTGTTGAAAAGGCTATCTTTCCTCCAATGTATGTTAGTCCAGTATGAAATGACTGTATTTATGTGGATTTGTCTTTGTGTTTTCCATTTTGTTCCATTGGTCTTAATGCCAATTTTTGTGCCAATACCATGCTTTTTTTTTGTTACTATAGCTCTGTAATATAGCCTCCTCTTTTGCTTTTCTAGCTAATGATTGCTTGGCTATTCTAGGCCTCTTATTTCACCACATGAAATTCATGACTCATTTATGTATTTCTATATATAATGTCATTGGAATTTTAACAGGAATTTTATTAAATTTATATATACATTTTGGTAGTCTGGCCCTTTTGACAATATTAATTCTTCCTATCCAAGAGCATGGGAGATTAAGGTCTTCCTCAATATCTTTCTTTACTGTTCTCTAAATTTCATTGTAGAGGTCTTTAACCTCTTTAGTTAGGTTGATTCCCAAGGTTTTATTTATTTATTTATTTATTTTTAGGGTATTTTGAATGTGGTAGTTTTCCTAATTTCTCTTTCAGCTAATTCATCATCAGTGTATAAGAACACAATTGGCTTATGTGTGTTAATTTTATATCCTACTAGTTTGTTGAATTTGTTCATGAGTTCTAGAAGTTTTCTCATGGAGTTTTTTTGGGTTTTCTAAATACAGAATCATGTTTTTGACAAATAGGGATAGTTTGAGTCCTTCTTTTCCTACTGGTTTCCATTTAATTTCTTTATTTTACCTAATTGCTCTGGCTAGAGTTTCAAGGACTGCTTTGAATATAAGTGCATCCCAGTATTGTTCCAGTGTTTAGGGGGAAAGTTTTCAGTTTTTCTGTTTAGAATGATGTTGGCCTTTAGTTAAACACAAGCTTCTTTTACAATATTGAGGTATGATCCCCATTTTAGCTAGTGTTTTGTACATGAATGGATACTGTATTTTGTCAAATGATTTTTCTGCATCTATTATCATGTGATTCTTATCTTTAACACTATTGATATGATGAATTGAATATATTGATTTCCATATGTTGAACCAACCTTGCATCCCTGGGATGAATGACGAACTCCACTTGAATGTGGTGCACTATCCTTTCAACATATTTTTGTATGTGGTTATCCAGTATTTTATTAAGAACTTTTACATTTATGCTCATCAGCGATATTGGATTTGAAGTTTTGTTGTTGTTGTTGTTGTTGTTTTGTTTTGTTTTCTTAATGTTTCATTGTCTGGCTTTGGTATTAGAATGATACCAGCTTCACAAAATGAGTTTGGAATGGTTTCCTCCTTTTCTATTTCATCAAATAATTTGAGGAGGATTGATGTTAGTTCTTCTTTTAAGTCCTGGTATAACTAGTGGGATAGTTGTCTGATCCTGCACTTCTCTTTGTCAGTAGGCTTTTAATGGCATCTTCAATTTTATTACTTGAAATTGATCTGCTTAAATTTTCTATGTCATCCTGAGTCAATTTGGGTAAGGCCATATGTCTCTAGAAATTTGTTGATGTCCAATATTTTCTATTTTATTGGACTTATAAATTTTCTAAATAGTTTCAGATTATTGTCTATATTTCTTTATTGGCTGTCATGATACTTTCTTTGTAATCCTGGATTTTACTAATTTGGTTTTTCCCCCTCTTTCTCTTGGTTAGCTTGGCAAAGGGTTTATCAATTGTAGTTATTATTTCAAAGAACAAACTTTATATTTTATTGATTACTTGGTTCAATTTCATTGATTTCAGGTCTGATTTTAATTATTTCCTGCCTACTGCTGCTTCTGGTGTTAATTTGTTGTTTTTATTTTAAGACTTTGAAATATAATGTTAGGTTATTTATTTGGTGACTTTCTATTCTTTTAATGAATAAGCTCAATTTAATTAACTTTCTTCTTAGATCTGCCTAAATAATGACCCAGAAATTTTGATATGTTTTATCACTATTCTCATTTACCTCTGAGTATTTCTTTGTTTCATCCCTGATTTCTTCAGCTATCCATTGGTCATTCAGTAGTGTATAATATAGTCTCCAGATGTTACAGTAGCTTCTATTTTTTATTTTATCATTGATTTCTAATTTTATTTTATTATAATTTAATAGAATGCAAGGTATTATCTCTACATTTTTATATTTCCTAAGACTTGTTTTGTGGTCTAAGATATGGTCTACTTTAGAGGGGGATCTTTGTGATGCTGAAGAGAAAAATGTACTTAGTCTTTGATGGATGAAATATAGATAGATAGATATATAGATGGATGTACATATAGATAGTTATATAGATAGATAAAGTATAAATTATCAATTTTATTTTTTAGCTATATACCTTCTTTATTTTATGTCTGGAGGATCTATCCAGTAGTGAAAGAGGTATGTTAAAGTCATCCAGTATTATTGTATTATGGTCTATTTGATTTCTTGAAATTGAAAGGGCTTGTTTGATGTACATAGATGCCCCACTGTTTGGGGCATACATATTTACAATTGGTGTCTTTTTGATGTATAATTCTCTTAAGCAGTATGAAATGACCTTATTTGTCCCTTCAGATTAATTTTGGCTTTAAGTCCACTTTTTCTGATATGATGATAGAAACTCCTGCTTCTTTATGAAATCCATGTGAATGATATGTTTTTTTTTTTTTTTTTTTCCCCATCCTTTCACCTGCAGTCTATGCTATCTTTGCCTATGATGTGAGTCTCATGGATACAGCATATTGTTGGGTCATATTTTTAAATCCAATATGCCAGTCTATGTCTTTTGATTGAAGAGTTTAGGCCATTTATATTCAATGTTATTATTGAGAAATGTCTTTTATTCCCTGTCATTTTGTTGTATTTCTGGTGTTCAGTTTGAATTAGTTTCTTCTTTGGTTGAATACTCTTCTTGTGTGATTCCTTCCTTTTCTTGTTTCAATTTTATTTTTCATTTCTTCTTCATGAAATATTTTATTGAGTATATTTTATAGTTCAGTCTTTCCAGTGTGAATTCTTAACTTTTGTTTATCATAGAAAGTTTTTTATTTAACTGTCAATTCTGAAGCTGAGTTTCACTGCTTATGATATTCTTCTTTGGCATCCATTTTCTCTCAAAGCTTGGTATATATTATTGCAAGACTTCTTAACTTTTAGGTCTGTGGTAAGGAATCAACTGAGGTATGGATTGGTTCCCCTCTAAATGTGACCTGTTGGTTTTCTCTAGCAGCCTTTAAAAGTCTATTCTGTATGTTAGGAATTTTCATAATAATGTGACTTAGTTCAGGTCCATTTTAATTTTGTGTATTTGGGGTCCTGTATAATTTCTTTATTTGATTTTCCATTTCATTCCTAAAGTTTGGCAAATTTTCAGATATTATTTTTTTGAATAGATTGTGCATTTCTTTGGTTTGAATCTCTGAGCCTATATTGATCTTAACAAACCTTAAATTTGGACTTTTAGTGTAACCCCATATTTCTTGGAATTTCTGTTCATGGTGTGTTAACATCTTTTCTCCAGGGTCAACTTTATTTTCAATTCTCAGCTTGATATTTTGTCTTATTTATTTATTTATTTTTTTATTGCCTTATCCCTTCACTGTTTGTGCAGCAGGAGAGGGGAACACTGCTCTAGCAGATGCCACTGTGGCTCTGGGGATTTCTTCTTTATTTTATTATTTCCAACCTCCTGAGTAACTAATCTGCTTTGAATGTCCATAATTTATTCCCTCTAAAGTTCCCCATCAACCTTACTGAGAAGCTGCTTGCCTGCCTTCTTGGTTTCATATCATGGAGCAACCAGGAAGGCAGTCTCCTCTATTCTACCATCTTCCTTGAAACCCATTCAGTATAACTTTGAAGTAAAACAGATTCAAAATTGGTTGATGTGCTTCTGCTTTTGTATATTCAAAGTCTCTCAAAATACTTTTTTATTCACTTGGCTTCAACACATATTTTTTTTCTTGTGTGATTTATGCATTATAGATTAATGATGGATTAAATCATTAAAACATTTGGAAACCTACAAATGATAATTCATGACCCTACATGTGGGCTCTTAATTTTATTCCCTACATTTCAATATTTTATTAAGGTATAATTCATACACTATAAAATTCACTCATTTGAAATGCATAAGTCTATGGTCTTAATAAATGTGCAGAGTAGTGCAACGACTACAGTGTAGTTAGGAACATTTCATCACCCATAAAGTAACCTGACACTCCAAGGCCAGTGTTGTACACATCAATACACTTTTCACTGCCAGCCAGTGCAATGCAACCACTAACCATCTGTCTTTTTAAATTTGCCTGTTCCATACACTTCAAATTTTATCATATATGGTCTTGTGTCATAGATTTGTTTTCAAGCACAGAGAGACTTTACCAAATGATATTCAATTGTATAGCCAAACCACATTTAAATTTTCCAATTGAACAGTGATGAACATGTAGTTTATTTCCATTTTCTGATTTATGAATAATGTTGCTATGAACAAGTTTTTGAGTGGCACTCAACCACTGAGACACATGCCCAGCACTTATTTATTTATTGAGACAGGGTCTTGCTAAATTTCTCAGGGCCTTGCTAAATTGCTCATTTTGAACATATGATCTTCCTGTCTCAGCCTCCCAAGCTGCTGGGATTACAGGCATGTAACACCATGCCTGGCTCATTTCTCTTGAGTACATATGTAGGCATGGAATTTTTGGGTCACATGATAGCACTATATTTAACATTCTTATGAACTTAACAAATTTCTTTCCAAAGTGACTGACCAATTTACATTTTAATCAGCAATGTAGAAAAATATGTATAGATTATATGCAAATACTATCCATTTTATAAAAGAGTTGTGAACAAGCTTGAAGTTTGATATCTGTTGGAGATTCTAGAAAAAAAAAATTTTTGAGTTTACCAAGGGATAACTTTATTTTTCATTTCCCTTTAAGAATGTGACATTTCTACCTACTTATATGTGATTTTCCAAATTCCTGGGTTTTTGTTTGTTTGTTTGTTTGGTGGTTTTTTCCCCCAATGCTGTTGTTGTTTGTTTTCTAATACCATTTAACTGTGGTGGAAAAACATATGTGTATCATTTAATTTTTTTTTTTATTTTTTATGGTTTATTACTTAACTATCCCAGATAATGTTTCATGTGCTGTTAAGTAGAATGTGCATATTGTTTTTGTGAAATGAACTATTCAAAAGAATTCTCATAGGTCTAGTTGTTTTCATGATTATTCAAATCCTTTTTTCTATCTTGTGTTTTTGTTTTCCGTTTATTTTCTTCACTAATAAAAGTGGGATATTGAAATCTCCAAATATTGTTGTCAAACTGTCTCTTTCCTCTTTATTTGTGTCAGGTTTTTCTGTGTTAGTGTACTCTTTTATTTGGAACATATGTTCTTATAATTGACAGTTTCCTAATGAATTCATCCATTTATACCTTTAAAATGTCCCTATTTATCTCTAGTAAAATGTTTTTCTTTGAAGTTCTTCTTCTTTTTCCCCTGATACTACATAGACATTCCAGTATTTTGTGAATGCTATTTAGGTGAAGTACCTTTTTCCTACTTTTCTGTTTAATCTTTTCTGTATTTTTGAATATCAAGCATATATAAAATTGTATATAAAATGCAATTGAATGTTAAGTCTAATGGTCTCTGCCTTCTCTTTAAATTGTATACTTGTACTACTGATATAACCTCAATTTTTCTATTGTTTCTTTGTTCCCAACTTACTGATTTTTTTATTAACTATTTTCTAGTTAAAATTTTACTTTTAGTAAACAATTTTTGCGATATAATTTGTCTTTCCTTTGTTGTTTTTCTAGGGTTTACAACATCTGTCTTAAAGAGAAGGAGTTCACATTTTACTAACTTAATGCCTGTGTGATATAGAAATGCTACTTTTATACTGCTCTATTCTCTTTCACACTTTTTTAAAATATTTATTTATTTGCTTTTAGTTTTACACAATGCGTTTATTTTTACGTGGTGCTGAAAATCAAACCCGGGCCACACAAGTGCTAGGCGAGTGCTCTACTGCTGAGCCACAACCCCAGCCTCTCACACTTTTTTGATTGATATATATCGCAGCCATGGAATTTAAAAACCAAATAATAATACTTCACATTATTTTACATTAAAAAAAAAAAAACTAATGAGGAACATCCAGTATATATTTATAAATTCTATTATACAAACTTGCCTATATCTCGCTTCTAATTCTCTTTATTGGTTCCTGTGGTTTATTCTTTGGAGATATTTTTTAACCTAAAACAGGTTTGCTACCACTTACTTTCTTTGGGCTTTTATTGGCAAATATGACACATTTTTGTATGTTAGAGGACTAATAATATATTATAAAGGTAAAGTTCTCTTCAATGATTTTTTAAACCATTTAAAAAAAATGAAGAGGTATGTTTTATGATTAATATCTAAAACATATGAAATGCTAATCAGATTAAATTTAGATTAATTCAGTAAAATTCAATTTTATTTTATAGTTAAAATTAACTAAATTTCTCTATGAAATGTAATGCTTTTTTGAAATTGTATGCTAAATAAAACACTGAAAAATAATAGGGATTAAATATTAGTGTTTCTCAGATAACATCACAAACATATAATTACTCAGTTCAGAAATTATATAGTAAAATGATAGTAGGAAATATTCTGTCAAAAATGTTGAGTTTTTTTCTGATTAACACAAAATAATTCAATCAAATAATCTTCTGTCCCTGTTAGAGATTTCCAACAGTTAAATTGTATGTAATTTTAATAATGTAGTAATTTCTCTCTCATTTAGCAATTACATTATTGGAAAGAGATATATTTTGTCAGTGGAATGCATTGTGCACAAATACAGTTTTTAAATACTTTTAATTTAAAAAGTAACAAAATGTCGATTTTCAAGGAGTAAATAAAATATGCATGGGAGCTATTATGCTCATTATACAAAAGTGCAATCTTCAAAATTGTGAGAAGCAATATGTAGTAATGTACATTTTCAGTTAAGTAAAGGTGTAAATATTGGATAGTCCTTAGGACTAACTTAAAGAAAGCAGATTGTTAGAATATAAAATAAATTCCAGTTTCCCAACATTTATTAGATTCAAAAGAAAAAACAAATTACACTGGCAAATTTTGTGGAAGATTCTAAGGTGAATCATGATCACAGCTCTTCAGAAGCTTTCAGTCTGTAAGAGATTGAAATCAGGCAAATTTTTAATAATAACAAAATTAATGTCACAATATAATATGTTGTGATATAATTTATTGAACACTTATGAAAATGTAGGCATACTGCACACATAGTTTACTTTTTTTTAATATCTTTTATGTCACTTATGTTCCTAGGATTTGTTTTGTTGTTATTGTTGTTTTTCTTTTATGGTACTGGGAGTGGGACCCAGGGGTGCTTTACCAGTGAGCTATGTTGAGCGTGTTACACCCTCAGCCTTTTTTTATTGTCATTTTGAGACAAGGTCTTATTTGATTGATGAGGCTAAACTTGGACTTGTAATCCTTCTCCCTCACCCCCCATCCCCAGTTCTTGGGACTACAGGTGTGTGCCACTGTACACAGCTCCCAGAAATTCTTGAATGACCCCCAGTCATTACATATCTCATCCATTAAAAACAAACCAAAAATATGCATATTTAACAAATACTTTTATTTCTTAGCATTATACACTCAAAAATGTTATTTAATGAATCTGTAGTAAGTCAAGCTCCCCACTGAATAAAAATCCCTCCAGTGGGAATAAAATCTATATAACCTACTTAATATCACTTCTTGTGATATTAATATCACTTAATATCACTTCTTGTGATATTAAGTAGGTTATATTTGCAAATACACTTTCATCAAATTAAACTATTTTGAAATAATTTTTCATCTTGCTGTGTATAACTAATATATTCCAGGAATATGATTTATGTAATTCCTCTTTTCTTTATTCATATTATAGTTTCCCATTAGTTATTGTGAGCATTTTATATTATTAAATTTACATGTAAAATTTTCTGTTTCCATTTCTGAATTTTCTTCTTTACTTTTCTTGTGTTATTAGCTCATAATTGGAGGAGGCATTTAAATTATATGTCCACAAGTATATCACATGTAACATAGTAAAATATGTTGAGAATTGTTTTTTCACTTTTTTTATGGGGTTAATAAAACCAAATGACCCTAAGTATGGACATTAAAATTTCAGTAAAATAGATTTTAAAATAGATTTTATTGGCAGCACAAAAAGCCAAACAAGGACATATAAAACCTGAAAGTAATTTTTTTAAAAAAGCAAAATATATTCACATCCTTTGGTGAAAAATCAGAAGACATACATGTTGATAATCTGTATGAAAATTCATAAATAGAAAAATTAAAGATTCAAGGTAAAGTTATCTTAAAATCAGTCCCAATATTAGTTATTATGCTAACTTGAGAAAAACATAACAGGTGAATAAATAATTCTAAGGATCTAAAACCAAAATAAAGATTGTATATTATTGTATAGATCATTTATTTGGAAAATATAAAAATTCCATGCATTGCTACATATTTAATTACGTGATAGGAAATATTACATTGATATTCTTTTTTGTGCCCTTTGAGTGATTATGAGTCCTTAATGATTTTGTCTGCATGATATGTGTGTGGGTATATATGTGTGTTTGAGTATGGATGTGTGTTCATATACTCACATACATGTATATATATGTGACCTTAATGAATTCCAGTAGGGGACCATCTTTTGACATTAAATATATAAATATATATGTGTGAATGTATCTAGAACAGCTTGAGATTACATAATAATTACAAACATAGTGTAGTGTACCCACATACCTGACACCCAATTCCCCTATATAAAAGTATTAGTACATTTGTTCTGACTAATGAGCTGAGACTGATATTTTTTTATTAGCTAAAGTTCACTTTGCAGAGGGGATCTTGCTCTGGTATCTAGGTTGGCCTACAACTTGTGATCTTCTTGTCACAGCCTCCTGAGAATAAGGGCCTCCGTGAATGTGCCTTTGACCCAGCTGTGAAATCCATTCCTTATTTATATTTTTCCTCATGCCAGGACTCCATCTAGTACAGTGCATTACATTTAGTTGTAATGCCTCCATAGGATCTTCTGGACTGTGACAGCTTTTCTTATTTTATTTGTTTTGTTTGACTCTTGACAGTTTTGAGTATGATCAGACATAAGGGTCTTGATTTCAGTTTGTCTGATACTTTTTCTCAGGGTTACTCTAGGGTGGTGACTCTTGGGGAGGAATGCAACAGAGATAAAGAGCCCTTCCCATCACATCTTATCAAAGGTACTCATGGTGTTCACCTGGAAAAGGTGGTGTTTGTCAGTTTTATATTCTCCCTACTCCAGGCCCCTTGCTACGCTTCTCTCTGGAAGGAAGTCCCTCTGCACACATCTGAGTGAAGGGATGGGGCGTTTATCTTGTTCTACCTCTGTGAAGCGACTGTGTAGCTTTGTGAGTTCTTCTCCTGAGAATTGTCTGTTCTTAGCTGGGCGTGTAATCCCAGCATTTGGGAGGCTGAGGCAGGAGGATAATGAGTTCAAAGCCAACCTCAGCAATGGTGAGGCACTTAGCAACTCAGTGAGACATTGTCTCTAATTTAAAAAAAATAAAAATAAAAAGAGCTGGGGATGTGGCCCAGTGGTCGAGTGCCCCTGAGTTCAATCCCCAGTACCAAAAAAAATAAAAAAAGAAAATTGTCTGTTCTTCATTTACTCAGTCATTTATTTACACGAACATGGAGTCAAAGACATTTATTTTACACTTGATTTCTTCTTATTCTGATATAATACACTTCATGGTGCTTCCCTGTAGTTATCACTCTTTCCTTACACAGGTATTAGGTACTCTCCCTTCTTTCATTCTTTATTGAGCTTTGGTTTTTGCCTTTATCTTAATTTGGAAAGTTCCTCTTGATCTGTACTCAGTTGCAATCATTATTTTCTTGGACATCATTTTAACTTTATTTTATTAGAAAAGCTCCAAACATGAAAGGAACTAATAAATTAAAATGCTACCTTTGACTTGGGCCAAAGTTTTGTTCAAATCTTCCTTGACATGAACTGCTCTAAAGATTGTATTACTTCTGTAAGAACAAATAAGAACATATTCTGGAATACTAGAATTTAGGGTCTAACTTGTTGGAGGGTGGGACATGATTCAGCCTATAACAAGTAACTCTAATTTTAATTATTTTCTTTGATAGGAATGTGAAATTTCAATAGTGAAAAATAGAGCACACATGCTTAGTATACTTACATTTGAACATAATATCATTGTTTTTCAAAGTAGTAATGATATTGACCTAAAAGTACTTTGACCTATACTTTCCAATTTTTTTTTTTTTTTTTAAATTGGGGTTAATGAGGTAGGAAGCTTTCCAAAACTAGCTGGGAATTATCTGTAAGTACTGAGTTAATACTTCAAATTTTATGAATGTGAAATTGCATTTAGAATCAGAATGGATTATTGCACAGTTCCAGGATTACTATTATTATTATTATTATTAGTAGTAGTAGTAGTAGTAGTAGTAGTAGTATTTACAGTGTTAAAGACTGAACTCAGAACATCACACATGGCAAACCAGGCTCAACCACTGAGGAACACCCCCAGACACATATACTAATTATTCCTATGTAATATTTTTTTCAGTTTTGCTATGAATGATTAATGTAGTTTGTTCACTATAGGATCAGGTGTTTTTGTGAAGCATTCACATATTTATATAGTAAAAATTAAAATTAATGTATTAATATCATTTCAATTACAATTATGGGAATACTTTTTTATTTTTATAATTTTTGTTTTGTCATTCTTTGGCCAGGATATTTTTAAGAATTTGTCTAAATCAAACCAAATAAATATGCTTAATATGCTAAATGTTCATGACATAAAGGAAAACAAGATAAAATATAATCCAGAGAAACTCATGCTTTGGAAAGAACTGTTCTTTCACTAGTTTCACCAAGAATGTTGGCTCTAAAAAGCAATGATTAAAACAAAGCATCTGGTTTTGTTTAGTTTTTCTTTCATTTTGCATATGGGAATTGCAAGAAGTGAGGTTGTAGAGGTATCTTTGTGCCAGGAATTTAGATCTTTACAATATCTTTCTTTAATAGGGTCCACTCTCCCTGAACAGAAGGTAATTCCTATTCCTGCAATAAGGAAGTACACAGAAAATAGATAATACAGGTAATACTAACTGCATAGTAAAGGGTTTTGATTGTGGCTTGTTGAAGAATTCTATAAGCCAAATCTAAATGCTAAATATGAAAGTAATTTATAATATAACAATCTGAAAAAAAAGAACTGAACATACATAAATCAAAATATTTGATTAACACTCAGATTAGTTATAAATAAATAGTGAAGCACACATTTTGGTCCATGTAAAGAAAATTAGAAAAAAAATTTGGCTGCATTAAAGGGTAATATATTTACATTTTGAAAACTTTTGAGCTTGTATTATCTGTTTGAAGAGTTTTTATAGAAAATGTATTTGACAGAGTATGAACTGAGTCTTCCTGTCCCTATCTTTGATCCCAAAGTTCAAGCCATTCTATCAATATCTATAAGACAGAAAAATATCCTCATCAGTCCTAGAATATAACATTTCTCTATGACTTTAAATTCCTGCTTGAACTGCATTAATTTATGTTTGGGTTCTTTTCACATTCTTTTAAATCCTGTCTGCTTTTATCACTCTGCTACCCTGAGTTTGAAATATATCCCTTATTTTCTCAATATTCTGTCTTTCCCCATACACTCCAACCCAAAGACTTAAATTTTGGAAGTATATTTACTTACAATTTGTATGTAAGTGAAAGAGGGAAAGCTTTGCTTTTATACAATATAACATAATTAGAATTCTAAAACCAGACAAAATTTTTCTTAAATGCCTTTAGATACTTTTGCCATAGACCTTTCTGTCTTATCTTGCCCATATCTCCATGGTCCTACAATTCCCTATGTAGATCACTCTTTCTACTCTTGATATAACAGATTTTTCATAGTCCATACAATCATGGTCTTGGTCATTGACCTAAAAAGCCAGTTGATCAGTTGATATAATTTACTATTCAATTAATTTTCCTATTTTTATTTCTATTTCAAAGTATTGAAATGCAGTCTACCCCTATATCATGTGCACGCAAGCGCGTGCTTGTGCGCGCACGCACACACACACACACACACAATTCTAATATTTAAAATTCCATATAACATGAATTTGGTGAACATTGGAAGGTGATATAGTAAGGAGTTTCATGAGTCAATCCCACCACCAACATGTGATTTGAACTGAAAAGAACTGTTAAAATTAACCTTTTTTGAAATCTAGTCAAACTAAATTTCAGGAGCGTGCTTGGAAAAGAAAGATGTGGGTACATTTTAGTGAATTCTGGTGTTTTGCAGAGCAACTACCATCAACCCCATCAACAGACAGTGCGGAAACAGCCACCTATGCTATCTGCATTTCTGGAGTGGCAGATGGATACCAGGATTTCCAAACAAAAACCTTGACCTCAAAAACATCTCATTTGAATGTTGTGATCAACCTTCTGTTTCCCCTGAATATGAAAAAGATTTTACTGCAGTGAATGTTGAGAGAACATAAACAGACAGAGCAACTTTTCTGTTTTTTTGGTTTTGGATCTAAACATTCCAAGAAGTCTCTTTGAGATTTCTTGAGATCTCACTAGAGAGATTCATAGCAAATTTGTAAACGTTAAGAAAACAACAACAAAATGATAATGGAACTTGTATATGGAACAACTGAAATTACCCAGTTTGTAGAACAGAAAGTAAAAGGAGTGAAAAAAAAAAAAAAAAAAAAAGATGATACTTTGTGGTACCATCTAGTGTACCAATGTACGTTGTATGGTAGTCCCGGACAGAGGAGAGACAAGTAAAGAAAATATAGGTATGAAGAAATAATGACTGAAACTTCCCTAAATTTTTTGAAAAACTATAACAAATTCTAATAAAAATAAACTAAAAGAGTTTTACACAAAGAGAAATTATACTCAATTGTGAAAGGCCAAGAGAACATCTTTTATTTATTTATTTTTTTTTTTTGCAAAAGGACCCAAATCCATTTTACTTTTTCAAACAACACAAAGAGCAATTGATCCTAGGAATATGAATGGCATCATCCTTCTTTTTATTTTTTTACAATTTTAAAAATTTTAATTTTTTATATATGACAGCAGACTGCATTACAATTCATATTACACATATAAGTAGAATCATATCATTCGAGTCTTCATACATGTACTTAGGGTAATGATGACCATCATTCCACCATTTTTCCTACACCCATGCCCACTCCCTTCCCATCCCACCCTTTCCCACTTTGCCCTACTTAGAGTTCATCTGATTCTCCCATGCCCTGACTGCCTCCCCTCCCCAGTGCATTATGAATCAGCGTCCTTAAATCAGAACAAATAGTCAGCATTTGTTTTTTGGGGATTGGCTAACTTCACTTATCATTATATTCTCCAACTCCATTCATTTACCTGTAAGTGCCATGATTTTATTCACTTTTAATTCTGAATAATATTCCATTGGGCATATATACCACATTTTCTTTCTTCATCCATTCATCTACTAAAGGGCATCTAGGCTGGTTCCACAGTTTAGCTATTGTGAATTGTGCTGCTATAAACATTGATGTGGCTGTGTCAATATAGTATGCTGTTTTTAAGTCCTTTGGGTATAGACTGAGGATTGAGATGGCTGAGTCAAATGGTGATTCCATTCCCAATTTTGCAAGGATTCTCCATTCTGCTTTCCATATTGGTTTCACCAATTTGCAGTCCCGCCAGCAATGTACGAATGTGCCTATTCCCCCACATCCTCGTCCACATATATTGTTGTTGTTTGTATTCTAAATAGCTGCCATTCTGACTGGAGTGATATGAAATCTTAGAGTAATTTTGATTTGCATTTCTCTAATTGCTAGATGTTGAGCCTTTTTTCATATATTTGTTGATTCATTGTATATCTTCTGAGAAGTGTCTGTTCAGTTCCTTGGCCCATTTATTGATTGGGTTATTTGTTTTTTTGGTGTTCAGATTTTTGAGTTCTTTATATATCCTAGAGATTAGTGCTCTATTTGATGTGCATGTGGTAAAAAAATGCTCTCAAATTGTAAGCTGTCTGTTCACCTCACCTATTGTTTCTTTTTCTGAGAAGAAGCTTTTTAGTTTGAATCCATCCCATTTATTGTTTCTTGATATTAATTCTTGCAGTATAAGAGTCTTATTAAGGAAGTTGTGACCTAATCTGATATGATGGAGATTTTGGCCTATTTTTTTCCTTCTAAAAGGCACAGTGTCTCTAGTTTAATTCTTAGGCCCTTTGACCCACTTTGAGTTGAGTTTTGTGCATGGTGAGAGATATAACTTTATCTCTCACCATGCATATGGATTTTGTTGCATATGGATTTCCAGTTTTTCCAGCACCATTTGTTGAAGAGGCTATCTTTTTTCCAATGTACATTTTTGGTGTCTTTGAATAATATAAGATCACTGTATTTATGTGTGTTAGTCTCTGTGTCTTTCATTCTGTACCATTGGTCTACAAGTCTATTTTGGTGACAATACCATGCTGTTTTTGTTACTATTGTTCTGTAGTATAGCTTAAGGTCAGGTATAGTGATGCTACCTGCTTCACTCTTCTTGCTAAGGATTGCTTTAGTTATTCTGGGTCTCTTATTTTTCCAGATGAATTTCATGACCGCTTTTTCTATTTCTATGTGGAATGTCATTGGGATTTTGATTGGAATTGCATTCAATCTTTATAGCACTTTTGGTAGTATGGGAATTTTCACAATATTAATTTTGCCTATGCAAGAACAAGGTAGGTCTTTCCATCTTCTAAGGTCTTCTTTAATTTCTTTCTTGAGCATTCTGTAGTTTTCATTGTAGAGGTCTTTCACTTCTTTTGTTAAGTTGATTCCCAAGAAGGTTTTTTTTTTTTTTTTTTTTTTTTTTGAGGTCATTGTAAATGGAGTACTTTTCCTCATTTCCCATTAGAGGATTTTTTCATTGATATACAGAAATGCCTTTGATTTAAGGGTGTTGATTGTGTATCCTGCTACTTTGATAAATTCATTTACTAGTTCTAGAAATTTTCTGGTGGAATTTTTTGGGTCTCTAGGTATAGAATCATATCATTGGCAAATAGTGCTAATTTGTTTTTTTCTTTTCCTATCCATATCCCTTTAATTTCTTTCATCTGTCTAATTGCTCGGGCCAGTGTTTTAATAATTTTGTTAAATAGAAGTGGTGAAAGAGGGCATCTCTGACTTGTTTTAGTTTTTAGAGGGAATGCTTTCAATTTTTCTCCATTTAGAATGATGCTGGCCCTGAGCTTAGCATAGATAGCTTTTATGATATTGAGATATGTTCCAATTATCCCTAGTTTTTCTAGTGTTTTGAATATGAAGAGGTTCTGTATTTTGTCAAATGTTTTTTTTCTGCATCTATTGAGATGATCATATGGTTCTTCAAGTTTGTTCATATGATGAATTACATTTATTGATTCCTCTATATTTAACCAACCTTGCATCCCTGGAATGAACCCCACTTGATCTTGGTGTATTATCTTTTTAATATGTTTTTGAATTTGATTTGTCAGAATTTTATTGAGAATATTTTCATCTATGTACATTAGAGATATTGGTCTGAAGTTTTCTTTCTTTGATATTTCTTTGCCTGGTTTTGAGATCAGGGTGATATTGGCCTCATAGAATGAGTTTGGAAGTACTCCCTCTTTTTTCTATTTCCTGAAATGAATGAAGAGTATTGGTAGTAGTTCTCCTTTGAAGGTCTTATAGAACTCTGCTGTGTATGCATCTGGTCCTGAGTTTTTCTTGGTTAGTAGGCTTCTGATGGCATCTTCTATTTTATTGCTTAAAATTCATCTGTTTAAATTGTGTATATCATCCTGATTCAATTTGGGCAAATCATATGACTCTAGAAATTTGTTGATGCCTTTGATATTTTCTATTTTATTGTAGTACAACTTTTCAAAATAATTTCTAATTATTTCTGCATTTCTGTAGTGTCTGTTGTGAAATTTTCTTTTTCATACATATATTAGTAATTTGAGTTTTCTCTCTCCATTAGCATGGCTAAGGATTTATCGATTTTATTTATTTTTTCAAAAAACCAACTTTTTGTTTTGTCAATTTTTTCAGTTGTTTCTTTTGTTTCAATTTTATTGATTTCAGTTCTGATTTTAATTATTTCCTCTCTTCTACTGCTTTGGGTGGTGATTTGTTCTTCTTTTTCTAGGGCTTTGAGAAGTAATGTTGCATCATTTATTTGTTGATTTTTTCTTCTTTTAAGGAATGAACTCCATGCAGTAAACTTTCCTCTTAGTACTGCCTTCATAATATCCTAGAGATTTTGATATGTGCTATCTGTGTTCTCCTTCACTTCTAATAATTTTACTCCTTGATGTCTTCTGAAAACCATTGTTCATTCAGAAGCATATTATTTAGTCTCCAGGTGTTGGAGTAGCTTTTATTTCTTATTTTATTATTGATTTCTAATTTCATTTCATTATGATCAGCTAGAATGAAGGGTAGTATCTCTACTTTTTTTATATTTGCTAAGAGTTGCTTTGTGGCATAATATATGGTCTATTTTAGAGAAGGATCTACATGCTGCTGAGAAGAAAATATATTGGCTAGTTGAAGGATGAAATATTCTATATATGTCCGTTAAGTCTAAGTTATTGATTGTATTGTTGAGTTCTATATTTTATTTATTCAGCTTTTGTTTGGAATATCTATCCAGTGGTGAAAGAGGAGTGTTAAAATCACCCAAATTATTGTGTTGTGGTATATTTGACTCTTGATCTTGAGAAGAGTTTCTTTGATGAACATAGATGCTCCATCGTTTTGGGCATATATATTTATAATTGTTAGGTCTTTTTGATGTATGGTTTCCTTGAGCAGTATGTGATGTCCTTCTTTATCCCTTTTGATAAAATTTAGCTTGAAGTCTACTTTATTTGACACAAGGATGGAAACCCCTGCTTGCTTCTGTAGTCCATGTGAGTGGTATGATTTTTCCCAACCTTTCACCTTTAACCTATGGATGTCTTTTCCTATGAGATGAGTCTCTTGGAGGTAGCATATTGTTGGGTCTTTTTTTTTTTTTTTTATCCCTTCTTCTAGTCAATGTCTTTTTATTGGTGAGTTTAGACCATTAATATTCAGGGTTATTATTGAGACATGATTTGTATTCCCAGCAATTAATGTTTATTTTTGCTATTTAACTTGACTTGGTTTCTCCTTTTTTTAAATTTTTCCTGAGTTTAATACCTCCTTCTGTTGATTTTCATCATTGTTTTTCATTTCTTCTTCATGAAATATTTTGCCAATGAAGATCTGTAGTGCAGGCTTTTTAATTTAAATTCTTTTAACTTTTGTTTATCATGGAAGGTTTTTATTTCATCCTCAAATATAAAAGTTAATTTTGCTGGATATAAGATTCTTGGTTGGCATCCATTTTCTTTCAGAGCTTGGTATATGTTGTTCCATGATCTCCTGGCTTTGAGTATCTGGGTTAAAAACCTGCTGAGATATGAATTAGTCTCACCCTATGTGAAATATGATTCTCTCTCTTGTGGCTTTTAAGATTCCACCTTATTTTGTATGTTAGGCATTTTCATTATAATGTGACTTGGTGTAGATCTGTTGTAATTTTAAATATTTGGTGTCCTATAACCCTCTTGTATTTGATTTTCCAATTTATTCTTTATTCTTCATGCTTGGGAGATTTGCTGATATTATCTCGTTAAAGCAATTGTGCATTCCTTTGGTTTGAACCTCTGTGCCTTCCTCTAGCCCAATTACTCTTAGATTTGGTCTTTAGATTCTGTCCCATAATCCTTGGATGTTCTGTTCATGGTTTCTTATTATCTTCACTCTGTGGTCAACTTTATTTTCCAGATTGTATACTGTGTCCTCATTATCTGATGTTCTTTTTTCTAAGTGATTTTGTCTGTTGATGATGCTTTCTGTTGAGTTTTTTATTTGTTTGGCTTATTGGTTCCTTCATTTCAAGATTTCTGTTTTTTTTTTTTTTTTTTTTTTTTTTTTTTTTTTCAGAGTCTCTAGTTCTTGAAGTAATCTTTTGTTACCTGTATTTGCTCTCTTACCTCTTTGTTGGAGTGATCAATTTTTGCCTATATTTGCACATTTAGGTCATTCTTTAATTCACAGATCATTTCAATTATGAATCTTCTGAACTCCTACTCTGACATTTCATCAACTTTGCTGACCATGGGTTCTGTTATTGTAGTACCCTGGTTTGTTTGGGGCACTTTCATTCCTAGTTATTTTTTGTTGTTATTGTTGTTGCTGTTTGTTTGTTTGTTTTTTATGTTGTCTGTGTGTCTTCTGTTCTTACAGCATGGATATGAGATATTACAATTTCTACACTTTATTCTGGTAATATCTGTGCAGATTATCTGTACCTCACCCTGATGTTGAACTTTCATACCTTCAATGTATGATAGTGCAACTAAAGTTGGTGGCGGCAATAGTGGAGGTAACTTGAGATAACAGTGGAGGTGCCCAAGATGGATGCAACTCTTACAAAGATGGGGCCGAAAGTCTGGGTTTTGCACTGTCTTTGGATAGCTGCTATGAGATGCAGCTCTTTCTAGTGTTTCTTGCCCTGTCTGTGGTCAAAAGGTAGAGGCTACTGTGTGGAGAAGTCTATGGTGATGTTTGTAATGTTCCAAAATTGAAGTGGGTTAGGCCTGGGCTCCCAGGTGGTGGGTTGGGGGGGCAGAGACTGGGACCTATCCTGGGCCTCAGTCCTGGGTAGGATGGTGTAGGCAGATTTGCGCCAGGCCTGAGTTTCCAAGGGGCTGTGCTGGGCTGGGCCTAAGCTCCAGTTGGGGTCTGCTGGTCAGAAAAGACAGTCCTGTGCCAGAGCCTGCCCTGGCAGGTGTCTGCTGGTGGTGGTATGGACCCAGGCCTGGTTCCCACGCAGGTGGGCAGAGATGGATCTGTCTGGGCCTGAGCTCCTCCTACAGTGGGTGTCTGCCAGTGGCTGGATGGACCCAGGCTTACTCTTGGCCTGGGTCCTGTGCAAGTCAGTGTGTTAAGAGAAAATCTTAAAATCAGTAAAAGAGAATTGAATCCTTCTGTAAAGAGCACATCAATTTCTCATAAGAAACAGGGCCCATAAGACAATAGAATAATATATATGAAGTGCTGGGGGGAACAACCAAGAATTTTAGAATTCTTTATCAGGCAAAATGAAATGTGAAAGCAAAATTATGAATATTCCCAATTAAGCAAAATGAAAGCAGTTTTTGTTAGTAGATCTGCTCTACTGGAAAAACTATAGTACTTCAAGCAAAATAAAAGGATACTGCACGGTTAATTAAAGACATACGACAAATATTTTTTGAAAAGTCAGCTGTATAGGCAAATTAAAGATGATTTAACATAATTGTGTGTTATAATTCTTGTTTTTGTCCCCAAAATTTTTAGTAAAAATGAATAACACATTAATTGTAACTTATTGTTAAAGGACATGCAATGTATAAAGGCATAATTTGTGACAGAAAAAAAATAAAGGGGTAAAAGTATGTAGAGTACATGTAAGAATAAACTAGATGGGTATAAATTTAGGATTTTATCAGCAAAACCAAGAATGACCACTAAGAAAATAACCAGAAAATTCACAGAAAGGAATGATAGAGGGAATCCAAATAACATACTAGGGGGAAAAATCAATTAAATACAAAATAGAGCCAAATTGAAAGACTTGAGGGGAAAAATGATATAGACATTTATAAAACGAATAGCCAATGACAAAAATAAATATTTTTTTTTAGTAGTAGCTACTTTAAATTTAAGTGAATTAAACTGATTGGTTAAAAGACAGAGATTGGGAAGAATGGATTTAAAAAAAAGCTACATAATATATGCTCCTTATGAGAGACTCATTTAAACCCAAAGACATAAATACCCTGAAAATGAAAGGATGTGAAACAACACACTATACAAATGAAAATAAAAGACAGCAAATTGAAGAGATAAAATAGATATTAAGTAAAATAGATATTACAAGAAGTAAAGAAGGACCAAATATGTGTACATACACATATGTGTGATAATATGCATAAATTATATATATTCATATATGTAAGTGGTGTTACATATATATGCATATACAACATATATATATGTTTACTCTTTACATATATGCATCCAACAACAGAGGCTCAGAATATGTAAATCAAAAAAAAATCAAAGTTGAAGAGAGAAGTAAACAATTCTACAGTAGTTGGAGATATCAATAGCTCACCTTCAATTGTGGATAGATTACCTAGGCATAAGATCTCTAAGAAAATAAAGGTAAGAATTAGTGTTAGAATTAAAGGTCCAGAAGAACACTGAATAATACTTTAAACCAAGTGGACCTATCAGACATATACAGACAATTCCACTCAAAAATAACCAAATGTACTTTCTACTCCAGAGTGCACAGGATATTCTCAAGGCTGTATATTGTGTTGTAAAATAATTCTTGTAAATTTGAAAAGATAATCCTGTACAGTCACGGTGAAATGAAGCTAGAAATAAGTAACAGAAGAAAAACTGAAATTATCACAAATATCTGCAAAATTAACAATATACATTAAACAAAAGGTCAAAGAGAAAATACTATGAAAATTAATAGGAAAACACTTGGAGATTAATTAAAAGAAAACAGGAATTACCAATAGATATGGAATTCACCAAAAACTATACTCAGAGAGATTTATATTTTTAAACCACATGTTAAAATCATGAAATCTTAGCGGGTCACAGAGGTGTATGCCTATAATCCTAGTGGCTTGGAAGGCTGAGGCAGGAGGATAGTGAGTTCAAAGCCAGCCTCAGCAAAAGCAAGTTGCTAAGCAACTCAGTGAGACCCTGCCTCTAAATAAAATACAAAACAGGGCTAGGAATGTGGCTCAGTAGTTGAGTGCCCCTGAATTCAATTCTTAGTATGCCCCCAAAATTATGAAATCTAAAATCAGCAATGTGATTTTGTGCTTTAGATAACTAATAAATGAAGAGAAAAACTAAACAGCCATCAGAAAGAAAAAAATAAAATAATAAAAAATAAGATGAAAGAAATAATGAAAAATTAGGATAGAAATAAACAAAATAGACAGTAAGAAACAACAGAATTAACAAGACCAAAATTTGACTTTTTGAAAAGATTAAGATAGATACCATTCAACTAGACTGACAAAGAGATAAGATACAAACAAATAAAATAAAAAATAAAAGTGGGGACACTAGATGAAATGAACAACTTTGTAGAAACACAAATCACAAACATTGACATAAAAAGAAATTCAAATTTTAACACTGAAAATGAAAATAGAGAAGCAGTAAGGCTTATCCCTAAAAAAAACAAATCCAGTATGATGTTTTTATTAATCCACTGTAGAAAACATTTAAAAGAGAATTAACATTAACATTTTCTTAATTTTCCAAAACTAAAGAGGAAAGAACCATTTCTAACTTACGTTATGAAGCCTAATGACATTTACTACAGGATTTAAGGGTAAGTCAGCATCCTAGAGTCAATTAATGAAAAAATATAACACTTATTAAGGAAGTGATAAAAAATGATCATCTTAATATGCTGAAAAGTCATTTGACAGAATTCAACACTTTTTAATGATAAAAATGCTCTCTATATAAAGTAGGAATAGAAGAGGGCTTTCTTAAAACTCAAATGTAGTTCATGAAATATCCAGAGAGAGAGAGAGAGAGAGAGAGAGAGAGAGAGGTGGAGAAAGAGAGAGGGAGAGAGAGAGAATTGGAGAGACCTCATTAAGTAGAAGAACATTTTATGGATGGATTGAACACTTGAACATTCAATACTACTAACATGGCAGTTCTTCACAAAGAGATCTATAGATTCAAAGCATTTGCCAATAGATTTCAATGGCCCTTTTGCAGAATTGAAAAGTCCATCCCTGAATTCATATGAAACTGCAAGGAGTTTCAAGCAAACAAAATGATCATCTGGAGGAAGAAAAACAAAGTTGAAATTTCCACAGTTCATTTCAAAACTAAATATAAAAATATAATAATCCAAACTGTCTGGTATAGGCATATGGATTCATATATATAGCCAATCAATATCAGCAATTTCTATTCAATATGGAATAATATTGTTCCACAAATGCCCTGGAACAAAGGAATATCCACATTGTATCAATTGCTTCCTATTCTCCCTGGAAGAATTCTTATCCTAAGGTTATATAAAAACTGAATATTTGTCAATCAACACTTGAAAGATTTAAAGCAGTTTATTATATGTATATATATTATATGTATACACACATATTTAAGAAGTTTATTAGTCATACACACACACACACACACACACACACACACACACACACACAGAACCACAGGAGAAAAAGGTACCACACACCATGCAATGGCATACTGGGGGTGCATTCAGGAGCGAACAACCAAGTCCCATGCTAGGCATACTTTGTTCAACTAAGAGATTGCATGACCCTTAATCCCTGCATTAAGATGCTGATTTCTTTTTTTATGGACTAGCAGGAAACTGAAACCAACCTACTCAAGGATAGACAAACAGGTGCTATATATAGTACATGGTCCATTTGGTAAGGTGTCTTGATTAGAGGGAGACCTTACCTTTTAAAGCATATGGGGAGAGGAACTGGAATTTAGGCCCTTCAGATGCTAAATAATCACATATTATGGAACCAGGGTTTTAGGTCTTATGCCACACATATGCCAAGAAATGAAGTTGGATCCCTAAATCACTACCTATGTAAAAATTAACTCTAGATTGATAGTTTATATATAAAAAATATTTTAAAATGGTAGAAGAATATGTAGGGGTAAATTTTCATGACCTTGGATTTAACCATGTTTTTAGACTTGACATCAAAAACATAAGCAACATAAGAAAAAAAAAAGATATTTGAATTTCCCTGTTTATTGTAGCATTACTCACAATAGCCAGTACATGGAGAGGTCCTAAATATCCCCTGACAGATGAATGAATAGAAAAAAAAAATGTATCCACTTTATGGAATATCATTAACCTTACAAAGAAGGACATACTACTTTGTGCAGCAAGATGGATGAACCTGGGAGACAAGATGCTACGTGAGATAAACTAGAACATTCAAAGTATACGAAATTAGCAGGTCAAAGTGTCAGATGGAGGCCACACACCTTTACAAATAAACTAAATGCCACTGAATTGTAAAAATTAAACTAGTTAATTGCATTTTATGTGAACTTCACCCTCCATAAATAACAGAAAACACACAAATGTGAATTGATATTTTCTCAGTCTTTTAATCTGTGTTGTTAATCATTCTATTTTGTGGGTAAAAAATAGTTTGTGAAAAAATTGCTTGCTTTCTGAAGTTTTGAGTTAGGATTGTAATTGTAATCCAGTTCTTTTTTTTGGAGTTGGGATTTGTAAAAGTGAAATAGATACCCTACTTAAACCTGCCTATGATATAAATCTATATTTCCTGAATTCTTTTAACTAAAAGTGCACTATATACTGATAGAATGTGAGGAATATGTTCACTTACAAAGAAATAACTTGACTTACAAAGAGTCAAATAATTCCTTTATATCTTATGTTAATTTTTCTAGTACCAATGAGTCAAACCAAGACAGCCTTAGACACAACTGGTTTTGTTCCCTGATTTACACACACCCATTTTGGGGTTAACGTAAATGATCTGTTAAATGCTATTTTCTGAAATATCTTAGTGTGTGATCTCAGGCTTCTTCTCAGGAATGCTGTGGCACTTTAGGGAGTTACTAGTTCTATGCAAAATGAGCATGAAGCTATGTCTCTGTCTCATTGGCCTGTAGGGAGCTAGAGAATGAACACCAGGTGCATCCTGTGCTGACTGTTTGAGTACTGCTTCTCTTTAAGTTGAAATGCACTATGCATTTTGTGACAGATACTAACAGAAATCAGGATATTTTTTATGAAGAAAAATAAAATAGTGTGAGGAAAAACAATTTACAATGAGTAGCTGAGGTGAATTGGGGAAAAGAATGTTAACTTGACCTTGATTTTTTCTAAAGGATTTCCCACATCTAAGTACCTTTCCCTCAAGGTTATTTTAGGGAAGTCTAGTATTTGTGACATAACACATGTCAGGGCAAGGTCACACATAACAGGATGCTTCAAGAAGTACCAATGAACTGGGGAATATAGATTTTAATATCAACAGGTTCAAGTTGCTGACAGATTGGACATACTTGCTAAGACAAGCGGTCCCACAGGAGAAGTGTGTTTCAGAAATTGATAGCTGATCTGACTGTTGCAGTGTATTGGGAAAAAGAAAAGAAAAAAAAGTGTGTTAAGGCTGAATAAACTTAAATTTTTCTGATTATACTGTGATTTTGTTAGATTTTAATTTTAAAATGTCTTAAAAACTAAAATAAACAAGCAAAATCTTTCATGAAAACTGGTTATCTTTTACTTGAAAAGGTTCTATTTTTCTTCTGACACATAAATAGCACTATAAAATACATTTGTTGAGATTTTGTCTGTTCTATGAAAAAATAAAATGTAGATATATTAAACCCAATAGTGTGTGTCACAATTACAAGGAAAGAGAGTAGTACAGAAAATATTAATATTAATAATCGGATGTGATGAAATCCTTAAATCAAATAATATCATGTCTCTTAATGGATTTTCCAGCATGCCTGAGGATGTCTCTAATAGGAAGAAAGACTCTATCCAAAGTGGTATAAATGAGAGCTTGTCTGTCACTGGAAATTAGTGCTAATGCTAGGTTTCAAGTGAGGGTATTGATTAGCTCACAAGAGGAAGGAAACCACTTTTAGAATTTGTGACAGGATATTTAGAAATTCTCTTTGAGTCTTTATGTTCAAAAGCTAAATAGTTTTTTTTTTCTTTCTTTCTCCAAAACTTGCAGAAGTAAAAAATAAAAGCACATAATAATAACTCCTCAAACTACTTTTAATGAAATCAAATGATAACATATTAAACATTTGTATTCATACATTATACTTTGTCCAACTCAATAAATGTTTATATACATTCATCTCTCATGTACATATAAATTCAAAACATATGTACATGCATATATAATGCATTTTTAGTTAGAATTTATAAAAACAATGTATAGTTATGCAAAAATATACAATCTCATCATATTTTATGACAAAATTCTATAAAATGCCTGTCATTGTTAAGTTTTTATTTTTTCTTTTTTGCTTACTTAGCTGGTCATGGTTTATCTGTGTCTAAAAGCATATTGGATGTGCATTCTTTTGTTTTTGCTGTTGATTTCAACAAGACAAACAAAACAAAAACAATGGATTGTAAGAAATGCCTTATTACATGGACCAAGAGTTTCTGAGTATTGTGAAAAGGAGCAACATATTCAATGATGTTGGGGTACACATAGACAAGGACTCATGAAAATAAAACCAGACCATGAAGAAATAGTTATTTGTACCTGGAAAAAGTTTCTCTCATCTGAGAACCATTCAGACAATAAATGATAAATCTTGATCAACAAATAAATAAATATTTATGTTTATACAAACAATTAATCACAGAAAGACTAAACAAGGATATTTGTCCATTTTATATCATTATATCTTTCTGTTTCCTAAATACAAACCTAAATAGCATCAAATCAATGTGTTAAAATAACCTTATTGTTGACTCTGACTCCCCAAATGAGAACTCATTAGCACTTTGACTCCATGTTTCCCAGTCTACTAAGTGATCTTACATTTTTTTCTTAATTTGCCCAAATTTTAGTGGCATCTCTTATCTGCTTTTATTTTTTCCAATTCCCTTGTCATTTTCAGGGCAGAGAAAGAGGGGATAAATTCAAGCACTGAACTTACTATATTTAAATAACTGATTTTAACTATATTCCTGATTTTATATATATATATATAAATACATATATATAAATACACATATATACATATAAATACATATATATTTAGTTTATGTCTGCAGATATTTGTTGAATGAATGAATGTATCTAACATTAGAATCAACACAAGAATCATAGTTTATTTTGTTTTTATAATTTTGTATGTAATATGTCCCTTTTCTATTTCAAAAACAAAACAAGAATTTAAATACTGTATGTTTTCTAAATTTAAGAACTCTAATGATATAAATCTCATGAGAGGAAACCAGGATTGATTTAAAATGTGGTGAATTTGTGATTACATAATTATGTAAACCATTTTTAAAGATCACCATTATTCTGTACTTTTGAATTTATAGTAAATTGAAATTAATGATTATGTTTTTGCTTTAATGTTAGACAAATAATATTTTCTCACTATTTCCTCAAGGTTACTTCCTTTCCTTCTTAGCTACCTTAAAGATAGCATCCTTCCATGAGATCAGATCACCTGAATGTCTACATTATATTTTTACCACTACATTCTTTGTACTGCTAGATCATGAAAACTAAACAAAAAAGGGAAAATGGATGCAGAAAAACATTTTTTAAATCCTGGAAATACTTATAATCACATATATATATTGGTCACTATTAAAATAATATTTTATTAATAGCATTTTAAAATGCTCTAGAGTACCCTATGCATAGATTCTAAATTTTAAAACATCTTAAATAAAGCAAGCAAAAAAAAAAAAATCTTTTCTATTCATTATATGATTCCTGAGATATGGAACCTAGAATCCAACATCTTCCAAAAAAAGGCTGTAACTTATTTACATGTAATACAAATGTTTAGCAGAAATAAAATTAGATCATAGATGTTGGCTGTTCCTGAAAGACAAAATCTTGTATATTATAAGACTAGTGATTTAATTCTAGTTTTTATTGTAAAAGCTAAGATTTAAAATCTACAGAAATTGAAAACACTGAAAAGAGTAACACTAACATGTGGAGATTATGCATGTATTTTTATTTTGGACAACAAGGTTTTTATTATACTTTTATCATTCCATGAGAAGAATTGAGAGAAATGGAACAACTTGGAAATGCATCAAGGGTTTTTAAATGTTTGATTTCTCATTAGTACGCTCAGATATACACTTCAGAGTTACATTTATTTGTTAAAAACATTAATACCAGTACATTTACATTCTGCAAGACATAATAAAATGAACTAACATAATAACAAAGATATTTAATATGAAGAAAAAAGTGTTCTATGTTTTATTATTGGTACTGGGGATTGAACTTAGAAGCACTCAACCACTGGGCTATATCCCCACCCTAGCCCTTTTTTTGTATTTTATTTAGAGACAGGGTCTCACTGAGTTGCTAAGTGCCTCGCCATTGCCGAGGCTAGCATGAGGCTAGCATTGAACTCACGATCCTCCTGCCTCAGCTTCCCTAGTGCGGGGATTACAGGTATGTGCCACTGCACCCAGAAAAAAAAGTGTTCTATGTATTAAAACAAAAGAACAAATAATTTTGTATTTTATATCAATACAATATACATCATACAGACTGAGAAAATATGTTAATCTAGACACTTACCAAATAGTACCATGCACTGAATCTATATTCTGGCCGATTAATAAGGTTCATTGGTTGGTTATTCTAAGACAAAGGCTTGCTTTTGTAAAAAGTTTTAAGTCTCTTTCTATTTATACATTTTTGATTAGAGATGCCAATAATATTTACAGAACAATTTCACTGATCACAATTTTATAATCAACTATTAAATCTCTGTGCTTTTTTTTTTAAGTAGTGTTTGAGGAAGCACCTACATGATGCCATTATTTATTAATAGAACTAATGCAATCTAAATATCTGGATCAATGATGGTGGTATAAGACATAAGGACCAAGAAACCACAAAAGCATATGGAGCAGGTTAAAGAATGCTTCAGTCCACATCAGTTACTTAGTAGCAACAGCTTCCTGAGGCTAATGATAAATCTAGGAAGCAATTAACACTGATGTGACTGGCAAGTACATGAGAAGGCAATGCATCATGTGTAGGAAAATTACCTCAAGTGAAAGGTGCTTGGTAGGATGTGCACTTTACCTAGAGCTAGAGGAATTTCAACATACTGATTGCTTCTGCAAAGAGAGGTTTCTAGGTATACAGAAGAAGCTTCAAAAATGACTAAAAAATGTGTATCAGATTGTGTAATATTTCACAAAATGATAATAATGATAAAACTTCCTATTCTTCCATAATAAAGTAGAGTTATTCTAATGTGAATATCTTATGTTTAAAATGCACTCACAAGCAATATGTGAGCCTAGATTACATTTTAGCAATAGCATCATGCTTGATTTAAATTAGTAATTTAAGAATAATTCTGAAAATATAATCAATAGCACATAAGGCATTATTTCAGTTACAAAAGCTTAAAAACAATAAAAATGAGAACATTGTTAAGTTTCTGTATTCTACAAAAGAGGAAAGTTAATGATTTTAGCTCAAGAAGAGTTAATGGATTTTCTGGGTCATTGTAACAATGTTCAAGGCCAGCAACTTGAGCTAACATACCCTAAAAAGGAGCATGAATTGAATTTAGTAAATTGGATAAAACTTTTGTGTGACTCAGACAATTTTGCTATGGGTAAATAATAAAGATAGAATTTATTTCAACTTCTTTATTATAATTTCACCTCTTAAAGATTAATGCTTTCCTACCTACATACAAGCAATTCAAACAATTCCATGTTATTTAATTGCACAATGCCTATGAAAATAGACCTGAGGCCAAAATCTAAAAATCTAAGAGGCAGTTTACTAAATTAAGAAAGTATATTTAAGAAATTATTTTCTCTCCAATGTATGTTATTAGCACCTTTGTTTACTATGAGGTAACTGTATTTGTGTGGGTTTATCTCTGTATCTTCTGTTCCATTAGTCTTCTTCTTTTTTTTTTTTTTTTTAACTATCACTATATAGTATAATTTTATGTCTGGTATTATGATGCCTCCTGCTTTTCTACAAATGGTTAAGAAATGCATGAAACAACAACAACAACAAAAAAGAGTTCAACATCTTTAGTAATTAGAGCAATGCAAATTAATACTACACTGAAATTCCATCTCACTCTAGTCAGATGGCAATGATCAAGAATACAAGTAACTTCTGGTGAGGATGTGGGGAAAAGGTACACTCATACATTGCTCAAGGGACTGTAAATTGGTTCAACCACTCTGGAAAGTAGTATGGAGATTACTCAGAAAACTTGAAATGGGACAACCATTTGACCCATTTTTCCCAGTAATCCTCAGTGTATACCCCAAGGATTTAAAGTCAACATACTACATTGACAAAGTCACATCAGTGTTTATTGCAGCTCAATTCACAATAGCTAACTAAGCTCTGGAACCAACCTAGGTGCCATGCAACAGATTAATGGATAAAGAAAATGTGGTTTATGTACACAAAGAAGTATTACTTAGCTATTAAAAAAAAAAAAAAAAAAAAAAAAAAAGACAGTGGGAAGGGACAATGGCGGCCCAGAGAGAGGCGACATTAAGTGTCAGTCAGTAAAGTAAGATTCACTAGTGAGAATACTGATGAGTTACTAACGTTAGGCCTGCTCCCAAAATAAGCCAAGGCAATCTTACTCCCCCAGAGCACTGGGACAATAGCCTACATGGGGGCTGAGTCTCCAAATTGCTCGCTGTCATGGATCCCACACACGGAAGACAAACAGCACACAAAGATATCATCAGCGGTGCCGGCTCAGAAGAACAAAGACACCCGCAGCAGTGCCAGTGGTAACGGTGTAGAACAATAGGCGCTGATCAATTGGCTACCCTACTTGCTTTCACGAAAGTCACCTGGCAAATTCCCATGCACAGGAATGCCAGTCAAGTCCTGTGTGGTTCCATTACTCCCAGGGGGGACTTATCACCGCCATTTTTTAAAGTGGCTGCAGCAGAGGGAGAAAGAAGAAAAACAAAAAAGTGAATCACCAACGTGCAGAAGCCTGAATACACCTGAGGAATTTACACATGCTCTGAAGACGGCTGTCATCTACACAAGCCACACAAAGACAGTGATGGAGCTCTTGTCTGAACCCAGGGTACTGGCCCCATAACTCTCTGCAACTATATTGTGACATGGAAAGTAGACGCCTGCATCTTGGGTCAACTTTCAGTGCCATTTACGGGGGGGGGGGGTCGGGGGTGGGGTGGAGTGGGCAACTCCCAGCTCGGAACTCTTGCTGAGCAGGTACACAGATTGTAACTCCACTCCAATTCCTCAGCAGCAGCTAAGGCTGGGTCTGTGACTATTTGGTTACCTTCAACTCTGGAGGGTGGTGATAAAATCCAGAAAACCAACAACAGACAACCACATGTACTAGATGTGAAGGGAACCAGGAAATCTTCCCTCATGATTTCTTTTATGTGATTTATTTGTGTATTCGTTTTTGCGGGTTGTTTTTTCTTTGTGTGTGTGTGTGTATGTGTGCGCACACATTTTTCTTTTTCATTTTTTTCATTTTTGTTTGGTTTGTCTTCTTTTTTCTTATCATTTTTTCTGCCTCTTCTTTCCTCTCCTTTCCTCTCCCTATTTACTCCCCCACCCTCACACTCTCAACATATGTGAAACCAAGTTTTATACATGAATTCAGATTTTGAGAACTGGGGCAACTGAATAGTATATAAAAGTTGTGTTATATATTGTTTCTTTTCCATTTTAACTCACTTTCTTTTTCTTCTCTTTTCACCAATTTCTACTACTTTGACATTTTTTATTTCTCTTATTATATACATAAGTTTGTTTTATACACACCTCAGTCTTCCCACTAACTTGTTCACTCCAATTCATTTCCTCTCTCTTCTGCTGATATTAAACTACATCAACAGATTTCTCTTTTACACTTCCTAAGAAATAATAACTCAATATCCTCACCTCCTTCCTCAGCATATCATATCTGTGTCAATTATCAGAAATTATAAACCCCTTTACAAACCTACAGAGTACATTGGGGACAATATTTGAATTCACTTATTCTGTACATTGTGACCAAATTATAAACATTTGAAGAGAAAATGTCAGGTTTTAGAGTGTAAAGTGTTTATAAGGGAATCTGTTAACATTGTCCTACAAGGGCATCATAAGGTTTTAAGGTAAAAATAAAATAGTCAAATTTCCATAGTGCTAGAAATCACACAAACAATATGCAAAAACAAGGGAAGAAAGTGTCCCAAACAAATCAACATACCTCCTTGGCAGATTCCATGGCAAGCACAGCAGATGAAATGACAGAGAAGGAGTTCCGGAGGTACATAATCAAAATGTTCAATGACCTGAAGAATAATATAAGAGATCAAATACGGGAAGCAAAAGATCATTTTGCCAAAGAACTTCATAAACAAATACAAGAAACAAAAGATTACTTCAACAGGGATATAGAGGTTCTAAAAAGAAACCAAACAGAGATTCTGGAAATGAAAGAATCAATAAACCAAATTAAATGTTCAATTGAAAGCATCACCAACATATTAGACCACTTGGAAGAGAGGACCTCAGATAATGAATACAAAATATATAACCTTCAAGAAAATGTAGACCCCACAGTGAAAATGGTAAAAATTCATGGTCAGCATATTCAAGAAATATGGGATAGCTTAAAAAGACCAAATTTAAGAGATATTGGGATAGAGGAAAGCATAGAGTTCAAAACCAAAAGAATAAGTAATTTATTCAATGAAATAATAGCAGAAAAATTTCCAAACATGGGGAATGAATGGAAAAATCAAGTTCAAGAGGCTTACCGAATACCAAATGTACAAAATCACAAGAGATACACACCAATTAGGCACATTATAATGAAAATGCCTAACATACAGAATAAGGAGGGATATTAAAAGCCATGAGACAAAGGAATCAGATTAAATATCAGGGGAAACCAATAAGATTATGTGCAGATTTTTCAACCCAAACCTTAAAAGTTGAAAGATACTGGAACAACATATATAATGCTTTGGAAGAAAATGGATGCCAACCAAGAATTTTATATCCAGCAAAATTAAGCTTTAGATTTGAAGATGACATAAAACCCTTGCACAATAAACAAAAGTTAAAAGAATTCACAACTCGAAAGCCTGCATTGTAGATCATCCTTGGCAAAATATGCCATGAAGAAGAAAAGAAAAACAACAATGAAAACCAGCAAAGGGAGATGTTAAACTAAAGGAAACAGTAACCAGAGGAGAAAATAAATCAAGTTAAATACCAAAAATTTAAAAAAGGATTGGAATATAAATCATGTCTCAATAATAACCCTGAATGTTAATGGCCTAAACTCACTATTCAAAAAAGACACAGACTGTCAGATTGGATTAAAAGAAAAGACCCAACAGTATGCTATCTCCAAGAAACTCACGTCATAGAAAAAGACATCAACAGACTGAAGGTGAAAGGCTGGAAAAAATCTTACCACTCACACGTGCTGCGGAAGCAAGCACGGATTTCCATTCTCATATCAAATAAGGTAGACTTCAAGCCAAAGTTGTCAAAAGGAACAAAGAAGGATATTTCTTACTGCTTAAGGGAACCATTCAACAAGACATAACAATAATAAATGTATATACCCCAAATAATGGAGTATCTACATTCATAAAAAAACAAAAACAAAAACAAAACAACAACAACAACAAAAAAAAAAACTTCTCACTTTCGAGAGTCAAATAGACCACAATTATTCTAGGAGTCTTGAACATACCTCTTTCACCACTGGATAGATAGTCCAAACAAAAGCTAAAGAAAGAAATTTTAGACCTCATTAATACAATTAACAACTTAGACTTAACGGACATATATAGAATATTTCATCCTCAGTGAATGAATATACTTTCTTCTCAGCAGCACATGGCTCCATCTCTAAACTAGACCATATATTATGCCACAAAGCAACTCTTAACAAATATAAAAATGTACAGATACTACCCAGCATTCTATCAGATCATAATGGAATGAAATTAGAAATCAATAATAAAATAAAATAAAATGTTACTCCAACACCTGGAGACTTAACAACATGCTACTGAATGAAAAAGGGGTTGAAAAAGACATCAAGGAGGAGATTTAAAAATTCCTAGAGGTGAATGATAACATAAATATATTGTATCAAAATCTCTGGGACAGTATGAAGACAATATTAAGAGGAAAATTCATTGTATTGAGTTCATTCCTTAAAAGAAGAAAAAAACAACAAATAAATGACTTAAAATCACACCTCAAAGCCCTAGAAAAAGAAGAACAGATCAACACTAAAAGTAGTAGAAGACAGGAAATAATGAAAATCAGAGCTGAAATTAATGAAATTGAGATGAAAGAAACAATTGACAGAATTAACAAATCAAAAAGTTGGTTCTTTAAAAAAATAAACAAAATTGAAGGACCCTTAACCATGCTAACAAAAAGAAGGAGAGAAAAAACTTAAATTACTAACATCTGTGATGAAAAAGGAAATATCATAACAGAAACCTCAGAAATACAGAAGATAATTAGAAATTTTTTGAAAATTTGTACTCTAATAAAATAGAAAATATAAAAGGCATTGACAAATTTTTACAGTCATATGAACTGCCCAAACTGGATCTGGAGGTTACACACAATTTAAACAGATCAATTTCAAGTGAGGAAATAGAAGATGCCATCAAAAAACTGCCAACCAAGAAAAGTCCAGGACTGGATAGATACACAGCTGAGTTCTCCAAGACCTTCAAAGAAGAACTAATACCAATACTCTTCAATTTATTTCAGGAAATAGAAAAAGAGGGAGCTCTTCTAGACTCATTCTATGAAGCCAATATTACACTGATTCCAAAACCAGGCAAAGACACATCAAAAAAAAAAAAAAAAAAAAAAAAAAATTCAGACGAATATCTTTAATGAATATCGATGTAAAAATTCTCAACAAAATCATCACAAATCAAATGCAAAAACATATCAAAAAGATAGTACACCCCTATCAAGTGGGGTATATCATAAGGAAATTCATAAATGTAATACATCACATCAAGAGACCTTAAAGATCAGAACCATATGATCATCTCAATAGATGCAGAAAAAGCATTCTACAAAATACAGCACCCCTCATGTTCAAAACACTAGAAAAACTAGGGATAACAGGAATGTATCTCAACATTATAAAAGCTATCTATGCGGAGCCCCAGGCTAGCATCATTTTAAGTGGAGAAGCATTGAAAGCATTTCCTCTAAAAACTGAAAAAAGACAGGGATGCCCCCTTTCACCACTTTTATTTAACATAGTGCTTGAAATTCTGGCCAGAGCAATTAGACAAAAGAAATTAAAGGGATACAGATGAGAAAAGAAGAACTCAAATTAGTACTATTTGCTGATGATATGATTATATGCCTAGAAAACCCAAAAGTTCCACCAGAAAACTTTTAGAACTAGTAAATGAATTCAGCAAAGTAGCATTATACAAAATCAACATCCATAAATCAAAGGCGTTTATGTATGTCAGTGACAAATCCTCTGAAAAGAAAATAATAAAAACTACGCCATTTACAATAGCATCAAGAAAAATAAAATACTTGGTAATCAACTTAACGAAAGACATGAAACACCTCTATAATGAAAACTACAGAAAACTAAAGAAAGAAATCAAAGAATACCTTAGAAGATGGAAAGATCTACCTTGTTCTTGGATAGACAGAATCAATATTGTCAAAATGACAATATTTCAAAAAGCATTATAGAGTTTCAATGCAATTCCAACCAAAATCCCAATGACATTCCTTATAGAAATAGAAAAGGCAGTCATGAAATTCATCTGGAAAAATAAGAGACCCAGAATAGCTTAAGCAATTCTTAGCAAGAAGAGTGAAGCAGGTGGCATAACAATACCAGCATAACAATACTTAAACTATACTATAGAGCAATAGTAACAAAAACAGCATGGTACTGGCATGAAAATAGACATGTAGACCAATGGTACAGAATAGAGGACACAGAGACTAACGTGCACAACTACAACTATCTTATATTAGATCAAGATGCCAAAAACATACCTAGGAGAAAAAATAGCCTCTTCAACAAATGGTGTTGGGATAACTAGAAATCCGTATGCAACAAATTGAAATTGAAAGTCTATCTCTCACCATGCACAAAACTCAACTCAAAGTGGATCAAGGACCTAGGAATTAAACCACAAACCATGCTTTTTAGAAGAAAAAAAGTAGGCCGAAACCTCCATCATATCAGATTAGGCTCCTACTTCCTTATTAAGACTCCTATAGCACAAGAATTAAAATCTAGAATTAATGAATGGGATGGATTCAAACTAAAAAGCTTCTTCTCAGCAAAAGAAACAATCAGTGAGGTGAATAGATAACCTACTAATTGGGAACAAATCTTTACTACATGCACTCCAGATAGAGTACTGATCTCTAGAATATATAAAGAACTTACAAATCTTAACACTAAAAAAAAAAAAAAAAAAAAAAAAAAAAAAAATCAATAAATGGGCCAGGGATCTGAACAGACACTTCTCAGAAGAAGATATACAATCGATTGTATTTCTTGTGCTTGAAATTTCATGACTGCCTTTTCTATTTCTGTAAGAAATGTCATTGGGATTTTGATTGGAATTGCATACAATCAACAAATACATGAAAAAATGTTCACCATCTCGGCAATTAGAGAAATGCAAATCAAAAATACTCTTAATATTTAATTACAGTCAGAATGGCAGCTAGCTAATAAGAAAACAAAGAATAATAAATGTTGGAGAGGATGTGGGGAAAAATGCACACTCATACATTGCTGATGGGAATGCAGAATGGTGCAGCCAATATGGAAAGCAGTATGGAGATTCCTTGGAAAACTGGGAATGGAACCACCCTATGAGCCAGCCATCCCACTCCTGGGTCTATTCCCAAAGGACTTAAAAACAACATATTACATGGACACAGCCACATCAATGTTTATAGCAATACAATTCACAATAGCTAGGCTGTGAAACCAGCCTACATGCCTCTCAGCAGATGAATGGATAAAGAAAATGTGGTATATATATACAATAAAATATTCTTCAGCAATGAAAGAAAATAAAACCATGGTTTTCACAGGTAAATGGATGAAGTTGGAGAATATAATGCTAAGTGCAGTTATCCAATCTCAAAAATCCAAATGCTGAATGTTTTGTCTGATATAAGGAGGCTGATTCACAGTGGGGTTGGGATGGAGTGCATAGGAGGATTAGAAGAACACTAGAAAGTTCAATGGGAAGGGAGGAAAAGGGAGGGGGTAGGAGGGTTAAAAAAAAAGAAAAAGATGGTAGATATCATTACCCTAAGTGCAGGTATGAAGACATGAATGGTGTGAATATACTTTGTATACAACCAAAGATATGTAAAAATGTGATGTATATGTGTATTATGAATTGTAATGCATTCTACTGTCATATACAACTACTTCGGGGAAAAAAAAATGAGTTTGTGACATTTGCCAGCTAATGGAGGGATCTGGAGACTATCATTCTAAGTGAAGCAAGCCAGTCTCCCCAAACAAAGTTTGAATGTTTTTGCTGATATGTGGAAGCTAATCCACATAAAGGGGAGCAGAGAGGGGAAGAATAGAAGTACAGTTGATTAGACAATGGGGAATGGAGGGGAGGTGTATAGGAAAAGGATAGATAGTGGAATGAATTTGACATAATTTACCCACATACATATATGAAAACAGCAAAGTGAATCCTACCATAATACACATAAATAAGAATGGGATTCTAACTAGAGTAATATATATTCCATACTTGTGAAATTATATCAAAATGGATTCTGCTATCATGTATAACTACAAACTTAAAAAATAAATGAATTTAATATTTTTAAGTTATGTTGCAATGCACAGAGGACATCCTATTAAGACTACTTTGAATCAACTCTGGATTGACAGGGGGAAAGAAAAGACAGGAAGCTAGATTTATCACCATGTATCCCTAGTCCAATATATTTAATGTATTGACATATAGGGTAAATATCATTTGATCAAAATGTTTCATGACTGGAAAAATTCACGCTAATAAAGAATGTCAGGGGCTGAGGCTATAGCTCAGTGGTAAAGTGCCTGCCTCACATGTGTAAGGCACTGGGTTTGATCCTCAGCACCACATAAAAAAAAATAAATAAAGATATTGTGTCCATCTACAACTAAAAAGAATTTTTAAAAAGAATGCCATTTAATCAGTTTTCATGTTAAATCACAAAGCAAGATTAAAGGAGCTACATAATCAGTTACATTAATACACAAGAAAAATTGTTTTAGGACTTTTAAAAATTACAATATAGGCCAGGTAACCATAATAAAACTAACTACAAATTTAGTTAATATTTTGAAATAATGTGCAACAATTAGTTGAATAAATTCATATGGAAATCAAAATTCCTATTGCCATGATGAATTCTGAATGTCCAGGTGGCTGTAGGGAGAAAATCATTGCTTGAATGCATTTGTTGAGGTCTCAGTTGCAGATTTGAATGCAATATTTTCAAAGCTAGTGTTTTTTCAGTTGAATATTGCACATATTAGTTTTTATATCAATAGAACATGTTATCATAAACCATCTCTCTTTCCTTGAACAATGATATAAATTCCTAGCTGTTGTCATCTTATTATCCATTACTATTTCAAAAAAAAAATTTACATATTTTTGGTCTTGATCAATTTAATTAGAATATATAATCTATAAAATTGGCATACTTGCTTATCTTATACCTGTATCTATCAGGTATAAGATATGTTAATATGTTAATATATGTAACATATGTTAATATGTGTAACTATACTTATGTCTGTAGTATATCTTCAGAACATAGAAACATTTCTAGCTCACAATTAGACAGTCAATAAATTTTGTGGAATGAATGAATCATTTTGTTCCATTAGTTTAAAATTTAATCTCTTTATCCTTTAGCTTCACAATATGGAAAATTAAACTTTAAAGAAGGAAAATGGATAATTTTTTCAGGTCTCAGAGAACTCTAAACTTTTTAATATCTAAATAATTCTAATATCTGGAAATTGTGAGGGCAGCTAAGAGAGGATGGCAGGAAACCTACTACTAAACACCAAACGCAACTTATTTCAACATGGAAGAAGCCAGGGACCGATGTTAGTGCTAGTTGCGAGGAATTATTTCCATGGTGAAAGTCTGTCCAAAAATGTTTTGTTTGAATATTAGTATATATATTTTTATAATATACATTTTTCACTTAAAATAGTCCTGCTAGCATTTTTATATCCATAAAGCTTCTTCTATAACATTTTCAACAGATCTGTAACTGTTGATCATATGGCTATATTGAGTCATAGAATGAAATGGTTGCTGAAATATAAACTCTGGAATGAGACTGCCTGGGTATAAATGACAGTTTGGGCTCTTAATAATCGTTCATTCTTGGGCAATTTACTGAAAAGTGTATATTATAAAAATATATATACTAATATTCAAAATTTGATAAAAAGAAAACACACACAAATATAGTCATCCCTCAATATCCATAAGGCATTGTTCTAGGACACCACCATAGGAACCAAAATCCATGGATTCTTTTATGTAAAATAACATAGTATTTGCATTCAACCTACATATCTTCTCATATACTTTAAATCTTCTCTAGATAATTTATATATTTAATATAATGTAAATGCTATATAAATAATTGTTATATTCTTGAAAGAGTGATAAGAAAAAATGTCTCTACATGTTCAGTAAAAATTTTATCTTGAAAAATGTTTTCTTTATGCTTGGTTGAATTCATAGATGCAGAAACCATGAATATAGAGGGTTGATGATAATGAGAAAAAAAATTCACTAAAATGTAATTGAGATTAAGGATATATATTTTGTTTTTTTTTTTAGTGAATACTTTTGTATTTTCTACAGTGGATAATACTATTTTTATTTTTACTCAATATTTTATAAAAAAACTTTTAATGGTGCCTGTTTAAAAAAAATGTTGTGTTTGTACATGGATAAATTAGACATTCTAAAATAGATGAAAATAACCAATTCTGCATTTTTCACTCTAACCATGCTAACATTGATAAGGTGAACATAAATATAGAAATTACAAGTACATACAGAAATATATAGGAAAAAATTAGATTTAATAAAATATACTAACCTCCATGTTAAGAACACAATCTACAAAATTACATGCTAATAAGGTAGGCCTTTTCTAAGTGTCGTGGATAAAAATATAGATAAACCAATGTGCTTAAATAAAATAGCCAACTATCTTGTTGGCAGACAAAATTACATCTTTAAAAGAGAGATTGAATATTTTTCACTTTCTTTCACAAATAATTTTATGTTTGAGATTTGCAGCATGATCAATACTTTACTTTTCTTATATAGTTTTTTTGCAAAGCAAAAAGATACTATGACTAATTTGAGATTGTCCATTATTCTTCACTCAGTGAGATTACTTAATTTACTGATGAAATATTTTATTTCTAATGCTCTAGTGTAAAATGTTTTTACTATATAAAGGAATTATTATTGAACATTAAAAATATATACTTAGTCCATTCAATTAACATATCTTTTCATTAAAAAACCTTTTCAAATTAATTTAGCAACTAAAAAGCTTCTGAACAGCAAAGGGAATAATGAAGAGTTAGCATGCATAATGGGAGAAACTTTTACAAACTGTACATATGACAGAGGATTATGCACAGAATAAATTATTCCAAAAAATTCAATAACAAAAAATAAAACAAGACAAAATTATTAAACTGAAAAAAATACAAAGAACCCTAATAACTGATTAAAAGTGAACAATAGATATAAGTAGATTTCTCAAAATAAGACATATAGAAACATAGACAATAAGCAATGCTAAATATCTTTAATAACCAGGAAAATGTAAATTAAAACCATAATGAGATACCACCTTATACCAGTATGAATGATTGTTTTCAAAAAGACTGAAGGTTAAAAATGCTGGCATTCAACATTCAATGTGGAGATAAGAGAATTCACATTGATGGGAATGTAGATTAGAGAAAAATTATGCAAAACAATATGCAGTTTAGAGGTTCCACAAAAAATTTAAAATGGTACTATCATATGATACAGCAACCCCATTTTGGGGTATATGTCCAAAGGAAATAAAGTTACATCAATCTAAATGTTCATCAACAGAAGAATGAATATGGAAAACATACAGAATGGGATATTATTCAGTCATGAAAAGAATAAAATACTGCCCCTTGTGACATAATGCATGGAACTGGGGCTCATTATGTTAAAGCAAATAAGCCAGGGACAGAGAGATGACTACTGTATGATTTCACTCATAAGTAGTTCTAAAAATGTTCATCTGTTGGAAGTTGAACATAGAATTTTGGTTACCAGAGATTGGGGAGAAGAAAGGGGATGGAGGGATGGGAAAAGGTCAAGCAGTCAATACTAAGATAGAAATAAGAAGTTCTGGAATGCTATTGTACAGTAAGATGACTATAGATAACAATAATGTACCCTGCAATTGAAAATGACGAAGTGGTTATGCTTAACCTGGTTTAAGCATTATACTTATGAAAACACAACATGGTACCCCATTAATATGTAAAACTTTTGTTTTATGTATCAGTTAAAAATCAATTTAAATTAAAAATTGATTTTAAAATGCTTTAAGTTGAACTTTTTTAAAAATATATTTTTCTTAGTTGTAGATAAACACAATACCTTTATTTTATTTATCTTTATGTGGTGCTGAGGACCAAGCCTAGGACCTCACATATGACAGACAAGCACTTTACCACTGAGCCACCACCCCAGCCCCTTAAGTTAAACTTTGAAGGACTATATTTAACCTGATTACTGAATGCTCACATGTAAATTTTAGTGAGAGTATGTTTTACAACATATGTGAAAACAAAACACATATACAATTATTTTTTTAATTTTTTTATTATTCTAATTTGTTATACATGTTTGCAGAGTACATTTCATTTCATATCACATATAAAGAGCACAATTTTTCAAGTTGCTGGTTTTATATAAAGAATTTTTACAACAATTGTGTCTTCATACATGTATTTAGGGTAATCATGGATAACTCATTCTACCATTATTCCTATCCCCTTGCCCCCTCCCCCCTCATTGTTCTATTTAAAGTTCTTTCATTCCTCTCATCCCCCCTCCCTTGCCTTTATAAGTTAGTATCTTCATATCAAAGAGATCATTAGACATTTGTTTTTTGGGGGATTGGCTAACTTCACTTAGCATTATTTTCTCCAACTCCATCCATTTACCTGCAAATGCCATGATTTTATTCTCTTGTAGTGCTGAGTAGTGTTCCATTGTGTATATATACCAAAGTTTCCCTATCCATTCATCTGCTGATAGGCATTCGGGTTGGTTCCACAATCTAGCTATTGTGAATTGTGCTGCTATAAACATTGATGTGGCTATGTCCCTGTAGTAAGCTGTCTTTAAGCCCTTTGTGTATAGACCAAGGAGTGGGATATCTGGGTCAAATGGTGGTTCCATTCCCAGTTTTCCTAGGAATCTCCATGCTATTTTCCAGATTGGCTTCACCAATTTTCAGTTCCACCAGCAATGTAAGAGTGTGTCTTTTCCCCCACATCCTTGCCAGAATTTATTGTTGTTTGGTTTTTTTGATAGCTGACATTCTGACTGGGGTAATATGAAATCTTAGAGTTGTTTTGATTTGCATTTATCTGATCACTAACAGACACTCTCAGAAGATGATATACAAAAATTCAACAAATATATGAAAAAATCTTCAACACATATACAAATCTAAAAGCACATATATGAAACACAAAATATCAAATTTTGCTTATATACAAAAAATGCAGTCCCTTTCATAAAGTATTCATGGTTGAAAGAAAAATATTCTTATCTACTAAAACATCCAGTAGTACTAGTTAAAGGACATCAGGGGATTTGAGGAATATAGTAAAAGGAATCAAGGAATCAAGAAATTAACCAAGTTCTAATTGTGAGAAAATATATGAGGCAGATCTTACTTTGGTTTCCCCATAAGCAAAATCCTGGATAATGTTTAAACTGTGGGAACCATTAAAGGGAAGTAAGAAAGTGAACAGGTAAATAAAATAGTTAAACAAACAAACAAACAAACAAAACAAAACAAAAAACACCACCACCACCACCACCACCCGGCATTACATGCTATCTACCACTAGGGGGATGAGGAAAGAGAGATTTCTGCACCAAGGGATGTCAATTTTTGGTTATCATTTTATTCCAGTTTGTCATACAGGATTAGAGCAGCTTGTCTGCGCTGAAGCCACAAGCCCTTTTTTGTTGCAGATATAAGTCAAATTTCATAAAATTGTGCGGTTTAAATATGCAGTTCTTGATAAATTGCTTATACCTTACAAAATAGTTTTAGGCAAAATGACAATTAAATAATTGGAATTCTGATCAATGGAGTTAATAGAATGGTTCATTTGAATAGATTAGAACAAAGCAATTTTTAAAAGAATACATTTGTATGATTCAATTTAATAGTACAGATTGACAATAGATGGTAAGGAATTACTGTTAATAGTGTTGACAATGATGATAACGTTACAATTATGTTCTAGTATATCTCCTAGATATGATGTCTGGGATTTGTTTTCAAGTAAATTTGAGTTTGGGTGGATATCAAAGAAAGTAAGAATAAGTGGTAATGATTAATTGTGGTATTTCCTCTACTTTTGCCTATGCTTGAAATTTCCAAAATTAAAAAAAAAAAATTGTAATTTTTCAATGTGTATATGTATATGTAGTAACTAATGAAATATACTCTTTTGTAAGATGAGGTGGGACTAATAAGTCATTCTAAGCTACCTTTTCCTGGGCAATAGGCATACCACGCTTTTTTGCCATTTGTGGGTATAGCTACATTAATTACTTTGGATGCAGTCAGTTTACCATTCTGTCTTTCTTCTTCACTTCACAATCTTCTCTAACTTGCAAATTATGAAGTCAGCCTGATTAAACTCTTCACAGTACATTTTCAACAATATACGCTTTATTCCAAAGGAATATTTTATTATCTTTTTATAAATCTATGTGTATTTTTACAAAGTGAGTTTATGTGTGTGTGTGTGTGTGTGTGTGTGTGTGTGTGTGTGTGTGGGATGGTTGATTTACTACTTACTGCATTTTTTCTGCACAGAATTTGTTTTATTATGCACTTTCATTTTAAAACCTCTTTCTTATTTGTTCACACAATAATAAGGATATATCATTCTTGAATTATAGCAATTTGAAGATCACATTCACTGAGTCCAATTTGTAGTTTGGTATAAACTATACTAAGGAAGAACTTCTGAAATGCAAATCAGTATAACATATTCTTAGTACTTTCTAAAGTCAAAAAGGGGAAAAGATCATATGAGAAAAAAGCAACTTGGAAAACTCCATTAATTTAATATGCAGTCAATTCAATGTGAGTGTGTTGAAAATCCAATAAGACATTGGCATTTTCTGTAAGAAACGTACTTTTAACACAACATAATAAGTGGAGAGGAAGACAGTCTTCTAAAAGAATAATTTTACTTCTTCTTCAAGATAACTGCTGTATCATAATGATGAAAGATTTCTTGTATGTGTAAGACAAAGCTGATCTATAATGAGGTTATTCATTTTTTCTAGACCAGCAAATAAATGAGCTATAAGTAATGAGTTCCAATTTAGAGTTCTTTTTTCATGCTGAAAATAAGGACTTTGCAAAACTGTGATATATCTTTGAGTGCCTCTGCATGCTCTTCAGTCATTAGAAATGAATTTATAGGGTTTGAGGGGGAAAGGGAGACTGGAATTCTATTTATATTCTATAATATAGTAGCATTGTCATGAAGCCCTGAGGCTAAACTTTCTAAGGAAAATGAAGAATGTCTACAATGAATAAACTAGAAAAGAAACTGATTCTTTAATATCCTAATTGACACTAAACCAAATAAAGCAAGTTCTAAAAGAAACACTTCTGTAAAAAGCTCTAAGAAATGGAAGAGAATAAAGGCACAGTTAAAAACATTTTGGATAATAAGAAGAAAATTCAAATGAGTCACCATCTTCGTATTCATTGTTGAACAACATTAAATTATATATTTTTGAGAAAAAATTATATATTTTTGAGAAGCATGTTCTGTTTTTCCATCCTGGGGGTCTTTAGATGTGTGTGTCCAATGTCTCAAATTCCTTTCTGTTATATTTAATGCTAATGAGCTTTCTTCCTTCTAAATCAACTGCATAACATGGTTCTCTAAGTAAAAAAAAAAAAAAAAAAATTATCACTAACACACACACAGACACACACACACACATATATTTGAAAGGAAATTGGAAAGTTAAATTGGTTTTTTGTATTATGGAAGAGTTTTTTAGTGATGCTATAAAAGAATGTTAGCTATTTATATTTTTCTTAGAATTTGTTTTGCATTTCTCATAATAAAAATTGATCTGAGATACAGACATGCCAAGAAAATTGTAAGAAGATTTTTCCTGACACACTGATTTATTTCTAGTATTCACATAGTTACTTGCAAACTGATAGTGACAGCTCCTCTCCTGACATTTCTAACATCAGATACTGGATAGCAGTGGTTTTGAACCAGATCACTCTGGAAAACATATATTTATGGGAAAATATTCATATTTTTGAGAAGCATTAAAATATGTATAGAAGAAAAGCTTATTACAGTTAACAGAATTTTTTTTCAAAATTAATATTAAAATTGATATTTTTTTTCTCTTTTCAACTTATATATTCTCATGAGAATTTAATTTTTCATATAAGACTGGACCAAATTTTATATATCTAATTTTCCTATTGGCATGTAGGTCAATTGAAATTAGGAAAAGAAGTCATACTAAACAAGATGTGATTCATCATAAGACATTAATGATAGAAAATATGCCATGCTTTTATTTCTACAAATATTCTTATTTCACAGTCACAGTTGCTTTTACTTCTAGTTTGAGTATGTGGACTTCTATTATTTAAAATTTTACTTACATGTACCTTAGTCCTTTATAAATGCAAATTTGCCTTTATTCTCCTTAATGTAGTCATTATTTTCAATAGACATATCTGCATAACTTCAAATTTTTTTCAAGGTACTTAAAATATTTTAGGTATTTTACAAGATGCTGGTAGTATAAAGATTAATATGGACATATAAATAATTATAATGCAAGATATTATATGAAAATATGCATTAACAAAAATGTAAAGATCATAACAAAATTGTGCTGAATAGAAAGATTATTTACAAGCCGGGCGCAGTGGCGCACGCCTGTAATCCTAGCACTTTGGGAGGCAGAGGCAGGAGGATCGCGAGTTCAAAGCCAGCCTCAGCAATGGCGAGGCACTTAGCAACTCAGTGAAACCCTGTCTCTAAATAAAATGCAAAAAAGGGCTGGGGATGTGGCCCAGTGGTCACGTGCCCCTGAGTTCAATCCCCGGTACCACAAAAAAAAAAAAAAAAAAAGAAAAAGATTATTTACGTATACATATGGTACACTTGGGGAAGAAAAATAATGTTTTCAGAAAAGACAACATTGCAACACTGTGAGAGCTGATATGCGACAGGCCTGATTTTTCCCCAGACTTGAGTGATTTCTGGCCAGCTCTCTAAGGCGTGTGGCAACAAGTAATTGGCGAGAGCTCTATCCAAGATTCCAGAGTACAAAATTCCAGATTCCACATGCAGTTGCAAAGAGATAGTGTGCTCTCTTTTCTTATCTGTAAAACAGAGATGGAAATAGCTCCTGCCTCATCAGGTGACTCTAAGACTTGCTTGGCCTGACACATAGTAGAGGTTAGCTTTTATTACTATTTTGGAAGTTTTCTGTACACTGCAATTCCATATTATTGCAGGGAGCCTTTCTACTTGAAGGTATGCCCCAATTCTGCATTTTGTTGTTCTTGTTGTTGTTTGGTTGGTTGATTGGTTTTTTGTACTGGTGACTGAGCCCAGGGGTACATTACTGATGAACTACACCCCCACCCCCTCGGTCTTATGATCCTTCTGTCTTAGCCTGCTAAACCTCTAAGGTTGCAGGCATGCACCACTGTGCCAGCCAACACTGTGTTTGCTCTTGGCCTTCAGCTTTCTCCATTCTCTTTCCTCTATTAGGATGTATTAGTCCTCCCACCTTTCAGTGATTCAAAAACCAGTTATGAGGTTATTTTGCATGTCTATTTACTGATATTTAAATGATATTTTAGATGTAAGAAAAATGCATTTGTTTAGTGCATCAGTTCAACCAGATGCCTGAAGATGTTTTTTTTTACTTTTTTTTTTTTTTTTTGAGTTTTGTTTGAAATGTTAGTAACAGAAATTGAACAAACAACAATGAAATTAAAAAAATATATATTGAGAAATCCCTAATGGGGAATTTATCTTACATCCCCAAGCTGTTTTTAATTTGTTTAGTTTAGTTTGATAGTATTATAGCATTTGTTGTATTACAACCTATTTATATTATAAGATAGTATAACATATTTATTCTCTCAAAAAATTGGTCATATTAATTCTTAACAATCTTTCAAGGCAGACTGCATTGAGAAATTAATAAGGGAAACTATTTCATCTTATCACCTAGGGAGAAAGAGCTTATGGGATCTATTTGGGGGAATTTTTGAGATTGTATAAAGGATCTTTATGCACATTGTAAGACAAATTGCTTGTGTCTTAATAATAGAGGAACACAAAAGGAATTATTTAGATATGTAAATGTGATTTGATATATAATTGGAAGCTGATAGATAATTTCTAATATAAGAAGTGAATTATTACTTATTGAAGAGAACCTTAAGAACAATAAGCAAGATTCTTGAAAATATTTTCCCATTCCCCCAAAAGAGTTCACTCTCAATTGCCTGTTGATTATGTATGTTATCTTCTAAAATCAGAAAGTTGAATAATTTTATTTTATTTTGAAGTTTAAATTTTTACTTCTAATATGGTAAAGTGTCCTTTAAATATTTAAGTTCATTTTGTAAAAATATTATTGTTTGAGTTCATATCATTTACTTTCTGACTTTGGTAAATATATCTAAATGAAAATATGTTGAAAATTTCAAAACTACTCATAGTGACTTTCTCTTCTGGCATAACAAGAATCCTCTATCTATAATCACAGATGGTTCAATTTTTTTTGTACTGCCATCAGGTAAAGTGTAGTATTGCATAAGTATGATTTTTTTTTTTGTGAAAGAATGAATAGAAGTCACTTTAAACCTTTATTGTCATAGTACAAAGCAGATAGTAAACTAAATTTGACTTGTTTTAGGGACATTTAACAAAAGGACTAATTGTGAAGCAATTTGAGAAGCAGCCCCAAAATATTCAGAATGCAGAATACTGGCATTGGTATGAGTAGGGAGCCCTTATCACCTTTTTTGAACAAGTTTGATTTGTCAATATTTTTCTCTAATTTTTATACCTTTACATTCTAATTTTTCTTAAAAACTCGTGATCAAATTATTTTTCCAATTTCCTTTTTCTGCTTGACACACAATTTTGCAAATCCTGTCTGCAATGTATCATCTTTGGTATAGATTTGCCTAAATTTAAAAAAAAAAAAAAGATAGCAAGAATGTGAAATAAATAAACACATAAGAAAAATAATAGAATAATAGTGTAACTAACTAAATTAAACAGTAAATAAAAGGAAAAAGGCTTTAAACTTGTGACATTTTATTACATTAAACTCATGTACCCATATCACATTAAAAATATTTATCTATGGATGAATATACTATATGCTTTATTATATTATGTGATTGACAAATGATTTGGATACCCTATTATAATAACAGATGTGATAACAACTATGAATACTTTTAATAATAACAAGCATAATGACAACTATGAATACTACTTGGAATACTTATTAAACACCCAAAACTTTAAATGCTCAGTTTTACAAACTAAGTCTATGTATTCACTCAAATACATGAGGGAATACTCCCCATCTCATATTATCTTTTCTTTTACATCTCAAGGAAGTACATTCTAAAATATTGCTAGTTTTATAAAGAAACATCTCATTAAAGGTTTGACTAAGTCTTCAGCTAGAAAATCTTGTCTGGAAACTCACTAATGAGTAAAGCTAGTTTCTGATCCTCCTGCCAGTGCTTTAGTCTAATGAGTTATTACTCATATTCTTCTTGTAGAGTATTCCTATTCTTGCTTTATGTATATCATTGAATTAAGGAATCATAACTTTTTTTTTTTTTTTTTTTTTTTTTTTTTTTTTTTTTTTTTTTTTTGCATAGCACCACCTATTTCTTATTTAATCTTGCTGGCTTTTCCTGATCAGTTTGGATACATCCCAGGTTGACAATGCTTCTCAGTAACAAGATATGGGAAGAGAAGCCTGGCCAAGCCAGCATAGTAAGCAACTTATGTCACTTATTGGGTTCTAGGAGAATGAAACCATAATGGAATTGTTCAACTCTCTTTCCATATCTTCTATAATTGTGTCATTAGTAGAAAAAAAGATTAGAAAAATAATTTTTGGGGGAGCATATTTGTTTCACCCAATGTGTTCATAACACAGGTAAATTTTAAAACATCAAATTCTAAAAACAAAAACAAAAACGTTTTTAAGGATTGGATTCATCCTGTTAAGTGTGGTTTTGAAATCATATCCATGCAAATTTAATTAAGAGTAGATAAGATGAATGGGTTATGGTTCAGTGGTAGAGTGTTTGCCTAGTATGCATGAGGCTTTAGTTTTGATATCCTACATGGCAAAAAACTTGTTGAATTATTTGTGGGGGGTGATAAAAAAAAGGGGTAAGTAAGACAGCAAAAAGACAAAACAACAACAAAAACAAAAAAAAAAAAAACAGAATTATTTCAAGAACCACTCATCCACCATAGCTAATTTTATCAACATGTGAATATAATCTATTTAGGTTTGTTACATAGACTATATTCTGATGATTTGATGAAGGGTATGAGCTGCCTATTATTTCAAAACCTATCAGACTGGATTTGGATTGAATTTATACTATCTACATTATATTTATAAATATATGTGTGTGTATATATATATATGTTCTTTTATTACTAAGTTGCTTATTTGGTTTATTACAGGGCTTTTGCAAGTTTTTTAGGACTTATCTTATTTCTCAGGTGACTATAATATGTAAAGGTATCCCTAAAATAAGCCATTTGTATAAGTTGTCAGTTTATTGTTTCTAGGTTCCAAATGAATACTTCATCTCTTCGATAAAATAACTTAAGAATTTATCCTTAAGTAAACAATAGGAGTGCTTAAGTAACAATGCAGAGGAAGAGGATCAGCAGCAAGATGTCTACATATCTGGCAAAGCCAGCCATGGTAACCTTCCCAGTTTTGTATCCCTCTGTGGCATTGTAGCCTTAGCCTGGCAATGACCTTTCCGCAGCCCTTTCTTCCTGCAAACCCCAATCCCTCACAGGTTGTATGCTCTGAAGGCCTCCAGCCCTATTAGTTGACTGGCATCCACTGTGTGCTCACACCTGTAGCTGCTGATGCCTGTTCCAGCACTGCACCCCATTACCTGCTCTTACCAGAGTTAGCATTGCTTTGAGTCAAACATTAGCTATTTAACCTATGTGTGTCATTTATATCTTGAATGAACCCAAACTGCCACACCCTTTTAATTCATTCTTCTCATTCATAAAGTTCTCATTCATATTTTTCTTACGGATGATTTAATAATGATTTTCTGTCATCATAAGCAAGATAATTCATGGATAAAATATTGAAATATTGTAAAACACCCTATGTATTTTCTGTTATGTATGATTTTAATAATCTACAAAATGATGTATATTTTCAGGGAAGAAGTATCCTAATTAAAATATTGCAGATGGGTTCCTGAAATAGAAGATTATGTCTAACTTAATGGAATTGTTTGAATATCTGGTTGACATCAATGGTTGTAAAACTAAACTTTCTATTAATTTATGCAAGCCTTTGACATCATCCTATAATTAACAGTGGTAGCTGGGTTCAGTTGCACATGCCAACAAATATGAGGAAATTCTACATTTCAGAAATCATTAAAATATGTACAATTTTCTTAAGATTACATAAAAGAAACTTTCTTTGCTTAGCATTTCATTTTTCTTTCTTATTTTCATTAGTAAACTTCACAATTTTAAAATAAGAAGTTTCTAAGAACTGGTTGGTAGTGCATCTCATACATTAGGAATTTTAGGAGGTTTGAGGTTATGTGTATTATTTTGATTATAGCTGAACACTACAGATTTAACAAAAATGCATTCTGTTAGGAAAGTATAAATTATAGATTATTGGGTTGAAAATTCCAAATATATTAAAAGGATATAAATTATATTTCAAGACTATGAAGTTTAAAACTATTTAAATTTAACTAATGATGTGCCTTGATAATAGAATATGTTAGCAGAAAAGAATATGATCTTTGTAAAGTTAATCATTTAGCACTCTTTCATTTTGTGAAAAACTAGGTCTGGTCTAATGGGATATTTTTGTTTTAATACTATTTTACTTTTATGTATATTATTGAGAAGCACATTTCATTATTATTACTCTTTTAAATTTCCATTTGAGAAAAATTAATGAAGGTTGAGAGAAATTATATATTGCCAGTTATGTAAAGTGATAGTTCTTTATAGAGAGCAGATTCTTTATATATTTATATATATATATATATATATGTGTGTGTGTGTGTGTGTGTGTATAAAATAAAAACATAGATATGTAATAAATATTAATAAAATATATTAATAAATAATAAAATATTTATAAACAAATATTATACATGTATAATAAAAAACAATACAATTTTTTAAAATGTGGTGCTGAGGATCTAACCAAGCACCCTGTACATGCTAGGCTAGCACTCTACCACTGAGCTACAACCCCAGCCCCTAGAGCAGATTCTTTATTCCAGTGATGCCTTTGTGGTCATTATAGGTGAAGTACAGGCCTCTCTTTTCTTGACTTGCTCTTTTATTCTGGCTCAGCATGGAGAAGTGTGTGTCTAGAGAAGTATACAAATATTATTTAAAATTAATGCTTAGCAACACCATTATTCTCTTAGCTTTATAAAGTACACTCATATTTACCGTTTCTATTAGCCCTTACAAAATAAAGCACTTTAATCCAGGAGCACTCTTTATGACATACAATTCTCAGAGACAGATGGGATCATGCCCATCTTTCCCTGTACACGTTTGGATGCAGAACTGAATCAAAGTTTTATATGTAATATGCTATTTAATTCTTCCAACAACTCTGGGATATTACTCAGATTTCAAGATTATAATCCCCAAGCTTAAAAAATCAAGTACTTTGTCTATATATGTAAAATTCAATTCTTATGTTGAAGGAAATATTTCAGATTTCAACCAAATTATTCCTATACAAATTGAGATATTTTCAGATTACCCCAGTTCTTTTTTTCACTTTACTTTATTAAAACTTGTTAGTATTGAATACTTATTTTTCCATAAATATGTAAAGCAAAATCGGTCCCAGTAAAACTAAAGAGAGAAAACTCTTGTAGAAAGCACAAGTCTAGTCCCTAAACCTTCATCTTGATTTGCTTGATATTCTTAGTATAGTTCTCAGTGAACTCATTCTTGAAATTTAACCATACCAGACTTACAGTGTATAAAATAAGCTATGATAAATTAATATTTAAGGATTGTTAAAATACTTCTTAACGAAGTGTTGTAGCACTTTTTTTAAAAAAAATCATTTATTTATTCTAATTTGTTATACATTACAGAAGAATGCTTTTCCATTCATAGAACACATATACAGCAAGATTTTTCATGTCTTTGGTTGTTCACAAGGTAGAGTCACACCATTCATGTCTTCATACATGTACTTAGGGTAATGATGTCCATCTCATTCCACCATCTTAACTACCCCTATGCCACCTCTCTTCCCCTCCCTCCCCTTTGCCCTATCTAAAGTTCCTCCATTCCTCCCATGCTTCCCACCCCCATTCCCATTATGGATCAGTATCCACATATCAGAGAAAACATTCAGCCTTTGTTTATTTGGGGTTGGATTAGCATAATATTCTTTTCATATTATTTACTTAGCATAATATTTTCCAACTCCAACCATTTACCTGCAAATGACATTATTTTATTCTGTTTTAATGCTGAGTAATATTCCATTGTGTACATATACTACAGTGTCTTTATCCATTCATCTATTGAGGGAAATCTACTTTGGTTCCACAATTTAGCTATTGTGAATTATACTGCTATAAACATTGATATGGCGGTGTCTCTGTAGTATGCTGCTTTTAAGTCTGTTGGGTATAGACTGAGGAGTGGGATAGCTGGGTCAAATGGTGGTTCCATTCCAAGTTTTCCAAGGAATCTTCATACTGCTTTCCATATTGGTTGCACCAATTTGCAGTCCAACCAACAATGTATGAATGTGCCTTTCCTCCCACATCCTTGCCAACACTTATTGTTGTTTGTATTTTTGATAGCTGCCATTCTGACTGGAGTGAGATGAAATCTTGGAGTAATTTTGATTTGCATTTCTCTAATTGCTAGAGATGTTGAACATTTTGTCATATGTTTGTTGACTGATTGTATATCATCTTCTCAGAAGTGTCTGTTCAGTTCCGTGGTCCATTTGCTGATTGTTTTTTGTTTGTTTGTTTGTTTGTTTTTGGTGTTAAAAAGTTTTTTGAGTTCTTTATATATCCTAAATATTAATACTCTATCTGATGTGCATGTGGTAAAAATTTGCTCCCACACTGAAGGCTCTCTATTCACATTACTGATTGTTTCTTTTGCTGACAAGAAGCTTTTCAGTTTGAATCCATTCCATTTATTGATTCTTGATTTTATTTATCATGCTATAGGAATTTAATTAAGGAAGTTGGGACCTAACCTGACATGATGAAGATTTGAAGATTTGGGCCTACAATTTTTCTATTATGCACAGGGTCTCTGGTTTTATTCCTACGTCTTTGATTCACTTTGAGTTGAGTTTTGTGCATGGTGAGAGATAAGGGCTTAATTTGATTTTGCTGCTTATGGGTTTCCAGTTTTCCTAGTACCATTTGTTGAAGAGGCTATCTTTTCTCCAATATATGTTTTTGGAACCTTTGTCTAATATGAAATAACTGTATTTATGTGGGTTTGTCTCTGTGTCCTCTATTTCGTACCATTGGTCTACAAGTCTAGTTTGGTGCCAATACCATCTGTTTTTGTTACTATTGCTCTGTAGTATATTTTAAGGTCTGGTTTACTGATGACACCTGCTTCACTCTTCTGGCTAAGGATTACTTTGGCTATTCTGGATCTCTTATTTTTCCAGATGAATTTCATGATTGCTTTTTCTATTTCTATGAGGAATGTCATTGGGATTTTGATTGGAAATTCATTAAATCTGTGTAGTGTTTTTGGTAGTATGGTCATTTTGACAATGTTAATTCTGCCTTTCCAAGAACAAGGGAGATCTTTCTGTCTTCTAAGATTTTCTTTAATTTCTTTCTTAAGCATTCTGTAATTTTCATTGGCGAAGTCTTTCACCTCTTTCATTAAGTTGATTCCCAAGTACTTATTTTTGTTGTTGAGGCTATTGTAAATGGGGTGGATTTACTAGTTTCTCTTTCAGAGGATTTGTTACTGATGTTCAGAAATGCCCTTGATTTATGGGTGTTGATTTTATATTCTGCTACATTGCTGAATTCATTTATTTGTTCTAGTTGTTTTCTGGTGGAATTTTTTGGATCTTCTAGGTATAGAATCATGTAATTGGCAAATAATGATAGTTTAAATTCTTCTTTTCCTGTCCTTATCCCTTTAATTTCCTTCTTCTGTCTAATTTCTCTGGCTAGATTTTCAAGAACTATGTTAAATAGAAGTGGTGAAAGATAGCATCCCTGTCTTGTTCCAGTTTTTAGAGAAAATGCTTTTAATTTTTCTGCATTTAGCATGATGTTGGCCTTGGGTTTAGCATAGATACTGTTTACAATGTTGAGATATGTTTCTATTATCCCTAGTTTTTCTAGTTTTTTTTTTTTTTTTTTTTTTTTGGTACCAGGGATTGAACTCAGGGGCACTCGACCACTGGGCCACACCCACAGCCCTTTTTTGTATTTTTGTATTTTATTAGTGACAGGGTCTCACTGAGTTGCTAAGTGCCTCACCATGGCTGAGGCTGGCTTTGAACTAGCGATCCTCCTGCCTTGGCCTCCCAAATGCTGGAATTACAGGCGTGCGCCACCGCGCCCGGCTTTTCTAGTGTTTTGAAGATGAAAGGTGCCATATTTTGTGGAATGCTTTCTCTTCATCTATTGAGATGATCATATGATTCTTATTTTTATGTCTATTGATGTGATGAATTACACTTATTGATTTCCATATGTTGAACCAACCTTGCATCCCTGGGATTAACCCCACTTGATTGTGGTGTACTATCTTTTTGATATGTTTTTGTATTCGATTTGCCAAATGTTTATTGGGAATTTTTGTATCTATGTTCATTTATATCTTATTCTGAAGTTTTCTTTCTTTCATATGTCTTTGTCTGGTTTTGTAATTAGGGTGATATTGAACTCATAGAATCTGTTTGGAAGTGTTCCCTTTTTTTCTATTTCATGAAATAATTTGTGGAGTTTTGGTATTATTTCTTCTTTGAAGGTGTTATAGAACTTAGCTCTGTGTCCATCTGGTCCTGGGCTTTCCTTGATTGGTAGGCTTCTGATGCCATCTTCTATTTAATTGCTTGAAATTTATCTGCTTAACTTGTGTATATCATCCTGATTCAGTTTGTGCAAATCTTATGGCTCTAGAAATTTGTCGATGCTTTTGATATTTTCTACTTTATTGGAGAAAAAAATTTCAAAATAATTTCTAATTATCTTCTGTATTTAGGTAGTGTCCGTGGTGACATTTCCTTTTTCATCACAGATGTTAGTAATTTGAGTTTTCTCTCTCCTTGTGTTTGTTAGTATGGCTAAGGATTTATTGATTTTATTTATTTTTTCAAAGAACCAACTTTTTTGGGGTCAATTTTTCAATTGTTTCTTTTGTTTCAATTTCATTGATTTCATTTCTGATTTTAATTATTTCCTATCTTCTACTTCTTTTGGTGTTGGATTGTTAGGTCATTTATTTGTTGTCTTTTTCTTATTTTAAGGAATAAACTCCATACTGTGACCTTTCCACTTAGTACTACCTTCCTAATATCCCAGAGATTTCCATATGTTGTATCAATCTTCTCATTTACCTCTAAGAATTTTATAATCTCCTCTTTGATGTCTTTTGTAAGCCATTGTTTATTCAACAGCATATTATTTAGTCTCCAGGTGCTGGAGTATATTCTATTTTTAATTTATCATTGATTTCTAATTTTATTCCATTATGATCTGCTAGAATGCAGGGTAGCAACTCTACATTTTTGTATTTGCTAAGAGTTACTTTGTGGCATAATATATGGTCTATTTTAGAGGAGGATCCATGTGCTGCTGAGAAGAAAATGTATTCACTCATTGAGGGATGAAATATTCTATATGTCTCTGTTAAATCTCAGTTATTGTATTATTGAGTTCTATAGTTTCTTTGTTTAGCTTTTATTTGGAATATCTATCCAGTGTGAAAGAGGTGTGTTAAATTAACCCACAATTATTGTGTTGTGGTCTATTTGACTCTTGAACTTGAGTAGAGTTTGTTTGATGAACAGAGATGTTCCTTATTTGGGTCATATATATTTATAATTGTTATGTCTTCTTGATGTGTGGTTCCCTTAAGGAGTATGAATTGTCCTTCTTTATCCCTTTTGATTAACTTTGGCTTAAGTCTACTTTATTTGACACAGGATGAAAACCCCTGCTTGTTTCCACAGTCCATATGAGTGGTATTCTTTCCCCCAGCCTTTCACCTTAGTATTTAGATGACTTTTCCTATAAGATGAGTCTTTTGAAGGCAACATATTGTTGTTGTTGTTGTTGTTGTTTTTGGATTTTTTTTTTAAATCCAATCTGCCAGTCTATGTCTTTTGATTAGTGAGTTTAGGCCATTAACATTCAGGGTTATTATTAAGACATGATTTATATTCCTTTGTTTGGCATCCATTTTCTTTCAGAGCTTGGTATATGTTGTTCTAGGATCTTCTAGCTTTCAGGGTCTGGGTGGAAAAATCTGCAGAGGTCCTAATTGGTGTCCCCCTATTTGTAATGTGATTCCTTTTCCTTGTGGATTTTAAAATTATATCCTTATTCTGTATGCTAGGAATTTTCATTATAATGTGACTTGGTGTAGATCTGTTGTAATTTTGTACATTTGGTGAGCCTATTGTATTTGATTTTCCTATTCATTCTTCATGTTTGGGAAATTTTTTGATATGATTTCATTGAAGATATTGTGCATTCCTTTGGTTTGAATCTCTGTGCCTTCCTCTATCCCAATAAATCTTTGATTTGGTCTTTTGATGCTATCCCATAGTTCTTGGATATTCTGCTCATGGTTTCTTAACATTTTCACTGTGTTATCAACTTTATTTTCAAGATTCTATATTTTGTCTTCATTATGTGAGGTTTTGTCTTCCAAGTGATCGAGTCTATTGGTAATGCTTTCTTTTGAGTTTTTTTTTTTTTTTTTTTTTTTTTTTTGGTTGTTGTTGTTGTTGTTTCTTGTTTCCTTCATTTCAAAGATATCTGAATTTTTTTCAGAATCTCTATCTTTTTCTTGAAGTAGTCTTTTGCTACTTGTATTTGCTCCCTTATCTCTTTGATGGTGTGATCAGTGGTAGCCTGTATTTGCTCTCTTATCTCTTTGTTGGAGTGAAAAATTTTTGCCTGTATTTGCTCACTTAGGTCAATCTTTAAAAAATTTATCAGTTTAATTATATACATTCTGAACTCTTTCTCTGAGAGTTCATCAACTGTACTATCCATGGGTTCTATTATTGTAGTATCTTGGTTTGTTTGGTGCACTTTTCTCCATTGTTTTATTCATGTTGTTTATGTGTATTCCTTTCTTGCAGTGCAGCTCTGAGGCATTACAGTTTCTACACTATAATCTTTTTTTTTAAATTATTATTTGTTTTAGTTGTAAACAATGCCTTTATTTTTACATGATGCAGAGGATCAAACCCGGGCCGCGCACGTGCAAGGCTCAAGTGCTCTACCGCTGAGCCACCACCCCAGCCCCTGCCCTATAATCTTATAATGTCCCTGCAGATTACCTGTACCTCATCATGCTACTGAGCTTCTAGACCCTAGCTTGTATCTTACATAAATACTGCTGGAACAAAAGTTGGTCGTGGCAATAGCAAAGATAATCAAGATAGCAGTGGGGGTGTCCCAGGATCGATGCAACCACTTTCAGAGATTGAGCTGAAAGGTGGGTTGCCTATTCAGAGATACAACTATGTCTAGGCCCTATCTGTTGTCCCAAGGCTACTTCATGCGGAGGTCTCTGGTGATGGCTGCAATGTCCCAAGATGGAAGTGAGGTAGGCCTGGGATCTAGGATGGGTATGCAGGTCAGCAGGGCAGTCCTGGAACTAACCTTGACCTTGGCTCCCATGCAGGTTGGTGGGGCAGTCATAGGACTGGGCCGGGGCTCTGGGGTGGTTCTATTGGTTTGCTGAGTGGTCCTAGGCCTGGGGCTGAGGTCCAGCATGGGTCTGCCTATCATCAGGGTGGTCCTGGGCCAGGGCCTGTGCCTTGGCTCCTGCACAGGTCAACAGGGAAGTCCTCATTGTAACACTTTATAATTGAAGTATAAAATATGTACACATATTATAAGAAAATACCTCGAATAGCATTCACAAAATAAATAATCATAGGAATTTTTCCCCAGTTTAAGAATTGAAACTTAAGAAGCATCCCAAAACCTCCATGGGGGGAGGACATAATTGTTAGGAGATATCATGAGAAAGGATTGTGATGAATGATCTTCCTATTACCTATTTTGCTCTTGATTATGTGTAGTTCAATTTTGGAGAATTTTTTAGTTTTATATTTTAACTAGGTGTATTTTTTGTATATATGTAACATTTCACACTACACTCATCTTTCTAGAGAATAAACTGATATACAGAAAAGCCTTTTTGAGAAAGTATGATGTTTTGTCTCTTGTTATCAATATTGATTTTTTTTTTGTCTTTTGTCAAAAATCTTGATTTTTTTGGAAGAGTTTTTAAGAATTTAGTCTATTTAGTTCTTCACATCATGCAGCATTGTTAAATATCACTACAAGTCTAAAAATCTATAAGTACATGAAGATTTTCCATTTCATCTTCTTTAAGTACATTAAAAGTTTTAGCATATTAGTAGTTTCCTTAATAACTCTCAGAAGGTCAATTCATAAGTTTCAACAATAGATTAATTCTAACTTTAATGTTATTTAATCTGCATGTATGTTTCAGCATTTCATTTTCTATAAATAATTTTAAAATATTCTTTCTTCACTATTCCAATATTTTGAAAATTTTTTGAATTAATTAATTACATTATGGCCTTTTATTTTACCAAGGTATTTTCCTTACCTTGTTCTATTTATCTAACATTAATTACAAACTATGTTGTATGCAATGGATAATGTGAAAATTATTTCCACAGATAGAAATTTGAAACAAATCTTTAATCTTTTGCTTTTAGCTGAAGATGGAAAATTCAAAACTAAATGAGTGTTACTTTTTTCCATTTCTCCCTAAAAATAATAAATCTGTATACAGTGTTTAACTGTTAATATGTAGAATGGTATAAACAACATCTAGTGTTACATAATGAATGTTCTAATCATTTTTATATGATTCTACCTGTCTAGTCTATTCCTGTCTTCTGTTCTACTGTGCATCTTTCTCATTGTTTTCCTTTACCTGTGGAAGAGGCTCAGTGGATATTGTTAATTGAAATAAACTGATGTTTCTTTAATTAATTTGATGCATATAAATATCTAAATTATTGAATAATATCTTCATCCACATGTTAACAAGTGACATTTTAAAGATAAGTTTTTCTTGCAATCAGAGAAAACAGGACATAAGGAACTCCAGATAATCTGGGCATGGTGGTGCATGCCTTTAATCTTATTAATCTAGAGGCTGAGACAGGGGGATGGTGAGTTCAAAGCCAGACTCAACAAAAGCAAGGCACTAAGCAACTAAATAAAATAAAAAAAAATAAGGATGGGTATATGGTTCAGTGGTCGAGTGGCCCTGAGTTCAATCCCCAGTACTCCCCACTGCCAAAAAAAAAAAAAAAAAAAAAAAAAAAAAAATCCCTCCAGATAGGCATTCAAATTTTTCTTCAGTATTAATGCACTTTATGTGCTTTTCTAACTACTAATTTTTCTCTTCACATATGTAATTTTATCTTCTTTACATTGGTTCTGCAGCTTTATCAATACCTATAGAAACCAAAAATGCTATTAAATATAGAAATCTTGACTTAACTGTAAACTTTCTGATATAACTCAATATCTGCACAAAAATATGAGAAATGTGAAAATAGATACTAATGTATGTTTATGATCTTTAAATGGTATAGATTTTGTCATTAAACCCTATGTCACATACCTCTGTGTAATCATATCCTTTGCATAACACTTTGACTATAGCTTGACACTGGACTTTGTCATGTAATATGCTTTGACAACTGGGTGTTACCAGATATATTTTGAGCAGGAACTTGAAATGTGCATACATTATTAGGTCTCCTCCACTCTCATTCTTCTATCAATATATGAGTACATGCCCAGATTAGTCTACTGGAAACTAAGAGACATGTGATGTACAGCAAGGGTGCTCTACTGGTCCCAGGTGCTGATGGCTTAGGAAAATAGATATTCTAGTTGATCCTCAGACTTCTAAGTGATCCCAGCAAAGAACAGAGTCACCAGCAGACCCCCACAGAACTGGTAAGAGGATTGAAGTTGGATATTTCTTAAAGTTATTACACTTCTACAGATTATTTAATGTTTTTAGGTATGTTTTGTGAAACATTAATAGAAACCAGAGTTCAATTTAAAAATTGGTATTTTTGAAATGTTTGTTTCCAAATCCTGCCTCTGTTCTGATTGACACTCTTAAAAATCAAAATCAATTTTATATCCTTTCAAAGCATTCTATTTACTATGAACAGTTCCATACAAAATAAAACTGTTGTGTGCACTTGAAAATAGCAGCAGCTGCTTACTGATGGAGTCTGAATCCTGAGCTCTCTGAGGGCTAAACCCCAGTGGGAACTCTGTTAGTGTCAATACCTATTAATAATGGCTGACAAATTAGCAACCACCAAGGAGCAAGTTTTCTGTTGATGACTTGCAAAAAACAAACATATGGTAACTTTGACATTATCTTAATTTTCTGTCAGTACATGTTTCCCTTCAATATGAAGTCAATTTTTATAATTTATATTATATTAGTAGAGAGTTTAAAGTTCCTTTCAATGTGTCTGTTTAAATTGTTGTTTATGTATGACCTCCTGAGATGCAGAAGGTATATATGAAAATCACTGAATAAACTCAAGTCCAACACTGAAGTAAATGAAAAAAAAAAAAATCCATTAGTAAAAGGTGCTTTACTGCTATTAACAAATAGCATCTGTATATATTTATTCATACTATCTGAACTTTGCTTTTCAAAGAGCCATATGGGTTCATTGTAAAGTCTATTAAATACTTGAGGGAAAACAGTGCCAAAATTATACAAAACTTTCAAAACAAAAGAATGTGAAATACTTCTTAACCACTTTTAGGATGCCAAAATAACCCTGATACTAAAATCTTAGCCATTCAAAAGTAAAAATTTTAAAATGAATTACAGGTAAAAAGATAAAAAAAATTAATTACTAGTCAATATCTCTCTTGAACATAGACACAAATATCCTCAATAAAATATCAACAACTTTAACCCAGCAGAATATAAAGAGGGTATCATAGTTACTCATGTGGGGCTTATTTAGTAATTAATGTTTTTTTCAAAAATCAAATTCTATCATGGTAATTCACAATGTTAATATAATAAAGGGAAAAAAAGACATGATTGTCTCAAAAGTTGGAGCAAAAGAATATTTGAAAAATCCAACATACATTTTTAATTGGAAAAAATCCCTGTAAACTAATAATACAAAGGAGCTTTAAAAATATTATATTGGTTTTATATAACAAACCTATAAGAAAAAAATTTGAAAGGCAAATATATTAACTTTCTTTTTAAAGCATTATTGAATTTCATATGAAAACCTATGAATTAAAGGGGGGGAGCAGTTAAAAGATATAGGTTGAAAATATGCAAAAGCCCTTATTACAACACACCTTATGATATATAAGGAAACCTTATATAAGCAGCAACAAAAGCTATCAAAATTTTAAAAAATTAGTTTAGTAAGATCTTCAGATACAAGGTTATTAAAAAAATTGAAACTGAATTTCTAGCAATAAATCATTACAAATAAATCATGTTTATTATCTAGTACTAAATATAGACAAATATCTAAAATCTTTTCATCAAAATTATAGTATCACTAAAAGAAGTTAAAGAGCTAAATAGTTGTAAGGACATACATGCCATAACCATTGAGAGTAGGAGACTCACTATTGTTAACATATCTGTTATCCTCAAGGTACACATTTTTGATGACCTTGATTTGCTGATTCCTGTGTGCATATGAAAATGTGTTGGTCTAGATTAACCAAAATAACCATAGGAAATAAAATTAGTGTTGCAGACTTTCTCTATCTACTTCAAGACTCGCCAGTATTGAAAATAAATAAGGGAACAAAAGATGAATCCAAAAAAAAGATTGCGTGCATTTGTAATCAATAGAATGTTTACAAAAACAATTCAAACCAACTCAATTTAGAGAGACGAGAACAGCTTTTCAATGGATGGTTCTGGAAAAACGGAATCTACACATAAAAAATTTAAGTCATATTAATTTTACATAATCTCATATCATACATCATAAAATTCAATTAAAATAAATCATATATCTAAATCTAAATATAAATTTCCTAGAACAACAAAGATTATCTTTATGCCTAAAGTTAAGCATAAATTTGTTAGAATAAAAATTAAATAAAAAACTATAAGGGTAAAAATTATTTCAGCTTTATAAAAAATAAGCAATTGATTTCATCAAAAAGAAAATCAGTACGGAAGTCACAGAGTACAGGGATTAAAATAAAACATTTAATAAGCATATTTCTGACATCTCATTAATATTAAGAATATTAGAAAACTACAAATCAATTGTATAAACATAAAAAACCCAATTGAATTTGATGAAGAAAAAATTCAAATAGTACTCTTTCCATTAAGCATGTGAAAAGAACATGGAATCATTAGTATTCTGGAAGTGCAAATTAAGGTAGCATTGATATAACATTTATCCCTACTAGAATGACTTAAATTAAATAAACTTATTTACTCTGGCTAAGATGTGGAGTCACAATGTTTTATACATTTGCTGATTGAAGGAAAATATGCATAGCTAATTTATGGAATTATTGGGGAGTTTATTAAAAAATATCAATGTTCCAAAACTAGTTATTTATCTAAAATAAATAAAAATATATAAACTCAAAGTGGTTTACACAAAAATGCTTATAGTGGTCTTATTTATAAGAATTTTGTGAATAAATCACTGTTCATCCAGAGAACTGATAAAAACACAGATATGTTCAAATAATTGAATACTCAAAAATAAAGAGGAATGAATTGCAGATAGACTGAGCGATATAAATAAATTTGAAAACAGCATGTGAGTAAGACAAGGCATCTACACTTAAATATATAAAACACATTGCATTGTTTCACATATATGACTTCCAAAATCTAGTAGGCAAAATTAATCCAAAGATTAGTGAGCAGTTTACACTTATAAACAAAAATATATAGAGGTATTTATGCTTATATTTGAGAGTATGAATGATTTTCTTCCAAGACTCACTGCTACTCACTTTATAAACAACTGTAAAATATTTGGGATCATGTAAAATGACTTTTGCAGAAAAAGTTCTGAAATCTGGTGTTAATGAACTTTGTTTTTCTGTGCATTTTAAGGTTTCATGGTGAGATATATAAAAAAGGAATTCAATATTCTTTCTTTACAGTAATGCCATAGGCAGGGTCATTATGTCACATTCAGTGGGTGTTGATAGACTATGACAGATGTGGCCCAACATTTTCATTTACTTAAAATTGTCATTGCTATATTGAAGAGGCATAATGTTTTCATAAAATTAACTACTATGAGTTAAAATTACAAGATTTCTCCTCTTTCTTTCAAGGTGACCACTACTTATGTTCTGAGGCTCCAAGGAAAGCTAGATATAAGCCTCAGCTGTGACTAGCACGGAGCACAGTATTCTTTGACATCTGTGCCAGCTGTTCCTCCATTTGCACTACACTTAGTTTTTGAACAGATAAAAAATTTTATCTTCAAATAAAAAGGTGATTTGGTACTTAACTATCTCTTTTAAATAAAATATACATATTTAATTTTGACATATTGAGATTCAGTATCTGATATTAATTGATAGACTGATTACTAGCAGTATTGCTAACACAATAAAGGTAAAAATCTTGCAAAATACCCCAATTAACTTAGTGCCTGTAATTCATGCTGGGCATGCAATTTCCTAAATTAAAAAGTAGTATCTCCCAGTATATGACATTCTCTCACATTTGAAGTGGTTGAGTTTTCAGTATGCCTGCCAGTATTTGGCATTTTCCGTGATTACTTTGCAGGTGCTGCAGTGCAGATTAAACTTTTAAGGTAGAACAACAGAGAAGAATGTTTCCATGAATTTCATTGATTAATATAGCAGGAGAATTTCTGAAATTTATGTCTGGTGATTTTTTTGGTTATTTTTTCATTTCTAATATTTTAATGTCAATGCCTAATTAAAATAATTATGTTGATGTAAGGTATCAATATATTACCTAATTAAAAAGTAAGTAAATAAGAGTATCTGTGGTGATTTGGGAGGTAATATTGTTATTATTATTTTCAAAATTAATTGGGTATAAAGTTTAGAAAAACACAAAATGCATTTTTAGTAAGTGCAACTTTTTCAGGCACCTGGGAGCATTTTCATGCTACAGGGAGATGTTTGAAAATAGGAAGATTTTTCAATATAATGAAGCAAAGGGTATAAAAACATCTGTGGAAGTGTGTAGAATGTCAATCTCAGTCATTCTTGTTCTAAATGAGATGCTTTAGATAAACATAATTGTAACTCCATTAACAAGGAAGGTAGATACTTCTTAACAGGATAGAGGATTCCATCCTTATTATTTTGTTCTATGTAATGAAAAGGATAAAAAAAAACATTTAAAAAGTTTTGAATATACAGACATAAAATTAAGAAAAATCTTAAATTTGAAGAAGATATTGTTGAAGAGTTAATTATTGAACTGTGCCCAATTCTTAAGGCTACACAATCCTGGTGTTTAAAATCAAGGCAGAGAATAATCACCATTATTACATTGTTCCAAATCTTACATTGTATTGCATAACTTTTATGCAACTACAGATTCCACCCTCCCAACCAGCACCATCTTTGCTAGGTAGTTACATTGGAGTGTGCCTCCTGAATTTTTATAAATATAGTTAGGCACGTAACATATGCCATGTTCATTTTCTTTCCATTCTATTCTACAATTCTTCTTTCCCCTTGTTATTATTCACTGTGTCCCTCCATACAGTTCAGACACAAGATTTTCAAAGTGGTTCTGGGTTGTGTAGAATCCATGAGAAAATGGGATTGCCTGGATTCCATTCAAAAACATATTGAATGCCTATGGAATATCCAGCATGAGTTTGCCATTATCACATGGACACCAAAAGAACACATCTAATGTTCCAATTCTATAGAGAAACTGTTAATCAAAAGTGAAGCTTCTGTAGGTCTTTCACTCTTGCTCTTGTTCCTTTATAATCTTTTCTTTTCTAAATGCTAATTGAGAACTGAGCAAAGACCAGGGATTGGAAGGTCACCACAGAACTTTTCTTCAATTTTTGTTATTTGTACTCCCTTTTATTTCTGCAACAAAAATCTTGTGCTTTTTTTTCTTTCCAATTTTCTGAAACTTTCATTAATTTATTTTCTATGGAAAAAATAAATTACAAAATAAACTTGACTTTTGTTGTTGAATTTTTGAATTCGAAAGTCCATAATGAATCAAATGATTTGAATACTTGTGTCTTCACTCTTTATCACTGTGTACAATTTTTCTAGATCTTTGAAAAGTACCATTAGTATTTTGATATTGATTAAATTGAATGTGTAGAAAAGTAGGAGGAATTACACTCCCTGACTTCAAAATATACTACACAACAAAGCTACACTAAGGAAAATATGGTATTGATCTAAAAATATGAACACTTACCATTGGAGCAGAATAGCCACGAAGTAACCCTATGCATCTACAGTCCATTAATATTTGACAAAAGTAACACTGGGGGGGAAAGACAGCTCATTATTAATTTTTTTCTGGAAAATATACTGTGAGACCAATAAACAAAAATGGGAAATTCTTCAGGATATTAGAATGAATAATTAATTTTTGATAATACCTCAAAAGCACAGGCAACAAATGGAAAAACAGAGAAAGAGTATTATATCAAATTAAAATCTTGTGCACAGCAAAGAAAACAATCAGAAGAAAAAAGGTACAGCTTATAGAATGGGAAAAATATTTGCATATTATAACTTTTTACAGTGGGTTAATATCCAAAATATATAAGGAACTCCAAAAACTCAATAGTGAAAAAGGAAACAAACAACAATTAAAAATAGGCTGTAAGTCTAAATTGGATTTTTCTCAAAAGAAGGCATACAAATGGCCAATTGGTAAACTAATGTGCTCAACTTTAATAGTCATTATGGAAATGGAAAACAAGCCATAATGAAATATTTCTTCACTCCAGATAGAATGAAAGATATCAGAAAGATAAAAGCTAACAGGATCTGATAAGGATATAGAAAAAACAGAATCCTTGCACACTATTGATGGGAATATAAACTAGTGTACAGCCATTATGGAAAGCATTACAATAGTTTCTCAAACAATTAGAAATAGAAACAGTCATATGATCCAGAAATTCCACTACTAGATATATATTTTTTAAAAATTAAATCAGTCTGTTCCAGAGACATCTGTACTTCCATTTTTCTGCCAGAATTATTTACAATAAACAAAAACCATGGAAAAAACATGGAATCAACAGAAGAGCCCATCAACTGATAAATAGATGAAGAAAATGTAGATATAAATAATTTATTACTATTCAGTTATGAGAAATAAATTTCTACGTAGAAGTGAAATAAGCAGTCACCAAAAGACAACTATTTCATGATCTCACTCCTACATGGAACATGGAAAATTCAAGAGGGTAGAATACTAGTTATCTGGTGAAATGGAGGAGCCTGGGGAAAGTGAGGAGGAGGAAAGGAGAGGAAAAGTTTGATCAATGTGTACTAAGATGTAGTTGGTTAGGTAAAGTAAATTCTGGTGTTCTATTCCACAGTAGGGTAACCATAGATAACAAAAAAATGTATGTTTCAAAACAGCTAGAAGATAGAATTTTGAATGCTTTTACCAAAAAGAAATGACAAATGTTTGAGGAGTTAGATATTTTTACTCTGATTTGAACATTTCACAATATATACATGTGTTAAAACGCCATATGGTATCATTTTTGTGTCAATTAAAAAATATGAATTTTAAAAATTTAAATAATATTTTTCTCAAATGGTGAAACTAACCTTCATGTGAAAGTCAAATGATGAAAGCACAAATACTATAATTCGTCCTTACATTTTTTAAAATTATGCTATTAGGATTCTATTATTACATCTCATAAGTTCTTTCTTAGTGTTATTTAATCATAAATATTAATATCTGTACAGATCATAACTTTATTCTCATGGCATCATAAAAAAACTAATTGCTCTTTTAAAATTTTATATAATTGGTATTAATACCAGAGTCAACTTTTGTTTTCATTTATTTATTTATTTTACCAGGGATTGAACCCAGAGATGCTTAACCACTAAACGACATTCCCAGCCTCCCACCCCCCTTTTTTTTTTTTTTTGAAATTTTATTTAGGTGCTGGGGTTGTGGCTCAGTGGTAGTGTGCTCACCTAGCATGTGTGAAGCCCTGGGTTCGATCCTCAACACCAATAAAAATAAATTAGGAAAAAAAAAAGGTATTTTATCCAACTACTACTAAACAATAAATATTTAAAAAAAATATATTTAGAGACAGGGTCTTGCTGAGTTACTTAGGACCTCACCAAATTGCTGAGGCTGGCTTTGATCTTCCTGCCTCAACCACCCAAGCCACTGGGATTTCAGGTATGTGCCACAGCACCCAGGAGCTTTTATTTTTATAATAAAATTTTATGCCAAGTTAAAATTATTTTGTGTTAAAGTACAAGTATTTTATAAACAATATAATATCCATCATATTGTCTCTCATTTATAATTAAGTTATTCTCAAGACTAAACAAAATGAATTGTGCAGAACATTGTATTCTAAAATTTTGACCTAAAAGCCAATTTTCTAACTTTAATTTATTGTTAATAACCCTAAGTAAAATCATTTTGGTCTAAAATTTTAGAATTCATTTGGATGCTTTTACTTATTTTAATACATTGTAATATGGAGAGATATTCCATTATATTAAGGTATACACATAGAGATCATTATACAACTGTATTTTTGTTAGTTGCTGATGCAATCTTCATTTTATATTTTATTTGACTATATGTACCTCAATTTATTTAGAAATTAATTTCCAATGTTTGAATGTTGGTAACTATAATAAGAGTTAGTTACTCTCTAATTTAGGCCAAGTCATGTTCTCCCAAAAGATACCCATCTTAATTTTTAAAATTAAGAATTGGTTTGGAATAAAGATCTTTGTATATATGATAAAGTTAAGGATTTTGAGATGAGACTATTTGTTGGACCCTAAATCTAAAGACAAATGTGCTTATAAGAGGAAAACAGAGGAAGAGTTAAGACCTGTAGAATACAGGACATACTAGGTAAAGACCATCAAGACAAATAGTGGATGGTTGTGGTCATAAGCCAACAAGTGGGGGACTGCTAGAAGCTAACAGAAGAATAGATTGAATCATTTCCTATAGTCTTTACAAGGACTGCGGCCTTGTTGATACCTTGATCACTCACCTCTGGCCTCCAGTATTGTGCAAGAATAAATTTCTGTTGTTTCAAGTAACAAAGCTTTTGTTCTGAAACCCTAGGAAACCAGTACACTCTCTAAAATGCCAAATTGATTATTGTTCAAATAACTAATAGGCCAGTTTTCCCCTTTCCTCCCAGTGATTATTTTTATTATATGATACTTTAGGGGACAAAAATTCTATCAGAAGTGGATATGCCACCAAAATGGATGATTTCTCTCAATAAGGAAATACGCTACCATTAAATGCTAAAGTTTTTATCATTTCTATCCAGCTTTCTCACTATGAACATTTCTAATCAAAGAGGCAAATTCTTTATTTTGGAGGAGCATCTCATGTATAGTTAGACTATTAAAAGTACTCCTGACTTCTATCCACTGAATGCCAGAAGCAATTCCTCATTGGTACAGCCAAAAGTGAATCCAGAGACTGTCAAATATCCAGTAGTATATGAATTATCCCCTAATTGAGGACCACTTTTAAAAGATTATCTGAAAATATTTCTAGTATTTAAGACAAAATTCTCAGTGACTTCACTTTTATTATCTAAAACAGGCACAACAATTTCAACCAGGAACATTCTTTCTTTCAATGTGCCTTTGCTGTCTACCCTTGAGAGAAGACAGTCTGTGTTTTATCTCATGGATTTGGATACACTGGTGAGTATAGTGGAGCAACATGATGTGTGATATAAAGGAAGATACATCTTCTCCCTGGTTGTCTTGAAATGCTTATGATTAGAACTCATCCACCCTGCTAGGACAAAGCTAAAACTGTGTGTAGAAAGACATGTGGCAAGAAATCAAGGCCTTAGCATCCAGTCCTAGCAGAGCCAGCCAACTGGTAAACTCCAGTCCTATTTGACAGCCATGTGATTGAGCCACCTCAGAAGTAGACCTTCTAGCACCCAGTCAAATGACAGTAGATGATATTATTTAGGTCAGCAATATGCTATCCCTGCTAAGGTCCTTCCAATTGCAAATCTATGAACAAAATAACTCATTTTGCTTGTTTCAAAGTTATAAACTATGGGGTGGATTGTTAATGCAGTGGCAGATAACAAGGTCATTATCCCAGTATGTAAGAGCGCTAACTGAGGAGATAGCTAAGATGGCGGTTAGCTGTGAGCCATAAAGATGTTCAAACATTTCCACCTGATATTCATACATTTATCTAAGAATCTTTTTATGCCCATGAACACTGTGTGACGCACCTGTAAGCTCGAGCTGTAAGCACTTGTCCTTGTTAAAGCAAAATGTATTTAACCGGGTGAGGGTTAGTGGCTGGTGTGGTTGGAGTTAGAGTGGCCGGAGTTAGAGTGGTTGGAGTTTGTAGTAGTGTTTGGAGTTCGAGAGGTTGTTGGAGCCAGAGAAAGAAGTTAGAAGAGAGAAGAATAAAAGAACTTTTTCATTTCCATCCTGCCTCCGAATTTTCTCCCGCGGCGTTATAGCTGCAAGTGGCAGCAGCAGGCAGCTACACCAGTATGCTAAAATACCTGATAAAAGGAGAGGAGAAGTAGAAGAATATTTCTAGAATATTCCATTTGACTCTCTTCTTCTCTTCCTTGCTCCCATATTTTATCACTCTTCCTTCCCTTTCCTTTCTTCTTTGCTCTTTTTAGTGGATCTTTTTAGTTACACATAACAGTAAGATTAATTTAAACATAATTATAAAAACATGGAATTTGAAACATAAGTTGTTCTTATTCACTCCCCAGTACTTACCCTTTCCTTCTCCTGCTCCCATTTCTTTCCCTCCACTCTACTGATCTTTTTGCTGTTTACTTAGAGTTGTGTTTTGTTTTGTTTTTTAATTATAGTCTTATGGATATACATGATTTTCAGGAGTGGTGATTTGAATCACAGTCTCTGATTGTCTTGGGCTGGGAACTTCTTGTGCAAAAGTACAGGTTAAGACTGCCCAGTTGCTATGGTGATGCCCTACTTAAAGGAGGTTCTGTGCTAGGCAAGGCACTATTAGTCTTGACCCTATATTCAGACAACAACTGATGGGGGTAAAGAATCATGAGCACAAAATTCATATTGTCAATTCCAGCTTTTGTTTATGTACAACTATAATAAAATCAATCATTTACTGGAACACATTGCCCTAAATGGAACACTCTATATATAGTCCTAATCCTCCTCTCACCCTTAAAAGCCCAAGACAAAACAGCCTTTTCTGTGACATGCATGTAGTCTAATCAATTTTTTGTACTGTTACAACATAAATATTGCATTATAACACTACATGTCTACTGTTCTCTTGAACCCATATGTCTGCATGTAACTTGAGATCAGTTGTATTATTATATTCCACTCTTTTATTGTGTACCCTGTACAGTAATATGTCCTCAATAAATATCCAGCAAGTGAAACTATGAGTTGCCATGTTGAATATATGAGATTGATTCATAAAAATCAGGTTTTGGTATGAGTGAGAATGACTGTATTAATGAATGCAAGTAAATGTCATAACTGGAGAGATTAATATCACCAAGGAGTCTGGAAAATAAGATGAATGGATGACTTTATAGGCAAGACATGGATATTAAATTACATAGCTAACCCATTAAGAAGTTTCATACTTGAAGACTGATATTCCAACTAAGAAAAAACAGCTAACTACACCCAAATTTTTAATTTGAATTAAATCGATAATGTTGCCAAAATCTCAGACTCTCTAGTGTCATATTTGAATAAAATATAAACTAATAAAGAAAAATGTCTTCTCTATGTGGTAAATAATAATAGCAAACTTAAACTATAAAACTATAATTATGCTTGAATTTGAATATGCATGTTTTTACAATAAATAATAATAACAATTAAAGCCAATGTTGCTATTTGAAATAAAGTGATAATATAGACACAGTGAATTTAGAAAATTCTAGAAATGATACATCCAGGTGCTTTAAAACAAATGTATGAGTGAAAATAATTAAGAAAATTTGGGAGGAAATTTTTTAAAAAGTAGTATTTTTTCTCTAAAATCAACATTTTATAGTTTTATATCCACAGCAATATATTTAGCAGCACTATGGACGATAGCCAAGTTATGGAACCAGCTCAGGTGCCACATCAATAGATGAGCACATTAGAGAAAATATGGTATATTTACACAATGGAGTTTTACTCAGCCACAAAAAAAATGCAATTATGGCATTTCCCCGTAGATGAATGAAAATGGAGGGGATGGAGAACATCAACGCTAAGCAAAATAAATCAAAGTCAGAAAATCAAGGGTTGACTGTTTTTTCTCATATACACAAGCTAGAGTAAAGTAAGGGGAAAAGAATATGGGTGTCTAGATATCACAAAAAATATTGGGAAGATCAGTGGAGTAAAAGACAGTGATTGACAGGGAGATGGAGGGACAGGAAAGAAGAGGAAATGCAAAATTTGACCAAATTACACAATGTGCATGCATAAATATGTGACAGTGAATTCCATCTTAAAATATCTATCTCTATCTATCTATCTATCTATCTATCTAAAGATCAGTTATAAGTAAGTAAATAAATAAACGGAAGACAAGTAGAGAAAGGAAAATAGGGGAGGGAAGAGGAGAGGGAAAGAGGAGGCACCAAGAACTGAAATGGAGCAAATTAAGTTCAATGCTTCTATGATTTATGTCAAAATCTCAAAATCAACCCAACTATTATGTATAACTAAAATGCACTAATAAATACATAAAAAAACAATTAGTATGTTTCTAGGATATTTTTCTACCAATAGTATATAGTTCAAGTGAAAAATTTAAAAATAACTTTCCTTGTCAGGAAATTATTTGAAAAGATGAAATCTATATTCTTTCTCTGATAAAGATGAAATGTTTGTGTTTATGTTAAGACTTGTTCCTAAGATTGTGTGTCATTAAATCTTTTCTTCTCTCTCTCTTGTTTCTTATTTAAATTTTTGATATTCAAATACTTAAGTGTTTTATAAATACTACTATCTTACATGGAGATGATAAAATTACTAGTGCAGGGGTTGGGGCTATGGCTCAGTGGTAGAGTGCTCCTCTTGCATGTGTAAGGCCCTGGGTTCAATCCTCAGCACAACATAAATAAGATAAAGGTGTTGTGACCACCTACAATTTAAAAATATTAAAAAAAAAGAATAAAGGCATTGTGTACAAATAAGACAAATAAATAAATATATTTTTTAAAAATTACTAGTGGAAAAAAAGTCTAATTAAGTAGCAACTTGTTTTTTCTCTGGGAAAAATGGTGTCTTTCTTTTTATGAGACATTAGATTGTTCTGTTGATGTATGATGTTATGTTAAGGAACCTTAAGGGTCTTCCAACACTACATGATTTCCAAATTAGAAGAAAAATATAATTTATAAAAATTATCACATTAAATTTTCACACGTTTATAGAAAATTTAAAGTATTGTATTTTTTAATTTGTAGGATAAAGTAATATATAAATAGTATTTTACAAGAAATATATTACAGAGTTAAGCAATGCTGAATTATTTCTTTGTTGTGATAATGCCTATTTTTAAATTATAGAATAGCTGAAGGATCCTTTTAAAGGCATGAAGATACTTGCTAAACTCTCCTCTCCACAAATTAGCTTTTGTTACATGCTTGTGCTATTAAGATGTCTTTATATGATAAACTATATTCTATACAAAAGGCCTCATGTTTGGCATAGTTGTGAACATGTACCTTGTTGATTTTCAAAGGATCACAGCTGGGATCCTGGTCATAAATAAGCTGAAAAAAATATTGCTACCCAACATTATGCAGTATTTTCCCAAAGCACAATAGTATATAGATTTTAAGTTGTTATTATTCCTCATAAGCATGGAAATGCTATTTTCTTTTTCTAGATGAAGATGTAATCACCTAAATTGGAGGAATAAAAATGAAGAACACAAATGTCATTTTGTTTTTTGTTAACTCCTTGAAACTTCTTTAATTACTACTCTTCTATTTAATAGGATATCAACCACACACTTTTTCTTTAAATTAAAAACAAATTCAGAAACCAGAAACTCTGAAGCATAAGTTTTTTATTGTCCTTTATTAATCCCACTTTCATCTTTTTAAAATAAGTGCCTTAACTTATATTATTAATGTAATAGCACTAAATTTATGCTGTTGAAACATAATGGAAGAAAATATCATATCCTAATATTATTTTCTTTTAATTTTTTTTACAAGTCTAAAGATACACACTCTCCACAGTCAAATATATGTTTATGTATGGCATTTTCAGATTTACAAAAGGAGTAAATAATTACTTATATTTACTATTATTTTTCAAATACTTCAGAGCCTTTTCTGTATGTATATTATGCATTTATTTTAATATAAGCTGAACAACATTTTACTCCAAAGAAAATAATATAAAATGCATGGAATTCTCTATTTAAAATACTTTCTTTAGCTTTGTGTTTAATGTTATATTAAAAGGAATATCTGTGCATTAAGGGCTCTTCAAATGAGATTTTTGAATTTATGACTGGGTGTTAATTCTTTCTATCTAATCTACCACAGGAGAAGTTGACTAAAAGAACAAGAGTATCTTCCTACTTTGCAATAGATATCTGTTGTGGGAAAAACACTTTGAATCTATACTAAATGAACCACACATCTCACCATAAAGTTAGAGATCCATATCAGCAGAGATGTAAAAATTCAATAAAAATATAACAAGTGTATATTAATGTGGAAAGTTATTTTGCTTATAGAATAGTGGGAATTAAATTGTCTTATTTTGACTAGTCTCTTGGTGTCTTGAAACTTAGGCTTCATTGATTAATAAAAATAAAATACTAAGTTATGTTTTTACTCAAAGGGATTCATCTATGATATTTAAGCATTTGTAAGATATTTTTCCATAAAATAAGTCTTATGGGCTATCAACAACCTGCGTAACAATATAAAAAAATTTTTAAAAAAAATATTAAGAGAACTAACGCATTCATCTCAAGCTTATTGATTCTATTATATTTTACCATTTTTTTTTTTTTACATATAAAGTCTGTTTTTCTTCTTTGACACATCCTTTTACCTGAGTTATAATGAATGACATTAAGGGCTGGCTCCTCTAACTGCCAGTATATGGAAGTTATCAAATAAAAGGATTTTTTATTTCTTTGATGCTATCAAAATACTGGGGTAGGTGTCTTCAAGTCTTAAGAAAGAGAAACTTTTCAATTGAATACAGGCTAACATCATAATATTTCTGTATAAAAATGAAAATGTTTGGATTTGCTAACATCATAATATTTCTGTATAAAAATCAAAAGAGGATTATTTTCAAAAGGAATAAATGTAATTTAGGCAAAAGCACATGAGAGAGATTTCTTATAATTAAATCTCAAAATATATTTTCTTTGGTTCTAAAGATTACCATCTCCTCTGTATCTTTCTATTTGCTTATGAAAATATGTATGAAGTCAGTTTAGTTTTCTGTTATGTGTCTTTTTAAAATTTGTTTCTTTGTTTCTAGAAGTAGTTATATATTTTATTCACTACTGTGTCTCTTTGGGGTGGAGGGTGGAAATATGCTAAGGAATTAAGATTCCAAGGAACAAAGAGATGTGTTTTGTGTGTGTGTGTGTGTGTGTGTGTGTGTGTGTGTGAGAGAGAGAGAGAGAGAGAGAAGAGAGAGAGAGAGAGAGAGAGAGAGAGAGAGAGAGAGAGAGAGAAAGGGAGACTATATATGCATGCCTATGTTTTTATATAGGGTTGATTCCAGAGCTCCTTCTTTTGGACTATAAGGAAATTCTTAGATGATTCACTTTCAAAACCAAACTATTTCCTGAATATTTTAGTATAGAATATTAGTCTATTGAGATATCAATGTATGTTTTGCTTTTAAAGTGGATTCCTGGCTAAAGACTAGTGGGGATGACTGTTTTTAAATATATATATATATATATATATATATATATATATATATACACACACACACACACACACACACACACACATATATATATATATATATAGATTTGTTTATAATAAAAGTTATCAACGTCGTCAATTGGATGGGATGCTATATGACATGTCTAAAGTAAATAACATTTCTTAAGCTTTTTGACCATAAAGTAGGTCCCAGATCATCTGATAGGGCTTATGTTTTGAGGAATACACTTTAGAAAATGAAAATGTTGGTAATCAAAGAGGTTAATCTCAGAATATAACTCAGAATTCTGTGAGTACACAGCTCCAGAGATAAATCACTGTGACCTAGCCCAAATTCAGTTACAATGACACATACTATGTTAGGCACTTATAGCACATCAAATGAATTTGGAATATTTGTCATGGAATAAAAAAATGATAAATCATATCTTAATAGTAAGACAGTTCCTATGTTTTCAGTGATGACAGGATGAAGTAGATGTTAGCAAATGAAAACTTCACATGAAGAGATTGTTTTTTCCCTGGAAATATATAAAAGCAAAGTCAAAGATGGTAAGAATGTGTTTGAGATGGTACAGACAGTATTTTCAAATGTGGTAAAATGTTTTCAGGTTGATTTCAGGCATAGGGATGGTTTCACTTGGCCTGAAGCAAAGAATTATGAACAACTGGTATTTTGTATATTGTTTTCCAACTTTAAATTCATGCTCATCAATATCTATTTTTCAAAATTTCTTTTGGAAACAATGGTGCTAGATGCTTAATATAGTCTTCATAGTTAATAAAATGCAAATATTCCTGCAGCAGAATAATAAAAAATATCAGAGACTTAGAGTGTATTTTCATTTTGTATTTTAGACACATACATCTATGGTATGAGTTATTAAATGGCTAATCATTTTTATGTGTAGTGTCACAATATTTTTCATCCAGAGAAAATATATTCCTTTCTTTGACTATTTAAATACCTTTGCAGAATTTCATAAAATGCTTCAAGAAAAATTATAATTTCATTTAAATATGTATTAGTCTGTCATTCATTGTTCCAGAAAAGGAGTTATGCTCTAACTCTATATACCATATATAGACATTCATCTTAGCTCATAAAGGCAGTTGGAAAAGATGAAAGATCTCCAAGCTTACTGAATTCTGCAAAACCAAACTAGACAGTAGTTATCTAAAAGTTATATCCAAGTCACTTTTCATTGCAAAGAAAATTATATTGACTGACCTGATACTTTGACCATATTAGTGCAAACTATTTGTATTTATTTTAAAAATTTATATTTTTTCTTGCACAAACAAATTCAGGTGTTATAATAGCAACACTTCAAAAACAAGTGAGCTATGTCCTGGAGGACAGGCAGGAATACTTAAGTCCTGCACTACAGATGGAGGAGGTTTGAGAACATGTTTGAGGATCCAAATTCTCAGAGACTAATATTTAGTGAACCTACTTATAGATAAAAAGAATTTTCCTCTCACAGACCCCATCAAAATGTTAGCAATACTCAAGTAAAACTAACAATGAAACATGTTAGAATGAGTAATCTCATATGCACAGTCTTTCAAAACCTTCTAAGCTAACTGAAATTGTGAGTCATTAGCCCTTGGGCATGCCCCAGCTTTCCAGGGGCAAGGAAATGGAGTTCCACAGCAGCAAGAGAGAGGTGTAAATAAGGCCAATTGCTGGCCATAGTTGGTCTTTTCTCTACATAAAGTACTCCACATAGTACTTGACTGTGTTGTGTTTTCCTTAGTGACTCCATCACCAAGACAGAATGGGTAGCAGGTCTTGGATTTGAATTCTTGGCGGTTGACATAGTGATAATTGTTTCTATCTTCCATGTATTTAAGTAGTACTCTAGCATCAGTAATCAGCACACTGTTCTGATTCACAAAATAGATCAGGGAGGACCAAGAGAGATAAATACCCATATCAATATTTGTATCTGCATCTAATACATCTACTCTAGTTTTTACTCTTTTATTTGTGTGTGGTTTTCAACAATCAGGAAAACAGAACAACAACAACAAAAAAAATGTGATGCAAAAGACATGGTCTATCTACCAGACAGTTTCACATTACAAACCAGGGTCAGACTCATTTCAGACTTCAGTATTATGAGACAGGGTATTTTAATAAATTTTAATAAATGTCATTCAAATGTTAAAAGCTCTAATGGAGCAGTTTTCAGACAACTTGCAAGATAACATGAGTAATTTAAGTGATGAGAAAAAATAGTTAAGAATCAAATGGAAATAGTAGAAATAAAAATGCAGAGACAGATATGAAGAAGGTCTTTAATGGACTTGACATTAGATTCAACACTGGTAGAGCTATTGACCTTGAAGAGTTAGTGACCTTGAAGAAAGATGAATGGAAGTTACTCATATCAAAATATGAAGAGAACTGCCAGATATGGTGGCACACACCTGTAATCTCAGCAGCTTTGAGGACTGAGACAGGAGGACTGTGAGTTCAAAGCCAGCCTCAGCAAAAGCAGGCACTAAGCAACTCTGTGAAATCCTGTCTCTAAATAAAATACCAAATAGGGCCCTGGATGTGGCTCAGTGGTTGAGTGCCCCTGAATTTAATCCCTGATATCAAAAAAAAAAAAAAAAAAAAAAAAAAGAGAGAGAGAGAGAGAGAGAGAGAACACAGAAGATATATGTGTAATTGGAGTCTCAGATAATGAACAAGGAATAAAGAAGAAGAAATAATATATTGTTCAAAATCAGTGTTAGAAACAAACAATGCAGATGCATGAAGTGCAGAGAATAACGAACAGTGTTAAGACCAAAAATGTTCATATGTAGGCTTATCATTTTCAAAGTACAAAGGCAAAGAGGAAGCAAATTAAAAGTCAGCCAGATTTTTAAGAAAGACATATAATCTTTATGTCTTTTATTCTTTATAAAAGAATTGTAACAAGCCTTTTTCCAGGAACATTTCAAACAAGATTAAGGCATAAAATAAAAATGTTACACCTATGAAAATACCCTTCAAAATGCAAGACAAATTAAGATTATCCAAAATAATTAAAACAAGGAATTTTTTGCTAGTAGATATTTTCTAAAAGAAATGTTAAACATTAATCTAATTGACATGTTGTGATCTTCCTGCCTCAGTCTCCTGAGTCATTGTAATTATAGGCATGTTTTGCTGTGTCTGGTTTCTTTTCTTCCTTTCAATTGCACTAAAAGTTTTTTTGTTTTGTTTTGTTTTCTTTTGGAGACAGTATTTCAGTGTATTTCCCAGGTTTGCCTCAGTCTTTTGGGCTCTAGGAAATCCTTCTGCCTCAGCCTCCTGAGTACCTATAACTACAGGCATATGACACCACACTTTGTTCTTAAGAGTTTTGAATCAAAAACAGTAATCTATTTGTCTTTAGAGAATATATATAGGTGAAAACATATGATAATAATATAAAGAATGGGAGAAAAAATGAGAACATATAGTTATATAATTTTGTAATTTTTTTTTTTTTTTTTTTTTTTTTTTTTTTTTTTTTTTTTTTTTTTTTGTGGTACCGGGGATTGAACTCAGGGGCACTTGACCACTGGGCCACATCCCCAGCCCTTTTTTTGTATTTTATGAGAGACAGGGTCTCACTGAGTTGCTAAGTGCCTCGCCATTGCTGAGGCTGGCTTTGAACTCACGATCCTCCTGCCTCAGCCTCCCAAAGTGCTGGGATTACAGGCGTGCGCCACCGCGCCCGGCTGTAATTTTTTATTTTATACATGAAGCCATATATATATATATATATACTCAGTTTAGATCAAAGTGGACTGAGTTTATTTAAAATGTAGATTGTATACATAAAGCAACTCAAAACATTTTAATGTATCAATAATATATCAATAAAAGAGATAATATGAGTCATAAAATGTCTACCACTAAACAGAGAAGGTATTAAAAAGAACAAAGAAAATTTAAAAAAATAGTAAAACAATGGACAAACAGAAAATACCAGTAAATAAATTTTAATATAATAATTTCAATAATCATTTTAGATGTGGATAATCTAAATATACCATTTAAATATAGAGATTTAATATATTGGATAAAAAAGCAAAACTGACTTAAGGCTGTACAGAATAAATCATGTTAAATATAAGAAAAGATGGGTTAAAAGTGATTATCAGGTTTATTGGAGGGAAGATGATTTGACTACCAAGGGTATCTAATGGGAAATTGTAAAATGATGGAATTTTTTGTGGTAGTTTATTCATAACTATGCATTTGTCAAATTTGACTAAAATATACAAGACTGATGTTTTCTTTATGCACGTTAAAAAAAATATCAAGCAAGACGTGAGGATCCAGAAGAGAATACAAAAATTGACAACCAGATTCAAGATTTATTAAATCCTGTAGAAAATAAGATTGGGTAATCAAAACTAATTCTCAGTGAACAAATTTTTGGATAAGGTAGATGAATATTTCGATTAAAAACAATATCAATAAAAGCATTAAAGTATGCTAAGATCTGCCACATAAGACTCTAGGGATAAAAATAAACAACTAAATAAACAAAACAGTATTTCCCAACAAATAATTTGGTAGAAAAATCAAAGGAGAAAATAGTAGTGCTTGAAATCCAAAGACCTGGAAGACAAAATGGAAGAAATAACTTATTCTTATAAGGAGGTTTTTTTTTTTTTTTTTTTTTTTTTTTTTTTTTTTTTTTTTTTTTTAAAGTTTAAATCAAGCAAAAAAGTTAAGCAAAACTCATAGAAAGCTAAAAATCATGAAGGGAAATAAAATATATATGGAATATTGATCCAGGACAATCCCATATGAATTGTAATTCCCAAAGCAAATTGGGAGTTTAAAAATTTCAAAGTGAATTGAACAAAAAACAAATAATTGGGAAAAAATAAACTCTCTTGGAAGTATTTATCTTTTAATAATACTAAAGGTTGATATATAAACAGAAGAAAACCAAAACAATGTAAAGGATAAACTTAAATATTTTAAAACTAGGAAAATCCCTCACAATTAAAAAAAATAAAAGATAAATGAAAAAGGGAAGGGGATTATTATAGTACCAACCAAGAAACAGGACAGATTAATGAAAAAGAGATAAGAGTATTTTCAATAATATTTAATAACTCAATTAACAATCAAAAGGAAATGATTAATTTTTTAGCAATTAATGATTAATTAATTAATCATAAATAATTAATCAAATAATTAATTGTCTAATAGTTTGAAAATGCTGCCTGAGTATCCACATTGGAGCAACCACTATGGAAAGCAGTATGAAAACTTCGAATGGAACCACTATTTGACCCAGTTATTCCACTCTTTGGTCTATGCCCAAATGACTTAAAAATCAGCACACTACAGTGATGCACCCACTTCAATGTTTATAGCAGCTCAATTCACAATAGCTAAGCTATGAAACTAAAGTGCCCTTCAATAGATGAATGATTAAAGAAAATTTGGTATACATACAGAATGGAATCTTACTCTGCCACAGAGAAGAATGACATTATGGCATTTGCTGGTAAGTGGACTGAATGAGAGACTACTATGTTAAATGAAAAAAGCCAATCCCAAAAAACCAAAAGCTAAATGTTTTCTTTTATATGTGGATTCTGACACACAATAAACAGAGTGGAATGGGGATAGAAATTCATTGTGTTGGGGTCCTGTTTGAGTTGCTGGGGTTTTTAGTTCCTCCCAACCTGAATCTAGCTTCTTCCGGCCAGCAGAGAAGGCTAGGGGTAAAACACGCCCCAGCGAAGGCGTGATATAGAATGGTAGGGGCCGGCTGGTGGCCACCCAGCCTTCACGACGGAAGACACTGAGACTTACCAGGGAGCCCGGTCAAAACTGGAACTCGTTTATTGAAGAAGATGGACGGCATTTATAGAAGACATGGGCCAATCAGCAAAAAGATCATAGGGACACATAAGGAGCATGGGTGGATTACATTGGCGGAGTCCCTGGCCTATCCTTAGAGTGGTTTCAGTTCTCACAATGCGTCAGGGGAATGACTCCTGATTAGGCCAAGTCTGTATCAGCGGGTGGTAGGCAACCAGAGAGTTCTTTCAGCCGATGTGTTCTTAAGTCCTCAACACATTGGACTAGACAAAGGGGACAGAAGGGGGATGGGAATAGGGAAGACAGTAGAATGAATTGGACATAACTTTGCTATGTTCGTATATTAATACACTACCAGTGTGATTCCACATCATGTGTAACCTCAAGAATGGGCTCCTAATTAGAGTAAGTTATACTCTGCAAGAGACTTAATGAGGAGGTAGCTAAGATGGCGGCTGGCTGAGAGCCAAAGAGGAGGCGTTTAATTATTTTCTCCTGACCTTAATGTAATCAACTAAGAATCTTTCTGTGCCCGTGAACACTGTGTGACGCACCTGTAAGTTGAGCTTGTACACGTGTATACTTGTTAAGGTGAAGAGTATTTAACCAGGTAGGGCTGGTGAGAGGGGTGGTTGGAGTTGGAGAGAGAATACAGAAGAGAAAGCAGAGAAGAAGCAAGAATAAAGAACCTACTCATTCCCAGTCTGCCTCCGATTTCTTTCCCGCGGTATCGTTGCTGCAGGCGGCAACAGCTGCAGGCGGCAACAGCTGCAGGCGGCAACAATACTCCATGAATGTATAATGTTTTAAAATTGACACTACTGTAATGTATATCTAAAAGGAATAAATAAATAAATGCTGCTCTGAAATTTTATTATTTTTCAGAAGACTTTGACACCTTATTCCATCAGAAAGCTTTTTGTTATTCATTCTTAAAGCTGAAAACTCACTTCATAATTCCCTTAGAATATGGAAATCCCCAATGGGACTTCACAAATCACCACCACAAATCCCTGTTATCATCTTCTCAGCCTCATTTCCCATGTATTTCTCTTCTTCATGAACTCTATGAGATGGGATTTACCTAGAAATATACAACCATGTCACCTGGTTGAATCAATGGTCAAATATTACCATCTGTAAAATAAATTGATTAGATTTTTCTAGATGACTCAAGGAAAAAATATACCTTTGAATAATTACTTTTTTCTAGAAATTTCTAATAAACAGCTTATAATTGCCATAATTGAATTAATATATATGTGTATATATGTATATATGTGTATATATGATTTATTTGTTCTATATCCTTTTTAAAAAATATTTTATTAGTTGTAGCTGGACACAATACCTTTATTTTATTTATGGAGTGCTGAGGATCAAACCCAGGGCCTCACAGATGCGAGAAGAGTGCTCTACCATTGAGCCATAGCCTCAGCCCCTTTGTTCTGTATCCTGTATCATAATATATGTAACTCCTGAGAGATAAATAGGATAAAAGGCAAAAAGGAATGCAATTGCTTTTGCAAATAGGAGGGAATTACATTGATTTGCAAGGTGATTCAAAAACCATGTGAAAGCATGTCATTTCACCAAAAGGCCTATGGTTAATTATGTAATGTTTCATTCTTTCTTTTTTTTGGCAAAGTGGTAAAAGGAATTAAACTCAGGGGCACTCAACCACTGATCCACATCTCCATCCCCTATTTTTTATTTTATTTAGAGACAGGGTCTCACTGAGTTGCTTAGCACCTTGCTATTTCTGAAGCTGGTTTTGAACTTGCGATCCTCCTGCCTCAGCCTCCTGAACTGCTGGGATTACAGGTGGGCACAATAATGCCCAGCCATGTTTATTTCTTGTTAGCCTTTTACGCCTTTGTTTTAATGTCTGCATTTTCATTTTTGTATTCTCATCACAATTCTGTCATTATTTACCACATTTTAAACTTCCATATTTTTCTCCATATTCATATGATAATAGATAAATACAGACAAAGATACAAATCACAATAGCAAATACTTCATTTATACTAAATCCTAGATTGTGTTCTGGGTGTTTTACTAAATATTACCTCATTTAAGTTTTGGAATAACTATTAGTTAGGCGTTTTCTATCATCTCTAATTCCCAAATGGAAAAACTGAGTAATAAAGAGGTTAAAGAGCTTACCCTCAGGTAGGCAGCTGGGAAACTGCAGATTTGAAATTCAAAGCAGGCTGCCTGTGCCCAGCACCTCTGTTCCTAATTACCAGACTCTACTGCCCTTCATGGCCTCCTCACCAGGAAAACATGAAGCATCCAACATTCCTCCAGGATGCATTCAAAGATATGTTGTCCTTTCTCATATGTTAATATGTAAAAAAAAAAAAAAAAAAATTAGGGAAATCCTTTAATCAAATTGTGCATCATATTAGGTTAATTAAATGTACTTTAAGAAGGAAAGGAAGTATTGTTTATTTGTAGAAGAACAGAAAATCACTAATGGGCTAGATAAAATATTTATGGAGTTTTTATTAAACTGTCTCATTTAATTGTCTTCACTGACTTGACTAATTTTGTCTCTGGCAAATTACACTCTAAATTGTTGTTATTTTTAGTATCTGTTAAGTAAGACTTTCTAATGAATGAAATTTGGCAACCAGTAAGAATAAATAAGCACATGTATCTCCATAGTAATATTGTATACACAAAAGGGATGCTCTCAGATTTGTACAAATTTAGCTTTTCCTCAAATATCTTCTAAATGTAAAGGATTTTAAAATTTAAGTAGGTATTACATAATAATATATAGTAAAATTTAAAATACTGATTTTAAAATTACATGGAAAAATAAAACAGGGCTTTTTTGAACGAAGAACAAATAGCAGATATATTAGAGTTATGATTATACATGTAAATATGTATATATTATGTATATGCATATGTACTGCAATAATTGTGACAGTAGAATATTATTGTTGGAAAGGATAATTGTATTTTATTTGTCCCTTCTGCACCAACACAACCATAGCATGTGTAACTTTCCTCTTTATTTTCTATTTTGCTGGTACACTAATGCTAGACTTGCGCAATGTTCTTCATATCCTGTTTTATCTTCCTGGAATAATGTTCATTTCACTTTATTAAATCCAGCTGACTTCTCTGGTTCAAATAAAAAACAATTTCTTGAAATTTTGTTTTCTGAAATCTGAATGGATAAGGACTGATGATTCATTTTTTTGAACCCTATACTTCTTCTATGTAATTCTTAACAAAATAGCAAATATTTTATGCACAATTATTTTGCAGTGGTATAATCCCCTCTATCAATTTGATAGAAAAAAATTATTTTAAAAATCATAGGCAAGTGTGGCTAAATATAATAAATTTGTTTTCTGGAAACTGGCAGCCCAGTTGTCACAGTCCTGGAAACTAGTATGTAAAAACTGATGTGTTGCAGGGTTGGTTTCACCTTTGCTTGCAAGGTGGCCTTCCTCTTGCCATATCTTCACATGACTTTCCTTTGTCGCACACACCCAGCCCAGGAATCTCTTTTTTGCATCCAAATTTTCTCTTTGTGTAAGTACACAGTCACATTTGATTAGGGTTCCACATTAATAGCTACGTACTAATTTAATCATTCCTTTAAAGACATTTATCTCATAATATAATTACATTCTGAGGTTGTGGGTTAAGGCTTCATCATATGAATTTGGGAAGGAAGGTCAAAACTCAACCCAGAATAATCCCCATCAAATTGGTCTTAATAAGAAGGTTAGTAAATGTCTATCTTCCAAATTTTATTTGTTGGGTGACTGAATTTTAAAAAGTGCTATGTAAGTGATCATTGCCCCATATGTGAAAATAAGTTGTGATATCATTTTTATTTGTAATATCAAAATCAGGCTTACTTCCTTAACCTTCAACTTGAACAGCTTTAAATAAATTAGAAATATGTTCACAAAGTAAGATAAGAATGGTCATTTCTAAGTTGACTATAATATTAAGGTCACTAAGGTGATAGGTTTTTTATCATTTCTTATTTTATCTACTGAAGGAGCCCTAATTAGGAAGGGCTATTACAGCTAGCTGGAAGCCATAAGTTCCACCTGATATGTATGTGACGCACCTGTAGGCACCCGCAAAGCTGAAGGTATATAACCGGGTGAAAGCGGTCCGAGTTAGGAGAACAGAGAATTCAGTCAGTCCCGGGCAGTCACTCGGTCGGTCAGAAGAATCAGAGCGGCCAGAACGTAGGCAGAGCGGTTACAGAAGAGAAACCAGTAGAAGAAGACAGAAGAGAAACCAGATAGAAGAAGTAATGACTGGTCAGAGTTAGGCCGAGGCTCCCAAGGAAGACAGAAGACAGAAGAAAGAAGAAGGAAGAAAGAAGAGAGAAGAAAGAAGCTCTAATCTTTCTCTAAGCTAAGCTCTATCTTTCTTTCTCTCTAAGACTCTAAGCTAAGACTCTAAGCTATAGAAGAAGCTCTATCTTTCTTTCTCTCTAAGACTCTAAGCTAAGAAGACAAGAAGAAAAGCTCGCTTTAATCTTTCTCTCTAAAAATCTTTCTTTCCCTCTCTAAGCTCTCTCTAAGAAAGTAGAAGTAAAAGTAGTAAAAGCTTTACTCTGCCTCCGAGAGTTTTCCTCCCGGTTTTCGGTACCCAGGCAGCTTACAATCTACTTAAGGATTTTTAAAAGGAATATCATCCAAACAAAACATCATTGTGATTTTTATACCAACTCATATGTTCTTGAGTTAAGTTTCAAAAGTTGGTTCCTTCGTTAATGGCAATCCTTTTCCTAATCTAATATTTCACAGCAGATTTTACAAAAATATTTGCTATTTAAAAGCTTTTATATTTTTGTTTTAAAAATAGGCAAATGAAAATTATATTTAATGGCACATAGGCATGAATTTAAAAGAATCACAAAACACCATAAAGTAAGGAATGTACAAATTATATGAAATAATTATCTATACATGTATTTTGAGTAATTTTTTTTTGCCACATAACATTCATACAGAAGAGTACACATTGTGTAAATTTAGAGTTTTTTGCATTTTCATTAAGTCACTAATGTATCAAGCACCCAAATAAGAAACAGAACCAGCTCCTCGTAATGCTCTCTTTCATTAATAATCTTTCATTAATAATGCTTAGGACTATGCTTGTGAATCCATCCATGTTACCATACTTAGCAATAATTTGAATGGTGTTTCACTGAGTAAATATGTTTTTGTTTGCCCATTTGATGTTGATGAATAATGACAAATGTTTTCACAATTTTATTTTCCTTATCTCAATTAAATAATTCTGTTATGACTCCTACACATTTTGTCTGGCATAACTACATTCAACTTCCATTGGTAGAATTTCTATGTCATAATATTTGCATATGTTCACTATATGTTATTTTCTGTCCAACATTTTGCAAAGTGGTGGTACAGTTTATATTTGGCATTCTTTCTTAGGATACTCACCTTTGAAACCCACCATTCATATTTTGAGCTCTCACTGGACAACATGTACAGCAAATTATGAGTGAAAAAACCCTCAGAGGAATTCAACTCCCAAACAGCATGATGGCCCAATTCATGCCAAATGGAGAAAAGATGTGGTCCCTGCCAAGACTTGCTCAAATTGTACATTTGTAATAATAAACTGCCATGTTTTGATCCACAAATTTTTTTGTTTGTTTGTTTGTTTTTTTGTGGTGCTGATGATTGAACCCAGGGCCTTGTGCATGCGAGGCAAGATCTCTACCAACTGAGCTATATCCTCAGCCCTAAGTATTGGATTGGTATGAGTTATGTCAACTGATGATCAGAAAGAAGGAAAACTCACTGAATTTATACATAGATATGAAGATGATAGTAAGGAATTAGTCAAAAGACATACTTTTATCTTTTGGAAGATGTCTATATAATCAGATATTTGATAAATTAATAACTATGTCAACAGGTATCTATTTAAAGTCATATTCCAGTATGATACTTAATTGGATGCAGTTGATTCCTCAAAGTAGATTACTTTAATCCGATGATCATTTTTTATCAGCAAATTGATGGGGACTATAAAATAATTTTTACCTTATACCTTAAAGAAGAAAAAATAGAGAGTGAGGTCAGGCCTGGTGGCACATGCCTGTAATCCCAGCAGCCTGGGAGGCTGAGATAGGAGGCTCCTGAGTTCAAAGCCAACCTCAGCAAAAGCGAGGCACTAAGCAACTCAGTGAGACCTTGTCTCTAAATAAAATACAAAATAGGGCTGGGGATGTGTCTGTGGTCGAGTGCCCCTGAGTTCAATCCCTGGTACCACACCCCCAATAATAGTGAATAATTAGATATTTTATGATTTAAATGTTTTGAAAGCTGAAATTAATTCCACTAAATAGTTGTATATTAAATGGCAACTGTGATAACCAAATATTTTATTTATAAAAGTGTTTTTTTTCCTTTTTTGAAGCAAATGTACCTTTATGTTTATATATATATATATATATATATATATATATATATATATATATATATCTTAATTGCAACCTTGAAAATTATGTGACTTTTTCAACAATCTTCAGTCTGCATCAAAAATTTCATTATTTTTTTTTCAAAATACATTACAGAAATATGCCTTTTATGAGCTGGGATTATATCAAAGAGTTGTAAAAATTTAGCCCAAAACCAAGTTGTTTTTAATCTCAAAAATAGGACACTAAAAAGTTTCTAATTTAAAAGATAAACATGACTGACACTTTTAACTAAATACCAATGAAATATAATAAAATATACACTGTACACATTTTAAGTGCCCATGTTGATGATTTTTAGCAAATGCATGTCTAAGTAATGAGCACTACAATCAATATATGTAATGCTTCCATAACAATAAAAAGATCCCTTGTGTCCTTTTCTTATATTTTCCTCATATATATACCCAGACCCAGGCAGTCACCAATACTTTGTCACCATTGATAAAGTATTACCTAGATTTACATATAAAGGGACTCTTGTATGTTTGGTCTTTTTTGATCTTTATAAACTTGTTAAGCTTTAAGATTAAGATATTTCAGAAGGTAGGGGTTGGGTCACGAGTGTCAATCTTTAGAAGAAATCAACATACTACTTTCACACAGTGTTTCTACTTTTTTTTTTTTTTTTTGCAATCATATCAGAAACATTTATCACGCTTGTGTCTTTGCCAACACATAGTACTTTCAGTCTTTTTGTTATTAGCCATTATAGCATAATGTAGTATGTAAATGTGGTGTAATGTTATTTCTAGTGTGTGGTCATATCTCTTCATAGCTTTAAAGGGCATTTGCCTGTTTGTTTCTTGGCATATCTAGAAATTTTTACTTCATGCCAAAGATGATAAATATTTTGTTATTAAGAGCTTAAATATTTAAATATTATGTTTTTCATTGTATAAGGAAATTTGCAGCCTTTGGCAGGTAAATTATTTGCAGATCAGTGTGATTCTTATATGATTTGTTTTTAAACTTTGCTAATACGGGACTAAAATACATATGACTCTAGCGATATTTCAGCCTTACACTGAGGGTGCTCTTTTAAGATTGTGTATTGAATTTCCCAGTTGCAGACATTTTATCTGGTAAAGCTTGAAAGTCTGTCCAACCAGTGTGAGCTCTGGCAACAGTTTGGCTGACAGTTTCCCATCTTCCCCCCTTTATGTTGGGGAGGCACTTCTTAACAAAGCAATGCTTCTCTGCATGTCTTTTATACTCTTTTTCTATGTATCTCCTTGTGAGAACTCCTCTCTGTAACTTCCAGCTGCTTCAGACTCCCTGAATGCCAATTCTATATTTTAATTTACTGAGACTTCCAAGCTCTTTCTGAGTACTTGCCTCCTGTCGTTGAATTTCTGAAATTGCCTCCAAGCATACAGAGTGACTGGACTTTACCTTCCCTGTTGCCCTCTCATTGGTCATTACCTGGTGACTACATTTTTGCAATGTACACAAAAAATAGCTTCATATAATTTTCTAATTGCTTATGGTGAGAGTACAGTTGTGAATGTCTTATTCCAGCTTGAATAGCAAGACCCAAAACACAGTTCATAGGAAATAATTTATACCATAAGCTAAAACAAAATGTACTAAAATTCTAGTTTAATTGGATCATATTAAATTAATACATAGGAAATAATATTTCGTTTTAGACCAGTATCACTTCAAACAAATGAGTATGTCTTAGAATAAGCAAATAATTGATCATCGGTGTAAGTATTCTAGTACGTATACTAGTGTTTGTGTGTGTGTCTTGTGTAGATGTATATTTTTGTACTGGGAAAAAATTTTAATATTTTCTAATGTTATAAAATACTGCATATCAAAAAATGTTTAACACTCTGATGACAACATTGAATATATTTTAAAATAGTATGGTGATCATAAAAAATATCTAACAAAAGAGTAATAATCATTTATAGTGTGCTTTCAGAAAAGATTAAAACTCATAAAATATTTAGTGATGATAAAATAAACCACGAAAAAAGCAGTCTTACGGAGAATGACCTGTCTACCTAGTGACATGTACACAACAATTTCATTTTCTGATTTTTTTCCTATTATCTTTTGGTAACTATGCTAACCAATTTATAATTATGCAAGGCTTAACTATCTTATTTCAAACTGAGAACTGTATTAGTTGACCTCTCCAACTAATATATCTAATATAAATATAAAGTAGAAAAAAATGAGGAGCATATAAGCTATTTTCTAATTATATGTTATAGTAAAAAATATTTGCTTATCTAGTTGGATAAATGTGAATTGAGAAGTCCAATATAAATATAGCTATCTTTGTCAATTCAGAGTAAATTGGAAAATTCTTGCCTTGTTGTGAGTATAATAATCAGCTACAGAAATTTTCTCTAAACTTAGCTTCTCTCTACAGACTTCACACTTTTTTATCTAGTAGATTCATCTATTTTCAATAATGTCTTTTGTTACAATTGCTGGAAATATTATTTGCTATACTCAAAATAACAGTTGAGCCAGCATATTGGAACAAAATACTCTACATTTCAGTAATTAGATATGGTAACAAAGTGTAATATTCAAGATTTGGTCTGACACTGAATTGCAGGGGATTGATTAAGAGATGAAGTTTGTAACAAATGTGGAGTAATTATAAATACTTTTCTGATATACATGGCACATGCCAATTCATTTGTCATTTTGTTTCATCTAACCAAGACATTAATTTAAATATTTGGGAAAAACTAGATATCATAAATGAAGGGGTATGTTTTTATTTGTGTGTATTTGTATACAAACACACATAATATTAATAAGAGAAACAAAAGAGATAAAAGTAACATAAGTAAAAAAATATAGCATTACTGATTCTGGGAATTATTTATGAAAATATTTTGAACATTTCCCAAAATGTTTACTAGATTGTGCTTCAAAAAACTATCCAACATTGTTCTTTCTTTTGCATAGAGAAATAATATACATAGATGTAGTTATGTTTACATTACTTACTGACTGAATTGTAACCAACCAAAATGCATGTGTTGAAGTATTGACCTGGTAGGAAACAGCAGAGAGGAGAAGGTGAATTTAGAGAAGTTATTAAGTCAAATGAGATTATAAGTGGTGCCCTAATCTGTTAGGATGGTACTCTTATATGAAAAAGAAAAGATGTGGAGCATTCTTCCTTTGTTCACAGCTACACAGAATAAAGGTCAAATGAAGAAGACAGCCCTCTACAAGCCAGACAGAGACCTCTCCAGGAACCAGTCATTCTAGCAACTTGATTTTGGACTTCTAATCTCCAGAACTATAAGAAAATGAATTTCTTTTCTTTCAACTATCCAGTCTGTGGCATTATGTTGTCACAGTTCAAGCACACTAATACAGATTTTGGTACAAGTGGGGGCCTGCTTCCATAAATAGAAAAGCAGAAGTGACTTTGGAACTGAGTTATGGGTACAGACTGGACAAATTCTGAAGTGCACAGGGAAAACTTAGATCTCTCAAAGGGATTGTTGGTAGAAACATAAATGTTAAAAGTGGTTCTGATGGGCTCTCAAATGGGCGTGAGGAAAACGCTATTGGAAAATGAAAAAAAAATGATTATAATTGTAACAATGGAGGACTTGGTTAAACTGTGTTCTCACATTTTCTGGAGCATTGAACTTGAAAGCAATATTTAGCTGAAGAGATTTCTGAGCAAAGAGTTAAAGATATGGCCTTGTTTAGCTTCGCTGCATACAATAACATCAGATGAGAGAAATTAAATTAAAGGAATCATTAACCAAATCTTGAAGAAGATTGGGGAAATTCTTAATCTCTATTCATAGTATAAAAAAATATGAGAAAGTGTCTTGTGAAAAGAACTTCAAGGACATGTCTGGTAAATCACTTCTTTAGATTATTCATAAAATTAATTAGCCTTCTCAGTGAAATTCAAGAATGGAGGTGAGATTATATGATTAGATGGGACCATCTCAGATTGGACTAAAAAGTACAGAAAACTGTAAAATAAAGAAAGACATTCCCACTTCTGGGATTCTACAGATTGCATCAATGGTTGTGAGCATGCTTTATCTTTTATGTGTGTGTGTGGTACCGGGGATTGAACTCAGGGACACTCGACCACTGGGCCACATCCCCAGCCCTTTTTTGTATTTTATTTAGAGACAGGGTCTCACTGAGTTGCTAAGTGCCTCGCCATTGCTGAGGCTGGCTTTGAACTCACGATCCTCCTGCCTCAGCCTCCCAAAGTGCTGGGATTACAGGCATGCGCCACCGTGCCCGGCATGCTTTATCTTTTAAGACAAAGGAAGACTGACTCTGAAAATGATTCTGAAATTATCATGGCTATCACTGTCACAAGGGAGCAAGACATTTCCCTCCTCAATTTCAGTAGTCCCTGCTGCCCTTGCCAATACCTTCAAGACAGAGTTACCATATGTGGCCACCACAGTTGGCCTGGAGGCAAAGCGTCAAGTCCAAAAATAAATATGTTGATACTCCAAAGTCCAATGTAAATTGTATAAATTTGGTTTGCACTTATTTGGGACACAACACCTCCTCTTTTCTGATTTCTCGTTTTTGAAATGTAAATACATATCTTATCCCTGTCCTACTTTAGAAGCACACAACTTGTCTGGTTTCACAAGTTCACAGCTGGCAAATAATTTGCCTCAGGATGAATCATGCAGCAATTCTCACCCATAAACAATTTATATATTTAGAGGAAACTTTGGACTAAGAACTGATGATAGAATGAGTTAAGACATGGCTGTTGGGATGGGGTGCATATATTTTTCATGCAAGAAAAACATGAATTGGGGGATAATGAGAGGAACATTATGGAATGCATTTCTGCACCCCAATTTAATTGTAGAAGTCATATGAGGAATTATGGTTGAGGCCCTAATCCAACAGGACTCCCTCATGTCCTGAGAAGAAGAGATTCCTGACATTTACATACACAGAAGCAAGGTGAGGACACAATGCAAAGGGGATCCCTGCAAGCAAAGGAGAGAGGTCTGATGACAAACCAAATCTTTTAACACTTTGACCTTTAGCTTTTAGTCGCCATAACTGCAAGAAAATATATTTCTCTTGTTTAAGCCAACCAGTCCTGTGGTATTTTGCAATGGCAACATGATGAGCCTAAAATAGGAGCCAAACTTTACATTCAAAGCATCGGTAAATACTCATCAAGTCTTCCACTGATTGTCAGAGAATTCCAATGATTGTACAAATTTCATGACAGTTTCAAATGTAAACTATAATATTTCATGTGGCTTTTATTTTTAATAAATAAATATTCTCTTGCCCATTCATGCCTTCAGTGTTGTGAACATTATTATCCTTTCATGGAAAATAACATGTGGAACTGTACATTGACAGTTTTTGAGGCAAGAGTTTGTCACATCAATTGGCATATGATCATAGAATTTCTGTAATAACTCAAGCAACTTTTCAAGTAGAAACAAGAAGAATCATGTTTTATGAAATGCAAGGCTGTCAATTATAGTTCTTGTGACCCCTATATTCTTCTAAAATATTTCATTTTAAATATGAATGAGTTACATTACTGTACATGGAAGAAGGTTGATGGTTAGCCAGCTATATTATGCAATAGCTACATTAAAAAACAGGAACATTAAAACAAATGAATGTGTGTATATTAAAATATCATATTAAGTAAGAAATTTGATTTTCTGAAGTTTGTAAATATTGGAAATAATTTAATATTTTGAAATAGTTTATCTTAAAATTATTATATTATCTTGAACTATATCATTTTCTAAAGCATTAAATTCACATTTTAAGCAGTTTTCACAAAACATTTATACCAAAGAAATTGTTTTAAAGACATTTTATGATTAATCCTGAGTAAAATGTGCCAGTTATGTTGACCACCAGTAGGCAGTCACAGTCCCGAGACACTCTTTGAAATAGTAGGGTTAATACCTCTGGCCTTATTCCAAATCTATTAATTACATACTCCCTACCTTGTATTCCCCACATATTTCCAATTAGGAAAATTATTTTTCATTTATCTTTGATATTGCTACTGGGAAATGGTTCTGGCATAAATCTCCCATATATGATTTTCCTAAGAATGTTACCTCAACACAGCTAAAATTTGGAAGGAATGACATCTTTATATTTAAGGAGCTCCACAGTCTAATAAACTGTGGCAACTTGTACCACTGGACATTATGGAGAATATGCTCTTGAGATAGAACATGGTATCTTGCATTTATTTTTAATTTTTTAATCACAATGCATCATAAGAGAAGAAAACCAAATGGCAACTTTTAGGGCATTTTAATTTTAGGGCCTTTTAATGTCAAGGAGGAATTTCCTGACAAGAACATAGAAGTTTATGCTAATAAAAAATGAGTTAGGAATTGCCAAGCTTTTTATTTTTTCACTTCTAAACTTCTACAGCTGGCTCTGTAGGGGGAGGAACAGATGGAATGAATTATATATTTGAACAGCCTTTGACATCATGTCAAACACCTTTTGTTCTGTAAATGGAACTTCACTATTTTCCACTTATTACAGTCATAACACTCTTGAGTTTTATTAAAATGTTATACTAGATGAGAAAAATAACAAGTTGTATATTAAATATATAAATACTATATTAATAATACAAAGTAAAATCAAAGAGAATGTTAAAATTCTATTTTATATTAATAAAAACCAAACAATTCATTTTCCATCCTCAGAAATATGTGTGAACTTGTTACACTAGTTAAAAATCATCTCCTTTCAAATCCTTACATTAAGAACATTTCAAAGTCAATATTTATTCCAGGAATTAAAATGCTACTAGAGGAGCAAGCAGGTTATACAGGATGATGCTTGCAAGAATTGTCATGTATTTCTGAAAGATCCTATTTATTTGCAAGTGCAGTTCAATCATGTACTAAAGAAACATAAATTCAAATGAATTAATTCATTGATTCAAAAATTCAACAAATATTATTTGAACATCAATCACATGAAAAAAAATAGGTCTAGGAGTAAAATAGTCCTTGACTGCAACTCACTTGCATTTTACTGGTTAAGAATGATAATAACAATTTGAAGTTAGGATAAAGTCATGGAATAAATTTATTTCCAGAGCCTCTGTCAACACGTTGATTTCAGGTTTTAAAACTATGAGAGAATTAATGTATGCTGTATGAAGTTCTCAAGTAATAGTAATTTTGACTGGTAGTTCTAAGAAACAGATACAAAGAGAGATAATAAATTAGGTATTAATGGGAAATTAGGACTGTGGCTTGTGCATAAAAATTTGAGAGGTCAAGTTGGCCAAGTTGGCCACAGGAATCTGTAGTTCAGAAATGAATTCAGGCCAAATTGGATTATTTGTGAATCAGTAGGGAATGATTAATATTTAAAGCTGTCAGTGAATGAAATCACCTTGGGAATTAGTGTAAATTTGCACGAAATTGATCAGAGTACTGATTGGATAATCTAACTTTAAAATTTAAACAACAAAGGAGCTACTAATGGAGGGAATAGAAGGCAAGTGAAGAAAGTTTCAAGCATATGATCTTTTGCCAAAATATTTACAGGTTAGGATGAATGATGGAAATTGAATATTGATTTTATTGGTGTTGCTATCACTGTTGACTTCTTCAACAGCTAATTTGATGGAATACAGTAGGCAAGATTTTAATTGATTGGACTCCAAAGGAAATGAAGAAGAGGTAATTCAAAGTTTTAAAGTATGTCAAATTTTGTAGTTTGACTGGAAATGAGAGCAAAAAAATTCAAAGATGCTTTTGATGGTTCAAATACATAAAGACTGAATTTATTAACTCAGAGAAATAAAAATAAATACCTGCTTTATTAAAACATCAAAGTCATTCTAGAATTCAGTGAGCCATAGGATTCTTGTGAAATTTACATGTTGACAGGAATTCAAAAGGTTTGGAGTGAACAAGTGATTGTATAAACATGTATTTCAGTGTTTTGTCCACTAGCATAAATATGTAAGAATAAAACATAAAAAGTGAAAATGTGAGGGGATTATATTAAAATGTCTTCTTTCATGGCTATAAAAAACAAAAAACCTCAAATATCTGACTTTAGAGCTCATGATTAATTTCTATAAATTGATAAAACTTCAAAGACTATTTGGAACAACACAATACAGAGCAAATGTAAATTTTAATAGCTGTTACATTGTAATTTTTGCATTTTGTGAAATATGTAATAAACCTTTCCCTCAATTACTTACATCAGGATTAAAAACAAAGATATATGCTTTATTTTTATGCTAAAAATCACATTTTAAATTTAAAAAGAAAATTAAATTCACTTACTATAAGTAGGATGTGATCATATATTAAATATTTTCAGTTTGACACTCAATACTACCTGGAAAGACATGATAAATAAAAAGAGTATATGATGAATTATCTGTACTTTTCACATTTTATTAAATCTTTAATCTGTGTATATGAAAATGCTTGAGAGTTTTATTAAATTTCCACAAAGTTTATTTTACTGCAATTTCCATTGAATTAAATATTTTGATAGATTTTATAAAACGTAATTATTTAATTTACTAAAATTATCATTATTTACTGACAATGTTTTAATTGGGATTAAGGTAATCTAAGTAAAATTTCAACAACTATTTTACGTATTCATTATTTGATCATAGAAAATTTCATTGACTATTAGTTCTGCAATTGCTAATTTAATGTTCATTGCTCACATTTTACCAGGTCAGCATTCTTTTTGAATTGAAATGTAAATTTGTCCAGAATATTTTTGAGTCAATTTTACACAATGTTGCTTTTTGTCAGGTTCACACATTTTATTTGATGTACTTTGCAATAATGGTTTATAGAAAGTGTAATTTCCTTCATTTCAATTTAGTCCACTGTTTACTATCCTTAAAATATTTACACTTTCTCATTTTATTTATTGCCATTGCTCTCTGTAGTCAACCAATATCAATTTCATTTTATGCTGGTTTGGTGATAAGTGTCTGATTGAAGAAGTCTATGGGTAAAGCTCAGTGGTAGCACATTGGCCTGGCATGCATGAATTGTAGTTTCAATCATCGGAAATGGAGGGGGAAAAAAGAATAGTAGATTTATTCCTTGGAATATACCCAAGATTTTACTATATAGTACATTAGTATGTCGCTAATCCAATATTTTGTATCTTTAGGATCATTTTATCTACTAAGTATGTTGTATTGTGTTGTGTTATGGTAGATTAAAATATACATATATGGTAACAAATGATGGGGTAAAAATTGTTGGATAAAAAAACGAAGAATTAAAGGATAAAATGGACCTGTGTCATTTTGGTTTTAATAAAACAGATTTTGTTCAATTCCATACCATTATAATATATAAGTATTTTAAGTACTGGTATAGCACATGTGCTGCTGTCATCTTATTTGAATCTCTGATTCGCCTGGAATATTCTTCTGCTTCCTTCCTTTCATGCATCTTTTTGATCAAATGATACAATTTTTATTTCTGTTCCTTTTCAAATAAAATCTTGGAATTTTATCTGATGAAGTTTAAGAAAATTGTTACTTTTGCAATTCTGTTATAGTACATCTACATGTCATTGGCCACTTGCTGGATTCCAGAAACTCAGCTAAGTACCAATTATACAAATTGGGTATTAATACATCTGTTTGATGAAGAAACTGAAATTCAAGGAGAAGTAAATAATATTGATAATACTTCAAACCATCCATAAATTGATAGCTATATTTTTAGTAGATGACATTGAATCCTCTTATATTTTACTCTATTCAAATCTGTTTCATTCCATCAAATAGCTATTGCATTTCTTCAGTTTAATTGGAAAATCATGTGGATATATTTGTGTAGCAAAGTAGTTAAAAATTCATATCAGTCTATAGTAAGTCCTGCTTTCCAGAAGGGTCGTCTAAGTACGTAATTTGACATCTAAAATTCTATACTACTTCCTCTATTGAAGCTAGGGAGGAAAAGAGTAGCTAAAATCCTATGGTCATTGTCAGTCACTGCCAATTTCTTGTTTTGATTATAGGATGAAGGTGTGAGTTATGCCCTTCTTTTGTGTGTGTTCTGTTGTTTTTCATAGCTGCACAAATTAATTCAGAATTTAATAATCAAGGATAGAACTCAGAATATGGAGGAGAAATGAGGTTGATCTTCTTTGAGGAATATTAATGAAAATAATAAAAGTAAAACAATTAAATCTCTAGGAAGCCTAAGAATAAAAAGGAGAATGAACAAACACAAGCAAGTAAGGATGCAAAATGTCATCATTAAGAGTTGAATTTGTAATCAAACCCAGAGGAAATATGACTAAGGTATTTTTAAGAGAAGAAATGCATACTGGTTCCTTGTAGCACATATAGATCAGGGATTTAGACCATATATAATATCAGGCAGTCAGCTAAATGCACCAGTCAAGAAATTGCGTTTTGGGAGCATTTGTATAAATCAAAGAAATGGGTCTAGTTAATCACAGAACAGCAAAATAGAAAAAAGAAAAAGATAGTGCTATGTGGAGAAAGCTGAGACAAGCACAGTAATTAAAAAAATAAATATAATTATGAAATTATTTACAAAATAATTACAAAATTATTTTTTTCTCATAAACTGTAAGGATAGTCAAACTGAAGTTGTCAAAGCAAAATGGTTTCAGAAAATGGAAAAAGGACACAAGAAAGTTAAAAGAGCAGTCAGTCTTTGATATCCTGAAATACTCCCTCCTACACATCTCCTATACTTTTGGCTGAATCACCTTTTTATTTGATGCAGGAGCCCTGTTTGGGGAGATGGCTTGAAATGCGGTTGACTATGAGCCGTGGAGATTTGGGCATTGTCGCCTTCCGTAGTCTCACAGGACTTGTCCCAGGATCTCGAGTGACTTGGCTGAAATTGCTGATCGGGTCAGAGCCATTGTGGTGGTGTGTGTGTGTGGCGTGTGTTAGTCGATGTTAGAACCAGAGAGAAAAGTTATCAGAATAAAAAGCTGTTCGTCTCCAGTTTGCCTCTGAACTTCTTCCCGTGGCTCCGTTGCTCCAACGGTTCAGGTGGCAACAATTTGAATTCTGCCCTTTTTATTTTGCTTTGTTGGGACAAAATTAAAAGGATAAATAAATTAGATGATACATTTATTCTAATGCATAGCTTAGTATATATTACATATGTAATGTTTAAATGGACAGAAAAAAGTTTGGATATTTTAGTAAAATTAAAATTCATCTTTGAAGCTAAACAGATATTCTTATTTCAAGTATCTACCACCTAGAATTTCTGATTTAATAGAGCTGAAGTTAGGTTCAGAAATCTGTGTTACAGAAACGATAACAGATCAGAAGACACACTAAAAAATAAGCTTGTTTTCTGTTATAAGACACAAAGTTCAACCTAGAGTCATATTTTCATGGACTTCTTTCATAATTTTAAAACTATTAATTTTTGCTTAATTTAAATTATTAAATCTACTTTTTATTTATTATGTAATTGTGTTAAGAAGTAATTATGTTGAATAAGGCCTTTCAGTTTCTTTGGCTCTAGAGAACTAGGATAATTTTTATTCTGAGAATTAAATTTATTTATGTAATTTTAAATTATACTTTGCTGGCATATCATTGTAACCCATAGTCTTGAGTTTAAAAGTGCTTCTGAGATAATGGGGGGGATCCAAGATGGCAGATTAGAGGAAGCTGCACTTCAGGGCAGCTCTGTGGAAAGAATCCAACAAAGCAGATAAATTGCCTTTCATCATATATATATATAGGCCGAAAATACCGATCTCCTGGATGGTTTGATTACCACTACCAGGGAGAGAAGGAGACAGGCTGTCTGCAGCGGCTTGAGCCGCAAGGCTTCTGCAGGGCCGCCTGGGTGGTGCACAGGCCATGCGAAACAGGGTCAGTGTGGGGAGACCGCGCTGCGACTGCAACCCCAGCCACAATTAGGGCACACCAGCGTGAAACCAGCGATAAAGACCAGCGATAACAGCCGGCGGAATTGGTGCTGGGGGACCACGGGAGACCGCGGGTCGACAGCACCAGTTTGAATCCACACTCGGCCAGACGCAACCCTCTGCAGTAGGGCCCCGGAGAGAGCGGTGCAGAGAGCGGCGAACAGCAAGCAGGGGCACAATCAGAGCGGTCCACAGTCCGAAGCAGCGCTGGTTGTGCCGCACTTACAGTTGCGGCTTCCCAATACCACCTTGGCAAAGAGACATCCACCCAACAGCTTTGAAATCAATAGGCGAGGACACGGGAGTCTGCGGAGCTGCTGTTGACTGGGAGGAGAGCACCGCCATCTTTGAAAGGTGCAGTGGCTGACCCAGACAAAGGGGAGGAGACTGAGAGTGACGGCTGAAGCCATCCAGTGACCCTCCAGCTCTCTGAAGACAACGCACACTTGGGTGAGGCTTGGGTGGCCAGCAGGGGAGGGCGTGTCTGAGGCCAGCGCAGCGGCCACAAGAAGCTGCAACTGTGGGTGGGCTTGGGGAGGGGGTGCCTTCTGGAAGGTCCACTTCCCAGTGCCATTCATCTGCTGATACACAAACCCCCCTGGGCCACTCCTTCACTGAGCCATTCAGCCACTCGCCTAAGGTTCAGCCTTGATTCCAATAACAGGATCGCAGACTGTCTAGACGTGATCCAATAACAATTGGCTTGAACTGGAAAGTAAAAAAGGGGGGCTTCCCAGGGCCTGTTTTGTTTGAAACTTGGGGTTCGACTTTTTTTCTTTTTTCTTTTTTGTTGGTTTGCTTGTTTTGTTGGATTTCGGGGAGATTTTTTGTTTGTTTGTTTATTTTTTGTCTTTGTTTTGTTCTGCTTTTTTTTTTTTCCATCCGCATTGATTGTCAGTGTGTTTGCTTCCGCTCTTTTTTCTTTCCTTCTTTTCTTCCTTCTCACTCTTGCATCTTTTCTTCCTCCTTCATCTTTCATGTATACACCCTGCCAGTGCATACTAAACAGAGGCAAAAACAAGTGATACGCAGAACTTGGGATTTCTAGAACCGGCGCAATTGAACTGGGTAGCAAAGCGGTGTTATACATAGTTTACTCTCTATATTCTTGATTCTCTCTCTCCTCTCTCTTACACCAATTCCTACTATTTTATCATTTTTTTTTTCTTTTCCAACTTGCTTTATATATAAATTGGTCTTTCCACTTAATTGTCTACTCCATTCTCTTTCTTTCCTCGTCTACTGATACTAAACCACTTCCACTAAACCACTTCAATAGAAATCTCTTTTCATACTTTCAAGAAAGAACAATTCAAGACACTTCCTTCTTCCTAAACATAACACCTCTGTATCCAATACTTGAAGCTATAAAACCCCATCAGAAGCTTACAGAGTAAATTGGAAATAATATCTGGGTTAATCAAATATGTACATTGTGATCAAACTTGGATTTTCTGAATAGAAAGTGTTAGGTTTTAAAAGTGTAAAGGAATTATAAGGTGATCTGATAGCATTGTACTACAGGAACAACATAAGGCTTTAAGGTAAAATCAAAATAGTCAAGGTCCCACAGTGCAGGAAGAATAGACACACAAGCAACATGAAAAAACAAGGAAAGAAAATGACACAAACAAATCAAGATACCTCATCAGTAGATGTCATGGCAAGCACAGTTGGTCAAATGCCAGAGATGGAATTTAGAAATTACATATGCCAAATGTTTATGGAACTTAAGAATGAACTCAAAAATGAGATGAGGGAGCAAGTACAGGAGGCAAAAGATCATTTTGACAAAGAACTCCAAAAACAAATAGAGGAAGTAAAAGATTACTTCAATAGGGAAATAGAGGCTCTAAAGAGAATCCAAACAGAAATTCCAGAAATGAAAGAAGCAATAAACCAAAATAAAAGCTCAATTGAAAGCATCTCCAACAGAATAGACCACTTGGAAGAAAGACCCTCATACAATGAAGACAAAATATATATCCGAGAGAAGAATTTAGACTATACAGCAAAACTTGGTAGAAATCAAGAACATAACATCCAAGAATTATGGGACAGCATAAAAAGACCAAACTTAAGAGTGATTGGCATAGAGGAAGGGGCAGAGTTTCAAGCCAAAGGAATGAGTAATCTATTTAATGAAATAATTACAGAAAATTTTCCAAACTTGAGGAATGAATGGGAAAACTAAGTTCAAGAGGCATACTGAACACCAAACAAACAAAATCTCAACAGATACACACCAAGACACATTATAATGAAAATGCCTAATATACTGAGCAAGGAGAGAATACTAAAAGCCACAAGAGAAAGGAAGCAGATTACATATAGGGGGAAACCAATCAGACTATGTTCAGATTTCTCAACCCAAACCTTAAAAGCAAGAAGATACTGGAATAGCATATTTCAAGCTCTGATAGAAAAGGGATGTCAACCAAGAAACTTATATCCAGCAAAATTGAGCTTTAGATTCGAAGATGAAATAAAAACCTTCCACAACAAGCAAAAGTTAAAAGATTTCACAACTCGAAAGCCAGCACTTCTGAACATCCTGGGTAACATTTTTCATGAAGAAGAAGAGAAAGATGATAACGAAAATCAACAAAGGGAGATATTAAACTAAAGGAAATACCAACCAGAAGAGAAACCAAATCAAGTTAAAGACCATAATTCAAATAAAAATGGATGGGAATAAAAATCACATCTCAATAATAACCCTGAATGTTAATGGCCTAAACTCGCCAATCAAAAGACACAGATTATCAGGATGGATTAAAAGAAACGACCCAACAATTTGCTGTCTCCAAGAAACACACCTCATAGAAAAAGACATCAACAGACTGAAAGAGAAAGGCTGGGAAAAGTCTTATCACTCACATGGCCGGCGGAAGCAAGCAGGGGTTTCCATTCTCATATCAAATAAGGTAGACTTCAAACCAAAACTAATCAAGAGGGACAAAGATGGATATTTCTTATTACTTAAGGGAACCATCCATCAACAGGATATAACAATCATAAATCTATATGCCCCAAATAATGGAGCACCTACATTCATCAAACAAACGCTTCTCAAGTTCAAGAGTAAAATAGACCACAACACAGTTATTCTAGGGGACATCAACACACCTCTCTCACCAATGGATAGATCATCCAAACAAAAGCTAAACAAAGAAACTTTAAGCCTACTCAAAACAATTAACAATTTAGACCTAACGGACATATATAGAATATTTCATCCCTCAGTAAATGAATACACATTTTTCTCAGCAGCACATGGCTCCTTCTCCAAAATAGACCATATATTATGTCACAAGGCAACTCTCAGCAAATATAAAAAAAATAGAGATACTACCCTGCATGCTATCGGAACATAAAGGGATGAAATTGGAAATCAATGACAAAACAAGGAATAAGAAAAACTACTCCATCAACTGGAAGCTAAACAACATGCTACTGAATGAACAAGGGGTTGAAGAAGACATCAAAGAGGAGATCAAAAAATTCCTAGAGGTAAATGAGAACACAGATACATCATATAGAAATCTCTGGGACACTATGAAGGCAGTAGTAAGAGGAAAATTCATTGCACTGAGCTCATTCCTTAAGAGGAAAAAAAAAACCCAACAAATAAATGGCTTAACATCACACCTCAAAGCATTAGAAAAAGAACAGACCACACCAAGAGCAGTAGAAGACAGGAAATAATTAAAATCAGAGCAGAAATTAATGAAATTGAGACTAAGGAAACCATTCAAAGAATTGACAAAACTAAAAGTTGGTTCTTTGAAAAAATAAACAAAATTGACAGACCCTTAGCAATGCTAACGAAAAGAAGAAGAGAAAAAACTCAAATTACTAACATTTGTGATGAAAAAGGGAATATCACAACAAACACCTCTGATATACAGAATATAATTAGAAATTACTTTGAAAACTTGTACTCTAATAAAATAGAAAATACTGAATGCATTGACAGATTTCTACAGTCATATGATTTGCCTAAACTGGATGTGAAGGTTATACACAATCTAAACTGATCAATCACATGTGAAGAAATAGAAGATGTCATCAAAAAGCTACCTACAAGGAAAAGTCCAGGACCTGATGGGTTTACAGCAGAGTTCTACAAGACTTTCAAAGAAGAACTAATACCAATGCTCTTCAAACTATTTCAAGAAATAGAAAAAGAGGGAGCTCTTCCAGACTCTTTCTATGAGGCCAATATTACATTAATTCCAAAGCCAGGCAAAGACACATCCAAAAAAGAAAACTTCAGGCCCATATCTTTAATGAACATAGATGCAAAAATCCTCAACAAAATCCTGGCAAATCGGATACAAAAACATATCAAAAAGATAGTGCACCACGATCATGTGGGGTTTATCCCAGCGATGCAAGGCTGGTTCAACATTCGGAAATCAATAAATATAATACATCACATCAAAAGACTTAAAGACAAAAATCATATGATCATCTCAATTGACGCAGAAAAAGCATTTGACAAAATACAACACCCCTTTATGTTCAAAACACTGGAAAAACTAGGAATATCAGAACATATCTTAACATTATAAAAGCTATTTATGCAAGGCCCCAAGCTAACATTATCTTAAATGGAGAAAAATTGAAAGCATTCCCTCTAAAAACTGAAACAAGACAGGGATGCCCCTTTCACCACTGCTATTTAACATGGTGCTGGAAACACTGGCCAGAGCAATTAGACAGACGAAAGAAATTAAAGGGATCCACATAGGAAAAGAAGAGCTCAAATTAGCACTATTTGCTGATGACATGATAATCTACCTAGAAGACCCAAAAAACTCTACCAGAAAACTTTTACAACTAGTAAATGAATTTGGCAAAGTTGCAGGATACAAAATCAATACACATAAGTCAAAGGCATTTGTGTACATCAGCGACAAAGACTCTGAAAGGGAAGTGATGAAAAATACCCCATTTACAATAGCATCAAAAATAAAATAAAATACCTGGGAATCAACCTAACGAAAGAGGTGAAAGACCTGTATAACGAAAATTATAGAACACTAAAGAAAGAAATTATAGATGAACTCAGAAGATGGAAAGACCTACCTTGCTCTTGGATAGGTAGAATTAATATTGTCAAAATGTCCATACTACCAAAAGCATTATACAGATTTAATGCAATTCCAATCAAAATCCCAATGTCATTCTTCAAAGAAATAGAAATAGCAGTCATGAAATTCATCTGGAAAAATAAGAGACCCAGAATTGCCAAAGCAATCCTGAGCAAGAAAAGTGAAGCAGGGGGCATCACCATACCGGACCTTAAATTATACTATAGAGCAATAGTAACAAAAACAGCATGGTATTGGCACCAAAACAGACTGGTTGTCCAGTGGTACAGAATTGAGGACACAGAGACTAATACATATAATTTCAGCTATCTTATATTAGACAAAGACGCCAAAAATGTACAGTGGAGAAAGGATAGCCTCTTCCACAAATGGTGCTGGGAAAACTGGAAATCCATATGCAACAAATTGAAATTAAACCCTTATCTCTCACCGTGCACAAAACTCAATTCAAAGTGGATCAAGGATCTAGGAATTAGACCAGAGACAATACGCCTAATAGAAGAAAAAGTAAGCTCCAATTTCCAACATGTTGGATTAGGCCCCAAGTTCCTTAATAAGAATCCTGTAGCACAAGAATTACTACCAAGAATTAATGAATGGGATAGATTTAAACTAAAAAGCTTCTTCTCAGCAAAAGAAACAATCAGTGAGGTGAATAGAGAGCCAACTAATTGGGAACAAATATTTAATACATGCACATCAGATAGAGCACTAATCTCTAGAATATATAAAGAACTCAAAAAAATTTACACTAAAAAAGCAAATAACCCAATCAATAAATGGGCTAAGGAATTGAGAAGACACCTCTCAGAAGAAGATACATGATTAATCAACAAATACATGAAAAAATGTTCAACATCGCTGGCAATTAGAGAAATGCAAATCAAAACTACTCTAAGATTTCACTTCACTCCAGTCAGAATGGCAGCTATCAAGAACACAAGCAACAATAAATGTTGGATAGGATGTGGGGAAAAAGGCACACTCATACATTGCTGGTGGGACTGCAAAATGGTGCAACCGTTATGGAAAGTAGTATGGAGATTTCTTGGAAAACTGGGAATGGAACCACCCTATGACCCAGCCATCCCACTCCTGGGTCTATTCCCAAAGGACTTAAAAACAGCATATTACAGTGACACAGCTATCTCAATGTTTGTAGTTGCGCAATTCACAATAGCTAGGTTGTGGAACCAACCTAGATGTCCCTCAGTAAATGAGTAGATTAAGAAAATGTGGTATATACGCGCAATGGAATTTTACTCAGCAATAAAAGAAAATAAATTAATGGCATTTGAATGTAAATGGATGAAATTGGAAGACATAATGCTATGTGAAGTTAGTCAGTCTGAAAAATCCAAGTACCAAATGTTTTCTCTGATATAAGGAGGCTATTTCAAAGTATTGTTGGATGGGTGTACATAGGAGGATTAGAGGAACACTAGAATAGTCAAGGGAAGGGAGGGTAAGGGAGGGAGCAAGAGGGGAGGGAGGGGGAGAAAAGAAAAAAAAAAAAAGGTGTTTGAATGAGATGGATACCATTTTCCTTAATGCATGATTGAACATCTGAATTGTACGAATATACTTTGTATACAAACAGTTGTATGTAAAAAGATACTAAATATATGCACTATGAGTTGTATATATTAAAAATTATAAAAATAAAATTAAAAAAAAAAAAACAAAAGAAGCTCAGACCTTTAAAACATAAAAAAAAAAAGTGCTTCTGATTATTGGAATTTTTATTATTAGCATTAGTAATACTAAAATTTTTATCATTTATTTAGTGTGAATTATGGTAAACTCTGTATTAGGAACACTATATGTTATTTTTAGTCTTCTCCACAAATCTTTTGAAGAAGTCACAATTCTACCACATGCCTGACTCCATATTCATAATTATTCTTTCTACATATTTTAAAATTTATCTATTCAAAGAGTATAAAATTTTAGTTGTGCAAGACAAAAAAGTTTTCTATAGATCTTTTGCACAAGCACATGACTAAGACATGCTTGTACAATATGGTACTGTATAATCTAAATAATTGATAGAAGGTAGATCTCATGATTAGGGTTTTTGCCACCAAAAAGAAAACCCCAAACAAAAACAAAATAACATGAAAAAAAGAACACAAGGAAACTTTTGGATTGATGGAACTCCTTTTGTCATGGTGGTGATGTTATCATTATTATACCTGTAAGCTTAATTGCATACATTAAGCATGTACAGTTTTTATTATACATGAACAGTATCTCCATAAAACTGTTTAAAAGACTTACTTATCGGGGTCTCTTCTACAAACTGGTAAAAATCCACACATCAGTTCCTATTGGCTTTTTTTAAAATATCTTTTTAGTATAACATGTTTCCAAAGTTAGCAAGCACCATACAAGGTTTGTATTGTAGTCTACAATTGTGCAAGATAAACCACCGGTTTGTTAGGCACTACACACAAATAAGAGAAACCAGAATGCACATGAATAATTTAAAATACACATGCATATAATTTTTTGTGATGTTGAAGCAAATTATTTCCCCTCCCTCAACCCCTGACAGCTACCATTCTATAACCTGCTTCTATGAGTTTGACTATTGTATACATGCTCATGATAGTGGAATCTTAAAAGTGTTTGTACTATAACTGGCTTATATCTTTTAGTATAATGTCTTTCAGTTTCATCCACATTGTTGATTTAATATTCTCAACCTTCTGTTTGAACAAATTGTTCTATAATAAATTTGAGTGTAAGGGGAGAAAAGTTGTATAAATTAATTGCAATGCTTTAGTAATGGAGGTTAGTATAATTGCCTTATAAACATCATCATATTGAATGTTGTTCATAGGAAAGAGCAAAGAAAAATCTAAAACATTGAAAAATAAAGAAAAATACCTCAGAGATTAGATGATCTCAGAGATGCAAGTAAAGCAACACTAGAATACTTAAGATGTAATGAGTGACATCATTAAGGAATTTATTGCAATATTTGGGACTCATTCTTCAATCCCCAGAGTGCCTTAAATATATGTAACTATATGATGACATTGAAAATGAAACTTTCATTTACATAATTCATTGAGGATAATGCCATTTTTAAACAAAAAATTGGGTGAATATTTCCAAAGATTAGTATTTCTGCAAATTATTTTCGTTTTTACAAAATTCTAATATAGAACTTATTCTTTTCAGTTAACATAATCAGAATTTGTTTTTAATTATATAAATTAATGCCAATTAATTTAAGTCATCAAGATGCCCAAGTATAAAGTAGAAAATCTTGTCCATAAGTCCAGAAACTTTTATATATAAACAAAACTTCTCTTCATTTTGAGTGATATGACTATAACTCTTCCTACCAAAAAAAAAAATATATATTTAGTGTCACTCAGAATTGATAGTTGATAGAAAGTATTTCTGAGGTGACATGCAATCATGACAATACTTATATCAATAGTTAAAAACTTCTTGTGAGGCCATCTAAAATTAGGCTAAAGATTTGAAAAATGATATTTTAAGTAAACTCATGTTGAATTCATATATGTCTTGAATAAAATAGGTAGGGTATTATAAATGGTACACATTTGTTGAACACTTAAATAACTTGGTCAGATTTGAATTCCCCAGTAGAGATCTTAAAATTTACATATGCTTTGTACTTATTATATTTTTCCACGAACTTTGACTCTCAATCCTACATATACATTTAAAAATAAAAAATAAATCTATTTAAAGGTCACTTTAAAGTATTTCAATCAAAACATAGAAATATTCAGAAACTCTTTGGTAAAAGGCAGAAATTTTATTATGTGGAGATATTATAAGCTTAGTTGAGTTTATAGTTTTATGTAAGAAATAATTACATATATAAAGCTTTTCAACAAAAAATAGTTCAAATATGCTTCCAGAAAATAGATTAGGAAGAAATTATTTCTAGTGATAATTAAACTCATAGAGTTTAAGCTGAGCTAGATGTCAAAAAGTTGCAGTAGAAGGAGCATAGGACTGTTTAACTGTTCTAGTTTGGAAATGTCACAAATCAGTTCCATAACCTGTGACAATATTCTTAATGCTTTACACTATAGTATGCTGATGCTATTCTGCCATCTACCAGTTCAAGTTGCTGGTTGTTCTTACTAGAATAATAAGGTAATAATACAAGGAAATGGAAATTATGAATCAAGTACCTAGCTATAAGTTTATTTTGTCCAAGTGTGAGTATGAAGTCACAGACCAGGACTTCAGCTGTTACCAATTTAAGAATAAAATTTACAAGAAATTTTGTTCTGATTTAGGAATGCAAACAGTCATATTACCTACAAAAAACATGCTTTTTTTATCACAATCAAATATCTAAACATTACAAACCAATGAGGCATTCCTGGGTTAAAAAAAAAAAAAAAAAAACTGCTACTGATAGAGGTAAGAAGTTTAAACATTTCCAAATTTTTGAAGTATGAGATGCCATAATGTCTTATGATATTAGAGATTCCAGCCAGAGAGCCAGTATTTACCCACCAAATTTTTTACATAGGCATTTCTTAAGTGCTTGCAAGACCAGGGTGGGAGAAATGAGAGAACTATTTGGGCAATGAAAAATACCTTAATATAAAATTGTGACCAAGGACAGACAAGGAAACTCTGAGAGCACACTGTCTTGCCTCCAAAGTTTGAGGGAATTGTAAATAAACAGAAAAACACTCCAGGCATACTGGACCTCTCACTGAACTTGGGGCAGGTGTCTTAACACAGGAGAACTGAGACTGATGCAGTCCTGTAATGAGCAAGAAGCCAGATTTGCCAGTGGCTGGGATTGGTGACAGACTGATGAGAGAAACCTCACCCCAGCTTGAGACATAAGCTTCTAAAGGCTGCTAGACTTTGAAGGTAGGGTGGAAAAACTGAGAGAATATCTACAGAAACTGCATTTCTGTGACTAGGAGAGTCACATAAACAGACAGAAACCCTTTCAGAGGCACAGGAGTATAGGACATGGAAGCAGATAAGAGTATAGTTTGAAAGCACAGTGGGAAAACGGAGTGAACCTGGAAACCACAAACCTGTGGATACTTACATACAAAATCCTTTACAGATCAATTCCTCATTTCCATAAATCACTTGAAACCTTTAATGAACTGAATCTAGTAAGCGACTGCAGACTGTATTGATGTACAAAGATAGACATAAGAAAGGACAAGTCCTTCTCAATACAAATATACATTTTTATGTCTAATTTTTCTTTACAAAATCATCTAATCTTTTATGAGGCACAAATAGAAGCAAGGAAATGGAACCTATCTTCAGGATCCAATTAGTTAATAAAACAAGGTGTTGCTTAAACATTGGAATAATTAGAGCTGCTGTAGCTCTTATTAAAATGTTAAAGATTATATAAAAAACTGGTGTATGGTTTGGTGGTAGAGCACTTGCCTGGCATTAACAAGGCTTTGGGTTTGATCTTCAGCATTGCCAAAAAATAATTACATATATATAATATATATATGTAATAATTACACACACACATATATATATATACTTATATCTATATATATGTGACACTTAAAAAAGTAACATATATATGTGTGTGTTTATAAATATATGTAATTATATATAATATGTATATAATGTATATAAACAGGCATAACATACATATATAAAATGTATATATTCAGGTATAACTATAATATACATACACATATATATGGAATTCATAAAAGATTTTTAAGTGATTTAGTAAAAAGATGTACAATAGTTAATACAGATAGGAAGGGACATTAAAAAGATGCAAAGTTTAAAAAAATTCAACACGCAAAATATAAATGGCAATTTCTTGTGACAAATTTCTCACACAAAGGAACAAATTAATGAAGAAGAAAACATATCAATAAGAAGATTGAGATAATAAAGAACTTTAAAAAAATGAACAAAATCAATGGAACAACAAACAGTAAATGTTCTAACATGATATATATGTATGTAGTCTCTGAAAAACTGAAAAAAGAATGGGGGCAAAAAGGATTTGAAGAAATAATGATCAATTATATTCCAAAATTGATGGAAGACATAGAACCACAAATATAAAAACATAGCAACTAAAAAAATAGAAAAAAAAAAATAAACTGACATCTAGAAAAATCATAATAGTCATTGGAAAATTAACAGTGAAGGTAAAGTCTTGCAAGCTGTCGGAGAATAAAGAAACCTTGAATAGGGTAATTAAAATACAAAGAATGATAGGCCTCACATCAGAAAAAATAAATAAGATCAGAAGAAATAGAATATGGTCTTTAAAGTGATCAACAGAGAAATAGGCTGGGTGCAATTGGCCATGCCTGTAATCCAAGAAGCTTGGGAGAGTGAGGCAGGAGGATTGCAAGTTCAAAGTCAGACTGAGCAAGGCTCTAAGTAACTTAGTAAGACCCTATCTCAAAAAAAAAAAAAAAAAAAAAAAAAAAGCTGGTGATGTGGCTCAGTGATTAAGTGCCCTGGGTTCAACCCCTAGTACAAAATAAATAAATAAATAAATTTACAAAAGAAATTTAAAAAGTCAATATTCAGCAAAATATATTCCTTATAAAGGTGAATTAAAGACACTTAACATTGTTGAAATTTGAAATTTGCCTCCAGCAAACATTTAAGTGAAAAGTTCTGAAAGAAAATATTTATGGATGAGAAAAATGAAAAATAAAAAGAATGAAACTCATTTCAGGAAGAAAGAGGTGAGAAACAATGGAATCTAAACAAAAAGAATGAAAGAGTACAACAATAGTTTGAGCAACAGTAACATCAGATGTGGATTTGGAAGATATTGGACAAATACTTTTGGAAGATATTGGATAAATACTTTCTGTATAGATGATTTGGACAGATAATTCTATATCACTCAATATCTAACAATGAGCATATTACAATTTTGTAATTTGAGCATCAATTTTAAATGCTTTTTTTATATATGTATATTCCAAATATATAAATTTCTAGCATGTTTTTTACTTATGTACATGTATAAATACATTTTTAAACATGCCTGTTTACTTATATCAATTACATTCATTTCCCTATGTACTCTTCCTTTTTTCTAACTTCTTTTCCCTTGGAAATAGAAACTATTTGAAGTTTTTATATTTAATATTTTTATTTTACTTAATTATATTTTATCATATATACTATGCATTAGTGTGGCTGAAACATGTGCTGTATATTTTCTTACATTTAATATAAAATGGTATACTATAGTTTTATTATATGTCATACATAATATATATGTCTTTTCATATATTTGTAGATTCCATACTATATACTATATGGTGTACCAGTACACACACACACACACACACACACACAGTATAGTTTTCTGTGTATGGCTGTGTTCACATGTATCTGTAGTTTATTCATTTTTAAAACTAAGTATATATTCATACACATTCACCTGTTGATTTGAAATTTCATTACTCTATTTTTTTTCCAGTGTTTGAATCTTAAAATATTGCTGCTACAGTTTTTTCTCAGTTGTAAAATAAGTGATAAAATATATAGAGAGATATCCAAATATTCAAACTTTCAAAATCATTACTAAAATGGCTATATGAATTTTAAAGGTATTACATAGAGTTCCATGTAATCCAAATGCTCTCCAAAATATTTATATTATCAAATTACATATTATTTGGTAATCTATTGATTATAATATTATATATTTCTATTTTTCTTATTGATAACATAACACTGTTTTAAAAGTGCATGGATCATGTGAATTTCATCCATTTTAAAATGTCTTCATAATTTTTGACCATTTAAGCTTGATTTGTGTTTTCTTAATGATTTATAGGAATGATTTTTATATTTTACACTAAAACTTGTCCAGTTCTACATTAAGATTTCCACCTCTCGTTTGCAAATCATACTCATACTTTAGTTTTTAACGTATTTGCTTTTAAAACCTAAAAGAGTTTTTAATTTTAATGTTATAATGTTTCCCCATATTTTCTTGTAAGGTTAGCATTTTTATCTAATGCAATGAATTTTTATCTCTTAGAATATTAAGGAACTATGAAATTCCATACATTTTCTTCTAAAATTTCCAAAGTTTTTCTTTTTTCAAATATAAGCTCTTAATTCATATGAGACTTATTTGAACCACACTAAAGAACAATTATTTTTAGTATCAATAAAATATGGCCTCAGCTATATATCCATTTTGAATTTTTATGTAGAGTTATTGCTTCATTTCTGTTTATATGATCCTTTTTTTTTTCATCATACTCCTTGGCTATCACTTAAATATAGACTAGAGCCAGCGATAATGTCAGATTGTGTCATGTTTCTGATTTTTAAATTATTTCCATAGATTCTCAATCAGGAATGATTTTTCTATTAATTTTCAGTAGCTACTATTTTTCAAATTTAAGAACAACTTTATTGTCATAAAATATGATAAGCTTCATCAAGTCCTTTTTCTGTATCTATAAAACCATCATATATTTTTTCTCATAGAGTATTGATATGGTAAATGGAATTTATAACTCTCTAATAGTTTAACACTCCTGAATTTATTTTTTATCTCAATGTAATCATGGCATAATAAATAGTTTTAAATAATTAAAATTTTACTTTGAAAATATTGCTATACTTCAGTGACCAAAATTGTTCAGGATCATGACATCTGCACTATTACCATGAATGAGGTAGAGTTGATGTTTCCTATTAGAAAAACTGGAGAAAGGTATTCCAAGCTCTATTACTTTATTCTGTAGGGTTGAAATCACTTCACAGCATGAGTTTGTTAATATGTACCTCCTTACCAGGTGTCTAGAAGAATTTTTTGTAATAGTAGTTCATATATTGAATTTTTTTGAGATGTACCTATGTGTCAGTATCATAATCAATAAACTAGTGCTTCCATTCTTTTAATTTTCTTCTGATTCAATTTTATATTTTATTTGTTGCAGGTGTTTGACCATTTTATGTATGGTTTCATATGTATTGACATACCATTTTCCAAGAAGTTCTTTTATACTTGTATAACTAAATACATGATTTAAATTTTTGTTTATTTTAACATTTCTTTTCTTATTTAAATCAAAACTGCTATAACTTTATTATTTTATTAACTTTTTATAGAGAAGCAACTTTTATCTCTGTTTATCTCCTCTATACTATTAATTGATTGCTGTTCTTATCAATGTTAGTTATTCACTTATCACTCATCTCCAAATCCAGTCTCTTATTTTCTTGCTTGCTATACTGGAATTTCCCTTTCTGTTTCAAACTCTGTGAATAAAAGACAAAGGAGGGACAATTCAGTATGAAGGGGATTCTCTTGATTCTCTTGTAGATTCTAATATGCTTTTTCACTTCTGGTTCTTGCAGATGGTTGGTTTTCATGTGGGAGACATACAGTGAGTGTCACCAGTGGATGCCCCCAGCATGTTTACCAGTGGAAGCATGGTCAGTTTTACTGTAAATTCAGTAGATGCACAGGCTAGCTCCCAGTAGGAGTTCAGAAGCCCTTCCCCTGCACTATACTCCTTCACCCTTCACCTGGTCCCTCATTAAGATGGCTTCCCAACAAGGTCATAGACCCTTTCCTTACCAACATTCTTGTGAGCTTTACAGTGGTCAGCAAAGCCCATGGTTGCCTGACCACCATCATAAGCCCTCATATTGTCTCTATCATCCAGAGATGGCCCCAAGAATAGTGTCTCTGATGAAGGCCAACTGTACTGAAATGGCTTCCTCCTTGTGTTTACTCCTACAGCTAGAGAATATTCTGTTTTCTTCTTACTCCCTTAATAAATAACTCATTAATAACTAATTTATAAATAGTAAATAATGAAATATTACATTTGTAGTTGTGGTTTCTGTCTACTGAAACATTGTTTTTGTTATCTACTTATTGCTTTCTTTGAATTTTTATGATCATGAAATCAACTCAATTTTCAACAATTTTTAATTTAATTTTTAATTTTTTTGTTTTAATATTTAACTCTTTTGCCTTTCATAAGCATTTAAGGTTACAACAGTCCCATTAAGCCCTATTTATTGCTGTTCAAATATTTCAAAACCCTACTTTTCAATAACTTATTGTGTCCCCACTAATAGTTATTTTTTTGACATCCAAGTTATTAATTCAGATTTTTTAAAAGTCTTTTAGTGTATTTCAACATTAATTGGACCAACCTCATCAAAATTTTAGAAAAGTGCTAGTATTTGAAGAAAAAAGTTAATTATGAATGACTTCACAATACACATCTCCCCATATTTAGTATGTGTGGTGAGTGTGTGTGTGTGTGTGTATGTGTGTGTATCTGTTGTAAACAAACTAGGTGATGTAAGTGATAATAAGTGCTCTAGTGAACTTAACATTATAATGTACAGAGATGGTTATGGGGAGAGGTGGTTTACCTTAGATTAACTGGGCAGATATGGACTCTCTTAGGAGGTGATTGAACTGGTCAGGGATTTACTGACTCTGGACTCCAGCAATACTGGAAGAAGGGCTGCAATTGTGGATGAGTGTGATGAACTGGTTGATCAGTTCAAATGAAGATCTGGAAGCTTATCTTTCCATCCCTTGCAAAATTATTCTTCCTGTTTGTCACCCCTGACCTGGCTACTTCCTAGTTCTTACTACTCCCTCCTTAGAATCTCTGGTCATCTTTTGTAAGATTCACATTCCCTGATTACAGGAGGGAAGGTCTCTGTTCTGTATTACCCAACAGGAAGAGATATAAGTAAGAATGAATTTGATACTTCAGTACATTCCCCAGGGGCTCCCTTCAGCAATGAATGTCTCTTACCTACTTCTGTAACTATGGAATCAGCATTTTTTCACTCTTCAGCCCATGTTTGTGCAAACTTTAGTCCCTGAGTTCTTTTTTAATACACTTTTCTTTCGCTGCCATCTTACATGGAATCCCATAATTTTGCATTCACACAGAAATGGATTTTTTAAATATGTGTTATGCATTTTGAAGGCATTTTAATGAAGTATGTGCACTGTGCCCTTCTTATTTTATTTTCTTTATGTAAATCTACATTTTAATCTTTTAAAATATATTATTTTTAATACATTTTGTAATCAAAGGAAGACCTCTACATAGAACAGACTTGTTAATAAACAAGCTTCATTTTACTATGTATTCTATAATCAACTTTGTTCAGTTTTTTTTTTTTTTTTTTTTTTTTTTTTTTTTTCCCCCAGTGCTAGGGATTGAACCCAAGGCCTTTCACATGCAAGGCAAGCATATTGAACAATATCCCTAATATCTATTCAGAGACTTTTGTATCCCTAGTAACCACAATACATCCTTTATTGAAACCATGAGGTGTTTATTTTCTTTTACAATATCACAGAACAAACAATTGTCTACCCTGAATTTATTAGATTGTCTCTTACCCACGAGATTTTATATTGGCTTTCACTGGGTTAGCCGTAACTTCTTTCTTCTCTTTATAAAGGACACTTGGAATTCAAATTGCTTTATCCAAGGTGAAACAGCCTAATGTGGTATAATCTACAAATAGAAATTTTACACTTTCCAATACATCATTGTGGACATTGATGAAAACATAAAACACTGAGTTTAAGATTAATCCTTTAGGACACCAGTTGTTATATCCCCTGCTTCTAGTCTGACCCCTGTTTATTGCTTTCAGATTACCACTTAGTCAGTTGCCTGCTGACATAATAGCTATGTAATCTAAAATATATTTTCCAAGTACATTGATAAGGATATTAAGCTTAGATATACTGTGCACTAAGGACTCAAAAACCTTGCTAATGCTACATTAATGTTAGTGCATCACAGTGGTATTTATGAATACCCCAAATCCCTTGGAATTATAGTTGGCAGTAACTCAAGGTATAATTGTAAGAAAGTCACCAACCATCTGTCAGTGCAGCTGGGTGAGGTAGTAAGTTCCTAACAATGGGAAAACAAACTTAAATCAATGTTGACCAATAATGACATTTGAAGGAAGGATTTAGTTATAATGTGCCATTTTATAAAAGTTAAATTCTTACCCATAATACAAATTTCTTTTTAGATGTTGCCAATTAATAATTACAATGAATAATCCTGTAATATTATGACCATGGTGGAGTGATTTTCTATGCTCACTTTTCCAAGAGCAGAAGAAAAAACTAACTTTTAACAGGCATTCTGGTGATCTCACAAGTGTTGATAAGTATAGCTGTTCATCATGAGTATACATAGAGCAATATTTAAAAATCATTTGTGAAATAACTTCACCGGTTATTCATTTCCTGATTAAAAGAGTTGAACTGACTAAAATGGTGACAAAAAGAAAATTAAGACAGAGAAAAAGCAAAATTTTCTAAATACCGAACAAGTAGATTTTCTATGTCTGTACCTTCAAACAACTTAAATGCTCTGAAAGTCTCTAATCTTCATGTAAGAGTTATCTTGATTCCCAGTTGCATCAGAGTTCATTGCTGGAAAATAAATCTAGTAGAAAAAGATATAATAAAGTTCACTTTGTTTTTTTAAGATAATCATATAAATTAAAGGAATTACAGTTACCAGGTAACATTAATTTCAAGATTCCTCAATCACAACTACAAATTAAAGATCAAGAAACATATTTATGCTCTCATTTTCACATAGCTTATGCTTCAAACTGGAAGCTTGTATATTTTCTGTACTAAAAGTGCTAATGTATACACTTTTTGGTATATAGCTACAGGAGAAACATTTACAAAAAAATCAGCTTATTATTTACAAAATGATTAGCATTCTGATTAATAAAATATTTTGTGTCAAGTTCAACTCAATAAATATTATTCAAATACAATATACTATTGACTTTCTAAGAATCATAATGTGGTAAGCTTACTTTAAAATAGTATTGACAAAGCATACGTATTAAAATGCATTTAATAAAATGCATTTTTAAGGAAAGAAAATAGAATGTATTAAGTTCATTTTGGTATTTTATTTATTTGTTTGCTATATGTGTTTTCCTAATTGTTTTAGCTCTAATCCAGGGCCTCACACATTAGTCAAGTGCTCTGCTATTAAGCCACACCTGTAGTGCACGCTACACGATTTTTGTAATTTCTATAGACTGTCTTCATCTGAGATGTGTGCCTGAGTATATGGGAGACCACATTGAAGGGAGCACTTTTTCAATAGAAGGAATACTAAAAGGAAGAGAAGTATTAACTTATTGAAAAAAGTTAGAACTGAAGACAATGTTAAGACTTGCAGTTCAAGTATGGATTCAGTGTATCTAATTCTCCATCTTCTTGACAATGTCTGTGAACCAGACATTGGGATTGGCTAACTTCACATAGAAGGGCAGCTTAGACAAGGAGGAAGTCACCACAGTGACTGCCAATGAGTATCCTTGGGACAAAGGATGAAGGGGAATGTCTACAGGAACTTGGTGATACATTACTTATTGTTTATGAGTCATATTTTCTTGATCTTTTGAATATACTGTAATTTTTATGCTTTTTAATATTCAGAGTGATGCATTTGAGGGATTCTGAGTTTACATTTTATAATGATGAGAATTTAAAATTACCAGGGATCATTTTGATTTTTTAGGCTTGATTTAATGTTTGAATTTTATATTTTATTTATTTTGTCTCTTTGGTGTTAGGGAAGCATTCTTCCTCCAGAGCCTGAGTACTATTCCTTTTTTAAACATTTTTTTTTACTAGTAGATGGACACAATACATTTATTTTATTTTTATGTGGTGCTGAGGATCAAACCCAGTGCCCTCCACATGTGAGGCGAGCATTCTACCCCTGAGCCACAACCCCAGCCCTTGAGTATTTTTCTTTATGTCTCTCCCTCTGAACTCTCAACTGGAAGCCCCACAGTCCTCAGGAAGATTTCTTTGATCTGGTTTGGGAGAAACTCCACCCTAAGATTTCTACATGATTCTTGTGGTCCTTGGCATGCATAGCTGATTCTTGCCAAAGAACTAAAGAGAACCCAAAGCAATCTTCCAGAGACATCTCCCAATGATGCTCCCTCTACTCTCATGTGTACCCACTCCCCACATATTCCAACTACTTCTGCAGGATCAACAGTTTTCTCTGCCTCCTCAGCTCCAAGAACGTGGGGTGGGGGCTGCATGAGCTCCATCTTCCTAATCCATGGTCTGTGAAAATGTGAAACTGGTTCTCCCAGGTAGGTGGCTAGGAGGAGAGTAGTGCTCACTTCATTTGTTTCCTTGTGTCAGTGACCACAGATTTGTCTTTATACTCGATGACTAAGAATTTTTTTTCCCATTTTTATCTTTCATATATTGGGTTCAGTTTTAAAACCAGTTACAGTGGAAAAATAAAGCTTCATTCAGATCAGTTATTTTTTTCACATTAATAGAACTCCTTAATATTTATATGAATTTGCAAGTTAATTTAGTAAATGTAATCATATGGACAAAAGTTCTGTGAAAAGTATAATTTCTAGAGAACATTGTCTGAAGTGTAATTTTAAAAAATACAAAAGACCTGAATTTATTTGGAACCTTGTATTTTTATTCCTTTACATTTTTTACATTGATTAGATCCATGATGCACACTACATTCCCATTTGCCACTATAGTCACATGTAGTTTTATCATTATAGTGTAACACATTATTAAAAAACTCAAATGAATTATTCTATTGTGATTGTTACTATAAAATCACTTTTTATCTGACAAACATGAAATTAAAGATACAATACACATAATTCTGTATATGATATTAAAACTGTAAGTATATCATACATTCACAAACAAAATAGTTACATGATTAAAAATCTTATCAGAAGGAGTTAGAAATTCTATTTATATGGAAAACCTAGCAAAATACCTGCATCCAGACCAGGAAAAATTTCCTCAAACTGCTGAAGGTGTATCAGTTGTGCTTAGGACCAAATCCAATTCCATAGGATTTTTGCTTTACCATTACATGAGAGTTACTCTGTGTAGCTCTTTGTAGCTCAGATGCCCCAACTCTCACAGTAGTTACTGCTTTGTCATATGTCCAGTGCCAGTGCTGCTCTATCTGGTGCAAAGTCAATAACCCAAGTTATACCCTGAATTACTTCTTCCTCAAACAAGTAAATCAGTCCTCCCGAATAAATCTATATACTTTTATGGCCCTTTCCATGTTAATGGCCTCTAGTCAATAAAATTGTATCTCACAGCATGCACAAAAAAGCCAATATTTTTAGTTTTTCCTTCTTGCTTTCTGGGAATAAATTTGATAATTGTATCAAAAGATCATTCCTATATGCAAGTTAAGTTCATTTGCATGATGTTCCTTGGTCCTTGTACAATCAGGCTTCAACAAAAGCAAACTAAGCCAATTTGTTGATCTACTTTGGATTTACTGAACTCTGGAGAAGAGTGAATTAGAAACTAAGATTCAACTTGAGTACCTGCTACATTAAAAATAAAGCTATCTTCTCATCCCCCCTCTCTCGCCATAATAAGTCAGTATCATCATAGCAATGGAATCACTCGACCTTTGGTTTTTTGGGATTGGCTAACTTCACTTAGCATTATTTTCTCCAACTCCATCCATTTACTTGTGAATGCCGTTAGAGGAATGAAGGAACTTTAAATAGAACAAAGGAGGGGAGGGGAGGGGAGGAGAGGGGGCAAGGAGATAGGAATAATGACAGAACCAATTAGACATCAATACCCTAAGTACATGTATAAAAACACAAATGTTATGAAAATACTTTATGTAAAACCAGTGACTTGAAAAATTGTGCTCTTTATATGTAATACGAAATGAATTGCACTCTGCAAGCATGTATAACAAATTAGAATAAAAAATATATAAAATAAAAAAAAGAATAAGGCTATCTTTACATACCATTTACAAAAGGAAATTGATGTGCTTGTATTGAGAATAAAAAAGAAATAACAATATATCATAATGTTATAGCATTTAGCTTGAGATAAATCAAAATTCAGAATTTGCTTATAGTCACCTACTACTGTAAACATTCAGCAAATTATTTCCTTTTCTAAAGTCTAATCCATTAATCTATAAAATATCTTGTAGAGTTGATGTAAGCAATATATGAAATGATGCCTTAAAGAATTACATGCATTCCTACCAGAAAGTAGTGACTACTATAATAGGATTCAAGGTGATGGTAATACAATAAATAATAGTTGAGGTGATAACAATGGTAGTACAGTAGTAATAGGAATAATGATAGATTTATTTTATAAGTCTTAAAGTTTGGAGAATAATCTATAATTTAATACCAAAATTTAAGGGGCCATAGTTGTATGTGATATTCACATGTTACACATTCTGTGATGTTTGAAATTAATTATAAAGAGACTAAGAGTAAATAAAGTTAGAGGCAGTTCACTCAAAACCAAATACAGCCGTGAGACTAAAGCTCTATAAACAACACAGTTAAGAGGTTTTAAATTGCTAATAGTTAATTTTAAAATACTATAGTAACTATAAAGGCTTCAGAAAACAAAAAAAAAATTATCTCATGAAAAAGTATAAGAAATGATTGCTGGGCTGGGGTTATGGCTCCAGCAGTAGAGTGCTCGCCTAGCACATGAGTGGCTCGGGTTCAATCCTTAGCACCACGTAAAAATAAAGGCATTGTGTACGACTAAAACAAATAAATAAATATTTTAAAAAGTAAAGAAAAGAAACGATTGTTAGGTAACAAAGACAGAAGCAAAATTCACCAGACTGGGTAGCTGTTGGAGGAATATGGGGATATGGTGTGATACACAGCCCTTTTAGTACTTTGCTGCCTCCCATTTTGTTGGAATACTTTGCATTTAGCTGCTACTACTTGGTGGCACATCACAGCAACATGCTAGAAAAAACATGTATGGACACTAGTGAAAATCAAATAACATGGTAACTGTATATACTCATGTGTCAATAAAAAAATGAACTAAATGTGTATGGTAACAGAAAATCTTGCATTAAATACTTTAAATTAGGTAAGGCAATAAATATGCTGACTTATAATGGATCTACAACAATTAATTAAGTACATCCCTGTTTAGAAAACTATTAATTCATTATGAAGGTTTTTTTATCTGCCTTGCTATACTATTAAAGGATTTGGTAAACCTAAACTTTAACACTCTTCTTTTATTATACAGGGACTCTAAGAAACATTGACAGATCTGTGGTGTAAAAGTCATATACTCTTAAAAAATTAATAATGCCTTAACTTATATACAGTTAATTCTGACTTGAAGATTTCACAAAAAATAATTTCATGGAAAAATTAACTTATTAGATAATGTTGAAAAGTTTCTTTGATTCTTTGGCAGAAAGCACTTCATGTTCTGAACTCTTTAAACACTTTCTCAAAGGCCAAAGTTCTGAGAAATAGAATATGAAAATTATCTTTTATCTCACATTGTCTAATCATTAATGACAACATAAAACTTGAGACATAGTAGTGACCACACTCTGTAATTTTAATTATATTATAAATTAGAAAAACAATAAAATAGGAATGGAGACATACCTTTTATGTATTTATTACCCTTTTATTTCTTTCTTTTTTTTTTCTCTCCTTTTGACCCACTCTGATTTTCACCTTCACTTTAAGGAGTCATATACTTATACTAACCTTGCCTAGATAATTCAGAATATCTCAAGGTTCACATTTTAATCACATCTGCAAGGTCCCATTCACCTAAAGTAATGTATTCACAGATTCCAGAAATTAGAATATGGACATTTTGGGGATGGTAAAATTTTGCAAACAACAGAGAAATAAATATGTATATCACTGTGGAGTTAACTCATAAGACAGGAATTTATGTTTAAAAATAAAACTCAAAACTATAATCAACAAAATTTTTCAAAATAAAAAATATAAATGATACTACATAAAATATGTGAAATTAAATTAAGACAATTATTAAAAATTAGGAGACTAGACTTAAATAAAACTCATAAAAGGCTATAATTTATTTAACAATGTTATAAAATTAATAGGTAGCAAAAAAGCTAATGGAAGTATGCATGCTAAATGGGATAGTGCTCAGAAAATAAGAATATGAAATAATACAAATCTTAAGGAGGCTATTTTAAAAACAATACCACAGATAATTTAAGATTTTGAAAATAAATAAATGATCCTTACAAATTCACAAAGCAAGATAGAAATATAAATGAAGTTTCATGAAGTAAACATGGAATATTAATTCTAAAAGATGAGAAACATTCAAAAACTACAATCACAAGTGCTAGAATTTCTCCATGCAATTGTATTACAAAAAATTTACACTCTTATAATCACCAAGGCTGCTCAAAAAAGAGAAACAAATGTCTTTTGTTGTTGAAAAAATGGAACTAAAAATGAAGACTTAAATCAAAGTGGTTCATCATAGTCCTACAGAATAGAAAATTGTAAGCTGCCTGTCGTGGCCAGCCACAAACGCCGCGGGAGGAAAACTCTCGGAGGCAGAGTAAAGCTATTACTACTTTTACTTCTACTTTCTTAGAGAGAGCTTAGAAGAGAAAGAAAGATTTTTCTTCTTCTTAGAAAGAGCTTAGAGAGAAAGATTAGAGATAGCTTTTTCTTCTTCTTCTTCGAGCTTAGAGAGAAAGAGAGCTTGAAAGAGAGAGATTTCTTCTTTAGAGAGAGAGAGAGAGCTTAGCTTTTAGAGCTTCTTTCTTCTTTGTTCTTTCTTCTTTCTTCCTCAGGAGCCTCGGCCTGACTCTGACCAGGAATTACTTCTTCTATCTGGTTTCTCTTCTGTAACCGCTCTGCCTACGTTCTGGCCGCTCTGATTCTTTTCTTCTTCTCTGACCCAAACTCTTCTTCCAACCGAGCGACTGCATGACTGACTGAATGAATTCATTCTTCTCCTGACTCCGACCGCTTTCACCCGGTTATATACCTTTAGCTTTGCGGGTGCCTCACGTGCATTTACAGGTGTGTCACATACATACTTATTATCAGGTGGAACTTATGGCTTCCAGCTGACCGCAATAGCCATCTCCCTAATTGGGGCTCCTTCAGAAAATTAGGGCAGGGATGTAACTCAGTGATAAAGCACTTGTTCAGTAGGCATAAACCCTTGGGTTTGAAATCCAGCACCATATTAAGAGAGAGAGAGGAAAAAAAAAGAAAAAAAGAAAAAGAAAATCTGCCTTGAACTATGCATAAAGGTACTCACACTCAGAGAACCAGAGAACCAAGAAGCATATTGCCTTCATTGTTGAAAATTTGCCTGAACTTTTTAAAATTAATGAATTACTTAAGCAATAAAACCTGCCCTTATTAATTTATCTCAGGCAGATTAATAAATATTGAAGATTTTAATGTCATAATAAGACTCTGTTATCAATTTGAATGATTCTACTTAATTTCTCCATCAACATAACATCTAGCTTATAGTTTAGATATGTTTGGCTCATGTCCATATTATCAGATTACTTTAATATATTTTTTTTAAATATTTATTTATTTACTTTAGTTGTATACAGTGCAATGCATTTATGTTTATGTGGTGCTGAGGATTGAACCCGGGCCGCACACGTGCAAGGCGAGCACCCTGCCGCTGAGCCACAACCCCAGCCCCTAATATATTTTTTAAAGGGAGGAAAACAATTTGCAAAATGTGTGTTGTTCCTCTCCCTTTATTTAATTTTACCATTAGTTTTACAATTATATTAATAACAATTTTGAAAAAGTTTTGAATATGAGAACAGATGAATGGCAACATTTACACTTGATCATTTGTATTTAATATCTAAGTGAGTTTTGAATATTTTAGTCATAATGATTAAAGATGATAACTATAATAACCAATTTCCCTTATCAATTTAAATATACACAAAAAATAGTGAATTTCCCTATATTCTTATATGTTTTAAAATCAATAATACTCAATTTCTTTTCTTCGTTGACTGATATTCAATTAACTTAAAAGTTTGAACGACTGATTTTCATTCAATAAGTAATAGCATTTGTACACTTAATTAATTATTTTAAAACATTTTAAATTGTAAGTTACAATTCTGCAATAGCTGAGTGTCTAAGGCATTTTGAAGACCTTAAAACTTTAATCAAGTGGACTGGGGTTGTGGCTCCAGGGTAGAGCGCTTACCTACATGCATGAGGCACTGGGTTCAATCCTCAGCACCACATAAAAAATAAATAAATAAACAAAATAAAGGTATTATGTCCATCTAAAACAAAAAAATGCATCAAATGTATTCAGAATTAAAACAAAAATAATATTTTCTTATATAACTGAATATTTATACTTAGTTTGAAAAAAATTTTAGAATAAGCTGTACACTATTTCTCTTGTGCTTATACATATTTTATTTGCAAATCATTGCATTAGTCATGATCTGGGATATTAAAAATAAAATATTTTAATTAAGACACTGTGCAGACAAGAGATCAGGGTTAAGTGATAGAAAATGGAAACCACAGTACTCAGATATTTGTACATTTAGAAGCCATAGGGATGAAGGGTCAGACTTCAGGAGCAAGCACTTATACTGCTAGGGCTGGAGGGACATGGGAAGAAAAACTAATAATGAGTAACCTTGTAAAGTTGAGAGGTGACTGATGGATGCATTATAGAGCTTTACTTGAGAGTACATCCAAGCACATGGCAATATCCCATGCCCTACACATGCAAAATGCAACTTATTTGGAAGCCCTATTTCATATTAGCATTAAAGATTGAAATCTAGGCACCAAAATTATACAGTAGATTGATCCTCATGACACTTGGTTATAAGATATTTTTAATAAAACAAGTGTTCTCACAAACATTTCTCCTTCTGTGTGTGTGTGTGTGTGTGTGTGTGTGTGCGCGCGTGTGCGCGCGCGCATGTGTGTGTGTGTGTGTAAGGAGATAGATGGTCCTCAATCAACTTTACAATGTCATGAAAGCATGCACATTCATTAGAAACCATATTTTAAATTTTTATTTATAATCTTTTCTGGGCTATTATTATGGGATACAATACTGTCAGTGCTCAGTAGTGGTATCAGCCAGCTATGCAATAAGGGTGAGCAACCAGTACTCTACAGCACACTGTGTTGGTAGGGTCTGATATTCTGTAGGTAAGGTGCATTAAATGTATCTTTAACTTAAACCAGCTTCTGATAGGTTTATAAGGATGTAACTCCATTTTAAATCAATGGGCATCTCTGCATATGTGTGTATGTGTACCAACATGTTTATTTTATTATATTATTTCAACTTTTAAAATCTTAAACTTGAATTTTAACTAGATGAATACCCAATTAACTTTAACTCTTCAAAGGGACTTCAATTGTGCCCTTAGGTACATGTGTTGCATTAATCATCATTCTATTTTCATCCTCAGAAGATGCCTTTTTGTGATGGAGATCCTTGACTTCATTGAACACACACTACAGAATCTGAACTCTCTCATAATTTTCTCTGAAAATTCTGCTAGTTTTTCTCTCAGAGTTTGGGTTAATGACAGGAGTGGCAAATAAATCATTGCTTTGAACTCTAGAGCCCTGGACTGGGAGCCAGGTGCTTCTGACAATCTTTTGGTGAGAATGTGCTAAAAGACATGCCCTTTTGCACGTGGCCACTGTTAATGGGGCAGATTCCATGCCTGGTGTGGAATTTATGAGTTCAATAGTTCTGAATTCAGATACCTACTGCTCTGGGGTGGAAGAAATATGGGCTCGCTCAGTCACCTTGAGGGACCAGCTGTCCAGAGCTACAGAAGATACGGAGCAAGTAGATAAGCTCCAGTTAGCCTGTTCCTGCTGGACTTTGCTTTTTGTTTACCTTGAAGAAGATTTTCTCACAATAAATATTTCTGATGTTTTTGCCTATAAAATAAAGCACATGGAGACTTACTTTTTGTTGGAGATCAGACCCATCGAGCCCCACTGAAGGAGCCCTAATTAGGAAGGGCTGTTGCAGCTAGCTGGAAGCCATAAGTTCCACCTGATATGTATGTGACGCACCTGTAGGCACCCGAAAAGCTGAAGGTATATAACCGGGTGAAAGCGGTCCGAGTTAGGAGAACGGAGAATTCAGTCAGCCGGGCAGTCACTCGGTCGGTCAGAAGAATCAGAGCGGCCAGAACGTAGGCAGAGCAGTTACAGAAGAGAAACCAGATAGAAGACAGAAGAGAAACCAGATAGAAGAAGTAATGACTGGTCAGAGTTAGGCCGAGACTCCTGAGGAAGACAGAAGACAGAAGAAAGAAGAAGGAAGAAAGAAGAGAGAAGAAAGAAGCTCTAATTTTTCTCTAAAAGCTCGCTTTAATCTTTCTCTCTAAAAATCTTTCTTTCCCTCTCTAAGCTCTAAGAAAGTAGAAGTAAAAGTAGTAAAAGCTTAACTCTGCCCCCTAGAGTTTTTATCCCGGTTTACGGTACCAGGCAGCTTACACCCCACTATAAAACTATTAGTTGAGTCTTTGTCTTTATTTCTTATATTTCTTATCTTTAATCCCCTAATCAGCCTGAGTTTGGGGAAACTGAGTAAACATCATACAGGTTGTGATAGGTAAATATATTTGGGTATTAAGTGTTAGCCTCTCACCACTTGAGGTTGAACTTAAAACAGCCTTGGGATTCTTTAGCTCACATTCTTTGGCTTCTTTAGAAGTAGGTAGACTTGATTGTTGAACCACACACCATCTTGTCCTGAGGTAAATGGTGGACCCAGAAGATACAGTTAGCTTCCCAGTGCAGAACCTGTGGGTATAAATGTTTTTGGAAAAATCTTTGCAGATGTACTTAAAAATCTTTAGGTGAGATTATCCCCTCTTATCTATATGACTCCTAAAACTAAAGACAAGTCTCCTATAAAATGACATAGCAATGATCCCATTAAAGTGGAATTTAAGACAAAGGGCCACTGTGGGCTCCTGAAGCTTAAAATGAAGAGAAGAGGGTTAACACAAAGGGGAAGGCCACATGAAGACAGAGGCAGAGATAGGAGGAATGCAGCCACCAAAAAATGCTGACAGCCACAAAAACAGAAAACACAAGTAGGTATTCCAGGGATATGAACATGCAGAAACCTATTTACTACTTCTTGTTGTTGTTGTTGTTGTTGTTGTTGTTGTTCTTCTTCTTCTTCTTCTTCTTCTTCTTTTGGTTCTTTTCAGTTATACCTAACAGTAGAATGTATTTTGGGAAATTATATATAGATAGAGTATAACTTATTTTCTTTAGGGTCCCACTCTTGTGGTTATATCCCCTAGAATTGTGATAGGATCATTTTTTATATTAAATCACCCAGTTTGTGATAATTTGTTTTGCCAGTCTTGGGAAACTGAAAAATATCTTCTTTAAATTCTGCATTCAGAAATAAATCTTGTCTTCTTAATAATCATGGTCATCATTGAACTTAGTAAATTCAAATACTCCACTGCTCAATTTTTCCAACTGATCTAGACAAATTCTTCATTTATTTGTCATGGACATTTTCAATAGATTCGATTCTTCTCATTCAATAGACAGAAGTTCTGTTGCTCCTTGAAAACACTTCTTGGTTTCCTCATTATATGATGTTCTTTCTATGCAAAATGTTCATTATTTTAATTTCATGTCTGAGTAGGGATACCCCACCCATTCTTGTAACTCTAAGAGCATCTTTTATGAGCTGAAATCAGACCCTGAAATAAAGATACATGTGCATGTTATATTTTTAAGTAATGGCTCCCAAGAGAAACTAATAAAGAAATGGAAAAAGCAAATCAAAGGAAAGGAAGTCTTTAAAGATTGTGATTTCATTCCAAAATCTTACAGAGGAAAAGTTAGGATAAGGGAATACTGGTGTGTAAGTTACTATTAGCATTCTGTTATGGGAGCTGACTCATCTATTCATGCAGTGTCAATTACTTCTGGCTCTGAACAGAACATGTGTAACTATCTCTTCCAATGACTGACAAGTCCTATGAATAGCTTGTAGGTGCAGGTCCATAGAAAGAACTACACATCAAAACAAAGTATCCATATTATCATTACATAGTGCTTCTTACTTAAAAATCTTTCTGATCTTATGTTTCTCCTAACGACTTTTCTGAACTTTGCCCATTCAATTGACAAAAAATAGTCACAAAATTTGAGTGTGATTCTGTGTTATAAAAAATTTTCAGGGGCTGGGGTTGTGGCTCAGCGGTAAAGCGCTCGCCTCGCATGTGCGCGGCCCGGGTTCGATCCTCAGTACCACGTAAACACAAATGCATTGCATTGTGTACAACTAAAGTAAATAAATAAATATTAAAAAAAAAAATTTCAAATTCAGTGATAAGGAAATTTGGGCTCTAATTAAATGTAAGTTTCTTTAGTTCATTCCTTAAAAACAGGCTTGATTTTTGCCGGGGCTGTTGAGTTATGAATAGGGCCGAGTTCTAAGCTACCCCCCCCTTTTGGGCCCCAAAGGGGTTTTTTCCCTCTGTCAGCAGAAAGAAAAAGTAACTTACCCGGCGAGGGTGGACTTAAGGTCAAAAATAGCTGAGTGTCTACCTCTGTCTGGTGAACAGAAAAACCACGCCACACCCAGGGAGTTTTGTATAGCAAATGAGAATCTAGAAACTCAGATTTATTGACCAGGCACTGAGCTTAAATAGGCCTAGAACTAGCCAATCAGCCAGCAGGGCAGTTCAGTCTCTCACGCTACATCATAGCCACACCCCTTGGATCAGCCCCGGTCCTACTAGGGCGTGGTAAGCAGCCAGAGCCCGCCCCCTTGGCATACATGGAGTCCCAACAATTCCCCTTTTTTTGTTTTATTTAAAATGGGGTCTCTCCATTTATATAAAAATGGGATTTCCCATCTTATAGGGTGTCCAACTCATTAGAGAGTGTGCCCGTCTATGTCGACTCCTCCTCTCTGGGAAAAATCTTACCTGTCATTGGCTATCAGTCTAGCACTTTAGGTGGACATACCTAGGGCCAGCAGGTGGCCAAGGGGAGCACACGGGACATGACAGTCACCTTTGGGAAGGCTTGACTGGATGGCATACCTCTGCATCCTATTAAGGACCGTGGCCAAGCCCATAATGCCTCAATGATGTATCTCTCCCTTTTATTACAAGATCTGCTAATTGATCTAATTGGGAATAAACTCAAAGTGCTCCTCCCACAGAGGAATGTATCCATTCTAATGGATTTCCCATCTGGGTGAGCACAGCTGTAAGGAGCTTAGCACCTGAGAAAACCCACAGATATAAAGGTTGCTTTGGTTGGTATCGAGCCAATTGGACTGAATTGAGGGCATCTTGGACTTTTTGTAATATTGACAGATGACTTTTTTCTAGTAAAATCACATCAGAGGGGGATTGTCCCCGTAGCAACTCAAAGAGAGGTAATAAATCTTCAGTAGAGATATGAAGCCAAGGTCTTAACCAGTTTAGCTCTCCTAATAGCTTTTGTAACTCTGCCAAGGAATAAGATTTTTGAATGAGAAGCTGGGGTTTGAGAGGACAAACCGAGTCTAGGCTAAGTTCTGTCCCCAATATTTTAAAGGGAGGAATAGTTTTATCATTGGATATGTGTAATCCTCCTTTTCCTAAGAGCTCTCCAAGGGTTAAGTAAGTAGAGTTTAGTTGTTGGACATCAGCAGCTCCCAGGATGATGTCATCCATATAAACATATAAGGTGAGCTGTGATTTTTTCATTAATGGTGACAGAAGACATGAAACATAATATTGACAAAAAGCTGGGCTGTTAGCCATATCTTGAGGGAGAACTATCCATTTATATCGCTCATCTGGTTTTTGAAAATTGATTGAGGGGACCGAGAATGTAAACTTTTCATAATCATCTGGATGAAGAGGTATTGAAAAATAACATTCTTTAATATCAATAACAAGGTTAAATCTCTTGAGATCTGGCCAGGGGAGCATTCTGGAGGCCGACCAAGACCATTGAGGTAGTCTTTTTTAAAATGGCCTTGTCGTCTATATTTAAAATAGGTTCTTTTTCCATTTAAAACTGTTGTTAGTATCTCAGTGTGGGCATTAAGGGGAATGGTCAATATCTGAGACTGGTGAGTTGTCGAACCCATATCTTTGGTGGCAATAATCCATCTCTCTATAGATCTATCTTTTAACTCAGCATAGGCCAGCTTGTGATCTGTGGTCATTTCTTCCCAAACTAACATTTTTGCAAATTGGTCATTAGATGGAAGTTTCCTTTGAAGGCTTTTTTTTTTATTTTCTCAATAAATGTGGCTAGATCTTCATTAGCTTTTTGAGTGATTCTAGCTATAGGAAGCTCTGTGGGGCCTTCCTTTAGCTCCTTTCATGTTGTCAGCCCTAAAGCTCGTACCTGTTCTTGGTATGGAGCTGGTAATGCTGCTTGTTGAATTCCTGTGGCATATTGATCATTAGTTCCTGACAGCATCTCAAACGTTATTGGTATGGGAGGATTTGCTGTTTGGTTCCTCTCAGCCTGCATATGGCATTTATCAGAAAAATATGCACACCATTTAAGGAATAAAGGTCCCGGGAGCACAGTTTTTGTTAAATCTTTCCAATCTCTACTCGTATAGGCGTGATGAGCGAGATTTTGTAAAATGCATTCTGCCCATGGTGAGTTTGGACCATCTTCTGCTACAGCCTTTTTTAATTCTTTTAATTCTTGAGTCTCCCAGGGATACCAAATACCTGGCCTGTCTTCTCTAGGATTTAAATTAACTGGAAATGCCATTACAGGTGAAAGCCCACTAGAGGGCGCTAGTGCCTCTTGGTATAGTGGTGGCGCAGAAGGTTCAGCAGAGGCGGGCTCACAAAATGGTGGATCCCGCTCGTAAGGTACTGAGCCATGTGGCCGTTGGCCTTTGTCCCCAGGGCATTTGTTAAAGCTCTCTAAAGGAGGGGCTGTAACTTCTAATTCCCTGGAGCAAGATTTCTCTAAATTCGCGGACCGGGAGGGGCTGTTTAATTTTCCAGAACTGGAAAGATTAGATCCTTTTGTTTTTTGTAAGAGCGAGCATGCTTTTAGGGCGGATAAAGCTGGATAAACTCCCGGAGGCGGGACTTCCCCATATTCAATCTCTCTGTCTCTTAAAATTTGTTTCACTTCGTCCCACGTTTCCCAAGAATTAAATTCAGACTTTGGGAGCCAGGGAGCCGCCCATTTTAAAGAATTCCAAATCACCTCCACTTGGCTATCAGATATTTGGAGACCTTGCTTTCTTAAAATACACCGCCACGCCTTGAGGGCTGGGTCTTGCGATTTCCTGAATGTTAATGCTTTCCCCATAGTAAAGGGTATTTTTGCCAGCGAAAGTGACGCTGCGTCTCTAACCGTATTAAGCCCACCGATAATTTTTTCCCCGCCCCACGTTGGACGCCAACCTGCCAGGGCTGTTGAGTTATGAATAGGGCCGAGTTCTAAGCTACCCCCCGCCTTTTGGGCCCAAAAGGGGGTTTTTTCCCTCTGTCAGCAGAAAGAAAAAGTAACTTACCCGGCGAGGGTGGACTTAAGGACAAAAATAGCTGGGTGTCTACCTCTGTCTGGTGAACAGAAAAACCACGCCACACCCAGGGAGTTTTGTATAGCAAGTGAGAATCTAGAAACTCAGATTTATTGACCAGGCACTGAACTTAAATAGGCCTAGAACTAGCCAATCAGCCAACAGGGCAGTTCAGTCTCTCACGCTACGTCATAGCCACACCCCTTGGATCAGCCCCAGTCCTACTAGGGCATGGTAAGCAGCCAGAGCCCTCCCCCTTGGCAGACATGGGGTCCCAACAGATTTTCTCTTAGTTATGTGTCGTATACACCATTCTAATTGTAACTATTTCCTCTACTGAGGGATGTTTATGTATGTGCCTTACTTGGTTCATGTTCACCCTAAATTATCATTTTGTTTGAAGGAAATTTTTTTCTTGCATATTTTAATATTTTCAAGGATCTAGAAATACCTTGTGGACTAGAAAATAATTATTAACTATTCTTATTTATTTAAATCTAAACATTGTACTTCCTTTCTTTTAGCATCAAATGATTTCCAATTTTGTTACCAAAAAAATGTTAATTTTAGCCATAAATAGAACAGTCATTTTGCTTGAAAAATATCTAACTTCATCTTTTTACTACAAAGTCAGTAGTAAAATATTTGATAACTAGAATCTGTCAGAGGCTTCTGCATTCAATGTCAAGTTTAAACTATAAAACATTTTTGGAAGAGAATATATAATAATATAATCACATGAAACATGATATTTAGGGAAAAAGATCAGATTCTTGGTGTAGCACATTTTGTTGGAATTTTTTTTTTTTCAATTCTGTACCTAGTTCATAAGCATACTTTCCTATTCCTAATAAATTTTAACAGGCTTTTATCTTTTCATTAAATTTTTATAATGGTAATGATAATACTACCCATTTGTGATTTAGATTCCAGGCAAAGGAACATAATCATGAATATGAAGAATCATTTATTGTGCAGATTTCTATATTGTAAAGTAAATCTCTTGTCTAGGTACTTTTATTCCATGGTAGTCTGGCCAGATTGGCCACCTTTTAATATTCTTTAAATTATATCAATATGTCCTTTACTATTAATGATAAATTTACTATCTACACTCATTTAAATACTAGGTAGCACTTGAAATCTTTACCAATTCTATATTCTAATTCAGTGGTTCTCAACTGATTATGTGCTAGAATTAACTATGAGTACCACAAAATATGCAGATATACCACAGTATGTATAAATAGCCACTCAAGGGCATGCATATGAGTTGTTTCCAATTTTGATTTATTACTAAAACTTTTGTACAAGGTTTATTTGTGAATATATTTTCACTTATACTTTAAATAAACAAGTGTGCTGTTGATGGGTCTTATGGTAGTTGATTTTTTTTTTCTTTTCTTAAAATTTGTTCTTTTTAGATATACATGACTATAGCCTGTATTGTGACATTGTATACATATATGGAGTTTTACTGGCTGTGTATTCATATATGAACATAGGAACGTTGTGTCCTATTCATTCTACTGTCTTTCCCATTCTCATTCCTCCTCCCTTCCCTTCATTCCCACTTGTCTTATTCAATAAAATACTTCTATTCTTGCCTCCCCACTCCATTGTGTGTTAGCATCCACAAATCAGAGAGAAAATTCAACCTTTAGTTTTTTAGAACTGGCTTATTTCATTTAGCATATCAGTCTCCAGTTCCATCCATTTATTGGCAAATGACATAATTTATTTTTAACCAACAAACATTTCCAAAGTATAACAGCAATGAATGATATTTTTTGTTATCCTTATTATTCCTATGTGGTATTTTCCCCAATTTTTTTTTTATTTAGTCACTGATAACTGTTCAGTGATATCTCATTTGAGTTTAAATTTGAAGTCCCTAGTGAGGATGGACGTTTTTTTTCAGTGTTTATTTTTTCATGTAGATAACCTCTTCAGTGAAAGGTATCTTCATCTGCTTTGATCTTTATCTAACTGAACTTTGTTTTTATTTTTGAGTTTTGAGAATTTTTATACATTATAAGCACTAGCCTATTGTAATTTACTTGGTTTGGTTATATTTTCTCCATGTTTCAGATTTTCTTTTAATCCCCATAAAAATTCTTTCATAGAGATAAAAAAAAATTCTTGGTTGGTAGGTTTTTGTCAGCATCCTCTATTTCTTTGCTTGAAATTGATCTATTTAAATTGTATATGTCATCCTGATTTAGTTTGGGCATGTCATATGTTTCTTTATTTAAATTTATTTATTTTTTATTCTAAGTTGTTAGAAATGACAGCAGAATATATTACATTTCATATTATACTTATAGAGCACATTTTTGCATATCTCTGGTTGTATACAAAGTATATTCACACCATTCATGACTTCATACATGCACTTAGGGAAATGATATCATATCATGTTTCTAGAAATTTGTCGATCCTTCAATATTTTCTATTTTATTGGAGTATAAATTTTCAAAGTAATTTCTAATTATCTTCTGTATTTCTGTAGTGTCCATAGTGATATCTCCTTTTTCATCACAGATATTGGTAATTTTGAGTTTTCTGTCTCCTTTTTTCATTAGCATAATAATGGCTTATCAATTTTATTTGTTTTTTTCAAAGAACCAACTTTTTATTCTGTCATTTTTTTCAATTTTTTTGTTTAAATTTCATTGATTTCAGCTAGGATTTTAATTATTTTCTGTCTTCTACAGTTTTGGGGGTTTATTTTTTCTTCTTTATCTAGGGCTTTGAGATGTAATGTTAGTTCATTTATTTGTTGACTTTTTCTTCTTTGAAGGAATGAACTCCATGCAATGAACTTTTCTCTTAGTACTGCCTTCATAGTGTCCCAGAGATTTTGATAAGTTGTACAGGTGTTCTCATTTACCTGTATGAATTTTTTAATGTCCTTCTTGATGTCTTTTGTAACCCATTGTTCATTCAGTAGCATATTATTTAGTCTCCAGGTGTTGGAGTAGCTTTTCTTTCTTATTTTATCATTGATTTCTGATTTCATTCCTTTATTATTTGATAGAATGCAAGGTAGTATCTCTACTTTTTTATATTTGTTTAGAGTTGATTTATGACATGATATATGGTCTATTTTAGAGAGTGATTCATGTGCGTTGAGAAGAAAGTGTATTGGCTCATTGATGGATAATATGCTCTATATGTATTAGTTATGTCTAAGTGAGGAAAAAAATTCAAATTAGATGAAGGCAAATTTATCAAGTTTTTATTTTTTTTCTGTTCTTAGTATCAAATCTAAAATTTATTTCCATAAACATCTTTTTCTCTCCATCAGACTTGCAGAAGTTTGTCAAATTATTGTTTTTGTAAGACAATTACCTTGTGTAATTGATCTTCTCTATCGTTTCCCTATTTTTAATTTTATTGGCATATGCTCTTATTTTCATTACTTCCTTCCTTCTGAAATCTTTGGGTTTATTTTGTCCTTTGTTTCCTACATCCTTGAGGTAAGGATTTGGATTAGTTAAATCATTTTTTATTTTCTATAGCAATAAGTGTCAGAGTTTAGTGCTATGAATTTCTATACCTGCACCCTCTACTGTGTCTCACAAAGTTTGATAAATTTTCATTTTAATCCAATTCAATATCCTTGTTTTAATATCTTTGAAAATTTCTCAGTGACAAGTAGATTATTTATAAGTGTGTTGTTTAAAGTCTTAGGAAATTTTCCCCATACTATTTCTCTCCTTAATTTCTAGTATGGTCCATTTTGTATGATTTCTATTCTTTCACAATTGTTGAAGTTTGTTTTCTGTCCCAGGATGTGGTCTAACTTAGCATATGTTCTGTATATTGAAAAAGAATATTCTGCTCTTTTAAGTTGGAACATTCTATAAATGCTGATTTAATAATGTTTTGTGTTTTTCTATATACTTATAGAAGATATTCCTAATTTGTGAGTTGAGAGAGGAGCATTGGTATTTACCAGTAAATTGTGGATTTGTCTATAGGGTTCAATACCCAGGACCCTTACCCCAAAGAAAAGAAAAATGGATACAACGGAGTATTTCATTACATGTGTTTTTATATATTCTAATAATATAATTACTTTACAAAACAAAAATGATAGTACATTATTTAAACATAGAAGAATCAAATACATTTAGCAAATCATCATCTTGATCAAAAATATATGGCTTTTCTCAGTTATTTTTCTGACTTACTTTGTAAAAATCAAAAGAAAAGTGTTGAAAAAGCCAGGTTTTGAAATGGTTTGCACATTTCTATGATCTTCTATTTATTATGTGCAGATATATTAGCTATCCTTCATTCTCCAAAGATATTCACACATTTAAATTATGTCAACTTTAATTTTGCTACTGCAAATTAAAATATATATATACTTCTGAATGCTATTCATGTCTGTAGAAGACATTCGTAGCAAGAAAAGGGAATTTTTAAAAATTATATGACATATTCATGGGCCAGTATAATGAATTATTCAAAATATAATAAAGTCCTTTTGGAATGTCTGTGAAAATAGTCTGAAATTACTTGAAATATGGACATAACACATATTCATGTGTTCCTCCTTACAGTACAACTTAATCACTCCATGCAAGATGTGAATATTTTATTTGTTGTGTGAGGATTATACATTTTAACATCATAATTTTTTCACATACAATAATTGAAAAGAATTTTATTTCTTGTTTTTAATATCATTGATTACTTTTGAATTAGTTAACACTTATGAAATGGAAATTTTATAGAGTTAAAAATTCCACTTCTTTAATGTAATATTTTTCCATTCTATATATTTTATCAGTTTTGAAACACCATGTTCTTTCATCTAATCATTGTGTAGCATCTAATGGGCAAATGGAAGAAAAATTATTATATATTGTATTTTTGATATTGTAAAATTTTTCATTTTTAAGAGGTTAGAACATGCTAAACATAATTTAAACTATCTGAAAGATAAGATGTTCTTTTTAAGAAATCCTGATTAATTTAAACAGGGAATGATTTTTTTTTTAAAAAAAGATTAGAACTAGTTTAAAAATGTCAAATAAAGGCTCTTTTTTTCTATACATTTTCTAGATATACAAAAGTTCACAGTGAATTTTCCACACAATGTATGAATGGCATGTTTTTAATAAATATTCTGAAGGAAGAATGCAAAATAACGAACTCATGTGTAAAGTAAAATATTTTTTCAGAGTAAAAACATAATTTTAATGTGAATCCACCACAGTGGAAGTATAAGAGCTTCTATGTGTAGGCAGACAATGAACAATCAACCTCTAGAATGCAAGAGTCATTTTGAAAAAATAAATATTTGCAATGTTGGATATCAGTGATCTCTATGGCAACAAGAAGGCAGAGGCTGGGTGTTGATTTACAGATATTTTCTAAGATACCTGTGTGTTGAGTCAATACACTATTGGCTGTCACAAATGCAGAAAAGGATAAAGCAACAAAATGCTCACATCAGACTTTGTAGAAAGGTCAAACAACTTTGAACCTCATCAGTCATTGAGATGAGACAAAAGGATAAAGAAGGAGAAGGATATTAATTCATGAAGATCATGTGTATTTTCACAACAAATAGCACTCACATTCTCCTACTAACAACCTACTAAGGTAAATTAATAACTCACTAAAATAAAATATAAACGGCACACACATACACAACGACCAGACTTTTAACTGAGGCCCTTCCCCAAAAAACACTGCCCTTTATCAGTTGAAACTTCTAAAAACAAACAAACAAGCAAACAAACAAACAAAAAATCACTTAGGATAAACTTGGAACCTCTTTATACACTTGTCCATGGATACTAGTGTTTGATAGCAAATGTGTGCATGCTCATATGTGTGTACCCGCACAAGCATGAGTAATTGCATCTTGCATATATCTGAAGTGATTCTTACATTGGCAAATATGCTGAAAATAACCAAAATGTTGAAGTCTGTAAGACACATTATGCAAGGTGATACACAATTTTTCATTGTTTACTTAATTTTTGTTTTATTAAATAAAATCTCCTAGTACTCTACTGTGTTCAGTACTGTTTAAATGTTCAACAAATGTTAGCTCACTTCATCTTTATTACAGCTCTACGAAGGATCATGATTATCTCCATTATAAAGAGGAAGAAATTAAGATATAGTAACATTATCCAAGGTCACACAGTTACTGTATGATCTGGGATGTACTTTAGGACTGCTGTCCCCAGAACCTATGCTTCATAGCAACAACCTTGTGTTCCCTTAATATGTCAAATATATTAACAGTTTGATGTTCAACAAGAATAATATCACTAGATAAATTTATTTTAATAGCATAAGTAAATACCAATCAGTGACCCCAAGCTGAAGAAGCTGCATTAAAGAAAACTTTTTGTGTATTCATTTTAGATGGAGCAAAAAAGTCTTAGCAGAATAAATAAATATACATATAAATAAATCTTCCATGTGGGAAAATTAAGGAAGAAGGAAATAAATGCAGGTTAAAAGAAAATTTCATGACGACATGAAAACATAAATACAATGGATATGAGAAGTTCTTCTTGTGAATCTCTATTAAACTTTATTACTAGCTACAGGAATGTTTCATCATTGGTAATAAAATCTCACTCTTTGATGTATCAGAGACTCATCTAAGTGTCTCTATCTTTTCATATGACACTTTCTTCATTCCAAGTCATATTCAAGTCATTCATTCAACATATGTTCCCCTGAAGACATTCCTTATATACAACTCCATTAGTGAGATAACCTGCCTCTCTCAATAACTCAGCTGGAGGGACAAGCGTTATCTAAAATCATGAAAGACTAATCACAAGTTTTAGATTTTTTCTTCTGTATTTACATACTTTGTTGCAGAAATAGTAATTTATCCCATTATAGAATCCACTTCACAATTTGGAAACACCTCTAATCATTTTTTGGGTAAACAACCAATCACCTCTACTTGCTGACTTGAATAATTTCTAATCACCTTCATTTCTATACCTTATGTTAAGTTGCATCTTCTCTGCCCTGAATTAATCAATTAGTCTCCCAGTTGGTTCATTTGCTTAAAATTGGTCCATTTGATTCAAATATCCCTCAATTATACAGTCAAATCTTTTCTCCTCAAATGCACCCAAAGTTATATCCTTAAAATGCAAGTAAGAAAAAACCTAGGTGTCCTTCAACAGATGAATGGATAAAGAAATGTGGTATATATACATGATGGAATATTACTCGGCCTTAAAGAAGAATGAAAGGATGGCATTTGTTGATGAATAGATATAGCTAGAGAATATAATGCTAAGCAAAATAAGTCAATTCCAAAAAAACAAAGGCTGAATTTTTTCCTCTGATATGCAGATGCTAATTCACAATAAGATGGAGGGTGGGCTAGGGAAGAATAGAGTTAAGTTAGATTAGGCAGAGGGGAATGAAGGGAAGGGAGGGAAGATAGGGGTAGAAATGATAGAATTGGGCATTATTACCCTATGTTGATATATGACTACAGGACCGGTGGAATTCTATATCATGTACAACTAGAAGAATAGGAAGTTAGTTATACTCCATTTATATTTGATGAGTCAAAGTTCATTCCACTGTCATGCATAATTAATTAGAACAAACTTAAGGAATACGTAAGAAAAAATGCATTCCCATGAAATTATATTAGTCTACCAATTTGTAACTTCTGATTAACAACTGGTTGGTGGAAGACCATTTGTCCTTCTTTGAAAGTCTTGCACTTCATTAGCTCTCTCTCCTTAACCAATCCCTACCTCCTATGTATGTTAAGTACTTAAGTGGTCCTTATGGCAGGGTATGATACATGTGTAAAAATAAGTTCTCTTTTGGGTAGCACCTGAAAATATGGTTAAACACTAAAATAAGAAGGAGAGCTCAGGTCATAATCCGTGGCTGACAAGAAGCTTTGACCAAAGGAAAAGTGAAATTTTGAGGGGGAATCTTTTTGATAGGAAGTGGTTTGACTACCTGGGGCAAGAAGCAGAAAGACATTAGGATCTTAGTCTCCCATAGAAGGTAGGAAAACATATCTTTCTTAATGTCTACATTTCAAAGGATTGACCCTAGAGCCCTTGGGAAAGACATTCCTGAGTTATAAAGCATTCAAAGGGTGTTTTAAAAAGATTTGTACCTCAAGAGTAATGATTACAATGACTAGTTTATTACAGCAAATACTCTGAAAACCAAGGTCAGTAAGAAAGCTCTCTAAAGTTCAAACTGAAGGGAAATTTAGCCATCCACTAAATTCCTGGGTCACAGAAAACCATGGGATTTTTACAATCACTGTGCCAAAAAAAAAAAAAAAAAAAAAAAAGCAAGTACTTTTCAGAAGAGTTTCTGTGAATATCACAAAATAAATACTCATGATTTGTACTTACCTTATTCTGACTTTTGAACTGTAATAATGAACCTGCTCACATTATTGCCTGCTCATCAAATATCAAATAATTAGAAGTTAGAAACATAACACACAATGGATTTATATCTAGGTTGCTATTTGATGTTTTCAGTTTTGGAAATTAGAAGAAAAAACTGACAAATCTGTGACTTGAATCCTCATTGTGCACTAATGTTAGTGATCGTGTACTCTTGCACTAAATGGATAATTTATATGCCATGGAAATAAAAAAAAATACATTTGTACTAAGACAATTTTAGAAAGAGATGGCATTATTAAGTTCTATAAAATGTTATTATTACAATTTGCTCTAATTTTATCATTTCTCAATTGTTACTAACAGAGGCATTTATTATATTAAACTTTTCTTAAAAGGAAGCACAGTTAATGCACTATGGCAATAAAGCTTTTTGTATGATTTTCCTTTAACTAAAACATATGCTAAAGTAAGAGAGAATATTTCCTCAGGTAAAGAAGAAAAGTTGTTAATTTGAAAATATCATATATTTATTTCCTCTCTTTATGAGTAGATTTATGACACAAATGTACATTTAAAATTGAACATAAATCTAAGGATGGTGTTGTTGCTTATGGAAAAGCACTTGCCTAGCATGTGTTGGGAACTGGGTTTGATTCTTAGCACCTCATATAAATAAATAAATAATAAAATAAAGGTCCATCAATGCCTAAAAAATACTTTTTAAAAACATGAATGTAAATCTATAAGGTTAATTTATTTTTCAGAAGTACATGGTTTAGTACTGAAATACTATAGCAAATAGTACTATAGATATTTTGGATAATTTCCTAGTTCTTTAAATATCCCCAATTCAGTTTGCTTCCAATAAAATATGGCTCTAGAACATGGAGAAAAGTCCTGTGCTAAATAAAGTAATATTTTAATGCTAACATCTACTCTCTTGAAGATATCAAATTGGTCAATGATTAAAAGGAATTAAGAAAACATCGAAGGAGGGTCTAAGATGGTGGACCAGAGAGAGGTACCATTATGTGTCAGTCAGTAAATTGAGGCTCAGTAGTGAGAATACTGCTTAGTTGCTAGTGATACTCCTGCTCCCACAAAAGAGTCACGACCACCATGCCCCTCTGGAGCTGTGGGACAACAGACTATAGCATGGGTGAATATCCCAATTACTCACTTGCGCGGGACTGCTGTGGGAGATAAACAGCGAACAAGAATACCTGCGTCGGTGCTGGTGGGGAACAGCGTGGAACATTCGGCTATCCAATAGAGCAGAGAACCGCTTTCATGCAAGACCTGGCAACTTCCCATGCTCAGGAATGCTGATCTTGTCCTGTGTGGTGCCCTACTCCCAACATGGGTCTGTTGCAGCCATTTTGTGAAGCTGCGGCAGCAGAAGGAAAAAAAAAAATATCACCTACATGCAATAGCCTGCATACACCTGAAGAATTTACACAGGCTGTAAAGTCTGCCCACAACCACACACACCACACACAGACAGCTCCAGAGCTCCTATCCGAATTCAGCATCCAGTGCCATCTCCCAGCTCCATCTCCTAGCTCCCTCCATTTGACACAATACTGTGACACTGAAAGTGGGCGCCTACATCTTGAGTCACCTCTCAGTACAATTTACCAGGGGAAACAACTCCCATCTTGGAACTCTGGCTGACCAGGTACATGTGTAACACCACCCCAACTGCTCAGCAGCTGCTATGTTGGTACTGTGACTCCTTGGTTACCTTCAGCATCTGGAGGGTGGAGATAACAGATGACAACAGATGACCTCACCTACTGGATGTGAAGGGAACAGGAAATCTTCCTTCAAGATTTTTTTTTTTTTTAATAATAATAAAATAATCTATTTTTATAATATGATATATGAACATGGATTATTTGTCTTCTCAGCAGTGATTCACATTTTTAAAGGTTTGGTTAAGTTCTTATAGGCTATAAAATATTCTTTGTAGAAAGTGATGAAACATAAGTTACTATATAGAATTGTTTTTTAGCTTCTTATTATAATCATGAGATTGCTACAAAATAATTATTAGAACTTTACACTTAGGAGGTTTGCATACTTTACATACTGCATTTTATTTTCCAATATATTCAAGCTTTTATCTTTGAAGAGCATGAACTTTAGTAAAAATCATCAATAATAAAAACAAATAATAAAATGTGCTGTTGGAAAAATATGTTGTCAACCTCCAAGTCCCCATCCTCTTTTTTATTATTATTATTATTTAATTTGTTATACATGTGAAGTGAAGCAGGAAATCTTCCTTCAAGATTTTTTGTTTTTGATTTGTTTTTGTGTTTGTCTTTGTGGGTTTTTTGTTTGTTTGTTTTAGGTTTTGTTTTTTTCTCTCTTTTTCTTTTTCTTTTTCTCTCCCTCTCTATTCCCCTGCCCTCACACTCCCAACATATGAGAAACCAAGTATTGTACATGAATTAGGACCTTGAGAAATGAGGCATCTGAATAGTATATTAAAGTTGTGTGATATATTGTTTTTTCTTTTATCTTTTAGATTTATTTTTTTTTTTTCTTCTCTTTCGACCAATTGCTGGTACTTTGACATTTTTTTATTTCTGTTAATATATACATGAGATTGTTTTATGTACACCTGGGTCTTCCCATTAACTTGTATACTCCAAATCACTTCCTCTCTCTTCTGCTGATATTAAACTACATCCATAGATATCTCTTTCATACTTCCTAGGAAATAATAACTCAATATCCTAACCTCCTACCTCCTCATCATATCATATCTTTGTCCAACATCAGAAACTATAATCCCCTTTACAAACCTACAGAGTATATTGGGGATAATAATTGAATTCACTAATTCTGTATATTGTGACCAAACTGTGAATATCTGAATAGAAAATGTCTGGATTTAGGGCGTAAAGTGTTCAAATGGGGATCTCTTAACAATGTCCTACAGGAACATCATAAGGCTATAAGGTAAAAACAAAAAGCCACAATTCCACAGCGCTAGAAGAGAAGTCACAAAAGCAATATGAAAAGACAAGAGAAGAAAGTTTCCCAAACAAATAAACATACCTCCTTATTAGATTCCATGGCAAGCAAAGGAGAAGAAATGAGAGAGAAGGGATTCAGGTTGTACATGACTAAAATGTTCTGTGAATTGAAGGGTGATATAAGAAAGTAAATACAGGCAGTAAAAGATCATTTTGACAAAGAACTTCATAAACAAATACAACAAGCAAAAGATTACTTCCATAGGGAGATAGAGGTTTTAAAAAGGAACTAAAAAGAAATCCTGGAAATGAAAGAAACAATAAACCAAATGAAATGTTCAATTGAAAGCATCACCAACAGATTAGACCACTTGGAAGACAGGACCTCAGACAATGAAGATAAAATATATAATCTTGAAAAAAATGTAGACCACATAGTGAAAATTGTAAGAAATCATGACCAGAACATTCAAGAAATATTGGATAGCTTGAAAAGACCAAATTTAAGAGTTGCTGGGATAGAGAATGGAGCAGAGTTCAAAACCAAAGGAATGAGTAATTTATTCAATGAAATAATAGCAGAAAATTTTCCAAACATGAGGAATGAATGGGAAAACCAAATTCAAGAGGCTTACCAAACAAAAAATGTACAAAATCACAAGAGATTCACACAAATTAGGCACATGATAATGAAAATGCCTAACATACAAAATAAGGAGAGAATATTAAAAGCCAGGAGAGAAAGGAATAAGATTACATATAGGGGAAAAACACTTATGTGCAGATTTTTCAACCCAGACTTTAAAAGCTAGAAGATCCTGGAAAAATATATATCAAGCTCTGAAAGAATATGGATGCCAACCAACAATCTTACATCCAGCAAAATTAAGCTTTAGATTTGATGATGAAATAAAAACCTTCCATGATAAACAAGTTAAAAGAATTTACAACTTGAAAGCCTGCACTACAGAACATCCTTGGCAAAATATGCCATGAAAAAGAAGAGAAAAAAATAATGAAAATCAGCAAAGGGAGATATTAAAATAAAGGAAACACTAATCAAAAGAGAAACCAAGTCAAGTTAAATACCAAAAATAAACAAAAATGTCTGGAAATATAAATCATGTCTCAATAATAACCCTGAATGTTAATTGCCTAAACTCACCAATCAAAAGACACAAACTGACAGGTTTAAAAGAAAAGACCCAACAATGTGCTGTCTCCAAGAAACTCACCTCATAGAAAAAGACATCAACAGAGTGAAGGTTAAAGGGTAGGAAAAATCATACCACTCACATGGACTGGGGAAGCAAGCAGGGGTTTCCATTCTCATATCAAATAAGGTCGACTTCAAGCCAAAGTTAATCAAAAGGGACAAAGAAGGATATTTCTTACTGCTTAAGGGAAACATTCATCAACAGGACATAACAATAATAAATTTATATGCCCCAAATAATGGGGTGCCTACATTCATCAAACAAACTCTTTTCAAGTTCAAAGTTCAAATAGACCACAACACAATAAATCTGGGAGACTTCAACACACCACTTTCACCACTACATAGATCGTCCAAACAAAAGCTAAATAAAGAAACTTTAGACCTCATTAATACAATTAATAACTTAGACGTAAGAGACTTATATAGAATATTTCATCCTTCAGTGAATGAATACACTTTCTTCTCAGCAGCATATAGCTCCTTCTCTAAAATAGACCATATATTACACCACAAAGCAACTCATAGAAAATATAAAAAGTAGAGATTCTACCCTGCATTCTATCACATCATAATGAAATGAAATTAGAAATCAATGATAAAATAAAAAATAAAAAGGTACTCCAACAGATGGAGACTAATCAACATGCTACTGAATGAACAATGGGTTGCAAAAAACATCAAGGATGAGATTAAAAAAATCCTAGCAGTGAATGAGAACACAGAAAAATTTTATCGAAATCTCTGGGACACTATGAAGGCAGTATTAAGAGGAAAGTTTATTGCATGGAGTTCATTCCTTAAAAGAAAAAAATCAACAAATAAATGACTTAACATTACACTTCAAAGTCCTAGAAAAAGAGGAAGAGATTAACACCAAAAGCACTAGAACAGAGGAAATAATTAAAAACAGAGCTGAAATTAATGAAGTTGAGACTAAAGAAACAATTGAAAAAATTGACAAATCAAAAAGTTGGTTCTTTGAAAAAAATAAATAAAATTGACAGACCCTTATCCATGCTAACAAAAATAATGAGAGAAAAAAACTCAAATTTCTAAAATCTGTTATGAAAAAGGAAATATCATAACACTTCAGAAATACAAAAAATAATTAGAAATCATTTTGAAAGCTTGTACTCTAATAAAATACAAAATATTAAAGGCATTGACAAATTTCTAGAGACATATGAGTTGCCCAAACTGGATCAGGATGCTATACACAATTTAAACACATCAATTTCAAGTGATGAAATAAAAGACTCCATTAAAAGTCTACTAACCAAGAAAAACCCAGGACCCTATGGATACACAGCCAAATTCTACAAGACCTTTAAAGAAGAACTAATAGAAAAAGAGGGAGCACTTCCAGACTCATTCTATAAGGCCAATATCACCCTGATCCCCAAACCAGGAAAAGAAACATCAAAGAATGAAAACTTCAGACCAATATCTCTAATGAACATAGATGCAAAAATTCTCAATAAAATTCTGATAAATCAAATATAAAAACTTTTAAAGAAAATAGTGCACCACAATCAAGTGATGCATGGTTGGTTCAACACAGGGAAATCATTAAATGTAATGCATCACATCAATAGACTTAAAGATAAGAATCATATGATCATCTCAATAGATGCAGAAAAAGCATTTGACAAAATACAACACCCCTTCATGTTCAAAATACTAGAAAAACTAGGGATAACAGGAAGATATCTCAACATTATAAAAGCTACCTATGCTAAGCCCCAGGCTAACATAATTTTAAATGGAGAAATATTGAAAGCATTCCCTCTAAAAACTGGAACAAGACAGGGATGCCCCCTTTCACCACTTTTATTTAATACAGTTCTTGAAACAATGGCCAGAGCAATTAGAAAGACAAAAAAACAAAAACAAAACAAAACAAAACAAAAAAAAAAATTAAAGGGATACAGATAGGAAAAGAAGAACTTCAGATAGAGCACTGATCTCTAGAATATATAAAGAACTTAAAAATCTTAACACACACACACACACACACACACACACACACACAAAAAAAAAAAAAAAAAAAAAAGCAAGTAACCCAATCAATAAATTGGATAAATTGGCTAAGGAACTGAACAGACAATTCTCAGAAGATGATGTTATACAATCGATCAACAAATACATGAAAGAATGTTCGACATCACTGGAATTAGAGAAATGCAAATCAAAACTGCTCTAAGATTGCATTTCACTCTAGTCAGAATGGCAGCTATTAAGAACACAAGTAACAATAAATGTTGGAGAGGATGTGGGAAAAAAGGCACATTCATACATTGCTGGTGGGACTGCAAAATGGTGCAGCCAATGTAGAAAGCATTATGAAGATTCCTAGAAAAACTTGGAATGGAACCACCAGTTGACCCAGCTATCCCACTCCTGGGTCTATTCCCAAAGGACTTAAAAACAGCATACTACAGGGACACAGCCACATCAATGTTTATAGCATCACAATTTACAATAGCTAGACTGTGAAATCAACCTAGATGCCCTTCAATAGATGAATGGATAAAGAAAATGTGGTATGTATACACAATGGAATATTACTCAGCAATTAAATAGAATAAAATAATGGCATTCGCAGGTAAATAGATGAAGTTGGAGAATATAATGCTAAGTGATGTTAGCCAATCCCAAAAATCCAAATGCTGAATGTTTTCTCTGATATAAGGAGCTTGATTCACAGTGGGGTTGGGACAGGAAGTATAGAAGGATTAGAGGAACACTAGAAAGGTCAATGGAGAAGAATGGGAAGGGAGGGGGCAAAGGGGTTAAAAAAAAAGGAAATAAAAAAAAGATGGTAGAATGAGATGGATATCATTACCCAAAGTGCGTGTATGAAAACATGAATTGTGTGAATATACTTTGTATACAACCAGAAATATGTAAAAATGTGCTCTATATGTGTAATATGAAGTGTAATGCTTTCTGCTGTCATATATAACAACTTTGAATTAAAAAAAATAGGGAACCATATGACAATTTAGTTCAGTGGTGTATAATTAAAAGTTACTTTCATCTTCAAAAAAAAAAAAAAAAATTAGAGAACACCGAACACCCATTTATGTCAGATTAGTAAATATAGCAATTCTTTTTTTAATAAACAAGTCAAACATTACTACAAAATATGGTGGCTTAAAATATACTAATGAAAATCTTCTCCTGGATCAGTAAAATCCAAAAGCTAGGTTCTAACCTTCACTGCCCTAACTCAGATTTCATGCCTCAGGTTTTGAGTTTGTCTGACTCAATTTCCTCTGTCCTTCCAGTTAGTCATTTCTGTTGTTCACACTATTACTGAGTAATCTCAAATATTCAATGGATTCACCTTATCAAAATATTTACATGTGTATTCCTCAGTATAGCCTTGAAAGCACTCTATGACCTGGCCCCTACTCCAGGTGACATCTTCTAGAGATCTTATCATGACCTTTGGAAACAAGCAATACAAATGTGTTTGATTTTTTCTTTTTTTTTTTTTTTTTTTTCTTTCTATCTGGGATTGAACCCAGTAATGCTTTACCACCGAACCACATCCCTAGGGGTTTTCATTTTTTAAATTTTAGACTGAGCCTAAGTGGCCTCACTAAAGTGGCTCCCCTCACTGGGGCCTCACTAAATTCCTGAGGCTGGCTTCGAATTTGTGATCCTTCTTCCTCAGCCTCCCAAATCACTAGCACTACCGGTATGCACCACCTGTTATGGTTTAGATGTGGTGTCCCTCAAAAGCTCATGTGTAAGACAATGCAAGGAGGTTCAGAGGAGATATGATTGGGTTGCAAGAGTCTTAAGCCAATCAATGAACCAATGCCCTGATAGGGATTAACTGAGTGGTAACTGAAGTGGTAGGGTGTGGCTGCAGGAGGTGGGAATTGAATCCTGGCTTGGGGGTATATATTTGTATCTGGCCAGTGGAATCTCTCTTTGTGCTTTCAGATCACAATATAAGCTGCTTCCCTCTGTCACACTCTTCCACCATGATGCTCAGCCTCACCTTGGGCCTCAAGGAATGGAGCAGGCTTTCTATGGACTAAGACCTCTGAAACCATGATCCTTCTAATAAACTCATTCTCTTTTATATTTGTGCTGTGTGGGTCTTTTAGTTGCAGCAGGGAAAAAGTTGACTAAAACATCACCACACCCAGTCAATCTATTTGATTTTAATACTCTTGTTTGTTTTTGTAAACATATTGCCCTATCAGCATACCTTATTACTTCACTGCACACATTTCATCATTCAGTTGTGACTTTATATTTATTTCTGTGATTGTTTGAATATTGTCAGTATATCCTAGAGGACTATAGGAATCATGAGGCAAGAGTTCCATTTGTCTGTACTTACTATATTTGCAGTTATCTTACACTTTGTCTATAGTGCAGTATATGCAGTATATGTTCATTTAATGAATGAATAAGATAAGCACACAAAAAATGAAGATTATAATGCATAATACACGTTTACTCATATTTCAGTTTTTGTAACAAATATCTGAGGTAATCAGTTTTTAAATACAGAGGTTTATTTTTGACTCACAGTTTTGGAGGTTGCAGTTCATGAACAATTGTTCCCATTGCTTTTAGGCCAATGGCAAAGCAACACACCATGGCAGGGAGCCCATGATGGAGAAAAACTGTTCCCTTCATGGCAGCAGGAAAATAGAAGGGAAAGAGGGAGGGGTGGGAGACTACTATCCCCTTCTTGATCAGAAGACCTTGCCTCTTAATAGTGCCAAGCTGGGGTCTAAGCTTTTAACATCTGGGTCTTTGGAGAACAATTTTCCTATTCAAACTGAATTACCACATATAAACTTTTGAGGTTAGATTTAGTAATTCTTTCATATTTTCATACAGAAATTACCTGGGATACTAAATAGTTTTAAAATTTCTCATGAGAACATAGCTTTAAATGTCAAATTAATTTATTTAAGATGGTAATAAGTTTGGAATGAGTGATTTAGTCATCTTTATTAAAGATTTTATGCCCACATGTGAAACATTTTTGTTAGAAGACGAGGAGAAGAACCAAAGTGCATTTTCTCATGGAGGTGGAGTGGGCAGTATCTAAAGAAAGAACATTATGAACAAAACCTGTTCAGTTTAGAAGTAATTAACCTCCCTGTGCCATCTGCATTATTAATGTGATGGGATTATTATACTGTCCTAATGTATCTGAAATTCTATTAATGTTTTCTCCACTAAATAAATAAAAGTGGTTAAGTAAGAGATGACATTTGCTTTAACTGTTCATTATGGAATTTGTTTTTTCGAAAGCTGTGGTAGTTTGCTCAATACAGACTGTTAAATGGTTGGTATTTAATAAGAGGTTTGATCCTAATTATACCAAATGTCATCATTTTATTTATTAAAAAGATTTCAAAAATTGTTCTGCCAAAAAAATAGGTACTTGATCTTTAATGATATTTAAATTGTTTCTTTAAAAATACCTGTTATGACACAAGTTGGATTGACCATGCACTTAGTTTAAACTTGTAATAAAGTTATTTATGGATAACCTGAAATCCTGTGGAATGTGGTTCTATATACTATTTCATAAATTACATTTTTGAAGAAGAAGTTTATGGAAAGTAATATTAGTTGAATTAAAATAGAGATATCATTATGCTATGTTAATTGTGATACAGTATCTTAGATTTAACTTTTAACAAAACATCCTTCTTAAAATTGATGTTGTGTTATTCTAAAATATAAGAAAATAATTTATGGATCCATAAACTTTGTACTGATTTTCAAAAGTCTAATACAAATGTGAAATTATTTAAAATGTTAAAATGAATCAAACTCATTTTGCTTATATTATTTTTAATATATTATTTGTTAAATGCTCATCATTATATTTTACTGGAAAATACTTTGATTTGCATTCAATTATAATATTTCAAAATTACTGTAAGAATAATATTAAAATATTTACCTGCTTCAAAAATATAAATTTAGTGTTTTGCTGAGTTACAGTATCATATCTCCTCTTTGTGTCTCTTCGTTCACTTCAACTTAGAAAATTTATTCACTATTTATATTATAAAAATATAAATTGATTTTAAGTTTAATCATATCAATATATCTATTATTATTGACAATTCAATTTCAAACATAATTTTTGGAATACAGTTGTAGATCACATTAAAGAATTCCATAAATATTAACTTTAAAAATTTAAGTATCTTGTTGTGGCCTCTGAATAGCAATTTTAGTACTTTATCTTCCTGTAAAAAAATTAAAAAATAGATCTTTAGCATCATTCTATAATATAGTCAGAACATATGAAATGTAATGTCATTTTCTGGGAGCAGAAACACAATTTATGATAAGGTTAATATAATACAAACTTTTGAGAATGAAAAATAATGCTTCATTTATGAAAATTGTTTACATATGGCTACATACACACATGATTAATGTGAATGGGATTAATGTGGTTCCTATGGGGTTTAAGGAAATATCTATTTGAAGGATGTTTATATTGTTACATCTGAGTTCCTTGAGAAAAGACAGGATGAGCTCAATTATGCATGCACATATTTATTGCAACATTTTTACTGTGGATACATTCAGCTCTTCAGTTGAGTCTTTCTTTTAATTTGACTTCTTTAGGTCTTCAATGAAAGAGTTACAAAATGTGTATGAAAGGCAATACTTACACCTAGTTTTTGCATCTTTTATGGAGACTGATCTTTCCCTAAACAAATGAGGTGTTTCTGGGACTTACACAACACTTGCTAGGCATTCTGTCATCACTCAGATTTCCAATTCAGTCCTTCCTCCTTATCCTCGATTCCTGCTTATCTTTGGAGTCATTTGTCGGGAATTTATAAAGGGGTTGAGGTTTTTAACCCTTTGTGGCCCTGGGCGAGCCTTCTTTTTCCAGCAAAGTAGGCTAGAAGGGCATACCTCAATGAATGAGACAAGACTGGGAAGGTAAAGGTCGCTGGTGCCCCCTCCTCCGCCTTCAGAAGACACAGGGAATACCAGGGAGCCCATTCAGGTCAGTGCTGGAACTCGTTTATTGAAGAAGGTGAACAACATTTATAGTGGACATGAGTCAATCAGCAAAGAGATTATAGAGACAGATAAAGAACATGGGCAAGTCCTATTGGCAGAGTAACTACCCTATCTTCAGGGTAGATTTGGTTCCCACTGACACGGCAGGGGAACACCCCCTGCTTAGGTCAGGTCCGTAACAGGGCGTGGAAAGCAGCCAGAGAGTTAGAATTCTTTACCCTTTCGGCCGACATGTTATAAAGACCCCAATAGTCATTAATTTAAAATACTGGTTATAGATAATGGCTTTGTTACTCAGAAAAGTGCTTACCTCTCCACAAGATTTGAATTTGTCAAAGTTGGAAGCATTGCTTGAGTTTACTCTGAATAATGCTTACAGTTATGGACTCTGATAAAGAATCAACTTCCATGTGATTCATCTGTTATTTTCACAATTTTTTTCTTTTGTTGTTGTTGTTGTACCAGGGATTGAACTTGGGGGCACTCAACCACTGAGCCACAACCCCAGTCCTATTTTGTATTTTATTTAAAGTCAAGGCCTCACTGAGTTGTTTAGCACCTTGATGTTGCTGAGGCTGGCTTTGAACTTGTGATCCTCCTGTCTTAACCTCCTGAGCTGCTGGGATGTGTGCCAAGTGTGTGCCACCTGGCACTGTTTTTTTTTTTTTTGTTTGTTTGTTTGTTTGTTTTTTGTTTTGTTTTGTTTTAGGCCATTTTGAAAATGAAATTCAACTGTTATGGATTCAATTTTAGTCTAATCAAACATGTGCATTCCATCCCTCATAATTATAATTTTAGACTCACTATACTACATTTAATAATATTGGTGTTTCACATTATATCATGGATCTAGAGAAGAGAAATCAATTAAGTACTCAATGATGCCCTTTTAAAATTTATTTTAACTGATACATAAAATTTTGCATATTATCTGTTGCTGTTTAATGTTTCAGTATATGTGTATACATTGTGTAATGTTCAAATCAGAGTAAACAAAACTGTCCTCAAACAGTTGTCATTTCTTTATGGGAAAAACTTTCAAAATCATTTTTTTTCTAGTTATTAAAAATATATATACTGAACATTATCTTTATCTATAGTCATCCCACTATATGATAAAACATCTGAACTACTTGTTTCTACAATTTGTTTTCTTTCTTTCTGATTTATTTGCCCTTTATTTTGTTTTTCTCCTACCCATCTATTTAGAACTTCCAATACTATGCCTAATAAAGTGAAAGTTTACATTCATATCTTATTCTAGGACTTAGAAGACCTTCGGCTTTTCTTAATTAATTATGATGTTAACTCTTGCCTAATTTATCACTTTATTTCATTGAGATAAGTTTGTTCCATAATTCATTTATTCTGAAATTTTATTGTGAAGGAATATAGAATTTCATGAAATCCCTTTTCTGTGTCCATTGAGACAATCATATGTTCTGTCCTTCATGTGTAAATGTAGCATATCACTTTTTTTTTGGCATATGTTGAATCATCTTTTCTTCTGCTCATCATGATGGGTAATAAATATTTTTGATGATTGTTTTTGCATCTATGTTAGTTAAGTATATTGGCCTGTAGGTTGTGTACTCACCTAGTTTTAATATCAGGGAAATTTTAGCCTCGTAGGATGAATTTGGAAGAATTTCCTCCCCTTCACTTGTTCTAAAAGAATTTACGAAAACTTAATATTAGTTCTTTACATTTTTGTAGAATTTAGTAGTGAAGCCATCTGTTTTGGGGCTTTTCTTTGATGAAAATCAGTATTTTAAACTGATTCAGTTTCTTACTCAAATTCATCTGTTCAGGTTTTCTGTTTATTCATGATTTAATCATAGTAAGGTGCAATTGGCCATGAATTTGCCCATTATTCTAGGTTATCAAATTTGTTGGCATAGACTTATTCAGAATGATTCCTAATTTTCTTTTGTAGGTTTGTGATGTCAGTTGTATTGCTTCTCCTTTCATCTCTGATTTAATTTATTTGATTCTTCTCTCTTTATTTCTTAGTCTACTTAAGTGTTCATTGATTTTTGTTTACCGTTTTAAAGACCCAGACCCAGCTCTTTATTTTGTTGATCTTTTTATTATTGTCTCAATGTCATTCATTTCTAATGTTACCTTCATTACTTCTTTTCCAATATTAAATAGACTAGTTATTTTCTCTAGTTTCTTGAGATATAATAATATGTTTTAGACCTTTTTGCTTTCTTGATGTAGGCAATAATTGCTGCAAAATTTTCTATCACTGATACCTTTGCTGTATTCCATAGATTTTGGTTATTGCATTTGCATTTTCATTCATGTCATAGATTTTTAATTTATTTTCTAAATTTCTTACTTGATCCATTTGTGGGTCAAAATTAAATTACTTAACTTCCATGTATTTGTATAGTTCTCAAGATTTTCTTGTTTGTCATTTTAGGTTTATTACATGTGATCAGAAAAATTTCGTTCAATAATCAAAAATAATTAAATTATAAATATTTTCACACTCTTATTTTCAAACTAGTGTTCAAAATAGCCCTAAACCATGGCTTTCATTTACTGAACTCATAGTTTTATTGATTTTGAACAGTCTAGAATTTGAAAAGTGTTAATTAATGTTTACTTTTTACTTTGGTTTCAACATTAATTATTGGTTTGTTTAAAACAAAATGAAACCAAACAAAACAATACAGCTGTCTGATTGCTAAAAGCCTATTGGAAGGACATCAGGGTGAATATGAAAACATCTGCTAATTGACAGAGATGTCACTTCTTTAAGGGATATCATCACGTGTGGCATTTTATCTGCAAATTATTGGTTATTGATACAACATCAGATATAAGAATTTTGAAATAAAATCTAGCTGCAATTACAACTCTTCCATTGCACAGAAAAAAGGAGCTCATTGGCTCTTGTAAAGATTACAAGCTATGATTTTTAAATACACTTGGTTTTACATGAAGATGAAATCTCTCCTTCACTGCATTTTGATGAACCTCATATGTATGAAAACAATATGAATGTGGACTGAGGTTTAAAATAAACTATGGTGGTTTCTTGTGTGAATTTGGTGGTGATAATGATGTGATGATCTCCAAAACCAAGGTGAAAAATTAATTATTTTTAATTTTATTATTTCCTTATATAAACTCTTATTATTTCCATGATTAGATAGGACAATTAAACTTGATATTTTTTACATGTAACTATATATCTAATGCTGTTTATTCTGATAGGATCTTTTATTAATGATTCTTGGAGGTTGGGTAAATAATATCCCATGAGTTGTGCAGAATATTTTATCATTTTATTTTATTTTTAATTTATTTCAATGCATTGCATTATTTTGTTTTACTGGGAAATGTACCCGGGCATTGCACATGCTAGACAAGCACTCTACTACTGAGTTACATCCACAGTTTGGGCTCTGCAGAATATACAGAAAATGATGCTATGATTCCTTGTGAAAATCACATTTTTATTGAAAGTAGGTCATATTTTGGCATTTGTACATATGCAAAGGGTTATATCTAATTATAGAAAGAAACCCATAAAAACAGATTTGTATAAGTTATTCTGCAGACTACCCAAAATGTGTTCTAACAATTAAAGTTGCATTTTGGGTTAAAAAAATTGAATGAGAGCCGGGTGCGGTGGCGCACGCCTGTAATCCCAGCACTTTGGGAGGCTGAGACAGGAGAATTGTGAGTTCAAAGCCAGCCTCAGCAATGACGAGGCACTTAGCAACTCAGTGAGACCCTGTCTCTAAATAAAATACAAAAAAAAAAAAAAAAAAGGGCTGGAGATGTGGCCCAGTGGTCGAGTGCCCCTGAGTTCAATCTCCGTTACCACACACACACAAAAAAATTGAATGATATGACATGGATCTGTTTCTTAAAAGGAGCCTGACTAGGAAAAGTTTAAGGAAAATAATGTAGATTTTTAAATGCTGTCTTAAAAGCTAACAAAGAAGTACAAGTGAATATGTTACCTGCATAAAATATTGAATCATTATAATCACCAATTAATTCTCAATCTCCTAAGGTGTTAATGAACTCCTCATGGTACCTAGCACCATACCCCAGATGAGCTTGCATGTTGATTATTTGGTGATGATCATGATCATGATCAAGTGTACTGAAGTTATTACTGTATAATACTCCAATGACATGAGAGAATAAGAATCAGAATAATACTTATTAACACACTGACACATTGCCAAAGTGCTTAACTTTCACCAGGGGAGTAGTTCGCAAATGGTGAGCATCTGGATGTTTATGTATTAAACTCTCTCAGGTGGATGATTTGTTGCTTGGCATTACTCAGAAATACTCTTAAAGGCATGACACCTGCTTTATAACAGTTGCAAAACTAAAGACATAATACACTGATTAAAACTTTTATTTTATATTGGAGCATAAACACACTAGCAAATTGGAAATCTCAAATTAAGAAATGAAGAACTTATAGAATAGCAATTATGCCTTATATTGACAATGTATATTTTTAACATTTATACCTTTGAATATGTTTTGATGAACTCTTTTTTTTAAAATAAAAGTTCACACTTTTCAGTACAAGTTGGGAAAATTGATTAATGAAGGAGTTATGAGACCTGTGTAAGAATATTTTCTGGCATCTGGAGCTATAATTCTTCTAGACTTTATGTCTGTCTAATTATATGATTAAACTCATATATGTACTATAATAAGACTATCCAATTTCTCTACCTAATGGGCATAATTCTCTATGTATTACATAGGGCACCCAGATTAGCTATTAAAATAATCATTGGGATCATCCCTAAATTTGCCCTTCTGACATATATAACTACCTAGTAATGCATCTACTTACAATTACACACATTCCTTCAAGTCAGGAACTCATTCTCTACTTCTTCCTTTTCAAATCTATCCTCTACTCTCCATCAAAGACTGCTGCTCACCTCAAGAGTTCTGTATATATCACCACAAGAAAAATAATTTTTAAGCATTTCTCTGTGCCTCAAATCTCTATCCTTCTCTCCCCACCCAATGCTCCCTTTCATCTACTGCTCATATAATTTCAATATGCCTATCTCTTAAAAAATATGAACAGGTGATCTTTGTCATTTTACAAAATCCTCTATTACCTGTCTCTTCCCAACCTTTACTGACTTACTGCTGTGTCACTTCCCATCCCTGCACCAGAGGCTGCTGGTGAGTCCCTGAAGTAGTCCTTTCTCTTACCCTGATACATGGCTCTTCCCTTCAGAAAAGCTGAGTATAATTATGGTCTGCCAAACTCTACTTTAAAACATTTAAACATTTCCTCATCGTTAAGCTTTTCTTGAAATCTCCAAGTTCAGTTTATTGCACACCTCTATTCACCTTAGCATTGTGTATATTGTGTAATAGACATGCTATTCCCTGAATATCAATTATTTTCCTATATCTATTTTTTTATATCTTGTTTGCACCTTGAAGCAAGTTAATTATATTGACTAGTTTTAAGTTACCCAAAGAATTGATATTTTAAGTAGGATTTTGTTAAATATTTGTAAAATAGATAAATTGTTAATAAAAACTCGAGGAATTTTCTTAGGGTTTGAAAGGAGAAACTGAAGAGCATAGCTTAGGAAGCTTGTTGTAAACAACTCCCCAAATACTGCACCAATGTCACTGAGTTTAGAATTTTTTATAATATCACAAATCCCTTCATTTTGTCAACTTCCCATATTGTTAGGCTAGGCTACACAGTGGTTACAAATAACACACATAAGCCCCCAAATTGCATTTATTAATGCTCAAAAGATGAGAAGGAGGAGGAAGAGTAGGAGGAGAATAAATAGAATTTGGTCCTCTGAGATTAGAGTTAGAATCCTCCAGAGGGTCCTGTTTCCTCCATTTTATGCTGTTAACTCAAAATTTGACTTCCTAGATGCCGGAAACCAGCTCCGGTTGGGGGGGAGAAGACGTCGGCGAAGACGTCGGCGAAAAGGTGAGAGATAGACCACGCAGCATACAAGTCTGGAGGCTAATTCTAACTTTACTTCTTTTACCCGAGTTTTTATAGCCCAGACAGCACAGTCTTTTGCATTACAGCTTTTGAGGTTACATTAAAGAATTTCAGAGTTATACATTATGAAGGAAACAAGTTACATTAAGGAATTTCAGGGTTATACATTCTGAGGGAAACAGGATATTTTCTAAGTAGATATTACTGATTAAACTTATCTAAAAACGTAAAGAAAGCATATATTGATCAATCTTAAATGTCAAGAACAAAAACTGTTTTTACCTAAAACTATTTTTACAGCCCTTAAGATCACTCACAATGTCCCACACCTTGATTGCCCTAATACATCATAGCTAAACCTTGACTGAACTCAGCTTACTATTGTTTCCTATAATAACTTGTTCTGAATTAGAAAGAAGGAATTACAGCTATTTCTCAGAAGTTAAGATAACAGGTAATTATCCTTTGATCAGGTGTTAGAAGTAAGGGGTCTCTACCATGGAAAACTTATATCAGTATATCTTAAACTAATATCCTAAACTTACCTAATATAAAAGAATCCTTATCAATCACAAGAAAGCCTTATAACTATAACTTAAAACCTTATAACTATAACTTAGAAAAGTCTCAACTGTGGGGCACAGCAAGAGCCACAAGTTTAATCATTACTTACAAGCTTAATGTCTAATTATAAACCTGTTTTACTTATGTACTAATGAATTTGCTATAGAACTCCTGACTCAGAATTCACAAGGTAAATTTGTGTGATCAGATTTATATTCAATAGCTAACTTATGAGCCCCTAGTGGTCACACAGAAACACAGTGAGAATAGGGAGATAGAATTAAGCATTGCGGTGCCATTTTTGTCTAACATCGTTCCTGGAAGAGGGAGAGATGCCTTGCTTTCTCTCCCTATTATTTCAGACAAGGAGCCTTGCTCACTTGTCCCAAGGAAGATGTGACACCTAGATATCAGTGATGAGAATTATTATTGCCTAGTTTTATATGGGGAAAAAGCTGAGGTGTTTTACAGATTGACCTAAATTACTCATTAAAAGTAGGAACCCAGACAGTTTATCTTTATAGCTCAGAGGCATAACTTTCTTCTTATATTGCCAATCAAGATAAAATAGGTTAAAAGACTTCTATTTCTGGACTTATAAGAGGATTCCAATGCCGATTATCTCTACTTATTTTATCCACTGAACTGAAAGCCTTTTGTGCATGAATTTTGCTGTTGTTGTTAATTTTTATCTTCTCAATACTTAGCCCAAGATATGGCAAATAATAGGCAGTCAATAAAATGTATTTGGATTTGAATTAATTTACTTGATGATAATTATCATAATCATAAGAGTGTTAAGGATATTAAATAAATGGGAGAGTATAGTTTTCCTCCTCTTTTTATACACACATTTCTTGACAAATCCAAACAAATATGTAAACAATTAAAAACAAAAAAAGTGTTTAAAATATTGATTTATAGTAAAGTGAACTGTTGGAGGTTTCATTTCAAATAATTTAATCCAATTATAAGTGTGGTAAATTCACTTTAAAAATCATATTAATTTTTATGACTGACAAAGTGGTTTGACATGTTTAGTATGTATTTTTCCTTTCTGTGTCCTGGGCATTAAACTCAGGGGTGCTCTACCACTGAGCTACAACTTGAGACATTTTTATTTTTTATATTGAGATAAGACCCTGCTAAGTGGCCTATGCACAGAGTTTTCTGTGAAAATTCAAAGAGTGTTACAATTGGAAAAACAAGTTTGGAAGTCTAAAATTTAAACTTAACACACACATTTAAACTTACACCCATATGCACAATTTCTTAAGTGTAACTTAAAAATCTCTCAGTCCTGTTCAAAATTAATGGCCTTAGAATGTCAACCAATTCATTTACACTGCAGAACAAAAATGTCTAGGTCTATATTTGCTGAAGGCCGGCTTCAGCAAAGATGTCAAGGTGACCCCGACCGGTGCTGGAGGGGAAACGTCGGCGAATGGGAATGATATACACACACGAGACAGGTTGCAGAAATCCTTCTTCTTCTTTTACTTTTTTCAGCAATGGTTTTTATACATTCCAGCAAACACAGCAGTTCACATTCCAACTTTAGGAGGTTACATTTAGGAATTTCAGTAATTTGCATATTAACTATAGAAGGTTACATATGGAAGGTTACATTAAAGAATCTCAGGAATTTCCGTTTCAACTATAGGTTACATTAAAGAATTCCAGTAAGGGAGGTTACAATAAAGAATTCCAGTAAGGGACATTACACTAAAGAATTCTAGTAATTAACTATAAAAAGTTACTTTAAAGAATTTCAGGACACTCCAGAGTCAATCAGGGAAAAACAAAATAGTTATCCTAAGTACATACTATTGATTAATCTTATCTATCCTATATTTGCTGAAGGATAAGGGAGAATCTTTTATAGACACATAAAAAGGCCATTAGCTTTTCAATTTGTAATGCTACGCCCTGTAGGGAGGGGCTATTAACAAGAGCTAATCTTTAGCTGAAAAAACCTATCTTCCTAGTTTAGCCAGCTTCTGGCTAGATTCCAAAGGGCCATAGAACTGGTTTTATTTTTTATAATTAAATGTATTAAAACCTGGTGGCCATGCAGCAGAAATACATCAAGAGCAGCAGAAATACATCAAGAGCATATACAGACAAATTTAATTCCTATATAGTCGCACAAAAGTGGCATCTCATCAGCAAAGAGGAGCCAAGTTCAAACTTCCAGGCATTTGGAAGGAGCTTGGGCTCAAACTCATTTGCGTAACCAAGGAAGAACCCAGATTCACAGCCCCGAACTAACAGAGTGGAAATCCAGCTCAATTCCTGGTTAGGGAGAACTCAGATTCACAGGCCCGAACCAACGGAGTGGAAATCCAGCTCAATCCCTGGCTGAGAAAATGCCGCATATATCTAATAAGTCTTAATTATATAAGCCTTGCTCAGTTAGTGTAGAACTGAATAAAAGACAGTCTTTACAGTTAGAAGTTTCTGTTACTAATTTTGTTTCTATGATAACTTAGAATCAATGACTATATAAAAACATTCAAAATTAAAACCTTAGGCTTTAGATGTATGTCCTGGATTTTTTCATGACATGGTTGCTGTGTGGATTCATTGAATATGTAAACCACAGAGCATATTCTTGGCACATATTTATTATTCATTAAGCAGTAGCTACTATTTTTGTTATTAGGAGACAAGTTGTTTTAGCAATTGTATCTTATGTAATTTTAAATGTCTGTTAAATCTTTTGATTATGAACACTGTCTGGTCTGTCTTTGCTCTTCAAAAATACAATGAAACAATGATTGTGCTGTTTCTTTCTAAATGATCACCAATCTTTAATCCTCATAGAGCAATTTGTACTTTTTCTTATTTCTGTTGACCTATTTAATAATTTAGAGGCTAACTAAAAATTAAGTGTAGCAAGGAGATAAAGAATTAAAATAAGAAAATGAACTAAAAGACTTGTTCTATCTTCACTATTGTAGATACTTTTAGCATTTACTTAATTTTTTATCAGGTAGAAAACTGTTTCTAATTACAACATTTTGAAGGAAATTATATACTTATGTAAATATATACCTAAAAGTATGTTGTTAAATATTTTTTTCCATAAATTACATAAAACTATATATATATTATATATATATGCATATATATATATACATATATATAATGTCATGCTTTTAAATTAATAGTAATTTAAAACACATGGAACTTATTTTTAATTCCTCCACTTAAGTCCTTAATACATTAAATTTGTGTTTTCCATGACACACTAAATATGAATGTGTTTCTTTAGAAAATAGGTTTTGTCCTTAGAATACAAAATTCAGATTTCTTAAGAGGTTTTCATGAATTTCAATTTTGGAAATTAATTCGAATTTTAAAAAACAAGACCACGCACATGCTAATTTTGGAAATGGTAATAAAGTATAAGGTAATTAATCACAATGTTCAAATTATTGATAAATTTGTTGAATGTTTTTATCTTCTGTTTATAACCAATAAAAACCACTGAATATATTTCCATGAATAAAATTCTCTGTAATTCACTTTCTAGATCTAATTAACAAATAAATTACTTTAGTATGAAACTTGCTATCTAATAACTGGGATCCTGGATTTGCAGATTACTAAAATTTTATTGGTGTAAAGAAAGAATTTCACTTTTAATTTGTTATTTATTTGGAAGTTAAAATTATAAGACATACACTGAAAAGTTGGCTTCTTTCAGAATTAAATTTCAATAAGATGTTGAACAATAACATCTATAATTCTTTGAAACCTTGTCAATTATTTACCATATACACTTAGATAGAAGAAATGTCATGGAAATTCAGATTTAAATTTGATTCTATGTTAAATTTTCCTCATTTTTAAACCTTGTGAAATTTCAGGACTACATTGTAAAATATTTTTTGTAATTAATTCAAATAATGACAAACTCCAAGTCATACTGTAGCCCAGTGCAGTTTTCTGTCTGAAAAAAATACAGAGCAAAATATTATATTTTTTCCAAGTAAAAAGATCTTTATCATAGGAAAATAATTGGTACAGAATTAGTGGCAAAATATTATTCCTCAAATCAGTACCAAAGAAAAGACCATCTATAAATTGATCATCTATCATTACAAGCAGCAAATACATATAATCCATGCTGTCAAATTGTCTTATATTCTAAATTCACATGTACAAAAGTAATATGCAACTACCTGAATTTTTCATTGCTAATGAACCTGATGCATTCCACAGGAAATTTGTTTCGCCAGTATAGAGCTCAGTTAGTTAATGTGTATTTGAAAATATCAAAGAACTTTAAAATATAAAAACCTCCTTTAAAAAATGCTCTATGAGTCACTTTCTAGATCTAATGAACAAATAAATTACTTTAGTATGAGACTTGCTATCTAATGACTGGGATCCTGGATTGGCAGATCACTAAAATTTTATTGGTGTAAAGAAAAATAATTTCACTTTTATTTTGCGATTTCATTTGAGAGCTAAAATTACAAGAAATACATTGAAAAGTTGGCTTCTTTCAGAATTTAATTTAAATAAGATGTTGAAAACACTTCCTTTCAAAAAGACATTGAATTAATATCACAGTTTTGTTTTAGAATGAAAGTCAAGGCCTTCTGTTTGACCTCAGACTAGGGAAAAACTATTAAATCCTGTTTTGTGTTTGTTTGTGAGATGTAATAATAACAATGACATTGAGGGGGTCCACTCAACTCTTAAAAGACCAAGGAACACAGCAACAGATAAAATAATAAAGACAGATTCATGAATAAAAAGAAATTTATTGGTTTTCAAGTTTAGGATCTAGACCAAAAGAAAAAGCACCGAAGACTACCTAAGGGCACTAAGTGTGATTTAATATATTCCTGGCAGAATACACTTAAGAGGACACTCAAATGCAATTATAAGAGGTGTCACTTTTTATGAATCACAGTATACAGAGTCTATTTGTAAAGTGCTGTTTAGAATTTCTTCTTCTGATAAAACATGCTTTGGTTTGTCAGCATCAGAGAGAGCAAATAAATATAAGGAATAAAAATATTAATCTTTGATATTAAGATGATTTTGGAAATTCTAAACTTGTTCAAATTAAATCACACATGTATTTGAATGAAAGAAGGTGAACAATATTACTTTTTAGTGAGGAGCGATGGCATATATGTATAGTCACAGTGACTCAGGAGCCAGAGGATTTAAGGCCAGCCTCAGCAATTTAGTGAGTCCCTAAGCAACTTAGCAAGACCCTGCCAAAAATTTTTTAAAAAGCAAAATAAAAAAAGGGTTTGGATGTATCTCAGTGGTAAAGCACAATTGAGTTTAATCCCCAGTACCAAAATAATTAAAAAGAAAAAAAAATATGAACACAGATATATGCATGTGTATGTACACCTTATATATATATATACACACATATGTTTATTTATACATATGTACATATATATAATACAGATAAACAATGCAATGTATTATATATAATTTTTCTCCTAAGAAATTTGTAGCAATCTCATCATCAAAGAGTTGGGCCATTTATTCAGTAGCCTATTTGAAATATTCAATATTTACTTAATCATAAATTAATTGCAATCATCTATTAAATCTGAGTCTATCCAAGCAGAAGAAAGGGAGGAATTTAGGCAAATTGAATACATATATTTTTGGAAAAAAAAATAAAAAGGTTTAAATACATTCATGTATTTAACCAAAGTAGTAAATCTAAAATGTTCCTGTCTTGAATAGTTCAGCTCTTTATTTTACTTTAAAGAGAAATCTAAATTATCAGGTATGAATATTACAATGAACACAAACATATTTCAAATCCTGGAAATGGATAATTTTAAACACATTTTAGGCTAATACACAAATTATAAAGTATATTCTTTTTTAATAATTATTTATGTGTTTTAGTTGTACACAATGCCTTTATTCTTACATGGATCTGAGGATCAAAGCTGGGCCTTGCACGTGCTAGGCGAGTGCTCTGTTGCTGAGCCACAACCCCAGCCCACAAAGTATATTCTTAAAGGTTATATTATAAAGCCTACACTTAAAAAAAATTTTTTTTTTTTACTTGTCAATGGACTTTATTTTATTTATTTATATGTGGTGCTGCAAATCAAACCCAGTGCCTTACACATGCTAGGCAAGTGCTCTGCTTCTGCACCATGACACAAGCCCTGAAGCCTACACTTTGGATTTCTCAAGTTGTATAAAATTATTCAAGCCTCTTTTTACATACTTTCTTAAAGGGTATAAATTTAACAATAAATTTCCAAATAAAATATATTTAATCCCAAATATTTAAGCAATAATTAATTGTTCCTAAAACTGACTACAAAATTTTTCCTGAAATCCATTTAACTTTCAGAAGTTCCCTGAATATTTGACACAAATATATTTACCATAAATAGTATTTATTAAGAGTCCTATTACTACATGTCTTAGTTTCTTCAGGCTTCTATAACAAAATCTGATAGGCTAGGTGGCTAAAATAAGAGATGTTTATTTTCTCACAGTTCTAGAGGCTGGAAGTCCAAGATTATAGTGCCAATACAATCAGGTACTGGACAGGTTCTGAACATAGATCTTTTCTTTTCTCACAGATTATAACCCTTTGCTGTATCCTTTCATGGCAGATAGAAAGCAAACCTTCCTGTGTCTCTTCTTATGATGATGTTAATCCCAACATGAGGGCTTTAGTCTCGTGACCCCAATGAACTCCTAATGACCTCCCCAAGGACCTATCTCCATATATGAGCACATTGGGGGATTAGCTTCAGCATAGGAATTGTGGGACAGGAGTCAGCTGAAAGGGCATAATTCAATTTATAATGTTCTAATTCCCCCTCTCTGAACAAACTGAATAATTATAAAAAGAATAGTTTGCTTAATTTGTTCACTGACCCCTTAATAATAAGGGGCAGAATTATATAATTCTTTAGTCCATACATAGTATTTATTTTACACTTTAATTGACTTGAACTCAAGAGGAGGTCAAGGAGAGTCAAGTCCATGGATGAGTAGAATCTCCTAAAAATGTGTATATACTATTGTCTGCCTCACTACAAAATTAAATATTTTATGTACCAAATCAACTTTATAAAATAGTATAGTTGACATATTTGCCATCTGTTATAAAAATAATTACCCAGGCAAGGCACAGTGGTGCATGCCTGTAATCCCAGCGGCTCTGGAGGCTGAGGCAGGAGGATCTTGAGTTCCAAGCCAGCCTCAGAAAAATCGAGGCAGTAAGCAACTCAGTGAGACAAAAAAAGGGCTGGGGATGTGGTTCAGTGGTCAAATGGCCCTGATTTTTATCCCTGGTAACCCTCCCCCCAAAAAATGCAAATAAATACAACATTTCCCTTAGAGCTACAAATGCACAAAGAAGTCACAAAATTGATCAAAATGATAAAATGTATGATCAACAAAAATTCTGAAGAAAACACAATTTAATGCAATTAATATATCATCTTAGGATATCATGGCAATACATTTATTTTCGTGACTATTCACTGAAATATACTATTAGATCTAAATTCTGCCATAACTGTTATTACTGACCTTGTAATAAGTGGGATAAACCAAGAATATCGCTTAGCATGCTTGGGGAATTGAGCTTTTGGGGAGCATTTTGTTTCACTACAGAAAACACACTGGCTTGGATACTTCTAAAGGCTAATTATTCTGAAAATCTCTTTGGCGGAACAAAACATTAGGAAATTTTCTTTAGTGAGATAAAACCTACTGGAATTTGACATAAGATTGGGAAAGGCAAAGTAAATTGAGTATATTCATTCTATATCTCTCATCCAAGAAAGAAAGTTACACTGTGCATATTTGCATAATGTAGATATCTTCCTTTTCCAATGTTGATAACACTCTATCATGATAAAGACTGATATTAAATTGTGAAGTATAAAGGGATATCATGAATTGGATATTTCACTTTAAGCTTTTTTTCCTTAATAACAAAAAACTCCGTGGCTCCAAATATGCTGTTTTTATCATTCAACCTACTTGTCATAGTTCTCCATTTTGTCTTTGTTAGTGTTGTGCAGTCAATATGGATAAATCTTGGGCTGCCTTTCCAATCCATGAATGATTGTTGTCTCTATTATATTAGTAGCTAATATAGAAAGAAGGGTCCCAATGGTCATAAATAAAGTAATTCTACTGCTTGAGTACTGGTAATAATAGCAATGGTAGGTATCTGATCTGGATAGGCCAATCAGATTCTATAAAAAGGCAAATAATATTTTCCCATGATAAACATAGGGATGAAGTGTCACTGGAGCTGAGCTTCATTTTTACAGGTTCTGGAGGAAAGGTTCCTAAAGTTCTTTTCTGTAGTTGTCTTGTAGGGACCTGGCTTTACCACGTCTTTAAGTATGGTAATTCAGCTATTCCTCATAATATGTTGGATGCTCCAGAATTCTATCCCTAACTTGCATCATTAAGCAGTCTGATTTATCTTTTGCTATGTAAACTCAAAATAAATTTAACTAATTCATAAATTGAGAAAAGATGTTTTAATCAAGGAATTACTATTTTAGTATGTTGGAAGCTTCATGGTAGTTGGAAACAACAGAATTATGGTAAGAACTACAGCGGGGAAGTTCATATAGAACTGGCTATAAAGTCAATGTGGGCAGAAGACAATGTGTCCACCCAAAATTAAGAGATGCAATAATAAAAGTATTTATTATGTAGTGAGGGTAGAGCAAGTTTTCTTCAACTATGAAGAGTAAGGAATAAATTAAATGTCTGTGTTATTGTTTTAATCTGGAAAGTCTTTCAAAGGCACTATGTACATAGTAGGAGCTTTTCAGCAATGATTGGATGATAAGGACTCTGACCACATTAGATGATTAATCTATTTGATAGATTAATGTGTTGATAGCTGAATGAATGACTGGGAGATAGGAAATAGTTAAAGGAATTTGGTCACAGGGGATATGTCTTATCTTCTCCCCAGTCCATTCCTTTCTGCTCTTTTTGCTTCACAATTGCCATGAACTCAAAAGCTTTCCTTCACTATGCCCTTCTGCCATGATGTTTCTGTCTCAGAGCCAGTCAGCCATGGACTAAATCCTCTGAAACTGTGAGCCCAACTTAATCCTTCATCTCAGAGCTAAGTCGTTCATGTCAGATATTTTGGCTATGCAATGCAAAGCTTTCTAACACAAGGTACCACCTTTTGAGGTAGAATGCTATGGATTGAATCACATCCCCATCATCCATATGTTGGATAACCCTCAATGAGATCATATTTGGAAATAAAGCTTTTGGGGATAGTTAAGATTAAATGATGGGTTAGGGGCATAGCTCAGTGGTGTAGTGCTTGCCTAATATGCATAAGGTCTTGGATTCACTACTCAGACATTTAAAAAACAACAAAACGAAGGTCATAAAATTGAAGTCCTAATCAGATTGTTTTATAGGAAGAGGAAAATAGAAAGATATCTGTCTCTCCATGTACACTCACAGAGGAAAGATCAGATAATAATGCAACAAAGCCCAAGGAATTTACTGTTAGAAAGGGTCCTTCATGGTAACCATAAGCTAAGAAGAAAGTCCTCACTAAAAACTGAACACTGAAAAGTTGATCTAAGCTATCTATAGTCCAGAACTGTGAGAAAATAATTTGCTTTTTGTCACACCACTAAGTCTATAAGATTTTTTTATGGCAACCTAAGCAAATTAAACATGGAATAAAGGCAGTTGTAACCCATCTTCTCCAGCCACACTCTACCTCACTACAGTTACCAAGTTACCACCCAGTTAATACAGACCAAGGGATCCATGCACTTATGAGGTCAAAACCTCATAAACCAATCATTTCACCTCTAAACTTTCTTGCATTATTTCACATATGAGCTTTAGTGGGACACCTCATATATAAATCATAACAATTTTCTTGATTTTGGAATAAAAATGGTATGAAGTAACTTCTCTATAATTAAACATAACTAGAGACATTTTAAATAATAGCAATAATCATAATGAATGACAGACTCAAATTCTGACCCTTAACAGCAGAGAAAAAGAAATAAGAAAGAAAAAGATAATGATATAAAGTGAGGGTTAAGAAGATTATAATGGGCATTCTTTAAAAATAATCAAAAATATATGTTGAAAAAAAAAACTGATATGTCACCCACAACCTGCTTGTGGATGGAATAAGTAACCCTCCAAAATGTGGGCTGGCTGGAAATGAAAAGTCTCAAAAGTAGTATAAAAATAAGGCAAAAGACACAGGAAAATATTTTTCAAAGCAGGAGGGGCTTGACAGGTGGAAGAGACCTCATGGGTCTGATCCTAACAAAGGGAAAAGCCCATGAATTCTTTATTTATAGTGAAACACACCCAAGGAATTTACTGTTAGAAAGGGTCCTTCATTGTAAACCAAAAGAGAGAGGCTGTGGCGGAAGTTGGTCTGATTGGGGACTTACCACTTGTACAGTAATTCTTCCTTCTCCAGGCAGCTGGCACCACAAGGATAGTTGGGGCACTGGTATCTCTCTCCATCTCCTGGGAAGCTGTCTGAATCAATAAATTCTGTGGTATCCCAGAATTCCCTTTGAGCAGGACATTTGCCAAAGCAACAGAGCAGTCTCAAATTGGTGAGATTACACTGAGAGATCTCCAAAGGGCCTACCTCTGCTTAGAAATGACTCATAAACCCACAGTTCATTTGAGGCTTCTAAATATAACATATATGTTATTTAACATATCTAAGTGACTAGCACATCAAATATTTAATTATTATATAAAAAAGCTTTTTTTTTCAACTGACTTCCACAATATTTCTTCTGACCCTGCTTATGATTTCAAAGTGTACCTTACAGCTCAAAAATTCTAACCTGAGTAAACGTGCTAAGTTTAGATGCTGTCACTATCAATAAAGAAAGAATATTGCTTAAGTCAATGTCCATTTTTATGCTGAGAGAAAATAAAATCTAGATGGAAGTGACAGAATTAATGAACCCATGAAGGTTATCTGAAAAGGAAATAAATCCACTAGTATGGGTTAAAGACAGCTTTTAAAGAACACCTGAGCTGTGAAAGTTTTGGAGCCAATTAAAAATAAAAACAACCAAGACTCAGAATGAAGTCCACCATAAGTTATGAAATATAAATGGTGGAAACATCATTAGTAGATTATTGCACTTATATTCATAATTTAATTTGTACTAGATTTATTTATTTTCACAGAAAGATGAGTTCAACTACAATAAGTTACGTCAACTCTGTAGCAGAAATGTATGTCCTTTCCAGAATTTACTTATTTTAATCCTTTGTGAGTATACATTTCATTTTAGAACATGCAGTTGGTTGCTCCTTAAATTTATATAAACAGCGACAACACCATATATCATACCACTCAGAAAAAGTGCCAGAATATTCAGCATAATTTTTGTGGTATTTAATTGCAAAGCTGAAATAGGGAACAGATTCCTGTTTGATATATTGAATTTTATTTGAAAAATATAAAGAAAATATTTCTATTTTCAAATATCTAAAATTTTAAATTCCCATTACTGCTACACATTACATTCATTTATTCTAAAGATACATATAATGTGAAGTAAAGTGATTGATTTTTTCTTGTCATACTATTAACAATGTTATTAACCAATTATTTTTGATAAGTCCAATTAAGAATGTATGTTTGAAAAATATCTTTCAGACTATGAATATGAGAAATTGAGAGGAACTTCTACCTCTAATAAAATACCTTAAAATATTTGAAGGACTTTTTTATTCTAAACAGTTACAGCGTTTGAGAATAGAACTTGAATAAGTAACTTATGCTTGCTTTATTCCTAAATCTTGCTACTGTGATTGATGTGGAGGTTCTGGATGACAGTGAGAGAAAGTCACTTATACTTATTAGTACCTGAATCTACAATTATTGTATTTTACCTATTTCTACTTTCCTCTTTCATGTTAAGCAGAATTTATGGACTTTACCTTTGCCCACATTATCACAGGATGAAATGATGACAGAGGTAAAATCACACTGAGTTTTGAAGAAATTGGTGACATGCAAATAGAAAAGAAATAATACTGTCAGGTGGAGAAACAGGAACAAAGGCCAAAGAAGAATGTTTGTGGTGCATTCTGGAGAGAGTGGAAAACAGCCTGGATCAGCAAAAGGTGTACATAACATGTGATGGCAGAATATCTTGAACAAGAAGCAAACAATATTGCTTTTGTCCCAAGAGTACTACTGTATTATTTAAAACTGGGATTAAGAGCTATGCAAGTGAAAACTTTTATGTTTAGTTTAAACTAATCACTACTATTAAGTGCAACCTTTTCCTGAAAATAGCCATTCTTCAATATTTTCTATTGAAAGAGACACTTCATTAGTTCCAAACTATGAGGGACATAAAAGAAAATGGGAAAAAAAAACATTAAGGAAAATAAGTAAATAAAATATTTCAAACTTATATTAACGAAAACACAACATGTTAAAATGCAAGGATGGAACTAAAACAGTATAAGAAATACCTTCTAATTTTCCAAGCAGTTTTTTTTTTGTTTGTTTGTTTCACCCATGAACTGCATTGTTTTAAAAAATATTTGTGGATATTTCTGTATAAATTTTTATTATTTCTAATTTTATTTCTTGGTCGTAAAATGTCACACATTCTATGGTATGGAGTCATTTGAAATATATTGAGACTTTTTCTGAAACTTACCATTTGGCTATTCCTAATCACTTTTGAGTTTTGGTATGTAGAGTTCTACATCAAAATGGTTGCATTTTGTGTCCTAATCCAACATGACAGAGATTTGGGCCTACTTTTTCTTCTATTATGTGCGAGGTCTCTGGTTAAATTCCTAGGTCCTTGATCCACTTTGAGTTGAGTTTTGTGCATGGTGAGAGGAAGAGATTTAATTTCATTTTATTATAAGAGGATTTCCACTTTTCCCAACACCATTTGTTGAAGAGGCTGTCTTTTCTCCAGTGAAAGTTTTTGGCATATTTGTCTAATATAAGATAACTGTAGGTGTGTGGGTTAGTCTCTGTGTCTTCTATTCTGTACCATTGGTGAACTGGTCTATTTTGTGCTAATACCATGCTGTTTTTATTACTATTGTTTTGTAATACAATTTAAGGTCTGGAATAGTAATGCCACCAGCTTCACTCTTCTTGCTAAGAATTGCTTTGGCTATTCTGGATCTCTTATTTTTCCAGATGAATTTCATGATTGCTTTCTTTATTTCTATGAGGAATGATATTGGGATTTTGATTGGAATTACATTGAAACTATATAGTGCTTTTCGGAGAATGGTCCATTATGTTGAATTAGGAATCAACTTCCTCAATAAGACCCCTATAACACAAGAATTAAAACCAAGAATTAATAAATGGTATGGATTCAAATGAAAAAGCTTCTTCTTAGCAAAAGAAACAATTAGTGAGGTGAATAGAGAACCTACAGAATGGGAGCAAATCTTTAACACAAACACATCAGATAGAACACTAACCTCAAGGATATATAAAGCTCTCAAAAACTTTAACACCATAAAAACAAATAACCCAATCAATAAATGGGCCAAGGAATTAAACAGACACTTCTCAGAAGATGATACACAATCAATCAACAAGTATATAAAAAAAGTTCAACATCTCTAGCAATTAGAGAAATGCAAATCAAAACAACTCTAAGATTTCATCTTACTCTAGTCAGAATGGCAGCTATCAAAAATACATGAAGTTAGCCAATCCCAAAAAGCCAAATGCCAAATGTTTTCTCTGATATAAGGAGGCCAATTCACAGTCTGGTTGGGATGGGGAGCATAGGAGCATTAGAGGAACACTAGAATGGCCAATGGGGAGGGAGGGGAAGGGAGGGGGCAAAAGGGTGAAAAAAAAAAGATGGTAGAATGAGATGGATATCATTACCCTAAGTGCATCTATGCAGTCACGAATGGTGTGAATATACTTTGCATACAACCAGAGATTTGTAAAAATGTGCTCTGTATGTGTAATATGAAATGTAATGCATTCTTCTGTCATTTATAACATCTTAGAATTAAAAATTTTAAAAAATATATATTTCAAACTGAAAAAAAATACGAACAACAATAAATGCTGGCAAGAATGTGGGGGAAAAGGCACACTCTTACATTGCTGATGGGACTGCAAATTGGTGAAGCCAATCTGGAAAGTAGTATGGTGATTCTTAGGGAAATTTGGACTGGAACTGCCATTTGACCCAGCTATCCCACTCCTTGATTATACCCAAAAGACTTAAAAACAACTTACTATAGGGACACAGCCACATCAATGTTTATAGCAGCACAATTCACAATGGCTAGATTGTAGAACCAACACCAATGCCCATCAGCAGATGAATGAATAGAGAAACTTTGGTATATATACACAATGGAACACTACTCAGCACTAAAAGAGAATAAAATCATGGCATTTGCAGGTAAATGGATGGAGCTGGAGAAAATAATGTTAAGTGAAGTTAGCCAATCCCCAAAATACCAAAGGTCAAATGATCTCTTTATTATGAAGATACTGATTTATAAAGGCAAGGGAGTGGGGATGAGAGGAATGAAGAAACTTTAAATAGAACAAAGGGGGGGAGTGAGGAGAGGTGACAGGAATAAAGATAGAATGAGTTAGACATCATTATCCTAAGTACAAGTATGAAGACACAATTGTGAAAATACTTTATGTAAAACCAAAACTTGACTTGAAATATTGTGCTCTTTATATGTAATATGAAATGAATTGCACTCTGCAAGAATGTATAACAAATTAGAATAAAAATAAATTTTAAAAAATTAAATTAAATTAAATTTAAAAATAAATCACTATTATTATGGTATCTGTTATTGTTTATAACCAATTCTGGAAAAAATTAGGTCATGCACAAAAAAATTCAACAAAGTTTTTGAAATGTATAGAAGAAAAAGTAAAGGAAGTAGAGACTAAGGGAAGAAAGTCGGAAGGAAGAAGGGAAAGGGAAAGAGAGGGAAAGAAGAAATGAAGGAAGGAAAACTACAGTCATGAATAAAGGAAGCAAGTATTTTAATCATAAAAACTAATACAGTTCTATCTGATGGAACATCCTACTTGAATCTGAGCTTCCTGTAAGACATGACAAAGAAGAAAACTTACGAGTTTTATAATTCTTAAGGGATATTGGTAATGATTTTGTTATTGAATAATGACAGCTAAAATATAGACAGCAATTTAAAAAATTTTAGGTCCATGTATATATCAGGACTTTTAAATGTGGAATCATGTTTTGTTTTACTATTTAATTTTTATAGAATTTTGGACAAAATACCCAGCTAAGTTCAAGTGAGCCAAAACAAACTACAAGGGGTACTTCTAATAATAGAGAAGGTACATTTGGTCTATACATTTTCTTCAGAGCTTTGTTTCCAACAATTTTTTGGGGGGTATGGTTTTCTCAGTTGCTTACATTTTATGTTAATGCTAAAACACCATTTAAGACCTGAACTTTCCTTACCCCTGCACACTCAGTTCACTGCCAGTTTTTCTTCATTCATAATAATAATGCATTGAACATTTTTCTACATCAAATTATTTCCTGACTTGTCAATTATTTCTGTAGGATAGATTCCCAGAATTAAAATTACAGTGCCTGGCATGTAATTGGCACCTACTAAATATTTGTTAATGAAACTACAAGTATTAAGAGAATACTGAATCAAGGAAATAAGTATTGATACATCTTTTTATATACATTGCTAAAGTATGTTTCAACTCTTTATTTCTTCAATTGTTGAAATATATAAGTAAAGACTAAATTGAGTTATTTCCATGCTGAAATTATAATAATTTTTTTTTTTTTAATTGACTTCATTCTCAGGGAAGCTATTCCAAGAGATGTCAAACATTTCAATGTCTTTAGCAATCAGGGAAGTTCAAATCAAAACTACATTGTGCAGGATCCCTGTTTAGGGAGATGGCTAAGATTGCGGTTGACTATGGGCCATGGAGATGTTTGGGCATTGCCGCCTTCCATAGTCTCATGGGACTTGGCCTGGGATCTCATAGGACTTGGCCCAGGATCTCGAGAGACTTGAGCGGAGATTGCTGATCGGGTCTGCGCCATTTGGGGTGTTGGTTGTTTGGTGGTGTGTGTGGTGCGTGTTAAAGTCGTTGTTAGAGCCAAAGAGAAAAGTTATCAGAATAAAAAGCCTGTTTGTTTCCAGTTCGCCTCTGAACTTCTTCCCACGACTTCATTGCTCCAAGCGGCAGTTGCTTCAGACAACAACAACATTGAGATTTTTCTCATTCCAGTCAGAATGGCAATTATCAAGATTACAAGTAATAATAAGTATTGGCAAAGATATAAGGAAAAAAAGGTTCACTAATACATTGCTGAACTGCAAATCAGGGCAACCACTCTGGAAGCAGTATGAATATTCCTCACAAAACTAGGAATGGAACCTCCATATGATCCAGCAATCCCACTCCTTGGTATAGGAGTTCTAATATCAGTATACTATAAGGATGCAGTCATATCAATATTTATAGCACCACAATCCACAATAGACAATCTATAAAACAAGTACAGATGCCCATTAAAGGGTAAATAAAGAAAATGTGGTATATATACACATTGGAGTACTATTTATCCATAAAGAAGAATGAAATTAAGGTATTTGACAGTAAATTGTTGGAACTGGAGAACATAATGCTAACATCATGCTATCTTTCTGACCCAGAAAGTCAAGAGTCAAATGTTTTCTCTGTTGTGTAGAAGATTAATCAAAATAAGAGGGGGGGAAAGGAAAAGAAACAGAAAAAAAGGGGGGGATTTGATCAAAAAAGAAGATCAGTGGAGTACAGGAAGGGTATTGATGAGGAGGGAAGAGGGATGGGATAGGGTAAGAAGAGGGAAAAGAATCTGACCTAACTTTCCTATGTGAAAATATACTTTCCTCTGTGTGTGTGTGTGTGTGTGTGTGTGTGTGTGTGTGTGTGTGTGTGAATATACCACAATAAACCCGAACTTTATGTATATCCACAAGGCATTATTTTAAAAAAAATTATAGTAAATTATGGAAAGATCGATAGAGTACAGGGAAGGTACAAGGAGAAGGAAAGAAGGGAGGCAGAGGGAAGTACTGGGGACTGAAATAAAGAAAATTATAATCTGTGCCTTTATGTCAAAATGAACCCTAATATTATGTGTAACTTAAAAAAAAAACTAATAAAAATAAAGAAAAATAAAAAATAAAGAAATCTATGTTTTTGATGTATATAATGCCCCAATTTACCCAGTAAAAAGGCAAAATGTCATTTTTGTAAAGGTACTAAAGAAAAGTCCATGACTAATTCCTATTGAACTATCAAATATCTAGTCACTGTAGACATTCTGAAGAGTTGTTCTCATTTTCCCAGCCTGGGATATGATCTTAGATATGGAGTTGAGATTGGTGGCTGCCCTACAAAAAATGATATCAAATGTAAAGAGAAAGTGTTCATTCAAAAAAAATTAAACATAATATTGCTTGAAAAATTTGAAATAGATATTAGACTGACAAGAATACATTAATTATTCACTAATTTACTAATTACTAATTTAAATTTACTAATAATTATTACCCATTATTATTCATTACATATAGCCAAATACATCAATTACACTATATCCTATGTTAAATATAAATATTTCCTACACTATGGAAATTTTTCAGTGATGTTCTTTCATCTACCTGGCTGATAAAATAATTGTGCTGAACTTATGTAAAATAATTGGTGACCTGGCTTAGTCTACCTTTGTGTCCTCCTTTCCTGTCACTCTCACAAATCTGCACTTCTAAAATGTATTTTCAATTCACTATATGATCAAATCCTATTCACAGTTAAAGCCCCCAAACCTCTTTATGAGCCTGAAAGCATCTTGAAGATATGGACATCGTTTTTATGAAAAGTTTCTGGTAAGTAGATGATGGATGTGATAAGAACTCTTATATTTACATTTATATTTGAGTTTGGATGAAGTCATTGCCTATGCCTATTCCTTGTGCTGTAAAAAAAAAAATATATGATTTCAGAAACTAATTCAGGAAAGTTCGAATGTGCATCTACTATGTAAAGTGGTAGTGGGAAAGAGAAAGCAGGAAGAGAAAAATCAGAGGGACACTTTAAGAGCTAGAATTCCTAGTATAAAAACCCTAGAAGTAAGAAAAGTTAGTGATTCTCATAACAAGTACTTCAGAACATTCTGTGTTTAAAATTTTCAAGGCAATGAGACAAGGGAACAGAAAAATCGGAACCTGACAGGCATTGAATTTCCTGCAGAATTCAGTAGCATACTGTAGATATGGAATGCCATTAAAATTTATTTTTGAAATGCACATAATTCAAGGAGTAAAAATACTATAACACTTTAAAAAGAGAATTAACTGACATTAAAAATACAAATATAGCAACTTCTCATAATTTCTAGTAATATATATAATTTTCAAAACACAGATCTTCATTAAGACCTTAGAAAGCAGGTTTTCACACATGAAAACTGAAGGAACATTTCCATCATATAGCAATAAATGCATTGTGATTTTATAATTATAGCTAGTTTTCATTTAATCCAAGCAATTAATTCAAATGAAATTCAAGCATCCTTGACTTTTGTGAATTATATGTCAAAATAATTCTTCATGCACTCTGAAAAGTCAAGTATGTGTGATTGCTTTCTGGAAAGCTGGTCAAATAGTGATGATTGAGAGGTTAACCAAGTAAGTAAGTGATGAAGTTTCTAAAAATTCAATGTATGATTGGCATACATTTTATATTAATTATTAGATAGAAATCTTTTATTTAGAACAACATTGAGTGTACAGGATGTAATAAACCAAAATAATCTCTGGTCATGGATTTTTAGTATAAAAATGAGACTGACATTTATCTCTAAAAGGCTTGAGAAAATCACATGGAATTAAATAAATAGTTAAAGAACTAAAATAAGACAAATGAAAAATAATTTATACACTATGAAAAATTAAAGGTTGTATGATTTATATTTGCTTAAGTGATGTTATGCTTTCTACTTTATCTGAAACCAATTTTATGGTTCAAGATGAACACTATGTTATATTCAGCACAGAGCACAATACATCCTAGGATTTTAGTATAGAGGTTTTATATATATATATACTTTGCATTTCTTGAAATGTATTCTATTAATAATAGTATTATACATATCTGTTTTTAAAGTAGTGATATACATGTATAATTAACATAAGACTTACTTGATCCAATGACTATTTGTACACACTTAGGTGCATTAAGTTCTTAGAGTATCTTTTCAAATCCATCTCCATTCCACCAACAATTCCTGATTCCTTGGCTTCAGAATGTTTAGTTTAACCCAGAGTCCTCATTTTGGAGATACAAATGTGAAGTTGACAATTGATGACATGATTCTATAATCTGGACAAATATCAAGATCTCTTAAGGTCTAGTTCATTGTCCACTTTCTGTACCATGATAATATATATTTTTTTGGCACATATTTTAGAAACATAACATGTAGTAAGTTTGTAAGATTGATTACTAAAAATTAAGTTTACCAAATTGGAGTATATCAATAAGATAAAATTCCTCAGGTTGAAAACAAATATTGGGATACATGAGAGAAAAAGTTGCTAAGTCATCATGAAATCTATGCAGAATATCATTTCTTGACTTGAATATTTTCAAATAAAAAAACATTGAGTGATCAATCTGATTTTGTTCTCTGTATGTTTCTTCAATTCTTTTCTATCTATAAATCCAACTCCTCTGCTCAGCTTATTGGGACACCCATTCTATTTTATAGTAGGAAGTATTTTTCAGTTCTATGATCACAAATAAAAGCCAATTAAGATGTTGCAAAAAGAAAGAGTAAAAGGACAAGCTGACTGCAGTAAAGTAAGTTAAGGGTAAAAAAATAGCAGATGCATAGCAAAGTAAATAATCAAAAGCATTACAAGAAAACCTATGGAATGGGAAAAAATATCTTAGCCAACTCTCCTCTGATGGGAGATTAATATCCAGAATATAAAAATAACTCAAAATTTTAACAACAGGAAAACAAATATCCTAATCAATACATGGGATAAAGAACTTAACTTCTCAAAAAAAGAAATTCAAATGGCCAGCAAATATATAAATATATATTTCAATTTTTTAATATATTTCAAAAAATATATACACATACAAAATTCTAGCAATTAAAGAAATTAAAATCAAAACTACATTGCTATTTAATCTCACTCCAGTCAGAATGACAAATATCAAAAATAAAAATAATAATAGCAAATGTTGTAAGAAAAGGTGTATACTAATATATTGTTGATGGCACTGGACAATAGTATAAACACTTTGGAAAGCAGTATGAAGATTGCTCTAATAATTAGGTATGAAACCACAATATGACCCAGCTATCTACTACTTGGTATATAGCCAAAAGATTTAAAATCAACATAGTATAATCATACAGTATAATCAGCTGTAATAACAGCATAACTCACAACAGCCAAGTTATGGAACCAGCTCAGGTGACTTTCAATAGATGAATGGATTAAGAAAATGTGGTATAGTACACAATGGAGTATTCCTCACCATAGACAAGGATGAAATTACAGTATTTGCCAGTAAATAGATGGAAATGGAGAATATGCTAAGTTAATTCAGATTCACAAAATCTAGGCTCAAATATTTTCTCTCATATGTGGAAGATAGAGCAAAGGAATGTTAAAATGGAGGGCAAATCAGATATCCTAAAGATAGAGGGAAGACCAGTGGAGTGGAAAGAGACAGAGGAGGAGGGTGGAGGAACGAGGGATTAAAAAAAAGGGTAGGAAAAGAAGAATGAATTTGACAAAATGACACTATCTGCATGTACTAATAAAACACAGTGAATTTCACCTTTGTGTATATCAATTAAAAATGGATAGATAAATAGAAGGAAGACCAGTAGATTAGAAGAAAGGAAAAGGGGAAGAAGTAAGGGAGGGAAAGAGGAGGCTCTGGTACTGAAAGGTACTGAAATGGAGCAAATTAAATTTCATGTTTGATTATGTCAAAATGAACCCAACTGTTATATATAACTATAATGCTTTAATAAAGTCATCTTCAAAAAGAAAGAGTAGATGAGGATATATAGTCAATCAACATGGAGCCTAAACGTTTGGCTACAAGACTATTTTTTTTTTAACTGTGATTTTATCTCCAAATGGACAGGAAAACATAGGGAAGACTTTGAGCAGAGAGTTGAGATTGTCTAAAGAAAATTTCAATTGGATTGTCTTAGGTGTAATGCTGGAAATAGAGCATAACACCTAAGTGTGCTCTAAAGTAGGAAGAAGAACATTTAGAGGCCATGGTATAATCTTTCTTACTATCTGCATAGTGAAAAATGATAGTAGCTTGAGTGTTCTTCTATAAATATTGACACCATACACTATTTTTATAACAAAACTATTTGTTTAAAAACAGTAATATGAGAAAATGTAAAGAATCAAGTCACCATGTTGCTTACTGTTTATATTAACTTTGACAAATTTTAAGGATTTTAATATAAACATGAGTGTGCTTACATTCATATTGTATATCAATAGAAAAATAAAATGTTTTATACCACCATTTTTGTGTTTAAAGATTACACCTAAGAATAGCTTATGATTAGAAGCATAACAATTTGTACATATTTTCTTACTCAGAATTGTGTTCTTTATTATTTTTTGATTGTATATCCCATATAATGCTACATTTAGAATGACAATACAGGTAATTCCTTCATTTTTATTATAATAAAAAATCTATATTAAATCAGGAATATTAATAGAAACAGGAAATTTTATACAATAATATTCAAGTAAAATGATATTCTGAGATATTAAATATTCAAGCTATATAAAACAAGTATGGATTTCATTGGCCCATTCATAATTCTGAAATAAAATTGAGAAAATTATTCTGCTTTGGGTAGAAGGATATTCCTGTATTACTGTGACAATAAAAATAATTCCAGGTCTAATTACCCTAATTGTATACCTGAGAGCAGTCTAGTTCTATCTTCTCAGTAATAGAATCCTCACATTCCAATTTTCATTTATATTTTTATTATTTATTCAATTAATTTTTCTATCTGTGATTGCTGCATACCAGACTGTGGTTCCATGAAGTCTTATATTGCTCATTATGCTTCAATATGTTAAATGTGTCTAAACAATAGAGAAGCAACACGATCAAATGGACAGCACAGTTTTTAATGTAGGAATTTTATATCACCTGGATTCCAGAAGGTATAAAAAGACTCACCTGAAAAATTATCCTATCAGATGCTGGTTCATGCCATCACAGAGTTCAGATTTCCATCAAGCCAATGGAATATTTATATGACACTTCTTGGGCCAGTAGAAATTGGGAGTGAACAAAAGATCCAGTGATCTGATTTGCATTAAAGAATGATGCACTTAAACGTATTTATAAAAGGATATTTTTGATTAAGAGTCAAATCAGAAGACAAAAATGTGGAATGACTAATGCAATAAATTTATTTGTATCTATATGAACTGATGGTGCTGTATAAGAAAAATATTAATGGGAAACTTTCTTCATGGAAGTCTGTATTACATCAGAGCAGTCATTGTTTGGGCTAAATTAAGCTAATATATGCCCTAAATCATAGTCAATTTATTAGTAAAGTTTTAATTATTGTATGTGTCTTAAGTGCTGAAATATCACCCTACAAACTTCATTTGTCTGGTCCCTTTCCTCTCATTCTCATATACAAATAACATGTTCTATTTATTCTATTATATAAATTTCATATGTTCTTACCTAAAGCACCCTTTTTCATTTTTATTTATCATTTAATTGAATTAAAAATAGTAATTTTAGGTAACACATGTATGTTGTATTGCCAAATCTTGAGTGTGTGGATTTTTTAGAATAAAATAGTGTTTTAATGGCAGTGAACACTCATAATGATGTCAATTGCGGAAGCCTTCCAAATAAAATTAATAAAGAAACAAATATTCTGTAACTATTCATTTCAACCATAGTTTGCCATAAAATGAAATGATACTTATTTTAAATGATAGGTCACAGAGTACAATGAAAACAGGTCAACAAAGAACAATCAACAATTCATATTTAGATCAAAGTTCTAACACAAGGCAATGTTCTGAGAAGCATTTCATTTTCAAATGAATTCTTTCCACTTGAAGCCAAAGGTCAGCAAGCTAGCATTAGTTAGAGAGGTCTCAGCTGCATCAAAGTTAAATAACAACCAAAAGTCACCCACAGCAGTGTCTCTGATCCATCCATGTGTCCCCAAAGGCAGCAGGCCAAAGAAAATGAGATATGTTGAAGGTGCCAACAAAAACTGCTTTGATCAACAAGCATCTTGGGGCCAGGATTTAAGGATAAGAAACTTTTTGATTCACCTCAGAGAAGAAGAAAAACAAATTATTTAAGCTCACCTGCTTGCTGAAGTAAATGTATATATTTGAAACTGATCTATCTGTAATCATGTTAAGCAATCAATTATAGTAAAGTTTAGAATAAAGACATTTCACAGAAAACATAACAAACTTGTATTATGTTAAATGCCTATTATCATGATACAATAACCTAAAGCATAGCATGCCTTCTCCACATCATGTACAGCCATAAGACAAGGATTATAATTAGAATAAAACATACTTCAGATTTGTATAAATATGTCAAAATATAATCTACTGTCATGAATAACTAAAAAGAATAAATATAATTTAAGCAAGCTGCAGTGGTGCATGCCTGAAATCCCAGCGGCTTGGGAGGCTGAGGCAGAAAGATTATGAGTTCACAGCCAGCCTCAGAAACTTAGTGAATCCCTAAAGCAATTTAGTGAGACCCTGTTTCTAAATAAAATACATAAAAGGGCTGGGGATGTGGTTCAGTGATTAAGGGCTTCTGGGTTCAATCCCCAGTACAGAAAGAAAGAAAGGAAGGAAGGAGGGAAGGAATGAAAGGAAGGGAAAGAAAAGGAAAGAAGGAAGAAAGGAAGCAAACTTTTTAGGTGAATTTTTAAAAAGGTAGAAGTCTGTGTAAAAAACTTTTCCATTCTGTTGAAAATATCAATACTAGATTCAAGGTTGGAACTGGCAGATAAATAAATATTGATTTCCCTTCATCCCTGACCAATAGAAACAGCATTCTTCATTGTGCTGAATATTTTATTTATTATTTAAAATTGAGATCCCATTATCATTGTACTTTTATTATTTCATTGTTCTTTCTTTTGAAAATGTCATTTGAATTTTTTTGGTAACAAACAGCACAAAACAATTTTTAAAAAGTGGTTGAAATTAATGTACCACTCCTCATACATTTCTCCATAGTCAAATAAGTTCTAATTTTGGCTTTATTATCATTGAGTTTGCAAGGATTTATTGAAAACAAGTTGTAGAAAACTACACCATTATTTTGAGTAAACCAAACTAAAAGATTATGCACATTTATCTATGATTAATTGGAACCAGGAGCTGTTCAAAATATTTCGTATAAATGATTTTAAAATTTCATTTTTTATTTTTGGGCATGCTCTTTGTGGGCAGGTGTTATGAGTATGGTTAATGTTAACCATCATTGGGCAAATTATCCAATGCAGTTATGGGCATGGATGTTTACTTTGCTTATTTATTTTCTTATCACTGTCATATGCAAATCCTTCTTGACAATTCATAATAAATATTAAGACAATCTTTATTTAACCTGCCAGGCTCCAATTAATTTGCATGCCATGTGGATGAGTTTTCAAATCCATTCAATTGCAAAATAGCCCAAGAGAATTGCACAAATGCAGAAAAACAAGCACCAATATATAGTTACAAGGGTATTTTTTTAAACACTCATTTTGCATACTGAAAGAGAAACATAAAAGCAGTTCATGAAAGAAAGTATTATTTATTTACCCTAGTGTTGTTTACTTTAATCCTTCTTTAAATAAAATAATTTGAAAAACATACCAAAAATCTTTCTTGTTCAAAATATTGGTAAAGTGCTGTTTAAAATATTTCAACATCTAATAATGTTTGAATGCTTTATAAGACTTTATGATAGATTGCACTCAAGAAAATATAATGCATTATAAATATTTAATTATAATTTTCTTTAAAAAATCTTAAGAAAGTTATAAAGTTTGTTTTTAAAACTTAAGAACTGTTGATGAACTCTGTTTATCAATTTTCAAATCTAGAATGTAAAACAGCTTCAGATTCACATATCATATAACTGTGACACTTTAATGTTCTCATAAAGTTCAAAATGTGCTCAAGGATAATTCTGATCTAACATAACAGTGGTGGTCATAGAGAATTCAGAATGAAGTAGGAGAGTAGAAAATACTAACAATTTGATACTTCAATTAACCTGTATAAAATGAAGAGAATGGGAGAGAAAAAAATGATGAATTATTTACAACTTTTTTTGGATAAACATGATGTATGTACATATAAACAGAAGCTTTTCAAGGAGGTAAAAATTTCAGAGTAATTGCTATGCAATTTCAATAAAAATATTGCCAAATCTATACTTTGGAAAACATTTAAACAATGACTAATTTATCTTATTAAACTTTATCTAACATAGAAAGAAAAATCTATCTGAAAATATAAACTGAGCATGATCATCTTAGTCTTTTCCTTATAAATACATTCCTACTATGAATTAATCTACAGGATAAATAAATTCATTGATGATGCATTTAATTACTTATTAATTTTGACATCAACATTTTTTCCACATCAAGAGTAGTTGCTAATCTATTTTAATGATTCGATTTTCTCATCTAAAGATTACAGTGGTCCTTATAGTGAAATGTTCTCTGTGATTCAGATTTAAAAACAGTTGCTTTATGCAAAAGATCCAATAAGTAAAATGAAATATCAATGATATTTTTTAAATATCTTTTAAAATAAAAAGTTAAAAGAAAAGGATATAGTATGGATATGTGTGCATAGATTTTAATATTAAATCACATGCATATTTGATGGTAGAACATATTTATAGATTATATATATATTTCTATGTTTTTATACACACATATAATTCTTTTAAATTTTTAGTTTTCTAAATACCCTTTATTATGTGTGAATGATCTAAGGACTTCATTCAAGTGGTATTAAGTTTTATTCATTTACTACATGTGTGGGCATACAAATTCAATACTTATTCATGCATATGTGGTTTGAAAGTAGTTTAAGAATTACATTATTTTTATTTGCCTTTAATATAAATAAATATAAAAATCTTACTATTTGTAGATTCACATTGAAAAGTAATTTGTGCTTCTATTGCAGCCATAAACCTATCCATTAAGTCTGTAAAGTGAGTACTTGCTGCTAGAATTTGTGGAATGAGGAGTAATTAAGGAATACTTGGGTTTGAAATGTGTACACCACTATATCTGAAATACCATCTAGTTATTGTAAGGTTAAAATTTCATAGAATCTTGTTTTAAAAACATTTAAATATATGTAAATTAAGAACACATTATTTTATGTATGCAGATTGTTGATTTCATAAACATTTTAGATTTTTATTTCCTTGTTTATTCACTCTCTAAAGCATATTTCAACATGTGGATGTAGGAGATATGCATGACAATAGGTTAATTATATTTTTAAGACATCTAAAGAAATTAAACAGTGAATAAAAATTACTTCCAGTACAAATAGTTTGACACATTTTTTAAAATATCATTTAGGAAAATAAATATATATAAAAATATTGTTCTTGACAAAATAAAATTTTCACTTTTTGTGACTATTAAAACACATTCAAATCAAATCTCAATCTAAGGAAGAAGTTTTCAGTCTATTTATAAAAGTCTAATTGTTGTCCTTCATCAAATTACATAAATGATTTTTGCTACCAGGTTATAAAAACACATAACCATACTTAGAGCACCTTCATTCTTGGTCATGTTTGATGGAGACTGCTGTTTTTCTTGCATTTGTCCATATCCTTATTTGACATCATTATAAATAAGCAAAATGAAGAAAAAGGCAATGGTATGATATAATGGGGAAATGGAATACACTGAATTACATAAAAACAAATGGAAATGGATTCACCCTCTCCACTGGAAGAAATTATATGGGTGTGGGTAATACCATAAAATAATATTAATTAAATAAGAAGACCTGTGTTAGAGGGATGCGTTGAAGAGACTGAAGGAAAGATTTGATTAATTTTGGGGAAAAAATTTAGTTTGGGATTGAAAAGTTGTCAAAACTATTACATTGTGATAAAAGCTCTTATTTTGCCCACATTGACAAATATACTGTGGAAGTACCATTAGGATTAATGAGGAGTATTTTTACTGAACTGTTTTTTAGATCATAACAGGTGGCTATTAGAATGACAGGGAAAGCAAGATCATACAGATACTCTCTGTAATGACCAAGTAATTTTCCTCTTTCAAATGTGGGAATACATTAGTTACAAGATACATATTGTCATTGCTGTTAAGGTGTGATTCTAAAATTTTAAATAAAACTCCGGTCTTTTTATAGTAAAAACAAAACAAAAAAAAAAATTATTCTAGCCAGGGCCAAGGGAGCAGAGAGCAGACAGCTCTGCAGCCCAAGATACTGAATGCAAGTGGAGGGGCTGTTTAAACACATAAACCACAAAGAAGGAGGCAGGAGAGGCAAGTACAATCAAAGGTCATAAAGGTGGAAAGTACCAACTAACTGAACAGTCTTAAAATTCACACTCCTTTATCTACTCAGAAAAGCTCCATAGTTTAAAGACATTGTGGTCAGGGTGCAAATGGGTAAAGGTGTCAGCTTTTATGTGAGTGGGCTCTTGCAGGAAGGGGGACCAACTCCCTGTGCAGGGTGAGATGTCTGAGCAGAATGGAGTCAGACTGACTTAACTTTCAAATCAGCCCATAACATTGCAAAGAGAAAAAATTGGAAACAATAAATGGATCAGTGATCCTAAAACAGGTCCAAAACATAGCAAAACAAATTCCACTAACTAAATCTTTAGAGTCATCCTTGTCCCCTGTACCCAGGCAGCAACAGAAGCTTTGCTGAGCTCTGAACTACATTTAGGGTCACTGGATAAAATCTGTATTAGTCAGGTGTGCACAGAGAAACAGAACTTATAATGTGTGTGTGTACGTGCCTGCATGTGTGTAGCTATGCATGCTTTATTATTAATCAATACAATGTGGAAATAGTTAAAATAACTGTGTTATTTTTCAATAGAAGGCATGTTCATTTTACTTGATTTAAAGTGAGAAATAGGAAGAGGATTTGTTTGTTTGTTTTTGAGTTCATGTTCTTGCTAGTCATTCTCCTGGAAACTTCATATAAGCAATCTCATTTGTTTTACATCATCAATCTGAGAATTATGTAATTCGGCCCTTATTTTCAAAAATAAAAGAACAGAAAAAGCAATATGTCTGTATACTTTTACCAATATTAAACAGGGTGATCAAAGAGATTTTACAAAATGCATTGCTGTTGACATTGTTGATACAAATAAGTGGCAATAGTTTTGGTTAAATTTAGCAAAAGATATAAGAAAAAAATTAGATAAATAATGGAAGAATGAGGTAAAGTAAGAAAATGCTCCCTTGAGGATGAGAGCCCAGGAATACATGTAGAGTCAGGTAGCCAGAACTGAGGTTCATTGTCCTAGGAACTTTGACTTTTGTGGGAGGGCCCAGTGGCAAACATGTACGTTTTTCTGTTACTAAAAAAATTTCATTGTTGTGTGGACAAAAACCATAAATAACTCATCAATACCTGTCTTAGTAGATGTAAAGGTATAGTTCTAAACTCATGATTGGATGAAAATTTTATTGCATTTTCTTTTAATGTTTCTCATAGCAAACAATTATTAATTAGTTTATTTTCTAATGAGGAATGGAAGATTTTTGTCTATTACCCATTGAATCTCAGCTATTATACACAATGAAGAATTGATTCAAAATACACTTGAACCTTCTTTTAATATTTTTTAATTTATACTAGTAGTATGTATTACAATTCATACTGCACATATAGAGCTTCTTTTTACACAAAACAGTTTGTATACAAAGTATATTCGTAGCATTCAAGTCTTTAATCATGCATTTAGAATAATGGTATCCATCTTATTCAACCACTTTTTCTTTTTTTTCCCCTCTATCCCCCCTAGCATCCTCCCATCCCCTCCCTTCCCTTTGACCATCATAGTGTTCCTCTTATCTTTCTATGTACCAGGACCCAACAATACTGTGAACCAGCCTTCTTATATAAGAGGAAACATTCAGTATTTGGATTTTTGAGATTGATGGATTTCATTTAGCATTATATTCTCCTGAGAATTATAGAGTCTGCAGTAAATAAAATACCAAAACTCATGCCCTCAAAATGTCATTGAGAATGAATGACACATAGAATTGTAATTTAATCTCCATATTTTTAGTGTTATTCCATCTCCATAACTTCTACTTTAGGAGTCTTCATATAACTCATAAATAGAAAGATATCCTGACCTTACATTGTCAATATCCTTCATGAATAGAGGTTGTGAGATAATGAAATTTAAAATTTCCAGAGCCAATATTTTTCTTTCCAGAAGTTTCTGCCTCTAATTTCTGAAAGCTAATTTTAGCTTGATTTTTATAATACTATGCACATATTTGCAATTAAGTGCCTTTTATGGTAATTATCACTAAATTCCATGGTAATTGTCACTAAATTCCATATGATTGACAGGTATAGGAATTAGAAAAACACTTTCTACACTGCTTGAATTCCTTGTTTCTAGTGATAACTCTATATGCCTGATACAAAGCATCCTTGCTTCTCTATATAAGTAGGTTATGAACTGCATTGTCTCCTCCAAGAAACAAATATTTAGAGTACTAACAAACTTGGGACAAAACTTATTTGGTAAAAGGATCACTGTAGATAAAATTAGTAAAGAAGAGACCATACCGGAGTTGAGTGGGCACTAATCCAATATGACTGGTATTTTTAGAAGAAGGTAGCCATTGAAGCCAAAGAGAAGCTTAGGAAGAAAGGCTTGCAGGAACAAAGGCAGAAATTGGAGTTCAGCAGCTTTAAATCAGGAAGGTCAGCGATTGTGAGTAAACCCCGCAGGAATCCAGAAGGAAGTAGTCCCTGACAGGTTTCAGAGGCAGTGAATTCCTGCCAACATGTTGATTTCAAACTCTTGGCTTCCACAACTACGTGAAAATAAATTTCTATAATTTTAAGCTATGCAATTTGTGGCAGTTTGTTATATCATCCATAAGACACTGATATAACTTTACATAGATCACCAGATATATTGGGCAAAATTAGAGCCAGAAATGATTATTATTAATTACACACACATAAACAATGTTTTAAGTGCATTTTCAGAACTTAGCTATTAAAACTGATAGGTGTAGAAGAATTGATACAATCACAAGTCTCACCAAAAATCAGTGGGTGGGTATATTGAAACAAAGAGAGGATTGTGTATACTTTTCCCAAAACAGTGTAACTTTTATCCTAGGATCTATTTTCAGTCTCTTACTATGACCTGCAAGATTGTTCAGCTCCTGGGTCTTTTGGCTTTTTGTTCTCTCTTTTTAATATCCCCCTTTTATCTCTATAGTATATTAGCCAAGTTTCCTTTCACCTTCAATTTTTTTCACTTTGGTAATATCTGTTTATACAATATGTCTGTGTTTAAAGTTTTTTTCTTTTTTCTTCTTCTTCTTGGAGGGCTCGGTTAGCCATGTCATCCTCCCTAATCAGTAACCACAGTGGGTTGTATTCTCTTATTATATTCTATTGTTATATATCTTTCCTGTAACTCTGCTATTTCTCTTGAATGATACTTGTCATAAATTTCATTCCCAAGAAAAGAGGACTTTAATTTGTATTTTATTTACACATAAGAATTCTATACCTTATAGAGTCTGGTCATACGTGATCAATTTAATACAAATTTGTCAGATTACAGGAAACTCTGGATACAGAATGATAATTTCTTCTATTATCTTTAGATAAGTATGAAAACCTTTAAATATCTTTTAAGAAAAAGGGAGCCATATGCAATAAAAAAAATCAACTCTGTCATAGTCATATTATTCATACCATGTATTAATATATTATAATAGATCACATGGCAGAATTAAATAATTAATTATTTTCAAATTTGACAACATAAATACTAATTCTGTAAATTTTATATTTACTTCATTTAAATTATAAAGCAATATAAAGGTCATAAAAGCTGAAAAAAATGTCATGTGTTTAATTAACTGACACATCAACATTATACCACACATTATTCCCATTATTAAAACATTTGGAAAATCGACTTTTGAATAAGGAAGGATAAAGGTCAAACTGAAAATTCTTCAGATATACCCAAAGTTTTTTTCTCATTTTTCAAATTTATTTTACTATTTTAACATCACAAACATACTCTAAGCAGCAAATTTCAAAAGAAAAAAATAGCAAAACTTTCACTATTAAATTCAACCAATATAAAACAAATAAATTTGCTTTTCTGTCATATTACTTTTCTTTTTTATGATTAAAATAGATATAATAGGCCTAGTAACTAAAACCTAACAATGAGAAACTTCAATTCAGTGCTATTAATTTCCACATATCTGTGGATTATTCTTTTCCTCTTTTTTTTTTCACCTTCTGCTCTTGATAGAACCATAAAAGCACTTCCTATATTTTCTACAAAGCATAATATAAATTTAATAGAGAGAATAGATTATTCCATTCTTACTGGAAATGAAACCCATGCTTCCTCTCCAACATGTATAGTAGGCTGGTTTATGATAAGCATGTTCTTTAAAGAAGAAAACAAATCATTTTTATGGGAGTTGTCCTCATGTTTATTTCAGATGCCAAATGCTGATAAGAACCCTATGTGCGGTAATACATGTGTTTACATAACTGAAACTGAGGAAATCTTCCTTTTGCTAGACAGCAAATCATTATGGTATGCATTACTGTGTGATTCTCCCTAGTGTGTTTCATTATCAGGAGATTTGTGTAGTGAATGCAATGGATTAATAAAATAACTTCTCATATTAAGAGATCAAAGCTCACATTATTTGTATATTTTATATATAAAATAAATGGATAGTTATTTGATGCTATTGAGTTGACTTTTCATCCTCATTCAGCTTCAGGGGAAGTGTAGTTCTGATTGATGTCTTTTCCACCTTAAGGTATAATTAAACATTATTAATTTAAAACTTGTAGTCTCATTTGAGTATTTGGGAACTTACACTGATAACTTCTATTTGAATGAGGTTTGAAATTAAAAATAAAAACTATTCTTTAAAAGGGTTTCTTATGACCATAAAATAATTCTTTAAAAAATTAGATATGACATAATGAACACAAGGGTGAGAAAATATTCTTTCTCTAAGACATATTTTAATTTAAATTCAGAGAAGAAGGGTTAGAAAATATTTAAGAGTTCATTTAACACAAATGACTCAAGGACATTTTCCAACAACTGATAATAATAAAACATGGATAAATTTTATCACAAATAGATAAAATTATATATGCATAAATATCTTTGAAACTAACTAAATATTACTTCACTTTGACTTTATTAACAAATTTTCCAAGACAAATTTAGTGTCCGGTTATTTTTAACATTAAGAAAGTACTTATACACAGGGTAGATGAAATGAAGAAAGGAGAATTTGCAGTGATTTTGTTAAAATAATATTCATGCTATAATGTTTGTACATGTTGAATAAAGTTATTAATAACACTCAAAAGCTGTGTCATAAATCCCAGAACTCTATGAAAATCAATTTATTAGATTCTATCTAATATAAAGAATAATTTCCACATCTTAGCATTTACAATCCATGGTACTGTATCAAAGGAAGAAAATGGATGATAAGCGATATAATTTAAAAGAAAAAAGAAAAAAAGCATCCATTCTCACCAAGGAATGACAGGTTCTTTTGTTTTCATTTTTCTTACTTAAATATGTATATTTAAATTAAGCATGTAAATTCTTAACACCAAGTCTGTATATTGTACCATGTGAAAGATATGAAGAAAAAGAAAATCAAATAATATCTGTTAATTTTAAACAGTTCATAATAAATTTAAAAATTAAATATCATTAAAGGTAATTCTTGAATAGGGTCAAATATTAAATAACTGACGAGTTCTACAAACATTTTCAAAAGAGTGATAAAACATGCTGGGATGATTAGTTCAGGAAAGGATTAGTTCAGAAAAGAAGAGATGATACAGACTTTGCCCTAAGGATGCAGGATAAAAAGTAATAAAAGAGAAGCAAGAATCATTTGAACACAGCAAATACTGAGATACATCAAAGGCATAATTTTTCCTAGGAGTTCAGATGAAATAATGAAGCTATAATCACTTAGCTTCTGCAATAAGCTGAATAATGTCTCCCTAAACAAGTCCAAATCTTAGTCCCTGACCTGTGTGTTGTTGCCTTATGTGGCACAAGAGATACCACAGTTGTGATTAAATTAAGGATGATGAGATAAGGAGATTATCCTTTATTATCCAGATAGGCTCAGTGTAATCAAAGAGCCCTTACATGAGGAAGGGAGGAATGCTAGGGTAAGAAAAGGTGAGGTGGGTACAGAAGCAGTCAGGGAATGAGATGTGACTGAGACACTGCTGGCCTCGAAGATGGAGGAAGCCATGAGCCAAAGAATATGGAAGGCCGCTAGTGACTGAAGAAGGCAAGGCAGTGGACTATATCATCATAGCCTGTAGGAGGAACTAGCCTTTGTAACATCTTCACATTAGTAGAAAAAGACCGATTTTAGAACTTTACTTCTAGAACTGTGCTGTATTAAGACACTCGGGATGTGGTAATTTGCTACAGCAGATGTACAAAACTAATATAGGATCATTCATTCTCACACATCCCTAATTTCTGCATGATTTTGGTCATTTGCGGATTGAAAGCTTTGAGGGAAAAAAGGGAATGATGAAAATAAGCTGATGTCGATTGAAAGGACTGATAATGGAAAAGAATCACGATAATTAATCAGTTGTTTCACTCAAAATTAGTTAAAATTAGCTAATGTATGATTTTGTATTAATACGCAATCCTTTATATTTTAGTTCTGACTACCTTACATTCTGTGACATCTCATTCTTTGCAAATGTGCACACATGTGCAAACACACACACACACACACACACACACACACTTTTTCACCCTATTATTATATGCCTTATACTTTGCATTTCCTCATCATATTAGTGATACTATACCATGTTTGGTTTTTTTGTTGTTGTTGTTGTTTTTTTTTTTTTTTTTTTTTCTGAATGCAATGATACTGAGTTAACATAGGTTTTATCTCTTATTATATAGATAATGTGAGTTTCAATGCTTATTAAATAAATGGATGAATCAAATAAACAGATTAAAATGAATCTAGTCAAATTGCTAAAGATTTTCAGAGATATAAGAAGCAAAAAAAGTCCAAAGTTTACATAGAAAAGTCAAACAAACAAACAAACAAAAAGAATCAGGGATTGTTATGGTTTAGATGTGAGGTTTGCCCCAAAAGCTCAATGTAAGACAGTGCAAGAAGGTTCAGAGGAGAGATGATTGGGTTTTGAGAGTCTTAACCCAATCAATGATTTAATCCCCTGATAGGAATTATTGGAGTGGTAACTCAAGTGGTAGGCTGTGGCTGGAGGAGGTGGAAATTGGGGCGTGGGTTTGGGTATATATTTGTATCTGGTGACTCATTCTCTCTGTAGTTTCTGATCAGGATTTGAGCTGCTTTCCTCTGCAACACTCTCCCACCATGGTGTTCAGCCTCATGGTCCAGCCCAGGGGAATAGAACCAGCCTTCTATGAACTAAGACCTCTGAATCTGTGAGCCCTTAAATAAACCTTTTCTACCCTACAATTGTGTTGGTTGGGTGTTTTTTAGTCATAGCAGGGGGAAAAAAAAATAAAAGCAGGCTAAAACAGGGACGTATTTAACTGGAAGGCAAAAATATTACTTTGTGTCATGAGCTCAGAGGAAATGATTTTCATTAATAAAAAATATATGTGACATTCATTGATAGCCATGTCACATAAATCCTAACTTTCTCTTCCTATAAACCATAGCTTTTTGTGTATTCATTCATTGTTCACTTATGTATGTGTCTTTCTAACTATAGCAGAATATTTTTTATATAAATACTTCTTCTGTCTAGTTTTGTTCTTGGTGACCTTCCTACTCATAAACCTTTGTACCTCAGATAAAAACTCTGAACTTGAGAATTATTACAGAAAGAAACATTTAAATTTTTAGTATTAAATTTCCAAGCTACTAAAACTCATTTTAATAAGATAATGGTCTTGACAAACATTTTTTAAATCCAAGAGCCATTTTGTAAAAGAGTAATAAAATTTTCACTCCCAATTTTTGAACATCTCAAAATATCCCATCACAAATTTTATACCATAACAAACCATACATGCTGATCTAACTCCCTGCTGTACTAAGCCTCAAATGATAATTACTAGTACTCAATTATGTTGCAAATGATCTTAGAATTCATAGCTATATTATATGAAAAATTTTCCAATATAACTATCATAAACTAAATCTGCCTTAAACAATATCAGTGACCTATTGGTGCATATATCTGAAAGGTCTGGAAGAGTGTGGGCTGCAGTCAAGGGTTTACTTTCTGTTTTTCACATGGGATGTATGCTTCATCTGAAGGCTACCTCCCTTTCTTTTTAGAGGTCAATTGCCTACAGCTTTTAAAGACTGTATGTTTTCTTAGTTTAAATTTGGTCAGCTGTAAAATATAATTTCCCTTTTCATGAATTCTCAAAAGACAAGAGAAATTTCCTTTCTGTAAAACTTCTTCCAGTTTCTCCTTAGGATTAGTCCTGAATGGATCATAGATGCTAGATGCTAAATTAATATTGTAACTACAATGGGTGTAAGGAAATTATGGGCTGAAGTTTGTAGCTCCCCGTAGACCCGGGATGGACCTTCTTTGTCCAGCAAAAAAGGCTAGGGGAGCATACTTCAGCGATGAGACGAGACTGGGAAGGTGGAGGTTGCTGGCACCCCCTCCTCCACCTTCAAAAGACACAGGGACACACCAGGGAGCCCAATCAGGTAGCAGCATTGGAACTCAAGTTTATTGAGGAAGATGGACACCTTTTATAGTGGACATGAACCAGTCAGCAAGGAGATTATAGAGACAGATAAAGAACATGGGCCCTATTGGCAGAGTACCCTACCCTATCCTTAGGGTGGTTTCGGTTCTCACAATATGTCAGAGGAATGCCCCCTGCTCAGGTCTGGTCCGTAACAGGGCATGGAAAGCAGCCAGAGAGCCAGAGTTCTCCATCCCCTCAGCCGATGTGTTCCAAAGACCCCGACATTTCCCTCGTTTTGTTTTTTAAAATGGGGGTCCACCTTAATCGAGAGTGTGCCTGTCTTAGGTCATTTTCCCTCTGGAAATCATACCCGTCTCTGGCTACCACTCTAGAACTTCAGGTGGACACACCCAGGGCCAGCAGGTGGCCAGGGGAAGGACATGGGACAGAACAGTCGCCTTTGGGAAAGCTTTCCAAGGATGGTTGGTTTAGACCTCCACATCCTGTTAAGGACCATGGCCAAATTTGCAGGGCTTCCGCTCAGCATCGCTGAAGGCAGCATGTTATTGGCAGACTACCAAGCTGTACCAATTTGGTCCTGTCATAAAGGAGTTGAACAAGTTTGTTGATTATACAGGGCCCAAAAGTGAACACAAGAAAAATGACAGGGATCTCACAAAAGGGAGAAGGTAGGGGAGCCACCCATTTAGTCCAGTCCAAAGGAAGCTGTCTAGGACAAAGCCCGAACCAGTTAGCAGCGGCAGCCTTTTAACTGTGCACCATTGGCGACCCGTCACAGGGCAACAACCAGATGCACCCACGAGTGCATTACCTAGCCTGTTTTCCCCGGACATCCTTTCCCTCTTCCCCGCCAGGCGTACAAGAAAGCTGTCCCAAAAAAGGGAGAGGAAGAAAGAGAGAAAAAGTGGGTGAGAAAGAGAGAGAGAGAAAAAACTTGATATGATTGCCTCATTTTCCAGAGGATACGTCTACCTGAAAAGCCCTATTTGGCTCGAACTCTTAGCCCAATCCACAGAAGTTCTACCCCACCCTTGGCGCCACTTATAAGGAAATTATGGGCTGAAGTTTGTAGCTCCCCGTAGACCTGGGATGGACCTTCTTTGTCCAGTAAAGAAGGCTAGGGGAGCATACCTCAGGGATGAGATGAGACTGGGAAGGTGGAGGTTGCTGGCGCCTCCTCCTCCACCTTCAAAAGACACAGGGACACACCAGGGAGCGCAATCAGGTAGCAGCATTGGAACTCAAGTTTATTGAGGAAGATGGACACCTTTTATAGTGGACATGAACCAGTCAGCAAGGAGATTATAGAGACAGGTAAAGAACATGGGCCCTAATGGCAGAGTCCCCTACTCTATCCTTAGGGTGGTTTCGGTTCTCACAGAGGAACACACCCTGCTCAGGTCAGGTCCGTAACAGGGTGTGGAAAGCAGCCAGAGAGCCAGAGTTCTCCACCCCCTCAGCCGACTTGTTCAAAAGACGCGGACAAATGGGTGTGTACATGTTGCTTACCTTGGCTTGTATTGGGGCTTTGGAACTGGACTTGGAGTAAAGTTCCTTCTTTAGTACTTGTGCTGAATTGGAAATATCCAACAGTGTGGTAGAGAGAGCTGCTACTAGCTTGCAGGAGGTAAGTACTCAGAAATGTTGTCAGTTGAAATCAACCAGCATGCAAGTATGCAAGTATTTATGACACTAAAGTCACCAAACATGTTAAAGTAGGAGTTTGGGATTTTTCTTAGTCTGTTGTTTTCTTTTTTTTCTTTTTTTTTTTTTTTTTGTTTCCAGCACACTCATCTGACAACACATTACTAGGTCATTAACAGCAACACTTTAAACACATTATCGTCCACTGTACAATGGAATACTACACTACAATAAAAAGAAATATCAACAACAATAAGTTTCAAAATAAATATATAATGTGAACGAAGCCTGACTCTACTAAAAAAGTAAAGCTATTGTACAATTTCATTTATAATGGATTCTAGTAAATACTAACTTATCTGTAGGGATAAGAAAGCAGGGTTAGAAATGTAGCTCAGTGAGAGAGTGACTACTTAGCATATGTGAGCCAGTGAGTTCAGCCCCTAGCTCTGGGGGGAAAAGTAACAACAAAAAGCAGTAGATCAATATTTCCCCTCAATTATTGCATGTCCTGGGAAATTACAAGAAATTTTTTTGGGTACAGATATGTAAATTATCTTGATTATGGTGATGATGTAATTGGTATTTACATATTTATAATCATCAAATAAAGGAATTTTATAATAAATAATTATACCTTACTAAAGATATTTAAAAAATAATTAAACCAAAATAAAAAAGAAGAAGGAGGAGGAGGAGGAGGAGAAGAAGACAACAATGACACCATGAAGAAAAAAGTCAGGACACAGACTGGGAGAAAATAATTTCAAATTATATACCTGAAAGTGAATTTGTATACACAATATACAAATAAACATGTCAATTATATAACTGGACAAACTTATATTAAAATGATCAAATATTGTAGTGCACATTTCACTAAAGAAGTTATATGGGTGGTTAATAATCACATGAAACTATTCTTATTACTCATTAGAATTCAAAATAAACTCAAATGAGCTATAATTATAAAGTGATTAGAATGACTGTAATTCTAAAGAAAAATTTCATATTTGAGGGCTGATGTAACTGAGTGGCTTAAACAAGACAAAATCATTGTGTAGCAGATTTGGAAGTTGTCTGTCTAAGATCAAGGTTTCACCGGGTTGATTGCTTCTGACAGTTGTGAAGGAAAGATCTTCTTAGGCCTCTCCCTTCATCTTCACATGGTCATGGCACTTCTTTATTATTATTATTATTATTATTATTATTATTTTGCTGTGTGTGTATGTTCAGGTTTTCCTGTTTTATAAAAACAGCAGTGATATAGGGTTAGGGATCACCATAATAACTTCATTTTAACTTGGCCATCTCTGTTAAGATCCAATCTCCAAATACCATCACATGTGCTGGGGACATAATTTAACACATAACACCAATAATATAAATAATTTGGTGTGAATTCAAATAATCTGGAACACTTATATATTTTTGGTTGAAATGTAAATAATATAGACCCTTAGAAAATATATTTTTTAAATGTCTTGAAAAAATTAAATATAATCTTACCTTACTACCTAGCATTTTGACTCCTAGGAATCATATCTATTAAAGATAAGTGGAAACACATATTCACAAAAGTGTATGTATTTGAATGATTTATAGAATGATTTATTCAAACAGTGCCTATATTTCATAGCATCCTAAACTGGACACTATTCAAAAGGCCAACCAAAATTGATTTGTCTATATGATAAAATACTATTTGGCAATTAGAATTAACACAAAACAACATGGATGAATATTTTGCATACTACAGAAATGTCAGAAAAATATATAATTTCATTCATTTTTAATTTCCAAAACAGCAAATTTGTAGAAAGTGAAAGCAGATGAGTGGTTGTCATGTTTAGAGATTACGTATAACCCAAGCTCATGTGTAAGACAATGAAAATATTTTCAGAGTAAAATGATTAGACTAAGAGAGGTATAACCTAATTAGTAGATTAATCCACTGGGATGGATTAACTATGGGCAGGTAGGGTGGAGCTGAAGGAGGTGAGTCACTAGGGGCATTTTTGGGATCTATAGTTTATCTCTGGTAGTGGAGCTCTCTCTTTTGCTTCCTGATTGCCATGTTCTGAGCTGCTTTGCTCTGCCAGGATGTTCTGTTCTGCCTTGAGCCCAGAGGTATGAAGTTGGCTCATCACGGACTGAACCTCTGAAGCCTGAACCAAAATAAATTTTTCTTCCGTTACATTGTTTTTTTCAGTTTTTGGTCACGATGGTAAAAAAAAAAAAAAAAAAAAAAAAAAAAAATGATTAAAGTGGAAATTGATAAGTAGAAGTGGGGTCTTTGCTGTGGCTAACTTGAGAACATAGTTAAGAAGACTTTGGAGCTGTGTTTTTGCAGGAGAAATTTTACAAAGTTTAGAGATTCAAGCTGGAAAAACATAGAATGTTGTAAGTATAGTTTAATGATTCTGGTGGGAACTGAGAAGGTCAGAATGCCAATAAAGCTGTGGACAGTAAAGACTGTGCTTGTGAGATTTCAGAAAAGGAATCTATTAGACATCAGACTAGAGGACACTCATATTGTATTGTCACAAAGAAGTTTTCTATATTTTTCCCATGTCCTGAGACTTTCTGTGACGGTGAATTTAAAGATGATGTACTATTTAACCTAGTTATGGGAATTTCAAGGCAGCACAACATTCAGGGATTTTCATGAATAGTGGTAAGAACTTTTAGCCAAGTTTACTACCAAAATTAGGAGCAGGAAGCAAAGCAGAAAATTTTGAAAAACTTGAACATTGGCCATAAAAGTTGGAATGAAACTATGGCTAAGGAAGTTATGGTTGTTAAAGGGAATCTAGACACTAAAAAGTAGCTATATGCTTTATAGAGACAATAAGAAAGATGGCTTGTGGGCATCTCAGAAACTGTCAAGACCACACCTTCTCGGGTTCAAGGGTATATAAGTAAAAATTATTTTGAGAAGTAACCTTGGGGTTTGTGTTTGGGGGTACCCAGCTTGCATAGGGAGGGCTAAAAAATTGTTTCACCTTGCTTAACCACCCAGGCATTCAGAGGGTGCTGCAGCCATGGTCCAAGCAGACTTGGCTAATGTTTGAGATGGCAGCAGACCTTGGCATCAATTACAACTTGGTAGGGGTTCTTCAAGAATGCAGTTTTCTGGAGTTAGGGGACCATGGAGTCTTCCACCAAGATTGCAGAGGAAGGCACAAGAGGTTTGGCAAAGTGCAGCTGGGTTGGAATTCCTGAAGATTGCCCCTGAGAGGGTGATGCATGATGATGTGAGAAGCAAGCCAAAACTAGTGGATACACTCAAGATTAAGAGATGTCAGTAATATGGGATATCTGCTGAGTAAAGCCCCAGGAAATAGTGAAAACAAACCAGGCCAGAGACCATATGGACTGCAACTGGTAAGGCCATAAGGGTGGAACTGCACAATCTCTTTGGAGAGAGCATCGCAATACAATGGCATTTGCCCCAGATGCTGTACAAGTAGAGTTATAGGACTTGTTTACTCATCTGGACCTTAGTCTTGCTTTGATCCTATCCCTTCTTTCTATGCCCCTATTTTTCATGTTTGGAGTGAAAATATTTACCTTGTGCTTGTATATGGATGGATGTGTGTGTGTGTGTGTGTGTGTGTGTGTGTGTGTGTATCTTTTTATCTTTATTTTCACACTTAAATTTTGTCCCTAAGTTTTAAAGAGATTTTGGACTTAAACTTTTGGGAAATGCTGAAATTGTTAAGACCGTAAAGACTCTTAGTTCTTGCATTGTAAGGTGGGCATGAGCTTCATGGGGCCAGGGACAGAATATTATGATTTAGATATGAGGTATTTCCCACAAAAATCTCAGATGTGAGACAATGGAAGAATTTTCAAAAGTAAAATATTTAGATTATGAAAGTTACAACCTAATCAATGGATTAATCCACTGGTATGGATTAACTGGTTGATAACTGTAGGCAGGTAGATGTGACTGGAGAAGGTAGGTCACTGGTGGAGTGCCTTTGAGGTTTATATTTCATTCCTATTGAGTAGTTTGCTCTCTCTAATTCCTTACTGTCATGTCTTGGGCTGCTTTCCTCCACCATGCCCTTCCACCATAATGTTCTGCTTCACGTGGTCCTATAGCTATGGAATTGGCTGACCATTGACTAAACCTCTGAAACCATACGCCAAGATAAAGATTTCCTCCTGTTCATTGTTTTTGTCAGAAATTTTGATCTCAGTGATGCAAAGCTAACTAGAACAAGAGTTGTGTTGACTGGTGTAGTGTCATGGATAAAGAAAAAGAGAAGCAAAGAAATAAGAGATGGTAAAACCTTTGTGATGTGTCTATTAAAATATAAAGTATAGAATTTCATAAAAAAGGGGAGTTAGAAACAGACAGATTTAGAAATTAAGGTAGAAGTAGAGTAAGTGACACAGATAAAGATAGCGTGCTGAATAAGATTTGCATTAGGGACAATGGGTAGGTTATTGTATAGGAGCAAAGTGTTCATGCTAATAATTAATGGTAAATATATTTGGAATAGAAATATTTCAGTGGTAGACCTTGAATGCCACATTAAATAATTTGAGCTTTTCCCTCTGCACACTTAAATTATTTTGGTGTTTTTGATTCAGGAAATAGTAAACTGAGATTGGTGGTTTAAGAAAATAAACTTAGGAGAATGATTTAGAAGATCAAGTCTTTTTTAAAAATCTGTTATATATTTAGCAAGGTCAAATAACTCACAAAGATTATTCAAACAAGTTCAATCATTGCATGAAAAATTCACTTACTATAATACATTCTTCAAGCTTGGAGGGGCACAAGAAGCATTTTCCTTGGGTATGAAAGAATGTTAAAGCATACTTCTGCTATGAAAAATGCATTTTACTTGTGGAAAATGTAATATAAAGCCCAACAAATTTGCACTCCTGCTTACTTCCCACCATATCATATGACTACTAAGGAGATACACAACTAATGCTTGAAATTCAATAATATGTCAATGATCTCCACCAAAAACTGCTTGTACTATATGAATTTCCATTATGGATAGAAACTTTCTATATGTCTATACAATATGTTTTTTCTGTGATTAAAAATAAGTCTTAAGCATTAAGTATACACATAAGGAAGCATTTACTTCTCTCCCCCAAATCATTGTTTTTATGGATTAAAAAGTCCTAAATATAGTACTTAAATATTTACTTTGTGATATAATTACTACTTTCATATTCTAAAGTATGAGTAAACATTGTCAGTTAAAGTCATTTGAATTTTTAATTCTTCACCAATCATAGGAGCAAGTTGGTTGGATCTATTTTTTTTCAAACTTTGCTTACCAGTGTTTGAGCAAACATAGAATTCAAATGCAATCCTATGCTGGGTAATGTCATTATGAACAATGATGAACTGCACATATGACAGTGATCCCATAAGAATATTATGAAGCTGAAAAATTCTTATTGCTAATTGATGTCACATTCATCATAATGTTACAGCACAATGTGTTATCACATCTGTGTGGTGGTAACTGGTGTAAACAAGTCTACTGCATGGCCTGTCATTCAAAACTGTAGAAATTTATGATAGTAATTGATATGTTACTGGTTTATATATTTACTGCAGTATATTTTATTATTATGTAGGGAGAATTTCTTTTTATTTAAAAAAAATAACAGTAAAACTGTGTTTTGTTTTACCAGCAGTAGACTTAGTTATCTTGGGTTTACCACGTTGACCTGTACCATCTGCTTGTGTCAGTATACTCCATGATGCTCTTGTAATGATGAAATAAGTAAGCTACATGGTTCTTAGAATATGTGCCATTATTAATCATATATGACTGTATTTAAACATTCGAAAACAGTGATATCCCAAATGAGGTATGAATCAAGCAGACATCTCTCTCTAATGGTACCTCATAAGAACACTAAGATTCCAGCGATTATAACTTGAAAATAATTTTGACTATATAATCAGAAAGTTAATTTTAAATTCTAATGTTGTATTTTTCAAGATTTTCAAAATTGACTGTTATTTTGATGCAGACTTCTCCTTCACCTTTGATTTCAGAGGGATCATTACTGATAGTGTTAATAAGCAGATAATTAACATCTTTGGAAAAGAAAGACCTCTTTGAAATTCCACTAATTTAATGTAAAAACAGTTGAGTAATATAGAAATAGAAGGGAACTGATGCAAAGAGATTGAGGACTAGCTCCTAGATAGTCACAATCAGAATACATTTATGGTGAAGCAAAATATATTTAGGCAGAAAGAACCAGAGATAATTGCCTGTGTATTTAAGAAAAAGTCCATTTATTTCAGGAACATATTGTGCAAATGTTTAATAATTTTATACAGAACGTACATAGGAAAATAATTGCAGAGTAGTAATTGAATTCATGAAACTTCAGCTTTACTGGATAATTCACAATTATTTTCAAAAGCAGTTGATTAAATTTATACTCCCATAATATCGTTCATCTTTCTTTAAACAGTTTCCAACACTGTGTAATGTACATATATACATGAATCTAAGTTTATGAATATAATCTGATATGCCATGGTTTTATTTTTTCCTAGTTTTTCAACTGCTTATTAATAAAACTGAAACTACTTAAATATATTTATTGGTAATTAAAGTTCATTTTATAATTTAACTGATCATAAATAAATCTTACCCACACTCTCTTAGATAATTTGTTTTATCTTTCATAGTTTTATGTTTGTTACTGATATAAATTTTGCCTAAAGTTTTGCCCTGTAATTACCTTCTTGACATTTGTGACCATCCTTTTAACTTTGTTTACTAAACAGATAATCTTAATTTCATCTTAATTAGGTTTTTCAATAGTCTCTAGAATGACTTAATCTTTCAAGTTCTATTTAAAAATACCTTTATACTGTAAAGTCATAAACATATCACTTTATATTTTCTTCTGAAATTTATGGAAATTTCTTTTACATATATACCTAACATAAATTTTTATATTGTAACCTAGTTTGAATACAAATTTTTTTTTCCTACAGAACAGAAGAATATTCCTGCTAAGTTAATTTAGAAATGCATCTTTCCAAATAATGTCTATGTCTTACAAATGTTTCTTTAAAATATATATTTTGGATGAATTTTGTCTCTCTTTTCTGTTCCATGTCTCTACTTATATATTCACAAGTCAATATAAAGCTATCACAGTTAAGTTTTATTCTGTTTACATTGATTTTCAAGTATAAAATATTTGAAAATAAATTATTTTCCCTAATTGGATTACTGAGCTCAAGAAGACAAACATTATATAGATATTTGTAATATTTGTCATTAAAAAGATGAGAGAATTTTAAAAACTGAAAAGGTGAAAAAAGGGAAGAAAATAAAGGAAGAAATGAAGAGTGTAGGGGAGTGAAGTAAAAATAATAAAAGTTTGTTTTTTATTCATTTCAATATTTTTATTAAAAAATTAAATATAACTTCAGAGAAATGAATTTAGAAATCACCAAAACTAAAAGCCAAGAAAATTAGAAAGAAGGCTTTTTTACTCCTTGAGATAGTAATCATATATAAATGAAAGCAAACTGTTAGTTATGCTGTAGTATCCTTAGTATAATTATAGGATTGAGATGCAGATTTTAATTTGCTTTGGAAATCTACAAAGATATCTCCATGTTCTAGCTGTGCAAAGTGAGTAATGTATTTACCTTTATGAGCCTCAACTTCCCCTTCTATTAAACAGAATAATAGCATCTTATAGGATGATTTAAAAAAGAATATAGAAGATAATGAATATAAAGTACCTAACATAATGCATGGTACCCATGAAATAAACATACTCTAGAAATAACAAAATAAGTTAGTTAAAACTATAAAAGCATTGCCACTTTTTTCTTATAAATGAAATTGAAAACCATACTTTAGCCAGCCATTTTTGAGATACAAATGCAGCATATGGATTGTATTATTTAATAAGTATTTTTTGTATCAGTCAAACATCAATTAATTTTCTAGTGTACATGTGTACTGGTTAAACAAAAAAGAGTCAAAGTATACAGAGGAAAATCTGAAATAAGTTCTTTTATAATTGTATGCTTTTTGAGCAGATTGAAATAGATTCTTATTTCTGCTGGGACAACAATAAAAAATTTAGAGAATGAGATAAGTGGGTGGCACAAAGCTTCAATACATCAAAGAGTCACATCGACACTATACAGTTTGTTCTGCTCAGAGAAATGCTTTTCGTAGTCAGAAACATTCCTTTAGTACTGTGTAAGTGATAATCCAGAGAATGAGGTTTCTCAGGTTTTCAGGAGTGCTTTTACCATTCTTTGTCATCAGGCTCTTATATGAGTAGAGTGCTTGTGAAGAAAATGATTTTTTTTCAGCAAAATAATTAGCTTTGAAATAATATGGTGGTCAGGTACTTTTTAGTTCTTTTCTTCATTTAATAAGGTCTTATAGATCTATTTTTAAATGTGGTTCAATTTCAGTTGATAATAATTTTGTCTACTTTCTTACTTGTCAATAATTTGCCATCAGATTGAATTATTATTTTAAAATGTCAGCTCAGTGTTTCTGTCATACAAAGTATAATTCCTTCACTATATAATTCCAAGGGTTAAAACTATCATTAAAGAGAGACTCTGAAAGTTTAGCAGTCTCTTGTGCTCCTCTTTTTAGTTTTATCAGAAATTGTAGTCATAGATATTTAAATGACTGGAATTCAAAAATCATTTCAACATAAAAATATGTACATATTTTATAGCTGCTTTATTCATAATTGTCAAATACTTGAATCTGTAAGTTATCCCTTAATAGATAAATAGATAAACAAATTGTGGTATATCCATACAAAGTTTATTCAATGCTTAAAAAGGAATGAACGAGCAATTCATGTAGTAAATAGGATTATTCTAACATGCACACTGCTAAATTAAAACAGAAAAATCAACATATCAAATTATTCCATTTCTATGACATTATGGAAAGGGAAAATTCAACCAATAAAAACGAATTGTTGTTTTCCAGGAGTTTAGGAAGGAGGGCATGGATTGAATACATTAAGCAAATATTTATTTGAATACATTAAACAAGTATTTATTTTTAATGAATTTAAAACTACTGTGGACTAACTTAATGATGATATTTATGAGATATTTATGAGTGAACAGTGACACTGTTCACTCATAAATATCAACAGAATATAAACAATACACAGAGTAAATCATAATGTATCCAAATGTAAAGAATCAACTAATTAGGACAAATAAAAAAACAGAAAAATAATGATATTAAGCATCCCAGGAAACTAAGATAGACTTCACCTAACTAATTTATAAATGAATGATCCAACCTCACTGAAGAGAATGTGGTTGGTGAGAGAGTGCTGAAATGAGAGGAGAGAATAAGGCTAAAGGTAAAAAAAAAAAAAAAAAAACGATATGTAAGTACATGATCTTGTTAGTTATTTCCCAAGGAACAATATGTTAGCAATCTTGGAAAAAAATATAGTGTTTTGGTGGCCTGTCCGGGGACTTGGCCAGCAGATAAGAAAAGGTAAGAAATAAGAACAAAAAGTAAAAGATAGTGAGGAGAGCGAAGAAGAAAGCATAGCCTCTGACTCAGTTGAGACCAGCAAGAAGAGAGATCAGAGTGGAAGTTCTCCTCCACTAAGCCGGTTAAGAATTAATTAAAAAAGTGAAAAGCCAGCGAAAGCCGAAGCGAGTAGCCAGTGAAAAAGCCATAAAGAGAGAAACTGCAGCTTGGCGAAAAGCCATAAAGAAAAAGCACGGTGAAAGCCATGCAGAGAAAAGCCATGAGCTTTGGCGAAAAGCCATAAAGAGAAAGTAAAAGCTGCAGAGAAAAGTCAAAAGAAAAAGCCATGAGCTTAAAAAAGCCATGAGCTTACAGAGAAGCTTCAAAAGCCATCAAACTGCAGCTTGGTGAAAATGAAAATTCAATAAAGTCAAAGCCGCTCATGCAGTTGTGCTTAAGCAGTAGGCTTGCCGCCTTTAAAAACCGCAGCATCTCCTCAAAAAGGGCTCAAACATCCACTCTTTAAAAACAAAAGGTGAGGGGCTGGGGTTGTGGCTCAGCGGCAGAGAGCTCGCCTCGCATGTGTGCGGCCCGAGTTCTATCCTCAGCACCACTTAAACATAAATGCATTGCATTGTGTACAACTAAAGTAAATAAATAAATATTTTTTTAAAAAAGGTGAAAAGCCAGGTAGGGACAAGAAAATAAAAGATAGAAAATAGAGAAAATAAAATATAGAAAATTAAAGCACCTTTTAAACTGAAAGGGGGAAAGTGAAGCAGCCCCAGTCAGGGAGATGGCTATTGCGGCTAGCTGGAAGCCATAAGTTCCACCTGATAATAATCATATGCACGTGATGCACCTGTAAATGCATGTGACGCACCCGCAAAGCTAAAGGTATATAAGCAGGTGAAAGTGATCAGAAGCGGTATTCATTCAGTCAGTCATTCAGTTGCTCAGTCGGTCGGAAGAAGAGTTCGGGTCAGAGAAGAAGAAAAGAGTCAGAGCGGACAGAACATAGTCAGAAGAAGAAATAAGAGTCAGAGAGGTTAGAAGAGAGAAGTAGTTGTTGTTGGTCGGAGTCAGGCCGAGGCTGCCAAAGAAGAAAGAAGAAGCTCTCTATTTTTCTTCTCTTTCTCTCTCTCTCTAAGCTCTCTCTAAGAATGTAAAAGTAAAAGAAAGTGAAGAAGAAAGAAGAAAGAAGAAGCTCTCTCTCTCTCTCTTTCTCTCTCTCTAAGCTCTCTCTAAGAAAGTAAAAGTAAAAGAAAGTGAAGAAGAAAGAAGAACTAAGAAGCTCTCTCTCTCTCTTTCTCTCTCTCTCTAAGCTCTAAGAAAGTAAAAGTAAAAGAAAGTAAAGAAGTAAAGTAAAGAAGTAAAGAGTCAGTAGTCAGAAGAAGTAAAGAGTCAGAGAGGTTGCTGAAAGAGCCAGTGTTAGAGTTTTGAGAGACTGCTAAAGCCGAAGAATAAAAAAACCTTCTTTCATCTTCATTCTGCCTCCGAGTTTTTCTCCCGTGGCGTTGTTGCTCCAAGTCAGGAAGCAACAGTGTTTAAATATATGTGTGTGTGTGTGTGTGTGTGTGTGTGTGTGTATATATATATATATATATATATGAAATAAATTAAAAAGTAAATGTTGGAGTTGGAGATTATAGATAAACAAGGAAGGAGACTAGAACAAACAATGGACACTAAATTAGAATAATTAGAATTAGAGACATCATTGTATAGGTATTTAACCAAATAATAAAAGCAAGCAAACAAAAACAACAAACAAGGAAATGTTGGATTATGATCCCTAATATACAGAAATATCTATGAATTCATACTGGTAAAAATAAATAATTTAGTAAGCAACTAATGGAGGGGGAATAGACAAATCCATGTAGAGTCCCAAATAAATTTGTGGATGCTCTATCCTGAAAGAGGTGTATCACAATTCCACACTCTTCTGTGTAGGTTGTACACAGTGAAATTGTTCCCACACATTCTTTATGGAAAAAAAAAAAAGAAAAGAGTAACTTGACCATGGAGGCACTGTTTCCACTAGGTGACTAAGGCTAACATCAACAATGGTAAATCATTTTGGTCATATGATGACAATGGTACTTTACCTAAAACTCCACAAACCCACTCAATCATGAGAAAAGTAGGAGACAATACAAAGTCATGGACACTCTATAAAATAGTGGACTAGCACTCTTCAAGATTATGAGGGTCATCAAACCAAGGAAAGTCTAAGAAATCATCCAAGTACAGTGAAGCCTAAATACATACAAGTAAATGTAATGTGGTATCTGGCATGGGATGCTGGAACACAAAAAAGTTATCAAGATAAAAAAAAAAAAAACTAATGAGTTTATTAATAACGTTATACCAATATTAGTCTTTTGAACCTGACAGATGTACCCTATTAATATGAAAATTCAGAACAGAGGAAACTGGATGTGGGATGCACAGGATTCCCAAAGACACATGAATTGTCTTTGTAACATTTCTGTGAACCTTAACTTCTTTAAAAAAAAAAAAAAATGGAAGAATAGCTAAATAACTATGAAAGATGACTTTTTTCCCTCATATTGTACCAGTGTAAGTAAGCTCTGATATGTAACAAATCCACTGCTTGAACCAGATTTTTTTAAGTTAAAATAAAAAATTATTTAAACAGTTTAAACTCTTAATTTGTATTTACCTCTATTTGGGGGGAGCTTATATTTATTTTGAGTAAAATATAAAAGAAATATTAAAGTATTGCATTTGCTTAAACATTCAACATGTTTATTGTACGAAATTCTCAAAAAGAAAATAAACATCTTTTTTATAGGGTGTTTTCTGTGTACCATTGGGGTATTTTGAGATTAAGAAGGGTGAACAAATCAATTGAAAACACTTTATGTGGTGTAACATTTACTGGAAAGTCTTATTATTTCTCTACATAATAATGATTACCCTCCAATTTAAAATATGTTTAAAGGAACAGTAAAGTTGACAACAGCAAAGTGTGATTAATTGATATTGAGTTCAAAATGATTATTGAAGTCTTCAAAGTGCATAGATCTGGAAGCCTTTGCTATTATAACCTTCTGCCTTTCTGATAAGCCACAAATGCACCAGACAGAATAAGCAAAAATCAATTTAATAATTCAAAAAATATTCTAACCACAGTTCTTATGGTTACATTAATTGATTTTTTAAAAATGCCAAAAAGGCAAGCTTAAAGCATTAACCCAAAAGAATCTGAGGTCACTTCCAAGTCAATGTGACAAATGATTTCATGTTCATTAGCACTTAGATTTGCAAATTGAAAGTATTACAATGAAAAATAAGAAATGCTAATTCTGTTTATATCTCATCTATATTTTTATTCTTTATTTAGTTTGTATTTATATTTTAATTCTTTATTGATAGTTCATTCATTTCCTATACTGAACTATTCTTCATTTATAATTCAAATTTTTGTTGATTCATATACCTATTTTCAGAGGTTCATGAATTATCAAAAATATTTTTATTTTAACATTTAAAGATTACTATATGACACTCTTACATATATCTTATAAGCAAGCAGTGCCACATAATTCCCATGTCTAAGTGCAAAAAATCACATTCATGTTTAAATTCAAGACAACATCAAATAGAATCTTTTGATTGGGAAGGACTTTAAAAAATGAACAGATATAAATTTAAATATATGAATGTCATACATATCAGGTTGTTTTAGTCAGTTTGTATTACTCTAACAAATACCTAAGATAATGGACATATCAGCAGGCAAGATGCTTCAAACTATTCTCACTAGACTCTATTGCTTTTGGGTCCATGGTGAGGTAGTACATCATGTGAGAAGTATGTGTTAGAAGCGTTTCACTTCAGTAGGTCATGGTCCTTACTATTTGAAAAGTCCTATCTATGATACTGCATTTCACTGTGCCTTTATTCAGAATCAAACTCAAAATTTATCTTTAGCAGTTTTGGAGGTTGGGAGCTATATTCCAATATTAATTTAGCATACCAAGAAAATTTCCCTAAACCATAAGGTAAACCCTGGGGCTTTTCATTGTGCTCTTCAACCACTGCACACATATTAGAATGTCATGCAAGAAAAATATATATTCCTAATGTCTTTCACCCATGTATACAGTTGAATTTATTTGTTACATCAGCCCAGTTGTGCTCCATATAATAGAAATATCATGAGAAGAACAAATAAACAAAACCCCAAGAATGATATGCTTGGAAACTTCTAATTTTAAATATGTTTCAATGATTGCTCACCTATTGGAATTATTTGAATAGAAACAGAACAAACTCAAACTATACCATGTACATTAATATTGTAACACCTTCAGAAACTAAACTATAATTATGGGGTGATTTAAGGGTTATAATTAAAGATTTAAGAATACTCAGATTAATCTTGATAAAAAGTAATAATGAGTTTTTTTCTTTTTTTTTTTGTATATTCTGTTTATTAAATTGAAATGTTTCCTTCTATTTCCAAGGTGCTGAGGTATTCCAGGTTTTACCATGAAACAATGTTGGATTTTATACATTTCTCTGATTCTTTTTTTTTTTCTTCTCAAATTTATATTTTATTCTAAGTTGTTAGAAATGACAGCAGAATGTATTACATTTCATATTATACTTGTAGAGCACATTTTTACATATCTCTGGTTGTATACAAAGTATATTCACACATTTTGTGACTTCATACATGCACTTAGAGTAATGATATCCATCTCATTCTACCATCTTTTTTTTTTTTCTTCACCCTTTTGCCCCTCCTTTACCCTCCTCCCCATTGGTCATTCTAGTGTTCCTCTAATTGTGCTATGCTGCCCATCCCAACCCCACTGTGAATTGGCCTCCTTATATCAGAAAAAAAAAAAAAAAAAAAAAAAAAAAAAAAAAAAAAACATTTGGCATTTGGCTTTTTGGGATTGGCTAACTTCACTTAGCATGATATACTCTAACTTCATCCATTTGCCTGCGAATGCCATGAATTTATTCTCTCTTATTGCTGAGTAATACTCTATTGTGTATATATACCGAATTTTCTGTATCCATTCATCTACTGAAGGGCGTCTAGGTTGGTCCCACAGTTTAGCTATTGTGAATTGTGCTGCTGTAAACATTGATGTGGCTGTGTCCCTGTAGTATGCTGTTTTTAAGTCCTTTGGGTATAGACCAAGGAGTGGGATAGCTGGGTCATAAGGTGGTTCCATTCCAAGTTTTCCAAGGTATCTCCATACTGCTTTCCATATTGGCTGCACCATTTTGCAGTCCCACCAACAATGTACGTGCGTGCCTTTTTCTCCACATCCTCACTGACATTTATTATTGTTTGTGTTCTTAATCGCTGCCATTCTGACTGGTGTGAGATGAAATCTTAGAGTGGTTTTGATTTGAATTCCTCTAATTGCCAGAGATGTTGAACATTTTTTCAAGTATTTGTTGATTGATTGTATATCTTCTTCTGAGAAGTGTCTGTTCAGTTCCTTGGCCCATTTATTGATTGAGTTATTTGTTTTTTTGGTGTTAAGATTTTTCAGTTCTTTATATATTCTAGAGATTAGTGCTCTATCTGATGTGCATGTGGTAAAAATTTGTTCCCAATTAGTAGGCTCTCTATTCACCTCACTGATTGTTTCTTTTGATGAGAAGAAGCTTTGTAATTTGAATCTATCCCATTTATTTATTCTTGATATTAATTATTGAGGTACAGGGGTCTTATTAAGGAACTTGGGGCCTAATCCAACATGTTGGAGATTAGAGCTTACTTTTTCTTCTATTAGGTGTAGTGTCTCTGTTCTAATTCCTACATCTTTGATCCACTTTGAGTTGAATTGTGTGCATGGTGAGAGATAGAGATTTAATTTCATTTTGTTGCATATGTATTTCCTGTTTTCCCAGCACCATTTGTTGAAGAGGCTATCTTTTCTCCAATATATGTTTTTGGCGCCTTTGTCTAATATAAGATAACTGAAATTATATGTGTTAGTCTCTGTGTCCTCTATTCTGTACCATTGGTCTACCAGCCTATTTTGGTGCCAATACCATGATGTTTTTGTTATTATTGCTCTGTAGTATAATTTAAGGTCTGGTATAGTGATGCCACCTGGTTCACTCCTCTTGCTAAGGATTGCTTCAGCTAATCTGGGTCTCTTATTTCCAGATGAATTTCATGACTGCTTTTGCTGTTTCTATAAGGAATGTCATTTAGATTTTGATTGGAATTGCATTAAATCTGTATAGTGCTTTTGATAGTATGGTCATTTTGACAATATTAGTTCTGCCTATCCAAGAACAGGGTAGATCTTTCCATCTTCTAAGGTCTTCCATAATTTCTTTCTTTAGTGTTCTGTAGTTTTCATTATATAGGTCTTTCAAGTCTTTGGTTAAGTTGATACCCAAGTTTTTATTTATTTATTTATTTAGATGCTATTGTAAACGGGGTAGTTTTCCTCATTTCCCTTTCAGAGGATTTGTCACTGATATATAGAAATGCCTTAGATTTATGGGCATTGATTTTGTATCCTGCTACTTTGCTGAATTCATTTATGAGTTCTAGAAGTTTTCTGGTGGAATTTTTTGGGTCTTCTAGGTATAAAATCATATCATCAGCAAATAATGATAATTTGAGTTCAACTTCACCTATCTGTATCCCTTTAATTTCTTTTGTCTGTCTTATTGCTTTGGCCAGCATTTCAATTATTATGTTGAATAGAAGTGGTAAAAGAGGGCATCCCTGTCTTTTTCTGGTTTATAGAGGGAATGCTTTCAATTTTTCTCCATTCAGAATAATGTTGGCCTGAGGATTAGCATATATAGCTTTTACAATGTTGAGATATGTTCCTGTTATCACTAGTTTTTCTAGTGTTTTGAACATGAAGGGATGGTGTATTTTGTCAAATGCTTTTTCTGCATCTATTGAGATAATCATATGGTTCTTATCTTTGAGTATATTCATGTGATGAATTACATTTATTGATTTCTATATGTTGAACCATCCTTGCATCCCTGGAATGAACACCACTTGATCATGGTGTACTATATTTTTGATATGTTTTTGTATCTGTTTTGCCAGAATTTTATTGAGAATTTTTGCATCTATGTTCATTAGAGAAATTGGTCTGAAGTTTTATTTTTTTGATGTGTCTTTGCCTGATTTGGGATCAAGGTGATATTGGCCTCATAGAATGAGTTTGGAAGTGCTCCCTCTTTTTCTATTTACTGAAATAAATTGAAGAGTACTGGCATCAGTTCTTCTTTAAAGGTTTTATAGAACTCGGCTGGTCTTGGGCTTTTCTTGGTTGGTAGGTTTCTGATGGCATCTTCTATTTTGTTGCTTGAAATTGGTCTGTTCAAATCATGTATATCATCCTGCTTTAGTTTGGGCAGATCATACAACTCTAGAAATTTGTCAATGCCTTCAGTGTTTTGAATTTTGTTGGAGTAAAAGTTTTCAAAATAATTTCAAATTATTTTCTGTATTTCCATAGTGTTTGTTGTGATATTTCTTTTTTCATTGCATATGTTAGTAATTTGAGTTTTCTCTCTCCTTCTCTTTGTTAGCCTGGCTATGGTCTGTAAATTTTATTTATTTGTTCAAAGAACTAACTTTTTGTTTTGTCAATTTTTTCAATTGTTTCTTTTGTTTCAATTTCATTATTTTCAGCTCTGATTTTAATAATTTCCTGTCTTCTACCACTTTTGGTGTTTGATTGTTCTTCTTTTTATAGAGCTTTGAGATGTAATTTTAATTTGTTGACTTTTTATTCTTTTGAGGAATGAACTCAATAAAATGAACTTTCCTCTTAGAACTGCCTTCATAGTGTCCTAGAGATTTCAATATGTTTTGTCTGTGTTCTAATTCACCTCTCAGAATTTTTTAATCTCCTCTTTGATGTCATCTGCAACCCATTGTTCATTCAGTAGCATAGTATTTAGTCTCCATGTGTTGGAGTAGCTTTTATTTCCTATTTTATCATTGATTTCTAATTTCATTCCATTATGGTCTGATAGAATGCAGGGTAGTATCCCTACTTTTTTTTATTTGCTAAGAGTTGTTTTGTGGCATAGTATATGGTCTATTTTAGAGAAGGATCCATGTGCTGCTGAGAAGAAAGTGTATTCGCTTGTTGAAGGATGAAATACTCTATATAAGTCAGTTAAGTCTAAGTTGTTTATTGTATTTTTGAGTTCTACAGTTTCTTTGTTCAGCTTTTGTTTGGAAGATCTATCCAGTGGTGAAAGGGGTGTGTTAAAGTCACAAGGAATTTTTGTGTTGTGGTCAATTTGACTCTTAAACTTGAGGAGAGTTTGTTTGATAAACATGAATACTCCATTGTTTGGGGCACATATATTTATAAAAAACTCAAACTATACCGTGTACATTAATGTTGTAACACCTTTGGAAACTAAACTGTAATTCTGGGGTGATTTAAGGGTTATAATTAAAGATTTAAGAATACTAAGATTAATCTTTATAAAAAGTAATAATGAGTTTTTAATGCTCCCTAATAAATTCAAATAAATTTCACTGTAGAAATCAAAATTTTAGAATTTTTCTCATCAATCTATCACTTAAGGCTTAATTTACTTACTAAAGTACTAAGATTGAACTCAGGACTCTCTACCATTGAAATATATTCTTAGTCCTTCTTATTTTTATTTGAGACAGAGTTTCACTGGACTGCCCAGGTTGACCTTGACCTGGCAATCCTCTTGCCTCAACATCCCTTGTAGCTAGAATTGCAGGTGTGTCCCACCACATCAGGTTTAAGGCTTCTTTTAATCATGTTATTATTCTGACATACACTGAGCATATACCTTTCCACAACATTTCACATTTGAAACCATCTCCATAAATATGAAACTATGCCTGAAAATTGTAATCATCTTTCTTTGTAATTTTATGTTTCTAATTCCATTACTGATAATATGTTCAGTCAATTTCAGTCAACTTGTTCTCTGATCATATACAAATCCTTGCTTGTGCCTTCCTAAAACTCACTTATATTGATTATCAGAACTGGATATAGATCTGCTCCAATCTCCATAATGAAAATCAGAGAATTTTGAAATATAATTTCTTTCATGAAGCTAGTTGTAGTTTCTCTGCAATGAAGAATTATAACCACTTAATTCATAAAATATAGAACCTGCTAAATTAATCTTATTTATTATAAAGTTCTTCAAAGTAAAGAAGCTTGCCTCATTTCCAAAAGAATGATTGAATAGCTATATATATATATATATATATATATGTATATATATATATATATACATATATATATATATATATAATGATTAGGAAATGCAATTAGTTGTTTAATTATGTTATCAATAATAATGATGTGAGTTTGGATATAGATGGAAACAAACAAATAAGGCACCAGTGATGCAAAACTTCACTTATCAAACAGTAAAAGGAATAAAGAGACAAGATAGATTTGTCTCTCTTATTATCCATCTTGTTAAATAAAAGTAAATCAGGACATAGATAAGAAAAAGACTTGCAATAGTGGTGAGTGAACTATTGCCATGTGGGGACAGGATGCCATTACGATAGGGAGAATGTCCACCCATAAGACCTGCAAAAATCTCAGGGGTCAGAAAGAAAGTAATTTATTTTATACAGAAAGGTGACTGGGCCAGTAAAACCTATAACAGGAGTATGGAAGAAGGATGAGCTTCCCACATGATCAAAAATCAGGCAGGGCCTCTCCTCTTCAGGAAATGCTCAAGAGGAAGAGTCCATGAAGGAAGGCTGTTTCACATTCACAGTCCAGTGCTGGCTCAGGATGATGGTGGTGCAAAAATTAAAGGAGCTTCAATGAGAGAAGATTTATTGACGTTTGGTCAAGGAAAGTTAGCAGTTTTTTGTATATATATACACATATACATACACACATATACATATATATAGATGCATATATATAGATATGTATATATATATATATACATATATTAATAGGTACAGAGAATTCAGCTAATTGTTTAGGAAACAAACAAACAATAAAAAAGTGTGTGTGGGGGTGGATTTGTAGAATTTGTTCCTGGCCTTATCAGAGAAAGCTTCTATGACTCTTCTCCAAGTCACACAGGGGAGTTTTACTCTTTAAATTAAGCCTATTGAAGGTGAGAGGATTATTTTTAATGTTATTGTATATATTTGATGTTGAAAACATCAAACATACAACTTAGGTTGTTTCCAGTTCTTGGGTGTTGTGAATATTAATGATTGTTCTTTTCGAAAGCTCTGGGTTAGGGTAAATTTTAAGATCATCAACCTTATCTCACTCTTAGGTATATCTCAATATGCAGTTGTCTTAGGGAATCTCCTCCCTACTGCCAACAGATGCCTTATACTTTTATCATTGACCTCTATCATAAATTCTGATTGAATATGTTCTCTAGATTAAATGGGCTACATGCTGTATTAAATAACTTCATTATAATTACATTATGTTTCTTTTAAACATTTCTATAGATTAAAAAAGTATGATTTTATTCAATGACAGATAGTTTAAATGTCATAGGCTACTAGTATATTTGATTTATTTGTAATTCATTGTGCCCATTGGGTTTTACTTTATCTTATTATTATTTGTTTATTTTTTGTGGTGATGGAGGTTGACTCAGGGGTGCTCTATCACTGAGTTCCCTCCTAAGGCTGTTTAATAATTTATTTTGAGTCAAGATTTCACTAAGATGCTGAGTGTCTCCTTAAGTTGCCGAGGCTGGTCTCAATCTTGCAATCCACCCATCTCAGCCTCCTGAACTGCTCAGATTACAGAAATGAGCCACTGTGTTCAACATTACTTTTATTTCAGGAATAAACAAAGCATATGAACTCTTATTTCTGTCTTGACAAAGAAAATTTACCCAGACTGAATGTTACTAGAAAGAACAACCAGAAACTTCTCTGTGACTACATTTTGCCATTGCCATATGCTTTCTCTCTGAAACTCAGGAGTTTATTCCACCATCTCAAAGAATCTAGTAGAATGAATTAGGATTATTGTACTGTTAGAAGTCATTATTTCAGCCACTGTATTGTTTGTAAGGGAGCCTGGATCCTTGAGATTTATGATCACTGTAGGTACATTAGCTTCCTCCATGGTGTGATGATATGGAAGATAAAAGCAACGACACCTATTTTCACTTTCCAATTTAAAATACTTTTCCCCTGAGTCATCAAGCTCCTCATTTTTCATCTGAAATTATGTTTTTTAGAAGTTTCTTTTAAATCTTGCAAGAAAATGTTATTAATTAGTATCTTGAAGGTAGAAAGTTAAGCTGAATTTTTTGAGTGGGCGCTAAATGCAATCATGAGCATATTTTATTTGTCTTGGTGATTGCACCTAGTGCCTTACACATGCTAAGCACATTCTCTACCACTGAGGGGTACCTGAAGCCCATCTCTGTATTTTTATGAAAAAGAGGCAGACTGAATTCAGACACTCTGAGAAGAAGGCAAGGTGAATAAAGCAGATCAGTACAAAATGCAGTCACCAGTCAAGGAATGTCAGAGAGCCACCAGGAGCTACGAGAGGTAAAGAACATTCTTCCCTGAAGGCTTCCTGTGGAATATGGCCCTTTACATGCCTTTTAAACTTTTAGCTTCTGGAACTGTGAGATGATACATTTCTTGGGTTTAAAGTTCCCCAGTTTGTGGTAATTTGCACAACACTCGTACAAACTATGGCATTGTGTACAATTTTGAGAAATATGATAGAAATATCCCAGATTGCCCTAAAGTGACTGTTGGTGAAATATGAACATTCAAGATAATCCAGGTAAGATCAAAAGGAAATGAAGATCACGTCACTGGAAACTTGAAGGAAAAAACAGTCTTGTTACATAGTGTCAAGAGATTTGACTGAACTTTTTTTCTACTGTTAGGTCTAAAGCAGAACTAGTAAGTAATGAATTTGGATATTTTACAAAGACAATTTCTAATTAAAAGGTTAGAGGGGCAGCCTGGTTTCTTCTTGCTGCTATAAGGTGTGAACAAAATGAAATAAACTGAGTAATTAACTGTTCAGAAAAGATGAACCAGAGCTCAATGTTTTGGGAAATTTTTAGCCTATCCAGATTGAAAAAGAGATCAAAACTAGGATATTCACTATTAAGAAGATGTGCTCTGGAGTGAAACTCAAATTACGGCTGGAAAACTTCTGCTGAATACATTAGGCATGTGACTCAGGGATGAACTCAAGCATCTGAGATGAAAGCAGGAATACAGTGATAATTGCCCAGAGAAGATCTTTGGAGGTCATTTTAGACTAGTGGTCTGAAATCCTGTGGCATGCACAACTGACCTATAGGGCCTTTGAACATGGTAATCCCAACAGAAACACTCAACTGAAAGCCATAGAACCAGAGTGACATGAAAGAAAACAGTCATACTCCCAAAATTCTACAGGCAGCAAACAGACTATAAAACCACTAAGATGCAAACATGTACTTATGTTCAAGAAAAAGAAAGCCCAAATTTGAAGACATAGTGTTGGGTCTAGAAGACAGAGGTATTTTTTTCTGATGGATTATGAACTTGCTTGAGTACAGAAATACTTTCACTCTTTCCATTTTCATCCTCTGGGAACAATAATACCTATAGCTATTATGACTGCCACACTACTGCATGTCAGAAACAACAGAAGTTGTTTGCTAGCTTCTGTGGTTTTAAGCCACCCAGTTTTGGAGTAAGTTGTTATTGTAGTCATAATAAACTAATATATGCAACTGCTAGAGGTGCAAAATAAAATACTCACAATACAAATCTCCTTGGAAAAGATTGGAAGTATATTAGACATTAGAATTTAATATTTATAAACTTGATTACAGAAGAATAGACTCATTAAAAGGAACGAAAAACAAGTTTGAGGAACTGGAGACAGCCTTAGGGACCTGTGTGACAAAATCTAGAAATACAATACATTTAAAATTGAAACCTTGGAACACTGGTGGATGGTATGCTGAGGAAGCAATGGCCAACTACTTAATAAATTTAATGATATTATTAATCCAGATATTACACTCATCCCACAAATAAAAAGCTGCTAAAACAGAAAACAATGCTACACCCATGATCCTCATAATCATTTTGACTGAAAGCAGTACAAAAGAGTAAATTTCAAAGCTGCTGGATTGGAAAAACAAGTACATTAGCAGGAATAATAAAAATAATAAAAACTGTCTTTTTGTTTAATATGATTCAGAACAAAAAACAATGGAATAACATCATTAAAATGCTAAAAGGAAAAAAATGTCATCATATATCTAACTAAAATCCTTTCAAAATTGAAGAGAAATAATGCCATTTTCAGAAAAACTTCATTTTAGTGACTTTTTCCCAGAAAGCCTATATAACAAGAAATCATAAAGGAAATTAAAAAAAAAGTGTTTTTAGGTTCAAAAAAAAAAAAAAGCCAAAATTCAAAATTATACCAAATAAAAACTTGGATCTTCTTTTTAAAAATGGCAAATGATAAATTATAGATAAATCAAAAGGCTATTTTACTCATTTGACTAAAAACTCTTTAAAAGGCAATTCACAGTTCAAATAAATATTAATGCCAATGGAGTGAGAGTTTAAAACAATAATTTAGAAGAAAATAATAGCAGAACTTTACAATTTAATGAATGCAATTTTTCAAAAGAAACAAAGTATAAATAGAGTTTTGCCTTATTTTACAATGTTTGTTCAGGGAACGTTTCTATGAAACAATTTATTTTTTATTTGTGTATTGTAGATGTTTAAATTTCAAACACAGACATACTATCTATAATTTTATGAAATACTGTTTTTAGCCTTTTGATTTATCTATGTGCCTTCAAGGAAAAGGACTATATTTGTTCTTTTATTGGGGAAGTTATTCTGTATTCTATAAGGATACTGATAATAATACTCAATAAATGGAAGAAATAATAGAATTCCATTGTCTGAAGTTCTTTTCCCAATGATACAGATTCTTAGAGTACAGTGATTGCTGCTTTAAAGTAAATTTTATCTATTAAAAAAATAAATGAAATGAGCCCTACTTGGAGAAAAAATTAACTAGAACAGTTAGCTGAAAATCGTGACAATGTTTTATTTTTAAGTCCTATTTACATAATGGAAAATGTTTTATTTAAATACATTTATATTTGAAAATCAAAATTTCACCACTAACTTGCATATATACTTAATTAAAACACATAGAAACTTCTTCACTTCCTGCTGTCAGGTAAATAAACCAATTAAATGGTAAACTAGTGAGTTGTGCATTTCAAAATGACTTTAGGCTTATTAATTAAATCCATGAGCAAGCATAAGTGCTGAAGTTTTATAATTTTTTTCTTCCCATAAACATGGAAAATTCAAGTTACTATAAATTTGCAAAGGAATACTGAAGTTATCTGTTGATTATTTTAAATATGACATAAACCTCAGAACGTGTCTATTTTCTTTGTGTTTCCTTGGATCAGGAATCTTTTCTTAAATGTTGTTTTATGGTGGGGTGGCAGCCACAAAGGCATTCAGTGATGAGGTAAACACTTCATTCTCTTCCTATGAAGACAGGAATTTTATGTGGGTTTGACTCCTATCAGTTTTCCTTCAAGGACTTCTGATAGTGTTGGTGGGAGACTTCCTGAGAAATCTTGGGAGGGAAGGCCCACACAACTAACCTAGACAACGTTCTCATTCTCTCATGATGAAAATGTTCTCTGCCTACTCAGCAGTCACATGTGGCTTTTGAGCTTTTTGAACGAATATGAGTACTTTTGCATCACTGTGATTGAAAGATGAATTTTTACCTTCATTTGATTTCAGTTAATCATTTTAGATTAAAACTTTTCAAATGACACATAAATGTTGGCCTCTATTAGACTATTCGGATATAAATCCAAGGTTATCCAACATTTTCTGTACAGAGTCCAAGAATAGTTTTGATTTCTGGGTCAAAGGCCTCTATGGCAACTATTCAACTCTGCCATTTTAGTGCAAAAACAATGACATCACAATGTATAAGTAAATGGGTATGGACATACTTGCAAGGTGTCAAGCATAGTTTGGCCTTTTGTTTTAATCATTTCTAGTCAAAAACAAACAAACAAAACCTTTTGGTAAGTTTTGGAGGAAACCTTTTTTTTTTTTTTTTTTTTTTTTTTTTTTTTTTTTTTTTTAATCATAGATTTCTTGCTTTTAAAACACTCAAAACAGAGATTAAAAATTGATATTTAAAATAGAAAATAGAGCCGGGCATGGTGGCACACACCTGTAATCCCAGCACTTTGGGAGGCTGAGGCAGGAGGATTGGGAGTTCAAAGCCAGCCTCAGCAATGGTGAGGCACTTAGCAACTCAGTGAGACCCTATCTCTAAATAAAATACAAAAAAGGGCTGGGGATGTGACCCAGTGGTCTAGTGCCCCTGAGTTCAATCCTCAGTACCACAAAAATAAATAAATAAATAAATAAATAAATAAATAAATAAATAAATAAATAAAATAAAATAGAAAATAGAAGAGCAAAGTGACTTATGATTAAAGGTGAGGAAAGAAATCTCAGGAAAGCAATTGAACTTTATATTACATATGGAAAATTATCTTCTTTGGCCAAATAAAGTTCTTCTAAGAACGCAAGATTTTTTATCCTCCAAAATTATATTGATTAATTCTCCATATTAATAGAATAAATATAATCAACTTAATAGAAGCAAAGTAATCCAATATCTATCCTTAATAAGAACTGTCAGGAAATTAAGAATTGATGGTAACTTCATCGATGTAATCAAGTATTTTGCTGTAAAACCTACAGGTAAAAATCACATTTATGACTGTTCAGGAACAAGGCAAGGCATGCTACTCTGGCCATCTTAATCAACATTTTCTTGAAGGTTCTAATCAGATCAATCAGTCCAAAAAAAAAAAAAAAAAAAAAAGGAGGAGGAGGAGGAGGAGAAAGAAAGAAAAAGCATTCAGATTGTAAAGAAAGAAGTAGCACTTTTTTTTTTTTTAAATTTTAGAAAATATCTACACATATATGTAGAAAATCTTGGGTACTCTATGACAAAACTCTTTGAATAATTTTGTGTTTGGCATGGTTGAAGTACTTAAGAGCAACATACATATGAATTTTCAGTTTTCCCAGCACCATTTGTTGAAGAGGCTATCTTTTCTCTAATGTTTGTTTATTGTCCCTTTGACTAGTATGTGATAGCTGAATTTATGTGGCTTTGTCTCTGTGTTTTATAATCGGTTCCATTGGTATTCATGTTTTTTTTTTTTTTTTTTTCCTCAAATATCATGGTGTTTTTGTTACTATGGCTCTGTAGTGTAATTTTAGGTCTGGTATTGTGATGGTTCCTGCATCACTTTTCTTGCTAAGGATTGATTGCTCTGGGCCTCTTATTTTTCCAAACTAATATATATATATATATATATATATATATATATATATATATATATATATATATATATATATATATATATATATATTAACCAGGGATTGAATCCAGGGGTGCTTAACCACTGAATCACATCCCCAACTCTTTTTATATTTTATTTAGAAACAGGGTCTCCCTGAATTGCTTAGGGCCGAGATAAGTTGCTGAGGCTTGATTTGAACTTATGGTCCTCCTGCCTTAGCCTCAGGATCCCCTGGGATTACAGGCATGTGGCACTGCACCTGACTCTCCAAATAAATTTCATGACTGCATTTTTCTAGTTCCATGAAAACCTTCATTGGTATTTTAAGAGGAATTGCATTAAATCTGTATTTAATTAAGTAGCATTTAATTGCATTAAATCTTGGTAATATGGCCATTTTGGCAATATTAATTATGCCTGTCCAAGAACATGGAGATCTTTCTGTTGCTGCCTGAAGCGGAAACCGCCTTGGAGCAACGAACGCCGCAGGAAAATTCGGAGGCAGGATGAAAATGAAAAAAGGTCTTTTATTCTTCTTCTCTCTCCGGCTCCAGCAATCACTCCAAACGCTCTAACTCCAACCACCACCTTCTTCTTCTTCCCCACACACACTAACTAAACTCACCCAGTTATATACATATCGCTTTAACAAGGACACGTGCTTACAGCTCGAGCTTACAGGTGCGTCACGCAGTGTTCACGGGGCATACAGAGATTCTTTGGATAATGTATTACTATCAGGTGGAAACTAGAACATCTTTTATGGCTCTCAGCTAACCGCAATCTTTAGCTATCTCCTTGATTATAGGCTCCTTCATTTCCCCCTTTTAGTTTTAAAAGAGGGGATGTTCTAGGACGTCCATGTGCAACCGACATTCTTACCCGTCATGGGAGTCTAGGCTGTCCTGACTCCTGGCTTAGGTTGACATGCCGGCCACATTAGACTGTCCCGTGCGACTGTGCCGTGTCTTAGGTTGTCCCCTTCTGGGGATCTTACCTGTCATAGGCTAACCAGCCATCCAATAGAGCCCTTCAGGATCGACTGTGTGTTGACTAACAGCCGTCCAATTTTTAGGAGATGCTGCGGCTTTAAGGCGGTAAGCCTACTGCTGACGAGCCAAGTTTCCATAGCGTATCAAGTTCTTTAAGCCAATCAGCTGCCCTTAGTTTCATCAAGTAACGCACTGAGTTCTCTTAGACAAATACCCGCAAGGCATTGTCCCGTAATGTCCCAAAATAATGGAAAATCAAAATGTCCATAAGTTATAACACATAGATTCAGGAGACCCCATGCATGCAGAGCAGAGGCCACACTGCTGGTTAGGTTGTTTGATGCTTGAGCAGCAGGGATGCTTGCAGCGACCGCGGGTCCCTGCAGTTGTAGCATCAGCCGTCTTTTTTATGTCTAGACATTTCCACCGGCAAATCTTCAGGGCCCGCTACCTAAAAACTCAAGCATCCATTATTAAGGGAAAGGCAGTGCTATTCCAGCACTGAGATCAAAAGGTGAGCTGTCAAACTAAAAAAAAGAATTATTAGAGTAGAAAATAAAAGTTGATCTCTGCTCACACACATTGCTGCTTAAGCTCCCACAAACATAAGCTGGCAAAATATCACATTCAGAAATAATCAAAGAGAAACTGAGGGTGTTTACTGCATTAAAGATAAAGAAAAGCTAAAGGCACTTTGGAAAAATAATTTGTTAGCTGGAATCCTCAAGTCTCTATATACACAGCAATCCTATACCTGTTGAAATAATTCAAATTAATCAGCTATTAAACAAATGAAGTTAATAACAAATAAACGATCCTCTGTCAGAACACCAAAATATCAGGTTATACAACATTAAACATATTCACATCTGAAGAGAAGTCCCGGAGACAACTATAAATCAAAATTGATTATCATTATAATTGATTATCTAATTAAAATATTCTGAACTTATATGAATATCTATTTATCTATCTATCTATCTATTGATTATCTAATTAGAATATTCTAAGTTTAAATGAATTAACGTTATTTGGATCTATATCTACCTTTTTTTTTTTAAGCGCTTAATTATTTGTGACGTCACACTAGACAGACGCACATATAAACATATATTTGTGACATCACATTAACATGAAATTTAGACAAATGCACAGACATAAAGACATATATAAAAGAAAAAAATACAATTGTGTATACACTGAATAGAGATCTTCTTGTCCCGGCCGGGAAGATGAAATTTAAGTTGTAAATTTAATGGAGGACTCTTAAGGGAATCACTCCATACCTTCATTTTGGTCCTCTTGATTTTGTACTTGTTTATTCAATCTAGACTCCTCAATAACTTCGTCTTGATCCTTTTGACTTTGTACCTGCTTTATCAATCTAGATGGTATCCATATTGGAGAGGATTCATGCTTTGGAAAAACACAAACAGATCCTCTCCCCCAAATTAGTACTGGGTCTGGACCCTTCCATGTACCTGAGAGAACATCCTTCCAGTAAACCAAAGGTTTATGTTGTTGGTGTGGGTTCCAGTGTCTATCTCCAGCCGAATGTCCATTAGAATCTAAAGTTTAAGAAATTTAGGGTAAACAGGGCAACTGCCAATCTGTCCTTAGGATTTTTCCAGTTTCCATCTTTTTTGCTTTAGTAACATATTTTTAAGTGTCCGATTTGCTCTTTCAATTATTCCTTGTCCCTGAGGATTATAAGCGATACCTGTTTTGTAGATAATATTGAACTTTGTACAAAATTGTTTGAAGGATGTGGATGTATATGCAGGGCCATTATCTGTTTTAAGCATTTTGGGGATGCCCAATGCAGCAAAAGCTTGCAGACAATGAGATATAGTATCTTTAACTTTTTCTCCAGAATGTAAAGAAGCAAAAAATCATGCCTGAGCATGTATCTATGGTGACATGAATAAATCGTAATTTTCCAAAACTTGGCTCATGTGTGACATCCATCTGCCACAAATGATTGGGCATCAAACCTCGTGGGTTAACCCCATAATGTGGATTGGGCAAAAGTGTTACACAAGATGGACATTCTTTTACAATTCTACGAGCTTGTTCTTTTGTGATTTTTAAATTTTTGTCTTAAGGTAGTGCTGTTAACGTGGAACTGGGAATGAAATAAAGTAGCTTGTTGTACTGTAGTAAATATAAATATTGTTTTAGTGAGGGCATCAGCTTTTTGATTACCTTCATGGAGAGGACCAGGCAGATTAGTGTGAGCTCTTATGTGACCTATAAATAAAGGTTCTTTTCGTTGCCATAGGAGATTTTGGATTTGAGAAAACAATTTAAAAGCTGGAGTATGTGGTGCTATTGGACCTGCTAGCTCCAATTTAGGGACAGCATGTACAATATAGTGGCTGTCTGAAAAAATATTCATAGGCTGTTCTTTAAAATTTTCCAGAGCTATTATTATAGCTTCGAGTTCCACTAATTGAGCTGATTTTTGATTAGTGATATGAATCATTTTTTCATTTTGAGTGACTACTGCAGCAGTACCGTTAGAGGATCCATCTGTAAATACATTAAATGCTTTAGGAATGGGTTGAGTTTTTATTACCTGTGGGAATATGATAGGATGATTGATACAAAAGGACAGTATAGGAGATTTAGGAATATGATTGTCAAAATTTGCAGAAGTAGAGCATCTAGCTATAGCCCAATCATTATCATTGAAGCACAAATATTCAACCTGTGACGATGAATAAGGAGTAATAATAGTAGCAGGATGAATTCCAAATATTTTAGTAGAGGTTTTAAGTCCTTGAAGAATAAGTTTAGCCACCATGGAGGTATAAGACTCAATTGTACTTTTAGGAGAGACAGGCAAATGTATCCATAATATAGGTCCCTGTTGCCAAAATACTCCTGTTGGTGTATATTGTGAAGGAATAATAATCAATATTAGTGGTTGTGCAAAATCAAATCTATCGCAATGGGATCTTTCAATGGCCTGTTCTACTAATTTTAGAGCTCTCCTGGCCTCAGGAGTTAATGTTCGCGGTGAGGATGGATCAGGGTTCCCGCGAAGGATGTCAAATAAAGGTTTTAATTGTCCAGTAGTGAGGCTTAGTGTAGGGCAAAGCCAATTAATGTCTCCCAATAATTTTTGGAAATCATTGAGGGTGGTCAAATGTTCTTTACTTATTAGAATTTTTTGGGGTTTAACAAAAGTATCCATGATTTTTAAAGCCTAAATATAGTATAGGTGATCTGCTTTGAACTTTTTCTTCTGCTATATATAATCCATATTTTTTAAAATTTTTTGTTATTTCACTAAATATATTAAATAAGATTTTTTGATTAGGGTGAGCTAATAAAACATCGTCCATGTAGTGTAGACACATGAGGTCTTGATATTTGTTTTTAATGGGCTGTATAGCTCTGTCCACATATAGTTGGCACATTGTAGGGCTATTTGCCATTCCCTGTGGCAATACTTTCCATTGATATCTTTTATCAGGGCCATTATTATTGATAGAAGGAATTGAAAAAGCAAATCTGGGGGCATCCAGAGGATGTAGGGGAATGGAAAAGAAACAGTCCTTTATATCAAGAGTTATAAGGTAATAGTTTTTTTGGAATAGCTACAGGATTAGGAAGTCCAGGTTGGGTAGGTCCCATCATTTGCATTGTTTTATTAATTTGTCTTAGGTCTTGTAATAGTCTCCATTTTCCCGATTTTTTCTTAATTACAAATATGGGAGAATTCCAGGGAGAGGTGGAAGGCTCTATGTGTCCTGCTTCTAATTGTTCTTTAATTAATTGATGGGCCGCTTGCAATTTTTCTTTGGATAGGGGCCACTGAGGGACCCAAACTGGCTTATTAGAGAGCCATGGTATTTTTAAAATTGTTTTCTCAGTGGCCTCTAGAAAAAATTGTCCTTTGCCTTTTTTATTATGATTAGGATTTTTATTCTTAACACCTGCAGGCTTGGTTGCTAGGTGTAGCCCCATTTGATGTAAGATATCTCTTCCCCATAGGGTAACTGGCAAGCTGTTTAAAACATAAGGTTGGAATGTTCCTGTATGGCCTTCATTGTCTTGCCAATTTAAGATTACAGCACTTTGTGCTGGGGTATTACTATATCCCAAGCCTCTTAAACTGGTTGAGGCTTTCTGCAGAGGCCAGTGCTTAGGCCATTGTTGTAGATTTATGATGGAAGAGTCAGCTCCTGTATCAATCAGCCCCTCCATCTCTATACCTTGAATTTTTAATTTGCACATCGGCCTCCGTGAACAATCCTGAACCCAGAAAGCCATAGGTCCTGAATCAGTGGAACCGAATGCTCTGCTATTTCTATTTTGTGGCATGCTTTTAAAAGAACTATGGAGACTGGGAATGAGGAGCAGCTGTGCGATTCTGTCTCCTTGATTTACGGAGATGATGCCCCTGTGTGTACTTAGCATTATTTTAATCTCTCCATTATAATCTGAATCAATAACCCCTGGTATAACATTAAAGCCTAATAAACTCTTGGAACTACGCCCAAGGATTAGTCCCACAGTTCCTGAAGGGAGAGGTCCCCTGATTCCGTAGGAATCAGCTGAACCCCCATTTCAGGTGTCAGGACCATCCGGGCAGTAGAACAGAGATCTAATCCTGCACTTCCTCTTGTCCCTCTGATAAGGGAGTTAATGGGTAGGAGGGATTGTGATGAGGAATCATTTGGATCTGAGGGCATTCCTCCTCTAGTGCGCATTCCTCCTCTAGTGCCTCGTACATTTGTGGGCCCCGGGGCATTGGGCCCCGTGCCCCGTTTTTTGAAATCCTTGATAAATCATTTCCATATATATCATATCTGGAATGGCATTGATTGGCCCAATGTATACCCTTTTTGCACCTGGGGCATCGGCCTGGAGCGCGGTATGAATTTGATCTTATTACCCTTGGGGGATATTGCTTAGCATATCTTGGTTGATTATAATACTTTTGTCTGGAATATCCTGTTCTAGGTTGAAACCTTTGGGAATTTTGAGGGGAGGAATTTTTCATCACTGCAGCAATTACGTTGCCTGTGATAACAGCCTCGTTAATGTCTTTGCACAGTCTGATATAAATTGATAAGTCTTTTTTACTTCTCCACGGCCTTATTGCATCCTGGCAATATTTATTAGCATTCTTGTACGCTAATTGGATAAGTAGAGGCATAGCTTGCTCGACTTCGCCAAAAACTCTAGATGTTGTTTTTAAGAGTCTATCTACAAAATCAGCGTAAGGTTCGTTAGGCCCTTGTATAACTTTTGATAGGCTGCCTTGCAGATCCCCTGTGCCTGATATTGTCTTCCAGGCTTTCACAGCTGCAGTGTGTATCTGGGCATACACACCTGGATCGTATTGTAGCTGATTTTGTAGTTCGGCGAACTGACCCTCCCCTGTGAGCATATCTATATTGCGTTGAGGGAAACCTGCTGCAGCATTTCTCTTTGCTATTTCTGAACAAAGTTCCTGGAATTGAGTTTTCCAGATTAGGGTATTGTCCCCCACTTAGTACCGCTCTGCATAGACTTTTCCAATCTGAGGGGGCTAGGGTTAGGGTGTTAAGTGACTCTATCATACTTAATGTGAACGGAGCTTGAGGCCCATAGGTCATTACCGCCTCTTTAAAATTCTTTATTGTTTTAAAGTCTAGGGAATCGTGATATCTTTGTCCCTGTTCATTTTGAAATACTGGCAGTTCTAGGTGCTCCTGCGGTCTATGTTGTTCGAGAGCGTATAAGCGCTCAGAAAGGCTGCCAATTTCTACCTCAAGGGCACGTACATTCTGATCAATACTCCTTATTGTTTCTGTTAGGTATTCTATCCATGAAGGAGCAGAGGGCACTAGTGGTGCCTCTATTTGACGGTCTTTTCTCTTTTTTAATTTCTTTTTGTTCTTTTTATTGGAGACTGTGCTCCCTGAATCGCTTTTTGATTCCTCCTCACTACTAGCTTCATAATTCCTAACTGGCTCAGTGGAGGAGACCGTACTCTCATGGTTTGGCTCCTTGTTACTATTATCACTTTCACTAGTATCCTGAGTTTCAGCTTCTAAGGAGAGTACATACTCCTCAGCTAATTTTATTAAGCTTCTGATGGCTTTTGCAGTTCTTACTTTTGAATTTATATTACTGCTCTCCTTGCTGGTCTCAACTGAGTCAGAGAATATGCTTTTCTTGTTCACTTTTCTCACTATCCTCTGAGTTCTCGCTATCAAAAATTTCATTCGTGGCTTTTATAAACCAACTTTTTGTTATATTCGCTCCCATATTTTTAAATTTTCTTTTTTCTTACCTTGCCGCCGAATTCCCCGTACAGGCCACCACTTGTTGCTGCCTGAAGCGGAAACCGCCTTGGAGCAACGAACGCCGCAGGAAAATTCGGAGGCAGGATGAAAATGAAAAAAAGGTCTTTTATTCTTCTTCTCTCTCCGGCTCCAGCAATCACTCCAAACGCTCTAACTCCAACCACCACCACCTTCTTCTTCTTCCCACACACACTAACTAAACTCACCCAGTTATATACATATCGCTTTAACAAGGACACGTGCTTACAGCTCGAGCTTACAGGTGCGTCACGCAGTGTTCACGGGCATACAGAGATTCTTTGGATAATGTATTACTATCAGGTGGAAACTAGAATATCTTTTATGGCTCTCAGCTAACCGCAATCTTTAGCTATCTCCTTGATTATAGGCTCCTTCATTCCATTATTAAGGGAAAGGCAGTGCTATTCCAGCACTGAGATCAAAAGGTGAGCTGTCAAACTAAAAAAAGAATTATTAGAGTAGAAAATAAAAGTTGATCTCTGCTCACACACATTGCTGCTTAAGCTCCCACAAACATAAGCTGGCAAATAATATCACATTCAGAAATAATCAAAGAGAAACTGAGGGTGTTTACTGCATTAAAGAAAATATAAGCTGCCAACTATCAAACCCTTTGGAAAAAAATAATTTGTTAGCTGGAATCCTCAAGTCTCTATATACACAGCAATCCTATACCTGTTGAAATAATTCAAATTAATCAGCTATTAAACAAATGAAGTTAATAACAAATAAACGATCCTCTGTCAGAACACCAAAATATCAGGTTATACAACATTAAACATATTCACATCTGAAGAGAAGTCCCGGAGACAACTATAAATCAAAATTGATTATCATTATAATTGATTATCTAATTAAAATATTCTGAACTTATATGAATATCTATTTATCTATCTATCTATCTATTGATTATCTAATTAGATAATCTAAGTTTAAATGAAATAACGTTATTTGGATCTATATCTACCTTTTTTTTTTAAGCGCTTAATTATTTGTGACGTCACACTAGACAGACGCACATATAAACATATATTTGTGACATCACATTAACATGAAATTTAGACAAATGCACAGACATAAAGACATATATAAAAGAAAAAAATACAATTGTGTATACACTGAATAGAGATCTTCTTGTCCCGGCCGGGAAGATGAATTTAAGTTGTAAATTTAATGGAGGACTCTTAAGGGAATCACTCCATACCTTCATTTTGGTCCTCTTGATTTTGTACTTGTTTATTCAATCTAGACTCCTCAATAACTTCGTCTTGATCCTTTTGACTTTGTACCTGCTTTATCAATCTAGATGGTATCCATATTGGAGAGGATTCATGCTTTGGAAAAACACAAACGATTCTCTCCCCCAAATTAGTATTTTCTCGTGTTTCTGGACCCTTCCATGTACCTGAGAGAACATCCTTCCAGTAAACCAAAGGTTTATGTTGTTGGTGTGGGTTCCAGTGTCCTATCTCCAGCCGAATGTCCATTAGAATCTAAAGTTAAGAAATTTAGGGTAAACAGGGCAACTGCCAATCTGTCCTTAGGATTTTTCCAGTTTCCATCTTTTTGCTTTAGTAACATATTTTTAAGTGTCCGATTTGCTATTTCAATTATTCCTTGTCCCTGAGGATTATAAGCGATACCTGTTTTGTAGATAATATTGAACTTTGTACAAAATTGTTTGAAGGATGTGGATGTATATGCAGGGCCATTATCTGTTTTAAGCATTTTGGGGATGCCCAATGCAGCAAAAGCTTGCAGACAATGAGATATAGTATCTTTAACTTTTTTCTCCAGAATGTAAAGAAGCAAAAATCATGCCTGAGCATGTATCTATGGTGACATGAATAAATCGTAATTTTCCAAAACTTGGCTCATGTGTGACATCCATCTGCCACAAATGATTGGGCATCAAACCTCGTGGGTGTAGACCCCATAATGTGGATTGGGCAAAAGTGTTACACAAGATGACATTCTTACAATTCTACGAGCTTGTTCTTTTGTGATTTTAAATTTTTTGTCTTAAGGTAGTGCTGTTAACGTGAACTGGGAATGAAATAAAGTAGCTTGTTGTACTGTAGTAAATATAAATATTGTTTTAGTGAGGGCATCAGCTTTTTGATTACCTTCATGGAGAGGACCAGGCAGATTAGTGTGAGCTCTTATGTGACCTATAAATAAAGGTTCTTTTCGTTGCCATAGAGATTTAGGATTTGAGAGAACGCGCAGGAGATTACCGAACTGCGTGGTGTCGTAAAGGAGGTGGGCGACATTGTAGGCCTGTATCGACCCAATTAGTGTACATCATGTTCCACATGACGTGAGTTGCGAGTACTGAGACGCAAAAGAGCGAGGTTAGCAGTAATAGCAGTGTAACTAGACACGAGAGAGGTATACCTATGAGCATACAGTTAATGATACGGTCTTCTAGTGGAGCGGGCACTAACGAGGGGATTCAGTCGAGCGGTTAGATATGTGATTATCGGATACGTAGTGAAGCATTAGAGAAGTCATGATGTGATTGACGTACGGTGCATCAGTGACCGAGGGGGGGGTGGTAGAACGTGAGTAACGCGCCGCATGTAAATACATTACGCGAGTCGAATTATGAAGTAGTGGGTGAGGAGAAATTGTATGAGCCCTATTGTGTGTAATATGAATAGGAAGTGGATTGGTGAGAGACAAAGAGGGACAGTAAAGTGAGATTAGAAGAATAATTGATAGTGCAAAATTTGTGCAGAATTATGGAGCATCTAAGCTAAAGCCCAGATCATGTACTCATGAGGTTAGCCGCGCAAAGAATGATCGAGGACCTGTGTACGATGAATCGAGTGGGTGGCAGGAGTAATAAGTAGTGTATGTCGAGAAAGTGAATGACGCAAATAAGTGTATATAGTAGTGCGTGTTTTTAATGGGACGCGATGAGAGTATGAAGTGTTTAGCCACCATGGAGGTATAAGACTCAATTGTACTTTTAGGAGAGACAGGCAAATGTATCCATAATATAGGTCCCTGTTGCCAAAATACTCCTGTTGGTGTATATTGTGAAGGAATAATAATCAATATTAGTGGTTGTGCAAAATCAAATCTATCGCAATGGGATCTTTCAATGGCCTGTTCTACTAATTTTAGAGCTCTCCTGGCCTCAGGAGTTAATGTTCGCGGTGAGGATGGATCAGGGTTCCCGCGAAGGATGTATGCAAATACGATTTGTGATTGAGATTGTGTACCGATGGTGATTGAGTTGCGTTAGTTTTAGGTCAAAGCGCAATTAGATGTCAGCCCAAGAGACGCAGATATTGGGAGAATCATGTGAGGGTGTACGAATTTCTTTATACTTAATAGTCAGAGAGTTAGATAGATGTTTTTAACAGAAAGTAGAGACCCTTGAGAGATAAAAAAGGCCATAAATATAGGATAGGGAGCTCGTTGAACTTATTCTCTCTGCGAACTAAAGAGAGTAAGAGCCAAAGTGTTATACAAGTGATTTTGTTATTTCACTAGATGCAACTAATGGGGGGGGGGGGGGGGGTTAATGCTAGAGGATTTTTTGCGAGTAGTGTATGTGATGCAAGAATGAAAACGAACTGACCAGTATGTGTAACACATGATGTGTTCGAGAGTGAGAGCGTATGAGTGTATATATTATTGAGAATGTCTGTAAGATGCTCGAGTATCCAGCCGCTATATGAGTATCACGAGAGTATGTGAAGTGGCAAGCTATTGCCTTGGCCGCTGTGCAATAGCAGATTCCGCGAGGATATCTTTAGGAGTCCAGAGTCCATTGCTGACATTGTTACAGAGAGAATTTGTAAGCAATCAAATCTGGGCATCCAGAGTATGTAAGGGAGTGAAACAGTAGAGCAGCGACTGCCTTCAGAAACAAGGAGTGTTGAGTAGATGTAAGTATTGTTTTAGATGTGTAATGAGCAACAGTGATTATGAAGGATCGAGTTTGTATGGTGTCCAGATCAGTTTGCATAGTAGGTTTATAGATTAAGTGGATGTGCTTTGAGTATCATTGTAATATACACCAGAGATATCCCTAGATTTTAGCGTTAATTGAGCAAAGCATGTAGATCCAGTATTGGTGAATGCTAGCGCAGTTGTGAGCGGCCTGCAACGACGAGTAAGCGATTAAATGAGGAAAGATGGCGGTGGGCCGCTAGAGTAACGGAAGTTTTGCAGTTGGATAGTTGCCAGCGAGTGAGTGGACCCACACGATGGCTGAATTAAGAGCCATGGGAGAGAGGAATTTGAAAATGTTTCTCAGTGTGTGCCTCTAAGGCCGACAAGATAGTTCCTTGATAGCTTTTTTAAAGAGAGATTAGTTGCGTTAGTTAATTCTTAACACCTGCGAGGTCTTGGTATGCTAGTGTGAGTAGTCGCCCTTATATGATTGTGTGCGCTTGAACAATCTCGAATACCCCATAGTGTGAACTGGGGACTGGCAAGGCGGATGTTTTTGAAAAGCATAAGGTTAGGAAGAATCCAGATGGCGCGATCCAAAGTTGTCTAGACGCAGAAGTGAAAGATTGGGACCGAGCAGCTTTGTAGCTGGGTAAGAACAGATTTCGCGCCAGCCGTCGTTAAGACTGTGGTTGATTAGGCTTAACAGTCAGTATGCCATGGATGCATAGGTCCGCGAGAGTGTAGTGATATGATGATTAAGTGCGTCTGCTCCGCTTTATGCAAGACATCCGAGCCGAGCCATCGACTATACCGTTAATTTAGGATTAAATTTGTGCACATCGTGGCGCGTCCGTGTCGACGAGATTCCAGAACGCGCAAAAGTGCCGGCATATTTCCGTGTAATCATGTATGTGCGGAGCCTGAGATGCTTTCTTGCTATTTCTATTTTGTGTTGGCGATGCTTGTAGAAATGAACTATGGTAGGACTGTGGTGAATTAGATCAGGGCAGTAGGCGATGGGCTTGGACGTCCTTTGATAGTACCTGTAGAGGGAGATGTGCCCGCTGTTAGGAACACTTACATTAGATGTTACAAGAGCCGAGCCATAGAAAGGAGCTGTAGATGCAGATAACCCGAGGTTACAAAACATAAACGTGCCTAAAAGCGACACGTGTGGAACTGCTCGTGCGCCCAAGTGGATAGAGACCCTCACAGTTCCGAGAAGGTAGCAGTACGCCCTTAGATATTGGACCGCGGTGCGGTATAAAGGCTCTGTAAGCCCCCGATTATAGCATGTGTTCAGAGAGCCAACCGGTGCGAGTATGAACAGAGATCCAAATCCGTGGCGACGGTAGCGCTCTTAGTCCCCTCGGCTGCGATATGGCGTGTCAGTTTAAAGTGGGTAGGGGAGTGGTATTGAGAGATAGTGAGTCAATGCATGATTTTCGTCTGTGATGTGCATTCCTGCGCTCTAGGTTCGTCAGGTGTGCCTCGCGACAATAGAGTCCGTCTGTAGCATAGTTGAGTGCCCCAGTGTGCGAGGTTGTGTGGCCCCGTGTGTCACGGCGCGTGAGGTGAAGAGAGATAGAGCGCCGAGGCGCTGATACAAGAGAATCGAGGAGGATGCGCGGATACGGTATAGACATACACAGGGCGATGGTCATTGTGGAAAAGGTGGCGCCGATCATTATAGCTGCCCAGAGATGCACCTGGGCATCGGGCGCTGTGGACTCTGGGTTAGATGACAATTATAGGAGTCATATGAAGGCCCATGGGGATAGTTTGTGTCATAGCGTCAGGCGAGGCCTTGTGGTTTATGTGAATGAGAGTAGATAATGGAAGTGTGTGAGCAGTTCGACGTAGTAGGCGCTGTTCGTAGGATTAGAGCAAGACCTTGAGTTGGACGAATTTTGTGTGAGGGTGAGGTGAATTTGACATGCACTGTCGCGGTGCAATATACGTTGAGCCCTGGTGTTGGAAAACATCCTGGCGTTCGGTTTCCTAATATGCACAGTACGCCTGATAATAGAGATTAATAGTCTATAGGAGAACTTCTCCCAGACGTCCTTAATTCGATCGCATGGCAAATAAGTTAGTATAATGCGAATCTGTTGTGTACGCTAAAGTGTGTGAAATGTTATGAGTGCGATAGCTATGTGCAGCGACTGATGTGCGCCAAAAACGAGCTAGAGGAGGTTTTTTAAGAGTCTATCTACAAAATCAGCGAATGTTCGGTTAGTTCGCCCCGCTTTTATAGAGCTTTATGACGAGAGGCTGCCTGGATGCGATGAACAAGCGGGAAATGAAACCCCTAGTCCTGATATGTGACTTACCATGGCTGAGTCACAGCATGCATGTGTGTGTATCTGGTGCGATGGACCCGCGCGCTTGATCGTTATGTGAGAGTCTGTAGATTATGTGTGAATTTCTTGGCAACTGTGACCCGCCCTTTGACAGAGATCTATAAATGGTCGTAGGAGTAAACCTCTTCTGTCAGAATAGACTCGAGATGAGTGCTAAGTATGAGCCTGAGCGACAGCACGTATATTGCCATGTAAATGGGCTGGATTTAGCCAGATTAGTTTATTGGAGCCGCCGCACTTATTACCGGAGGGCTCTGTCAAGGAGACTTTTGCCAATATCTTAGTATTGTTCGAAGGGAATAGGGTGGTTGAATTGTCCTTCACAAGGCACTAGCATGAGAGCCGAGGCGATGTAAGTCCGCATAGGACAGTTACCGGGGGGTCCTCTAAGAGAGCATACTGAATATCAGAGTATGATAAAGAAAGTCTAGGGTGAAGAGCTGGAGATATCTATAGTGCCCTGTAGTGCGCGAGATGATTAAATGTACGGCATGATGCGATACGGAGTCTGCGGCATGCGTGTAGCGTAGATTTTTTCGTATAGTGCGTGTATATAACGCGCGTGCTGCGTGCGAGAAGGATGGCAGTCCGAAATTCTACGCTGTTGCTGCCTGAAGCGGAAACCGCCTTGGAGCAACGAACGCCGCAGGAAAATTCGGAGGCAGGATGAAAATGAAAAAAAAAAGGTCTTTTATTCTTCTTCTCTCTCCGGCTCCAGCAATCACTCCAAACGCTCTAACTCCAACCACCACCTTCTTCTTCTTCCCCCACACACACTAACTAAACTCACCCAGTTATATACATATCGCTTTAACAAGGACACGTGCTTACAGCTCGAGCTTACAGGTGCGTCACGCAGTGTTCACGGGCATACAGAGATTCTTTGGATAATGTATTACTATCAGGTGGAAACTAGAACATCTTTTATGGCTCTCAGCTAACCGCAATCTTTAGCTATCTCCTTGATTATAGGCTCCTTCATTTCCCCCTTTTAGTTTTAAAAGAGGGGATGTTCTAGGACGTCCATGTGCAACCGACATTCTTACCCGTCATGGGAGTCTAGGCTGTCCTGACTCCTGGCTTAGGTTGACATGCCGGCCACATTAGACTGTCCCGTGCGACTGTGCCGTGTCTTAGGTTGTCCCCTTCTGGGGATCTTACCGTCATAGGCTAACCAGCCATCCAATAGAGCCCTTCAGGATCGACTGTGTGTTGACTAACAGCCGTCCAATTTTTAGGAGATGCTGCGGCTTTAAGGCGGTAAGCCTACTGCTGACGAGCCAAGTTTCCATAGCGTATCAAGTTCTTTAAGCCAATCAGCTGCCCTTAGTTTCATCAAGTAACGCACTGAGTTCTCTTAGACAAATACCCGCAAGGCATTGTCCCGTAATGTCCCAAAATAATGGAAAATCAAAATGTCCATAAGTTTATAACACATAGATTCAGGAGACCCCATGCATGCAGAGCAGAGGCCACACTGCTGGTTAGGTTGTTTGATGCTTGAGCAGCAGGGATGCTTGCAGCGACCGCGGTCCCTGCAGTTGTAGCATCAGCCGTCTTTTTTATGTCTAGACATTTCCACCGGCAAATCTTCAGGGCCCGCTACCTAAAAACTCAAGCATCCATTATTAAGGGAAAGGCAGTGCTATTCCAGCACTGAGATCAAAAGGTGAGCTGTCAAACTAAAAAAAGAATTATTAGAGTAGAAAATAAAAGTTGATCTCTGCTCACACACATTGCTGCTTAAGCTCCCACAAACATAAGCTGGCAAAATATCACATTCAGAAATAATCAAAGAGAAACTGAGGGTGTTTACTGCATTAAAGATAAAGAAAAGCTAAAGGCACTTTGGAAAAATAATTTGTTAGCTGGAATCCTCAAGTCTCTATATACACAGCAATCCTATACCTGTTGAAATAATTCAAATTAATCAGCTATTAAACAAATGAAGTTAATAACAAATAAACGATCCTCTGTCAGAACACCAAAATATCAGGTTATACAACATTAAACATATTCACATCTGAAGAGAAGTCCCGGAGACAACTATAAATCAAAATTGATTATCATTATAATTGATTATCTAATTAAAATATTCTGAACTTATATGAATATCTATTTATCTATCTATCTATCTATTGATTATCTAATTAGAATATTCTAAGTTTAAATGAATTAACGTTATTTGGATCTATATCTACCTTTTTTTTTTTAAGCGCTTAATTATTTGTGACGTCACACTAGACAGACGCACATATAAACATATATTTTGTGACATCACATTAACATGAAATTTAGACAAATGCACAGACATAAAGACATATATAAAAAGAAAAAAATACAATTGTGTATACACTGAATAGAGATCTTCTTGTCCCGGCCGGGAAGATGAAATTTAAGTTGTAAATTTAATGGAGGACTCTTAAGGGAATCACTCCATACCTTCATTTTGGTCTTCTTGATTTTGTACTTGTTTATTCAATCTAGACTCCTCAATAACTTCGTCTTGATCCTTTTGACTTTGTACCTGCTTTATCAATCTAGATGGTATCCATATTGGAGAGGATTCATGCTTTGGAAAAACACAAACAGATCCTCTCCCCCAAATTAATACTGGGTCTGGACCCTTCCATGTACCTGAGAGAACATCCTTCCAGTAAACCAAAGGTTTATGTTGTTGGTGTGGGTTCCAGTGTCTATCTCCAGCCGAATGTCCATTAGAATCTAAAGTTAAGAAATTTAGGGTAAACAGGGCAACTGCCAATCTGTCCTTAGGATTTTTCCAGTTTCCATCTTTTTGCTTTAGTAACATATTTTTAAGTGTCCGATTTGCTCTTTCAATTATTCCTTGTCCCTGAGGATTATAAGCGATACCTGTTTTGTAGATAATATTGAACTTTGTACAAAATTGTTTGAAGGATGTGGATGTATATGCAGGGCCATTATCTGTTTTAAGCATTTTGGGGATGCCCAATGCAGCAAAAGCTTGCAGACAATGAGATATAGTATCTTTAACTTTTTCTCCAGAATGTAAAGAAGCAAAAATCATGCCTGAGCATGTATCTATGGTGACATGAATAAATCGTAATTTTCCAAAACTTGGCTCATGTGTGACATCCATCTGCCACAAATGATTGGGCATCAAACCTCGTGGGTTAACCCCATAATGTGGATTGGGCAAAAGTGTTACACAAGATGGACATTCTTTTACAATTCTACGAGCTTGTTCTTTTGTGATTTTAAATTTTTGTCTTAAGGTAGTGCTGTTAACGTGGAACTGGGAATGAAATAAAGTAGCTTGTTGTACTGTAGTAAATATAAATATTGTTTTAGTGAGGGCATCAGCTTTTTGATTACCTTCATGGAGAGGACCAGGCAGATTAGTGTGAGCTCTTATGTGACCTATAAATAAAGGTTCTTTTCGTTGCCATAGGAGATTTTGGATTTGAGAAAACAATTTAAAAGCTGGAGTATGTGGTGCTATTGGACCTGCTAGCTCCAATTTAGGGACAGCATGTACAATATAGTGGCTGTCTGAAAAAATATTCATAGGCTGTTCTTTAAAATTTTCCAGAGCTATTATTATAGCTTCGAGTTCCACTAATTGAGCTGATTTTTGATTAGTGATATGAATCATTTTTTCATTTTGAGTGACTACTGCAGCAGTACCGTTAGAGGATCCATCTGTAAATACATTAAATGTTTTAGGAATGGGTTGAGTTTTTATTACCTGTGGGAATATGATAGGATGATTGATACAAAAGGACAGTATAGGAGATTTAGGAATATGATTGTCAAAATTTGCAGAAGTAGAGCATCTAGCTATAGCCCAATCATTATCATTGAAGCACAAATATTCAACCTGTGACGATGAATAAGGAGTAATAATAGTAGCAGGATGAATTCCAAATATTTTAGTAGAGGTTTTAAGTCCTTGAAGAATAAGTTTAGCCACCATGGAGGTATAAGACTCAATTGTACTTTTAGGAGAGACAGGCAAATGTATCCATAATATAGGTCCCTGTTGCCAAAATACTCCTGTTGGTGTATATTGTGAAGGAATAATAATCAATATTAGTGGTTGTGCAAAATCAAATCTATCGCAATGGGATCTTTCAATGGCCTGTTCTACTAATTTTAGAGCTCTCCTGGCCTCAGGAGTTAATGTTCGCGGTGAGGATGGATCAGGGTTCCCGCGAAGGATGTCAAATAAAGGTTTTAATTGTCCAGTAGTGAGGCTTAGTGTAGGGCAAAGCCAATTAATGTCTCCCAATAATTTTTGGAAATCATTGAGGGTGGTCAAATGTTCTTTACTTATTAGAATTTTTTGGGGTTTAACAAAAGTATCCATGATTTTAAAGCCTAAATATAGTATAGGTGATCTGCTTTGAACTTTTTCTTCTGCTATATATAATCCATATTTTTTAAAATTTTTTGTTATTTCACTAAATATATTAAATAAGATTTTTTGATTAGGGTGAGCTAATAAAACATCGTCCATGTAGTGTAGACACATGAGGTCTTGATATTTGTTTTTAATGGGCTGTATAGCTCTGTCCACATATAGTTGGCACATTGTAGGGCTATTTGCCATTCCCTGTGGCAATACTTTCCATTGATATCTTTTATCAGGGCCATTATTATTGATAGAAGGAATTGAAAAAGCAAATCTGGGGGCATCCAGAGGATGTAGGGGAATGGAAAAGAAACAGTCCTTTATATCAAGAGTTATAAGGTAATAGTTTTTTGGAATAGCTACAGGATTAGGAAGTCCAGGTTGGGTAGGTCCCATCATTTGCATTGTTTTATTAATTTGTCTTAGGTCTTGTAATAGTCTCCATTTTCCCGATTTTTTCTTAATTACAAATATGGGAGAATTCCAGGGAGAGGTGGAAGGCTCTATGTGTCCTGCTTCTAATTGTTCTTTAATTAATTGATGGGCCGCTTGCAATTTTTCTTTGGATAGGGGCCACTGAGGGACCCAAACTGGCTTATTAGAGAGCCATGGTATTTTTAAAATTGTTTTCTCAGTGGCCTCTAGAAAAAATTGTCCTTTGCCTTTTTTATTATGATTAGGATTTTTATTCTTAACACCTGCAGGCTTGGTTGCTAGGTGTAGCCCCATTTGATGTAAGATATCTCTTCCCCATAGGGTAACTGGCAAGCTGTTTAAAACATAAGGTTGGAATGTTCCTGTATGGCCTTCATTGTCTTGCCAATTTAAGATTACAGCACTTTGTGCTGGGGTATTACTATATCCCAAGCCTCTTAAACTGGTTGAGGCTTTCTGCAGAGGCCAGTGCTTAGGCCATTGTTGTAGATTTATGATGGAAGAGTCAGCTCCTGTATCAATCAGCCCCTCCATCTCTATACCTTGAATTTTTTAATTTGCACATCGGCCTCCGTGAACAATCCTGAACCCAGAAAGCCATAGGTCCTGAATCAGTGGAACCGAATGCTCTGCTATTTCTATTTTGTGGCATGCTTTTAAAAGAACTATGGAGACTGGGAATGAGGAGCAGCTGTGCGATTCTGTCTCCTTGATTTACGGAGATGATGCCCCTGTGTGTACTTAGCATTATTTTAATCTCTCCATTATAATCTGAATCAATAACCCCTGGTATAACATTAAAGCCTAATAAACTCTTGGAACTACGCCCAAGGATTAGTCCCACAGTTCCTGAAGGGAGAGGTCCCCTGATTCCCGTAGGAATCAGCTGAACCCCCATTTCAGGTGTCAGGACCATCCGGGCAGTAGAACAGAGATCTAATCCTGCACTTCCTCTTGTCCCTCTGATAAGGGAGTTAATGGGTAGGAGGGATTGTGATGAGGAATCATTTGGATCTGAGGGCATTCCTCCTCTAGTGCGCATTCCTCCTCTAGTGCCTCGTACATTTGTGGGCCCCGGGGCATTGGGCCCCGTGCCCCGTTTTTTGAAATCCTTGATAAATCATTTCCATATATATCATATCTGGAATGGCATTGATTGGCCCAATGTATACCCTTTTTGCACCTGGGGCATCGGCCTGGAGCGCGGTATGAATTTGATCTTATTACCCTTGGGGGATATTGCTTAGCATATCTTGGTTGATTATAATACTTTTGTCTGGAATATCCTGTTCTAGGTTGAAACCTTTGGGAATTTTGAGGGGAGGAATTTTTCATCACTGCAGCAATTACGTTGCCTGTGATAACAGCCTCGTTAATGTCTTTGCACAGTCTGATATAAATTGATAAGTCTTTTTTACTTCTCCACGGCCTTATTGCATCCTGGCAATATTTATTAGCATTCTTGTACGCTAATTGGATAAGTAGAGGCATAGCTTGCTCGACTTCGCCAAAAAACTCTAGATGTTGTTTTTAAGAGTCTATCTACAAAATCAGCGTAAGGTTCGTTAGGCCCTTGTATAACTTTTGATAGGCTGCCTTGCAGATCCCCTGTGCCTGATATTGTCTTCCAGGCTTTCACAGCTGCAGTGTGTATCTGGGCATACACACCTGGATCGTATTGTAGCTGATTTTGTAGTTCGGCGAACTGACCCTCCCCTGTGAGCATATCTATATTGCGTTGAGGGAAACCTGCTGCAGCATTTCTCTTTGCTATTTCTGAACAAAGTTCCTGGAATTGAGTTTTCCAGATTAGGTATTGTCCCCCACTTAGTACCGCTCTGCATAGACTTTTCCAATCTGAGGGGGCTAGGGTTAGGGTGTTAAGTGACTCTATCATACTTAATGTGAACGGAGCTTGAGGCCCATAGGTCATTACCGCCTCTTTAAAATTCTTTATTGTTTTAAAGTCTAGGGAATCGTGATATCTTTGTCCCTGTTCATTTTGAAATACTGGCAGTTCTAGGTGCTCCTGCGGTCTATGTTGTTCGAGAGCGTATAAGCGCTCAGAAAGGCTGCCAATTTCTACCTCAAGGGCACGTACATTCTGATCAATACTCCTTATTGTTTCTGTTAGGTATTCTATCCATGAAGGAGCAGAGGGCACTAGTGGTGCCTCTATTTGACGGTCTTTTCTCTTTTTTAATTTCTTTTTGTTCTTTTTATTGGAGACTGTGCTCCCTGAATCGCTTTTTGATTCCTCCTCACTACTAGCTTCATAATTCCTAACTGGCTCAGTGGAGGAGACCGTACTCTCATGGTTTGGCTCCTTGTTACTATTATCACTTTCACTAGTATCCTGAGTTTCAGCTTCTAAGGAGAGTACATACTCCTCAGCTAATTTTATTAAGCTTCTGATGGCTTTTGCAGTTCTTACTTTTGAATTTATATTACTGCTCTCCTTGCTGGTCTCAACTGAGTCAGAGAATATGCTTTCTTGTTCACTTTTCTCACTATCCTCTGAGTTCTCGCTATCAAAAATTTCATTCGTGGCTTTTATAAACCAACTTTTTGTTATATTCGCTCCCATATTTTTAAATTTTCTTTTTTCTTACCTTGCCGCCGAATTCCCCGTACAGGCCACCACTTGTTGCTGCCTGAAGCGGAAACCGCCTTGGAGCAACGAACGCCGCAGGAAAATTCGGAGGCAGGATGAAAATGAAAAAAGGTCTTTTATTCTTCTTCTCTCTCCGGCTCCAGCAATCACTCCAAACGCTCTAACTCCAACCACCACCACCTTCTTCTTCTTCCCCACACACACTAACTAAACTCACCCAGTTTATATACATATCGCTTTAACAAGGACACGTGCTTACAGCTCGAGCTTACAGGTGCGTCACGCAGTGTTCACGGGCATACAGAGATTCTTTGGATAATGTATTACTATCAGGTGGAAACTAGAATATCTTTTATGGCTCTCAGCTAACCGCAATCTTTAGCTATCTCCTTGATTATAGGCTCCTTCATCTTTCCATCTTCTAAGATCTTCTTCAATTTCTTTTTTTAGTGGTCTGTAGTTTTTATTGTAGAGGTCTTTCACCTATTTTGTTAAATTGGGTTAAAAAAATTTTTTTGAAAGCGATAGTTTTCCTTATTTCTCTTTCAGCTGATTCATCTCATTGTATAGAAATGTAACTGATTTATGGGTGTTAATTTTATATCCTGATACATTGCTGAATTAATTTAAGAGTTCTAGAAGTTTTTTGGTGGATTTTTTTTGGGGGGATCTTCTAAATACAGAATCATGTCATTGGCAAGTAGGGACTGTTTAAGCTCTTTTTACCAATTTATATTCCTTTAATTTCTTTCTTTTGTCCAATTGCTCTGGCTAGGCTTTCAATCCCTATCTCTCACACTGTATGAAACTCAACTCAAACCTCTGCCTTTTATAAGAAAAAATAGGCACAAATTTCTTTCAACTAAGCTTAGGAATTGACATCCTCAACAAAATGCTTAAAGTGCAAGAAGTAAAATCAGAAATTAATAAATGGAATGGAATCAAACTAAGAAGCTTCTTTACAGTAATCAAGGATATGAAGAAAGAGCCTATAGAATGGGAGAACATCTTTGTCAGCTGCACATCAAATAGAGCATTAATCTCCAGGATATACAAAAAATCTTAAGAAATACCAAAAAATAAAAAATCCAAATAACCTCATCAATAAATGGGCAATGAACCTGAACAAGTACTTCACAGAAGAAATATGAATGGTCAACAAATAAGAAAAAATGTTCAACATTCCTAGCAATTAGAGAAATGCAAATTAAAACTACACTGAGATTTCATCTCACTTTAGTCAGAATGGCAATTATCAAGAATACAGATAACAATAAATGTTGACAAGGATGTGGGGAAAAGGCTAAACTCATACATTGCTGGTAGAATTGCAAATTGGTACACCCACTTTGAAAAGTAGTATGGAGATTTCTGAGAAAACTTGGAATGGAACCACCATTTTACCCACTTATGCCACTCCTAAGCATATGCCCAAAGGACTTAAAATCAGCATAGGATAGTGACACAGACACATCAATGTTTATAGAAGCTCAATTCACAATAGCTAGGTTATGGAACCAACCTAGGTGCCATTTAACACATGAATGGATAAAGAAAATGTGGCATATGTACACAATGGAATATTACTCAGCCATAAAGAGTATGAAATTATGGCATGTGCCAGTAAATGGATGGGTATGGAGACTATCATGGTAAATGAAGCAAACCAATCCCCCCAAATCAAAGGCTGAATGAATGTTCTCTCGGTGCGTCGATGTTAACACACATTAAGGTTGGGGGAGGGAAGAATAGAAGTTTAGTGAATTAGACAAAGATGAATGAAGGGAAGGGATGGGAGATGGGAATACAAAAGATACTAGAATGAATCAGACATAACTTTTCTGTGTTCATGTATGAATTCAAGATTGGTGTAACTCCATATCATGTAGAACCATAAGACTGGGAAGTTATATTCAATGTATGTATAATATGTCAAAATATACTCTACTATACCAGATCCCAGGCCAAGGCCTAGGACCTCCCCTTCCTACCCATGTAGGTTCCCAGGCCAAGGTTAAGCCCAGGACCACCTCACATACTGGCAGACCCACCCCAGAGCCCAGTCACCAGCCCAGTACTATCCCACTGACCTACCGACCCATGCTGAGGAACCTAGGCCCAGGACTAGGACCACCCCCACACACCCATGCAGGACCCAGGCCCAGGTCAAGTCCAGCACCACTAGCCAACACACCGGGAAGCCCAGGCCTAGTCCAGCTCCACTTTGGGAAACTGCAGCCATCACCATAGTCCTTCCCATGCAGTAGCCTCCACTTGGGACAACAGACAGGGCCTGGAGGGAGCTGCATCTCTGAACAGGCAGCCCAAAGCCATGGTAAGGCCCACCCTTTCATTCCCATCTATGAAAATATTGCATCCATCTTGGGACACCCCCAATGCTACCTTGAGTTACCTCCACTATTGCCACCACCACCTTTAGTTGCAATAGCATCAATCATGGAACACCAGCTAGGGACTGGAAGCCCAAAACCAAGGTGAGGTACAAGTAATCTGCAAGGGCACTACAAGAATATAGGGCAGAAACTGTAATACCTCAGATACACACTGCAAGAAAAGAAGACACATAGACAACATGAAAAAGCAAGGGAAGATAATACCCTAAATAAACCAAGATACTAAAATAATAGTCCATGGACAGAACACTTGATAAAACGTCAGAGAAGGACTTCAAAATGTACATAATTAAAACAATCTGTGAATTAAAGAATGAAATAAGAGAGAAAATACAGGTTAAAATTGATCACTCTAACATAGAGATAAGAGAGAAAAATACAGGCAACCACTGATCACACCAACAAAAGAGAAGGGAGCAAATACAGGTAGTAAAAGATTACTTCAAGAAAGAGATTCTGGGAAAAAAATCAGAAATTCTTGGAATGAAGGAAACAATAAACCAAAGCTTCAGATTTGATGATGAAATAAAAACCTTTCATGATATATAAAATTCAAAATAATACAGTGAGAAAGCCGGCATTACAGAGCATTCTCAGCAAAATATTCCAGGAGGAGGAAATGAAAAGCAACAGTGAAAATCAGCAAAGGGAGGAACTACACCAAAGGAAAGGTCAATCAAAGGAGAAACCAAGTCAAGTTAAAAAACAAAAATAAACCAAAATGTCCAGGAATACAAATCATATTTCAATAATAACTCTGAATGTGAATGGCCTAAACTCATCCATTAAAAGATAGAAACTGATTGATTGGATTTTAAAAAAAAAAGACCCAACAACATGCTGCCTTCTAGAGACTCACTTCACAGGAAAAGATATCCACAGCCTGAAGGTGAAAGGATGGGATAAAGTGTACCACTCACATGGACCATATAAACAAGCAGGGGTTTCCATCATCATATCAGTTAAAATGGGCTTTAAACCAAAGCTAGTGAAAAGGGATAAAGAATGACATTTCCTACTGTGTAAGGCATTCATACATCAAGAAGACATAACAATCATAAATATCTATACCCCAAGTAATGGGGCATCTATATATATCAAACAAACCCTTTTCAACTACAAGAACCATATTGAGCACAAAACAATTATACTGAGTGACTTTAACATACCTCTCTCACCACTAGATAGATCTTCCAAACAGAAACCAAACAAAGAAACTATAGAACTCAATAATAAGATCAATAATTTGGACTTGAAATATATAGAATATTCCATCCATCAACAAGAAAATATGTTTTCTTCTAAGCAGCACATTTATCCTTCTCCAAAACAGACCATATATTATGCCACAAAGCAAGTCTTAGCAAATACAGAAAACAGAGATAGTACCCTCTCTATTCTATCTGACCACAGTGGCATGAAATTAGAAATCATTGATAAAATAAAAATAGTTTTTTGTTATTCCAACACCTGGAAACTAAACAATACACTATTGAATAACACATGGGTAACAGAAGACATCAGGAAGAAGATAAAAAAAAAATCTTAGAGTTAAATGAGAACTCTGATACAACTTATCAAAATCCCTGGAACACTATGAAGGTAGTGCTAATAGGAAAGTTCATTGCATTTAGCTCATTCATGAAAAGAAGAAAGAGTCAACAAATAAACAACCTGACATTACATCTCAAAGCCTTAGAAAAAGAACAAACCAACACCAAAAGGAGTAGAAGACAGGAAAGAATTAAAATCAGTACAGAAATCAATGAAACTGAAACAAAAGAAACAACTGAAAAAACCGACCAAACAAAAATCTGGTTATTTGAAAATAAATAAAATTGACGAACTCTTAGCCACCCTTACAAAAAGAAGGAGAGAGAAAACTCAAATTACTAAAATTCATGATGAAAAAGGAAAGTCACAACAAAGATTATTGAAATCCAGAAGAAATAAGAAACTATTTTGAAAAATTTATACTCCAGTAAAATAGAAAAACTTGAAGACACCAACAAATTTCTAGAGGAGTATGATCAACCCAAAACTAAGTCAGGAAGACATACACAATTTAAACATATCAATTTCAAGCAAAGAAATAGAAAATGCCATCAGAAGCCTACCAATGAAGAAAAGCCAAGGACCAGATGAAAACAAGTTTCAGAGTGAAGAACAGAATTTTTAAAAGAATACATACTGTACAATTACATTCATAAAAATGTCAAAAAAAATACAGCAACTCTCTATTGCCACAAAGTAGTTGTAAAAGGGAGTAGAGAAAGGGGAACAGAAAGATTTTATTGTGATAAATATATTCATTATCTTGATTGTGATGTTAAGTTTATGTATGTTTATATATCATAGCATAAAATTGTATACTTTAAATGCATGCAGTTACTTTATGTCAATTTTGCCCCATAATCTTTCTGCAATCTGGTATCTCAATAATCTTTGTTCAAGAAACAAGAAGAATGCAATGAAGCTTACGTTGTTATTAGTAAGAGGGAAACAAATTCTCAAGAAGGAAGGAATTTTAATTTTTTGCTTGTTTTTCTTTTCTTTCTTTCTTTTAAATTTATTTATTTGTCTATCTATCTATCTGCAGAATAGCCCTCAGTAGAAACATTGCTTCTACTGCCTTGTCCAGGGCTCATTGAAAAAAAAAAAAAAAATTACTGATATTTTAGCCAGGTTTTAGGCTCTGTGACCAAAAGACCTAGCAAGAACAATTTTAGAGGATGAAAAATTAATTTTAGGACTCATGATTTCAGTGGTCTCAGACAGAAGAGAGCTATACTCAACAAGGACAAAATATATATGCTGAAAGCATGTCCCCAATGATTCACCTCTTCCAGTTGCACCCTACCTGGATAGAATCACCACCCAGTTAATCCCTATCAGGGGATTAATGCACTGATTAGAACTTCCTATAACCCACTGTGTTCCTGTTGCCACTCTTAATGACCTCCTCACTCCAAACTTGAACAAATTCTCAATTTGTTTCCCAACTAATATTCATCCCTGTCTTTGTACCCTTTTCCATTTCCACACACAGAAATTTCAGTAGACAACATGCTATTCAAATGCAGTTCTACATGAAGCACACTAGCCAATCCATTAAATTACACCCAATAATTTTAAGATCTCAGCAGAAAAAAAAAAATCGCACTTACATAATAACCATCTTTATGACATATTTCCTAATCTTCACTTTTAACAAGCCAATCTCCCCAAATAAATTGCATGTAGAAGGTTTGAAACTGTCAATATATAGATCATCTAATTTATTTGCACTTTATATGATTTTTCCCATTATCTATCAGAAATAATAATTTTCTGTGCTCTTAGGACAAGTAGATATTATAAGTATTTGAATTTGAATGATGGTTTTGAATGATCAGATATCAAGAGTGCACATTATTCTATACAGAATTAATATAGTTCATCAACAAACAAAACTAAGAAATAGCCAACTTCTGCTATGGTCATATCATTGCCTTGTACTTATGTGAAATAGATTTCCTATATATTTAATTTGCAAGGATAGATAATAAAATTAGGAAAGTCTACAAGTGGAACATTCTGACTCATATAATACAACTTATTCAGAAGTAGAGGAAAAACAGTAAGAAGAAAAACTGCCCAATAATTTATGTGAGCAGAACTATTTCTTGGGTTTTCTGAAGGAAGTCTCTGAAACTCAGGGGAACTTAGTATTAGCCTAAATATTGATTGATCTTGCAATCAAATGAAAACTGTGGAAGAATGAAAAAGAAGATAAAGATAGTGAAAGTCTTTCAACAATACTTGTTGCGTATAAAGGTAGAAAAGAAAATAATCTGCTTTTGGAATTCAATATAAATCTTAAACTGCAGGTCATTCTAGTTGAAAAGAATATTACAAAGAAGTTATAATCCTACTGCAGAGATTGCTGATCAAAATTTAATGTTCACACGAATCACCTGGCATCTTTTTCAAATATTTTTTGATTCAGAGACTGATATTCTACATTTCTAATAAGCTCCCAGAAGATGGGGATGCTACTGCTTCCCAAATAACCCTTTTATTAGCAGAACACCAGACACAATAAAGGAAAATAGAGAACAAAATATAAATGAATATTATTCAAGGTCTTAGTACTTAAAATGAGAGAAATCCTATGGTTTTGAGGATGACTATCCAAGTAAGTGTGCATGAGACTTTGGTGAAAATCAAAACAGAGGGTTTGAATTCATTTCCCAGGAAAAGTACTAATTCTATGGATTTCCTGTTTTAAAATACAGCTTTTTTTAATAGAGAAAATTGAGATATATTAAAAATAATATTATTGAAAAGATAGTTTATTATTCACAATTCCCAAGAGGAAGAGAAGTGGATACACTATGCTTGGGGAATCACATAGTGAGGTACTGAGGTCACAAAGCAGGAATTGGGAGTCCTGTAGAAAAGACTCTTTTTTTTTTTTTTTTTTTTGTGGTACCGGAGATTGAACTCAGGGGCACTCGACCACTGGGCCACATCCCCAGCCCTTTTTTGTATTTTATTTAGAGACAGGGTCTCACTGAGTTGCTAAGTGCCTCGTCATTGCTGAGGCTGGCTTTGAACTCGCAATTCTCCTGTCTCAGCCTCCCAAAGTGCTGGGATTACAAGCGTGCGCCCCCGCGTCCGGCTAGAAAAGACTCTTAATTGTGTTTTCTGTAGGAAAGAATAAACAGCAGGCTCTGGAGCATAGGGATTGTTCCTCATTGTGAGGTACCTGGACCTGTGTGGATTAGGCAGAATAGCAGGACCCAGAGAGTAAAAATCAGACAAAGGAGGTGGTGGGAGTGTGGTTCTGGATTGTTGGTTTATTTTTGAACAGCCTAGAAACAAGCAAATTGTGAAGAAAAAAAAAAAAAAAAAAACTTAAAGTTATCTAAAATTTAATGATAGGTTCAGAGGGTGGGCTGTCAATCAGGCTGGGCTTGGTAACACATACTTGTAATCCAAGCGGCTAGGGAAGCTGAGACAGGAGGATTGAGAGTTCAAAGCCAGCCTCAGCAAAGGCAAGGCACTAAGCGACTCAGTGAGACCCTGTCTCTAAATAAAATACAAATAGGTCTGGGGACATGGCTCAGTGGTTGAGTGCCCCTGAGTTCAATTCCCAGTACCAAAAAATGAAAGAAAAAAAAAAAAAGAAAAAAAGAAGTAAAGTAAGAACTATAGGCCAAATCAGAAAAAGAATGTTGTGACCGAAAACATCTGTTGAAGATTTCCCCACTCCAAGTTATCGCAGCTCTCTTATCTCCATTTAATATGAGTTATAGTGATTTCCTTCTCTAAAGTTTATTAAAATATATCTTATCTCTGGTCCCACGGGCATTTTCCAACTGCCACCTAGCCTGGTTGCTCCTGGTATTTGAAGGAACTCCTCCAGGACCTTATCTTTTATTTCAATTGTTCTGTAGTAGTTCAAAAAACCCTTTTATTTCAGATATCACTTGGTCTCTAGTAACTGACTGAAAAATCTCCAAGAAATAATTCATCTAGGGTCAGCAAAGCCCCAGATGTGAAAGCACCAGAATAAAGAAAACCATGGTTAATACACTGTGAGTGTAAGAGGAGATGTGGTCAAAAAGGAGTGAATGATTTTTTTAATTTTTTTTTTATTTTTATTTTTTTTTTTGCTAATTTGGGGAAACATCAGGAAAGGTTATCTCAGAAGATGCTCCTTAAGATGTACTGAATGATAAATAGAATGTTTCCAAGTTCTTAAGCAAGAGATTATGCCTGATTCAAAGTGAGCAGTTAAACAAAGGCCAAAAAAGTTAGTTTGAGGTTTATTGGAGGTCTTGGAAACAAAGTGTTGTGTTTAAATAATTAATACATGACTGGGGAGAAATTCATAGACAAGACTGAACATCACTCTACAATTCCTCTTCAAAGTAGACCTTGGAAACTCACAAGAAAGGTGGAGCAAAAATGCATTGGACACCTGCCTCTTGATTTTCCATTTTTTTTCCTCCTGACAAGTGATTATCCTGGAGTATGACCTGATGGTGTAGAGAGAAACTTGTTTGGACATATCATTGGCATTACAAGTGAAACTAACTTCATTCCCACATTATATGTCCTTCAACTATTTACCCATAAAATGACAAAACCGTCTCTCATGACTTAGTAATAATGTGAACAAATATCTTATGATCTGTTTTGCCTGTAAGTGTATTTACACATGGAAAAAAAAATTGTCCATTGAGGTAGAAATTCAAAGAAATCCTCTACACTTACTAAATGACTAAAAAGTATCATGAAAACATGCATGACAAAATCTTTGTCAAGAAGAAAAGGAAAAGGAAAAAATATACTTAAATTATTAGGAACTTTTCTCTACTAATGATCTTACCAAGATTACTTGGTTCTCATGAGAAATTTATAAGGAGTCTTTATTATTAACTCTAAAATACAATCCTTATGAGAGGATCATTTGAATTCATGGAAATATACACACTTGATCTGAGGACTTATCTTCATGATTTCTGACCCAATAGGCCTTCACAAGAATCTGCATTTTTAACATACAACAAAAATGATACCAATGCATGTGATATTAGCCCACGTTTGAGACAAACTAGATTAATTCACTCACCAATATTGTATTTTAAGGTGCAGAATTCTGAGTCCTGTGTACATTTCATGCCTGTTCTTCATGATCCCAGAAAAGAAATGTTTCCTCAGATTATTCAGAAGATGATCACACTTTTTTTGCAAGTACAGAGATTATCTATTAAATGTTTCTTGAAGTAAAAGTAGATATGACAGAAACTAAGATAAGCTAAATATTCTTATCACAAACAAAAAAAATTATCAAGACTTTCTCCAAATTTCAAACAGTCAGTTATGCTTATTTTAATGACTTTCTACCCTGTTATAGTTATGGAGGAATTAAATATTTCTAAACTTTACGAGAGATATAAGCAAACAGTTATATTCCATCTCAGCAAGATTAAGAGTAATCTGCCACAAAATATTTTCCTGACAGATTTGGACGTCAGGTTTATAAAATATTTGGTTGTTTTTACTGTTATAATTTAATCTTTCATATATAATTTAAGTCTTTCTTACAAAAAATAATAAAATGGAAATTAAAGAAGCTTGTAAAATTGTGCTTCACTAACACAGTGAACAGAATTTCAATTTAATTTAATGTGTCATTCATAGTGAGGTATTTGTGAAATGAATAAAGCTATGAGTTAGTACCTTGCTAATTGTTTTTTCCTGTTAATAGTGTGCTTTTTGACTAGGGCCAAATTTATTAATTTCACCAAGTTTCTATTCCTCTATCTTAAAAGTTTTTAAATATAAATTTACTATTTCTTTGAAGTAGTAAAATAGTGGTAAAATGTTTCTTTGGAGAGAACATTGAACTACAGAATTCATCATTATCTATCAGTCTCTCCTGTTTCTTGATCTGCTACAAAGGGAATACTATACTTAAAATGATGTAACTTTGAGGGAAGATTGATGTAGATACTGTGGGTAAAATTATGTTGCACCAATTTTAGAGTGGTAGACATTTGGTCCCTATGTGTGAAATCCATATAAATGAATAAATTATTAAGTAATCTCTCATTCCTAGTAAGACAAATTTGATTAATCAGGTCAAGTATTTCTGTCTGTCATGAAGTTGGATTAGCATTCTTACCAGTGGATGTTTGATGATATATTACAGATACATTTTCTTCTTTTAATCTACAGATAATATGAACTCTGATTTCATAATTTGAATAAGTAAAAGAGATCTTTGGTTATCCATTAGGAGATATTTATAAATAATTATACATATATTTAAATATATTATATACATATAAACATATATATAACTTTTATTTTTTAATTTCCTTTTGTTTTACTGTATTGAATATTTTACATCCCCAAAGTATGAATACATAGCAAATTAGTATTTTTTTAAGTATCTCATCATATTTAGCCCTGATCTTTGAGTAAAACATTGTGTTCTATGTCTTAATATAAAGAATATATTCAAATTTTTGTTCTTACTAAAGTTATCAAGACATTATACTTCTTAATTATGAGAATAATTAGGTTACTTTAAATGGTCAGCAAATTGACTCAATATTATAGGATCAGATATGAAATACACAATTTATAATAAGTAAAAATTTAGTAACACTAGAATATACTTACCACAAATTAAAATAAGATAAAGTTTACTTCTTTTGTTTTAACATTAAAATTCTGCTTATACGTATTTATTACATAAAATTAATCCAAAATATTATATGAAAAAAGCAATAAACATGTCCAAAATGCTCTTATTTAAAACAACAATATAAAAATTGCTACTTTTGAATATGGAAATGCATCCTATTATTGGCATGGCTATCAGTCAGTAACCATAATTATATCCCATATGAGTATTTGCAAAACACTAAAGAAATAGTCATTTTGTAAAAGAAAGCCTGTGAATATTTACTTATTATATCTTTAAAATATGTGTATATTGCATTGACTGTTATATAATGTATACCTGTGTAGAAACGTCATTTATCCCATAAATAGGGCCAATTGTATGTGGATTGTATGTCAATTAAAAATAAATATAGAAAAGGAAAGTAAGAAAAATATAGATTTATATACATATATATTTTTAAAATAGTAATCAAATATTTTAAAAAACATATATGAGAATATGTATTTACTCTTAATCTCAAATCTCATATTATCTTTCTCAAAATCAGAAGTAAGCATTTTCCTTAATTGTAAGATCATCCACCAAATATATGAACAAACTGCTTATGTCCCCTGCCCCATACACAGGGATGATTCATGTTCATTTTAAGAGAAACAACCAAAAATTATTAAAAAATGACATACCTCGAGCATTATTACCAGGAATAAATGAAGATAGAAAAGACTGACCTGAAAGTCATTTTATTGATTCTTGAGCTAAGTTCACACACAAATGTAGGTGAATGAAAGGGAAAGAGGTCAGTAGACAGCTGCTGAGGACATATCATCCACCTGTTCACACTTCCAATTATTCCACCAGAACAAACGACAGAGTGAAATTGGTAGGTGAAACAGAGTGCTAAATCAATATTTCTTGAAATTTTATTGAGTCCCTACTTGACAGACTAACACTCTTGGTTTTCCTAATACTCTTGTAAGTCCAATATGGAGCTTTATTTTTTTTCCTACTTATCCCTTCTCTTAATTATCCATCCAACATATTTAATGAACACCAACTATGAGTAAGGCACTCTTATAAGAAATGGATAAGGAGCAGTGAATGAAACAGGAATGGTAACTGTTTTTGGACTTTGCATTTTATATGGAGGATAAAGGCAGTGAATACATAAGCTAATAAATTATAAAATATAGATGTTAATTTTTGTAAAAGAGAAGTAAGATAAAAATGTGTGACTAAAGTAAGTAGAGATTAGTCAGTCAACAACTTTGACAAGATGATATTTGATTCAAGTCTTAAGTCATTATTCCATAATTCCATGAAAAGTAGTCAAATTAAGTCATCTGATCGTATGGAAACATGTAAAACTACACATAAATAATGGATATCTAATTAGAGATTATAATAATGCTGAGGTCAGATATGAAGCTGACTTATTATTTTTAAAGTAAAATTCTAGAGGAAAATTAGAAGGTGAGTATGTTCTTTTCATCTATAGATATCCAATCACTCAAGAAGTGAGAGACAAGTCATTATCCGAACTTAAGTTTGATATTTTGAACACAGATAATCAGCACAGCCTGGAATCACATACTTGTTACTTCTTCCACATCTTGATTCATGGTCTTCTGGTCTCCATCTAGATTTATGCCAGCAAGATTGTGTTAATACTAAAAATCAACTAATCTGCTCTATTTAACCAGCTCTTGAATTACAGATTCTGATACTCCTTGTAACAGATACTGGGTTTGCTGGAGATGAGATTAGACTCTAGGTGAAAGATTTTCTTTAACTATGACCAACAGACTATATCATCATTCTCTCCCCCTGTACAGAAATGCCACACATCTCTTGTATATAAGACTAATATGGAATGGGAAAAGTAAGAAAAAATTCTTGAGTTGTGAATTATCACCATAAAAGTCAAGTGTCACTTCTTGTCTCCCATCCCAGTTGACCTCAAATCCAAATGAAGAGAGCTCCAAGTGTCTGTAATAATCAAGACTATTTAACATTTGTGTCTCTTCTTGGACAGTTTGCTAGAAAGCACATCTATTGATCTGATGTGTTCTTACCTGAGCAAAGAAAAAAAGTAGTTGAAGAGAGATGGTGAGAAAAGAGAAAGATACATAAATAGTCACAATCCCCATCATTTCAAATAAGAAGAATGATTGATTTTTCTGGAGGGTTAAGAACACCAAATAGAAGATAACTACACTTCAACAGTACTCTTGTCATTTCCCATCATAGAGAACTATCTGCCAAAAAGGCCTTCAGTAGCAAGAGTTCTCAAGAAATACTTCTGAAGGAGTTCTATTGAAAAAAGGGGTTAGAATTGGTACTCTGTTTCTCATATTAAGACAGCACAGTAACAGTACTTAGAAAAATCTGCATACGACACCTATAAGAAAGCTTGTATTCTGATGGTAGCATTAATAGCCACATGGTGTTTAAATCAGCAGCAATTATCAATAGAAAAACTATCATACACCAATTAAACAAAACACATTGGTCCCATTTCCACTCCTGAGCCAGAGTCATCAAAGAATAAATCAGAGTAAGGGTAAAGAGATTTCCTGTTGGTTTTCTCTGTCTCTTTCTCATTTTCTGGTTTTAGGATAGGCAAGATGTGGTAAGATGACAAAAATACTAGTGTACTTCCTTTTATTTCAAGGCCTTCAATGTCCCAAGTTTGTGCATAGATGGAGGAGTAAAGATAATAAATGAGAGTGATTCTTTAAGTAAATATTTAGTGTTGAATCATTCAAAACCATGTATGAAGCTTTTTATTTTATTTGTAGAAAGTATCCTGATGATTTCATTCAATTCTACAAAATTTGTGTCTATTCTTCTACACAAATCTGCATAAAGTCTAAACAGTCCCAATCCCAGTCAGTTTCATTATATAACAAACAAAATGTGTGGGGAATGATGAATAAAAATTACTTCAGTGCTATACTGTATAAAGCAGATACTGTAACTATAGTGTCCTGGGACTTACTAAATAACTAAATATCCAGAGTAGCAACTAAAATTACTATTTTGCTAATACATACTTGATCTTAAAAAATGAATTTAGCTTATTTTAATATGAATATTCTCACCTGTAAAATAAGAATGATAGCAGTATCTACTCATAATGTTATCATAAATTGTGATAATACTGAAAAATCACTATATATTATGTCAAAATAAGAGTGATAATCACTAGATAATGTTGGCTATTATTATTATACAATATTATATATAACTATTGGATTCTGCTTTTATTTTCTAAATAACTTGAGATTGCAATGCACTTTTTGTAGTTGTATTTGAGGAAATGTATATATAGGTCTATATATGTCTAGATACAGATACAGATAGATATTTACTAACATCCTTCTTTGAACTCCTTGTGTTTTAACTTCCAATATCAAATAATACCTCAACCCTTGCAAACTCTTCTATTTTGATGCTCTGGTCTTCAGGAAATAGAGATCATAGATCTAAGCAATTAAAGAAAAACCACTACAATAAATACAATTAAGTACTGACTGGATGACTGAAGGATTCTCTTATTAATTATTAATAAATATATAAGAATAAATGCAAATTTAGCATATGGTGTACTGATAGTACTGAGAGTGAAGTCCATCATCTGTTATGGAAAGAAAATAGGTGTTAGCTCTCTGGAAGCATATTTCTACAAGACAATGTCTACAACATTTATACTTCCACAACTAGGCCATTATTATTTTTTTTTTTTTGTTTTTTTATTAATGCAGTGTAATTATGCATAATATTGGGGTTCATTTCAACATGATCATATATGTATGGAATCTAATTTGCTCCACTTTAGCCCCCAGTATTTCCTCTTTCCCTCCCTTCCTCCCTCTTCCTCTTCCACTTCCTTTACTCTACTGGTTTTTTTCTATTGATTAATACTTTTGAACTAGACATTTAATTCTAGAAAACAGTAATTGAGTATCAGATTAAAACCTTTTTAGTTTGTGTTAAGGTGATTAAAGTAATAGTATTAGTGATTATAACACTATAGTCGAAATAAGCTATTTTGTATAATACAATAAAATAGCATAAATTACTGACTATAATTGCCATTTGTTGAATACCTAGATTCTTCTAGAATCTGCCTAAATACTTGACTATGAGTATTGTGACTAGTGCACAAAAGATGGGGTTAAGTTTAAGAAAGACTAATTAACTTGCCAGTCTCATACATCTTAAATGTGCTTGTCTTATCCATAAAGTTCTAAATAAAAGATATTTTAAGAGAAATATATGAGCTGAATAAAGTCTGCATGACACTTACTGGGAAAAATATTTTTACCCCCAGAGGAAGCAAAATTAGGTAAGGAATATTTCTTTACAAAATGCTATTTTAGCAAATTTATGTCTGTCCTGACTTTTTGCACATTTAACATTGACTAGATGGCACTTATTTTGACAAGTTTTCCTTGGGTCTTTGGTTGGTTCTGAATAAATATATGCCAAAGAGTGTATATGTCTATACAAATACAATTCTCTTTAAAATATGTAAGATCTGCCACATTTGTGGTTATGAAAATTTCTATTAATACAGAAACTGATGTTAAACAATTATTTTTATTTATACGTTACTAGAAGTTTTTATTGTTTAAACAAGAAGTGTCATTAATTTTATTCACACATATAAATAGAAACTACTAAAATAAGAGATATTTTCCAGGGAGGGAAAGAAAAAGGCATTGGGGGGATAGTGAAGTGGAGAGATAGATCTGGAAATGTGAATAGAAAATAATAGCTTCCTAGCACTGTTTATTATTGTTCCTAATTCAATGGCATTAAAAGAGTAATGCCATTAAATAGATAATTTTCTTTCCACATCATATGCAGGTGTAAATCTATACAGTAATACATCATATTCATTTCAACTACAAGTTAGAGATTATAGTATTCTCCTTAGTTTACTAATCTTTGACATATTAGACACCTGTTATTTATGTTTATGATAGTTTAACAATAAATTAACTATGCCTTAAATATATATAATTGTTAATATTTATGAAAATAATATATACTCACATTTATTGATTTTAATTTCCTAGTAAGTCAAATCAAATTATTGAATATAAAATTTGAGAGCATAAACATTAAAATAAAAAATACTTTGTTACCAAATCATATGAATAAAATATTTAACTTGACATTATCTAATAGATTGATTTAGCTGATTATCATTGCAGTTTTACTAGTGATTATTGAAACTAATTGATATTAGAATTAAAGGTAAAATACATATATATATAACTAATATGTCATTTGGTGGCAAGGTGTAAAATTCTTATAATGTGTCAGGCAAGAAAGTTTTATTGAAGAATAAAACTTAAATGAGAGTTGCAATCTGTATCTTCTAAAGTCATTTTTATCCAGATACACCCCCAAGTATTTATTTTCTGCATAGTAGTCTTGGTTCCTATGACACAGAATGAAGCAAATGGGTATGTTGGCAATTTTATTCATGAATTTATATGTAAACATTTTTATTGGGCTTGCATAAAGATTTTTAAAATTTTCAATGAATATTTCCTAAATTTAGAAATACCAGAGGAGGATTTTTTTTTTAATGCAGTGAAATACTCAGGTGCAGTATTAAAACCTTTAGTTTGTATGTATAATGAAGCCAAAAAGGTCAGAGTAACTTTAGTGATAAAAAAACCCTAGGTCTGATCATTGTAAACAATACATTTGGAAATAAGAACTCTTCTAATGTAATTGTCCTACATGAGTACAAGATAAAAAGGCTTCCCATCTAGAAGATACTGTGGAAGTGCCCACTAGACTGGGTCTTGTTTCTGGTGAGGTAAAGAATAAATGAAGGTTTCCCTGAGAGCTTCCTATTTATCTGCTGCATTCATGTCCACCCCCTACAAGGCAAACAAAGAAGCCCCCAACCAAAATTAAGTAGTCCTAATTGGTTTTATTTCAATTTACTTGGAGAAGCAAATACTCCGTATACATATGATTTTACTGAAACCCATTCTTGACAAAGTTTTCTTCAATAAAGTCTCAAAAAAAACATGAGTTAATAATGAAAATAAATCATTGCATCCTAAGGGAAAATACAAGTTACAAACTTATAACTATAGAAGTAAAATAATAAATAGACACCATGTTTTTTTTTTTCCTTTTTTTTCTTTTTCTTTTTTTAAATAAAATGTACCCAACAAAGAAATAAGAGACAGCCAAAGTTTTGGAAGTAGATATTGGCATAGAGATTTGCTGCTGAGATTCCTGCTGAAGGACTTGCTGTCCAACGGTATGAAATGCAATCAGCAGACTGTCTCCAGAACACATGTCTACAGAGAACTCTTTTACTTTGCATAGACAACCTGCAACAGATGATCTAGCAAGGTGAGGGAGTAAAGCCTCTCTCTATGGATTACTCTGACAGGTTGTACTTGTTCCAACACTCTGCACAAAACCTAGCTGAATCTTGTACAAGTCTGAATCACATTTCTTCCTCTGTCCAATTCTGTATCCTTCCCAGCTCTTTTACGTATTATCATATCCAATTAACATCTCAAATACCTAAAATTTACTTCAGCAATCATTTATTAAGGACCAAATACGATGTGAGAATAAAATTGTGTGCCCCCAAAATTCTTACGTTGATGCACCAACCCTTATAGTGGCTGTAGTTACTTTGTAGAAGTTGTTAAAGTTAAATGAGTTCATAATGATAGGGACCTTAATCCTATAGGACTGTGTCCCTATAAGAAGAGGAAAAGACACAAGAAATCTGTTTCTTTCTAGGTACACTTAAAGACAAGACTATGTGAGGATACAAAAATATGGTGGTTATATACAAGCCAGGAAGAGAGCTTTCATGGGAAACTGAATTTAGAGTCACCTTGATCATGACCTTCATGATCAATCTGGTACTGTTCATACCAGCAGAATTGTGAAAAATTAAATGCTGTGTAAGCCACCCAGGCTATGGTATTTTGGTAAGGCCAACCAAACAGACTAATATAAATATTTATATATAATTAGAATTTCAAACATAAAGACTGTGTCAAACTGTTGTTGGGTCAAATAGGAAGCATGAAATATTATTTTAAAAATATAAACAAAGCCGGGCGCAGTGGCTCACGCCTGTAATCCCAGCACTTGGGAGGCTGAGGCAGGAGGATCACAAGTTCAAAGTGAGCCTCAGCAATGGCGAGGCACTTAGCAACTCAGGGAGACCCTGTCTCTAATAAAATACAAAAAAGGTCTGGGGATGTGGCCCAGTGGTCGAGTGCCCATGAGTTCAATCCTCAGTACCAAAAAAAAAAAAAAAAAAAATATATATATATATATATATATATATATATATAAACAAATCCCTAATCATAACTAATCTACTAAAAAAATAAAAGGACTTAACCAGATTAAAAAAAAGAAAGCACAAAGCAAAATTCGGCCATCTTTACTAAGACACATCTAAACAATATAATGTTATATTAAAAGAAATAGAATTTGTACAATTTTAAGATATTGGCTATCCTTATCAAGCACAAAAGAATGAAAATACCTGTTAATACAACCAAACAGTCTGTGAGACTTGAAATTTTGAAGAAGATATTAAGTTGCATATCCCCTACCAGGCCTTTCCATGAACTTTAAATAAATTTTTTCTTAATTTGAGAACACTAGCAATCGATGATGCTATATTCTTAATAGTCCTTTCAGAAGCAAATTTTGGAGAAAAAAGCAATTCAATAGATCTAGGTTCTTGTAATGAGATAAAATCTGAGTGTCCCCTATGTATCAACACTCTAGTCCAAGTACTACTGGATTTCTGTTCACTGTCTTCCTGTGTTCTTAGTGTGCAATATGTATTTAATAAATATTAAATATAATGCACATACCTCTAGGCTGTTCAAGGGATTAAAAATAGTGAAAAATCAGCTACTCAGGAGTCTGAGGCAAGAAGATTGTGACTTAGGGGTCAGCCTCAGCAACTTAGTAAGACATTGTCTCAAAAAAAAAAATAAAAAAGCCTGAGAATGTGGCTCAATGGTTAAGCAAACTTGGGTTCAATTCCTGATACAAAAAAAAAAAAAAAAAAAAAAAAATCAAAAAAGAGTGAAATGATAAACTTAACATTAATCACACTTACCATTAAATTGAAATTTAATGTTTGAAGTAATCAATTATTTTCTACTTAATAGCAGTTAATCAGTGGTAATAGAAACTATAATTTAAGAGAATATATTATTATTGTTGTTTCTATATAAATTATATGAATGGTAAATTATTATTGGTTCTAGTAGTGGGATTAACTGTACCAGTGACTAGATTTGATCAGAATTAATACTAACTAATACTGATTCTTCATTCACAGCACCGAGCTTTATGGATAGAAAAAGAGTTTTTTTTTTTAAACTTTTTCAAAATTTTCATTAATATTGTTTATTGTAGAATAAAATAATATTTTTTGAATGAATCCCTTGGATTCTAAGTTTTAATATTGTTCCACTCATTGTTTGTCTAAATGTCATATTTTATATTATTACAAAGTTTATAATGCCAAAGGCTTGGGAACAGATTTTCACAACAGTGAAATGAGATTAAAGTTGATCATTATATGTGGAAAACTGCTAAAAGAAAATATAATTTTGGTGATGATGACCTTTTCTTTACATCCTAAAGATTTAAATAGGAGAAAAATAATTTAAAAATAGCCAAAGCCAAAGTAAATATTTTACTCCAACCTTTGAATGTAAGCAACTTCAAATTCTTTGTGCAAAATTTAATGTAATTGTTATGTTGAAAATTGCTACATAAACTCATCCCATTAAATAAATACTAATCTTCGTTTAGTTACAGCAAAGCAAAACAAAACAAAACAAAACACATAAATTCAATATTTAGAGCATAGTGTATAGGTATAGATATACAACGGCATTTGTTTACTTTTTTTGTGTAAAGTACTGGGGTATTTCTTTGCCTAATGTGTTATTAGCCAAATTACACTGGAAATGCTTCAGAAATGTCTTAAATAATTAATTCATTCACTCATTTAACAAGTATTTTTTTAAGAATTTACATAGAGTCATATACTTGCTACACTGGGCACTCAGACCATAATGACAAAGAAAACATTCTAACTCCTTGCACTTGTTGTGAATGTAATGTCAAAATAATGATAATGTCATCTGTATGCTATTTGAAAAATCTACAATGTCATATTAATACATACACAAAAGAATGTAAAGGGAAAACCACACCAAAGCAGCATTATTTTAAACACCATAGTAACTACCCACACTAAAATTTTCAATTAGTTGGAAAGAATAAAGCATTAATCTTGTCTTTACAGTATAAACCATGATTCAGTAAAACTAAATATGCCTAGTTAATTAGTTCAAGCATTTTCTTAAAAAGCTATTCTAATTAATAGAAGGAATAATCTTTTTTAAAAAATTAGAAAATCGTTCATTTATACCCACTAGTAAAATAATAGATTTAATAATGCCAATCAATGGGTAAGCCAATAGATTAAAAGTGAGTGGAAAATTTCACAATGGACAAACATGATGTTGCCACTTAAACCACTGATCAACTTTAATATAACCAAATGTGGGACAGGCAGACATTGTGTGTACTATAATACTGAACGGAGGGCATCACTTATGACTTATTTTTGCTGAGCGGAACCTAAATCTAGGTAGGCCTTTAGAAACAATGTCTATACCTTTAGAGATGCATACTGAAGTGTGTCACAGTAAAATGGCATGGCATGGCATAACATATGGTACTGTCTATAGACCACCTAGAGGGCAAGAAAGAGGAGGAAGAAAAGACAGATGAAGCAGCAGTCTTATTGATAAATGATACTTGGCAGTATATTTTGTGTCAGTATCTCTAATTAGGAGCATTTTTTAAATATTTCATCATTTAAAAAGAAATCAGTGAGAAGAGTAAAGGAAGACATTTGGGTGAAATAGAGAATAAGTGAAATAAGAGATTCCTTTTAGAAATGATAAATATCAGATTCCAGTAGGATGTCTAAGTAAAGTCAAATGAAAATGTTGAAAAAGTATAACTGATATTCATCAGTAAGTTTCAAACTTGATCAACAGAGATAAAAATAATAACCATTCTAGGTGGAAACTACTGTGCTAAGTACCGAGAATATTAAGATGACAATGACTTGGATACTATTTTTGGGAGATGTTGAGTCTAAAAGATCCCATGAAATCTAGAGATGAGGACTTTGAAGTTTTCACCACAGAAGTCATAACTGAGAGTATTCTATTCTTGTTTTCATTTGTTCATCTTGTCTTACACCTCAATGACTATATGATATAATGATTTCAAATATTATCCAAAATATTGAGATTCCTTATTTCACATGACTTGTTAACCATTCTATATAATTGTCCAACTTATAAGTCACACCTTGGTAATTTATTTTTCTTTTTTTTAATTCAATGGTCAAAATATTTAGTTAATATTTTAATTATACTTACTCTATATTGCATAACAATTATATCAGTAAAAATGGAGATCATAGTTTTGTGAAATGGAAATTGTTTATTATTTTATTAGATGAAATAAAAAGGAACAATCTAAAACTCTAAAAATTGATAAATCACAGTCAAAATAATTCCTTCACTTTATAGAATTTATTTTATTGCAGTTTAGATGTGGAAGGCTATCTGACAATTAGATACTTGACCAAACTGCAAAGTCCAGGATCTGCACTGGTAGTAAAATAAACTTAGCCATTGGATCAGCACTAGAGCTGTTGTTGAAATTAGAATTTAGCATAAAACTTCATAGAGGATGAGGCTAGATTTCAGTGGAAGGAGGTAAATGTTGTATTCATGACCAAACTGTAAGTGCTGAAGTCATCCTGGGGATAAGATAATGGAAAAATTATGATCTTAATATTTATTGAGGGTTTGCCAAAATATTTTAAATTAAGCCATTCAATACACAAATAAATTCACATACATTAACTGCATAAAATAAGTACTCAAGTGAAAACAATTTTAAAGTAATAATACATACCTCTGTTTAAAACTATTTGGTAATTTTAAAAGCCATACATTTGTATACTTTTGGACCATGCAATATATAACACGTTTAAAATCCAATTTAAATAAATAAAATTAAAAGCACAGAATGAAAATAAAAATAAAATTTATTATTACCATGGTAGGTGCAAGTTCTCACAGAAGAGCAAACTGTGCCATACCAAATTAAAAGTAAAAAGTAGGCTGTACCATTCACTAAGTGATTATATTTAAAAAGCTGTACAGTTTAAAAGTTCATGCAAAATGTCAGCAAAATTTATAACCAACTCCAAAGTGAATGTTCATCTAACAAAGTACACTGCATTTGAATCACATGCATGTTTTAGGGTTATTTTTATTTTTAGTTATAAAATTTTTCCAAATTTTAGAGTTGAAATACACAGGTGAAGACAAATGTTGCAAGATAATTTAAGATTTCCACCAAGTTGTTTAAGAGTATTGTATGAGTTTATAAGTTCAAATTTATGAAATTGTATTTTATGCAGAAACCTGGATTTGATCAGAAAGTGGTAATTTGATAATTCTGCCCTGGTAGGTGAGTGAATGCTGTGATGGGATCCGATTATTAAATGCCTGAAGTTCCTCCCAAGATGGGCAACTAAAACCAATTTCACAAAAATGAAATCACATGTATTTCACAGTGTTTTGCAAGTTTATACTTGGGAAGTACTACTGAAAATAAAAATGTACATAATTAAATGTATCCAATAATTTCTTCTAGGTAAAGAAATAAATCACATAAACTAATGAGTACAATTTCCATGAGTGTGATATATAATCAATTGTGAGTAAAATTTGCATTGGAAATATAATTTCTATTGGTATAATAAAAATTATTATAATGACAATATCTTTTCCTTTAAAGCAATTTTTGTATATATATATATATATATATATATATATATACACATATATACACATACATGTATATATAATGTCATGCACTTTTATAAGAAATGAAGTACAAAGCTTAAATCAGAAAGAAACAAAGTTTTGTTAAGAGAAGTAGTTTTTTCAAAATTTGTATTTGTTCTTCTCAGTTATACATGGCAGTAGAATGCATTTTGAAATATTATACATATATGGAGTATAACTTCCCATTTTTATGGTTGTACATGATGTAGAGTTACACTGGTTGTGCATTTATATATAAACATAGGAAAGTTATATCTGATTCATTCTACTGTCTTTCCTATTCTCATTCCCTCTCTCTACCCTCATTTTACTTTGTCTAATCCAATAAACTTCTATTCTTCCCTCCCCTCCCCCTTAATGTGTGTTAGTATTTGCATATCAGAGAGAACAATCAGACTTTGGTTTTTTGGCATTGGCTTATTTCACTTAGCATGATAATCTCCAGACCCATCTATTTAATGGAAATTGCCATAATTTCATTTTTTCTTTATGACTGAGTAATATTCCATTGTGTTTATATACTGTATTTTCTTTATCCAATCACCTACTTAGGTACTAGGTTGGTTCCATAGCTTAGCTATTGTGAATTAAGCTACTATAAACATTGATATGTTTGTGTCATTATAGTATGCTAATTTAAAACCTTTGTGTATATATCAAGGAATGGGATAACTGGGTCAAATGGTGGTTCCATTACAAGTTTTCTGCGGAATCCCCATACTGCTTTCCAGAGGGGTTGAACCAATTTATAATCCCACCATCAATGTACGAGTGTATCTTTTTCCCCACAACCTCTCCAACATTTATTATTACTTGTATTCTTTTTTTTATATTTATGTATTTGCTTTAGTTGTACACAATGTGTTTATTTTTACATGGTGCTGAGGATAAAACCCGGGCCACGCACATGCTAGGCAAGTGCTCTACCCCTGAGCCACAACCCCAGCTATTACTTATATTCTTGTTAATTGACATTCTGAATATAGTGAGATAAAATTTCAGTGCAGTTTTAATTTGTATTTAAGAGAAGCATTTGTGTTTGTACATGTGTGCCCCAAATCCTTTGGTTCATCCTAATATTAATTACATTCATTCACATTTTTTTCATAGAACCACAGACTCACCTTAAATTCCAAATATTTTAAGCACCTATGGACATCTAATGCCTCCATGAGGTAAAGGCAGCTGTATTACATTAAGTAGTACTTTATCTTGCCTCTTTGGTTCTCTGACTGGAATCAAAGCCACCAATGGCATCTTGCTCAAAAATAGGATCCTGAAAGGCGCACTGATGTTGTTATCAAAGTCTCACCATGTAAAAAATAAAATAAAATAAAACCCTCTTATTCTCAATGTTTTCATCACAATTACAAAAAAAAAAAAAAGTTATCATCCATCCACTTCTTTTAAGGAATTATATATAAACATTGGGATCTCCTAGTTCTTAGTGGAAATTCACAGTCAATAAGACACAAGTATATCTGAAGGGAAATTATTTCAGTACTATGATCACACTCACAATATATCTCCAGTTTTCTCGATTCAGCAAACCTTTTATTTATACTATTTTAAAAATTAAAGATACATAGATAAAATATGAATTTTGTAAACAAAAATGCACAATAAAATTATCTTTGAAAAGTCAGAGAAGAAAAAATATATACTAACAGATTTAATATCATATTTACTCTACCAGAATTTATTGATTTTCTAAATGGAAATGCATGAAGTAAGCCACAAGACAAAATGCAAAAACAAATGTATCACTCTCCACCTAATCTCCACTACAGATGCTTTTTAAGTTAACATGGGGTTATATCCCAATAAACCTACCATTATTTGAAAATATCATTAGTTAAAAGTGCATTTTAGACACCTAACCTACTGAATGTCATAGCTTAGCAACACATCACACTGTAGGGCTTATGAATCACTTACTGTCATGATTGCCTAGCTGACTGGGAGCTGAGTCTTGCTACCATTGTCAAGCAGGGCTAGAGAGGATCAGACTGAATGAGACTGGCTCAGGAAAGAATGAAAATTGGAAATTCAAAGCACAGATTCTGCTGAATATGTATCAGTTTTGCACCATGGTAAAGGAAAATGGTAAGTCAAATCAGTGGAAGTTAGGAATTTCTATTTCTATTTTACTAAGAGTCCCCACCTACTTGCTCACGTTTATCCTAATTTATGAGCTGATTCTCCTGAAAATAGAAAGAATTTTGGTTTTCTTAACCCACTATGAGTTGGTACCACATAAACCCTTTGGAAGAAGCTTTCCAGGGAATAACTAGAAAGTCCTTGGCTATATACAATTTAGCGCTAATAAAGTCGACTCTTCTGATAACAGTGCTCCTGAATTCAGATTCTTTACTTTCATCTTTTCAATTTCTGACTTTAATATATGTATTTAGATATAGCCTATGTATCCATTCTGAGATTATGGTGAAGTAATTCTCTTGTACATCTGATTTGTAAAACAGTTAAGAATCTGACTGTAAGAATTAGGGTCAACCCTCTGGTACAGCCTTGAGATAGGACTTTTCCTTTTGTCAAGAGGGGCCTCATTTACTCTTGTGGGTGCACTTTGGCTTTCTTTGAGTACTCCAGTATCTACTACATTAAATCTTGATACACTTTTTTTCTTTTTTACTTTCCTTGGAAACGTGCCATTTTTCTACAAGTGAACCCTGGCTTCTGTCTTGTAAATTAGGGGCAAATCCTGGATTAGAGTTCAGGTGACTAGCATCTTTAAGCCGTTTTCTACTCTTTCCATGCCAAGTTCATCCACAGACTTCTCAGCTGAACAAAAGCTGAAATGATGCTCTGCAGTGAGACAATGTATATTTTAGTTTTATTTTACTGAACTAAGAACAATTTGAGTGAAATCTTACAATTACAAAAGAAAAATATCCAATTTAAGCGTAAGAGAGACTTAATTAAATAAGATGGAGGATGTCCAAAGAAATAAAATGAGAGATGCAGAAATAAAGGAGGAAGAGAATTATAGGTGCATAGATAAATGCACAAATGAATGTTATTTCACATCATAGTAAGGTCAATGATATAATCATGTTTATGTGAATTGAGGAAATAATCAATTACATTACTAAGTGAGTAGAGAAAGTGAGAAAGAGGATTTTGGTGCCAATACTATGCTGTTTTTGTTACTATTTCTCTGTAGTATAATTTAAGGTCTGGTATAGTGATGCCACCTGCTTCACTCCACTTGCTAAGGATTGCTTTAGCTATTCTGGGTCTCTTATTTTTCCAGATGAATTTCATGACTGCTTTTTCTATTTCTATGAGGAATGTCATTGGATTTTGATTGGCATTGCATTAAATCTGTATAGCGCTTTTGGTTTATGGTCATTTTGACAATATTAGTTCTGCCTATCCAAGAGCAAGGTAGATCTTTCTATCTTCTAAGGTCTTCCATAATTTCTTTAGTGTTCTGTAGTTTTTATTATAGAGGTCTTTCAAGTGTTTGGTTAAGTTGATTCCCAAGTATTTTATTTTATTTGATGCTATTGTAGGTGGGGTAGTTTTCCTCTTTTCCTTTTCAGAGGATTGTCACTGATATAAAAAATGTCTTATATTTATGGGTGTTGATTTTGTATCCTGCTACTTTGCTGAATTCATTTATGAGTTCTAGAAGTTTTCTGGTGGAATTTTTTGGATCTCCTAGGTATAAAATCATATTGTCAGTGAATAGTGATAATTTGAGTTCTACTTTACCTATCTGTATCCCTTTAATTTCTTCCATCTGTCTTATTGCTCTGCCCAGTGTTTCAATTACTATGTTAAATAGAAGTGGTGAAAGAGGGCAACACTGTCTTGTTACAGTTTATAGAGGGAATGCTTTCAATTTTTTTATCCATTTAGAATAATGTTGGCCTGGGGCTTAGCATAGATAGCTTTTGCAATGTTGAGATATGTTCCTGTTATCCCTAGTTTTTCTAGTGTTTTGAAAATGAAGGGATGATATATTTTGTCGAATGCTTTATCTGCATCTATTGAGAAAAAATATGGTTCTTATCTTTAAGTCTATTGATATGATGAATTACATTTATTGATTTCCATATGTTGAACCATCCTTGCATTCCTGGAATGAACACCACTTGATCATGGTGTATTATATTTTTGATATGTTTTTGTATCTGTTTTGCCAGAATTTTATTGAGAATTTTTGCTTCTATGTTCATTACAGAAATTGGTCTGAAGTTTTATTTTTTTTATGAGTCTTTGCCTGATTTGGGGATCAAGGTGATATTGGCCTCATATAATGAGTTTAGAAGTGCTACCTCTTTCCCTATTTCTTGAAATAAGTTGAAGAGTATTGGTATCAGTTCTTCTTTAAAGGTCTTGTAGAACTCGTCTGTGTATCCATCTGGTCCTGGGCTTTTCTTGGTTGGTAGGCTTCTGATTGCATCTTCTATTTCATCGCTTGAAATTGGTCTGTTCAAATTGTGTATATCATTCTGCTTTAATTTGGGTGGATCATACAACTCTAGAAATTTGTCAATGACTTTGGTGTTTTGTATTTTATTGGAGTACAAGTTTTCAAAATAATTTCAAATTATTTCCGCTATTTCCATAGTTTCTGTTGTGATATTTTCTTTTTCACTGTGTATGTTAGTAATTTGAGTTTTCTCTCTCCTTCTTTTTGTTAGCCTGGCTAACAAACCTATCAATTTTACTCATTTTTTCAAAGAACCAATTTTTTGTTTTGTCATTTTTTTCAATTGTTTCTTTTGTTTCAATATCATTGATTTCATCTCTGATTTTAATTATATCCTGTCTTCTGCCAATTTTGGTGTTGGATTGTTCTTCTTTTTCTAGAGCTTTGAGATGTAATGTTAAGTCATTTATTTATTGACTTTTTCTTCTTTTGAGGAATAAACTCAATAAAATGAACTTTCCTCTTAGAACTGCCTTTATGGTGTCCCAGAGACTTCAATATGTTGTGTCTGTGTTCTAATTCACCTCTAAGAATTTTGTAATCTCCTCTTTGATGTCATCTGCAACCCATTGTTCATTCAGTAGCATATTATTTAGTCTCCATGTGTTGGGGTAGCTTTTATTTCTTATTTTATCATGGATTTCTAATTTTATTCCATTATGGTCTGATAGAATGCAGGGAAGTATCTCTATTTTTTCATATTCACTAGGAATTGTTTTGTGGCATATATATGGTCTATTTTAGAGAAGGATCCATGTGCTGCTGAGCAGAAAGTGTATTTGCTTGTTGAAGGATGAAATACTCTATATAAGTCAGTTAAGTCTAAGTTGTTTATTGTATTTTTGAGTTGTATAGTTTCTTTGTTCAGCTTTTGTTTGGAAGATCTATCCAGTGGTGAAAGGGGTGTGTTAAAGTCACCCAGAATTATTGCATTGTGGTAAATTTGACTCTTGAACTTGAGAAGAGTTTGTTTGATGAACATGGAGGCTCCATTGTTTGGGCCATATATATTTATAATTTTTAAGTCTTGTTTGTGTATTGTTGAGCAGTATGTAGTGTCCTTCTTTATTCCTTTTGATTAACTTTAGCTTGAAGTCCACTTTATTTGACATGAGGATAAAAACCCCTGTTTGTTTCCACAGTCCATATGAGTGGTATGTATATTTTCCCAACCTTTACCTCAGTATTTGGATGTCTTCTCCTATAAGATGAGTGAGTCTTTTGAAGGCAACATGTTGTTGGGTGTGTGTGTGTGTGTGTGTGTGTGTGTGGTTTGTTTTTTAATTCAATCTTCCAGTCTATGTCGACATGATTTGTATTCCCAGCCATTTTTGTTTATTTTCGGTATTTAACTTGACATGGTTTCTCCTCTGATTGGTTTTTTCCTTTAGTGTAATACCTCCCTCTGCTGCAAAATAGACTGGTAGACCAATGGTACAGAATAGAGGACACAGAGACTCATGCACATAATTTCAGTTATCTTATATTAGACAAAGGCGCCAAAAATGTACATTGGAGAAAAGATAGCCTCTTCAACAAATGGTGCTGGGAAAACTGGAAATACATATGCAACAAAATAAAATTAAACCTCTGTCTCTCACCATGCACAAAACTCAACTCAAAGTGGATCAAGGATCTAGGAATTAGACCAGAGACACTAAGCCTAATAGAAGAAAAAATAAGCTTTAATCGCCAACAGGTTGGATTAGGACCCAAGTTTCTTAATAAGACTCCTGTACCGCAAGAATTAATATCAAGAATCAATAAATGGGATAGATTCAAACTAAAAAGTTTCTTCTCAGCAAAAGAAACAATCAGTGAGGTGAATAGAGAGCCTACTAATTGGGAACAAATTTTTACCACATGCACATCAGATAGAGCACTAATCTCTAGAATATATAAAGAACTCAAAAATTTAAACCCAAAACAACAACAAAGAAACAAACAAACAAACAAAAAAGAACCCAATCAATAAATGGTCCAAAGAACTGACAGACACTTCTCAGAAGAAGATATACAATCAACAAATACTTGAAAAAAATGTTCAACATCTCTGGCAATTAGAGAAATGCAAATCAAAACCACTCTAAGATTTCATCTCACACCAGTCAGAATGGCAGTTATTAAGAACACAAACAACAAACAACAATAAATGTCGGCGGGGATGTGGGGAAAAAGGCACACTCATACGTTGCTGTTGGGACTAAAAAATGGTACAGCCAATATGGAAAGCAGTATGAAGATTCCTTGGAAAACTGGGAATGGAACCACCTTATGACCCAGCTATCTCACTCCTTGGTCTATACCCAATGGACTTAAAAACAGCATACTACAGGGACACAGCCACATCAATGTTTATAGCAGCACAATTCACAATAGCTAAACTATGGAACCAACTTAGGTGCCCTTCAGTAGATGAATGGATAAAGATAATGTGGTATATATACACAATAGAGTATTACTCAGCAATAAAAGAGAATAAAATCATGGCATTCTCAGGTAAATGGATGAAGTTGGAGAATATAATGCTAAGCGAAGTTAGCCAATCCCAAAAAGCCAAATGACAAATGTTTTCTCTGATATAAGGAGGCTGATTCACAGTGGGGTTGGGACAGGGAGCATAGGAGGATTAGAAGAACACTAGAATGGCCAATGGGCAGGGAGGGAAAGGGAGGGGGGCAAAAGGGTGAATGAAAAAAAAAAAGAAAAAAAAGATGGTAGAATGGGATGGATATCATTATCCTAAGTGCATGTATGAAGTCACAAATTGTGTGAATATACTTTGTATACAACCAGAGATATGTAAAAATGTGCTCTATAAGTATAATATGAAATGTTAAAAAAAAAAAGAAAGAGTATTTGTAGAAAAAATTTTAAGGAAGACCAGCTTTAATGAATCGTATTTTCTTAGATGAAGATTACATATTTATGAGCAAGGTCTGGTATAGTTCCTAAAGGTAAAGATACAATAATCAACTTTTTCCAAAATGTTGATCATTTGAACAAGTGAAATAAGTGCCTATAGTTCAAAATTATGGAGGAGAATCATAAGTCTTTAAATGAGAAACCTATTTTAAATTTGCTAATCAATGAAGAACCACTGATTAACACTCAGGAAATGATTTTTATTTTGAGAGTTGTCCTCATCAGAACTGCATTTTAGGCCACTATAAATGTGATGGCTTGGAGTAGGGAGAGATGGGAGACAGAACAACCTATTACAGAGTTACTGCAAGAGTTCAAGAACTGAGGCCAAATATGTGTGTTATCAGGGGAATTTTCAATGGCAAAGTCAGCCTGAAGTCTAACTGAAACTGAATGAGTAAAGCAGAAGGAAGGAAAGAAGATCAGAGATGATTCTAGATGAAGTGAGTGAGGGAATTATATTATAAATAGGAATTGAAGATGGATGACTTGGTTCTATTAGGGCAATTTGATGAGTTTTGGAGATGTAGCTAGAGAATTATGTGAATTTAGTTAAATAAAATGGAAAAATGGTATAAATAGGAATATGACATCTAAATACAATGTGCTGACTCTCTGAAATTGTACATAGACAGAAGTTTCAAAGGAAGAGTGTGCAAGAGCCAGTTTAGAAGGCCAGTTTTCAGTTGTCCCATATTCTAACCTTCTGCACAAACTACCACCCTTCTAAACTGTAGGCTCTAAATTGTGGAATCAATGTTGAAAAAAAAAAAAAAAAAGAAGAAGAAAAAGAAAAATAAATAAATAAAACAAACTAGTTCAACAGCAAAGGGTTTTGATGTTCCAGTACATAAATTCTTACAGTTCTTTAGATTTTAAAAAATATACACTAAAATATATTATATATATATATATATATATATACTTTTTTATTCCTTAAAGCAGAGATTCAATCCAGGAGTGTCAAACACTGAACCTCATCCCAAGCCCTTTTTTCATGTTTTTAATTTAGACACAGGATCTCTCTAAGTTGCTTAGGGACTTGCTAAGTTACTGAGTCTGGCTTTGAACTCATGATCCTCCTGCCTCAGCCTCTCTAGTTGGGATTATGGGCTGGTGGCAGACGGCTAAAAAGGAACATATTTTATATAAAGTCTACAACCCCTATAATACTTAATGTGAGTTTTTGTACTAAATAAATGCTTAATGGGAAATAATTAATCAATGAATTATAATTATGTGTACATACACTAATGAATGCATATGATGGTGACTTAAGTCAGCTTACAATAAATAATATAATAAAAGAAAATTATTTATATTAATAATATAACAAAAGTATTTGTAAATGTGTTAGTGATATTTCTAATACATGAGCAAGTTGAATTTATTAATATAACAAAGCCCGTAATATCCATGGCAATTAATATTCTTAATAATTAGCTACTGGTAAAATGAAATATATAACAAAGAAACAATTAAACATGTGCTAATATTTCAAAGTTCTTTTTAAAAACAAAGCACTTTAGTAGCTTCATCATAGTAAACAAATGCTTCCTCACATTTAACTCAACATTAAATCAGATGACTTTTCATGTAGCAATTTCTAAATATTGTCTTCATTGTAGTCACAACAACTTTCTGTCTCTACCACCTGGAAATGTAATCAGTATATCCATAAGTGGTACTCATAAAATTCTGTTAAATTTTGAATCAATAATTAACCAATCAACTTATTCCTCAATAATAATAAAATTAATTTACTATATATTTACAAACTAAGTAAAAATAAAACTAAAAAACTCCTTCACTTAATACTTTTAGTAATGCTCACATTATTCTATAAGATAAAGACCTCTCAAATGAGATGAAGTTATTAATTACATAGAATTTTGTTTAAAGTCTCACAAATAACAGTGGAGCTGGTATTGAAACTTTCTATTTCTTCTCAATACCCTTGGTTATAAAACACAACTTGTACCACCTTTCTTTATCTCCCTAATTTTCCTCTATTAACCATTAATTTATCTTTTGAAAACTTACCCTTAGAGATCTAGCTTTATATTGTTACTCTCAAGTAAAAAGTTCTAAGCATGCTTCTCTTTTAATCATTTCTCCTCATCAAGGAATCAGATCAGTTCATGTTGGTGGTTCATTGTCATTCAAGATGACAAGTCAATTAAGGTTTTGAGATTCCTCTGTTCCACTGTTAAAGCTGAATACATATTTATTTCAACCCATGTTGCTGTGCTTCTAGATTACTAGCTATTAAATATTATAATTCAACATGAAGAAATATCTGAACAGGCAAATATTATGTGAAAAAGTATTTAATCTACTGATTTATGAGTTTTTACTATTCATGACTTAAGGTCAGATACACTGACTAAATCATAATCAATATCAATACATACATATGTATACACACATTTTTACAGATTTGTATTTCTTAAGTTTATGGATTTTAACTTCCCTCTAGTTTTGTAAACATGCTTGCTTATTCTTTCATATCTTTCCTTTTACTTTTCATTTCTATTGAATATGATTTGATTTGTAAGCTTTTCAATACTTACTATGGCTTTGCTTACCAAATCTCCAATGTGTTTATTCTTGGGCCTTCTCACACTTGTTGTTAGAAAGGAGCTATTATCATCTTTTAAATGACCTAATGAGCACACACAACCCGATAAGTCTTGTCAGTATCTGACAATCCAGCCATGACTGATAAGAAATGAATCATGGCCCATATCAATAGGAAGGCAAAGCTCCATTGTAGAAGTAAATTCGTTCTGGTGTGTATTTTTGTTTTCTGAATTACAACTAAATTACTTCAGCAAGGCTTTCAGGGCAGCAGTGTATTTAGATTGGTCTGTGAGAGAAAGTACTCATCACCTGATAAATAGCTTAATAAATCATAGAAAGATAACGAAAAAAAAATTTCCCATTTGGACTGAAACTAGGTGGTTGAGACACTAAATAGTAGAAAGGGCTGTGCATATCAACTGTTTTTCAGTCTCTTCAGTGAATTAAGCTCTTCAGATTTTTGTCATGTGCATTAAATGGAAACAGACATAAAACACTTAAAATATATTTTTTAATGCTCAACCTGTGGGCATGCACTTTTGTTTCAGGCTCCAGTGAGCTCCTTTCTCACTGCACCATAGAGGAATAATTCTTCTTACAAATTCCATTCTGAATTTGGGGTTCCAACAACAGCAAGACCTCTTTGGATTATGTCTCCATTATTCCACACTTTTATGAAGTGACATTACCAACAATGTCTTTTCTTTAGCACTTTTAGTAATATGTTAAATCCCCTCTATCATCACCAGCACAACCATGTCATTCTAGAAATATGTGATCTCAATGAAAGCAATGAGATTGAGTAAAAGCTTAATTTTAATTTTAATTAATAGGATTCTGCATATATGTGTGTGTGTGTGTGTGTGTGTGTGTGTGTGAATTTAGATTTATGCATGCTCTAACTCATACAGGCAAAATAAAACTTTAAATATGGTGTTTGCTCAAGGTTTGAAGGTAAGTGACTTTTCTTTATTGGCGTGACCTCCTCTCATCTAATGGATTTGTGAACATGAAGCCATGATGCTAGATTCTGGATGTTTTTTGGTTTGATTGTCTGTTTGTTTACTTGCCTTTTCCCAAGAAAGCCCTTTGAAGAGCAAAGGCAGAAGACACTAATGGACCTGGCACACTCATCCTCCAAGATGACCTTCTCATTATTCAACATCTGAGCTCCAAACACTTCAAGTGCTAAATAAAATGTGTGTATTTTATGGGGTTATCTATGTTAGGGTACATGTTTCTTTCTTCAGTTTGCTTGTTTTTAGCAGTAAGTCCATTTCCAATAAAGAGATTAATTTAGCTTGTCATTTCTTTTGCTAACCTATTCACTCATCATTCACCAACTAAAATTTATATTGCAAAAAATAATCTCTTAAAACCCAAGTTTTTCTGAAGAACTTTGTGCCTAGGATTTCGGAGTCTGTTACTAAGACATAATATATAATTTTAAAAATGTGAAATTAATCACATCTATGTATACTGCAACTTTTCATGAATCTATAATAAAAATAAAGATTTTACAAGTTCTATCCTAATGAAGTTGCTAATTTCACTCTTGCTACTGTGATTTTTTAAATTTTATTCAGCACATTATTTAGTTATTTTTTCTTGCTTTTTTCTCATAAATATGAAATATATCTATCTCAGCTACTCAATTATATTTCTTTTTACTAATTCCTGACTCAAATACAGAAACAATATAATAGTTATTATTAACATAGAACATTTACTTAATGCATTGCTTTAATATACTTTAAAAAATATAACTTTTAACAACATTTTAATCTATTTCACTGATAACAAAACTGAGGCTTAGGGTGAAAGGGGCCATGTATAAGGTCAAATACCTGGTTAAATGAAGTAGTTAAGATCTGAATTTCTGTTTTCTAACTGCACATTCTCCATTCCTTATGTCTGCATCATAATTGAAGGGACTTCGGTGATTATTAAGGCCAAACATCTCATTATAATGATGAAGACACTGAAGTTCAGAGGGGTCAATGGCTTGCCTCCAGGAGGCATGAGTTACAGCTTGAACTTGAACTAACTTTACCAGTCTTCTTTTTGGGTCTTAGCTCATTGTCTAGGGAGATATCTGTTGTCCATATCACAACAAATGTACAGATGTAGACAAATGGGAAAATGTATAAAAAGAAGAGAAAAAAGGCAAAGTTTAAGGGAGAGACACATTGTGAGGCACAAAGGATGAGATTTTATAATTTGATAGAGATTTAATCAGATTTATTCTTCAGAGAAATTATTTTATCAGTGGTTATAAAAGACTAGCCTCAGTCTTCCATCAGGTATACTAGTTGGTTGTCCTAATTAGTATATTAAAAGAAGAAAAATTAAAAATTATTATGTAGAAATAAAGATGTTAGTGAAACTTAGTAAATGGAAAATTTATTTTGAATATAATTTATTAAGAACAGGGTTGCAATTAGAAAGGAGGACAGTGGTGTAAAAGAAGAGGATCAAAAGTGAAGGAGAATGGGAAAGATGAGGAACTAGGGAATTAAGTTGACCAAATTATGCCATGTGCATGTATGAATATATCATAATGCATTCCACTTCTATGTATAACTATATTGCACATTTTTAAAAAATGTAAATTAATATAAGACCAATAGAGTAGAAGTAGAGAACCAGGGAGATGGAAGAAAAGAGTAGGGGGTAGTACTGGGCACTGAAATGAAGAAAATTATGTTATATGCATTCATGAATATGTCAAAATGAACTCCACAATTATGTAAAATTATATCACACTAATAAAAACATTAAAAAACAAAGTTACATGTCTTGCTGGTCTAAATTTGAAAAGCATTTTAGTAGACTGTTTGATAGACATTTACACAAAGAACATTCAGATGAATTTAACTGTTCCCAGTGAAACCAAACACAACAGTAAAAAGTAATTGTTTAACTAAGTTCTGCAACTTGAACAATGAAATGAACAGTGACTCAGTAGCATAATGCTGACAACGGAAGCTGAGTCCTATGGTCAAAAGCTTCAATCTTAGACCACTCCAACTGACAGTTCAAAGAGCAACACAAAAACAGGAAAGGGTTACAACCCCAACTCTTGGTTCTTTTCATCAGTATATAACTCAAGAGAATTGGAAAGAAACATAGACAGTGACCACTCAATCTGGTCAACTATTTTTACCACCATAGTAGAGATGATTCCTTTATTCTTCATTAAGTACCCCCCACACACGGTACCAATGTGTGTGTTCATGTGAATTCTTACTATGATGATTGATTCAGGGACATATATACATACACTTATTTGTTTCCTTTTCTCTCATTTTTTTTAAAGGACTATTTTTTCCTAGCCTTGTCTTTTGAGGTCTAAATATTTTTGGATTATATATTTTGGATTGGTTTTGTATTATTTTCATTTTGTCTCTGGGACAGTATGAACACAATTCTAAGAGAAAAAAAAATTATAGTACTGAGTTCCTACATTAAAAAGTTGGATATATCCAAAATAAATACATTTATGCTCCACTTTAAGGCCTTATAAAAAAAGAACAAACTAATTCCCAAAACAGTAGAAGACAGAAAATAATTAAAATCTTGGCAAAAACAATGAAATTAAAAATAAGAAAATAATACACAGTTTCTATACAATAAAGAATTAGTTCTTTAAAAGATGAATAATAATGACAAATCCTTAGCCAAACTAACCAAAAGAAAGAGAAGGCCAAAATCAACAAGATCAGAGATGGAAAAAGAGATATATCTACAGATACTTCTGAAATCCAGATGATTATCAGAAACCTTTTCGAAAAATTTATACTTTAATAAACTGAAAAATCTGGAAGATGCTGACAAATTTCTAAACACATATGACCTGCCCAAATTGAATCAGGAATATATAAAAAAGCTAAACAGGCCAATATTGAATAATGAAATTTAAACACCAATTGAAAGCTTTACAGAAATGAAAAGCCCAGGACCAAACAGATTCTTAGCTGGGTTCTACCAGACCTTTAAAGCAGAACCAACACCAGTCTTTCTGAAATTATTCTATGAAATTGAAAGAGAGGAAACATTCTCAAATATACTCTGTGCAGTCAGTGTAACCCTGATAAAAAAAAAAACCAGAAAAAGATGTTTCAGGTAAAGAAAACTATAGACCAATATCTCTGATGAACATACAGGCAAAACCCCTTAATAAAATATTAACAAACCATGTTTCAAAACACATCAAAAATATAATACACCATGATCAAATTTGCATTATTCCAAGGATGCAAAGTTGGTTCAACAAAAGCAAATCAATAATTGCAATTCATGTTTTAAACATAATAATTAGGGATAAGAATCACATGATCAGCCTATTAGATGTAGAAAAAGCCCTTAATAAGATTTAGCATTCATACACATTAAAAACACTGGAGAAGCTAGGGATGGAAGAAACTCAGCTCAATATCATAAAAGACATTTATGACAAACCCAAAGCCAACATCAAACTAAATGAAGAAAAACTAAATGCATTTTCTCTAAATTCAGGAACAAGACAAAGCTGTTCACTCTCACAACTCCTATTCTATATAGCCCTCAAACATTAACCAGATTTATCAGGCAAGAAAAGTAAACCAAAGGAATTCAGATAGGAAAAGAAGAATCAAACTATCTGTTTGCTGATGATATGATCCTATATTTAGAAGACTCAAAATACTCCACTAGAAAACTTCTAGAGCTTATAAGTGAGTTCAGCAAAGTAGCAGAATACAAGATCAACACCCACAACTCAATACCTTTCCTGTACTCCAATAATGATTCAAATGAGTAGGAAATCAGAAAAACCATCCAATTCACAATAACTTCAAAATAAATGAAAAACCAAATAAATAAAGTAAAAATATGTAGAAATTAGCCTGATCACAGAGGCAAAAGACCTCTACAATGAAAATTATAGAACACTGAGGAAATAAATTGAAGACATTAGAAGATGTAAAGGCATACCATATTCTTGGATAAGCAGAATAAATGTCAAAATAGCTGTACTACTAAAAGCAATATACAGATTCAATTCACTCCCCATCAAAATACCCATGGCATATTTCAGAGAATTAGACAAAACAATTCTTAAATTCATTTAGAAGAATAAGAAACCCAAAATAGCCAAAGCAATACTGAGCAAGAAAAGTGAAGCAAGAGGCATTATATTACCTGATTTGAAATTATATTGCAGAGTTGTAGTAACACAAACATCATGATATGTGTATCAAAATAGACATGAAGACCAAGGAAATAGAATTCCATGGAAGATACAGAGACAAATCCACATACATACAGCTATCTGATATTTGACAAAGTTGCCCAAAATATATTTTGGATAAAAGGTAGCCTTTTAAACAAGTGTTGCTCCAAAATTGGATATGTAGAATAAATGAAACTATATCCCTCTCACTCTGTACAAAAATCAAACTGAAATAGATCAAAGACAGAAATTAGTTGGAAAACCTTACAACTTCTAGAAGAAAACATAGAATCACACTCTATCATATAAATGCTGGCACCAACTTCCTTAATAAGATCATTAAAGCACAAGAAATAAAACCATGAATCAATAAGTGGGTTTCATAGCAAAGGAAACTATTAAAAACATGTACACAGAATCTATGGAGTGGGATAAGATCTTGGTCAGGTATATCTGGAATCTACAAAGAACTAAAAAAACTTAATACCCCCCAACAAAAAAAAGCCCAATCAATAAATGGGTAAAAGAACTAATCAGAAAGTTCTCAAAAGAAGAAACACAAATGGCCAATAAATATATGAAAAATGTTCAATATATCTAGCAATCAGAGAAATTTAAATCAAAACTACATTAAGATTTCAACTCATTCCAGTAATAATAATCAAGACTATGAACAATAATAAATGTTGGTGAAGTTGTGGGGAAAAGTGGATACACTTGTACATTGTTGGTGAGACTGCAAAGTAGTACAGCCACTCTGGAAAGCAATATGGAGATTCTTCAGTAAACTAGGGATGGAGCCACCCTATGACCCAGCTATCCCACTCCTTGTTATTTTCCCAAAATACCTAAAATCAGCACACTGTAGTGATACACCCACATCAATATTTATAGCAGCACAATTCACAAGAGCTAAATTATGGAATCAACCCAGACATTTGTCAATAAATGAATGGATTAAAAAATTGCAACACACAAACACATACACACACTGGAATCTATTCAGCCATAAAAAGGATGAAATTATGACATATGTTGGTAAATGGATGAAAATGGAGATATCATTCTAAGTGAAATTCACTAAACTCAGAAACTCAAGGGTCGAATGCTTCATCTCATATGTGGAACCTGGAGTAAAACAAATGAAAGGAAGAAGGAAGAATAGGTTAACATGAAGTTAAAGGGAAAATCAGTATTTTACAAGAAGGATATTAAGGGTCAAGTGCAGGGAAGGGTAAGGAGAGACAATGCAGAATGAATTCTTAGAAAATATATATTTATATATAAATAAGTGAAATGAAATTTCACCTTTATTCTTTAGCAGCAAGAACCAATCAAATATAAATTAATAGATGAGCAAAAGAGCCCAGTAGAGTAGAGGAAGGAGATGGGAGAGGGGAGGAAGGAGAGGAGGGAAAATGAGATTATCATGAATTAAAGTTGAATTCCATGCATGTATGAGTTTATTGGGATGAATCCAACTACTATGTATTACCGTAAAGCTCAACTAAAAATAGAAAGGAAGATTTTTATTGCATGTAATTCTCAAAATCTCTTGAAACACTGAAATATTTGATAATAATTCTTACTATTTAAATAAATGTCATGCTTTTACATAATATTTGACTGCCAAATAATCAACTAATAGGAAGTGATTATTAAAGAGTAATAAATATAATCTGTGTATTTTTATGTCAGGTATCTAATACAATAAAAATATGGTATAAGGAATATCGTATAAAGATACTACATAAAATAATAAGTAGAATTACATAATTATGTTATATAACCAAACACCAATATATAATGAATTACTTTTAAATAAGTGGATTAAAACAATAACTAATTGCAAAAAACCCTTCAGACCATTTTTCAATCTCAGACATAGTCATGAAGTGTTGGGTGTCTTTCTGGCACCAGTGGTTGCCTGCCATCTAGCTGTTGGCTCAGTTGTTGAGGTGGACCATACATTTTAGTTTGACCGTGGTCTCATGTTGAAGCAAAGGCACATAAGTAAAAGAATGGAAACATACTAAACTTTTGAAACCTAAGACAGAGCCACACACTGATCCAAAACAGTCAATTAGCAAGTACATCCAAGGAAAGGAGAAATAGATTCTACATCTTTTCTGAGATGTAGTATAAGTCAGATGGCAAGTGATAGGGAAGATCAATATATGGATGGCCATCATGAATTAAAGTTGAATTCAATGCATCTATGAGTTTATCGGGCTGAATCCAACTACTATGTATTACTATAAAGCTCAACTAAAAATGATCTAAAATTTTAAAACATCTACTTTGTTTATGTTAAAAAATCATGATATTGCAAAGACATTTTTCCCCTTAAATAATATATTCAAATATATGGATTTATATCCATCACATATATGGATATAACTATCCATCTAGGGATAATATATTCCTAGAAAATATCTCAGTAAAATTAATTTTCATTCAGTAAAATATTTTAAGCACTTTAGTGCTGTCATAAGTTTAAAAAGCTTGGTTTAATGAGCTGGGGTTGTAGCTCAGCCGTAGAGCACTCGCCTAGTGCGTGTGCGGCCCAAGTTCGATCCTCAGCACCAAGTAAATGCATTGTGTACAACTAAAGCAAATAAATTAATATAAAAAAAAGCTTGGTTTAAATTAAAATTGCCCCACTGTATGTTAAAATTCATACAATTGAGATGAACAAAACCTTTGCTATGGTAATTTCTATTGTCAATTTGAAATTTTTACTTAGTGGATGTATATTTAACACATATGTTCACATAGAGGTAGGTATCAGAAAATGACCAACAAAATCAAGGTGATTCCTATATGTAATGGTTAATTTTATTTGTCACATTAATATACTCTCTCCATAGTACTTAAAAGGATACCAGTTACACCATTCACAGTTATGAACCTATTGTCTAAGGTTTTACATATTAAAAATAACAAATTAAAAATAAAGTATTTACTGAGGAGGGCTTCTTTGGAAATATTTTGTTGTTGTTGTTGTTGTTGTTTGTATTCAACCAAAGCTGAGAGTGTGGTGTGGAGATTCTTGCTTCTGGCATTAATTGGTATAAATACTTTTTATACCAATTTCTCTCCCAGTTTCTCTGCTGGACAGAGAAGGTTTGTCCTGGGTTAAGAGAGAGCTACAAACCTCAGCCCCTGTTCTAAGTTCCCAACAACTGCTTCTTCTTGTTAGCTTTTAGTTTAGTTTTTTTTGTTTGTTTGTTTTTGTTTTTTTTTTCTTTTTCTTTTTTAATTTGTTACTTTAGCTGCTATACATAAACCTGGAATCAACAGTTATTCATATAGCTATTCCCCTCATTCAAATCTTTTGTTTTTAAACTTCATGCCATGTTTTAAATAAGACCCAATTTAATAAATAAAAGTATTTATACCAATTCCAATCACAGTTTAGTTTTTCATAAATTCAATTTGACATAGCTCAATTTTTTCATATTTCAGGCTTATACTTTTAGCATTTTAAATAGGTACATAGTAAAACGTGATAATTTTTGTTTTGTCTAAAACCTGCTTGTTGGGGACTTAAGAACACATCTGCCAAAAGGGTAGAGAACTCTCACTCTTTGGTTGCTTTCCATGCCCTGTTAGGGACCTGACATAACCTGGAGGCGTTTTGTATTGTGGGAACCAAAACTACCCTAAGGATAGGGTAGGGGCTCCGCCAATACGATTTGCCCGTGCTCCTTATGTGTCCCTGTATTCTTTCTGTTGATTGGCCTATGTCCTCTATAACCACTGTCCACCTTCTTCAATAAATGAGTTCCAGCGCTGACCTGACCAGGCTCCCTGGTATTTCCTGGGTCTTCTGAAGACAGGGGAGGGATTGCCAGCGACATTTCACCTTTCCCAATCTCGCCTTATCGCTGAGCCATGCTCTCCCAGTTTCTCTGCTGGACAGAGAAGGTTTGTCCTGGGTTAAGAGAGAGCTACAAACCTCAGCCCCTGTTCTAAGTTCCCAACAATTGCTTCTTCTTGTTAGCTTATAGTTTAGTTTTTTTTGTTTGTTTTTTTTTTTTTTTTCTTTTTCTTTTTTTAATTTGTTACTTTAGCTGCTATACATAAACCTGGAATCAACAGTTATTCATATAGCTATTCCCCTCATTCAAATCTTTTGTTTTTAAACTTCATGCCATGTTTTAAATAAGACCCAATTTAAAAAAAAATATTTATTTGCTTTAGTTGTACACAATACCTTTATCTTTATGTGGTGCTGAGGATTGAATGCAGGCCGCGCACGTGCTGGGCGAGCGCTCCACCACTGAGCCACAACCCCAGCCCAGACCCAATTTTTATGATCTAAAATTTTAAAGCATCTATTTTGTTTAAGTTAAAAAATCATGATATTGCAAAGACATTTTTTTTTCTCTTAAATAATTATGCATGCTTCATGGTAGTGTCAGGACTTGTAGTAACTTCTTATTGATTCTAATTACAATTAATTATTTTCTACTTAAGGTTGACATACATGCATAATACTTGCTTTACAGTTTAGTACTACATTCAGTCAGATAAACCAAAATGCTCTTTACAGTCACATTTTCAAAGCCTAAAAATATGATAGATAGTTCAGATAATACCATTCAGCTGAAAAATGCAGAAGTCTCAACTAAGAATGTGCAAAATTTACTAGTCCAAGTCATCTATATATATTTTTTTACACAGAAGAAATGATATTCTGCTTTCTTTTTGATCGTAATTCTTATTTCATTGTTATCGCCAATATTTTTCCCATAATTTATATAAAAGTCATAAATATGCATATAAATATACATGTATTCAAATATACACACATATATTTTATGGGGATCATGTAATTTCTAATAGTAAAAAGGTTTTCATCTACAAAAAGCAATCCTTTTGTCACAGTTAACCAGTTAGATTTCTTTCACCAAAAGGAAGTCAGCTTGGGCAAGAAAAAGAAATTCTACTATGGTATTTGTTGGAATTCTTCCAATCAACACCATTTTTTATACAAATACATTCTTATTAACCAGGAATCAACCATCCAAAGCATAAGATGAGCTATTCCCTATGTATTTTTTTTTTGTTTGTTTCTGTGATGCTATAGAACAGATGGAATTTTATGTCATGCTGAATTAGTATACTGTTAAATTTTAATTTTAATTAATGATCTTTACACTTTTATTTTATGCACATGAGGGATATTTTAGGTATTCATTTCCCTTCTAATTATCTTTTATTATGGAATTCATTCTGAATCAGGAAGTCATTAAATTCTAAAACATTCACAGCTGAATTTACGTATGCCCTAATAAAATTAATTAGTGCTTTGAACGAAGTAGTCTGAAAATTTTATTTGACCAATAGTTTTTCATTGGACCCAAACTCACACGCGTGCATGTGCACACACACACACACACGCACACACACACACACTTCTGCTCAACAAAATCATGATCATATTTTCTGACGATGATCATTCAAAATGTTGAGTTTAGTAGAATTCACTAAAGACTCATTTGCTACTATGCACTATTTCCAAAAGAGTCTCCATAATTCCTGAAAAGATAATGCTCTGTCATGTATTTTCCCAAAGGGAAAGTATCTCTCTTTCTCTTTCTCTCTAACAAACTCCTAGCCACCCCTACAAACTGATTTCAAATGATTCTTGGATATGAAGGTTTGATATAAATATAATTATGTATTTTATAATTAAATCTCTTAAGATTCTGTAATTTATAGTGGGAAATGAAAAAGAGAGTTAAAGACAAATTACATCAAGAACAAATTTAAAATAACCAAATTTATCAAATAGTTTAAGTAAATAAAGCAGCATTCTGTCAAATACAATAACTACTTCAGCTATGCTAGTAGTTTTCCTACAAAGGTAAGGTTATTATTTTTATAGCATATCCACAGTTGAAAAAAAATAGAAATCATGAGAATGATTTTCATTTTATGTATTATTTTATTTTTCCAAAATTCTGTTTCTAGGAGTCACATCTTGAAATTTGAATCCATTTTCCCAATGATCTGCATTTGAAAAAAACCTCTGAAGTGATTTTAATGCTCATCCACATTTAGAAGTCAGTTTGCCCAAGCATAATGTAATTAACAAATAATAGATATGTCTATATACACAGAGTCACTAAATTTAATCAACCTATAAACAAATTTCCAAAGATGTGTTTATACACAGTTTAGATTACTTGAAGATATTTCATTATCTTAATTTTAATACATTAAGTTTATTATATATTTCATTTTTTATAAAATTTTTAGTGAATACTTACAGTTTTAGTCTCTGAGGCAATAATGGAAAAGAAACAAATATCTCTGAAGTCTCCTATTTTAAAACAAATGTAGAAAGGGCAAATACATTTGAATGCTTTGTGATGAGTTAAATCATTAATTCTAGAAGTTATTCAATGGATATTTCTTGAATTTCTTTTATGTTCTCTCTCCATACTCTGCATCATGTCAAGACCATCAAAAGGCTCCTATACTCAGCATTTTATTGCTAAATGGTATTTTCAGAGCAGTGGGATAAGAGTTTTGACTTAAGAAGGACTTAAGTGCAATATAAATGACATCAATGGGGCAGGAAAATCAAACGTGGAAGCAAAATGTAGTGGTCAATCCTGGCTACACTTTGAATAACCTAAGGGCTTTTCACTAACCTTGATGCCCAAGCTTTACCCCAGACCAATTAGATCACAATCTTCACCTTTAGAACCGAGATATGAGTATTTGTTAAAGTTTGCAAGTAATTCCAACATGTAGAGTAACATGAGGTTCCCTGGTTAGGAATGGTACTCAAGAAAATAGTTGTTGTTTTGTTTTGTTTTTTTTTTTTTTAATTCTTAATAAATCAATAACAGTTAAAAAAAAAAGGGGGGGGGGGAAGGGAAAGGTGAAGTCAAGTATGTCAGGAAATTGGAATGTGACTCAATGACACCAGTCCCTAGGGGGTTGTTGCAACAAGGAAAGCAAGAGGTGACTGAGGCCTGAATTTGATTGCTGGCAATGAGCATGGAGAACATTTTACTTTTAGTTGCTACATTTTTAAACTATTTAAATGTTATTTTTGTTTCTAATATGAATTGACTGGATTTTTAAAATAAAAGCAATTAGAATATGAAAAAATAATTTCTTTGGTTTTATCTATTATTTCTTGTTATACTTTTATGGTGAACTAGATGCTGAATGCTTTATTTTTCTCTTGAGGTCAACTTTTAATTATCTAGGGGCCAATTACTTTGCTAATTAATTACTTGAGCTTTGTTGTATATATGTCAGTAGTTCTTAAGATTTATGAAGTTGGCTAGACAGCAAGGGAAAAAGGGAAAATTTGTTCTTTAAGATTGACCTTATTTGTTCTCCCTGTTTATGTTAAAAAGTATATCGATAAAAAGCTAAATGTTATTTATTGTTTCTGTTTTATTTGAAACTAAAATTGCCACACATAGCAGCTCCTATCTGGAAAGAGTCTTTAATTAAGTCTTCGTTTCATTCTTTGCCTGTCTAAACCATCACCTTAGTTATGTATCAAGCGTTTAATGTTCTGAAACTTGGGGCTTACCTATGTGACAACACAAGATGTAAGCACTCAGGTTTTATTTTTGTTTTTGGAACAAGCAATTATAAGTAAGTTACTAAGTAGTTCCTTTTTAAGAGGTAATTTTCACATAGCTGGTCCTATGTATCACAAGATTTTAGTGAATAAAAAAGCTAAAATGTTCATAAAATGAACATTTTAGCTTACTTATTTATTTCAAAATTACCAGTCATCCTTTTCCATTACCATAGATTATTACCTATCCCCATATACAATTTAAATTTTCTTTCTTCTTTTGAAAATCCTGTGCTAGCTGCAATTTATTTTGACCTGGTCCTCTGTAGGCTGTCCATAAATTCTTGAACAATACTCAAATCCTTATCTTTGTAATTTCCCTATACCTCTGACTCTTGAAAAGTTCACGGCTTATTCAAATCATTCATTGGGTGACTCTTTCATATTTTATTTTCATGGGTATAGTTTATTTCCTTGCCCTTATTATTACATCTTAGAAACTGCCAGCTTCCAATTTTGCAATAGACTTTCTGTCAATGTGTTCTTTCCTACCAGTGGTCTGGGCTTGCTGATGCATACTTTTTTAAAAGTGTATTTTCTTGGTCCTTTCATTCCCTTCCAATTCATGATCATTATCTCTTAAATTGCCTCCCACTATTACATTTTCAGCATATAAAATATAGGTAATGAAAAACGTTGCTAGCATTAGGTCATCTGTTTTGAAATGTAGTGTCTTCAGAAAAGTTTTAAAAGCTAAAAGTATTCTTCCTTTTTAATTTGGCAAACTCACTTTTAAAACTAAGTCATCGGTGGTTTAAAATATGTTCAAATAATTTAAAGCCGATCCACTTACTTGGCAACATGTCCCTTTGTATGCCTAAACGTACAGAAATAATTGGAATTACTCATGAAAATTGTTCAATATAGTTTGGATATTATAATATGTGGTGTGTGTGTGTGTGTGTGTGTGTGTGTGTTGTTCATTCCTGTTCTTATCCACTTTCATTCATTTTTCACTTGGAAATCATACTTTGATTATCAGTCAGATCACTTTTTAGCACTTATATCTATAGTTTACAGGATAACATTACTCTGATAAAATGATATTGATCTGGATAGTGAGAGTGACATAATAAAAGGCATGATAAGGTGTTCACATGGTTATCTTGAAGTGGAAGCTATTTTATTTTATAGCATTTATTTCAGACTTAAAAATCAGAAATAAGTTACTTAAAAAAATTGTTTAGGGACTGGGGTTGTGGCTCAGTGGTAGAGCACTTGCCTCACATGCATGAGGCACTGGGTTTGATTCTCAGTACCACATGAAAATAAATAAATAGAATAAAAATATTTTGTCCATCTACAAGTAAATTTTTTAAATAGTTTAATAATAATCTCATGTGTGTCTCACGTTCTTAATGAGACCTGCAAATCCACATACACTATACTACCAATAATGAACCTTATGTATCTGTGAAAGGATTATGTGTTGAAAGAAAAAATCACTACAAATTTAGTTTAAGTAACTTAATTAGGTTTTTAATTCTAGAATGGACAATATCACATTCTATGAAACTGAATTAGTTTTCCAACAAACTTGGCAGAAGATGTTAGTTTTACAAGCAGGAAAGTCCATTATGGTTTGATCTGGTCTAGTGAGACCAAGTGTAGGTAGGTAGTACAAAACAATGGCCTCCCATGAAACTTTGTTTAACAAGAATTTAAGAATAGTAATCCTAACTGGACATGCAGGTACATGCCTTTGGTCTCAGTGGCTCTGGAGGCTGAGGCAAGGAGGATTGCAATTTCAAAGCCAGCCTCAGCAACTTAGCGAGGCCCTACGCAGTTCAGCAAGACCCTGACTCTAAACAAAAAATTTAAAAAAAATGTCTGGGGAGGTGGCTCAATGGTAAAGTACCTCTGGGTACCAAAAAAAAAAAAAAAAAAAAAAAAAATAGAAATCCTGAAATTTGGTTTTAATTGTTGTTTTACATTGAAAATAATATCTAATATGAAAAATAAATAGTTTTAGTAATATAATACGATTACTTAGATGTTTTTTATTAAAACAAATTCTTGTAAAAGTAGCTCAAAGTAATCATGTTAACTTAATTCATATTTTTTCTGGAAAAAAGTAAGTACTTTTTAACTATTTAAACTGATAAAATGGTCTAGAGAGACTGTATGGGGGGGGGGAAAACCAAGGGTACTTTACTTTTAAATATTAGAAAAAAAATTACAAAATACATCAGAGAGGGGCTGGGATTCTGACTCAGCAGAGGAGCGCTCACCTAGCACATGCGTATCCAGGGCTTGATCCTCAGCATCACATAAAGAATAAAGGCATTGTGCACAACTAAAACAAATTTAGTTATTCTTTATATATATCAGAGAACAATGTTTAGTATATAATTATTAAAGATCCTGTTTCAGGATCTTCAAAATTTCAGTTTGAAATTCTATTTCCTTAGTTTTTTTTTTAAAAGAATAACTTAAGTGAACAGAATTTGTGTCTTAAGTACTGATAAAAACAAAATTCTGACACATCCTAAATTTAACTACAAGTGTCAGAAGATTGAGGGGAGGAGACACAAGGGAAGTTAGTTAGCTAAAACTGAGAGTCAAACCAACAATAGATTATCCACATTTCTGAATGTGTATTGAAGCCTTGACTTAGAGCCCTAGGTGATCAGCCACTGGACACCAGCATGCCTGGCTGAAATGACCTTATTGGGCTTGAACCAATCCAGTATCAACAAGTACTAGTCTGAACTTGAACCAATCCAGTATCAACAAGTACTAGTTTGTCCTTCTCTCCTAAAGCTTTCCCAGCTTGATTCTACCCCTCTTATGTAAAGCCATTGTAGGTTCAATGTAAAAGATGAATATTTTTTCTCCCCAATTTTAGTGATAAAGATTCTCTTGACTCCTAATATGCGTGACATGTTCATGGTCATTATCTAAACTTACTGCACCCAGGACCAGTTCTTTGCTGGATAGCATCTATAATAGCTCAACATAAACCTTTTATTTTGGGAGAATCCTTGGTCTCTAGCATTTTGGTTTAACAGTGCAATCTATGAAACTGAATAAATAAGAAAAAAGAATGCAACTCTTAATGTAGTTAGAAATCTGACAAAAACAATAAAATAATTAAAAATACATTGCAGCATTACCTATAAACACAAATATAAACATCTTCAATAAAATGCTAGTAAATAAAATTTAACTATAAATAAAATAATAAAACAATAATTCCTTATGACCATTCCTTCAACCCTAGTATAACAGTTTCATTCTCATACCACATGATATGCTATTTGTAGGGAAAAATAAAGGTGTGTTTGAAATATGTTGGAGAAATTTTCTTTGTTGCACTTTTTGATGTAATGTTTAGTCATTTCAGATAATTTTAAGACTCTATAAATTCCCTATTTCAGTAAGAACTGAGTTTCAGAGACACAGAAACACGTTCACAGAAACAAATGCAGTCAGGGTACCTTTCTCTATTGCCGTTTAAATCTTGATCATACATTGGGAGCAGTAGTGTTACAAGGTCAACTAGAATTGTTTCTCATTCCCAATTGCTTTTATCCAGGGCATCTGTCACAATGTGATCTAACAAATTACTAAAGCCAGTTCTGTGGAAAGTTGGTGGTTGTTATTTTTCACTTGCAAAGCATGATCCTCTGGAAACTTTTCCATGTGAGAGTAAAGCATAGAGCCTCCTTTTTCTGTCTTTCTTTTTTCTTTTATTTTCTTATCTTTTTTTTCTTTTGTGTGTGCGACCATAAAGAACAATAAACATATGTTCTCAAGAATCTGCTAAATTTGCTATCTTGATAAAATGAGATATTGCCTAACAATTAAGGTAAATTAAGCAGCTGTTTCTTACTATTTTGTGCTAATGCTGCATTGAAATTGTAAGTTGTTGATGGGATATCAGGATGAGAAGGAAACAATATCATTTCACATTTCTATAGCAGTTCATTTTATGATTATCATAAGAAGGAAGTGTTTTTGCAGCTGGTAGTGACTAGAAATAAAATAAGATAATCCAAAAAGACTTAAGCAGAATAAATGGTAAATGTTAAACTAATTGGGACAGACCAGCTTGATAGTATTTTATGGTTAAATATTAAGTCTGACTCACCAAAGGTACATGTGGACTACTGCACAAGTTAATTGATATAAACGTAGGTCATGACATCTTTCAATTAGAAACTAAAGAATGTAAACAAACAAAAACTCTGAAAAGTATAATATACTGTTTAATATCCTAGAGACTAATACATACTCTAAAATATTATCAAAATCAAAATAAAAAGCAGGCCTATAGAATTCAACTTTGGGTATTCAAATACTGAAGATAGAACAGTTATGTTATTACTTCATTCTGCTAACTTGATTTTAACACATTACCTAAATGTTTACAAAATTCTGAAATATGAATAAAAATTTAAGAATTAATAAAAATGATAGTTTTAGAGAAAGCAAATGAGTTTCCCTAGTTGATCTACCTTGAATTGCACCTTTGTATTATTTCTGTGTAGATTTTTTCCTTTCCTTTTCTGCCTTTATTTTAGCAACACTCTCAAGTTGTTGGGAAAAAGAAGATTGGTTAATTTCTCACTACATATATGAATGCATAAAATAATGTTTCATGTTCATTCACATGTCAAGATAGTTTTTAAATACTTTCACTTTTGTTTGAATATAGTAGTGAAATTTGATTGAGTAGAGTAAATATCTCATGCATATTTCTTTATACAATATGGACAGTAAATAGACACTAAGTAAACAAGAAAGAACATTATTCACCCACTTTATCATGGTGCATTTTGAAAACATGTTTTTTTAAACTTGCTAAGAAATCAACAATTTGCTTCACTCTTTCTCTTGTATTTTTACTAAAGATTTAAATTGTATTACATTTGTGATCACATGCTATTTGGCTGCACATCATCATTCTTTTAAGGAAGTTCAGTGATATTAAAGTTTCTATGAGGTGGTGATGCATTAACTTTGCAAAAGGATATAATGAAGCATGAAGGAGATGGGAAATTATTATTTTTTCTGTATGTTACAAGATAACCCATAGATAGAATTCAATATAAACTCTCCAAACTTTGACTTCTTGTTCTATGCTAGACTGAATTCCTAATATTTTCTATCTGTGGTTGTCATTGTATTGTATGTGGTTGACATTTGTCAAATACCTTCTAGTCTTTTAGTCATATTCTATTTCTGTGACCCATCTGACCTAACAATAGGTAAGGAGATTAAAACTGTTAAGTTAGGTTAACTGAATTTATCAGATTGAATCACTGCTCATTTATTTTTATAAAATTATTCACAACATCAACAAAACTACCCAATTTCCTGCTTAAACTATTTTAAATTATTATGCTCATCATCATTAATTTTGAATTTATGGCATTAGAGATATTTTAGGTTGATTTTGTTGCTTAGCATGTGCATCATTTGGGGAAGTTAAAGTTTTTGATTATTTTCTTATTTCATTCTGGTAAAGAGACATAACTAATATCAATACAGTATGGCTACATACAGATTAGAGAAATCAAACTTTGTAGTAGTAATTTAATTGTGTTTCTTCAGAGGTAGACAATACAGTCTTGTGTTTATCAAGATAAATTGAATGTTCACTACATACTAGATGAGTCCTGATAGGCACACTTTCTTTTTCTTGACATTTACACACAGAACATACTAAATGGGCCAGGAGTTATTTGATGGGAAGCTGTTTTGATTAGAACTGTTAGATAGTACTGTAATAAAGTTTCAGGAATAAAGAAGAAAATGCAAGCCAAATGACTGTTAATGGATATTACTTGGCAAAGATAAATGAGAGCTAAAAGACTTGGAAGTGGGCTATTTATGCATTCTTAAAATATAATTTATTCTCTACTTTTTCTTAAGTCAAGTACTAACTCTGGTAAAGGCATGATAAACTGTAGTTTACCTGGATAAATTTATATGTGATAAACTCATTTTAAAAAGAAACAAATTTAATGCTAACACAGATCTTGCATTTATTACTATTTATATCATGAATCTTCAATGTTTAGACAGTAAAACAGGTGTTATGAATTAAATTTAACATGTGACAAAAATAGAACAAAACAGATGGCTTTTGCCTTTTTTCCCATTTTAATGCAAACAAATTAGTCTTTCTGAAATGTGGGGTATAGTTATTGAATTTTAAAGAGCTTAATTCAGTTATTTTCATATATGAATCAATATATATTATCTTCCTTGAGTTTATGAGATATTTTAATAATTCTATTATTCTTGTTTAGAGTCAGCTTATTTTTTTTAAAAAAATGGGTAAATTGAATTTTAAAAGATTGTTTATGTTTTGTTTTTAGATTTACATGACAGTAGAATGTATTTATTTTAACTGATGTTACTTGGGGATGCTGGTACACCTTGTCTAGGATGATCCTACCTCAAACAACTCTACTTTTTCTATAGGTCACACGTTTTCCAGCAGGCTTGCCTCACATTCTCATAAAGTAGGTTCTTCATGTGAAGCAGATCCTACTTTAGGCTTGTATACACTTCAGGCACTTTGAAGCTTCTTCTTATATCAGATGTGTTCCTTTTCATGTTGGACAAGGTAAGAAAAACAATTCACCACAAAGAGTGGAGAAACATATTCTCCCTATAAGAGAAGTCTTACTAAAAAACCTGTCTATAGGAGGGATGAAGAATTTCAGCCCATGCTATCAATCAATGCACCATAATAAATATTCCCTTTGTAGGTAGTTACTGAAAATATATGGAACTTTAGGAAATAGTACAGAAATGGCTCATAGGATTTATAGATATGAAAGAGAATTGTAAGCTACAACAGTTAAGAGAGAAATCAGATGTATAGTCTTTAAAAGCTACATTCTTAGTAGACAAGGGTTGTATAGGTTCTTGATGTTAGATTATGTGACTAAATACAGGAGGAAAGAGGGTGTTGAGGATTTCACTCTGATGACAATATTCTATGTAAGGATGGTAAATTGGGAAATAGAAGCTAAAATACTATCTATCTTAATGTTTGTCAAAGTTTAAAAGAGAGTTTGAGGCAGAAAATGTGAATGGACTTAAGCTGTCTTCAATGGTGACTGTAACTTAACTCTCCATGGTTAGCATTTACTCTTCTGTTTCAATATGCCAAAAATTTAACTTTTTTCCCCATTTTTATTAGAGTCAGAGAAATAAGTTCAAATTTCTATTCATGGAACTTATTTATAAAAAATGTTGAATAACTAAATTATTTATTTCCAGTGTTTTGAATTCTTGTAGATATTTTCCATTAACATGTTTACAGTATGAAAAAAACAAATATATGTACATATTCATCTATAATGCATATATATACACACATATATAAACATATATATGTGTGTATATGATTGCACAATTTTAGAGTAAAACAAGAAAGTGTAAAACTGTGCTTGTATTGTATTTACCCCCACATCTCACTTTATAAGGAAGGTCAGTAAGGAGAAAAACTGAGAAATAAAGTGTTATGGAGCTCTAAAGAGTTCTTGTAGAAATTAAAAAAAAAAAAGACTTGGTTTTATTTGGCTGCATTTTAGTGGGAGAAATAATGCCAACTGGAATAGATCCCATGCTTTTGTGTGCTTTTAAAATCACATTTGATCTCACTAAGGAATGTCAGTCTTCGCTTACTCATGGGAGCCCCCTGCGAGACCTCTCATACCAAAGGATAATAGGAAGTCAAATAAAAACTATTTGATTTTTAAGCTCTTTTTCTTGTCCTTGCTCCACATCCAGCTAGATGCTTAAATTTCAACACTTAAAATTTATTTATTTACAGAAAAATTTATTTATTTACAGAAAGCAATCGAGCCTTACCTACAGATATTAGAGTAAGATGAGAAAGTTTAGAGTTATCCCATTAGAACATATGACTTTTAATGTACCTTGGATATTTTGGTGTCTAAGTTTCTTTTATAGATAATGTCATTCATAACTTTAATTTTCTTTCTGAAAGTTTTCTCAGAGTTCTTAGCTCACTCACCTTTATCTGTCTCTCCTCTCCTTCCCAAACTCAAAGAAACCAAACAACAACAAAAGTACTCCAACTTTAACATATATTTTAATTTTAATTCTATTTCAGTGCCAATTCTCAAATTTTTATCACATCATTTTTTTTCTTTCAGGATGACCAGATAAACCATATATCTTTTGATTAATGAGATTCATATTTTTGCATTCCCTTAAAAGAGAGGTCAGAACACTATTGCCTTGTAGGTTCAATCTATTCTTTTATCTATTTTTGAAAATAAGGTTTTATTGTAATACACCTATTGTCATTCATTTACATATTATTTAGGCTTTTTTTTCATGTTGCTCAAAAGAGATGAGTAGTAGCAATAGAGATTTTATTGTCTATAAACCTAAAAATATTTACTAACTTATTTTCACAGGAAGATGTTACCAACCTCTGAATTAGAAGGTATATTAAGCTTGTAAATAAGAATTATTGGTTGGTTATTGGAACAATTTATGTATTATATATTATTAACTTCATAAAAACATGAAAAAATCCATATGCACACCCTTTTGTTTTGTATCTAAGAACTGATCAAGAACATGGATACCAAGTCCCTTTCTCTCATATATAATTTAAGGTGTTAAGCAGAGATATAGTCCTGCTTTTAAACCTTAATTTCCTTTAAATAACATAAAAAATAATTGTTACTAAAAAGTTGATGTTATAATATTTCAAACATTACTACTATAAAGTATAATTCCATATTAAGATATATTAAATTATCTTGTTTATAAAGAGTAAAGAGGATCATATTGAGAATTTCAAGAGAATGTGATGACAAATAGCCTGTACTATAGTCAAGGATAAACTGATAATCTAAATACAGATATCAGATAACAAGATAGGAAACTTTATTTCTGTTTGAAGCAACATCTATTCTTTCTGTCAGTCTCAATTATCAGAAAAAGACATTTAGCTTAGTATATTCAACATTAGCTTCTGAACTTAGAACAAACAAATCATAGGAACTTTCTTCTTTGAGCCAATGAAACAAGGATTATAAAAGACTGGTAAATGCGGAGAACACTGAACATCATTATTAACAGTACTATAACTTTATAATTAAGCAGTAATTGCCCTGATCATAGACTATTTGATTTCAAATTGCATCAATACTGGAAAGCTGATAAAAGTTGAAGCAATTGAAACTCAGTAGGTTAGAAACATCATATTTTCACAACTTGGCTGTTATATGCAGTGACAAACATTGTATCTGGGGCCAGAAGACAGTTGGGAGGCATCAAGGCAGCAAAGAGGATGTGTCCTATTTTTGACCTGGAATGTCTCCTAAAGTCTCATGTGTACAGAGGTGGAGATTTTAGAACCATGAGGTCCCTGACCTCATCAGATAGCTGAATGAACTGCTGGGAGGTGGGACCTAGTTGAAGGAAGTATGTCACTGGAGGCTTGACCTGGACAGGTTTATCTTCTTCCCAGTTCTTCCATCTTTCTCTTGCCTCTCTGCTTCTTGGCCACCTTGATCTGAGCAGCTTTCCTCCAGCATGTCCTTCCACCATGATGTTCTGCCTTACCTCAGCTCAAAAGTAATGGAGCTGTCAGAACAGAAACTGAAAGTTCTGAAACGACGAGTCAAAATAAAACTTTATTCCTCTAAGTGGTTATTGTCATGTATTTGTCATAGTTATGCAAATGAAATTGAAAGTTGTGGTTTACATGTAGAGGATTTCTCTTATATATAAAAATTTAAATATATATATAAAGTATGCAAATAAGAGAGTAGGATCATTAAAATAAAGAACTCACTTAAAATAAGGATGAGTAATTGGGATGTATTGTTTCAATGACACCCTGTTAATGAGAGTCATGGTTACTGTTATTAATCATCACTTTTATGAAACTACACTATCTGTATTGGTTATAAGTTACATAACATTTCCACAAACTGGTTACATTTACGTAACACATATTTATTTTCTAACGACATCTATGAGTTTCAGGTGTCCAAACGTGGGTAGCTGGGTCTTTTGCTTAGTGACTAAATGTGTAGGCAAGTTGTCAACCAGGGATGCAGTGTTTTCTAAGACTCTACAAAAGAAGGGTCTGATTCTAAGTTTACCCATGTTACTGGCAGAATCTAGTTTCTTTGATTTTAGGTTTAGGCTTTAATCATTTATGCTGTGAGTGATAGACTGCTCTTAATTCCTAAAGGTTATCCACATTTCCTTGCCCCAGAGGGTTTTCTGACAAGACTGTTATTCCAAGCCAGCAAATAAAAGTGATTTGCCAAGGGACTACATCTGGTCACCTTTGCCATATTCTCAGAAGCAAATCACACAGATTATATCCATACACCAGAGAAGGAGACTATACAAGTGATTAAACATAAAGAGACAGACATTGTAGAAGGCCAATCTATAATACATTCAACAATATATTCCTCTTATTTGGGGAAATTTTCCGTATCTTATTATGATACTGTAATTTTGTTGATTGTGATTGGAAACACTTTCTATACCATTTGCCCAGCACTGGAGAACTAGAAATGTAATTGGAAATGGACATAGGACCTAGTATTCCTGATTACAGTGGTAGACTTTGAATGATCTCCCTCTTAAGTCAAACCAATCAGAATCATTTCTGAGAAATGTTATTTTTGCAGCTGATAAACTAGATCCTTATCTCCTTTGGTCTATAAAGTCATTGTTTTTCTAAATTAAGGAAAAAGTCATTAAATTGAAACTTAATGAGCTACTCTTTTCTCAGACCAATTCAAAGTGACAGAATTTGCAAGGAAGATGGAGATAATTATTTCTGAACTTGAGTTATAATTATCAATCTCCAACACCCCTCAAAAAAGTGTTTAAGAGCAACCAAGTGATATTTTATGTATATACGCTGCCTGGCAAAGTTTTCCTCAAATGGTGAAATGATATATAATTTTGCTTACAAGATGTTTTCCAAAATCCTACAGAAATATTAGTTGGAACATGAATTTTAGTTTTCCTCAGCTTATATTTATTAATTATTTTTTATCCTGATTTGAAAACAGTTTTTTCTTAGATTACTTTGATTTAGGTAAACTAAGTGGAGATCATATCCTAATCATTTCAAACATATCTAATGAATTGCAACCAGCAAGTACTCTAAGCATGACTTCTGGATTTTTTATCATTTTTATCAGTTTCATCTATAAACTGTTTAGTGTTTAAATGATAGCACCAGTGATTGCTTAAGAATTGCTAAACTTTAATGAAGCACTCGTAATTTAATAAAAAGTAAATATTTACAAATAGTCAGGATCATTTTTTTTTTTTTTTTTTTTTTTTTTTTTTGGTATTGGGGATAGAACTCAGGGGCACTTACCACTAAGCCACATCCCCAGCCCTCTTTTGTATTTTATTAGAGACAGGGTCTCACTGTCTAAGGTCTCACTGTTGCTAAGTGCCTTGCCATTGCTGAGGCTGGCTTTGAACTCCCAATCCTCCTGCCTCAGCCTCCCAAGTGCTGGGATTACAGGCGTGTGCCACCACGCTCAGCCATTCTTTTCTGTTTCTCTATGGTACACTATTTGCCGTAGGACCTCATCATCTTGGTCATTGCTGGTTGAACCCAGCAGAACTTTCATGTTATCAATGGTGGCCAAAATTAATACATTCCAATGAAGTAAGTAGCTGAGCATGAGTCATAGTAACCAAGTTCTTATATAATGGAAAGTGTCCACAGATTTATTTCCAGTAAGGCTATATAATGGTCAAAAAGATCAAAATCTTCTTGTTTCCGTAACTGGGAAATCTCAAAACTAGCATATGTACAAGGTAATCAGACTTCTTGTGTAATCTGAGCAAATGTTAGTTGAATAACTTTAAATATTCTTCTTTTCTTTAAAATACCTTGAGACTGTCTTCCTGAAAAAGAATATATTGAATTTTTTAGTAAAGTTGAAATCTCCAAAGTACCATAGCTATTACTTGTTTTTCACATTAATAAGTTAGATAAATATTCATCCTTTCTTACTAACATTCATATTCCTATTTCAACCATAGAAGAGTAGAATTCCATAAGTCTCTTCCTTGACTAGGAAAGTTATTTTTTTTGGATGTGAATTCAGTACCATTATTTGTTATAGAGAATCTGGACATAGTAATTATTCAGAAGTATTTATGAATGTTATTTGCTACTTCAAAATAGAACTGAGGTATTTTAATATAGTTAGATTCATTTATTTCTTTGGTCACTTAATATTTATATATCTTTATAGGGTACAGGATGATAATTCAAAACCTGTATATAATATATAATGGTCAATCAGGGTAATAAACAATTATATTTCCTTAATCATTCCTGTGTATTGACAACTTGAGAAAATTTTACTTTTTAAAATTTGAGTTTCTGGCTCTGACATAAGGTAGTTCCACTGGGTACAAATTAATGTGAATGACATTGGAAAAAGAAAAAATAAACATGAGTAACAAAGAAGCAAGTGGAGACTATTGGCAGGACCAAAATAAAAAGGATGTTTTTATGGAAGATAGGTTAAAGTTAAATTTACCTGGGGTAGAAAGTTAATCTACTGAAAGAACCAACTTGAAGTTATGATTCTATTTTCATTGTCTGCTTTTTGTAAGGATTCTGGCTGTGGAAATGTACAGGACAGAGCTCCTCTGGTGAGCAAACTCCTGGGGTCTGGGGTGGGGGGGGGTAACAGGATCCCTGTTTTCCACACTTGGAATATTCTGCAGTTTCTCCCAGGAACTAATAAGGCAACTAATACATGTGCAATGCCTAGCTGTTGTGGCAATGCCCTCTGTGCTAGAGTCTTATCCGCCTCAACCATAATCTCAGGCATTCAGCTTTTGGGACTAAAGGAACTCTCTTGTTAGAAAACCACAATGTTTTACCAAGCTCAGCTGAGCCTGAACCTGTCCACATAACAGGGATTTTAAACAATGGACTTTTTGAGAGCTACACAAACTCCTAATATTACACATTGCATCTATAGTACATAACTGAGAAATAAGCAGCATATGTTGCTAACTCTGGAATGGGCCTAATGACACAATGAACAATAATGAACTATTGATGCCAGTGACCTAATGTAATCTATTGATATAAATAAAGCTGGCAGCTTGGACAAGGGGCTTTCTGCCATTCTGCCATCCTGCTATTCTGCCACTTTGACACTGCACCTTGCTTCTGTCTCCTTTTGATTTTCTTATAGTTTTTCTATCATATATGTTGGTACATGAAAGATATTTAGATATTTAAGTATATGTGTGAACATACATGTATTTAATATTTTATGTACATTTAATTTGTCATATAAAACCAATTTTTAATTCTCCACTAATTTGGGGGCATGTTCAAAGAAAAATTGATTTTTCCTACTTAGACACTTTTTGAGAGCATAACCTAAGTGAGAAGATAACAATAGACAACTGTGATAAAAATTAATACTTAGATTATGCGAAATATATTGCAATTTTCATTTCAGTGCAGTGCCTGGAGGATAAAATTAACAAACATAATTTTAAGGAAGGTATTTCTGGGACAAATGGATATATGTTCTAGTAATAAAAGCAGATGTGAAAGGACATTTGAATTCAAATCATTGAAACCAAGAATTAAATACAAAATAAAACAAAGTTTAATTTTATTTTTAAATGATAATATGTTAAATATAGCTGAATTATGTATAGCTATATATAAAGTAACCAAAAATAGAACAGACTTAAGGGACAGTGATATTCAAAATACTGTATACATTTTAAATAAACAATTTAAATTTAAGTTTTATGTGGCTTAATATTTTTATAGAATTTATTTCTATGTAGAAATAAGATTTTTCCTGAAGGATTGAAGAAATCACCTTCAAGATAGACATTATGAACAGAGGAGAAAAATTGATTTGTTTAGGTAAGGAAAAATGTTGTCCAGAGAAATCACTGTTAGAGTCTACCAGATTAAAAGGAGTGATTTCACTATGTGTAATTAAAGAAGTTTTAACTTAGGGAAGGAGTATTAACTGTTTATTATTAGTATTGTATGTCTGCTATTCCTGGAAAAGAGAATGTGGAAAACACACAACTGTGTGACAAAAATTTTTAAAAAAATAGTTAATTAAAATAGTAATTGTTTGAAAATTCAGTACTATTTTTTGCTTCAGAGAAATATATCCAGAATGTTATTTTTTTTTCAGTAATATCATATAATTTACATAATGGCAATTGGAAAAATAACACGTAAAATAAATATCTGGTATTACGGTATTATAAAGTAAAACTTCAATAACTCGAGTTTTCATTATAAAATTGACAATAGCATGTTCTTTACTATTCTTTTTATTAGTATCATCACACACATCTTTATTTCCTGTGTTATTCATTTAAAATATCAAGATGATAAGCTTCACTTCAGATATATATTTAGGTGCCCACAAAATATACTGAGGATATATCTTTTTCAAAGTAAAGGCAAATATTACATTTTCTATTTCAATTTAGAATAACTCAAAAGGAAAATGAAATAGATTTTAAAGGATTGATGATATAAAAGAATACATCAAATGCTTTCTAGTCTGTTGATTTTAATAATTCACAGCTTTTCCCTAAGCTATCATTCAACTAAGGTAGAACCATTTTCAAAATATAAAACTATTTTCTGTCTATTCATATTTACTATTTAATACTACTTTTAAAATTAATTTAGTCATGTGTGTAAGAAACAAAAGTGTTCTTGTTTGGGCACTTTCTCTTTCCTTTCTCCTCCTCCTCTCTCCCTATGTGTGTGTGTGTGTTACACACATATATGTGTTACATATATGTACGCACATATGAACACATAAATAACATATATATGTAACACACTCAGACATATATATATATATACACACATAGAGAGAAACATAGATTTTATATATACTGTAAATATATATATATATATTATAATATATGTGTATCTTTTTTTCCCTCCACCCCCATATATATACTGATTTCCATGATAAAGTTTCTTTAAAATGCAATTCTTTCTGTTCTCTGTTCTTATCAGTTTTGATTCTTTTAAAGATACATAGATTCACATTTACTATCATTGTGAACAGGCTAAAAATCTGAAATGATGCTCTATGCACCTACACAATTTACCCAATCTAAAATGCATTCCATTATATAAGAAAGCTCATTAAAGTTTAATGAACTATATACTATTTTCCAATATATGTGTATTATTTGGCTGCTTGTTAAACTATTTTAAGTCCACATTTGTAAAGAAGAAAAAAAGATATTCTTCAGCTCTGTGAGATGCATATATCTTCCATGTGTTTAGAAACTGAGTTTTTCTGCATTAATTACTTGAGAGTGTTTAGCTCAAATCACTAAAGTGTGTGTGTGTGTGTGTGTGTAAAGTACCCGCCATTATCATTTTTTCTTAGGAAGAAGTGATTTAATAAGTAATAAGTGTGCATGTGACATTATAAATGTACCTTAGTCAGTGAACTGAAAGCTAAAATAGTTTAGAATGAAAAATTAGGGGAAATTTCCTACATTTAAAATAACATGTACAGCTTTGCAATTAACTATCAGTTTATTTATATCAATCTATTAAATACTCAGTCGAACTATTTTCCTAAGTCATTGCATGGCCTACAATTATGTGAAAATATGCAAATATTATTTGAAATCCATGTGAATGTAATGGACATTTAAATTCTGCCCCCCATAATTTCTGTCATCTAAATCATAAGAATATAATATGGGAGAAAGGGAAGTAAAATATTAGCTGTATTTCATTCTTGTGTTTTATGAATTTTCTTCTTTCTCAGTATATAAAATGTATTAAAATCATTCTTTGGTGACTTCAGTAATTTTTCTGTATTGTGAAGTTTATAATATTTTTAGGGACTGCCAATCTAACAGGTCATTGCAAGATATTTTGGGGTCATTATCTTAGTCTGTGCCAACTCAAAGTGAGGTAAAATACACATTTTCTGGGATTAGAACAAAAATTTATGTCCTTATTTTTAATTAAAAGCATTTATTTCCATTATATTATTTGTTAGGATGTTTAAGAGGTGGTATTTATCCTTTTTTCACAGATGGCTTAAATTATTGGTGTGGAATTAAAATTATGCCTCTTCATACCAGTTTGGTTTACATGCAGTTCTACTGCATTGGAATTTGAGCAAAGTTTAAAATTAGGTGAAAGAGGCTAAAGAGGGATATTTTGTTGTAAAGCACAGTTTTCAAGTTAAATTACAAGCACCTTGCCTGCGGAATGTCTAAAACCTACTTCATATTCCTCATGTGCTATAGCATAATAATGTTGTTTCATCTCCACTTCCTCCTTATAAAACTTCCTAATTCTTTATAATTCAGTATACTACTGTTTCCATGGTATTCTTTATCTCTGAAGACATAAAGTCTTTCTTTTATACATTTTCAAAATTCATTCAATATTATTCTAGAGATCCTATTTCATTGTGGCTTTAGTATGGAGACTTTGGAACTAGGAATTTCCTCATCCTCCAACACTAAAAGTCATGATCCAAGAGGGAAAAGAATAAGATTAATACATAGAATCTATTTATGCATTTGTTCATTTTAGACACATTGAAGTAAGAAAATAATCATAAAAATGTGAAATATAATACTCCAGTATATAGAGGTGAATATTCATAGGCAAGAAATTAATATCTGTTTGGTTTTTATCTGAGCTTCTCATTTCTAAAGATGTAAAATAAACCTCAAGTGATAAAAAATTGCAAACCTGATGTTCAACATTGGCTCTATTTGAACAGATTTTCTTTTTATTTAAAGACTTCTATGTCTATCCAAAGTAGAAATGAGAAATGTGAATTTGGACCTCTATCTCACAACATACTACAACAAACAACAACAACAACAACAACAACAACAACAACCAGTTAAATTTGACCATGGATCTCAAATTAAGAGCTAAGAGTATAAAATTCTTAAATAGAAAAACAGAAATGTATGTTGATGGTGATGGGTTGGTGATTTCTTACAACCAACACTATAAGCTCATCTGACAAAGAAGAAAATTGACAAATTTCATGAGAATAAAATTGGATTTTGCTGAGAATATTATTTCAAAAAAAGTGAAAAGATAACTGATCCAATGGGCAATACATTTGTGTATAAGATGTCTAATGAGGGAATTTTATCTGTAAATCAACAAATAATCCTCAAAATTTGATAATTTAATAAGATAATTCAATTTAAAAATAAGAAAATGAGAAATCTACATATTGCTTTCCATAGTGGTTCTACTAATTTTCAGTCCCACCAACAATGGTGTACTTTTTCTTCCTCACATTCTAGTCAACATTCATTATTATTTGGTTTTTTCATGATCATCATTATTGTATGAAATCTCAGTGTAGTTTTGATATATATTTCTCTGGTTGTTAAGGAGATTGACAAATGTTTCATGTATTTGTTTACTACTTGCATTTCTTTTGAGAAATGTATGTTTAGTTCATTTGCTTCTTTATTGATTGGCTTATTTGTTTGTTTTTTGGTGTGAAGATTTTTGAGTTCTATGTATATTCTGGTAATTAAATTTTAAAAAAATTTTTTAGTTGTAGATGGACAAATACCTTTATTTTGTTGATTTATTTTTATGTGGTGCTGAGAATGGAACCCAGTGCCTCACACATGCGAGGAACTCTACCACTGAGCCACAACTCCAGAATTCAATTCTTGTAAGAAGAGTAGCTGGCAAAGATTTGTTCCTACTCTGTAGGCTTTTATTTCTTTTGTTGTGCAGGAGCTTTTTAATTTAAAGCCATTTCACTTACTGATGCTTCGTTTATTTCTTGAGCTCTAAGAGTCTTATTAGGGATGTCAGGGCTTATGCCAATATGACAGAGGGTGGACCCAAGGTTTTCTTCTAGCAGTTTCAGTGTTTTTGGTCTAATTCTAGAATCTTTGATCAATTTTGATTTTTGTGCATAATGAGAGATATGGATCTAACTTAATTTTTCTATATATAGACATCCAGTTTTCTCAGCACCATTTTTAAAAATGCTATCTTTTCTCCAATATATGCTTTATAAACTTTTTTTCAAGATTCCGACAACTATATCTATCAGGATTGCATGGGGGTCCTGTAATACATTCCATTATGCCTTATGACTGTTTTTATTTCAATACAATCTTGTTTTCATAAATAGAACTCCCTTGTATAATTGAGATCAAGTATTGTGGTGTCACCAACATCACTTATTACTCAGTACTATTTTGGCTATTCTGGGTTTTTTTTTCCCTTCCATAGGAATTTTAGGATTGTTTTTCTAGTTCCACAAAGAATGCTATTGGTATTTTGATAGTGATTGCATTGAATCTGTATATAACTTTTGGTAATATGAACATTTTGAAAATATTAATTCTCCCTATCAAATAGCATGGTAGGTCTTTCTGTATACAGAGTGTTCTTTGTTTTCTTCTTTAGTGTTCTATATTTTCATTGTAGAAGTCTTTCATCTCTTGGTTATATTTATTCTGAAATGGCTGTTTTTTTTTTGTTTGTTTGTTTTCCTTTTTTGTTATTTGGAGATCATTGTGAATTAAGTTGTTTTTACTGATTCCTTCCTTAGCACATTTATTGTTGAAATATAGGAACACTTCATCTTTGTGTTGATTCTGCATCCTTCTACTTTGCTAAATTGTGATCTTTAGAAGTTTTTTGGTGGGGTATTTTGGATCTTTTAAGTATAGAATTATGTCAGAAGCAAATAGAGATAATCTGACTTCTTCTTTTCCTATTTGTATCCCTTTGATTTCCTTCTCTTACATGCCTTCTCTCTGGCTAGAATTTCAAGAACTTTATTAAAAAGGAGAGGTGAGAGTGGACATTCTTTTCTTATTCTTGCTTTTAGAAAAAATGCTTTAAGTTTTTCTTCATTCAGAATGATGTTGACTTTGGTTTGTCATATATAGTGTTTATGGTGTTGAGGTATATTCTTTCTATCCCTAGATTTTTAGTTTTTTTTTTTTTTTTTTTTTTTTTTTTTAACATTAATGGGTGCTACATTTTGTCAAAACTTTTTTCAATATTTATTTTGAGGTGACCATGTGACTTTTGCCCTTGATTCTATTTATGAAAAGTGATGAACTTCTATAACCCCCTTATTGTGTGTTAGTATCTATTTATCAGAGAAAACATTTGGCCTTTGGTTTGGGAAGAGAAGGGTGATGGGAATACGAAAGACAGTAGACTGAATCAGAGACATATTTCCTGTGTTCATATATGAATACACGACCAGTGAAACTCCACATTATGTAGAACCATAAATATTGGATCCTAATTAGAACAAGTTTTATTCCATACTTGTACAATATATAAAAATACACTCTACTGTCATGTATACTTAAAAATAATAATTTTTAAAAATTCAAAAAAAAAAAAAGAAAGAAAGAAAGTCATGAATTGCATTTATTGATTTGAGTTTCTTGAATTGACCTTGCTCGCCTTCCAGGAATTAAACTGACTTACCATGATGTACAAAATTCTTAATGTGTTTTCCTGTAAGGGTTCTGTGTTTGGGATTGGGGTCTCTTATAAACTTCATGATTTTGCATGCTTGGTGACTAGGAAGTTTCTGTGCAAAGACACAGAATGCCTGGCTGCTGGGGAAACTGCTATGTAAAGACACGAAATGCCTGGATGCTGGGAAACTCCTGTGCAAAGACACAGGATACCTGGCATTGCAGGCACATAGCTCTTGGGAATATAGGGACTTTTAGGTATTTTAACCATGAAAATGTACAGAGAGCAAACTTCCAGTGGGCCAGAGGAATAGGCGCTCTGTCTTCTGCCTTTGGAATGTCCAGCAGTTTCTATTTGAAGCTAGTAATATAACTATATAGGTACAGTATCTAGTTATAATGGTAATGTCCTCAGAGATAAGGGGACTGTCTTAATCAGCCCAGATTTTGATCTCAATTATCTAACATCTGGGATTAAAGGAATACTAAATAATAATGTAGTCATGGTACTAATAAGCTGTGCAACTTTTGATATAAATACATGCAGCTGCTTGGAGGGGCAGCCATTCTTTCTTTCCCTTTCCTGCTTCTGCATCTTGTCTCTGTCTCTTTTTATTTTCCTTACATTTTTTATTGTGGATTTCTATTAGCTGATTAAGAACTGCAGTGTGTATGTTCTTAGGGTTATAACTCTGTTGTTTTTTTCCCTTCATATGTCTTTCTCGCTTAGGAATCATGATAATACTAGCTTCATAGAATGACTCTGAGAGTGTTCACTCCCTTTCTATTTCATGGAATGGTTTAAGGAAAATTGGTGTAGGTTTTTAAAGATCTGTTAGAACTCCTCTGAGAATCCATCTGGTTCCAGGCTTTACTTTCATAAACGCTTTTTATTAATATTTTAATCTCATTGCTTGCTATTGATTTGTTTAGATTTTTTTGCACCCTCTTGTTTGAGTTTCAGTAAGTCCTATGTGTCTAGAAATTTGTCAATGTATTTAGGTTTTACACTTATTGGAGAGTAAGTTTTCAAAATAGTTCCTAATGGTCCTCTGAATTTCAGCAATATCTTTGGTGTTTTCTCCTTTTCCATCTCTAATTTAATTGTTTTGTGTCTTCTCTCTATGTACCAAAATTTATAGCAGCACAATTCACAATAGCCAAGTTATGGAACCAGTTTTGGTGTCCTTCAGTGGACAATTGGGTAAATGAAATGTGGTATATATACACAATGGAGTTTTATTCAATCATAAAGAAAAATAAAATCATGGCATTTGTTGTAAATGGAAGAAATTGGAGAACATCATGCTGAATGAAATAATTTGGGCATAGAAAGTCAAGAACCAATGTTTTCTCTGATATTCAGAAGATAGAGTGAAATGCTGGTTCACAGTGTTGTTGGAAGGGGGTACATAGGATCACAGGAACACTAGAATGGTCAACGGAAAGGGAGGGGAGGGAGGGAGTAAGGGGGGGGTTGGAAAAAAATTGGTGGTTGAATGAGATGGATATCATTATCCTAAATGCATGGTTGAAGATCTGAATGGTACTTATATACTTTGTATACAAGCAGTTGTATGTAAAAAGATACTATACTTGTGCATGATGAATAAGTAAATAAATAATAAAAAAAAATTAAAAAAATTATAAAAAAAAAGAATTTAAAAGAGGGAGATAAGTGAAGTAGAAGAAAGGAAATGAGTGGGAAGGAGAAAGTATTGGAAAGGAGGATGAAGTTAACCAAACTGTATCATGTGCATGTAAGAATATATAAAAATAAATTCCACTGTTATGTGTAACTATAATGCAGCAATTAAAAAATAAATCAGTAATAAAAAGAAAATGATTAAATAAAAATTTTCACCAAGCAATGATAAACAAATGACCACAGGAAAATATGTTGAAAATCCATTGAGGAAAGAGTAATCAAAACCATAGTATAGTGTATCTTTACACAAACCACAATGGCAAAAAGAAACATTAAAAAATTATCAAAGACATAGTGATAATAGTACCTTCATACACTGCCACTGAGAATGAAATGTGGTGCAATCTCTTTGGCAGTCCTCAAAATATTACACAGTGTTTGTTGTCTTATGGACACAGGAAATGCACTTAAATAAATGTGTCTTAGAAAATATAAAATTGCTTGTTCAGCCGGGCGGGGTGGCGCACGCCTGTAATCCCAGCACTCTGGGAGGCTGAGGCAGGAGGATAGCGAGTTCAAAGCCAGCCTCAGCAATGGCGAGGCACTTAACAACTCAGTGAGACCCTGTCTCTAAATAAAATACAAAAAAGGGCTGGGGATGTGGCCCAGTGGTGGAGTGCCCCTGAGTTCAATCTCCGGTACACACAAAAAAAAAAAAAAAAAAAAAAAAAAAAAAAAAAAAAAAATTGCTTGTTCATCCACATAAAAATTTGTCTAGAAATGATCCTACCATTATTTTACTAGTCAACACAAAGTGGAAAAAAAAAACCATATGTGGTATATCGATACTTTCAATAGTATGTATTAATATAAAGGAAAAAATTAATGATATGTGATTCAGAAAAAAGAAATTTGAAAACATATGCTCAGCTAAAAATATCCAGTTAAAAATAAATAAATACTGTTTGGTTATATTTGTATATAAAATGTTTAGAATTGGCAAGTTCACAGAGATATAAAGTTGATGAATACTTGCCTATTAGTGTAGGTGAAGGTGAATATAATCACTTTTCTTCATTTTCTTTCTTTTTTTTAATATTTATTTATTTACTTTAGTTGTACACAACACAATGCATTTATGTTAACGTGGTGCTGAGGATCGAACCTGGGCCGCACACGTGCAAGGCGAGCACTCTGCCGCTGAGCCACAACCCCTGCCCTTGATTTTATTTTTATGGTGATGAAAATGTTAAAAAATTAGAATGCAATAATTAAACAAGTTTGTGAATATAGTAACTATGATTGTAGTTTACACTTTGGTGGAGGAGCTTTAGATACATTATTTATACCTTGAAGCTATTTTTCAAAAGTATCAAATGTCTTTGTTCATTAAAGTAGTTAGGGCCAAATCATTGTGCAGGCCAATGTCCTGTGACTTCTCCCTAGATTTTCTTATAGTTCTTTTATACTTTGTGGTCTTATTAAAAAAAAAAAAAAATTGGTTGAAGGTAGACACAGTTCCTTTATTTTTATTTATTTTTATGTGGTGCTGATGATTGAACCTAATGCCTCACCAGTGCTAGTCACACATTCTACCACTCAGCCACACCTGAGGCCCTTGTGGCCTTATTTTTAAGTCTTAAATGCATTTTAATTGATTCTTTTGCAAGTTGTGAGAAGAAGGTCCATTTCTATATTTTTTGTGGCTAGTCAATTTTTCTAACATTTATTTTGTGCTTTTGACAACTTTGTCCCCCAAAAGTTCATGTTTGAGAAAATTCAAGAAGTTTTTAGGTGAAATGCAAATTAATCCAATCAGTGAATTAATCACCTGATCAGCATTAACTGAGTGGTAGCTGAAAGCAGGTGGGGGGGTGACTGGAAGAGGTAGGTTATTGGGTCAAGCTTTTGGGGTATATAATTTGTATCTGGTGAGTGCAGTCACTCATTCTCTCTGCTTCTGGATGTAAATATTCTGGGCCACTTTTCTCTGCCACACTTTTTTTGCGATGAAATTCTGCTTTACCTCAAATCCAGAGAAATAGAGCCAGCTGTTTATGGAATGAGACCTCCGAAACCATGAGATCCCCCACCCCAATTTTCCTCCTTTAATTGTTTTGTTATGGGCTTTTAGTCACAGCTGTAAAAATCCTGAGTAAACCAATGTATTAAGGTTTATTTCCACCTTGGATCTTCCTTTTATTTAAGATAGTTATGTAAGGTATGGATCCATGGGGAAACAGGGAATGACTTTGTTCTGCTTTGTACTTTCTTGGTCTTCAAGCTTCCAACTTGCTCTACATTGAAATTTTGGATGAATTAAAGAGGTAGGAAAAGAAATAGAAATATATGATTGTATTGTCATCTACTTTATACCTTATTTACTGTTTTAACATCTTCTGACCCAAACTATATGAAAAGAAATGGGCAAGGAGAAAATGCAAAGGGTCTCCTCTTTCTCCCTCCATACCTGCCCTCCATTTGGAATTTTGGGAATTGACTGCAAACTAGAATATAATTTTAGGATATTTTTATTATATATATATATACATATATATATACATATGTATGTATATATATATATATACACATATATATACATATGTATGTATATATATATAATTTTAGGATATTTTTATAATATATACATGTGTGTGTGTGTGTATGTTTTTGTGTGTGTATAAAATATATGGCAAACTACGAACACATTAAAAATCACAATTTTAAAAATGACCTAAGATTATGACAAAAGGCAAGACACATAAGGAAATTCTATTCTTATTTATTTAGAATAATGTTGCCTGTACTATGCATCAGAGGCCACAGAATATTAATAATGACTGTGCTAAGATGATGCTAAATCCAGGTGAAACAACTACCCATGAATAAAACAAAACTGCCAGGGTGAAAAATGATGGCAGTGCAAAAAAAAAAAAAAAAAAAAAAAAAAAAAAAAAGTTTAACTAAAAAAAAAAAGAAAAGAAAAAGAAAGAAAAAAAAAATTGAAAGCAGGCTGAGTGATATAGCTCCAATCAGTCGTTCTCAGAATTTATACATTTTACTCTGTTCCTCCCACTTTAAGACCCTCAAACTCCATAAAATAGCAGTTCTATTTAAAATTTAATTTGGTGCATATAGATAAAATATATGATTAGCAACAACAGCATTAAGCTATAATAAAGCTTGCTTTTTAAAAAAGTCTAAAAATTCACTGACTGACATAAACAATAGCAACAGAAAAAAAAAAAATCAATTGACCTACGATCCTGTAAACTAGGATGTGCATTGTGAATGCTGTGCAGTGTGTGTCATTTCAAATGAAGCCTGTCTGATTAGATGATTCATGACCCCTATTTGCAAATTAGACGGCAGTGCCTGGAATATGTGAAAGGTTATTCTTGGTCTCTAATTTGTGATCGTGTAAAGTGAAAGTCATTGTTTTGCTTTTTCTCCATGCAAAAGAGTTTATTAGAAAATGTACAATCATTACAATGCCTATAATTAGGAGTATAAGCAATGCAAATCCTAGAATGATTCTCAATGCAGTAACTTTGTTTAATTGTTATTATGTGGGAAGAAATTTTTAGTAGAACCAAATCAGTTGAAAAAGTGACAGATATGGGGGAGTTAGAAGATGAGAGACTTTTAGATTACTGTGTCAGGATTATGAATCATATAGGAAAAAGAAAATTTTTCATAAGGCCAATGAAAATATTTAGGTTAAATATATTATTTTATAAGATTTTCAGATGCAGTTATTTAGTCATTGATATACTTCTCTAATAAAATTATTGTGAGCCTTGTACTTCATTTAAAAATAATTGCTATAGCTTAAGAATTTATTATAATTTATATACTCATTATAATAAAGCCAATTTTACTTAGATATACAAAAATATTTGTTATATATGATAGAATTGAAACTAGATATAATTAAATTAAGCATGATATATATGTATATATATACACACATATAACTTAGAGCAAGATACTTTCATGCATATGTGATGAAGCTTCAACAGTAAGTATATATATATATATATATATATATATATATATTAAATGCTATTTTCAATTTTTCCAAGTTTCCAAACAAAAAGTTTTTTTTTTTTTTTAAAAAGCAACATTGGAAGATGAGATAGAATTTAATTAAGAAACATAGAATTTTATGAAGAGACCTAAAGATCTTTGAATGAATGCCATTTAAATAGACTGCTTTACTTTAGTTTAGGGGGGTAAATAAATCATAGTGGATTAAGAACAGTTTATATTTGGAATCAACCTTTCTTGCATTGCATTTGAATTTCTATATCACATGCTATATACTATAGGGGAAATTAGTCAGTGTCTCAATTTACTCATTGAATAAATGAATGCTAGAATTCTAAACTCAAAATTAGTCTGAGGAAATAAAAACAATATAAAGTTTATGAAATGCACACCAAAATTCAAAGCACTTAAAAAGTACTAAGCTCTGAATAAATGGTTACTTCCATTATTATGCTTTGTTTAGTATGCTTTTTAATGTTCTGATGGTGTTCCAATCAAACAAGGATGAAGTGATAAAGAGTGATAAAGTGTACTTTTTTTCTTGTCAAAGTTTTCCACTGTGCCATGCTCATATGTAATGGATTGAAATTTTTTTAAACAAGATGAAGCACATTTATAATATTCCTAGTTTAAGAATCACACATTGATTCGTTCAACAAGATTTTTTCTTTTGGCAGTATTAGAGATTAAACCTGGGGTGCTTTACTTCTGAGCTATATCCCCAGCCTGTTTTATGTTTTACTTTTTGGGTACTGAGAATTGAATCCAAGCACACTCAACCACTGAGCCATATCCCCAGCCCTATTTTGTATATTTTTTAGAAAAAGGGTCTCATTGATTTGCTTAGCACCTTGCTTTGTGGAGGCTGGCTTTGAAATCAAGCCACGAGCCACTGGGATTACAGGTGTGCACCATCATGCATAGCTCAACAAGATTTTTTCATCTTTCATATATTAAGCATAATGTGAGAAACTAAGGATAAATTACCATGAAATATAGTTATTAGCTTAATACAGTTTATAATTTTGAATGGCATATAGATATTCATCAAATAATTACAGAATATAAATTTTTAAAAGTCATAAATGCATTGAAATAAAAGCACGTGATGTTACGTGCATGAAGGATTTGACAAAGTCAGATCAGATAGCTTCCAAGAAGATAATAATTAAAAATAATAGTTTAGATAATGCTGATTATAATGAGTACTTCACATATAACAAGTCTGTAAGAGAAGGAATACAGAAAAAATTCTTAATGGAAAACTTGCACTTTAATTTGGAAAGTAAAACAAATTAAATCATAACTTGTAAGCATAAAATAATACATATCAATAAAAGTGTAGGAAACACACATGGATATGAATTTATAAAACAAAAGTCCAATTCAATTTTTCTTTCTCCAATTTGTTTGCCTATGAAGAAACTTCAGTAAGTTCATCTCTTATACAGCATAATTATTTTCAAATAAATTTTCTTCTTGGATGATCTTTGAATTCTTATGTCTTATCTAGATTTTTTTTTCAAGAGACAGATTATAAATGTAATTCCATTTAGAGGAAGTAAAGTAATTATAAAAACAACATGTAAGGAATGTTACTTGTGTGATCATTTACAATTTTTAGTAACATATTGGACTATAATGACATAAATCATACAATCACAGAGAATTCTAAGTTGCATACTGCAGTGTATTGGTAAGCAGAGATGTGTTGTTAAGTATTTCTGTCCAGCAAAGATAAGCAGTGCTTTAGCACTGAAAACCAACTATTCTTTTTCTCTGCATCTAGAGGGCTTTAATTTTAAATTCAACACCTGAAGGAATGTTATGCATTATTTACTTCCCAAGTTTTGTTCACATATGAACTTAAGAAAATTGTAGTGCTTAACTTTTTTGAATAATATCACTGCATTGATATTGAGGGAATTAGCCCTGATAAATGCCAATATTTATCACAAACATGTGCAAAAATATATATACTAAAAGGATATGTGGCAAGATGGAATAAGAGTAAGTATAATTATTGTCACTACTTAAATTCAAATTCACTTACAATGGCTGGTTCATATGATTCACAAGCATGTAGCCTGACATAGTGCTATATTTTGTCACTTGACATTGAGAGTCATTTGCCAAAATTAATAAAGTCAAGTGTAACCTCAAACATTGTCCTTTCCCTCCTTCCCAATCCTTTCCTCTTGCACTGTAACAGCATCTCTATTCCCTGTCAGTCAGTACACAGAGGAGAAAATAAACAATAAAATTTTTTTTGGACAAAACTGAAAAATTAGTTTCATTTTTTTCCTTTAGGAAAACATGTTTTGGAGTGTTGATAAAGCAAAAAGATAAAGTGCTTTCATAGTAAATTGAAAGTACAGGAAGTATTGTCCCAGCAGAACTTGAAGGACCTCTAAAACAGTACAAAAATGATAGATTCTAGTTCTGGAAGTACAGGTGTAAATGAGTATGAAAACTGGGAAAATGAAGTCCTAAGACAATGTTGTTCCAATTATTTCTACTTTTGTTTGGATTTGAAGAAGCTAGTATGTGAGACCCCTAATGCACAGCAGAGTTTGCCAGTAATACGCACATAAAAATCAGGGAGATGGAAATGTGTCCACATTTTAATGATAAGCACCAGTTGGGAGGACATGTTTTCAGAGGGCCAGCCAAGTAGACCTAAATCAAGTTACCTCAGAAAGAGTTTTAAGTTTCCAGTGTAAATATGGGGGAAAATGTCCCACAAAATTTTCAGAGGGAAAGAAAACAGAAAGAAACTAAATACCTCTTCATTAATTAGATTGCATCAAACTGTAAATATAAATCAATGGTTAAAATTCACCAATGGTGTAATTCAGTAGACCTCCTCTGTAAAGTATTGTAATAAATGGGATGAGGTAAAGCACAGTGAAATCAAATCCATCTTCACAGAAGTCAATGTAATCCATAATTCTTTCCTTTTTGTTACAGGCCCTAACTGGTACTTGCACGTTCACTCTTGCTATTTTTATGTATAAGCTGTTTTATTTTTAATAAAAGTTTTCTTTTGAGATAAATTTAGATTTACAGGGTCCCAGAGTTCTTAAACACTCTTCAGCCACATATTCCCCAGTTTAACAGACCATAGAATTGTATATTTGTCAAAACTAAGAAATTCAAACAGGTATTCTATATTGACTAAACAAACATTTTATTTTGTTTTCACTTTTTATTTCACTTTCAGGAACAACAATAATGTGTATGCTGAGGCCTACAGATTTGGAGATGATACCACCAAAAAACTGTATCTCACAGTTCCCAAGAGAAGAAGACCTGCCGCACCATGCAAGATCATATGGGGAAACGGTGGGGTTGGTCAGGAGGCAGATGAAAGATGGGGAAACACTATAAGGACCCTTACTGTTCTGTGCAAAGGGATAGGGAAGGCAGAGTACATGGAACAATGAGGTTTAGGACTGGATCATTTGAATTATTCAGCAGTCTGGGGTGGAAGGGCTTTCCCTGATTATCTGATCGTTGTCCCCAGGTCAATTCAGAACATGGTGGCCCCAAATGTGGGAGTTCTCTGACAGCCTGATATAGAAGATGGGTGGGGTATGGGCTTCAAATTGGTTGGTCTGCATATAGAAGGTGGTTTCTGGACTGAGTTATTTATACTCTCTAGGAATAGTTAATTTTGGAAAAGGAAGTTCCTCTGATATCAGCAAAACCCTAATATGTCAAAGAATCAGAATAAAAAGACATGCTTAATTCAGCCACTGAAAACAAATCTTCATTATCTCTCTTGCATTTTAACATTAAATAAGCATAATGCATGCAACATGGTATAAAAGGAACTCATATATATATACGTATATATATATGTATATATATATATATATATATATATATATATATATATATATATAATCAACACATTGCCTTCTTCAAAAAATATAATCTTATAATTTGTCTCATATGGTTTTCTATGGATTTCAGTCATGCTGGCTACTCTTTGTTTCCTTGTAAATACTGGTTTACTTTCTAATTTGGGATCATTATAAAAGAAGTGATTTTTGCTTTTGGGTTCATATACATACACACAATCTTGCCCCTCTTACTCTCCCTCTCTCTTTCTCTCTCTCCCCCCACCACCACACATACACACTCCTCAAACTAACTCCTATACACCCACAGTTATTAGTTTAAATGATGATTCTATGAAGAAATCTCCATAGTCCCATTGATAAAAACATCCTTCCCATTTATGTTACATTATCACTCTCTACTTCTCCTTCATTGAACTTACCACAACTCTAATTAAATAATTGAATGTGTAATTAGTAGTTAAAGGATTGCTCCTTCAAGAGATTGTAAACTGTGTGATTTCAGGCAAGGACTATCTGTTTTGTTCTGTTTTTCTTTTCCCATAAGTATGCAACATTGAGTGTATAAATAACAATTTACTCTTAAGGTGAATAAAATTATATTTACATTGAAATTCTTACCACTGACTTTCTATTTGAAGGTCAAGTTTTGTTATATAACCTGTTGATATATGTCAAATATTACTAACAATTTGTTATATTTGATAAATTTATCTTTGTGTGTGTATATCTCTATAATATTTTTACATATTTAATTATTGTGGGCCACAGGAAGCTTAGTTTCAGATATCATGATATGTCATACTAAACACTTCATCAGAAATCTCTTACAAATAATCATATTCTCTATCAGAATCAAAATACAACTATTATATCTAACAAAATATTAATTCACTAAGATTCCTCAATACTCATCTCACCATTTTTAAAAACAGAATCCAAATAAGATCCATGCACTTGTTTGTTATTGCTATGGGATTAATGTCTCCTCCAAAGCTCATGTGTTCAAAACTTAAACCCTAGTGCAATACTGTTGGAAATGGGGCCTACTGGGAGGTGTTATGTTATGAGAGCTACCCACTCATGAATGAGCTAATGTCAATTATAAAAGGGTTCCTGTCTGGAAGTTTTGTCTTGCTCTCACTTTGCTCTTCTGCTAGCTTCACACATGGTGTGATGTTGGCCCCTTGATTTTGGACTTTCCAGCATCAGAACCATGAGCCAATAAACGTTTGTTCATTTTGAATTATTTAGTATAAGGTATTCTGTTACAGCAGCAATAAATGGACTTCGACAGTTAACTTTGTGAATTCAATTTTAATTAAAAATTTCCCTGTATTTTATTATGATCCTTCCAGAAGTATACAAGAAAATGATTGAAGCTAAGTAGTCATTACAAAGGTGAGGAAAACACAGGAAGTAAGGAAGTGATACAAGAAAGAGAAAGCACCCAATAAAATGGATATTCCCATGCCAGCTACCATTGTGAATCTGGTCCTAATCTCTACAGGAAAACTCTGAAAGCAAAAGTAAAGCACGCAACTCTGATGCATCCCCTACTCTTCACCCAGAAGGATAGAAGACGCAGATTATTTATATCTCACTATAGTCAATCTTTGTTTTTCTTTTTCTTTTTGAAGATGTCTTAAAACATTAATAACCTGACAAGTGATACCTTACTGGATGAAAGGCAGAAAAAGGGGCTCCCTGGTGTCAAGAAAAAGCTCTCAAGAAACTAAATAAAGTGCTCAGAGTGGGCAACCAGATGAACACATGCAGAAGAGGTAAAGGCAAGTGAGGTAGTGTTTCCCACATATTTTCCAATGATCACTTGGCTGGGTCAGAGCACTAGAACAGTTGTATTAAAATTAAAGACCTCCAGTATAAATTTGTCTAGTTGTTGCCTCATGATGTCATCTAAATTTCCTAGAAATTAAGAATTAGTACTAAGCAATTGAATGTGCATATTAAAATTTTGAAAAGATGTTCCACAAAAGATGCTGTACTTCTGCATGCTGTATCATATTACCTATAAAATGTTAAATTCTCCTATTTTATGATGTGCCTTTTATTCACCAACCTATGGTTTTAATCACTGTATTTTTTCATAGTAAAGTTAATTTTTTTTTCCATAGCTACAACTAGCAAGTGAACTCTGAGATATTATTTTTGCAATTGGAATTAGCCAGTGTTCATCTCCGCTTCAAATTTTAACTTTTTTTTAGTCACTGATGATTCTTGTCTGAGAAAATTATTTTGGAGGAGTAACAAAGATGATATTTTACTAACATTTCTTTTACAAGCATTACCTAGATTTCTCCTGTTTATTTCTCTTTTTTAAAAAAGAGAGTAGAAAGGGGGACAAGAGCTCTTTCCTCAAAGGGAATAATTTATAGATTTTTTTAACAAGACAGCCAAAATGTTTATATACAAGTTTCTTTCCCTTTAATTAAGACACTTCACTGTAAAAATTTGGTTTTATAGTGATGTAACAATGGTGGCTTGATTCTCTCTCACAAGTACAGAAAACATTATAGATTGCATTTATTGCATGTTTTACATTTAAATATAATCAGAGTTGTACTTAGTGCCTGTTTTTCTATTATAACATATTTGCCAAGAACATTTATCAGATTTTTGGCTCAGAAACCTGAGGCAGGTTGATCACAGGTTCAAAGACAGCTTCAGCACTTAGCAGGGTCCTAGGCAACTGGAGAAGTGGCTCAGTGGTCAGTGGTTAAACACCCCTGGGTTCAAACTCTGGTACCAATAAATACATCAATTAATTAATTAATTGATTAATATTAAGAGTTATGATGCCTACTTTTGGCTCATAAGGACTTATGTAATATTAAGAATTTATTTGTGACCACTGGGCAGTGGGGAGAATTTAACTTATGGGTGATGTTTATAATAGCAAATTTTCATTTTACATCCTTGTAACTTCCAAATTAATTTTTTTCACAAAAAGTTCTTTTTAAATGACACATTTTTGCAACCCTTAAAATTATGAATCCATTTATTACCTTCATTGACCCATAATTAAAATGTATTATTAAAATGTACTGATGATCTCTATTACTTTAAACAACCTGCATATAGATTATACTCCTACCACCTCAAAATTCATATTTATCTTTAAGAACACTGAGAACAATTCTTAATTTAATGCAGAATTAATTGTGTAGTCTATGACTTTTCAACTAGAGTACATCAACATATGATTAACTCTCTAAGGTATGCTTTCAAATGATTGATTTTTAGAGTGTTATTTATGTATGTATGGTTTCTTCCAGGAAACACAAAACATTTTCCCTTGAGGGTTTTTGAAACACAAAAGATGACAGTGTACAATTTTCACAAATGAACTCTTAACAAGACTACACTGCCAAAGAGCAAGATTTATATGCAATTGTAAAATACAAATACTTAATGTGGTTTTTAAGGCACTGTCTTGCATTGTGTCAGTCACCTCCATAAGTCATGGGTGTTGATTTTTTTAAAACATTATTGATTTGTTAAAGAAAATGGTATCTTGGGCCCATTATTCTCCTCATTATGAAACACTAAGTGGTTAGAGGTTTTAAAGTAGTGGTTCAGCTAGGAGAATTTATTTTTAAAAGATTAGCTTTAGACTTCTCCTCTAGCATTTGTTTATAATTTTAGGACCATTTGGGATATAATTGAAAATACACTTTTAATTAAACCAGACTTTAGTTAATTGGTTCTTATTACTTGATAATGGTTTGCACAGGTGTGTAACTCAGGACACTAAAATTATATTGACACATCAATGCCACACAAAATATATTTTGTATAACCTTAGGTAAATATAACTTACTAAAGCTTGCTTCCCTGCTTATATTGCATTATCATCCAACTGGCATATGGATCTTATGTAATTTATTTCTCATTCTTCACTGATCCTTACTTTACCTCTCTCCACTCTACCTCTATTTCATCAATTTCTTGATAGTATTATAAGGATTATAACTATCATAGGAGAAAACATAGAGTTATAAATAGCATCCCTGAATATAGGAGATCTGCATCTATCCCTAAATTGTATATCTGGATAATGAATTTCTGCCTTTCATATTTAAAATTCTGCAGTGATAATGACAGGTTGAACTGTATTTTGCTCCATTTGTGATAGTGTGTTACAGCAGGCCTATCAAACTGGTGAACAGCATGACTACATTCTTACAAGTCTGGCTTATAAGAGAATTCAACATACTATAATTATTCTTAAATAAATGTACATGTAAAGATTATGTTATTTTCTGTTCAAGCAGTGAAATTATCACTTGTTAACAACAATGTAGTTCCAATCTGGATGAACTCTTTCTGGTATAATTTATCTATTTTTATTCCATTGTGGATTATAGTAATAGCTGTCTCAACATCATTGAGTGTAATTATACTTTGAAGTGTCTGAAGCTAAGCTAGCTGACCCCAAGTGTGGGTCAGCTAGCTAGTGTGGGTATGGTGTCCAGGAAGCTTTCTCTATGGTGTTCAGAAGTGCTATATGTAGATCAGATACAGGACTGACTCCCAGCTCTATGGATGATCTCAGGAAAACTTTCTATCCCTTATGCCTATGGATGGACCCACAGCTTCTAAGGGGTGAATATTTGTCTTCTTCATGTGACTTCCCAGTATAATTAAATTGATGTAATGACATTTCCATTGTATCAGAACATTAAATCAATGTTGCAATGTCATGTCACTTGATTCTTAAGGTGATATAAAAAAAAGAAAGAAAGGAAAAAACTTACTGTTATCAAACAATGTCTATGGATTTGCTTCTACTTGAACTTGATAATTGAAATTTTTACACCAACACCAAAATTTCCTATCACTAATGTGGTTGCTAGCAAAAGATCTCAAAAATATGCAAGTATCATATTTTGAAGCAAAATTGTAGACAATGACCTTACAACTAAATTCAAACATTGTACTTCAAATTATGGGGTTTTATATTTCTATCAACAAAATATGTTTAAGTTAAAGTAGTTAACTTTACAAAATGATGGACTTAACATTGTGACCATTAAAGCATAAATTATATGTATATTTGTTAATTTTTCATTTGAAATGAAAATTATTTTCAGCCTTCTATTAATATTAATCCAGTCCCAATGTTATATAATAAGACTATCAATTATTTATACCTTTTCCTCTGTAATTTTCTTTCAGAAGGCAGTTCCTGATAGTCTAAGATTCAAGCATCAAAATTTCATCTCAGATCTACTTTCTCTCAGTACATGGAAATAATGGATATAAAATTACCCTCTTTGCTTTCTGGTTTAATGAATTATGACCTTTCCATTTTTATCTATAAGGAAAAGATAAAACAGATTTCTGTTTAAGTGCTATGCAATATCTCTTTTCATTAAAATTTAAATGTTATTTTTCCATTCGTTTTGCTTAACTGTGGAATTTCATATTTCCAGCCTCTTATGCCTTGATCCTAGATGTTTCTAAGCACATGAGTGGGAAAACTCAAATTTTGTTTTTCAAAATCACATCCATCAATCAGAAAGAATGGAAAGGATAAGAAAGAAAAAACTAAAGTAATATACACATAATAAATGTAGTAAGAAGCAGCTACACCCCAAGGACTGGGTCAGGGATCAGCAAGCAGTGGCCTGTGAATTAATTTCAATTCTTCACCTATTTTTAAGGCATATACAGAATGATTTTAACATTTTTAAACTTTCTATAAATTGTCTATATATACTATAATTGAATTCACCTCTTGGTAGCAGAACCTAAAGTATTTGCTACATGGGCTTCTAATGAAAATTTTGTCAACTTCTGAAGCAAGGAAGAAAGGAAAAGTTTGGAGTTATAGTATCTAGAGTCCTGGAAAACAGGCTCTAAGGAGCTGGGTCTGTCACACTTCTACTAAACACTCTGAGGGATTTGCCTTCAGAATATTTCAGAGAAGGCAAAAGAAGTTGAAGATTAGAGCCCGCTGAGGCAGTTAGGCTGCAGGGACATTGCTGGGGTAATGGAGAAGGGCACTATGCACAGAAGCACAAGTCCTCCTTGCCTTCCATGTTCAGGAACCTTCTATTCTTCTCTACATGTCATTTTCAGAGCCTGGGCGCTACCTTTATGATGCTTGGAGCTTTGAATATCTAAAGCCAAAAGACTTTTACTAGGTGATATTATGGATAGGTCTGGATTACCTAACAAGTAAGAAGTATACTTTTGACATAGGTGAGATAACTTTCAAGGTAGAGGGGATAACGAAGGCATTCTTAACAAATACATTAAAATATACCTGAGGCTGTTATGTATGTTTTGCTTGGCTTCTACTCTCATTCTGGGTTATATGTTTACTCTTAATGTACAAATATTGATAACTTAAGGGTTTCTTGATTCTCTGTAGTCATTTTCTTTTATTTAGAAAAAAGATTTACTAGATTTTTACATAATATCTTTGCATAGGTAAACAATTAGGGTTATAGTAAGTTTAAGCAAATATTAACTACATCTGTGTTAACAACATCTTCATTTTATTTCCTTCCAAGCAATTCACATGGGTCAAAGTAAGTATTTGTTATTATTATAACTCAGGATTTTACTTTTAGAAGGGTAATGAATGAATGAAAATTAATGGAACCAACCATTAATTCCCCACTTCTACCCATTCCCCTGAGTCATAAGTGACCATTTGTCACTGGATTAAATTAAGAAGTATGTTCTCCCAAGTGAAATAATTACACTTTAGAAAAATTTGCTCAATTTGAATCTTACATTGTTGTCATAAAGTAATTTTGTTATTAAATGATAGAAATAGATATTATGTTAATAAGAATAAAAGATGTGGGTGTTAGGTTGGCTGAAAAATATACAGACAGCCGGGCATGGTGGCACACACCTGTCATCCCACCGGCTTGGAAAGCTGTGACAAGTGGATTGCGAGTTCAAAGCCAGCCTCTGCAAAAGCACAAAAGCAAGGTGCTAAGCAACTCAGTGAAACTCTGTCTCTAAATAAAATACAAAATAGGGCTGCAGATGTGGCTCAGTGGCTGAGTGTTCTTGGGTTCAATCCCTGGTACCCTCCCCTGGCCAAAAAAAAAAAAAAAAAAAAAAAAAAAAAACAGACAAAAGTCAGGTACATATTATTTTTCTAGGACAAATAGCAAAATTCCACACACTGCTGCTGAGAAAACAGCAATCATTTTCTCACAGTCCTTGAGAATGGAAGTCCAATATCAAGGTACAAGTAGGGTTAGTGTCTGGTGAAGATGGACAGCTGTTCTTCCTCTGTATGCGCCTATGACCTCTTCTATTTAAGTGGAGAGAAAAGGAGTAATCATCTCATTCTTATAAGAATGTTAATCTAATGGGATTAGTGCTCCATTTGTAAGACATAATTTAAGCTCAATTTAGTTTTTATAGTCCTCTCCAAATACAGCTATGCTGGAGGCTAAGACCTTAATACTTGCCTTTGGTGAGGACACAAATATTGAGCCTATGACAACAGAAGCATAAGAGATTATCTGTGCATACCTTTTACCTTCTTTAGGTATCTAGAAAACATTTTTGTTTGCTTCTTTGTTTCTTGCAGAAATTGTAAAATGTTACACACAATGAAATCTGAAATAATGTCTTAGTTTGAGATGGTATAACAAAGTTCCATATACTATGTGGCTTGTAAACAACAAGAATGTACTTCTCATGGTTCTGGAGGTTGGAAGTCTACTATGAAATTTCATGACCAACATGGTTCTAATGAGGCCCCTTTTTTGGGTTGTACATTCTCTGCTCTTTCTTGCATCCTTACAAGGGAGAAAAGGGGCTGGGAGAGATTGCTAAGGTTTCATTTATACAGGCACTAATCCCATTCCTAAGGACCCCACACTCATGATGTAATTACACCCCAAAGCTCCTCCTCTAATACTATTACATTGGGGATTAGTATATCAACATATGGATGGGGGGCACATTTACACCATAATAAATAACATGAGCACACTAGATCAGAAAGGATTTGTATTGTAATACAAACAAAAGTTAACTGCAAGGGAGCATTTTTACTTTGAGAGAAAAATTGTTCGTCATGTATATGTGCTTGTGACATTTGTCTTTGTACTGGACCAACACAAGAGATATTTTCTTTATGTAAAGTGTTTTTCTATGTAGCTTATAGAATATTTTCTGTAAGGTTAATGCTGTGACAGTTAAATGTTGCAGAACACAAAAGGAAATCTGCAGTGAAATGCGACAATTAAATAAACAAGTTCATTTGTATATTAAGCTATTGTTGAATGAAAAAAGGTTATTTTGCTTAAAAACATGACAAAAATACATTAACATATTGTTAACTCCTCTCCTTTTCATATCAACCAAAGGTAACACTCATACCAAGAAAGAAAGAAAGAAACAATTTAATTTTTTAAAAAGAATCTCTTACAGTAATAGATTAAAAAATTGGTCACAGAGGTATCAGGGATCTAAATCTAAAAATAATTTCAGTAAACTATATATAAATTAATGACCAGAATTATAACAATAAGATTGCATAGAAAAGGATGAACATACGATATAGTTAGGAGAAAATATAATGTTTTTCAATGAATAAGATATACTTACTATAGAATAAGATATACTTCTATAGTATTACTAGGAAAACAAGGTAAATGCTTTAATTCTTAAGTTTCTTTAAATACATTTAATAAAAGTACTCTCAGGCTTACAAAGAAGATTGAATGAGATATTTCTGACATCATCAGCTTCATACCACTGTAACAAATATCTGAGATTATCAGTTTATAAAGGCAAGGTATTTACTTTGACCCATAGATTTGGAGGTTTCAGTCCATGTTTGCTTGCCCCCCATTGCTTTTTGTCCTATGGTGAGACAGCAGCACATCGATCATGGCTGAAGTACCTGGTAGAGTAATACTGCTCAACTCATGGCCAGGAAGAAAACAGAAAATCAGGGTCTCCCAATCTTCTTTGAGGACATGAACTTAATAACTTGAAGACCTCCCACTAAGTCCAACCTCTTAGTTTCCATCACAACTCCAATAGCACTAAGCTGGGGACAATCTCCTAAACATAGGGGCTTTTGGACATAATACCACAACAAAACTATGGTGCTCAGGCACATGATGAAGAGTGATTTAGTGCATGTGATGTTACCTTCAGTTGGTAAAGAGTAAACAAGTTTTATTCTTTGATAATGTTTGAAAATGGAACTTATAGAGGTGGAACAAATAACTTCAACAAAAGTGATCATTTTATTACAGTTGTAATATGCATCACAATGTAAAGTGATGGACTGACTCTTTTAGTAGATTATAACTAGTATCCTTGGCTTAGTCTCACAGATTATTTATTAAATAGTGAATATAAGCTCACAAAATTTCACTACAAATATAGATAAAATGACTGGCAATATCATTTGAGATTTTCTTTTTAACTATTCCTCTGTTTCCCAATTCACTCTTAGTACTTTAACCTCCTTTTCTGATTCTTATGGGGATAGAGTGAGAAAGAATAAGGAAAGGAAGTAAGAGTTATGAAGTGGCTTATTGAATTGAAACTATTATAAGATTTGGTTGGTTTCTTATAGCCAATGAAGATATTGATAGCGACATTTCTACTTGAGTTGAGATTTGTAGATTTTTCAGACTTTCTCTTATTATAGATGAATGCTCTTTGGGTTCCTTAACAATTTCTCCTTCATGTGACTACTTAGCACTTTGTTTTCAGGTTCTGGTTTATGCTGGTAGACCTGCATTGATTTTATCTTTTGACATTTCACCCATAACTGCCTTGGAAATTACCCTTTTAAAACATGTTCATGTCAGTTCTCATTGTTATTCATATATAAGTGGAATATATGTAATATCTTTTTGTTGCTGCCTGAAGCGATTGCCGCTTGGAGCAACGACGCCGCTGGAATAAGTTCAGAGGCAGACTGGAAACGAACAGGCACTTTATTCTGCTAGCTTCTCTCTCCGGCTCCAAGAACAACTTCAACACCATCCACACTCCTACAACCACCACCACAAAATGGCACCGACCCGATCCGCAATGTCCCGGGCCAAGTCTCGCGAGACCATGGAAGGTGGCAATGCTTGAACATCTTTATGGCTCACAGCTAACCGCAATCTTAGCTATCTCCTTAATTAAGGCTCCTACATTTCCCCCCTTTTTGTTTTAAAAAAGGGGATGCTCTAGGACATCCATGTGCAACCAACATTCTTACCCATCATCGGATAATCAAGGCTGTGCCCTTGACTCCTGTCTTAAGTTGATATATCGGCCATATGAGACTGTCCCGTGTGACTGTGCCTGTCTTAAGTTGTCCCCCTCTGGGGATCTTACCCGTCATTGGCTACCAGCCATCCAATGGAGCCCTTCAGGATCGACTGTGTATGATGACTAACAGCTGTCCAGTTGTGAGGAGATGGTGCGGCTTTAAGGTGACAAGCCTTCTGCTGACGAGCCAAGTAGCATAGCATATCAAATTTTTTAAACAAATCAGCTGTCTTAAGTTCTTTTAAATAACACACTGAGTTCTCTAGACAAATACCTGCAAGGCATTGTCCCATAAAGTCCCAAACAATGAAAGATCAAAATTTCCACTTGTTATAACCCGTTGATCTAGGAGGCCACATGCATGCAGAGCAAAGGCCACACTGCTGGTGAGGTTGTTTGATGCTTGAGCAGCAGTGATGTTTGCAGCGACTGCGATCCTTGCAGCTGTAGCAGCAACCATCTTCGTTATGTCTAGACAATGTCACCAGCAATTCTTCAGGGCCCGCTACCTAGAACTAAAGCATCAATTATTAAAGGAAAGGCAGTGCTATTCCAGCACTGAGTCAAGAGGCGAGGTGTCAAACTAAAAAATAGAATTATTAGATTAGAAAATTAAAGTTGATTTCTGCTCACACACATTGGAGCTTGAGCTCCCACAAACATAAGCTGACAAAATATCATATTCAGAACAAAACAAAGAAAGACTGAGGGTATTTACTTCATTAAAGATAGATTAAAGAAAAGCTAAAGGCACTTTGGAAAAATAATTTGTTAGCTGGAACCCTCAAGTCTCTGTAAACTTCCATGAAATTATCTGTTGAAATAACTCAAATTAATCAGGTATAAAACAAATAAAGTTGATTACAAATAAACATTCCTATGTCAAAACACCAAAATATCAGGTTATACAGCATTAGTCATATTCTTCGCTAAAGAGAAATCCCTGGGACACCTATAAATCAAAATTGAGGATACCATCACTTATTAAATTATTTACCCAAAATGAATACTCTTAAACTTAAGTGAATTAAAGTTATTTGGATCCATATATATATATATATTTTTTTTTTCATAAGCACTTTGTTATTTGTGACGTCACACTGGACAGACACACAAACCTACAAACATATATTTGTGACGTCACATTTACATGAAATTTAGACAAATGCACAGACATAAAGACATACATAAAAAGAGAAAAAAATACAATTGTGTGCACACTAAAGAGAGATCTCCTCGTCCCGGCCGGGAGGAATGACACTTAAGTTGTGAAATATTTAGAAGGACTATTTTAAGGGAATCATTCCATACCTTCATTTTGGTTCTCTTGATTTTGTACCTTTTTTATTAATCTTGATTCCTCAACAACTTATCTTGATCCTTATCATTTGGTACCTGCTTTATTAATCTACATGGTATCCATATTGGAGAGGATTCGTGCTTTGGAAAAACGCAAACAGATCCTCTACCCCAAATTAATACTGGATCTGGACCCTTCCAAGTGCCTGAAATAACATCCTTCCAGTAAACCAAAGGTTTATGTTGTTGGTGTGGGTTCCAAGGTCTGTCTCCAGCAGAATAACAATTAGAGTCTAAAGTTAAAAAATTTAAGGTAAACAGGGCAACTGCCAATCTGTCCCTAGGATTTTTTCCAATTTCCTTCTTTTTGTTTTAATAACATAGTTTTCAGTGTGCAGTTTGCTCTTTCAATAATGCCCTGACCCTGAGGATTGTATGGGATGCCTGTTTCATGGGATATATTGAATTTTGTGCAAAACTGTTTGAAAGATGAGGACGTATATGCAGGGCCATTATCTGTTTTTTAAGCATTTTGAGGATGTCCAATGCAGCAAAAGCTTGCAAACAATGAGATGTAACATCTTTAACTTTTTCTCCAGAATGTAAGGAAGCAAAAATCATGCCTGAGCATGTATCTTTGGTCACATGAATAAATCCCAATTTTCCAAAACTTGGCTCATGAGTAACATCCATCTGCCACAAATGATTGGGCATTAATCCTCTAGGGTTAACACCATAATGAGGATTGTGCAAATGTGTCATACAAGATTTACAATCTTTTACAATTGTTCTGGCTTGTTCCTTTGTGATTTTAAACCGATGCTGCAAGGTGGTGCTATTCACGTGAAACTGGGAGTGAAATAAACTAGCTTGCTGGAGTGCTAAAATTATAAAGATTGTTTGGGTAAGAGCATTAGCCTTTTGATTACCTTCATGGAGGGGACCAGGCAAGTGGGTATGTGCTCTAATATGCCCTACGAATAGAGGTTCTTTTCTTGCCCACAAAAGTTTTTGTATTTAATAAAACAATTTGAAGCCTGGACTATGAGGTGCTATTGGTCCTGCTAGCTCTACTATTGGGACGGCATGTACAATATAGTGGCTATCTGAAAAAATGTTCATGGGCTGCTGTCTAAAAATTTCCTGAGCTCTTACAACAGCTTCCAGTTCCACTAGTTGAGCTGATTTATGTGCAGTTATGTAAGTCATATTTTCTTTTTTAGTGACTACTGCAGCAGTACCATTTGAGGACCCATCTGTAAATACATTTAATGCCTTAGAAATAAGTTGATTTTTTATTACCTGTGGAAATATAATAAGATGATTGATACAAAAAGATAATATAGGAGACTTAGGAAGATGATTATCAAAATTTGCAGAAATAGAGCATCTAGCTATAGCCCAATCATTATCATTGAAGCATAAATATTCAATCTGTGACAATGAATAGGGAGTAATAATAGTAGCAGGGTGAATGCCAAATATTTTGGTAGAAGTCTTAAGTCCTTGAAGAATAAGTTTAGCCACCATGGAGGTATAAGACTCAATTATACTTTTAGGAGAGACGGGCAAATGTATCCATAATAAAGGCCCTTGTTGCCAAAATACTCCTGTGGGTGTATATTGTGAAGAAATAATAATCAATATCAGCGGTTGAGTTAAATCAAATCTGTCACAATGAGCTCCTTCGATGGCTTTTTGTACTAACTTTAAAGCTTTCCTAGCATCAGGAGTCAATGTTCGCGGTGAAGATGGATCAGGGTCCCCGCGAAGGATGTCAGATAAAGGTTTTAGTTGGCCAGTAGTGAGGTTTAGTGTAGGGCGAAGCCAATTAATATCTCCTAGAAATTTTTGAAAGTCATTGAGAGTGGCCAAATGCTCCTTATTAGTTAATATTTTTGAGGCCTAATAAAAGTGTCCATAATTTGGAATCCTAGATATAATACTGGAGATCTAATTTGAACCTTTTCCTTAGCAATGTTTAGTCCATATCGTTTCAAGTTTTCTGATATATCACTAAATATGGTGAATAAGACTTCTTGATTAGGATGAGCAAGGAAAACTTCATCCATATAATGGAGGCACATAAGCTCTGGGTATTTATTTTTGATAGGCTGAATAACTTTATCTAAATAGATTTGACACATAGTAGGGCTATATCCATTCCCTGCAGCAAAACTTTCCATTGATATCTCTGATCAGGGCCATTATTGTTAATAGAAGGAACTGAAAAAGCAAACCTGGGGTATCCAGAGGGTGTAGAGGAATAGAGAAGAAACAATCCTTTATATCAAGAGTAATAAGATGGAAATTTTTTGGAATAGCTACAGGATTAGGAAGTTCAGGTTGAGTAGGGCCCATTATTTGCATGGTTTTATTAATTTCTCTAAGATCATGTAACAATAGCCATTTTCCTGATTTTTTCTTGATCACAAATATGGGGGAATTCCCAGGAGAGGTGGAAGGTTCTATATGTCCTGCTTCTAGTTGTTCCTGAACTAGTAGGTGGGCCACTTGTAATTTCTCTTTAGATAGGGGCCACTAAGGGATCCACACTGGCTTATCAGAAAGCCATGGTATTTTCAAAATTATTTTCTCAGTGGTCCCCCCCAAAAAAATCTTTTTTCTTTATGATAATGATTTCTTTTAGGGTTAATATTACCCTGTACCTTTTGATAATGATTTCTTATAGGGTTAAGATTACCCTGTACTTTTTGATAATGATTTCTTTTAGGGTTAAGTTTACTCTGTAGATTTTCACATTTAACACCTGCAGGCTTGGTTGCAAGGTGTACTCCCATTTGTTGCAAAATATATATCTCTTCCCCATAAAGTAACCGGTAGGTTAGGTAAAACATAAGGCTGAAATGTTCCTTTATGCCCTTCATCATCCTCCCATTTGAAAATTACTGCACTTTTCTCTGGGAGGTTATTATATCCCAAGCCTCTTAAACTGGTTGAAGCTTTTTGCAGAGGCCAGTGCTTGGGCCATTGCCATAGATTAATGATGGAAGAGTCAGCTCCAGTATCTATCAGTCCCTCCATCTCTATTCCTTGTATTTTTATTTTACACATAGGCCTCCTTGAACAATCCCGAACCCAGCAAGCCATAGGTCTTGAGTCAGTGGAACAAAATCCTCTATTGTTCCTTTTTTGAGGCATACTCATTTTAAATGAATTATGTAAATTGGGAAGGAGAAGCAGCTGAGCAATTTTATTTCCTTGATTAACAGAACTTATACTTTGGGGTGAGCTAAGCATTATTTTTATTTCCCCTGTGTAGTCTGAGTTTATTACACCTGAGGTCACTTGCAAACCTAATAATCTTTTAGGACTTCGCCCGAGAATAAGGCCTACAGTCCCTGAGGGAAGAGGTCCCCTGACTCCTGTGGGAATCAGTATTGAACCCCCATTTCAGGTGTTAACATTATTTGGGTGGTGGAACAGTGGTCTAATCCTGCATTTCATCCTGTTCCTCTGGTGAGGGAGTGGCTAGGTAGTAGGGATTGTGTCGGGGAAGCATCTGAGTGGATGCTTGAGGATGCTCCTCCTCAAATGCCTCCTACATTTGTGGGCCCTGGGGCACTGGGCCCTGTGCCCCGTTTTTTGAATTCCTGGACAAATGATTTCCATAGATGTCAAATTTTGAATGGCATTTATTGGCCCAATGATTTCCCTTTTTACACCTGGGGCAGCGGCCTGGGGCAAGGTATGAGCTTCGTCTTATTTCTCTTTGGGGATTTTGCCCAGAATAGCCTGATTGATTATGATAATTTTGCCTGGAATATCCTGATTGATTATAATATCTAGGTTGAGCCCTTGTGAAATTTTGAGAGGAAGCACCTCTCATTGAGGCTGCAATCACATTTCCTGTGACAAAGTCGTCATTTATATCTTTACATAGTTGTACATATATGGAAAGATCCTTTTTATTTCTTCATGGCCTAATGGCTTCCTGGCAGTATTTATTAGCATTTTCATATGCTAATTGAACAACTAATGGCATAGCTTGATCAACATTTCCAAACACTCTACCTGCAGTTCTCAAAAGTCAATCAGCAAAGTCAGCATATGGCTCATTAGGTCCTTGAATCACTTTTGACAAGCTACCTTGTAGATCCCCAGGTCCTTGTAAAGTTTTCCGTGCCTTTAAGGCAGCTGTATATATCTGAGCATATACACCTGGGTCATAATATTTTTGAGTCTGTAAGTCTGTGAACTGGCCTTCTCCTATGAGCATTTCTATATTATGGTCTCCGAATTCTGCAGCTGCATTTCTTTTAGCCGTTTCTATACAAAGGTCTGGAAATTGTGATCACCAAACCAAGTATTGCCCCCCACTTAATGCTGATTTACATAGACTTTCCAGTCTGAGGGGGTTAAGTTAAAGGTGTTAAGGGACTCCAGCATACTCAATGTGAAAGGAGCTTGGGGCCCATACATCATTACTGCCTCTTTGAGATTTTTTATTGTTTTGAAATCTACTGACTGGTGGACCCTCTGTCCATTTTCATTTTCAAATACTGGCAGTTCCTAATGTATCTCTGAGTTACCCTCGATAGCGCATAAGCGCTCAGAAAGACTTTTTATTTCTGTTTCTAGGGTATGCAAACGCCTAGTAATACCCTTCATATTTTCTGTAATGTATTCCACCCATGGGGGCGTAGGGGACACAAGTGGTTCCTCTGCTTGACGGTCCTTTATCTTTTTTAAATTTTTTTTTGTTCTTTTTATTGGAGACTGTGCTCCCAGAATCACCTTTTGATTCCTCTTCACTACTATCACTTTTACTTGTATCCTGAATTTCAGCTTCTAAGGAGAGTCCATATTCTTCTGCTAATTTCAATAAGTTTCTGATGGCTTTTGCAGCTCTTACTTTTGAATTTACACCACTACTCTTCTCAGTGGTATTAACTAACTCAGAGGCTATGCTTTCTTGATCACTTCCCTCACTATTCACTGAGTCCGCGATATCGAAAAACTCATCCATGTCTTTTATTATCCGACCTTTTGTTACTTTGGCTCCCATTTTCATTTCTTACCTGCCGGCCGAATTCCCCGTACAGGCCACCACCTGTCACTGACTGAAGCAATTGCTGCTTGGAGCAAGGACGCCACGGGAATAAGTTCAGAGGCAGACTGAAAACAAACAGGCTCTTTATTCTGCTAGCTTCTCTGTCTGGCTCCAAGAACAACTCCAACACCATCCACACTCCTACAACCACCACCACAAAATGGCACTGACCTGATCCGCAATGTTCCGGGCCAAGTCTCACGAGATCATGCAAATGGTGCCGACCCTATTTGCAATTTCCAGGGCCAAGTCTCATGAGACCATGGAAGGTGGCAATGCTTGAACATCTTTATGGCTCACAGCTAACCACAATCTTAGCTATCTCCTTAATTAGGGCTCCTACATCTTTTGCCAAAACAAACTATAAATAGGAAGAATGTTTCCAACATAGTCATCTCATTTGAGTCAATCAGAAGGTCAGGTAATCATCTTCTCAACTTTCAGGATTTCAAGGCATGTATGTGGAACCAACATTGTGTGTTCTTCTCCCAAAGATGTCAAGGGAAGTAGGACAAACTCTCTTGATGATCTCTTGAGACTCTTTTCCTTGGATTAAGAATAAAATGGAAATATCTTCCTATCTTAGAGCTCCAAAGAAAGAAGTTAAAAAAACTTCACTGTATTAACAGTACATCCTTCCCAGTTACCTCTTCAACTTTACTGTTTTTATGCAGTTTAAATACATAAAAACCTAAAGCTTACAAATTAATTTTTGACTGCTTTTACTTGCCCTTTTCCAAGTGATATGGCAGCTCACAGATGTGGGTGCTGATAATATCAAGACTCTATTGTCTTAAGACATTATGGGATTGAGTTAGTTGGAATCACCTTTGATGTCTTAGTACAATATGCAAAAGGTTATAAGCAAAATGTCAGAGTAGTACAGAAAACGCAGACTGAGTCTTTAAATCATTTTTAGTACTTTCTAAAATTATATCATTATTAATTTCCTGCCAGGAAATCACTGCCCAAACAATGTATATAATTTTGAGATAAGTTGCTATTAATTCTTTTATACTGACAACTGAATGAATGGAGGATGTTTTAAATTTTATATTTCAGGACATAGATGTTTTAAGCACTTATTGTAAAATAAAATTCAGCCTATAATTGTGTATGAAATACATCACTCACCCCAGAACTGGTTTATCTTTGCAAGAGTTTTCTTGAGCTGTACAATTGATCATACATATTTCATACTATTTTAGATCTGTGCATTTTTGCATTTGGTATAATTTAGTTCCAACTGTGTTAGAAAATGAATATCAAATACTATCTGGAGGCAAACTGAGGGGAAAAGTGTTTTATCTGGTTAACTTAAATGTTAGGTCATTAATCATATTCTTCCTCATCAGTCTTTTTTTTTTTTTTTTTTTTTTTTTCATTCCCAAGACAGAGTATTTGCATTCAAGTCATATAAATAGGCTCCAAGTCACAGCCATATCTGAGAAACTTGGATGTATTTACTATTTAAGTTTTCACCATCTTCATTCCATCCTCTTTCTAGCTTGATTTCATATACTTTAGAGGATATACAGTTAGATAAATAAACAAAACATTGTTTCCCAACTACTTGAAAGCAACATTTTTTTGGTAGATGCATTCACATAAATGAGGTTTGTAGACCTAAAAGAGTAATGTGATCAAATGACCTAGGTGGGAAGTTTGTGCTTTTTGTCTATTATTATTCTGAAAGATGAGTGATGGAGATTCTGGCATTCTGGTCTTTACTTGCAGATGTGTATTGCCAGGTGGCTACAGAACAATGTTGCAACAATGCCACTAGTGTTTCATTTGACTATTTCTTTTTGAGTATAACTCAAATATTATTCTCTGGTCTATATTTTAAAATAACCTTTGTTCTCTCAAATTATAAATCATGGATTCTATTTTCAGCAGCTAAGATTACATGTAGAAGAAAAAAAAATCCTCATGGCAATATAAATAAGAAATTGGTTATTTCTAACCTGAATAAGTTTGAGGGTCTGAGGCCTGTGAAGGTCTGGTTAGAATTAAGGGAGGAAGTGTAATGATGAAGACTTGCTGAAAATGGTTTTAGATGTCACCTAGAAAGACAGATGGAAAGAGATAACTCTTCTCTAGACAGTGTGACCATGACTATATGACATTTCAAGAATCATATGAAACTCGAGACTATAATATGGGCTGATTTCTTCTAACTAGAAAGAAAATGAAATGAAATTTTAAGGAGTTCAAGTGTTCATTTTAGTGCTTTAAAAAAAGGAATTCCTGCAATATACAATAAAATGAATGAGTTTGAAGAACCATAGACTTTATGAAATAAGCCAGACACAAAAGGACAAATGGTACCTTATTCCATTTGTAGAAGAAATCTAAAATGATGAAACTCACAGAATCAGATAGTGACATGGTGGCTTCCAGGGGCTGGGTAGGAGAAATAAGCAGGTTGGTCAGAGGATACTTAGCTTAAATTATAGGAGAAGAATGAATCCTAGAAAGCTACTGTGTGCTATAATGCCTATAGTTTACAGTACTCTCTTTTATACCTAAAACTTAGCTAAGAGTGTAGATCTTGTATTAAGTGTTCTCATCACAAATCAAAGAAAAACTTTTAGAGATGATGGATGTTTATATATTGATTGTAGCAATAATTTTATGGCTATTTACTTATCTCCAAATTCATTAAGTTGTATACATTAAGTATGGACATATTTCTTATGTCAAACACACCTGAGTAAAGTGGATAAACTAAAAAATAATATTGACAGCAGTACATTATCACATTTCTGCTATGCAGTTTTCAGAATGAGAGATATAAAAGTATCTTGAATAAATGTGAAAAGTCATAATCTTATCTATTCAAAATGCCTCTATTTCATTTCCACTTTAATTTATACATACTTAAGAGTAGCTGATCTTGTATTGGAGGTGAGCAAAAGGAGAAAGAAAGACTCCTGAAGTTTTCCCATGCAAAAGAATGACACTTCTCCTGATGACACTGTCCTTTCACTCTCATAGCCTCCAGATCAACTCCTAGTCAGATGTCTACATACTTCATGGTATGGAGAACTTGAAGGATAAAGGTCATATATTAAGAGAATTCAAACATTTTGTTCTTTTATAATAGCAAGAATGTGAGAAATGTGTGTGAGGATGTATATTTCTTGTGTTATATACATAAAGACAGATAATTTTATATTAAAATAAATATATTTATATAGATTAACATTTGAAAAGATATTTTTCTATCAATATACCAGTTCCAACAGCTCTCAGTGACCATAAGTGTGTGTTTTTTTTTTTTTTTTAATTTTCTTTTGGTTTTGATTAATAGATTATAACCTCCATTCAATAGTACCTATGGAAAATGAAATTTAGATATTAGAAGTTGCTCAGTTTGGTATAGAGGAATTAATATAAATATCTGTGGAAATGATGAATGATATGAAAATACTATTAATGGCCTGTTCAGCTTCTACCTGAATGCATCACAGAAAGAGCTGCAAAATAATTTTTTTTTTTTTATTTTGGAAAACACTTTTGAAGAGAAATTTAGTATATTTGAAAAGGTCTATCTGTCATTTGGGAAAAACAGTAAAAGGAATTGCCTGTGAAATAGGATTCCTGGTTTCATCAGCATTGGCATTCCTGAGTGCAAAGAAAAGATATCAACATGTAAACTGCAAAAAAAAAAAAAAAAAATGTCATTAAAAATAAAGAGATAATGAGGACTGTAATGATCTGCAGGGATGTTTTTGTACTGACTAACTGAAATTGTGGTTATTGAGACCAAAAACAATGAAAAATCCAATAAATTCTATTTTGATCTATGTAATAACAACAACAAAAAGCCCCTATATCTGGTGAATGAGGACAAATATGTTCACAATGAGAGAGCCATGCTCCGTCCCACAATTTTCTCTTGCATCTTTATACAATAATAGTACCTCTATCAGCATTGTGTTATTGTATAAGAATTCTGTGTTATGAAGAGATAGAACTTTTGAAGATACTTCTTAGAAATAAGCATCACAATTTCATGAAGATTATTATTAATTAAAAATTATTTCAGATACATTTAACCATTCCCTATGTTTCTGTCTCCCATAAAATTAGTTGTTGTCTCTGATATCTAAATTTTGCTTCCCTTTGCCACTCTACTGTGCTTGAAACACCTCCCCTGTAAACATCTGAGACTTGATAGCGAACCACTAGATATTTATTTCATTTGTTTGTGAAATAACACCCCAACTTTGGGTTTCGCACTGAACACACCAGCTCTCTTCTACCTCCAGGGAAGGCATCAGCTTGTTCTAAGTTACCACTTTGGTGAAGTCTTTATGTATTTTAATTATTCTGCTCCCCACTTCTGAGGGGCTTTAATTGTATGACTTGAAATATGTTACCACGGAAAACTTTTCTAACAATATTGAATAAAAGATGTGATGGAGACACTAATTGTGCACCTTCTTAATGCCACATTGATGCCACATTAGCTTGCACCTGTAGATGTCCTTTTCTGTCTTTCTGTCAACTTATAAATATTCAGTCCCTCTATTATCCCATATGTTAATCTGCTGATACAAATTTTCTTTTTCATAGCAGATACATCAGAACTCTTTATTAAGCTTGCGATGCTAAAACACTGAGATTTATTTTTGTTTTTTTTTTAAATGTCTCCGATTTCTTCCAATTTCTATTATATGTTTTCTTAACTATTAGTCACATTAATAAAATTTGAAAAATGTAGAAAAATAGAAATGTAGAAACTATAATATATAATTTACTAGATTGTGTTTTAACATTTTATTTTCTTAATTAATAAATTCATACTTAATATAAAAGTATATATACATATAAATAAAAATGTACATATTAGATTACTAAGTGAAATTATATTCTATAAGTAGTATCATATGTGGTATTTTTCTGTTAATGTCAAGATTTAGTGCTATTTTACCAACTGTAATTTCTATGTTCTTTTAATCTGTGTTACCCTAAATTATATTTTATACTCTCCAGTTTTTGGCACTGAATTTTAGTTGTTCTTTGAGTATATTTAATCTATACCTTTCAGGTAATTGGTAGCACATTCCAATAGATGTTCACCTAGCTTATTATGCCAGAAATATGTCTTGATTTATACTTAATGTACCTCATAATTATGCTTTTCCCCTTACAACTCGATCCAAATAGTTCATGTCTAAAGGCCATTACTGTGTCTTTGACAACAGTCAACAGAAGTTTGAAACAATCTTGCATTTGTCAGGACACTTTTTCCTCTAAGTTTCCATGGCGCCACAGTCTTTTGGATTTTGCCTGATCAACCATTCTCTCCTGGTTAAGCCTTCTTGCCTTCTATCTTCTTTCTACCTGTTCATGATAGTTCTTCAGCAGTTGGTTTTCAGACCTCCTCCCATCTCTAGATACACCTACTTTTTTGGGGGGGTTGAGGGTGCCTGAGATTGAACTCAAGGGTGCTTGAAAACTGAGTCACATCCCCAGCCTTATTTTGTATTTTATTTAAAGACAGGCTCTCACTGAGTTGTTTAGTACCTGGCGTTTTGCTGAGGCTGGCTTTGAACACACAATCCACCTATCTCAGCCTCCCTAGCTGCTGGGATTACAGGTGTGTGCCACCAGTCCTGGACTCTAGATACACCTATTTTAAATCATAGATCTATTTAAATAGCTCCACTAAATCTGCTAATGGTTTCTAAATTTGTACCAATAGAGAGGTCCTGTCTTCTAAGTTGCCTCATCCATTAACACCTCCCTCTAAATTGTCATTTGAATCCCTGTTGTATCACTGCCCACGGCTAAGTAAATTTTTATTTTTTCTGAATTTTTTTCTACATAACTCTTGTACTCATTCTTTGTTCTTAAAGCCTACTGGATTTTCTACAGTGTATCTTGGAGGTTTTATTATTTGTGACACTTTCTTTTTGCCATTAGGCAGGTTACACCTGCCTTTGGATCCACATATTCTGGAATTTAGTCAGTTCTTCAATTATTAAATAATTAGCTTTAAATCTATACAGAAAAATCCTGTCACTTTCCTCAGAGGTGCTTAAATAACACATGTGTGGTTAATTGCTTGTCAGAAAAACCTTAAATCATTTGCTCTGATGGTTTCAGGTCAGGGATTTGTGCTCATTTTCAAACAGTACATGGGCAATTTTGATTGAACTACTGGAACACTCTAAGCCATGGTTTTATGTTGGTGGAAACTGCTAGAATACCATGAGGATGATTATCTTCATTCGAATGTAAATGCTATATATGGAGGGGATAGCATTGTAATTCAGTGGTGGAATATTTTAAAAAATAGTTTTGTCATTTTAAAGCTGAACACATTTGTTAAGCTTAGAATTTCAGTCAAATTTGCACAACATAATCACAGACCTTTTATAAGAATGTCATTTGAACTAATCCATTAGCCTTGTCCAAATTAGCCCAATTGTTTATAAGGTATTAAATGCACTACAAAGCCTAACTTGTTTGTTATGCTCCATAATCATAGCACCTGTTAAACAGCCCACCGCAGCTGTACTTTTAGCAGATTACAGGCCATTAGGCAAGTTATACAGTACCTTCTTTTTACAACCTAATTTCTCTTCTTTTGCAGGAGACTTTCTGGTTCATAAAATTAGAACTTTTTCATGGCCCTTCACTGATTGAGATGAGGAGAATGGTTTTACAATTATCAGGATTCTTAGATACAATTTGCAAATGCTGTGATAAAATGCAATAGTAAAATATTTCATTAACTTTTAATCCAACTTATGATTGTTTTTTTCCACTAGGGATAGGATGTCTTCAGATTTATCATGCTCTTGTCTTTTTTTTTTTTTTTTTTTAACAATTTCTTGAAAATAAGTTAAGTATAAAACTATGTGTTAAGGAAGCACAAAAGCCTATCTTAAAAGATTTTGTAAGGGGTCCAGACAGTTGCCAAATGGAAGAAACATCTGGCATCTATTTTATTCCCTCATTAATTTTTAAGCATTTGCAGGTTGTCTAAATCATCAAAACCCTCCTGTGTATGCAGACACATACATACAAAATTACATTTAGAGTAACAAAGAATGTAAAATAGATGAGGCAATCTATCCACTGAATCAAAATTCAGTGGGAGTCCAGAAGCTTGAGTCATTCTTCTGTGTACTGATGATAAAACATGGAGAAAATCTTACAAGCTGACTCTGTACCTGTTCTCATGGAGCTTACAGTTTCCTTTAGAAGACAGACTTTAATCAAATTAATCAGGAAAAAATAATAACAGCAATTATTATGTTATATGTGTGTGTAGAGAAAGAGAAATGATAAGTATATATTTATATGTATATATAAATACCACATGTGTGTATATATACATACATATATGTATCACATACATATTAAGGCCTGTATGTAGGTGTGCACACATGCATGTGTGTGTATATATATATATATACATATATATGTATATATATATGAGGTAGAAATATTTGAATATATACACATAAACACACACCAAAAAACTGAGAATATTAAATATGCTGTGGGTCACCACTATCCTAAAAAAGTACAATTTTCATTGAAATCTATTATTAAATAGGTGATGTTGGAGTAGGGTATATGGGGGAGGGAATACAGAATACAGGATTGTTCCTGGTAAAAGAAACATAGATGTAGAAATTCTGTGTAAGGGTGGCATGGGGACCATTTGGAAATTTTTAAGCAGATCTATATGCCTGTATCACAGAATAAGGGCAAAGAGTTCACCTGATGAGTCTGTTGAGATTCTCCTGGACCAGTTCATTCAGAACTTCATAACCCTTTTTTGTTCCTTAATGCTCAGTGCAATGAAAAACCAAAAGTGCTTTTAGACAAGGGAGTCTCATGATCAGATTTGCATTAAACAACCTTTTTGCTGCTTTATGGATAATGGAGATAGAAAAGGAAGGAAAGTGGTGTGTGATAAGTGAATGCAAATATGGTACAAGCCAAAGAAGATTAAAAAGCTTCCTGCTTGCTCCTCAGAGAAGAAATTAATATCCAGAATATATACAAAGAACTCAAAAAACATAACATTGAAAATCAAATAAGCCAATCAATAAATGGGCAAAAGAACTAACTGGATACTTCTCAAAAGAAGAAATACAAATAGTCAACAAATACATTAAAAAATGTTCAATACATCTAGCAATTAGGGAAATGAAAATCAAAACTACATTGATATTTTATTCTGGTCCAGTCATAATGGCAATTATTAAGAATACAAATACTAATAAAATGTTGGTGAGAATGTGAGCAAGAAGGTACACCATACATTGTTGGTGGCACAGCATTGGTGCAAACACTATGGAAAGCAGTATGGAGAATCCTCAGAAAACTTGGAATGGAACCACCATTTGACCCAGCTATCCCACTCCTCACTTTATACACAAAAGACTTAAAATCAGCATACTACAGTGATGCAGCCACATCAATATTTTTGGCAGCTCAAAATTCACAATAGCTAAACTATGAACCAACCTAGGTGCTCTTCAACAGATGAATGGATATGAAAATGTGCTACATATACACAAAGAGATAACACTTAGCCTTAAAGAAGAATAAAATTATGGCATTTTCAGGTAAATGGATGGAACTAGAGAATATCATTCGAAGTGAAATAAGCCAATCTTGAAAAATTGACAGCCAAATATTTACTCTGATAAACAGATGCTGATCCATTGTGGAGTGGAGGGATACAGAATAATGAAGTAAATTTGATTTGTGTAGAGGGAAGCAATGGGAGGGGTGGGATTGTGGTGATGAAAAGGACAGTAGAATCAGACAGACATTATATATATATATATATATATATATATATATATATATATATATATATACACACACACACACACACACACACACACACACACACAAGGAAGTGGTACTGAGCACAAAGAAGAATGAAATTATGGCATTTTCTGGTAAATGGATGGAACTTGAGACTATCATGCTTAGTGAAATAAACCAATGCCCAAAAGTCAAAGGTTAAAAGTTTTCTTTGATGGGGGAAGGCTAATCCAAAATAAGCAGGGTTGGGGGTGGGGGTTTAAAATAGAAAGAAAGAGGTAAAGTGGAAAAAAAATGTGAGAGTGAAAATAGAGGAAAGATCAGTAGAGTAAATGAAGGGGATTGAGGAGGAAGAAGGGATAGGAAAAGGGAATAATAGTGGAATGAATATAAACAAATATTTGTGTGTATGCATGTATCTGGCATGATGGGTCCCAACATTGAAATATCCACAGGACACTAGTTTAAATACTTAAGCAAATTGAAGAGGGATTGGTGGAGTGGAGGGAGGAGAAGAACAGGAGTTGGGGTGGGGTATGGAGGAATTAATTGGAGCAAGTCATGTTCCGTACATTTGTGATTACGTCAGAGTGTATTCTGGTATCGTACATAGCTAAAAAGAATTATAGAAGAAGAAGATGAAGAGATGAAGAGGAAGATGAAGAAAAAGGAGAAGGAGTAAAGGATCTCATTTTGAACAAACTTCAAACTAAGAAATCAATCCCTGCTTCGGTTTTCATAGCATTTTATGGTAAATGTATATGACCCCTGCATTAAAATAAAACAATGAATTCATTGGAAACTGACACTGTGGGAGTGCATAAGAATGTGAATCATTTGAGAGCATTTACAACTTATTATGTCATTTTGAGTGTTTGAGGCATCAATAACATGCATCCTACCTAGTTTTTTTTTTCTGCTTATCACAGAAATAATAAAATTATTTTGTTATTCACATGGATTATTATGGTTTATTAATAAACTCCTTAGAATTGAACTAACCATATATTCCAGTAATAAATACCTCTTCATCATAATTAAGTTTTCTCATTAAACTAATTTTTTCTTTTCTTCAATTTTTAAATTGTGATAAAATACACATAAGATCTGACATCTAAACCATTATAAGTGTACAGTTCAATAATATTAAGTACATTTATATTGTTATACAGTAATTACTAACATTTAGAATTCTTTTCATTTTAGAAAATGGAAACTTATAATCATTTAAAACTTTTTTATTATTTAAAATCTATTTTATCTGATAACAAGATAGCCATCCTATGTGTTTTGTTTATTATTTGCATAGAATGTTCTTCATTTTTTAACTTTTACACTTTTAGTGTCATTGTATTTAAAGTGAGTTTTTTTTTAATTGCTGCATTATAATTATACATAGTAGTAGGATGCATTATGCCATATTCATCCATGCACATAACACAAATTGATCAATCTCATTCTCACTACTTTCCCTTCCTTGCCTATCAGAAAGCTAATTTTTAAGAAAATGAAGAATACTTTAAAATCAATAATGTTTTAAAATATTTTTCATAAAATGAAATAAAATATAGGCAAACTAAGTAAACAAAAAATTAAACATAATGATAATTTTAAAAAGGAATGACTTGTGCTTGCTAAGAAATTGTGGTTTAAAACTAACTTGTAGAGGTAGGTCAAGTAGTTTTAAAGAATTTTCTGAATGAATTTGTGCTATTTGTCCTATAATATATTTACCAATCCTACTTCTACCTACTGTTTACAGAAAGTTGAATATTCTATGAAAGAAAATTCAAGTGTTAACTGATTTAAAGGTAGATGGAATTTCATGAAATAAATCATATTTTGTGTTTTCAGAGTGTCTACACATACCTAATCACTTCTTATAAATACATTTGTATACGTTGCAAGGGAAGTTTTTAATTTCTTGATTTAGTAGAATGGTAACTGAGAAAACCAATGTGGGCTGACCTCAAATTAGAATAAGACTTGAACAAGATTTTCTCATCACCTTTTTAAAATTTATTTTGCAGGATACATAATGGTGAGGTTATAGGGATGGAATATGAGAATATTTCATGTTTTCTTTCTTTTTGCTATTTGAAAAGAGAACATAGTGATCTTATTAATATCCTTTTATTTTCCTGGCTATAATACTGACATTGGTGACATATGAAAACAATATGATAATTAGTCTGTTGAATAGATGCCTTTGATTTTTTAAATTTATAAAATTCCACCATGAATTTCCATTTCCCTGTGCCTAAACTGTATAATTTTAAATTTCCCCGCCTGCTTCAGAGATTTTTTTTTTCTACTTGACACCATAAACCATACAATTGTGAAGATAATATGGGTATGAAACCTCTACATATAGAAGATCAAAATTTTAGGAAAAGATGGAAGAGAGAGGTTAAAAAAATAAAGGGATGGAAAAGAAAAGCAGGAAAACAGAAGCAAATACAGTGAATGGGCTACCTATAAAATATTTGGCAGCCTAATCTCATTATGGTAGGACAGAGCAGACATCTTTGGCTCTTAATCCTATAGTAAACAGCATCAGGCCTAGTGGCTGACCTAGGGCCAATGGATTTGTAGGAAGGAAGGAGGAAAGTCAAGCATGCATTAAGACTTAATGACTCATGGGCTTTCTTATCTCAAACTTATTTCATTTTATGTTTTACTACATTACACTTTCGAATCTGCTTTGTAACTATTTTAATTCGATTTATTCATATGAACATTTAATCATTTTATAATATATGGAATATAATACAAAATATGGGGATTCCAGTTAATAATTCATAGTTTTTTATCTCTACTATGTTAAGATGGCACACAGGGGAAATGACCTTTGAAAAATAAATTAAAAATTAATATAAAACTAACTCCCAGATCTTAGTTTCTAATACCATTCGCCAACAAAATAAACTGAGAGAAATTACTGATTCTGAGGATAAGGCAAGAATATACAAAATAAGACTGCAGTATCCTCTAGTTCCAGAAAGGAAATATTCATAAATCAAAAGGATGGGGCTTTTCAAAGGGACATGGAAGCAAACTAAAAGACATACCTATAACCAGTGCTTCAGCAACTTGAACACTGACAAGGCAAGTACTATTATATTATAATCTAAAATGTGAAATATTCATAAGTCCAAAGTGATAAAAATATATGATTGACAAACTAAATAAATGAAGGCAAACAGACAAATATCCTGTAATTGTAAACGTTTACTTGGTTACTAATAACACTAATAACTTAGGGATATAAAGCATACCTTTTTTCCAAAGAATATAGCATGAAAATAAAGCAAAAAATGTAGTTTTAATTGGATAAATGCAATCTCTGCCCTGAAATCAAGGAGCAAAATATCAGTTAAATAACCATATAGATAACAGATATTTTTCCCATGATATGCAAAGGGTGGCACTTATTTCTGTGTCTTCCTCTCAAAACCCCTAGTAATGACTCAAAACATCTGGTCATGAGGGAAATTTCAGATAATCTAAAATGGTGAGACATTTCACAATATATAATCAGTAATTCTTAAACCATTAAGATAATTAAAACAAGAAATATCTGCAAAATTGTCACAGTCTAGAGGGGGCTCAAGCAACAAGAATACTAAATAAAATATGAATGCTGGATGGAATATTCTAGATTAGAAAAAATCAATTAGATAAAAATAAAATATATAAATAAATATGTTCTATTGTTAATATTGGTTCATCAGCTGATTCAAATGTGTCATTAAAATGGGGTATGCTATAGGAGAAACTTGAGTTGGGGTAGAAAGATACCCTCTGTATCATCTTTGTAACTTTTCTGTAAGTCTAAGATGTTCTAATATTAATGCTTATATAAGAATTTGTATAGTGATTTTGATTACTTGGTTTTTATTCTATGCATATGCCTTTAGAAGCCTGGATAGAGTTTATGAAATGTTGGTTTTGTGTGTAAATGTTAAGGTAAGTAAGCCTATGCTTATGATTGCACTTTGTTGCTATTTTTACCCATTTAAAGTAGTTCAGAGACTTATAATTATATCTATTAGTCATTTTTTTGATTTTTCAATGTTTTTTATAGCTGGTTTTCATATTCATGCTGATAAAGACAATATAAAAATAGAGTATTAAAATATTAAAGCAAGTTATGCTTTGTTTATTATTGTAGTATTGAGATTGGTTTGGGTTCTTTTATTCTCTGGCAGTCATTACAATACTCGATACACAGAACTTTGCTAGCATCACAAGCAACAAACCTAATTAAGAACAGAGCAATATAATGAGTCCAATTTTTCTTCAGGGATAGGGAAAATAAAACAAATTATAAACATTTACACAGGTTGGGGCAAATGTTTCCCTCTAAACTCCATTACATCTAAGGATACATTTCACATGTATACTTCTGTTTATTGTCTTCTAAATAACATTAAACATAATTTTGTGATTTTTAAAACAGACTGATTGATGTATAATTGTAAGAACAAATTGCATATATGTAATCATACAATTGAATATGTTTTGGCAGTTATGTGAAGCCATCACCACAATCTAGATATTGAACATGTTTAGTGTTCAATAGTATTCCTCTCAACCAAATATCTCATCTCTCTCCTTCCCTAAGAAAACAATCACTAATCTTTTTCTGTCACTACAGATTAGTCTATATTACTACAATTTCATAGCATTAGAATAATAGTTTATATTGTCTATTTTCATTTAGCAGTTAGCTGGAAATTCATCCCTGTTGCTGTGCATATTAATACATTTTCCTTTTTACTGTTGAATAGTATTCTTTTCTGTGGATATAACAAATTTATTTTCTCATACATCTTTTCATGGGTATTTATGTTTCTAACTTTTGGGGATTGCTAAAACGTTAGTGTGAGAACTCATTCACAAATCTTTTTATGGACATATATTTATCTTCCTTTTGGATAAATATTTCTAAGTGAAATGGCTGTATCATAGGTAGGCAGGTTTAAAATTTTTAAGCAATTGTCCAAATGTTTTGTGAAGTCATTGTACCTTTTTTATTATTGACAGCAGTGTTTATTTTTTAAAAAGTATGTAGACTATATAAAGCAATAAAGAATAATAAAATAAATAGTGATGATAATAAGTAGGTAGCCCTTGCCAGGCATAGTGGCCTATGCCTACAATCCCAGCAACTTGGAAGATGAGGTAGGAGGACTGGAAGTTTGAGGCCAGCCTTAGCAACTTAGTGAGGCCCTAAAAAACTTATTGAGACTCTGTATCAGAATAAAAATAAATAACTAAAAAGAGATGGGGATATAGCTCAGCATCCTTGGTACAAAAACAAAACAAAACAAAACAAAAAGTAGATGGACCATGTTTTGCCTACTGAGTACTCTCTCAAAATATATGTTTCTTATATCTTATTGTAGATTCCTAAGCACAATGAGCTTTTCAAAAATACAGAGGTTTACAAAATTGATAGAAAAATCTAGGGCATGTGTGATTAAAGTTAATTTTATTATGTTGTCAGATATTGTCAACTCTGCTAAGATAAGGAAAAACTATCTATTTACATTTCTGAGATCCATAACAGTACTTTTGGAATTGGAGTTTACTTTCATAGCTAATATCTCTCATATGAGAGCATTATCACACAATCTTCTGTTTCTTTCAAATTATCTGACAACAATTACTAGATACTCTCTCTCTCTCTCTCTCTCTCTCTCTCTCTCTCTCTCTATATATATATATATATATATATATATATATGTATCATTTCTTTTTGTTAAGTTCCCTAAAGGTGAGTGTAAGATAGAAATAACATATAACATAGAAACAGTTTTCAAAAAATCTGACTAGTTCTCTCACATATGAGCTTATTAAATTATAAAATAATAGAAATTACTATATCTTTCCAAGTTTGATTGTATGTGACCTTTATAAATGAAAAAAGTTTGAACTTTCATCTCATAATTTCTGCTTAGTTTTGATAGTTTAATCTAAATTTATGTTTTAAACAGTGATACTTGTTTTTCAGAAGAATCAGGGGTCTACAGATCTGCATCAAGTATCAAGATGGTAAATTCCACAGGCACAGAGCTGTAGAGTCATCTGAAATATTATTCTAATGATTACCACTATGAACATATATCTCAGACTACTTATAGGCTAAGATCTGAATGGAGGGAAAGATTCTACTACAATAATAGCTGGGGATATCAACACTCTACTTCCCTCAATGGAGAATTCATCCACAAAGAAAATCAACAAACACAATGGAATAAAACCATACTATAGAACAAATAAACCTAACACACATTTATAGAACTTTCCCTCTCATACATGCATAATATACTTTTTCTCAATAACACATGGAACATTCTCCAGGAATGTACACATTTGTCAGGTTATAAAGTAAGTCTCAATGAACCCTAAAAAAAAAAAAAAAAAACCCTGAAAACTTGTCATGTATCTTCTCTGATCACAATAGAATAAGATTAGAAATCAACAATAGTAGGAAATATGGAAATTGTACAAATATATGGAAGTTAAACAATATGCTTCTGAACGACAAATGAGACAATGAAGAAAGTAAAAGAGAAATGTTTAAAAATTGTTGAAACAAATGAAAATGGAAACATAGCATGCTAAAAAAAAAAAAAAAAAAAAAAAAAAAAAAAAAAAACTTTTGTGATCAAATTACTTAAATAGAGAATTTTGTAGCAATGAATGCCTACATCAAAAAAGGAGAAATATTTCAAGTAACCTACCCATGAAAGTTGATGGATTAAAAAGACCAAATAAATTTCAAAATTAATACAAAAAAAGAAACAGGGTGTATTAGATCAGAAATATACAAAAGATTAACAAAACAAGAAGTTGGCTTGTTAAATAGATAAACAAAATGGAAAAAAATTTAGCTATACAAAGAAAAAATATAAGACCCAAATAAATAAAATAGACAAAAGGGTAGTATAGCTTATTACACAAAAGTGTAGAGGATAATTATAGGCTACTCTGTAAATCTATATGTCAATTATTATTTAAAAATGTAGAAGAAATAGATAAATGTCTGAGAACATTCAACCTACCAAGATTAAACCCTGAAAACTCAGAAAATCTAAACAGACCAATAATAATTACTAAAATTGGATCAGGATTAAAAAGTCTCCACCAAAAGAAAAAATCCCTGGACTGGATAGTTTTACTGCTGAATTCTATTTAATTTAAAACAAAAAAGAAGAAAAAAAAAAAAAAAAAAAAAAACTAAAATATCTTTTAAAACTCATTGAACAAGACTATCATTTCCCCGACACTAAAACCAGAAAAGAAGATAATAAAAAGGAAAGTGGCAAACTAATATATCTGATGAGCACTTATGCAAAAAAAAAAAAAAAAAATACAAAATACAAAAAAAATCCTTAACAATATAGTAGCAGACGGAATCCAATAGCACATGAAAAATGTTACACACTTTGATCAAGTGAATTGTAAAGAAGGGTCAAAATATGCAAGTCATAAAACATGATATAATAATTGAAAGTAAAAATGCACATGATCAACTCAATTGACACAGAAAGAGCATTCAATAATATTAGAATCTCTTTATCATAAAATAAACACTCAATGTATAATGTATAGAAAAAACGTAGAATAATAAAACGAAGGCTATATAGGAGCAACCCACAGTTAACATCATACTAAATGGGGAAAAACTAAAAGCATTTCATCTAAAATCTGTAATAAGATAAGAATGCCAATTTTCACAAATCTTATTAAACACAGTACTAGAGTCTTAGGTAGAACACTTAGGCAAAAAAGAAGAAAAACAAGAAGTAAAACATTTCATCTAAAATCTGTAATAAGATAAGAATGCCAATTTTCACAAATCTTATTAAACACAGTACTAGAGTCTTAGGTAGAACACTTAGGCAAAAAAGAAGAAAAACAAAAAGTAAAACATTCAAATTAGAGAAGTCAAACTCTCCCTGTTGCAGATGTTATGATTTTATATATATATATATATAATCCTAAGGACTCTGTGCACACAAAAGCAATTAAAAAGTTTCCAAAAAGAAAATTCTTAGAACTTATTATTTAAGTTGATCTTCTTGTTTTATTGTTAGTCTAGTTAATGGATTTCAGATTTTGTTTCCTTCCCAACAAATCAACTTTTTGTTTTACTCATTTTTTCTATCTATTGTTTCAATTTTATTTCTGCTCTAATATTTATTATGTCACAGAATGACTATGATTAGAAAGAAAAAATAACAAATAGAAAAAGGGAACTCTCATGCACTACTAGTGGTAATTAAACTTAGTGGTGACATTATGAAAAGCAGTAGGGAGATTTCTCTGTATCTACCATATAATCCAAAAACTTTACTACTGGGTATATATCCAAGGTAAGAAAATCTGAATTTGAAAGAGATAACTTAAATCTTACGTTTATTGCAACACTATTTGCAATAGTCAGAATATGGAATCAACCTTAATATTCATTGACGAATAATGGATAAAGAACATGTCATACCTACACACAAATAAATAATATACAAATAATAATAAAATATACAATTTGTACAACATGGATGAGTTTGGAGGATATTAAGTAAAATAAATCAGGCACATAAAGGTAAATACTACATGTTCTTTCATGTATGAAAGCTAAAATTTTGATATCATGAATTTAGAGAGTAATTGTCATTATCAAAGACTGGAGAGGATGGAGAATAGGGGAATAGAGAGAGGAGGATCAATGGGTAGACACGTGCAATTAGAAAGGAGACAATACTTGGAGTGTTCTATTGCCCAATAGAGCAACTATATTTGAGGACAATTACTTGTTCATTTCAAAGTACCTGGTAGAGAAGATTTTGAATAATCCCATGACAAAGAAATGAAAATATTCATGTCGGATATGTCAATTACCCTGTTCTGATTATTACATATCATGCACATATATTATTACCATTACCTTGTATTTCATGTACAATTATTATATTTTAAATAAGTAAATAAAAACACAAGCATTCATTGAGATTCTGTTTTATATAAGGTTTATTATATATTGATTTATTTATTATCTATAGCAGATATGCATGTTAATTTTTATTTTTCTGAAAAATTCAGCTTGAGAATTTTAAGTAATTGGGATGGGTCATTTTATAAATATCAAAGTGAGAATACTAATTCAAGGTTGCCTCATTGACAAAATGTACCCTTGATATTACTTGCATTAGGATTATTTCTAAGCACCAAAATCAACTAGAGTATACATGATGTGCTGAACATAAAGCAGCTGCCCAGCAGTGATCAGAGGCAGGATCATAAAGAAGTTGCCAGCCTTCCCAGCAGTCACCTATTGTGGGGTTCAGAGAGTGCCTGGACCAGTGTGATTGAAAACCAGCAGAAAGAATTGTGACCAGGGTGATCCAGGTGCCATACGCAAAGGGGAAACGGTTCCCTTTATTGCTGGTGTCCCATGTAAACAACAGGAAAGATGCCAGTAACCAGCCAGACAGGTGCAGCTACACTTCAGGTCTGATTCTTGGTAATTCACATCCATTATGGTGAATATGTGATGCAAGTGGAGGTACAGACTCCTCATTCTAAAAGTACAATTTTCAGAGGCCCCTGAGAACCAGACATTCAGAAGAGATTGCAACCGCCCAGTTATGGGGGGATGTGGATCAAATCTCAAATAGCCATGGACAGAGTTCCAAAACTTAGCCATAACCAAATTGTACCTATCCGTAATTTTAATTTAGATAATGCAACATCCCTGTTACAGGAGTACATCATTCATCAGCACACCTCAATCTATTCCATCCTTTACTGGGAGATGGGAAGCTGAGAGCTACTACAAGAAGTTTTGGCTCCTGGCTACAACCAGCTGGCAGCTTCATGAGAAACACAGAAGTGGGATTTAACAACTCCCAGCCCATAACCCAGGGGGCAAAAAGCCACCATCCCCTCCAAAACATAAAGACAGCTACAAGAGTATAAGCAATGAACATCCATTCTTACCAACAGTTTTGACCACCTCAGCAGAAACAAACATTTTATTTCTCGTTAATGTTCATTTGCTATTCTCATTTTACCTTTTCTAAATATTATTTTTTTAATTTTTTATTATTTTAATTTGTTTCCAATCAGCATGGTTATGTCTTCATGTGTCCTTACTACATTGATAGGTTTCAACATATATTCTCTAAAACTTCATCAAGAGACCAAATCTAATAGTTATTGGGATAGAAGAAAACATGGATATATAGTCTAAAGGCATTAAGAAATTCTACAGTAAAATAATACCAAAAATTTTTCCTAACCCTCTAAATGAGATAGACATCTACAAACAAGATGTATATAGAACCCAGAATAGACAAGATTAAAAACAAAACAAAACAAAAAAAAACACTTCAAGACACATTACAATAAAAATTCCCAAAATTGCAAAGTTTATAGCAGCTCAATAAACAATAGTTAGATGATGGAACAAACCTAGGTGTCCCTCAATAGATGAATGGATCAAGAAAATATGGTATATATACTCAATGGAATATTACTCAGCTTTAAAGAAGAGTGAAATTATGGCATTTGCCAATAAATGGTTGGAGTTGGAGAATATCATGCTAAGTGAAATAAGCTAATCCCACAAAACCAAAGGCCAAATGTTTTCTCTAATATATGGATGCTAATTCACAATAAGGCAGGAGAGGCACTAGGAAAAAATAGCATTACCTTAGATTAGGTAGAGGAAAGTGAAGAGAGGAGAAGGAGGGGATGTGGGGATGGGAAAGATAGAGGAATGAAACAGATATTATTAGTATATGTATATATGTGGCTACATGACCAATATGAATCTGCAACATATACTCTTTGAAAAATGAGAAATTATATCCCATCTATTTATGACACATCACAGTGCATAAATGTATTCTACTGTCATGTATAACTAATTAAAACAAATAAAATATTAAAAAGAAAGAAAAAGAAAATAAGGAAAGAATAAAATGCTGCAAGAGATAAATGTCGGGTCTCATTTAGAGGCTAATAAGGCTCACTTCTGATTTCTCAAATCAGACCCTAAAATAAAGGAGATCTTGGAATGATATAGTCTAAGCTCCAAAAGAATTGTCAGACAGATTGCTATATCCAGCAAAGCTATCTTTCAGAATTGATAGAGAAATAAAACTTTTCATGAGGATAAGAGAATCCATGACCACTAAGCCAGTGCTACAAAGGATACTAAAAAGTATACTACACATATGGACTCAAAAACAAAACCCAAAGCTACCAAAAGATGATGCTCTAAGAGAGCATATAAATAAATGAAGAGCAACTAAATAAATGTAAATCAAGACCAAATTAAATACTTTAGATAAACTAAAATGTCAAGAAATAATACACATCCATCATGATAGCATTAAATTTAAATTCAACTCCCCAATTAAAAGATATAGATTGGCAGCCTAGATTAAAAAACAAAATCCAAACAACTATTTGTTATTCAAAAAGACTCATCTCATAGGGAAAGGCCTCCAAAGGATGAAATAAAAGGGATGAAAAAAATTCAATCAAATGGAGTTTAAAAAAAAAAGAAGCAGGATTAGTTATTCCCATATCTAGCAAAGAATATTTCAAACAAAAGATTTCATGTACATAAAGATAAATATCAAAATGAATACCCAAATTGTAATTAATACAAAAATGAATATAGATCAATAGAAAATATTAGTCCAGAAATATATTTTTTATATGTCATCAAATCAATGTTTTTACAAAAGTGCCAAGGTATTCAATGAAGAAAAGCTACACTTTTCAAAAAATTGTGTTGAAATCACCAGAGAGTGACATGAAAAATCTAAATAAATTGTAAGCTTTGCTTTAGACGTAAAATATTACATGATCAGCAAACCTAAACATTGTGATTATAGAACATTATGATTAAAACTATGAAAAACTTTAGAAAAAATGGGATAAAATCTTCACACTCTTTTCAGCAATTAATTTTTTTTTAGGAAGCAGAAAGGGATAAACATAAAAAGATAAATGATAATTTAAATGATTTGCTCTTATCAAGACAATATTAGGACAATGAAAAAGGAAATCACACCTGAAAATATATATGCATAAAACATGAAAAAGAGCTGCAATGCAATTAAATGTGGGTACATTTTTGAACACATACCCATCTTTGTGTGCTTCATTTGAGACTCAGCATCTGAAAATGTATTGGGAGCAGAGGCAAGATACTGAGGGAGCCACTGGACCTAAAATCCCACTAGCAAGGTTTATCCCCAATAAAACTTTGGCCAGGCAATAAGGCTTCCTGGAACTGAGTCATGGTTCTTTCCATAGGGCATGTTTTTGATTTCCAAGTTTTGGTCCTCTAGGCTCAACCCTACCTTTCCAGGGAGTGGCAGCAGGAGACTAAAGGGACTAAGTGATAAAGCCAGGCAAAAATACACAAGAAACTCTATGCAATCAAGTTCAGTGGCATAGAATTCACATATATTGACACTTTTGCTCACAACTCCTTGACATTTGGGGCCATTTGGTCCCACCAAATCATAAGAGGTCAGAAAATATAATGCAACTATATGACTGGAAGGGGAAATTGTTGGTGAATGGTAAACACACTAATCAAGGAGTCATGCTGGGTGTTTCTTAAATTGTTATATTAACCTAGATAGCTCTATATATTTTAAGATTTCATTTTAGGATTAATATTCATAATGTGCTCTTAAGGTTTTGGTAGATGCTTTGGATTAAAGATTTTGGTTCCTGAACTGGGATTTATGAGCATGTTCAGGTAGTTAGATTTAGAGTAGAAACAGTACCGCCTTTGGGAAAGTTAGGATTAAATTCTACTTGGTTCATCTCAGGAAACTAAGAAGACAAAACATTGTCAGAACTGAGTCCCACACACATTTCCACATCTGAACAGAAGTGGTCCCCCCAGGGAGGCTCAATTTCCTGAATCATTGCTGCCTTGCCCGCACCAAGCTTTTGCACTTGCTAATTTTTCACTTTGGGACATTCTTAATACAATTTCACTGCCTGAGAAGTTTCTTCTCCAAATTTTCACTTCAACGTCATTCCTTATATACTTGACTCCTTTTCTGAATCCTCAGATAACTCTATCTGTTCCTTTCTATTTGTCATCAGAAACTTCATATACAACCATTTTATAGTACAACTCAAATCATATTGAAATTAAATCTATTTCAATGTTCTTTCTGGATAATGTAATAATCATTCTAATTGCCTCTTAATTTTACAAGTTTTTTTTTTTTTTGTGTATCTGATCTATGGTACTGCAACAACACCAAACAGCAATTGTTTAATAATTATTCACTCAATAAATAAATTGAAGTTACTGTATAGCACAACAAAGTGAAGACAGAGCAGTTTAAACAGCATTTACTATCTTAAGAAAAATCACCTGGCAAAAAACATCCCAATACTAACTCATAGTTACTTATCAATTATTCTGTTTTCAAGTCATGTTTAGCAGTTTGATGGTAGACAAAAAGCCAAGCTTTTTTTTTTTTTTTTTGAACTGGGGATTGAACTAAGGGGAACTCAACCACAGCTGGCAGCATCTCCAGCCCTATTTTATATTTTATTTAGAAACAGGGTCTCACTGAGTTGCTAAGTGCCTCGCCATTGCTGAGGCTGGCTTTGAACTCACAATCCTCCTGCCTCAGCCTCCCAATTGCTGGGATTACAGGTGTGTGCCACCGTGCCTGGCCAAGCTTATTCTTATATGAAGTAACATTAGGACTTCTATAGATTAACCATGATAAAACATTTTTCCCCATTTCAATAGAAAATTTACAAGGAAGGTAGATAAGAGAAAGGAGAATAGTGACTCAGAAAGAATAAAAAAAAGTAATGTCATTATGCCCCAAATATAGAATGGAATGGTTATTTGCAGATTCCTGCATGTGAAGGTGGACAATGAACTCTAGTATACCTAATTTTCAGGTCAATTCAGAACTTTTCCTAGAGAGTTTTGGAAATCTTCTTGGTTGAGATATGAAAAATATATTCTGAGGGGCTGGGGTTGTGGCTCAGCGGTAGAGCGCTCGCCTAGCACGTGCACGGCCCAGGTTCGATCCTCAGTACCACATAAAAACAAAGGCATTGTGTACAACTAAAACAAATAAATAAATATTTAAAAAAAGAAAAGGAAAAATATATTCTGAGTGTCAGAATAGTGAAGAAACAAAATCTTATGCTCTGTAGATATATAGTACTTATATATCAAAAGAGATTTTAGGAGTATTCCAAATGGCACAAAGAATACTTAAAAAATCCTAACACATGGTTAATAATAAATTGGAATATTTCATATCAAGCAAGGTCGTCCTAAATTGAGATTAAATCCTTCCAAGTTGCTTGCAAACGCATTCTGAAATGTTTCAAAGAGCAACCTTTTAAAAGTCATTTGTAGGCAGAAAATTTAATATCTGACATCAATTATTCCCTTCTAGGTGGCTGCTTATTTTGTTGACAAGTTGTCATTGTTGGTGCAAAGGATTTTGTATGATGGGGAAAATACATTAAAACATTATTTATATTTTCTATTGTTGCAGTTATTAATATATTTTCAGAGAAGTTTGGGCAGCCTAATTAAGAATTTAAAACTTAAAATATCCTCCTCCTGACAGTTGCTAAGCATTGCTAGTAAAAATTAATTATCTGCCTAAGTGCTGAAATATAAAATTATACTTCTCTTTTTGGGAAAGGGTGAACATAAAAACTAGCACTTAATCTTCCTGTTATATTTCATATGTAATTTATTATGTATTTACCTGTATCATGCCCTAATTCTTGCCAAGGAATACATTCAAATGTCCATTTCTTAAAATTTATTAATGCCATATGATTTTTCTCTGCCTCTCTATTCCTCTGTCAGAGTAAAGATTATCTTTATAAGCTAATGATTAATCTTACTCAGATGTTCAAGATGATCTAACTGCTTCCATTCTATTAATACTCTCTGATTAAATAATGGTTTATCACTCCATTGTGCTTATCAGTTAATTGTGTCACCCAAAATTAATAAAAGAATTAATAAATAAATCAGTTTTTAACTAATACTTTAGGTAGTGATGTTATGATTTTTCTCAAAATATGTTCAAGTTAGCTTTTACAAAACAAAGTAAAACCAAAAATATATCTTACAAACTTAGTTTACCAACAGGGTAGACAAAATTCCTAAATAATTCACAAGTGCATCATTAACCTTACTAACAAAACTGTGGGAAAACTGGTCTGTATCCAGTCATATATAATTCCTGTACTAATTTTCATTGCATTCTGAAATGTATATTTAGAAAAGCTTTTTTTTTCTTTTTAACTTCAAAAGAATGGTAATTTTTTTTTTTCTAACAATGGTGAATAGACCCAGAGGTGCTCTACCACTGAGGCACATCTTCAGTTCTTTTTATTTTTGATTTTGAGTCAGCATCTCACTAAATTGCTGAGGCTGTCCTCAAAATTACAATCCTCCTGCCTCAACCTCCAGAGTCACTGGGAATACAAGTGTGTAAGACTGAAAGGCAAAATTTTTGACACGGAAAGTCTAGGAGCTAAAAGTTAGTCCAGGGTCCTGGCCCACGTCTGTTTCTCACTTCTAAGTTGTATTATAACTCTTGAATCTTCTCCTTATTTTGCTATAAATTGAGCACATATGAATAATGAACAAATAAACTATATTGAGATTGTAATTTTGCCCCCTTTCTGAAGTGAAAAATGGAGTGGTAAATACAGGAAGAAAACAATACCATGAGCATGGATGTTCATGGATTTTCATAGTAGGCAATAATAACTGGAGTTTTATGTGCACTCCTACACTAATAGAACCTTATAAATGCAACTTTATAATCAGAAAAAGATTTTCATGTGTTAGTCTCTGTATCCTCCCCCAAATCCTGTAGTGTTGGAATTCCCTGTCATTTTCTAATCTGAAAAGATTATAGGATAAACTACTCGAGGTGTCTATATATGAAGATTCTATTATCCAAAAAGTGCTTGACATACTTTATACCAAAAAGTAAGGACTAAAAAAATATTGGCCATTAAAATTATTTTAAGGTTTTTATGAAAGGTTAAATATATACCCTTGCTTTATGACTTTAAATAACAATTTTTAAACATTTTGGCCTGATTATATGCCACTGGTTAATTGAGACCAATTTAATAAAATTTAGAAAGTGTTAAGTAGTTAAAATTTATTCAAATAATTAATCTAAAGCTTACTTTATTTCTACTTGTTTTATTTGAGGTGAGGGTGATATCAAGGAAACTTCAAATTCCCTTTGTGCCTCTTCAACTTTACTTTCAAACTTAGTGAAATATCTGATCAGGGTGCACATGATCAGACATTTGACAGATGTTTGCCTTTTTCAAGGTAGAATCGCTTTTATTAAAACATATTGTGGATGACATTTTACCCTTAAAGTTTGGCATTTCAGAGGTCAGACTACTACTTTTCTTGCTAAAAATAATATTAGAAAGTGACTCTTACCAAATAATAAACACCTGCCATTGTATATATAGAAGAAGGAAGTGAAATACTTTTCATGTCAAAGATCCAATTCCCTTTTTCTGTTTTATGATCAAAACCACTAAGCACCTTACATGTCCTATAAATGTAACAATACTTCATTGCCTTGCCTCAGATCGCAAAACTTATATCATTCTAATTCACATCTTTTCAAGCAGGTGCTCCAAACATTATTTCCCTTTTCTGAAGAAACATCTTAGAGGTTTGCATAATGAATTACAGGACAATTTTGAAAGTATATTATGGTTAATAAAGATAAAATAAATTCTGAATTCAGACTAAATAAAGAAAATACAAATAAACATAAGGAAAATATGAATGAAAAATAAATGTGATCAGGTCTGTGATTAAGCCTAGAAATACCATTGTTTTATATTCATTAATTTAGTATCATATAAATAATAATTACTTATTTTAACATTTTTTTCCAAAATAACTTTTATCATATAATAGTATCTCTGCATATAAAAGAATAACAATGAATTTTCTATAAAATCACTATTTCCCCATGCATGGACACAGAAATCATTATTAATATAGAATATTAATAAATATATATGCATATATGCATATATATATTTGGACACAGAAATCATTATTAATATAGAATATTAATAAATATATATGCATATATATGTAAATATATATATATTTGGTGAATTGTATGGTGAGGAGAGGAAAAGAATAAAAAATTTTTAAAAAATGAGAAACAGAATAAATATACTGTTTCACTTACTCAAAATGCTCCCACTGACAAATAAAAAAAAATAAATATCAGAAATGATATGTTTTACTCATCAAACTTTATAGCAGAAATATACATTTTAGTGTTCACATTCATAAGTTAATTCAAGAAACATTCAATGAAAATACTTTAAACCCTGACCTTATAGATGACCAAATCATGTTTCTTGACATCAAATATTCACAGTGTACTAGGAAAGAGAGATTTACAACCAGTTAAATATATTAAAATATGATATAATCACAGAGTAAAAGTGCACATGGATTACAATTGGAAATTGGAGAAAGATTCATATTGCTTTACCACAAGAAAAAACAGGGGAGAACCTAATTGAGTGCCAGTGTACCATGGAGCCAGTGTGAATTGAGGATTCAAGGAAAACAAGATTTTCTAAACCAGAATCTAATAAGATCTATCTAGGCAGATGCAAAGCTTATCCAAATGTGGAGAGGTGAGATATGTTACACTACTGCTTCTAAATGAAGTATGAAGGGATAAATGGTAAAAAATGAATTTGAAATGAGCTAGAACAACGAAGGCCTTTTCCTATAATGCAAGATATTCTAGGCCTTGGACCATTATAATGGTCCATTTTCTTTTACTATAATGAAATGCCCAAAGCTGGGTAATTTATTAAAAATTAGAGATGTTTTGGCTCATGATTCTGGTCCAATTCTGAGGGCCTACAACCAGTAATGGCTTTTGGGTAGGCAAAGTATCAGGGTGTCACAGGGCATCACTTGGCAGGAAACAGGGGTCCATAGATGTATATCTATCTGCTAATTTTATTCCACCCTCTTATAAAGACACCAGCATTCAGTCTTGAGGACACTACCCTGATGACCTTCTAATCCTCATCACCTCCCAAAGGTCTTACTTTCTAACACAATAAAGGAGCATGTTTCTACCCTCTCAACACTTCACAATAAAGATGAAATTCTACATCATGGTGTATTTTCCTTTTAATGTGATATTGAGTTTTAGTCTGATAGGATTTTGCGAAGGATTTTCTATTATTGTAGTGTTCTTCCCTGACTTTAGAAAAATGGTGATTCTGGCTTTGTAAGATGAGTTTGTAAGTGTTTGTCTTCTCAAATGTTTTAGAGTATGAGAATGGTTTATGTTAATTCTTAATAGAAGCTTTTTATGAAGGCATCTGGTCCTGTTGGGAGGTTTTTAAATTTTACTTCAATCTCATTACTTATAGGCCTACTTAGATTTTCTATGACTTAATGATTCAGTATTGGAAGGTTTTCTATTTCTAAGAATTGATACCTTTCTTCTAGGTTATTTGAGAGGTTAATGTTCAATTGTTTGTAGTACTCCTTATGATTTTGTATATCTGTGCTATTGGTCTTAATGGTTCCTCTTTTTTTTTTCCTAGGCTAGTATAGTAATTTTGACAATTTTATCTTTTCAAAAAACAAATTCGTAGTTTCATTATTATTTGCTTGTTTTTCTACTCTCTATTTCATTTATTTCTGATATCATATTTTCTTCCTTCTGCTATTATTAGGTTAGTTCAATAAAAAGAAAATAGAAAACAACTTTTTATAGCTTCTTGAGACATTAAGATCTTTATTGAAATATCAGGATATTTATTTAGATCTTTATATTTAATGTAAGTATTTATCAAACTTCAATCTAAACTTCTTTTGATGATGGATCCCAAAATTCTGTGATGTTATGATTTCATTTTCAATTGTTTCAAGATACTTTTTAAAAATTTTCCTTTTTATTTCTTGATTGATCCCATGATCTTTCAGAAGTATGGTACTTATTTTCATACATATATGTATACTGTCCAGTTTTTTCCTGTTACTGACTTTTTATTACACAATATTGTGTTTGGAAAAGATACTTAAAAGGACATTATTTCAATCTTCTGAAAATGTTAAGACATTTTGGGAGAACTAACTTATCTATACTGATAATGTTCCATGTGAACTTAAGAAGAACGTGCATTCTGTATTGTTGAGTGAACTGTTTGTATGTTTTGTTATGCCATTTTGGTCTATGGTGTTATTCAATTCTATCACCTTCTTAGTGATTTTTATATTTGGATGACCAATGTTGAAAGTGAGATATTAAAGTCCAATACTATTACTACTACACACCTATTTCTTCTTTCAGAACAGTCAGTAATTATATATATCTCAAAAGTTTCATACATACATATATTCAATTATTGTGGCCTCTTATTGAATTGAACCCTTTATTATTATATAGCAACCTTCTTCCTATATTGGCAGATTTTGAGGAAATGTCTGTTTTAACTGATATTTACCATTATTCCCATTCTCTTTTGGCTACAATTTACATGAAATATCTGTTATTCCTTCACTTTCCACTGTTTGTCTCTAAAACTGAAGTAAATCTTTTGTAGGCAGCATAAAGGTAAATATTTTTTTATTCTTTTTTGTTACATATAACATTAGGATACATTTTGATATAATCACTAAAGCATGGAACATAATTTGCTCTAATTTATTCCCCATTCTTTTTTTATTTATCCATTTAGTTACTTTATGTTTCTGATTGGAAAATTTAATCATTTATATTTAAAGTAATTATCAATAGATATGTTACACTATTACCATTTTATTGCTTTTTGTTTTGCCATTTTTCCCCTTCTTTTCTTTGTTCTCTTTCTTTGTAATCTATTGCTATATCTTACTTAGTGATGTGCTTTGAGTTCTTTTTTCTGTGTATCAACTAGAGAATTTTTTTTAACTTTGTGATATGAGGTTTACTGTTATGCCCTTCACATGTTTTTATATTGTGAATCCATGAAGAAATTACTGTAGTTATAATTTTAATACTTTTGTCTTCTAACATTGATACTAGAGTTAAAAGTGATTGATGCGTTATAATTATATATATTAGGCACTCTGAATTTGGCTATGTATTTGCCATTACAAATGAGTTGATACTTTCAGATGTTTTATTTTTGTTGCTACTTTTGTGTTTTTTTTTTTTTTTTTTTTTTTTTCAAATCTAATTAGTTTTTCTCACAAAACAGTTCTATTGCTAATGAACTTCCTAAAGTTTTATTTCTCTTAGCATGATCTTATGTGTCTTTCATTTCTGAAGGACAGCTTTTTAGGTATGGGATTCTGAGTTGATACTCTTCTTCTTCTTTTGACACAGTAATACATCATCCTTGCTGTCCTGCAGAACTTCTTCTAAGGAATCTTCTGATAATCTTATGGATGCTCCTGTGTGGTAACAAATCTATTTTCTTTTCCTAGATTCAAAATTCACTTTTTGTCTTTGAGTTTTGGTAATTTGATTTTAATGTGTGAGAGAATGCTCTTTTTAGGGTTGATTTTCTTGAACTTCACAAATTTGGATATTCATATTCTTTCCAACACAGGGGAAGTGTTTAACCATTATTTTTTATATTCTTCCCCCTTTGTTCTTTTCTTTTTCTGGTACTTCTCTAAAGTATATATCATTATGTGATGGTTCTTTTTAAGTCCTGAATACCTTCTTTGATTTTCTTGTTCTTTTTGTTATCCCCTAACTGACTAATTTATAATAATCTGACTTTAGGTTCACTGATTCTTTCTTCTGCATGACCCAGTATACTTTTGAAGATATCTTGAATTTTTGAAATTTTTTGTTCTATTGTTCAGCTCCAAGATTTCTCTTTCATTCTTTTGTAAGTTTTAATATTTTAATATACTAATCATTTTATACAAATATTGTCCTGATTTTAATTGTCTCTTGTCTTATGTCTTATTGTGATTCTTAAGGTAATTAATATGAGTTCTTTGTCAGACAGTTTTTATATCTTCATTTTTTCTTGTGTTTGGCTACTGAGCCTTTGTCTCCATTGGTGACATTCTATCCACCGTCTTCCTGGGATCCACATATTTTTGATGAATTCTGTGCATTTGAAGGAGAAAACTCTTTCATTTCTGGAGATAGGCTTTAGCAAGTAAACACCTTTTCTTGTGGGATAATAGAGCAGATTAAATTTTCTTTGGTGTTGTTATTATGTCAGTTTAGAGTCAGGTCATGCGTCTGCTACTATGCCCACTATGGGTCTGTAGTTGGAAGACCTTTACCAGAAACTGATCAAATTTAGACCTTGCCTGGTTCTGGGATGGACACTATACTTCTCAGTAGGTTTAGTGCTGGAACAAGGGTCTACTTCACAATGTGCAGTTAAGTCTGCAGTTAGAAAGTCTGTTACCAGATATGTGGATTGGTGTGACTCCTTTCCAGTCACTGGACAGATCCTGGGAGGGTAGGACTACACTCAGACTATAGCCAAGCAGGACTAGAACAGATTATAGGTCTGTTTAGGTTCCATGGTTTGACCAACATTTGTGTGTCTGTCTTTGGGAGTGTGTCTCCCATCAGGCCTCTGAGTGGGCAGGGCTGCTCCTAGTCTAGGATTGAGAGGGGGATGGAATTGAGTTACTAGGCCATGATCAGGTCCATAAGCAGGACTGCTATCAGCGGGAGTGTCACCCATGATCTGGGTGGACATTTTTCCTCCTGGGTTCCTTCTTGGCAGATAGTACTGGTGTCACGATGAGGACCCAAAGGGGGATATAGCCAAGTTTGCAGGGCAATGGACTGATTAAAGGTCTGTAACCAATGCCATCATTGGTAAATCTGCCATCTAGGTGCAGCCCTACCTTTTTTACTCAGCCCTCCTTAGTCTTGTGCACAACCAGTTTTAAGGCACTTTTCCTGGATCTCAAAGCTTCCACAAAAGTAATTTTGTCTATATATTGTGGTGAAATTATATTTCAGGGTATATACAAGTCAGGAATCTACTATGCTATCATCTTGTTCTACATTTACTACATTTTATGTCAGAAACCTCATAGAAACAAGAAAAGTTTTAATTTAACTTTTTAACTGTCCTTTATTTTGCACTCTACATATGAGGAAAACAAAGGCCTGAGAGTGCACATTAATTTGACAAACAGGAAATAATCATTTTTTATTGAAAAATTAAGACTAAGGTACCAGTCTCTGGATTTCCAAAACAGTAGTCTCTCCAGGGTTGAGAATGCTAATTTATAGATTTCAGGGATATGGCACACTCTGTTTTACTGAAGATCTTTTCTTTATTTCCCCAATCTGATTAATAAACTGAAGGGAATTTCTTCTTATAAAGACAGTTTTCTGCTAAGGAAAGAAAAATCCACTAATTGTTAAATTCAGAGAAAATTATTTGGATGGGAAATATAATTTGGAGTGAGAGACTTTATGCATTCACTTCATGTAACAAGATCTGGAGAAAGACAGGAAATAAAATTGAAGATAGGCATACATTTTCAGGAGTTGTTGGGACTCTGACCATTAAACTCTCAGAATGAATGCACTGGAAGAGTAAAAAGAAATTAAAAAAAAAAAAAAAAAAGAGTTTGCCTTATGAAATCTGTGGACATTGGTTAACAGGAATAATGGGCACACTATTTTCAAACTCTAGTCTTGGTGTAAGCACTTAGTGGATTGTAGTGATATCAGTCTCCAGGCCTGGGAAGAGCAGTTCAGGTGATGTATGATCTATCTGTATAGACAGATTCCCCTTGGCATCCTGCACACATATTACAGGGCAGATTTTCTCCAGGTATCCCATGACTTGAACTTGGGGAAGTGTAAAGAATGGTAAATGACAAGCTTACCAGTCTATAGTATGGTAGAGAGATGAACATTAGAGAAGCCCTTGTGATGTCACCAGCTGGAGACTGAAAGAAAGGAACAGCTGAATCTCAAAAGGGTTGTCAATACTAAAGGAAGCAAATAGAATTAAATGTGTGCCTAACAGCCATGCTGTTCCATTGAGTAAGTCCAAAAGAGACACAAACAGATTTAACTTCATTGATATTCAGCCATTCTTCCTCATATTTGTACTTCCACAGAATTTAAAATGTGACAGAAAATCAGCAGAAAAAAAGTTAAAAACAGAAATTTAACCTGCAATTGTATTAGTATAATAAATGGGATATTTGGACAAAAATGTTACTTGTTTCAATTAAATGTTCCTATAATCTAGCATGATGAAAGCACTGATAAGAAACATAAAAGATCATTTTTTTATACCTCAGCTACATGTTTATCAAAACAAACCTCATTATTTAATTGTGAAAAGCCTGAATTGTAGGATCCAGTGATCAATTGGATCAGTAAAAAAAATATAAGACTAAAACTGGTAGCACAGAAAAGTGAAGAAAAATATCTTAGTCATTCAGGACTATAGACTGCAAATGTTTGATCATATATATATGTGTGTGTGTGTGTGTATATATATATATATATATATACACATAAAGCTTTTTAATTATAATAAAACAAATAAGTTTTTTAATAGAACATCAAATAAAGTTGAATTAAAGTGTATGCACTAAAAGTTTAAGTTCATACATTCAAAATTTGTGAACTTGTATAAAGCTAAGCATGTATTAAAGTCAGTTTTACTCATGCATAATTATAATCAAACAGGTTTGTAGAAAAAGAATGGGTGGACATGATTAATTCACAATTAATTTAAGTATGGAATTATCAGTGAATTCTATTAATTTTTATGATTAATAAGAGTTAATAATTATAACCAAAAATAAACTGTAATTAAAGCCAAAAATAATACTGCAATATATAAAGGGTTATAAGAGTCTTAGTAACATACCTAGAAAATGACAAATTATAAAACAATTTTTAAAATATTCATAAAATTATATTTTATGTTTTAAATTTATTAAAATCATATCTAATTTTTTAGTTAATTTATTTTTTTATTCATAATAGTGGTATGTATTACAATTCATAATGCACATATAGAGCATCTTTTTACATACAACTGTTTGTATACAAAGTATATTCTTACCATTCATTTCTTCAATTGTGCATTTAGGATAATGATATCCATCTTATTCATCCATCTTTTTTTTATTTTTCCCCTACATCCCTCCATGCTCCCTCCCTCCCTCTCCCTCCTCTTTAACCATTCTAGTGTTCCTCTAATCCTCTTATGTACCCCATCTAACAACACTGTGAACCAGCCTCCTTATATCAGAGAAAACATTCGGTATTTGGATTTTTGAGATTGAAGTGAAATTAGTCAAATCTCATATCTAAATTTCTAACTATACCTACATATTGCATAATATCTTATATTTAGCAATTCAAAATTGTCACACAAATATCTCATTTCTATTTACCACAACACCTTATTTCTTATCCCCATTTTCTTGTTTCTGGTAATGGCATCTCTGTCAACTAATTTTTTAAAGTAAAATTTTTGTATTTGTCTTTGCATCTTTATTCTTTTATACAGCTTCCATTCAGTTTGTTTTTACTTCATATCAACTTTCAACTCAGTTGTTTTTATATCTAGTTTTATTTACCTTAATTTAATGCAGTTGCTACCTCTCCTCTATTTCTCACCTGGGTTAATGGAATACCTCCATACTGGACTCTACAACTAGTCTCTTCTCATTTTATCATATTTTCTATTGTTCTAAATTTCCTCACATGATTTTCTTGCTAAAAACCTTCATGTGGGTACATGATGAAATCCAAACAGGGTAGATAGATGCAAAGAAACTGAAAAAAATATGACTCCAAACTATTTAAGCCTCATCTTCAAATACCTCATCAATTTCCATTACAATTTGCTCAAAATTCTCCTTTTAGGTCACATTCTTCCTTCATGTACTAAACTTTCTACTTCTTTATAAGTCCCAGATGTAATGTGTAATTTTTCCCATTTCCCAGGAGAAAAGATGGAAATATGGTTACTATAAGACTTATATAAGAACATGAAATTAAGCCTTATAATATAGGGATATCTATCATTTTCTACTACACATTGTTTATTAACCACATCATGTTGTAGTTTTAACCTAATGCTACTGTTTCATTTGACTAATGTGAGATCAACATTCAAGAAAAAAATTCTGTTCTTGCTTATTATACTTAATATACTGTACAAATATCCTGTGTACAGTATATTCTATATAGATTCCTTGACAGCATGAAGTGTTTGTTCAAATTAGAGTATTAGTTAAGTGAACAAAAACTTTGAAAAGTATGCATGTTTGAAATATCTCTGTTAAGGAATAAGAAGTAAGTAGCAAGATCAACATCAAAATATTTATTAAAAATGTATTTTGGGGCAACTATTTTCCTATAATGTGTTTTAAAATATATTGATTAATTAGAACTCCAAGTGTGAATTTGAAACATAAATGAGTATTAAAAAGTTTATCAAATGTTGCTCTTGATTCACAAAATACAAAATGAAGTACCCTTGTGAACTTGCAGATTAAACTATAACAATATTTTCTTTACATTATAACAAATGTTCAACTTATTCACTACTTCAGGCTTACATAGCTGCTTACTTCTGAGAGGATTCCTTAGATTCTTTTATTAACAGGTACAAATAGCAGTAGTGAAGTTAGTATCACCTATTATTTGTTGAAGATTTACTTTCGGCAGAAAGTAAAGACTTCTTTTATCTCAGACACTCTTATGGATAGATTCTCTCATTAAACATTACACGTTTGTATTCTTTTCATTATATTTTTAAATAAGACTTGGATTTCATGTTTTTATTTACAACTTAATAATTTTAAATATTGAGTCTTATAAATATTTCTTCAGCCTTTAACAGAAAGTGGATTCCACCTGAATGCGGGGATCAAAATCATGCTGGGATCAAAATGCTTTATGGTACTATAACAATTTTTATACATTATATCTTGAAGGACTACATGATAGATAAAAAAGCTCTATGTGTTTTACTTTTCCTTAATACCATCACAAATAATATTTTAACAAAATAAGTCATGATTATTTTAAATTTTATTCATATGTCCAAACCTGTACATTTTCTTACCAGTACAACATCAGCCTTATGCTGCCCACCAGTGATCACGTTAAAAGGTTACTATACGTGATTCTAGTAGTTCACATTCAGCATACAACCACTTGTCCATGTTCCTTTGTGTCAAATTGGTCTTCCTCTCAGATACCTTTAGTTTATTACACCCATATTATATTGTTCGCTCACTTGCTTTTTTGTCCAGTTGAGATGGCATAAATTCAATGGCAGAATTTGGATAATTAATAGGGTGACTGAGTCTTTCAGAAAACTACTTTTTTTAATCAGTAAGGTAAGCAATATACACTTTCACAGAAATTATTTCAAAACTTTAACAGATTAAATTATTCTTGAGCCCTCTCAGACCCAGAGAAATATCATTCAAACTCAAAGGAAAATAATTCATAATATTTTGCTTAAATTTGATTTTTTTTCTTTTTTTTTTTTTTTTTTTTTTTTTTTGGTGCAGCTGTGGATTGAACTCTGGGCTTCTCTACCACAGAGGTACACCCACTTAAGTTTACTTTTTACTTATAAGTAGGTTACCTAAATATTTTAGCAGCAGAATGTTTATTTTATGCTTTTTAAATCTATGTATGTTATGGCATACCATCTGCTATGCTAAGAGATTAACTCATTTAGACAAGTTCATGGCATCACATATAAATCTACTTTAATATGTAACACATATTTACATTAATATCAGTTGAAATTATTTGCCATTAATTTTTCTGCCTCTTATCTCCTTTCAATAATTCTCACATACTTAATGTTATATTTTTATTGTTTATAATCAAAATTATACTAGTGTTTCTTAGTATATTTTTTTAAATGCTAGTGTAATTTACTGTATTTTGGTGCTATGGGTCGAACTGGGTCTCTTCAAACTTTATGTTTTGAAACCCTCACACAGTACCTCAATGTATTTGGAGATAAGGATTTTTAAAAAGTAATTAAGTTAAAATTTACCATGAAGGACCGATGTCCAATCTTTTGAAAGGAGCCTGGAATACACAAGGTCATAGAGATGACCATATATAGACAGAGCAGCAACGTAGCAGCTATCTGTAAGCCAAGCAGACAGACCTCAAGAGAAACAAAACTTGCAATCACCTTGATCTTGCCTTCCAGCTTCCAGCACTATGAGAAAGCAAAGCTCTATAGTTTAAGTCACCCAGACTTTGATGTTCTTTTATGACAACCCTAACAAACTAATACCATAGGTTCTATTAAGATGTGAGTGTTAATCTTCTTTACCCAGATTCCTTGTTTTCTTTGGAAATAGAATGAGAAAATATGGGGTTTCTGTACAAATACATATAAAAATTCAGCTCAGCTATTTAACAACAGTTGGATTTACCAAACTTCTCCGGACTTCAACAATATCATTTATAAGGGAGAATAATAGTATTTGTCTCATGAGAGTATATGAGAATTAAATAAGTTTATGTGTAGTAAATTAATTGAAAATAATTAATTTTACTGATTGTTTTAGTAAAGGAAAAGAGTTGCTTACTTTGGTGAACTTCTGTTCATTATTACCAAAACATTTTACCTTTCATGTTAAAGTTGATTTTTAAGAGATTGACCTTTATTTTCTCTTGGCAAACCTTTTGAACAGCTCTCACATATTCAAAGTTATATGTTTGAAATCTCTATGCTCCACATTGACAATGATTTTTAAAACACTGAAAATCACACAATAAATCACAACATTAAATAACACTAATAACATTGAAACTTACGTGGTGTTTATTTTTCAGAATTCTTGTGATTTAAATAACTACATTTTTAACCCATTATCTTTCTTACTGTTCTGCTGAATTAAATTTAAAGCTATAGCCATTAAATTAAAATTCTTGTATTTTAGCCATCATTCATGTGTTCAGTTGCCAGATGGGGTTAGTAGTTACTATATTGAATAAATCAGACAGAGAACATTTTCATGATCTCAGAAAATTTTATTAGACTGCTGCTAATCAATAGCAACTTCAATTAGCACACAAAGTTGATGCTTATTTTCTGTAAATATTTATTTTTCATAAAATTGTTTCATTTTGACAATATAAAATGTACACAGATCTTTGTGTGATTAAGTATTTAAAAGTAAAGTTTTAAAGTTTTATTTTCTATACTAATATTATAAATATGTCAGTTAACTTGGCTTCATTTCCTTTTTGATAATAATGGAAATAGAAAATTAAATGATGTTTATTAAAACTCCCTCTGGTACCCACTACATCAAAATAATGCATTTACCATGATCAGATATCAAAGGAGAAGAAGAAAATACAGCATTCATATTAATTAATAATATTAAAACATCTATCCCTTGATATAAATTTTTATTATATTCTGCAACCTACAGCATTACAACAATGATATAAATATATCTCATCTAGATTAAAAATGAGTGAAAATGGAAACTCAGGATAATAGGAAGAGCCTTTGTTGAAAAGAAATGCTTTTGGTGCTGTTTCTTTTCATTTTTTAACTGATGTCTGAAAATTAAAATTATATATCAATACCTAACTCTTATGATTTCTTCCCAGAACTGGGGTATTGGTACATTAAATTTAGGTACAAAAAATATTGTGTTATGATAAATTAATATACTTTGACAAACTTTGTTTTATTCAATTTTTTTTAAATTAGTAGGATTTATGTACTGAGAAGTTTTAGGTTTAAAGAAAAATTGAATAAAAAGTATAGATTTCTGTGTTCCATCACTTTTCCATCTTATTTCAACTATTATTAACATCTTTCATTAATATTGCTCATTTATTATCATCGATGAGCTAATATTGGCATATCATTAGAAGTAAAATTTGCTAGTTTATGGTAAGGGTCTCTCTGTGGTGTATAGTATATGACTATTCACAATTATATTATTATATGAAATAGCATCACTGGCCTAAAAATTCCCTTTTCCTCATCTACTAATCATTATGTCCTCACACCTAAACTTCCTGTAATCACTTATACTTTTACTTTTCCCATATGTATTTTTTTTTCAGCATGTGATATAATTGTTATTATGTACTATTGAATTTTTCAGTCTGGCTTTTTTCAATTACCAATGTCAATTTAGGGTTCCTTCGTATTTTACATGGCTGCATAGATAATCATATTTTCCACTTTCATTTAAATTTTAATTTTCTATTTGTAGTCTACCAGGATTATTTTTAAACTTTGGATTTTAAGACATTGCAAAAGTAGATAATATTTAAGACTTTTTGGAAAAGTACTGCAAGAAAGTTCAACCATGCTCTTCACATAGTACAATGATCAAAATTACAAAGTTCACAAGATAATGAAATGCACAGACTTTTTCAGATTTCATCAGTCCCCATTAATGTATTTTTGTTGGTTGATATTATACATAAGCCTTATTTACAGCTTTTCATCGTTGTGACCAAAATTCGTGACAGAAACAATTTGTAGGAGGAAAAATGTATTTTAGCTCCTGGTTTCAGAGAATTCAGTCCATGTGTAGCTGGCTCCATTGCTTTAGACCTGAGGTGAGGTAGAATATCATGGCAGAAGAGCATGGTGGAAGGAAGCTGCTTCATTCACATCAGCCAAGGTGGGGAGAAAGAGAGAGAGAGGTTGGAACAAAATATACCTTAGCAGGGAACACCCTGATGGACCTACCTCCCTTTAGTCCATTCAGTTATTAGTGGATTCATCCACTTATGAGGTCAGAACCCTCCATGATGTGATAATTTCCTAACATTCTTCTCTCTGTACACTGCTGCATTAGAGTCCAAGTTTTAAATACATGAGTCTTTCAGGGACATTCCAGATCCAAACCATAACAAATTTGAAGGCCAATCAATTAAGAAAAGGAAATAATGATCTTGTTTTAGTGGGAAAATCATTAAATCCATCTTATTTGCTAGATAACACATCAAAACTCTTGGTATCTAAATTTAGAAATATATAAACTGAAAAAATTTGATAGCTTTGGACTAAATTGGCTTTAATCTTAGAATCACTTGATCTTTACTACTCATTCAGAAAACGTTGAGTTCTAAAATGGATAAAATGATATAAAGTCCAAAGTTCTCTAAAATAATGTGTATGTCTTTGGGAATTTGCTATAGCTGTTCCTGATTTTATCCTTCTTTTATTCTCATCAGCAAAATGACTTAGCTTTAAACTTTTGATTTTCTTTTTTTTGCCTTTATTCTATGATTTCTCCTGTTTAAGTGACTTAAACTGTGGTTGGCACAAAAGTGTATTTAAGAAAACAAAGTCTTCAACTCTTTACTTTAAACAAAAAAAGTATTTGAGAAATAACCTTTTGATAGAAAAAAAATGAATTTTTTTTCTTCCTATGAAATAGAGTGAAGAGGTAAGAACAAAACTGTCAAGAAGCCATAGAAATATAATACTCTTATCATTTCATTAGAGGAAGAAGAAAGATAGCTTTTGCGTTTCCTGCAAATTAGTTTTATATGTTGGGTATAGACACTTACCATAAAAAGCAGGTTACATTTTTTCCCTAAATCAACTATTTGCAAAAATCAAGAACCAGCATTTTATTTATTTTATTCTCCTTCCATAAATATTTGAAAATTTCAAAAGCATTAAAACCTAAAGAATTGCTCATTCTTTATAGATACTATTCTCTTAGAGTTATGACAGAAAGAGTGAAAATTTTACAGCCACATTCTCCACCCTGGAAAATATCATTAAAGCAATCCAGAATGAAGGTATGTTGTTTGAAAATTAGAGATAGATAGATAGATAGATAGATCAATCTCAAATTTGTAAAATTTGTAAAAGGTAATAATTATAATCAACTTATTTTAAAGTTTTCAAGTAATATTTAATAGGAGCAATCACTTTTCCCCTCTATTTAACATGTATATAATCTATTTTCTATCTAAATCCATTCCTTTTTCATGTATTCCTCATATCTCTAAAATATATCACTTGCTCTGTTATTCATTTGGGGGTTGGACGAGTCATTTTTATTTGCTTCCCCTCTGTTACTTATCTACTGTCACAGAATAAGTGACTAACTTCTGTCAATAGAAACTACAGTATCACAATTTTGTTCTCCTTTTTCTGCATTGCTACCTCTCCCCACTCTAAACCATCATTTTTCCTGAAATGGAGTAGTGAAATACTTTCCCTTCTTCCAATCTTGATTGTGACTCCATTTTAAATTGAATCATTCAATTAGTGACTGGTGTCCTCCATTGAATCTCTATATTATTGAGTTCCAATTGAACCTAAGAAAAACATTTTTCTACAATGTTGTTTTGTGTTTATTGAGAGGCTCACAATTAATCTCCGTATTGATAATGGTAACACATCAATTTCTAGATAATTTCTAGAACACAATCAAGCTTTTCCAACTATGTCTAGAAGCATATTTTTAAAAATGGACTCTTGACATAAATGTGTCCTGTTCACACAAACAAAACCAAAAATAAAACCTTCATCTCATAGAACACACACAGCATCATATCACTCAATGTTTCTCACACAATAAAATTCAGCAGTAACTCACAATAATACTTTCACTGTTTTACTTTAAACTATTTTCTAAGGTGATCTTTTAAAGAAGTTTTTGAAGGAACTTTTAAAGAGGTAAAATCTTGGAAAAATATAGCATTTTATACCATCAACTACTCAATGATACTCTAGTCAGTCGGTAAAATAAAGCTGTCATATTTATTCTGCTGTAAATTTCAGATCTGAGTTTGAGTGAAAATAAAAATCATTTTCAATAGTAGAAAAAGTCCATGAAAAAAGGAACAAATTGCCTTCATCCTATATTTTTCTTTTTATATATTTTTGGAATAGTTACAAGTTTTCTTCTGAGTTCATAAGAAATTATGGATAAACTGCAGTTCATTCAACAGTAGCAAAATATGTTTGTTTAAAATTATTATGCTTTATTCACACAACATTATCATTTTTCCTTAAAATAATAAGAAAAATAACTTTAATCATACTGACAAACAGGTCAATATGTAGCAAATTATTGGATTAACATGCTTTCTAATTTGTTTAATCTCCTTATAGATAATACAGATATTAAATGTTTTCCTAGCACTGGATCCAGGTTAGGATGTATTCTTCTTTCAATTGAAATATTTATTTTGAATATGAAGGTCTTTAAATTACTTATTATTGTCAGAGGACAGAAGATAGCAAGATAGAAAAAGGAGGCCAAGCCCAGCAATCCCTCAGCACCAGACTTACAAAACGGGAACACTTCTACTCTGTGAGGTTAATAACAAAGGATCCTCACTGAAACAAAATATTTAACTATAATTTTTAAAAAATCATAAAGGTATAGAAGCCAGCAACTTGCACATACATGCCATCTCCTGCCACAATCAGAGAGGAGTGGGGAGCAGAGACAATGTTATATTCCATGAAGGTATAATATGTCAAAATACACTCTATGGTTATGTATATCTAAAAAGAACAAAAAATAAATAAAAATAAGAGGAAATAGAAACACACGCAACAACTAAGAAAATTTTAAAAGAAAGAAAAATTGACAAGAATAACCTGGGTTTTACATAAGAAGGCTGATGTTAATGGATACAGATAATATAGGGTAAGCATCTCAATGAAAACAAATCCAAAATGGTCCATTGTGGTGAAAGTGTTCCATGGGAACAACAAGTCCTCCAGAAGTATGGAGCAGAAAGCCCCAACCCCCATGGGCAGCCCTCCAATAAAACATAACATGCTGGCAGGTGAGGAAGACAGGAAAACGTTACCAGGAGCTGAAAGTTGCTCTTGTGCAGCTCACATAGCTGTAAACAGAGATGGGGGATTAAAAACTTGTAGAGAAATTTACCAAAAGCTGACCAAAAAAAAAAAAAAAAAAAAAAAAAAATTACCAGAGTGTGTTTATACTGGATGAACTGAGGAAGGCACAATGAACATTGTGCCTGGGCCACTCAGTCTCTGGATGCTAGTATAGAAAGTTTTCATGATGACTGGCATCCCATAAGAACTATTTTGAAGCCGCTCACTGCAGCCATACAAGTACATCTGCATCCAATGCAGACACCTAGATTATACAATTCATCAGCATTCCCATTCTATCCCACCCAATACTGGGAGATTGGAGACAGAACTACTATGTCCAGCTGGCAGCTAGGTGAGGAGGATAAGGACAGTAGTCAAAATATATCCCTGCCATCACATTTGACCATCACAGCAGAAAAAAAGTCCTGTATCTCTCACAAAGAAAATTTTTTTTTATATTTTTCCTCAATGTTCCCAGTTTTTGCTCTTCTTAAATTTTAATTTTTTTCAATCAATTATTTCAAGCATTATTTTATCAGATTTATTTTATTGTTCTTCACCTTTTTTCCTCTTTTTATTATGCATGATTTTGTGTGTATGTGAATATGTGTGTTTGATTGTGTTTTTGTGATTATGTATGCTCTCACTCCATGGATAAGTTATATAACTTTACTTACACATTATAAATAGCTCTCTCCTGCATGTGTTCATTATTTAGCCTACATTAGACTTAGTTGTGGTACAATTATGTGAAGGTCAAGTTTTAATCTTATATTTGCTGGTTCTTTTATACCTAGGTACTGGGCCCTCTTATCTTCCTTCTTCACTATCTTCCTCCAATAACAGCCCAAACCTCCCATTTCCTCCTTTTGTCTTTTTTATTTTTTTATTTTCTTTTTTTAACTATTGTTAGTTAACTTATTTTTTGGTACTGACTTCATGGGTGCTTAACCACTGAGCAACATCCCTAAACCTTTTTATATTTTATATTGAGACAGGGTCTCACTAAGTGGCTTAGGCCCTCCCTAAGTTCCAGAGACTGGCCTCAAACTTGTGATCCTCCTGCCTCAGTTTCCTGAGCTGTTGAGATTACACGCTTGCACCACCACACCCATCTCAGTAATTTACCATTCTTTCTTTACAGTTGATAGCTGTTTCCTATATCATTCATGCCTCTCCTCTGATCACTTTTTCAAACACTTTAGACTTTTCTCTTACTTAAGAAACTGTAATCTCATTAAATAATAGAAATTATCCAGACAATGTAATTCTTACCCCACTCAAGTTGTTGAGATTATTAATATAAAGCACAACATAGAATACACCTGCTGTCAAATGTCTGATTTAGTTTATGGTTCTGTGTCATTGGTACTCTTGTTAAATGTTGACCCCACCATTCCTGTATCAATGGCAATTAGTGTTAGAAATGTCAAAGTAGAACTGGACATTTATAATAGGGTCATATATCTGTTTCTGATGTTAGTGTCATTTCTAACTTTCCCTTCACTCTCAAGAGGGACAGAAAAGAGATTTAGACATTTTAAGATCACAGAGTAGAGATCCTGCATGAATCTCACCCCTCCACCCAATACAACCCCACGTGAGCAATCTCTATCAACTCAAAGAACTGAGGATACAAAAACCCCAAAGTAACCCAACGAGAAACAATCAATAAGGGATCTCAGGTCCTACCCATTGACATCTGTTCATATATATAAAAAAACGATGAGTTTCAGAGCATATAAGATAATTACACATAAAGGACACACATATAAAAGAGGAATTTAATCAATGTGTGAGTCAAAGACCTCTGTCTACATGAGGAAACAGCAAACACATCTACCCCCAAACTCCACAATTCTTTAACAAAGTATCCCACTTATATTGATGTGGATGAAATTCCAGAGAAAGATTAAGGAAAACTGATTATTAAAATGTTCAGTGAAGTAAAAGAAGTCTAAAGGAATGAATTAGGAAAGGAAATAAAGGAAACAAAAGACATTTTCAATAAAAAAGAAAAAAGAAAAAAAAAGAGTGAAAAGAAGCCAATCAAAACTCCCAGAAATGAAAGACACAATCAATCAAATTAAAAATTCACTTGAAAACATCACTAACAGATTAGATTGTGTAGAAAATAGAACACCAGCCATTGAAAAAAGAAGTTCAGGTCTTGAAGACAGGGTATAATATCTTGAGTACAGAGAGTGCCATAAAGAAGAAAATTATGGAACATGATCACAATATGCAAGAACTCTGAGACAACTTCAAAAGACCAAACCTGAGAATCACTGTGAAAGAAGAGAGCATGGAGAAACAAGATAAAGGCACAAAGAACATTTTCAATGATATAGTTAAGAAAAACTTTTCTCGTGTCAGAAATGACATATACACAAAATAAAGTGGGCTTACCAGACCCCAAATAGACCTATTCAAATGAGAAGCTCCCTAAGACATATTATAATCAAAATGCCTAACAGAAAATAAGGGGGGAAAAGTTGAAAGAAAGAAACATCAGGGCTGGTGTTGTGGCTCAGGGGTGGAGCGCTTGCCTAGCATATACGCCGCCCGAGTCCTATCCTCAGCACCAAGTAAAAATAAAGGCATCGTGTACAACTAAGGCAAATAAATAAATATTAACAACAAAAAAAAAGAAACATCAAGTTACATTTAAAGGCAAACCAAAAAAGCTCACTTCTGATTCCTCATTTCAGTCTCTAAAATCAAGGAGGGTTTGGAATGAAATATTTCAAGCTCTAAAAGAAAACAACAGCCAGTCAATTATACTATACTCAGCAAACCTCACTTTCAAATTTGAAACAAAAAATAAAAAACTTTCCACAACTTTCCACAACATATGAACTAAAAGAATTCATGAATACCACGCCAGCATTGCAAAAAATACTCAAAAATAAACTGCACACAGAGGTACTAAAGAAACACAATTCCCAAAGCTTCCAAATAGAGGAAGATCAATAGAAGAGTAATCCACTAAACATGAATTACGACAGTATTAAACAGCAAAAAATCAAAATGGCAAGAAACCACAAACATGTATCTATACTAACACTGAATGTTAATGATCTCAAGTCTTCAGTTAAAAGACATAGATGAGCCAGGCATGCTGGCACACACCTGTAATCCCAGCACTTGGGAGGCTGAGGCAGGAGAATCGCGGGTTCATAAGCCAGCCTCAGCAATGGCAAGGCACTTAGCAACTCAGTGAGACCCTGTCTCTAATAAAATACAAAAAAGGGCTGGGGATGTGGCCCAGTGGTTGAGTGCCCCTGAGTTCAATCCCCAGTACCCACCCCCCAAACAAACAAAAAAAAAGACATAGATGATCAAGATGTATCACAAAACAAGATAAAACTACATGCTGTTTACAAAACTCATCTCATAGGCAAAGACACATGCTGAAGATAAAAGAGTGGAAAAAAAATTATTCCATGAAATGGACCTTGAAAACAAGCAAGAATCACTATTCTCATATTTGCAAAGCATATTTGAAGCAAAACTTAATAAGAAGAGACAAGCAAGGTCACTGCATCCACATAAAAGTAACAATCCAAAAAGAAGATAAAATGATAGTAAATATTTATGCCCCAAATGTTAGTGCACCCAACTACATTAAAAATACCAAATACTCCATGACATAAAACCCCATATAGACTCCAACACAATAATACTGTGTGATTTCAATACACCCTAAAAAGAACAAAGATGTGTCCTAAATGATTACTATAAATCAAATGAACCTAAGAGATGTCTATAGAATATTTCACCACAAAACAGCTGAATTTAGTTACTTAGCAGGTCATAAAACTTTTTCAAAAATAGACTATATTTTAGGTTACAAAGGAATAGTAACAAATACAAAAAGTTAATATAGTACCATACATCCTATCAGGTCATAATGGAATAAAACTAGATATCAACACCAAGAAAAATTATATATTATATATATGTATAATTACATATGTAAATATATAATTTATTATGTACAAATTTTATTTTATATAATAAATTATACATATATATAATTTTATTTTATCCAGTGTTTTATTTTATCCAGGGATACAAGTTCATTCAACATATGCAAATAAATAAATATAATTCACCAATTAAACAGAATTTAGGATAAAAATCATATAATCATCCCAAAAGGTGCAGAACAGGCCTTTAATAAAAAGCCATTTATCTTAAGAACACTAGTGAATCTAGGGATGGAAAGAATTTACCTAAACCTCATAAAGGCTATTTATGACAAAACTGACATCATACTAAATAAAGGAAATCTAAATGCATTTCCTCTAAGATCAGGAAGAAGACATGCTTTCCACTCTCACCACTTCTATTCAATATAGTCCTTGAAACATCAGCCAGAGTGATCAGGCAAGAAGTAAACTCACTCTATTTGCTGACAACATTATCCTCTATCTAGAAGACCCAAAACACTCTGCCAGAAGACTTCTAGAGCTTTTAAATGGGTGCAGCAAAATACCAAGATATATGATCAATACCCATAGATTAATAGCTTTTCTATATTCCAACAATGAAGGAAATCAGACAAAAAAGCCAGGTGTGGTAGTACACACCTGTTATCCCAGCAGCTTGGAAGACTGAGGTAGGGGGACTATGAGTTCAAAGCCTGTCTTATATGCTTAGTGAGGCCTTAAGCAATTCAGTGAGATTCTGTCTCATGATAAAAATATAGAAAATTGTTGGGGCTGTATCTCAGTAGTTAAATATCCCTGGGTTCAACCCCTGGCACTACAATAAATAAAAATAAATAAAACCTCCCCATCATTATAGAAATCCTCAGCAATTAATCTAAGTATGTATGTAAAAGATCTCCACAAGAAAAATTATAGAATGCTGTAGAAGGAAATTGAAGAAGACCTTAGAAGCAAAAGCAATATAGAGATTAAGTGTAATCCCTGTTGCCGCCTGCAGCTATCGCCGCCTGCAGCAATGATACTGTGGGAAAGAATTCAGAAGCAGACTGGAAAATGAATAAGCTCTTTATTCTTGCTTCTTCTAACTTCTCTCTCCGGCTCCAACAACCTCTCCAACTCCAACCACCCCCTGTAGCCAACCTCACCCAGTTAAATACTTTTTGCCTTAACAAGTATACACATGTCAACAGCTCAGACTTACAGGTGCATCACATAGTTTTCACGGGCATAGAAAGATTCTTAGAAAAATGCATGAATATCAGTTGAAAATACTGAAACACCTCTTATGGCTCTCAGCTAGCCGCCATCTTAGCGATCTCCTTATTAGGGCTCTTACATTTCCCCCCTTTTATTTTAAAAGAGGGATAGCTCTAGGGCATCTACATGTGCAACCAACATTCTTACCTGTCATCGGATAATCAAGGCTGTGCCCTTGACTCTTGTCTTAGGTTGATATGTCGGCCACATGAGACTTTCCTGTGGATGGGTGACAATCCTCACCACATCCAGATTGACTGTGCCTGTCTTAGGTTGTCCCCCTCTGGGGATCTTACCTGTCATCAACTACCAGCTGTCCAATCGAGCCAACCAAACATGAGGAGATGCTTCGGTTCTAAGGCGGCAAGCTTTGCGCTGATGAGCCAAGTTCCATAGCGTATCAAGTTTTTTTAAACAAATCAGCTGCCCTAAGTTCCATTAAGTAACGCACTGAGTTCTCTAGACAAATACCAGCAAGGCATTGTCCCGTGCAATGTCCCAAACATTGAAATGTTTATCAAAATGTCCATTTGATAACACGTTGATCTAGGAGGCCTCCTGCATGCAGAGCAGAAGCCACACTGCTGGTGAAATTGTTTGATGCTTGAGCAGCAGGGATGCTTGTAGGGACCGTGATCCCTGCAGCTGTAGCAGCAGCTGTCTTTTTTATGTCTAGACAATGCCACCGGCAACTCTTCTGGGCCCGCTACCTAGAAACTCAAGCATCAATCATTAGAGGAAAGGCAGTGCCATTCCAGCACTGAGTCAAGAAGCGAGTTGTCAAACTAAAAAATAGAATTATTAGATCAGGTAATTGAAGTTAATTTCTGCTCACACACATTGCTGCTTGAGTTCCCACGAGCATAAGCTGGCAAAATATCACATTCAGAACAGATTAAAGAAAGACTGAGGGTATTTAGCTGGCAAAATATAATATTTAAGATAAATTAAAGAAAAGCAAAGAGCATTTTAGAAAAATAATTTGTCAGCTGGAACCCCTGAGCCTCTGTATACACAGCAACCTTCCATGAATATACCTGTTGAAACAATTTAAATTAATCAGCCATTTAACAAATAAAGTAAATTACAAATAAACAATCCCATGTCAAATACCAAAATATCAGGTTATATAGTATCAGTCATATTATTTGCTGAAGAGAAGTCCTAGAGACACCTATAAATTAAGATTAAAGGTACCTTCACTTTTTAATTGTTTACCCAAATTGAATACTCTTAACTTAAATGAATTAAAGTTATTTGGATCCATATATATATATATATATATATATACATATATATATATATATATATAATTAATTTTCATGAGCGCTCGGTTTTTGTTATTTGTGACGTCATATTGGACAGACACACAAACATAAAGACATATATTTGTGATGTCACATTTACATCAAATCTAAACAAGCGCACAGACATAAAGACATATATAAAAAAAGAAAAAATACAATTGTGTGCACACTAAAGAGAGATCTTCTCATCCCGGCCGGGAGGAATGAGACTTAAGTTGTGAATTTATTGAAGGACTCTCTTAAGGGAATCATTCCACAATGACTTCATCTTGGCCCTTTTGATTTTGTATTTGTTTTATTAATCTTGATTCCGCAACAAATTCATCTTGGTCCTTTTGATTTGGTACCTGTTGTATTAATCTTGATGATATCCATACTGGGGAGGATTCATGCTGTGGAAAAACACAAACAGATCCTCTCCCCCAAATTAATACTGGATCTGGGCCCTTCCATGTGCCTGAAAGAACATCCTTCTAGTAAACCAAAGGTTTATGTTGTTGGTGTGGATTCCAGTGTCTGTCTCCAGCCAAATAGCCTTTAGAATCCAAAGTTAGAAAATTTAAAGTAAAAAGGGCAACGGCCAATCTGTCCCTAGGATTTGTCCAATTTCCTTCTTTTTGTTTCAAAAGCATAATTTTGAGTGTGCGATCAGTTCGTTCAATTATACCTTGGCCTTGAGGATTATATGGAATACCTGTCTTACAGAGTATACTGAATTTTGCGCAAAACTGTTTGAAAGATTAGGACATATATGCAGGGCCATTGTCTGTTTTAAGCATTTTGGGAATGCCCAATGCAGCAAAAGCTTGTAGACAATGAAATGTAACATCTTTAACTTTTTCTCCAGAATGTAAGGAAACAAAAATCATGCCTGAGCATGTATCTATGGTCACATGAATAAATCGCAATTTTCCAAAATTTGGCTCATGAGTGACATCCATCTGCCACAAATGATTGGGCATTAATCCTCTTGGGTTAACCCAATAATGTGGATTGGGCAAATGTTTCACACAAGCTTGACAAGGCTTCACAATTGTTTGAGCTTGATCTTTAGTTATTTTGAAACTTTGTTGTAAAGTAGTACTATTAACATGAAATTGAGAATGGAACGAGGTAGCTTGTTGGACTGCTGAAAATACAAAGATTGTTTGAGTGAGGGCATCGGCCTTTTGATTACCTTCATGGAGAGGACCAGGCAAATGAGTATGAGCTCTGATATTTCCAATAAACAAATGTTCTTTACGTTCACATAGAAGGTTTTGAATTTGAAAAAAAACAATTTAAAGGCTGGAGTATGAGGTGCTATTGGACCTGCTAGCTCCAATTTAGGGACAGCATGTACAATATAGTGGCTGTCTGAAAAAATATTTATGGGCTGTTCTTTAAAACTTTCAAGAGCTATAATAATAGCTTCAAGTTCAACTAATTGAGCTGATTTATTGGCAGTAATATGAATCATATTTTCTTTCTGAGTGACTACTGCAGCAGTACCACTAGAGGACCCATCTGTAAATACATTTAATGCCTTAGGAATAGGTTGATTTTTTATTACCTGTGGAATTATAATGCTATGATTGATACAAAAAGATAGTATAGGAGACTTAGGAAGATGGTTATCAAAATTTGCAGAAGTAGAACATCTAGCTATAGCCCAATCATTATCATTGAAGCACAAATATTCAACCTGTGATGATGAAGAGGGAGTAATAATAGTAGCGGGGTGAATGCCAAATATTTTAGTAGAAGTCTTAAGTCCTTGAAGAATAAGTTTAGCCACCATGGAGGTATAAGACTCAATTGTACTTTTAGGAGAGACGGGCAAGTGTATCCATAATAAAGGCCCCTGTTGCCAAAATACTCCTGTGGGTGTATATTGTGAAGAAATAATGATCAATATCAGCGGTCGAGCAAAATCAATTCTGTCACAATAGGATCTTTCAATGGCCTTTTCTACCAACTTTAAAGCTTCCCTAGCATCAGGAGTCAATGTTCGCGGTGAAGATGGATCAGGGTTCCCGCGAAGGATATCAAATAAGGGTTTTAATTGGCCAGTGGTGAGGCTTAGTGTAGGGCGAAGCCAATTAATGTCTCCCAGCAATTTTTGGAAATTGTTGAGAGTGGCCAAATGTTTCTTATTTATTAAAATTTTTTGAGACCTAATAAAAGTATCCTTAATTTGGAATCCTAGATATCATATTGGAGATGTAGTTTGAAACTTTTCTTCAGCAATGTTTTGTCCATATCATTTCAAGTTTTCTGACATATCGCTAAATATGGTGAATAAGACTTCTTGATTAGGATGAGCAAGCAAAACATCATCCATATAATGGAGGCACATAAGCTTCGGTTATTTGTTCTTGATAGGCTGAATAACTTTATCTACATAGATTTGACATATAGTGGGGCTATTAGCCATTCCCTGGGGTAAAACTTTCCATTGATATCTTTCATCAGGGCCATTATTATTAATAGAAGGAACTGAAAAAGCAAACCTGGGGGCATCCAGAGGATGTAGAGGAATAGAAAAGAAACAATCCTTTATATCAAGAGTTATAAGATGGAAATTTTTTGGAATAGCTACAGGATTTGGAAGTCCAGGTTAGGTAGGGCCCATAATTTGCATGGTTTTATTGATTTCTCTAAGATCATGTAACAATCGCCATTTTCCTGATTTTTTCCTGATCATGAATATGGGGGAATTCCAGGGAGAGGTGGAAGGTTCTATATGTCCTGCTTCTAATTGATCTTGAACTAGTAGGTGGGCCGCTTGTAATTTCTCTCTAGATAGGGGCTACTGAAGGACCCAAACTGGCTTATCAGAAAGCCATGGTATTTTCAAAATTGTTTTCTCAGTGGCCCCTAAACAAATATCCTTTACCTGTTCGGTGATGATTACCTTTTGTAACACCTGCAGGCTTGGTTGTGAGATGTACTCCCATTTGTTGTAAAACATCTCTTCCCCATAAGGTAACTGGAAAGCTGGACAAAACACAAGGCTGAAATGTTCCTTGATGCCCTTCATCATCCTCCCATTTTAAAACTGTTGCACTTTGTGCTGGGGTATTAGAATATCCCAAGCCTCTCAAAGTATTTGCAGCCTTCTGCAGAGGCCAGTGTTTGGGCCATTGTTGTATGTTGATAATGGAAGAGTCAGCCCCAGTGTCAATCAATCTCTCCATCTCTATACCTTGAATTTTTATTTTGCACATAGGCCTCTGTGAACAATCCTGAACCCAGCAAGCCATAGGTCCCGAGCCAGTGGAACCAAATCCTCTATTGTTCCTATTTTGAGGCATACTCTTAAATGAATCATGTAAACTGGGAAGGAGAAGCAGCTGAGCAATTCTATCTCCTTGGTTGAGCAAATGCCTCTAGGTGAACTAAGCATAATTTTAATTTCTCCTTGGTAGTCTGAGTCTATTACACCTGGAGTCACTTGAAAACCTGACAAGGTTTTAGAGCTTTGGCGGAGGATAAGTCCTACAGTTCCTGAAGGAAGAGGTCCCCTTACTCCCGTGGAAATCATTTGAACCCCCATTTCCGGTGTTAGCACGATCCGGGTGCTGGAACAGAGGTCTAGTCCTGCACTTCCTCTTGTTCCTCTAACGAGGGAGTCAATGGGTAAGAGGGATTGTGTCGAGGAATCATCTGGATGGATGTTTGAGGATACTCTTCCTCTAATGCCTCATACATTTGTGGGCACCGGAGAACTGGGCCCCGTGCCCCATTTTTTGAATTCCTAGACAAAATGTTTCCATAAATATCGAATTTAGATCTGCAATTATTAGCCCAATGGTTTCCTTTTTTACACTTGGGACAGCGACCTGGGGCACAATATGAGCTTGGTCTTATTTCTCTTTGGGGATATTGTCTAGAATAACTTGATTGATTATAATAATTTTTATGTTGAGCCCTTTTTGTTAAATTTTGAAAGGAAGCACCTCTCATTGCTGCTGCAATCACATTTCCTGTGACAAAGGTGTCATTTATATTTTTGCATAATCTTATATATACTGAAAGGTCCCTTTTAGATTTCCAAGGTCTCATAGCATCTTGACAATATTTGTTGCATTTTCATATGCCAGCTGAACGACTAATGGCATAGCTTGATCAACATCTCCAAACACTACCGGCAGTTCGCAAAAGCCTATCAGCAAAGTCAGCATATGGCTCTTTAGGTCCCTGAATTACTTTAGACAAGCTACCCTGTTAATCACCAGTTCCTTATAAAGTTTTCCATGCCCTAACAGCTGCGGCATATATTTGAGCATAAACTCCAGGATCGTACTGAATTTGAAGCTGTAAATCAGCAAACTGCCCTTCTCCAGTTAACATATCTAAGTTACAGTCTGGAAATCCTGCAGTCGCATTTCTTTTAGCTGTTTCTACACAAAATTCCTGGAATTGTGACCTCCAAATCAAGTATTGTCCCCCGCTCAATACTGCCTTACATAAGCCTTTCTAGTCTGAGGGGGTTAAAGTGTTAAGGGACTCCAACATACTCAAGGTGAAAGAAGCTTGGAGCCCATAGGTCATTATTGCTTCTTTGAAATTTTTTATTGTTTTGAAGTCTAGGGATTGGTGGTACATCTGCCCATTTTCATTTTCAAATACTGGCAGATCCCAATGTCCCTGCGGGTTTTGACTTTCGAGGGCACGTAAGCGCTCAGAAAGGCCGTTAATCTCTGTTTCAAGGGCACACAAGTGCCTAGAAAGACCATTCATAGTTTCTGTAATTGATTCAACCCATGAGGGAATAAGGATTCCTCCACTTGATGGTCCTTTCTGGTCTTAATTGACTCAGCAGAGGATGCTGTGCTTTCATGGTTATTTGACTCCTCCTCACTACTATTACTTTCATTAGTAGTAACATCCTGAGTTCCAGGTTCAATTGAGAGCACGTATTCCTCAGCTATTTCTAATAAATTTTGGATAGCTTTAGCAGCTCGGATCTTTTGTCATTTTTGAGTTCACACCAATACTATCCTTACTGTTCCTATCTGACTCAGCGGAGGCTATGCTTTCATGATCACTTTCCTCCTCACTATCAGCTATATCAAAGAATTCTTCCATAGCCTTTATCAATCAGGTTTTAGTAATTTTCAAACCCATCTTTAGAGACTTCTCAGTTCTTACCTGCTGATTCCGAATTCCCCGTACGGGCCACTACTTGTTGCTGCCTGCAGCTATCGCCTCCTGCAGCAATGATACCGCGGGAAAGAATTCAGAAGCAGACTGGAAAATGAATAGGCTCTTTATTCTTGCTTCTTCTAACTTCTCTCTCCAGCTCCAACAACCTCTCCAACTCCAACCACACCCTCTTACCAACCTCACCCAGTTAAATACTTTTTGCCTTAACAAGTATACACGTGTCAATAGCTCAAACTTACAGGTGTGTCACAGTTTTCACGGGCATAGAAAGATTCTTAGATAAATGCATGAATATCAGGTGAAAATACTGAAACACCTCTTATGGCTCTCAGCTAGCAGCCATCTTGCTATCTCCTTATTAGGGCTCTTACAAATCCCCATAAAAATACCAGTGGCATTATTAAGAAAAATAATTGTTAAATTTATTTGAAAGAGCAAAAGGCCAAGAAAAATCAAAGCAATACTGAATATGAAAAACAAAGTATATATCCATTACCTGATCTGAAATTAAAAACAGGATGGTATTGGCATCAAAATAGTCATAAAGACCAATGAAACAAAATAGAAAATATAGAGAAAAATCCACATACCTACACTATCTGATACTTGACAAAGGTGTCAAAATATATATTGGAGAAAAAGACAATCTTTTTTAACTATAAGGCTAGGATAACTGGATATCTCTGTGTAGAAAATGAAACTAGATCCCTATCTCTCACCCTGCAAAAAAAAAAAAAAAAAATTCAAATAAAGATCCTGACTTAATGATGCAGTCACATCAATGTTTATAGCAGCTCAATTCACAATAGCTAGACTATGGAATCAACCTAGGTGTCCTTCAGTAGATGAATGGATAAAGAAAATATGGTATATATACTCAATGGAATATTAGTCAGCTTTAAAGAAGAGTGAAATTATGGCATTTGCCAGTAAATTTTTGAAGTTGGAGAACATCATGCTAAGTAGAATAAGCCAATCCCACAAAACCAAAGGACAGATGTTTTCTCTAATAAGTGAATGCGAGTTCATAATGAGGCACTAGGGAAAAATAGCATTGCCTTCCTTTAGGTAGAGGGAAGTGATGGGAGGGGAAGGAGGGTATGTGGTGTTGGGAAAGATACCGGAATGAAACTGACATGATTACTGTATGCATTTTTGTGAATACATGACCAATATGACTCTGCAACATGTACACTCAGAAAAATGAGAAATTATATCCCATCTACGTATGATATATCAAAGTGCATAAATGCATTCTACTGTCATGCATAACTAATTAAATTAAAAAAAAAATTAAAAAAGACTTAGGAATTAGACCAAAACCCTTGCAACTGCTAAAAGAAAATTTAGAGTTAACACTCCATCATATAGGGGCTGACACCAATTTTTTTTTTTTTTTAACAAGACTCACAAAGAGCAAGAAATAATACTCTAAATCAATGAGTGGAATATCATCATACTAAAATGTTTTTTCATAGCAAAGTGAATGATTACAAGTTTGAAGAGAGAGCCTCCAGAATGAAAGAATATCATGTCTAGCCTCCACTCCAATAAGGGATTAATATCCATAATATATAAGTAACTCAAAAAACACCCAAAAATAATAAGTAGATGAACAAAAGAAATAAACAGAAACTTGTTGGAAGCAGAAACTCAATGCCTAACAAACACATTTTTAAAAACTTCAACATGTCTAGCAATCAGAAAAATGCAAATCAAAACTACACTAAGTCTAAGATTTCATTTCACTTCAGTAAGAATGGCAATGATCAAAGATACAAACAATATGAAATGCTGGCAAGGTTGTGGGGGGAAAAGTTCACTTGTACATTTTTGGTGAGACTGCAGACTAGTACAACCACTTTGAAAAGAAGAATGAAGATTCTTCTTTTCTTCTTCTGAAATGGAAGCTGGAGATGACCCAGGTATCTCACGCTTTGGCATTTCCCCAAAGATCTAAAATCAGTATACTACAGTGAGGTAGTCACATGAGTGTTTATAGCAGATATTCACAATAGCTAAGTAATGAAATCAACCCAGGTGCCTGTGACTAGATGAATGATTAGGAAATTGTGGTATATTTACACAATGGCATTCTACTCAGTCACAAAGAAGAATGAAATGATGACATTTTTCAGTAAATGTTTGGAAATGGAGAATGTCATACTAAGTGAAATAAGCCAAATTCAGAAACTAAAAAGTCTAATGTTTTCTCTTATATTCAGAAGATACAGTTAAATACTGGAAAGGGGTAGAGAATGCTAGGATATCAGAGTTAAAGGGAAAAATCAGTAGTGTAGAAAAAGGACTTGGAGAGGCAGAATGGAGGGATGGAATTGGGGAGGTAATGTGGAATGAATTCTTAAAATATCATGTTATGTTCATATATAAATATACCATAGGACATTTCAACTTTTTGTCTAAGTAAAAAGAACCAAAAATATAAATAAATAGACAAGTGAAAGGAAGGAAATCTAGCAGAGTAGAGGAAAAACAGGTAGAGGAGGGAGGACAAGAGGGAAAGGGAGGGAGAAAAGGGAGTGGATTATAATCTGAAATCACATTCCCTACAATGTCTGAGTTAGTTGGGATAAACCCAACTACTATATACAACTATAAAGTGCTAATAAAAAATACATGCTAAAACATTAGTATATAAATTACTTTTTATTTAGTTACTAGTATTTATTAATAACAGTGATTGAATATAATTACCCTCATGTCTCTTTAATAGCTTAAATTAGTAGGAAACCAGTGACCTCAACATAAATGTCATAAAGTGGAATCCAGAAGGCATTCTGTGGAAGTTATTGGAGTTACTGTAAATATTAAAACAGGTGGGATGAAAAAGATGCAACTAAATGAATCTATTAATACAAAAAAAAAGAGGGGTTAAAATAAGTTTGCATATTTAAGTGTTTACATTTGAGCAAAATAATTGGATTGAAGATGACAATTTTTAATTTATGTCAATATCAAAAATAATGAGAACAAATAATTAAGGGAGTTGGGATTATTTTTTTATGTAATGGACTTTGAAGTCCTTGTTTGGAATCTGTTTCAGCCTTATTTACTGTATGATCTTGTATAACTATTTAATATATGTAAGCTTTGGTTTAGTCATCTTTAGTTATCTAAAGAATAGAAAAAGTAGTTCTACTCCACTGGGTGGTTTTAAATATTAATGAAGTAAGTACATGCAAAATGATTCATACATTTAGTGAAATGTACGCTAAATGCTCAATAAATGGCAGATATTGAATTGCTGTGAATAAGTCTATATCATTCTCTCTAGTAAATCTTCCTAATATATTATACTTTGCCCACAGAGCAGAAAATAGTCCACAAAGCTGTGGTTTCACCAGTGTGACATTTTTCTAAGTCCTGAAAAGTCTATAAATGTACCTTATAATTTTCATCTCTTCCAGCTTATTCCCACTGAAAGGGATACACATTCACATATTAACTAGAAGAATAAAAACAACTTTAAAAATTCCACCTCAGTTATATGTAACAAAATACATCAGAGCACATGCACTTTTCTTCCTACTGTGTGTACCCAGAAAATCCAGCTGTTATTCAACTTTGAATAAAGTAAGATGCTGATGGCAAAGAAATATGGTAGACTGTTGTGAAGAAGCAGGATGTGGTGGCGTAAGCCTATATAGAGATCCAGCTCCAGGGAGGGTTAAGAAATAGGGTTATTTGAGCCCTTAAATGGGAGACCAGCCTAAACAGCACAGCAAAACCTTGTCTAAAAAGAAGATAGAGAAGAGTAGTGAAGATCAAGGAGAAGGGATTATAGCAAAAAGACAACACATTTTATTTTGTGAAATTAATAAACTACACTAGTTGGTGTGGTTTATTAATATTTATTAATTGCTACACATCATACAAATGCAACTTATTTAATTGCAATATATAGCATTTTTGTAATAGTTTATACCAATAAAAACCTTAAAGGATTTCACAAGAAGGGGTGGGAAATAGAATTAGCCAAATTGCCTAAATACATAACTGTTTAGAATAATATGCCAAATTCATACGTGAATATTTATGCAAACTGTGAAAAAGTAAATGAAGAAAATTAAATTGTACAATATTTGTTCAGATGTTAAACACAAAGGAATAGATTCAAATTTTTACATATACATTTCTCAAAAGAAGAAACACAAACTGCCAAGAAAGTATAAAAAAAAGGCTCAACATTTTTAGTAATCAGGGAAACGAGAATCAAAACTACATTTAGATTTCATCTCACTCCGGTTACAATGGCAATCTTCAAGAATTCAAGTGATAATAAATTCTGCAAAGGATATGGAGGAAAAAGCACACTTTCACACGATTGGTGGGATGGCATAACTACTCTGAAAATCAGTAGAGAGGTTTCTCAAAAATCTACGAATGGTACCATCACATGACCCAGCTGTACCACTCCTCCTATTTAACCAGAAGAATCCAAATTACCATACTATATCAATACCTTCATACCCATGTTTACAGGAGTGCATTTCACAGTAGCTTAATTATAGAACCAGCCTAGGTGCCCATCAAAAGATAAATGGAGAACATCATGTTGAATGAAATAATTCAGACTCAGAAATATCAAAGTCTTCCTATGTACAAATCTAGAGGTAGGGAAAAAAAAGAAGAAAGAAACAAAGTGTGGGGGGGTGCAAATAGGAGGGATACCAGCCCAATAGAAGAATAGAGGATAGGATTTAGGGAAAGAAGGAAGAAATTAAAAGGGAAGGTACTGGGGAATTAAATCAATCAAATTATGTTAGTTCTATGTACAACTATATAACAATGAATCCCAACATTATGTATAATTATAATGCACCAATTATGAATTAAAAGAGAAAATACATAATAAAATTCTTTACCTGTAGTAATTTTTTAAAACTTTTCTACTGAAATTTTTGAAAAATCTGTGAAGATTATGCAATTAAACAAGTTATTTTTCTTTTAGAAAATGCAATGGATACATTTAATGATATTACTTACAATGAGGACAATTAAAAAAACTGAAAAAACAATTATGGAATGTCAGTCTGTCTATATTTCTTCCATTTCTAAGTTTCAACATATATTTTAAAGTCATTTGAAAAACAAAATCCAACACAAATAGTGTTACACTTTATCTTGTTTAATATGAAAGAGACTCTGACCTTGAGTAATTTGAATAATCTGACTTCATAGTTGCATAGATTGTATACCTTAATAATAAACATGTGGATTCTGAACAGAATTTCTATGTTATATCCTGGCTACTACTTACTATGTGATATTAGACAAGCCATGTAACTCATTTATGAGACTGTTAATAGCAGCAATTTCAAAGACTTGAGATAATAATTTATTTAATATGTGTAAAATATTTATTACTTTGAATATAGAAAGCACAAGAAATATTAACCATTATTTTTTTGTGTTCTTATTATGTATTGTTTATTCTGTGAAATGATATAATTTTAGAAAATGTTTTAGACATTTCTTCAGCAGAAACATTGATTTCCAAATCAGTATTATTATGAGGATAGTAAAATACATTTATTTAAATGAATGCATTAAAGACAATAACTTTTACATTTCCAGAGACTCAATATTTTGTTTTTACTACTTGAAGACCTTAGGTTAAAGTGATTTAAAATTGATTTTTGTTTGGAAGAATGTTCTGATCTCTATGTCTATAATTAGCCAAGTGAACTAAAGGAACATATTTCACTGAAGACCTTTTAAATTAAGTTACTCTTATTTGCCTACAAAACATCCTATTGAAGCTTAATAAGCAAATAGATCTGCCAAAATCTTCAAAATTAACTGAATGTTTCTAATGTCAATCTTCTAACTGTTGAGAAACACAAAGGTGATGGTTTCCTAATTACTATGATTAGTTACAGGTCACATGACAATACAATAGAATTTCTTTGAAATGATGAGCAACATTTATCTGGATCTGACAATGAATAAAATACCTCTGACTTAAAATATACATTTGAATTTTTAGCATAATAAATATTACAAATAAATTGTGACAAAAGATTTAAATCTTGATTTCAACAAGTAATCTAAAATATATTTGAATATCAAAATTATCTAATAATCCTTAAAGCAATTGTTACATAGTCTTATATGCCACGCATTATGAGAGGCTCCAGAGAAATGAAGTTTTTGCTTTTATTTGTTATGTCCAAATGTTCCCACAACGTGACTAAATTTTAGTCAGTTTTTTCCTGACTTAATATTCCTACCTCTGGCCTCCCTTATTCAATTTAGTTTAGACAAAACAACGGCAAATTCTTCTTTTGCCACTTTGAAACATAAATGTTCTTCAGACTCTTGCTAGAAAGGACTTCCTCAAGAACTTGGGTGCCATCTCTTTGAACTTGAACACCCAGAAAGATTGTTCCCTATCTTGCAGTCCCTGTAGGAGGGTAGGTACCTAACTTCAATAAGCAACAGTTAGCAATAAGGATGGGCTAGTCACCTTGAAGATTCCCACACCTTATATCATCCAGTAAATTTCTGCTTCCACATTCTAGCACTTAAAATTCCTCCTGCCTTTTGTTTCAATACAGATAAGTTTAATCTTTCTCTACTGCAATATTTTTGAATATTTTTGAATAATTTTGAATATTGCAATATTTTAAAATATTTCCTTATTGCAGTGTATTTGAATATTGAAATATTTTGGAAAATTGCCCAGTACAATTTTTCTTGGACAGACTTATTGCTTGTTTATTTTGAAATTCATTTAAAATAACATTTGACTGATGTTAAGAATGATCAAATCCCACTATCATGAAATGAAAGGATTGTATTTATTATGTTTCACTGATTTAAAAAAAATATATAAGTAATCTTAACCAAGTCAGTTTTTAAAGGGATGTGGTTTGTGGTATTCTCTTTACATAAACTTTCTTCCAAGATACAAATGAAAATTTTCACACTTTGTAGCATCAACTAATCCAGTAAGGAATACTTTAATGCTAAATTTGCATATTAGAGCTAGAAGAAAAAGCTCTAATGTTTGAAAATTATGTATTTAAAATTGGCTTAACTTCCAACAACATTGTTATTTTCAAGTAAAAAAAAAAAATTGGTCTAGAGAACAAAAGATTCTTAGAGAAAAGATGTCAAACACACTAAAAGGTAGACTCTCATTACATTGTTGTAAATTGGTGTGTTATGTATTCCCTATCATTAGATGAGAAGGAAATATGGACACAATTTTATCTTGGAGTCCACTCAGAAACATAGTCTGTCAAAAATGACAGATGCTTAAGAGAGATGCAAAACTAAAGAGCAATTAAAATAATTGACACCTCATTGTCTTTGAAAGGCATCTTTTCTGAAGTGTTAAGGACCATAGCACCTTGAATTTTTACTTGGCAAAAATCCAACACCTACAAAGGAAATGTGTAACACTTGGCTAAATTTCTAAATATTGCTAATTATGTTGAATAATTGTGAATGGGAAAAAACAATTGGACTTGCATACTTAGAGTCTGTTTCAGAGATCAGCCTGTTTAGAGAATAGCTTGATGAAGATTGCCACAGAATGTAGGACGGATGAGTGGGCATATTTGTCTTGGATTCCTTATACTGACTTTCTGCACATTGGATTTATTTACCTTAATTCTGTATGTTCTATAGATGCTGTTGCTTACCTATAGAGGAAGTATTATCTTGCCTCATTTAGTCCCTTAGATGGAAACTTTAAAAAAAAAAAAAGAGGCTAATGGGAAATTAAGTTTTAATAAGCACTAGTAAGATGGAATAATATCATTAATATCTTTCAATCTTTGAATAAAACAAAGTCTTAGTAATTTAATTTATGAGTTTCACAAATCCTCAGTGACCAATCACATATTCTCCCACTGGACTACAATACTGATGTTCTTGCCCACATCTGACCATTATACTCATCATTAGAGCAAATCTCCTCCAAATTAAAGAAAAATTGAAAGACATTATTTAGAAAACATTAGTGTTAAAATCTCATTTGTTGCTTGCTTGGTCAGGACACAATTAATAGCCTCTGCTAAGAGCATGGCTTAATCAAATAAAATTGCCATTATCTTGGGAAGAGTAAAGTCATGTTTGAGTATGCATGCTAAGAACATTTCATTCTGGTGGGGGACTGTTCAATAACATGATCACAACTGTCTCTACTATTCATACACTTTCAGAAGTGTTGTTGTAAATTTGGAGGAGTCTTTAAGAAGATGGAGAAAGAAGAGAGGTTAGGTTTGAAGGGATCAGCAAATGCACTACAAATGAAGACCAGAAATATTATCCCTGCTTATTCTATTTTCAAGTGGCAATTTCTTTCCTTTGATGTTCTTTCATAGCTAATTCTCTCTTCCTCTTTCATTTTGATTGTTCCTGTGTTCTTGATTTGCAAAATAAATAGAGGTTAATAAAATTTTTGTGGGAAAAATTTCTTAGTTCAGAGAATTGAAAGTACTGAAAATAATAAGGAACATTTTACAAGTCCACACATTTGTATATTGAACCAAATTTAGCTTTCATAAATTTAGTAGAAATTCAATTTTACAGTTTATATTGACTCTATCAAAATGGATAATATAGTATCCACAGTATAAATCTGATATGTTCACTAATCCACAGATCCTTGTTTCTAATTTTTAGCACACTTTTCTTTCTTCTAGGCATATCCCATCTTACTCAACTTAAATATCAGCCCAATAAAAATGGAACAATAGGAACAATGAAATCTATCATAGCAGATGTTTGCAATAATACTCTGAACAAATATATGTGAAAGACAGCAATGAGTGCAAATAAGGGCAGTAAACTAGTAAATAACCCAGAAACACAGATTTAAGTTTGCAAGACTTTTTTTTTTTTTTTTTTCAAACCCCTTTATGATCTATCTCTATATCCCTGCCTGGTACCTACTTTTATCTAGTCTCATATCTGGCTCCCACAGTTTGGTTTCTAACCTACCCAACTCTTATGGTCCTCAATGACTTGGCACATTATGCTTCCTGTATCTTCCTGTATCCTACTAAAAGCATTAGTAGGGAATTTTAGAACCCCTCTTTTCTGTTAAGGCACATTATCAGATTTTCCTCCATGTGTCTTTGGTAATACTGACAATACTGAGTTTCAAAAAAGTTGTAATAAAAGAATAAGCACAATTTAGAGCAGTCAACCAAACCAATCTTTCCTTCTTGAAAGTCTTCAGCAGTTATTCCATACAATATCATCTGAAAACCTCTAAAAAACATAACATACTTCTTCAGAAACAAAGTTTGCATGTTTTTACTTTTGTTTTTAAGTAATTGATTTTTTTCTTTCTAATATATCTTATTAAAATATGTATATATTAATATTTAAAATAGTGAGCTTCACTATGCCTTATTTGCTTATGTGTATAACATAATTTGGTCAATTTCACTCCTCTTGCCTTCCCCTCATCTGTCACGCTGACCTCCTTTCTCTACCCTAATGGAAGAGGAGAGCTATTTTCATGAGATCCTCATCGCCTTTTTTTTTTCTTCTAACTTTCTTCTACCTAGCTCTCAGATATGATTGAAAACATATGATCCTTGTCTTTCTGAGTCTGACATATTTTTTAAAATAATTGATTTTTTGCATCTATATTTCTGTGTACACAGTAAGTTCATTGAGGGTAGGAACTATGTATCACTCTCCTATATCCTCAAACTTAGTGGAGTGCATAATAGTTTTCCAAATTAACTAATAAATGAGCAAATTCAAACACATGAAAAATATACATTGTACATATTAAAAGGACACCATGTGATATTTTAATATAATTATTTATTGTGTAACACTTAAATTAGCTTACACATAAATATCTCCTCATTTATCATTTTTTTCATGGTAATAACATTTAAAATCCTTTCTTCTAACTTTTTGAAATGAAAAGTACATTATGTTATTTAAGTTGGTCAAAATTCAGGAAGAACAAAGAACAAAAGGAAAAGCATTAGTAAGGAATTTTAGAACCGCTCTTTTCTGTTAAGGCACATTATCAGATTTTCCTCCATGTGTCTTTGGTAATACTAACAAAACTGAGTTTCAAAAAAGTTGTAATAAAAGAATAAGCACAATTTAGAGCAGTCAACCAAACCAATCTTTCCTTTTTGAAAGTCTTCAGTAGTAATTTCCATACAATTATTGAACAACTGATAGATATTAATTTCATAATTCTAGTTATAACTACTGCAGCAAAAGCACTCTGAGATTAGGGCTGATGACTTCAAAGAGAGAATTGAGTGACCAGGAAAGGAGTTTAACAGTTAAGTCTGTTGCCTATGATAGAATATGAAACCAATACTTGTATTCATAGATGGAAAGGACTATGGATGAAAAGAATCACCGGTGGAAATGACAGAGGGAGGGAGAGGGAGAGGGAGAGGGAGAGGGAGAGGGAGAGGGAGAGGGAGAGGATAGATGGAGATAAAGTTAAAAAGTTCTTTCACATCATGTCACAGGAGATGAGGAGTTGTTCTAATGATTGATAGTGCACTTAGTATGGCAGTTTTCACCATTCTTTTAAAATGTCCTAGTAACAAATTTTATGTTATCAAAGTGTCAAAGACAAAATACACACACACACACACACACACACACAAAAAGGAAACCACCATACTATATCATAATCAACTTTCTAGATATTTCATAAAGAAGGGCTTTTGATGTCTGTTAAATGGATGGAGACTCATCTTTATATGAGTTTGTGGAGGTCTCTCATCATGCTTATAGCCACCCATACCTGAGAAGGCATCTCTAAGAAACATCCTCCTGATTTTTCAACAGGTGAATAAAGGCCCAATATACTAACTGTGCATAACTAAGTAACTATCTGGTAGTGGCTAATGATGTTACTTAGTGTAGAAAGATATTTTCAATCAGTGGCTTAGAATCTTTCAATCACACAGTACTTTCAGTGATTATAATTAGAAAAAATCACATTTTGTTAATATCAAAGGAGTTTTAAAAATTCACAAAATTACCTATGTAACACCCTAGCTCATAAGACATCTGAATATATGAATAAGAACAAGGAGTCACCAGAAACCTTGGGACTGTGAATGTACTTTGTAAAACAGTTGTTTTCAACAGTGGCTTTTCACTGTAATCCTTATGGAGCTTTGAAAAATATGATGCTTAATTCCCACTTTCAGAAATTCGGGGTTCACTTATTTGGGATTAGATTTGGACATTCAGGTTTTCTAAAAGTTTCTAAGGAAATGCAAATGTGCAGGTCAGCCTGAAAACAAAACACCTCTAGTAGAGAACAGGTATTGTCCTGTCAAAGCAAGAAAAGAATAAGCAGTGGTGGAAAGTGAATGTGAGGTCTCAGTGAAGATTTCCATCTCCAGTTTCTCTCCGGCTTCTAAGGATTTGGGGAAATGGATATTCACATTATTTATTATCATGTTTATGTCCTCTTTATAAATATCTTAGTTGTGAGATAATCAAAGTCAGTCTCTCCCTATAAATGAAAGGCACTCATTTAGATAAATAATATATATTATTCTATGAACTCTGCATGCATAAGATCATCTAATTTACAAAAAAAAAAAAAAAAGAGGAAGAAATTATTTTGGTCTCTGGTTTAAAAAATATGAAACAGCCAAAGAGAGATAAAGTACTATTGAAAACTCTGCAGTAAACATATAAGTGATAAAATCAGGATTCAAATACAACATCTGAGCTATGTTGATTTTTACAGAAATTCATTTAAATTAATAGTAAGTTTACTCCAAAATGTAAAGAAAAATTTAAAAACACTATCCCCAATAAGAGTATTTGTTATAGAATGGCAAAAAAAAAAAAAAAAAAAATTAGTTGATTGCATTCAGTAAAAACATATTGAGCACTATGCAATAAATTTGGCACAGAAGATTCAAAGCAGAATTGGATCTCAGTGTGTCCATTTTAAAAGAGCCTACGATACATTTTCAATTACTGTTAAATTTAAACAAATTGAAAACATACAATCACTATTATGGGGCCAGGCTCTCTTGAGTAAAAGTTTTTCATATATTATCAAGTTAAACAGCAAAAGAATTCAAGACATATAATAGTAATTCTTAATATAAAAATGAGAAAAGAGTATTTTATAAACAAAATAATTTATACATTTTTTTGTGCAGATAGCAGACATTCCTAGATATAAATGTATTTCTTAACTCTTGAGTCTTTTCTTTCATTGTCTCCTATTATGTATTTGCAAAGAGGATCAAAATAAAAAAAAAAAAAAAAAGTACTAACAGAGAAAGCATTATAATTGAAATTAATATTTATCAAGTATTTTCCATATGCCTAATGCTGTATATAATAGATTTTGATCATTGCTGTACAAACAACCAAAAATGTAGTGACTTAAAGCACTGCAAATTTATTATCTTAGAAATTTTATATGTCAGAAATTCAAAATGTGTCTTATAGGACCAAAGTCAAGCTATTAGCAGAACTGTGATTTTCTTTGAATATCTAGAGGAGAATTGGTTCTTTGTCTTTTCCAGTTTCTAAAGCTACCCACATGGCTTGACTCATGACTATATTTCTCTGGCCTGTGTTTCCTTCATCATATAGTATAAAGATAGAAATTAAAAATGGAAAGGGCAAATCATGTATTAGAGAGGAGATGATGAATAAAAGTGTTTAATAAGATGAAATTGTTAAAAAAGGTAAAGTACAGGATTGATATATAGCAGACTAAGCATGATAATTTAGGGACAATTGAAACTTCCCTAACTCCCCTATTCATTTTCTCCACCTAGCTTTACTGTATCAGCAAATAGATTCACACTTGCCTGGCAGAGAATGAGAAACCCTACTCTAGAGGAGCTCAGCTGCTTCACAGGGGAACAAAAACTCTACAGTGAGAGCATTTAGGGATCTCTGATGTAAAATCAGTTTTCTATCTTAAAACCTACCAGTTACTGAAATCAAAAAATCTCAGCCAGCTTTTGTGAGTTTCTCGTTAATATGATTGTAGTAGCCCCCAAAAGAAGAGATTTGTGGAATGCAGGAGAGAGAACAAAACAAATTGGGATCAGATACAAATCAGAGTAGAGGACTTACATACATCACAGTTACTCAGAGAAATAATAAAATAAAGTAGATTTATTAGTTTTAAAAGTTACAGAAAGGACCAATCAGAAAGCAAGAAATTACACTTAAAAGCATGTTTCATTTTTAAGTTAAAAATACAGGAGTCTCCTCTAAAGAGTAGAATAAAAGACCAAGAAGTAGCAAAAATTAAAGCTAAATGTAGAAAATCAAAACATCTCATAGGAACTAGAATGAGAAGAAAGACAATGTTAAAGAGCAGTGTATCAAAAGAATTTATAACTACAAAAGGTGAATCAATGAAAATTGTAGAACCTGAGAGATTAAAGAGACAATCTGAATTTTTTTCAAAGTGATTTCTTGCAAACTTCCATACTCCTATCCCTTAATTGCCCTCAAAATTGAGAGTTTGAACAATACTCTTTTGAAGATGAAGAATAGCAGGGCCTCCAAGAAAGCAAATCATTTCAAGGGGCAGAACTTTTTATGATACACTTTTTATTTAGGGTGGACTAAGAAGTATTCGCCAGCAAATACATGAAGAACCTCAGGCAATCATTAATGATTTTGTCAATTTGCAAGGGCTACAATAAACAGAAAGGGAAAATTTGGGGCAAGAATATCTGGAAAATTGCATGTATTTACATGATCTTATAAGTGCAAGCTTAGAGTACGGGAGATATTTTGTAGAAAGAGTTGATGCCCAACCAATTGCAATCACTGCAGAAATGCTAAACAGTCATAAGACAGATTTAATTAGTCAATAGATGTCAGTCAGACTTTAATTGTGGCCATTTAGTGCTTGTGCTGCAAGCTTTTGAATGGGAGAGACCTAAGAGAGATCTGGAGATTATCCATAGACTCAGTAGCATTCACTCCTTCTCATTTGTCTAATTTAGCTAGGGCAGAAATTTAATATCTGTCCTGCCAGTAACATAGACTAAAAGCAAACTGTTTGTACAGCACCATTGCTTCTGGAGATCAACCCAGCATTCGAAGGCTCAACCTTAATGATCTCTTTTAAATCTAATTATATCCCAAAGGCCCCCACCTACAAATGCCATCACTTTGGAGATTAGGACTTTAACATGTGAATTTGGAAATGACATAAACATTCAATCTATAAATGTGTTAGTATTAACACATTAGCAAATAGAGAAACTAAGAAGTGAAATACTTTGCCCAAACTGCTTAAAGCAAGATTCTGGCCCACATAGTTTGACTCCAAACCTTTGAATTAATTAATTACATGTGAGAATCCTGTTTGTTAACTCACCAAACAATCATCCACTTGCTTTTATAAGTAGTAACTCGGGGAAGCAGAAAAAATTATGTAAGAATCTTAAATAAGATTTGATTGAACTCTGATCTCTTATGTTCATCTCTATCATCTTCTAGCAACACCTCTGAACCTAACTCGTGGTCTACCTACTATTTATTTCACCAGTATCAACTATTAGTGCATAAATTTAAATTAAAGGAGCAAAAGATATTGAGCATTTCCCTTAGGACAAGCATAGATTTATCTGAGGGACTTAAAATTTGTGATCAGTGTTTCTCAATGTTTGCCCAGGTTGGATTGTTCTGTTGCCTTTTTAGGACTACATTCTGCCTTATCACAACACTTTTGTTCACAGATTCTTATAGGACCCTATGAGTTTCCCAGGTTTTATGATTCTTATAAAGTAGTGAAGTATTTCTTATACAAGAGTTGCATTTATCCATATCATGATAGAAACCCAACAGAACCTAGAGATCACAAAAAACAGTGACCCAGGGGCCTGTGGTGGTAAATGGACTATACGTTTTAGCTCATCATGAAATTAGTCAGACTCTTTCTAATTTAAGAATTAAATGCCTAATGTGTATGATACATAATTTTTTGTAATTGTTTTTGTTGTTTTTGTACTTTAATCACATCTGTGTGGGCATACATACTTTCTATATCCTATCGTGCCTTGTTCAGGAGATTTATATAATCATGTTTTCATGACCATATTATTAGGACCATCCAGTCCCCTATATTCAATTGAAGGGCATGTAAAAAGCCTACATAGCAGTCTCAAAGGAATATTCTAAAAAACCTGCAATAAGTGTTCTTGGTGGTAAAAAAAAAAAAAAAAAAAAAAAAAAAAAGAAAAGAAGAAAAAAAGAAAAAAAAGAGAGAGGGAATATTTAAAATTGTTTATCCTATAAATAGAATAAAACATTGAAATTACAATAGATCCATCTATCCATAGAAAACTATCTAACTTGAAGTTCCAAAACATTTTATATTCTGAAAAATGTTATCTTTCTTCCTTAATTATATCCTTATGAACCTCAATTTAGTAGTTTTAAAATGTTAAAAATTTTAAAGTTTCATAAGTTACATTTAAATATATAAATTATTCTGCAAACCTACTACATTGACCCCAGTTTCTGTCAGGGAATGTGATACATCTTTGAAAGAGGTTAGAGGTAAATCACTTATAGTGGGATGCTAATTAGATCACAGATATTCTACATGTATTTTCGTCGGCATTTTTGCTTCCATGACCAGAAGACCTGACAAGAATGATTTTAGAGGAAAAAAAGTTTATTTGGGGCCTTATGTTTTCACAGGCCTCTGTAGATAGATAGTCAGCTCCATTCCTCAGGACTTGAGGTGAAATAAATATCATTACAGAAGAGTGTAGTGGAGAAAAGTAGCTCAAGATATCACATGAGGAAGCACAGGGAGAGCTCTCCTCAACAAGGACAAACTATATATTCCAAAGTCACTTCCCAGTGACCTACCTCCTCCAGCTGCACCCTATATTCCTACAGTTACCACTTAGTCCATTCAAATGGAGTAATGCACTGATTAGGTTAAGGTTCTCATAACTTCATCATTGACCTCTGAACTTTCACATAAGCTTTTGGGATTCCTCATATCTAATTCATAAAGACATGGGAGAACCTCAGATAAGTAGAACTTTCATATAGTCTATTAACGCTGAACTCTGTTATTAAGATATAATTTCAGGTAAGAATGATAATAAATTTTAAAGTTTAAACTGTTAGTCTTTAAAAACACAGTTCTATAATGAAATAACACTACCATACATCCAGGACCTGCTTTTCTTACACTCATGGAAAGCATTGTCTAAAATATCAGCATTTCAGGGGAAAAAAAAAAAAAGGAATGCTGATACTAATGCTTCCTTCTTGAAGGGTAAATTGATCCTGATTCAGATTCTACTGGAACTTTCTACCTTAAATTGTAAAGTGACAAGATAAATCAAAAAATAGCATACACTTGAGAAATTTTCTAAAGAAATGAAATAGTCTACTCATAGCATTATTTTTTCTGTGCTCTTAGGATACTTCTTACTATTTGCAAATTTGATACAGATATTAATTTGATGACTCCTGAATACTTGAAATATAATTTTTAATGAGGATTTGTTATTTACAGCAAATGAATTCTTAGGTATACATTTCTATAAATGATCTTCTATGCATGCTCCCTGTAATAGTAAGCACAGGGAAAATTATAACTGTGATATGTGTTCAACAACTGCCCTGGGAAAACCCATGGGGGCCTCAGTAGCTCAAATGGTCTTGAAGAGCTGCTATAGGTATGGAAAGATGTCCAGGTCATCAAACTCTTTTACAGATCAAGGATTGGTTGTAGGATATTCTGAGAAGGATTGCACTCCTAGACTACAAGTCAGATCAGTCTGTTTCAGAAAGATCTCAGCTGAAGATTTGTATAGCCACAACTCCCAGCAACGAAGAAAGCACAGTAATGAACATCAGAGGATCATAAGATATAGATCAACTGATATGTGTGTGTGTGTGTGTGTGTGTGTGTGTGTGAGAGAGAGAGAGAGAGAGAGAGAGAGAGAGAGAGAGAGAGAGAGAGAGAGTGTGTGTTTATAACCTATTCTTTTGGCTCCCTCTTAAAAACATGGGGAAGGGAAACTGTAGCAGGAGCAACTGTCCTAATAAAATAGATTTTGAGGGCAGCTGTATAAAGAGGACTTTGAAGATTTTTCTGTGTATTCTGTGCTATAATGATCTCCTAATCATCTTAATATCCACAAGATTTGTATGAAATATGGACTACTTTGGATGCAACACTGGGCTGACTCTTAATTTGAAACCATACATGGGATGAGATTGTCATGCTGGAAATCAATTTTAGATTGATAAACAAAGTGAAAGTTGTCTTGATATCAATTATAACTTTTGGACTCTCTCCACATATAAAAAGAAAAAAAAAATTAAAAATTATCTCAGAAAGAATTAAAAATTTGAGTACAATATAACTATATGTATCAAGCATATTTCAAATGTATCATCTAATTTAACCATTATTTAACTTTATGTTCATTGCTGAGCTTGAGGTCTAAGCATCTGTAACCTTAAAATCATGGGTTGACCCAGCCTCCGTTGACCCGTTAAAATTAATCTTTACTGCACAATGAAGTCAGTCCCAAGGAGAAAGAATGGGACTGACTGATCTTTTCATACATTCACTGACTGAGATAGAAACCTCAGAATATTTTTTAAACAACAACAACAACAAAAAAAAACACCCAACAACGACAACAAAAACCACACAGGCCTTCATAGTGCCAGAAAAGCCAACATGCCTACAGAAGTTAAGAGAGGTTACATATTATGTAACTTCCTCATCACTCAGCTTGTGACTTCAGCTTTCTATCATGGGTCTTTCATTTCTGTTGACATTTTGCCATGTTGTCATCTCTCTCCTTTCACACTTCAAACTTTACTATTCTACACTATTCTATAAAAAAATAGAAACGGGCATTTCATATATTATGATCCATGTAGTATAGTAACACAGGCATTTTCTTTCAGATGACTGTCCTGGACATGACACACAACACTCAATATATTTCATTCTAGTATTATATTTATAATGGGCATTAAACTACAATGAGTAAATAGTGAGTGTTCTGAAGTAAATACTGAGTAAATAGTAAATAGTAAAATAACTAATCATTTCATCAAAGAAAAAGCAAATTATAAAACACAAATTTATCATGGGAAAAGAAATTGGTGTATCAATATAAAGTTATCAAAACTAGTGGGATAAGGAAGTGCCATGGTGTATGCCTGTAATGCCAGCAGTTAGAGGGGCTGAGGCAGGAGGATCTTGAGTACAAAGCCAAACTCAACAACTCAGCAAGGCACTTAGCAACTCATCGAGACCCTGTTTCTAAATAAAAATATAAAAGTACTGGGGATGTGACATTCTCAGTAGTTAAGCACCCCGGGTTCAATCCCCAGTAACAAAAACAAAAACAAAAAAATTAAAACCCAAAACAAACAAGTGGGTTATAACAAGCTAATTTGTCAGGGGGCAGGGTGCATAGAATTTTGTGTATTATTAGAAAAATGCTAAAGTTAAAAATAAGATGGCATACCTTTTTAGAAGTTATTAAATAAGAACTTCAAACAAATGAAGATAATTGAGATAAGGAAGTAGAACAAAAGATAATAGCATAAAAATTAATAAGGCACAAAGCTAACATGTGATAGAGAGGATTTGAAAGTTGCAAATTAATAGAAACAATCTTAATTCAATCTGATAAAATTATTTTGAAGTGAATCTTGAATTAATATTAAAAGTTACTATTTAATGGTGAATACCAAGAATACCAACTATTACCATTTCTCTACAATAGTAAATGAGCGACCCAACACATAAAAAGAAACAGGAAAAGAAATTAGAGACAGAATATGCAAAAGTTCCAATATTCTAAGACAGCACTATTCACAATAGCCAGAACACAAAATCAACTTAGATTTTCATTAATAGATAAATGGATAAAGAAAATGTGTCATGTATACACAATGGAATACTATTCAGCCATAATCATAAATCAATAAATCATGTCATTTGTAACAACAGAGGTTGGCCTAGAAGATATTAAGTGAAATAAGTCAGACACAGAAAAATAACAAATAATCTTTCTCATAAGAGCAATCTAAAAAAAAAAAAAAAAAAAAAAAAAAATAGTGATCTCATAATGATTGAGAGTGGAATGTCCTTACCAGAGATTGGGAAGAGTAGAGGCAAGAGAACAGAGGAGAGCACCTTGACACATTTATTTAAGTAATTTAATACATTCAATACTTTCAAATTAAATTAGTTGTTATCACATCAGAATATGTATAACATATGCATTGGATTTTACTTGAGTTTCAAAATTCACAGCATATGCTCCATTTGTTCCTGCTTGTTGATTGTACATTTACCAGATTTATCATTAAGCAGGAAATTGAGATTTTCCTTAGATACAAGAACACAAAAATAAAAAAGTAGAAATGTGTATTTGCAAATGTTAGAGACTTTCTAGTTTTATTTAACTCTGTCATTCATATTTTTCTCTTTAAAAGAGCAAACATACCTATTTATGTTTTTTATGAATTAGAACTTGTTTAGATAAATATATGTTTGTGGTGAAATTTCTCTGGTTTTTTGCTGTTCCAACAGAGAATAACTAAATAAAGCATATTGCTCAGACTAAAGATATTCTTCAATTTCCCAATATTCACCTTGCACGATGGTTTGGGTTACTTCTTATTTAGTATTTTGTTGTATGTCAAAATCTGTGGAAGTCTTAAGTATTTTCTCCAGACTACTCAGTCTTATTTAGAAATCTCTGTATTTCCATGTTTTTCCCTGAGTTTCTCATAGGACCAGTGACTCAGCAGGTTATTCACATTTAAAGTTGCAGTCCTGCCTATGGACTTCACCAAGTCTCATAACTGAGGTAGAACATTAGTATTATTTATGAAATACTGTGTTGCATTAATTACCAGCAAGAGCCTTCTCAGTCTTTTACAATAGCTAATGATTTTAACTCTGATCATAATATTTGACCTATCATTTCCATTCAGACCTCTGTTGGTTGATTATTCCATGTGTGTAGTAAATATAGAAACAAGATGTACAACAGTGTTAAATAAAAGACATTGTGATACTTCTAAACAAAGGAAACAGTAACAGAAGTTATAATTTGCACAGTACACATGCCTGTCTGTGAAGATAAGCTCCAGCTGCAAGCTCAGCACACTATCAACATCCTCCAGGGCTTTCTCAAATTGTTTGTGCATGTGCATATGTGTGTGTGTGTGTGTGTGTGTGTGTGTGTGTGTGTGTATTTGTTAGCATAACAGTCATCATGAAAACAGCTTTGTTACTCCATAATGTAACAAAGAAAGAAAACCAGAAGTTGCTCAGAAGAGATATGGGTATGACAGAGTGTACATATCATCAGTCTTACTTAACAGATGACAATAAGCAGTTCTTTGTTTTTCTCAATTGTATAGATTTCACAGAAGCAGGACAATACAGAGGTTTCAATCAAGGACCATATTGATCCAAAAAACTCTTCACTTTCTGGTTGTATGGCCATGGACATATTGTAAATGTTTCTTATTTTTCCCTCTGTGGTTAAAATCATTACCTAGTTCTTATTTTTACCTCTGTCCTTAAAATTATTACCTAGGAATAAAATTTGGTAAGGATCAGTAAGTGAGATAATGCATACAATGTTAACTGAAGGTCACACAAATTGTACATGCTATATGTCAGAAATTCCTATTATGTGGAACTTAAAGGCTGCCTTTTAAATGTACTCTCCTCCTAAACAAGCACTTCTTCAATGACATTATGAGCACAGGATGAAAATCCATTCCATCTCCAAAAAACTAGGCAGAAAAATAGAGTAGTAACTGAGTCATAGTTGGCAGAGGGAACAGGAGTAAAATTTATACAGAGCATCTGAAAATAGAGGCATCAGGAGAATCATACATCACTGACATTTTCCTCTTAGATAGTCCCCCAATGTCTTTTTAAATGGGGCATAAGGCCTGTTGCTATGGTTCAGAATCACTTTACTAAGAATAAATAAGTTTTTAAAAATGTGCTATATTAAGCAGTTATGAGAAAGAAGGAGGAAGGAGGGAATCAAGGAGGAAGGGAAGCTGTCATGATTTCCCTTATTTATATTTACATTTTCTGCTAACTTCTCCTTACTCAAAATATACTACTGCTTTATATGGTCATGTACTGAATGTTCTTAGGCTTTCTAACGGCAATAATCTCACTTTCGAGCATTAGTAAATTCATGTCAACTCTTTAGAAGTTATAATTGTTGTGTGTCAAAATCTATGGAAGCCTTAAGTTCTTAGGAGAATACTTTATGAATTAAAAGATAATAAATTTTCCAGAAATATTTTGTGTTCATGGAAGGAATTCTTTATCCAAAAAGTAACAATTGTGCAAGATAGAAGTTCCATGCTCAAGAGCAGGTCAGAGGCACTAGAAGAAAGTTATGAATAGAGGATTTCTCTCTGCATAACTATCAGATTTTATCTTATGGTTGACTGCTAGTTCAGCCTGCCCTTAACTCAGTTGGAAAAATATTCTTTCTTTGCTTCACAAATCCATGAAAATATGCTTTTCTGAGCTTAACTTTTCAGTTCAGACTGAGAAATACAAGGGGGAAGAATTCACTGTGTTAGCACGGAAAAGAGAAGATGACATGTTTATTCAACAAAATGTGTCACATATCCCCTGCTTCAACCTTCTGTGTTTCGCATTTTATGAAAAAAAAAAATATTTATGACTCCCAAGTTTTATAGTGCAATATAAGATTTTTTAAAAATTTACTACTATACAAGTATTCATAACTACTGAAACCATATTGGAACTGTAATTTTTCAGGCTTACTATATACTGACTGGATTTTAGTAAGAAGGAGGCAAAGGTGTGTTTTTATGCTGATTTTGGCTCAGAAGACTGTAAGGGTGGCTCTTGGCACAAGAGAGCAATCTATAGTAACAACTTCATGTCTTGGTGCCCAAGAACTATACAGTGATCCTTCATAGTATGGTTATTACTTATTGCAGTTACTTTATATGGGCAAATGATCTATATGTTTTACACATAAATATTATCAAACTTACTTTTTATTAATATCTTTTGTTTTTCAAACAGCTTATGTTTGAAAATCCCTACTAGCAGTATGTTTCAATATGCTTTGAAACATTTTAAATTTATTAACATATATTTAGTTTTGATGTTAATAATCAGCTAATCTCTTGGTAGAATTTTTTAAAGAAATACTAATTGTTTTCTAAAAAATAGTACATCTAATTTTAAATTAAAATTTAATACAATCTAACACTATTCAATATGTGAATTTTTTTTTTACATTTAAGAAATGAACAATACAAGTGGCAAAATATTTGATAGTCAATATTTTTATATGATAAAATTTAGCTATTAAGTTTAAAATGAAGCAAATATTTCAAAATATTCTTATTTGCTAATTAATACTAACTTTAAACTTTCTGCTAAATTTTTCCAGAATTTTGGTAAGGAAGAAATGGTTTGTGTCATATTTGTTCTGTGAATTGTAACATTCGATTTGTACTTTTTTAATTCACGAATAAGATCTTGCATGCAAATATTTGTAAATCAGTCAAAAGTTTGACTTTCAGTGATATTAATTCATGGAAAACCTAAAAGCCATTTGGAACCACACTCTTCTGATTGTTTGGGGCTGTATGGGAAGAAACTGAATCAGAATAGCCCTTTAGAATTGTATGAATTAGAATGTTTGTTGCTCAAAGAAACAGTTGTATTAGGTGATTATAAACTTGAAGAAAAGCATATAAAATAATTTTACATCTAATTCAATAACATGTAACACAGCATCATATTGCACTTATGAGCTTTAATAGCATTTATTACTTATTAAATCAGTGACTCATGTATTATTTCCTGTGGACATTCTATTATCTATGCACAAATTTAGCTCATCTCCCTTTCTCCAAATTCAGTAAGATATGTTCATATCATTGACTAAATAATCATTTCAATTTTACTTATTGATTTATAATGCTCTTTTATTGTATGTACCATATCATTATATATTTTACCTATATTGTAATTTGTTTCACATAAAACTTACCTGAAACCACAATACTTCTATCCATGTATAATGTCTTAAATCAGTTATTATAAATATTTCCATTGTATTTCAACCATTTGGTTCAGTTTTTTGGATGACCAATATAAAGTTCCTTTGCAGTGACTGGCCATGCTCTGCTCCCTCCCCTTGTCTTTTTTCTTTAGCCTGGCATTACACTTATAAGGAATTTGGGGCCATTTAACAGGTGTGAAATTTATGGATAATATGTGTCTTAAAGGTTGCATCTATTTTGACATTATAATCGTTTCCACTTAATTTTACTATGATGAATCACAGAGGGTGTGCCTATATTTCTTATATAGACCATTTGAAATTTTGATAAAACTATGATGACTGATTTCTTTGTGAAACAGGGAATGTTACATCCCTTAAAAATATCATTTTCTTTACAACTACTATTTTTTTTCTATATCGGACAGTTAAAGCATCTTTCTCAAATGATTACAGCTAGAAATAGTTCTCTGGAATCAATGTCAGCACACTTAATAGCTTCATCACTGCTACCTTCTACTCTCTTTTCACATATCTTTCCCTAGTAGGTGTCCATTACTGGCATGCACTTCTTAAGAGTTCCAATCTTGGGTTAAGAAATGATAGCTTCATTGGGATATATCTTACCTGATTTCTCATTTCCCTTCTCAATACTTATATGATATAGGACCTGTAATGAATTTTCTATAATTTTGTACTGTTTGTTCAGCATCCATTTCGATGAGAGGTTTAACTTTCTCATTCTAGAAGCAAAACACAGTCTTCTATAACACTGCTGCCACTTATTCAACTTCTCTGTTTCTCAGAGTGGTTGATCCATATATCTAAATAATAACTCTCCCTCCTGATGACCATCTTCCCTTTATCCATATCTTTGATACTCCCCACCTATCTGCACACAATTCATGGGCTGCACAAGTGTGCTTCAGGGATGCAAGGACCCAGCCATAGTTTGATGTTGAGGATCTTGTGTCTTTTCTAAAACCAGTTATTGAAATGTTCTTCCCTGCCAAGAGAAAACCTACGTATTGCCCTGGGCCCCAATAAGTGCTCTGGCCCTCACAACTTCTCCCTCTCTCCCTCTCTCTCTTTCTTGCTCTCCTTTTGTTTGTTGAGTATGGCTGTATCAGATGGATCCCCCCATTTCTAACAGCTCTGCTAGGCACATTACTGCCTTCTTGCCCTCTCCTGTCTGGAATCTCTAGGGGGGGGGGGGGTGCTGCTTCTGTTATTTCATGTACCTTTTGAGTCACCTCCTGTTTGTGGCATCTGATGGACACAATCAAACCTAACTTCTTTTCTGGTGAAGGCTCTCCTACAGAGTGACTACCTTGGTGGGAATAAACTGGGCACAGATAATACAAAAGCCCCAAGTCTGCCATTATAGAAATGTTTCTCATGAGAGGGACACCTGGTCATGCGTTAGACACTTGAGCATTAGATTGTCCTCCAAGAAAATAGTTATCCCCTGAAAGATACATTGTACATTAGTAAGCATCAACAACAAAATCCCTAGGGCATCTTCTGGACAGTTTCATAGCCATTCTCCAAAGAGATAACTCAACTCATGATAATAATAATAAAATACAAGCAGCTCATATTTACAAGATTTTCCAATAAATAATTTCATACCAAATGGATGGTTGATAATGGTGTACCACATTGTTCCTAAGAGAAATCATTTATTATTTTAATAAGGATGTATAGAGTAGATGTGATTAACTCCCAGGCCTGGAATGTAGAGGATAAGAAGGAGTGGGATGTGATGACCAGTTGGACCACTCTGCCACTGCATGAAAACTCTACACAATTAGATATGCTGGTGTCCATGGATTAACAACTAGAAACTGAGTTCTTTCATTTTGAGAAATATGATAAAGAAGAAGCCAATTCTAATAAAATTTCAGCGGAGTGGGGTACTTGGATTGAAAAATACCAAGATATTTATATTCAGGCAGGTCTCAACAAAATAGACAGAGGCTTAGTCATGAATAAAGTAAGAAGTGTATATTGGATATATAGGTTCTCTTATCACCCCTATTTTTCCTCTTCTTCTAGGATTAATACAAATGCTTCTTTTTCAACTCTAGAACACATAATCTTGGACTGAATGTAAACAGAGAAAGTGTTAGGAGGTACATGTATTGTCATGAAAATGTTCAAATCCCCTCAAGCCCTGGGCTATTTTGTGGTGCTAGTTACATGCAGTTATGTTAAAGAATAGCTTGCATGTGATTTGTGCTCGGTGTTCCTGTTCACATTGCAATATTAAACTAGGAGCTGTATTTAAGGTGTATTGAAAAAAGGGAGATTTTATTGTATTATTTTCCCAATAATTTAGCATTATAATTATGTCTTTGGTTAGTACCTGAAAAAAATAGATATATTTATAGTAGCTTGCAAAAATATTGTCTTTTTTTCCCTTCTAGAAACCAACATATCATTTTTATATTAACTGGAAATTTCCTGGGGGAGGGATACAAACACACATACACACACACACATGAAACAAGTTTAACAATACCTGTTTTAAAACCATCATGTAATATATACTTGGAAAAAAGAGTAAAAGATTATTTAAAATAGAGTACTGGATTATTTTTAACATTATAGTTTACTAAAGTTCTGAATCTGTACAAAGAGGTTTACATGGTTGGGAAAATGTAGCTTTTAGAGATGATTAGCCATTAGGAGACTTTAGACATCAACAGGAAACAATTTTGCAAGGAAGGAAATGGTGTTCATCATTGGATTAGCATCCAGCAAATTGATCAATCTAAACATATACATCCTCTATTACTAGGAAACTATTTATGTGTGTTAAAAAGCATGTGGGAAGATAAGTTTCAGTAGGCACACAAAATGAATGACTCATTCATCAGAAAAAAAAATGTTTTCAAAGTTACATATAAAATGGTAGTTATTTTGTTTCTTTTCAAAGTGGTATATCACCCCAACAACTACTTTTTCTGTATACAAAACATGTAACAATATACATTTTTTACAGAAAATAGGCCAATAGGCATTTGTAGATTCATGTAGCATGTATTTTTATTTTGTTGTTGGTGGTAGTGGTTCTTTCTTTCTTTCTTTCTTTCTTTCTTTCGGGGATTTTCTTGTCGGGGATTTGTCTGTGTGTGTCTGTGTGTGTGTGTGTGTGTGTGTGTGTGTGTGTGTGTGAACAGAGAATATCAATGAATTTTTGGGCCATGCGGCCAAGGTCAGAATAGCATATGCAGGGCATAATTACAAGTAATCCTCCATTACCTTTGGCCAAAATACATGGTAAATTAACAGACTATTCAGTGAAAGTCGTGTATTTCCTTATTTCTTTCATTTTAGTTTACAGGACACAAATTAGAAAGAATCTCTCATTCTTTTGCATTCAACCATCAAGTAAAGTGGTTGCGTTTGCATTTCAGCCATTTACAAGAAGATGCTTGGTTTTTTCATCAAGACAGGTAGCTCACCACTATAATATATGAAATCTAAGGAAAGTGACTCATATTACAGAAATTTTTTATGCTTTTCTTTTTAATATCAGGAACTGAACCCAGGGACACTTAACCACTGAGCCACATCCCCAGCCCTTCTTATTTTATATGTTAAAACAAGACTCTCCCTAAGATACTTAGGGCCTCACTAAATTGCTGAAGCTGGCTTTGAACTTGTGATCTTCCTGCCTCAGCCTCCCAAGTTGCTGGATTACAGGCATGTGGCACAGTGCAGTTTTTATGCTTCTTTTGATGAGAAGTTAACTAATACAAACGTCTTATTTCATACATTTGCTGAGAAATTATTTTTATGGTTTTAGTCTGTGTAATGACTCCTGAGAACACTAAGCACAATTGCTTATAAAAGAATTAATAGAGAATCATAAAATTTGTTTTCTAGATAGGGAAATTTTGGGTAATAAAAGGGGCACAAAATAATCACCAGGTAACAACTGATTTACAACATGCATAAAGTCAAGTGACCTCAGGAAAATGGTAATAGGATGCAATATATAGCATATAAAATACCACATACATCTACACATATAAAATATAAATTATACATATATAATACATTTTCTTATACCATATTTTCCTTTAAGACATTTAATAAACAATCATATAATGATTCCAAGTGGATAAAAATAAAGGTGAAATTATTTTACTTAGCAAGTCAAAGTAAAGCTGAATCAATATCATTAGCCTGTATGTAGTCTATTCTACATTCATTAATACATTTTTGTAGATTAATATATTAGGTTGAAGAAATAACATCTTTGAAAACACAAAAAGTCTACTTCTTAGAGAAGTGGTAAATATAAGAAGCTTCCAGGTCATTAGGGAATAGAAAATAGAGAATAAATTTTCCCCAATGATAGTGGAGGCTAGTCCCGCTAACCAGACACTAGAATGAGATCTAAGACTGTGAATTCTTGGAAGAGAATGTTAACTTGGGCAAAGGGACAGACGTGAGAAAAAGAGGGTGAACGCACATGCACATTTAATCTCACCAGGTGATTTCATTGCAGGTTTCTCTCAAATATAAAAGATGTGAAAATTTTCAGAGTTGGAAAGTCTGTTAGTGACGATTTATTTAATGGCTAATTTTGCAGATAAAAAATATTGAGACTGTTAGAAGGGGAGGAATGTGACCAAGGTTAAAAAGATTTTTAAAAAGATTTAAAAACAGAAAATTTGTTACTAATTTCTCAAATGAGAAATGTAGATAAAAATGAACTTACAGAATTATTCCTCATTCAATTACAAGAATATAAGGGTGCATTAAAAGTGAGAACAAATATGAATAAGAGTATACTTAAAAATTTTTTTATAGAATACAAATTCACTGATTTAGAAAAGTAAGATATCTATTGATAACCTGCTATCTGAATTGTTAGGACAAGTATTAACTACTTTTATTATTTTTAATATTTGAATATTCAGTAGTAGCAGAATTTAGGACCTAAAATATTCTTAAAAATTGAGTAGAGTTCTTTACAGCTTTGACCTTTCAATATTTCACATTTGGATTTGTTGGCAATTCTTTCTATCCCCACAGGTTACTGAAGTCATAAAAAGAGAAGGGAATTGAATAACTAGTGAATTAGATGCATTATAAGAAAAGGCCAAAGTGAAGTCTGTGGCTCCATAATTCATGGCAAGTATAAGATATCCAAATGTCTGAGTGGCAGGATATGTACCTCATTGAATAGAAAGATGAATATTTTTAATCCTGCTAATAACAATAGATTTTCTAAATTTTTAGAGTTGCAATAGAATTCACCCTCAAAACTGTGTTTTATATATAAATAATCTAAGATTAGAATCTGAACTGTGTGCAGCTCTGGGGATAGCTGATAATAACACTCCTACCCCTGTGGATGTTCAGTAGACAGCTCTGATGAATGCCACCATATAAAGATTGCTCAGCACCAGTGACAGAAGATAACTTGAGGTGACGTAAGGTGGGAGGAACTGTATTGGGGCCTATTTTAACTTTGATTTATTTTTATTAAGGGCAGTAATTTTTGTTCCTACTTTTTCACATATAAGACAAAAAAAAATCTACTGCATTAATAACCTGCCCTTTCATCACTCTCTCTGACTCACTCTATTTAGACTGAAAGGACAGCATAAAGAGTTTTAAAATTTTTGCTTATATGGAAGTATTTAGCTACTTTCTTAGTAACTGACCTGATTTTACAATAGTCACATTTTTTTTGTATTTAGCTCAATTATTTAAAAATCATGAAATAGTTCAAAACAAAAATAGAAGTGTCAATACAATATTTAGCTGATTTAATTGATAGAGGTTTATATGTGACATAATTTTATATTCTTTATAAGTTAATACAATCAGAAACTACTAAACAAATATATAATTGCTATTTTTAAAACAAACATTCTTTTTTAGATTTAATATTCTGGCAGAAAAGAGAATTATTAAACAAGTAATTACACAGCTAAATACAAAATATATTTGAAAGATATTCTCTAAAAGTAAATAATAAATTGTTTTAAGGGCAGAATATAAAGCATGAATTTATACAGTAGTCAATCAATACAAGCAATACACTTACAGGTTAATTTTAAGCCTGATGTTCAAAAAAAATAGTTTCTTTAAAAATTAATTGAAAGGGTTTGGAAAATTTAGATCTTAACCAATATAACGCAAAATTGTATGGAAAATGTATATGTAATCTATGTAAACATGCCTGAAATAAGAAATATACTATACCTATCACACAAAAGACAATCATTAATGTCAATTAAATTATAAAGAATAGCCAGGAGTGGTGGTGCACGCCTGTAATCCCAGCACTTGGGAGGCTGAGGCAGGAGGACTGCGAGTTCAAAGCCAGCCTCAGCAATGGCAAGGCACTTAGCAACTCAGTGAGACCCTGTCTCTAATAAAATACAAAGAAAAAAACCCAGGGCTTGGGAGGTGGCCCAGTGGTCAAGTGCCCCTGAGTTCAATCCCTGGTACAAAAAAAAAAAAAAATCTAAAGAATATTGGTATTATTGTCATACAATTAAACTATGAAAATTAAAAGATGTTATACAATAATGTACATGTATATTTTGTATTGATTATTCGTATGTGTATGATTAAATTATATTTCCATAATTACCATAAAACTTTGTCTAGAAATCAGCTAATTAAGATATACTATGAACAAGAAGATGAATATCAACAATTATTTCTAAAACACAAGGATATATCCTATAATGCTTTTTATATATTTCACTCTCTGAGAATGGTCATTCTCTTTGTTATAAAAGTAGGATGGAAATGTTTGACAAATAGAATATGTTACAAGTTAACAAATATGTTATGTTCCAGCAAAATTAGGAAAAGCATCCAATCAAGGAAAATTGAGAAGGAAAAGAGCAATCACACAGAAAAACATGCAAACACACATTCAGCATGTCATACACAGTGCAATTTCTCACTACAAAAATGAGTGAAACATAGGTCTGTCCTTTTACTCACAGGAAAAAAAAAAAATAACTTCTGTAAAAATGAATTCACAATTCTGATTTTAATGCTCTTGAAATACACTGCCAAACGTAGTTTTCAAATCATATTTTTGTAAAATTAGTTTCACGAATATTTGATACAAATACACATAGGCTTGCTTCACTCAATTGCTATTCTCCACTTCAAGTAAGTGTAGAGTTAGCTCAAAGCCACAGCTGCCCTTTGCCTCTGATGTCTAGTACCTAACAGTTAACTCAGCACAGGAATATACGAGGAAGCTGTTGTTTGGGATATGAATTGACTTATCAATTAATAAATATGCTTATAAATAATAAATTCATGATGGAAATACTAAATTCTAAGCACATTTTGTTTACCTTTAATTATTTATATAGCTTGTTTCTCTTTATTTCCCCAAACTCCACTGTTGAGCATTACAACTCCAAAGGCTCTTTGATTCTTTGATTCTTTGTTTGATGCATATATTCTTAAAACAACTAAAAAATAAATCAGCTTCAAAAACCTTAATACTCAATAACTCTAATTTATAAGAAAGCATAATGATGTCTACTTCTCTCTATGTGCATATGCGAATGCAATTTCATATAGTATCAATACACTATGTAGCTGATTAAATTGATAGAGCTTTATGTGTAACATAATTTTATATTCTTTATATGTTAGTACAGTAACTAGTAAACATTCACATATGCAAATACAAATGCATTTAAATAAATACTCCCAATCTGACAAAATATATTCAGTTTTTAGATTTCCAAAACAATATATATAAGACTTCTCATTGCCCAGAAAATAGTCCTTTGGGATCTAAACTCATTATCACTGAAGTGTGAAGTTATAATTATATTACTTTTCATAATGTACCTTCAATATAGATATTACTTGGAGTCTGCAATTTCAAGAACTGGGAAATGGAGAGGTTATAACGCAGGGAAGATTAATGCTAAGAAGATTCAGAGTTGTCACGATTAAAAATTTTCCACCCATTATGTGAATCCTATTGATCATTGCAGGAAGCAGAAAAGTGTGCTGTTCATTGATTTTCTGTGGCTACTGAATGCATTAGGCCTGACACATTTGATGGGTAGGCAAGTTTTCAAAGGAAGCTCAGTTAAGCTAATCTTAGTTCAGAGGAATATTCACAATGGAATAAGAAACCTTGTAATTGTAAGAGAAAATAGAAGAGTCAGAGAACTATATTATGAGCCATATCAGCATAAAAATTAGACATGAGCCTTCCCAAGAGACTACAGTAAAACACATCAAGGCTTTGATGCTGTTTTTCACAAATGTAGCAATTACTGGATAAATTGGGTTTTAGCTTTTTACCCTTCAGCCAATATAGTGAAGGCAAAGCAATTAGTTACTCTCTCTTAGCTAAGGGGAGTTATCAGAATTCCATCAAGTTCATAAAAACGTTACTGAAGAAATTGCATAATTGCACAGCACAAGTGAAATTGATAGCATGCTGCTATTTGTAAATTCAATATTTTATTTTGAATGATCTATTTCTGATTCCCTCCACTATTATACTGATTCCTTCAAATACAAATTTTCATCCAAATTGTTTCACAGAAGAAAATGTGAGAGAAAATTCAAATCATAAAGACATATTCTACTCTGGGAATTGATTCTCATTTTAAAGTTAGAAACTATGATCATGTATTCTTTTGGGAAGCTGTCTAAGTGACTTATTAATATAGCATCACAGTACAATGTTACTTCTCAGTACTACAGGATAGTTTCAAAATCCTATGTGCATTTTTCCAGTACATTAATTACTAAGGCATTCAGTATGCTTTAGGTGAAGATTAATTAAATTAGCATAAACCAAATTGTCTTTTATACCCACAAACAAACATTGTATATGTGACATTCAGCCTTCTCATTTTTTCCAGACCATTTAACATGCAAGCATACAACTAAGTATATAAGAATAAATGTAGACATGAGACTTTTAATATTACAAGTCAATGAAATCCATGAACGAAATCCTCCTATCCCCTGGCCACACTAACATTTCTCTTTCACTGACTTTGCTAATTTATTCTTCAATATAGAAAGTACTGTATGCCTGTAATCCCAGCACTTTGGAGGCTGGGGCAGGAGGATCGCGAGTTCAAAGCCAGCCTCAGCAATGGCAAGGCACTTAGCAATTCCGTGAGACCCTGTCTCTAATAAAATACTAAAAAGGGCTGGGGATGTGGCCCAGTGGTCGAGTGCCCCTGAGTTCAATCCCCGGTACCAAAAAAAAAAAAAAAAAAAAAAAAAAAAGAAAGTACTGTAAATTATCAGTCACATGTGGCATTTTTGGAATTTAAATATTTGGTTCACGAGTATCATTTTTTTTTTAGATATGAGGTGTCCCCAAAGAGCCCACGTGTGAGACAATGAAAGAATTTTCAGAGGTGAAATATTAAGATTATGAGACTCTTAGCCTAATCAGTGGATAAATCTACTGATATGGAGGAAACAATAGACAGTAGGTGTGACTGAAAGAAGTAGGTCACTGGGAGTATGCCTTTAGGGATTGGATTTTGTCCATGGTAATCAGAGCTCGCTCTCTCTTTCTCTCTGCATCCTGGCAGTCATGTCCTGAGCTGCTTTCTTCTGCCATGCCCTACCAACATGATGTGCTGCATCACCTTGAGTCCAGAGCTCTGGTGCCTGATAACCGTAGACTGAATTTCTGAAATAATGAGTCAAAATAAACTTTCTCCTTTGTGTTGTTCTTGACACTTCTTTTGGTCATGGTGATGAAAAGCTGGCTAAAACAATGATTAATTATCAAAAAGCCAACATAGTTAAATATATTCAAAGATGACAATTATCATATTTTTTCATTATTTTACTTACTACATGGATTTGATGGCGTGGTGTCTTTGCATTTCAAAAATATTTCAAGGACTTGGTCAAGAAAGAGGGTCAGCATAGTCTTTGATGGCTTTGCAATTGAGGAAAGTGAGGCTCATGGAATTTCATTTATTTGTTGGTGCTGATGGAGCAGATGAATTATGTTAGGATTGGAATATGTGGCTTCATTCTGCAAGTCTAACCTTCTTTGTTCATATACCAAATGGTTCTTTTTGCTATACTTTTATTTTCACCATTAAAAAGTCAAAAAGGGGTTGGGTTTGTACCTCAGTGGTAGAGCACTTGCCTAACACATGTGAGGCACTGGGTTCACTTATCAGCACCACATACAAATAATTTAAAAAATAAAATAAAGGTATTGTACCCATGTACAATTAAAAATTTTAAAAATAAAAAGTCAGAAGAAAAGTTCAGAGAATGACAAGTTCTATTTGAGTAAGCAGCATTACTTGTGAAATCCTAAATATTTTATAAAAACAAATACTTTTAACTCTTTGGAATGATTTTCACCTTCAATTTTTCTATACTCTGCTTTTGGAAAAAAAAATTAAATTCTCCATGACTTCTATATTTTTTGTTTTAAAAGAACAGCTCTTCATTTTCATTATAGTTTATTTCAATATACATATTTTAAAAAATGTTATCAGATATGACATCAAACACATACAATTTCTGTAAGAAAAGCTAAATTTTAAATGCTATAATTTATACAAGGGAGTATGCATTTCAAAAGTGAGAAAACTTATAATGCTGTATTGTTGAGATTAAGATAAATGATGTCCCCCAGAGCTCATGTCTGAGACAATGCTAGAAAGTTTAGAAGTGGAATGATTGGGTTATGAGAGCCTTAACATAATCTGTTCATTAATCCCACTTCAGGGGTCAAGTGGGTGGTAAATGTAGGCAGATAGGGTGTGACTAGTGGTGTTAGGTCACTGGAGGTCTGCCTTTGGGGTTTATATTTTGTTCCTGGTGGGCAGAACTCTCTGTGCTTTCTTAATGCCATGATGTTCTGCCTCACCTTGAGCCCAGATGAAGTCAACCATCTGTGGGCAGAAACTTCTGCAACCTTCAGCATCAAATACAATTTTCCTCCTCTAAGATTATTTTTATGAAGTCTTTTGGTCACAGTGATATAAAAATTGAATAAAACATATAATAAACATGACAAAAAAACTTCCATAGATATCAATTTATACTACAGTAGCACACAGAGTAATTTAGATAAATATGGTTATAATAAAATTTCATATTACATTCCAAAGACATGGGGATAGTCTGACTTTCTTGAGATGATAAAGACAAACTTGATAAGGGGATTGAATTTATGTCAGATGAATAGTAATTGACAGAAAAGAAGATTTATTTAGAGAAGAGATTAAGCCAGAGGAATTGTTAGTTTTCTCCAAATATTTGAAAGGTTATCTCACAAAATTGGTTCCATTCTGGTTTTGAGTATTTTAACAGAAATTGAAAGAATGGGCAAAATTTACTGACAGATTTTTGGTTCAAAGAAAAGATACACATTTTATTTCATGAGTTAGAGGTCCATTAAACTAGGATGAGCTGATGAACTAAAAAGTAAGTATCAATCTTGCAAGCACTTAAGGCATGATCTTTCCCAAACAGGTGGGATCGTTTCTTCACCTACAAATCATAAAACAATGACTTGCACACTATTTAAATTTTCTTAATGTATACTCAATTTAATACAAGAAAAACATGATTGAGCTCAAAAAGTGAGACTTTTATGACTTTTAAACATATTCCCTATAGTTTCTTTGGATGTTCTCATATATATTAAGATGATTTTTACAATAAGCAGTTTAAAAATCTCAAATTGCTTTTGTTATGTCAACCTGAAATGGAAACTTTAGTAGAATTTATGTTTATATTGTTACTGACACTTTCTTTCCTCTCCTTCCTCTAGGTGTCAAAAACATTAGAAGCTAATTGCGGTGATAAGTACTGAGACAAAATAGTAGAAGTGAAATAAAATGTAAATGAAGATTGATGATTCTTAAACAGTAGGACACTATCTAAATGACATCTTGATAAACCTTAAAAGATACATGAAATAACTTCTGTTCTGAAAAACTTTATCGTAAGATTTATTTTACTTTCTTTAAATGTTAGTGGCATCATATTTTTTTTTTCCAAATCCCTGGAAACAAGGAGCTATAGCTACAGATATGTATCTCTTTAGAATATGAGTTAATTCAGTGAGAGTGGACTGTGAAAACACAAAGTTGTAAGCTACCTGGTACTGAAAACCGGGAGGAAAACTCTCGGAGGCAGAGTAAAGCTTTTACTACTTTTACTTCTACTTTAGCTTAGAGAGCAAGAAAGATAGAGCTTAGCTTCTTCTTGTCTTCTTTTTTAGCTTAGAGAGAAAGAAAGATAGAGCTTAGAGAAAGATTATTTTTTCTTCTTAGCTTAGAGAGAAAGAAAGATAGAGCTAAGAGAAAGATTATTTTTTTTCTTCTTAGCTTATAGAGAAAGAAAGATAGAGCTTAGAGAAAGATTATTTTTTAGAGCTTCTTGCTTCTTTCTTCTGTCTTCTGTCTTCCTCGGGAGCCTCGGCCTAACTCTGACCAGCCATTACTTCTTCTATCTGGTTTCTCTTCTGTAACTGCTCTGCCTACGTTCTGGCCGCTCTGATTCTTTTCTCCGACCCGAACTCTTCTTCTGACCGACCGAGCTACTGCACGACTGACTGAATGAATTCTCCGTTCTCCTAACTCGGACTGCTTTCACCCGGTTATATACCTTCAGCTTTGCGGGTGCCTACAGGTGCGTCACATACATATCAGGTGGAACTTATGGCTTCCAGCTAGCTGCAACAGCCCTTCCTAATTAGGGCTCCTTCACAAAGTATGGTCTTTATTTCCAGCTATGCAAACAAACAAACAAAAAAAAAAAATCAAAGATCATTTTGTCTATTTCATCCTGTGCAATGATACCATTATTTAGTAAATCAGTCAATTCTTATGTTTTGCCATCTCAATTCTTAGGAAGAAGATGCCAAAGGTGATAAACAATGTTTTTAAATCATCCTCTCTGAATATGCTGTTAAAATTTTTATACTTATAGAAGCCTTTATTTACATAAAACCTTGGGCATATCTGATATCTGGGGCCTTGGAAGGGATAGGGTTAGAGTATTAGAAGCAAATTAAGGAAGTAATATATTTTTAAATTGCCCATTCATGAGCATTATTTAATGTAACTTTACCTCCTACAATTTAAAATTTAATGCTCCATATTTTAATATAAAATTTAGTGAAAACTGTAGAAATAAAATTTTTCCTTTGAATCATTTTTATGTAATAAAATTAAGCATCAATGATTCCTTTCAGGTTAGATAACATTTATCCCCCAAAGAGGAAAAATACCATCACACAGCAAATCAATGGAAGCAAATTATAAAATCCTTCTTACAGAAATGTAAGGAATAGGAGCATTTTTGAAAGCAAAGATTCTGCACTATTCATACATGTTGCTTCTCCATTATATACTGCTATTTGGAATCTAAACAGAAGAGTTAAAAGGCATTTATGTTTGAAATATTTTTCTAAGCAAATATATACATGAGACTACTATTAATTTTCTAAAAATTAGAAGAAAAAAAAAGTCTGCCATTGGAATATCAGCCTGTACACAAAGAAAGTGATTGTCAAAACTTAATTTCAAAATACATTACCCATTGTTCCTTGAATAGAATAAACTGCTACCAAGATAGGCAACAGAGTATAAGCCAAAATAGTTTACATGAAATAGTCTTAACAAAGAAATAATGAAAATAGGCAAGTATGTAAGATGTAAAACTATTGCTTTCTGTTTTGTTTTTTGAAAAATAGCACAAGTAAGATATTTAGAGCTTGTTTCACTCCAAAAGAATATATATTCCATGTATATATAGTCAAGAAATGTACTGAGATCAATTTTCAAAATGGACCCAAGCTTATTGATAGGGAATATATTTAAGATATATTAAGGGATAAAAGGCAAAGTACAGAAAATAAATTTCTTTATTGTTCAAAAACTTATACATGTATGTGTTTGTGTCCATGTAACAATTTTGAACTAATACAGAAACTGTTATATGTTACAATGAGGATTTGGCAACCAGGGAAGGAAAAGAGATTTTTTTTAAAATTTTAATTATATTTCCTGTTGTCTTTGAATTATTTCATGGTTGTATATTACTATTATCATGGGAAATAAATGAAGAAAAATAATAGCTATTAAATTGTTCTCTAAGATAATCCTTCATTGTTAAAAATAAAATTAAATTTACTGTGTCATAGTAATTGTAGAAAAATATTTTCAAATTATTTTGGTCTACAGTATAATGCAAGAAAAATAAAGAGAAGAAACACTGATTATTAATTAGTACGTTTTTACTGTTCTACATCATAGCAGGATGGAATAGTTATAATGTATCATAATCAAGGAAATTTCTTGACAATTTATATTTGCAACAACTTAATAAGGTTTTTGTTTTAGCCCAACACAAAAAGCTTTGTCATAAAGTTTTCTATAATGCTTGTTATTGCCATTGATTTTATATTTCAAGAAAAATAATACACAATTAGAGATAAATAAAGAAGAATGCATGGTATATTACTAAGTAATGGCCTAGTCAATTGACAACTTAAAAAACAGAAGATAAACATTGGATGTTACAAATTTGTTAAATGACATCAATAATGACTGGAAAAATTAGAGAAGAATTTCAAAACTGTGAACATGTTATTTCAAATGAGAAATTTTTTGAAATATATGAAATGGTGAAATTCCTTTGTGAAATAATATTTTATCTTTTATATTATATGGCCATCATTTTTGTTAATAAATTGCCTGCCAACATATATAATATCATTGTTATGTTAAATAAAACCTGATTTTTGTCTCATTGTAATTCATTGACTAAATCAGGACATGCATTGATATCAGAAAACTACCATATTTAAAAATTTAAAAAATCTTATTTATACTTGAGACATTTTTAGAATTTATGAGGTCAGAGCTTTATGATACTTTTTTAAAAGTATTTTTTAATATGTAGAAGATTGAAATATTGTCTAATATAAATATATCTATTTGTAGAACCAGTTTTGGTGCACTGTAAGGTTTCAAATATGTGGGGAGTAAAGGATCACTCTGTCTTGAAAATTTCAACACAGAGGAAGTCATTCATAATTACTTTTATCCTTATGTATTTTTGTTCATATTATTGAAACACTGTTTTTCTTCTGAGCAGTGAATCCTGGGCAGATTATTCTGTTTTTGATTTTTTTTTAAAGTCTCTCTATATGAGGGAAACATAAGAGGGAGGTTCTGTGTACACCATTAGTAAGAGAAGACTTGCTAAGTGCCTCGCCATTGCTGAAGATGGCTATTTTTTTTTATTCAAAGTTGTATTTATAATAATAGTATGAATTACAATTCATAGCACACATTTAAAGCATCTTTTTACATAGCACTGTTTGTATACAAAGTATATTCGTACCTTTCAAGTCTTCAATCATGCATTTAGGATAAAGTTATCCATCTTATTCAACCACCTTTTCTTACAAAGAGAGAGAGAGAGAGAGAGAGAGAGAGAGAGAGAGAGAGAGAGGACTTGGGTTATTTCTGGAGAGAGAGAGAGAGGGAGAGAGAGAGAGAGAGAGAGAGAGAGAGAGAGAGAGAGAGAGAGAGAGAAAAGACTTGGGCTATTTCTGGAGTTCCAAGTATGACAATGTCTGAATCCTGTGTTGTCTCTTCTCTTGCAAGTCTGCTTATCCATGAAAATGCTGAGGACTTTTTGTAAAGCCCATAATGTCTCAGTTAATCTCCATTGATTCATGAAATTATGATTTTTGACAATTCTATACAGTCCTAATGTCATTTATAGCTTGCCTGAACAGACATTTTGATTGACAAATCTTGGGAAAATTATGGAGCTTCTTAAACACAAGATATTTTTCCTGATAAATAAGAATTAAATATTTTGTTTTATTTTCTAGTTTAACCTTTCAACATCTGATAATACCAAATGAATGTTGAAACATTGAACTCCAATGAAGATATTTTAGATCAATTATTGCACTATGATTTCAACTTCCTAAATTTATGTAGATGAAAGTAATTTAAAAGATACTATCACTGATATTAGTCTCTAAAATAATCTTTGTATTTTCATAAAGTTTAAAGAATTGGAGGTGGCCAGGGTACATTCTAACAAAGAATAGTTCATTATGTTCATGAAGAAAACAGAGCAGAGTTCACCCTCCCTGACAAATACAAATATGTTTTAAATACAAATGTTATAAATACAAATATGTTTGCAATATGAGAATAACTGATAAACTATGTTGTCAGATAACTTACTGATTTTTTTTTTACTTTGGTTTGTTAGTTGTAATTTTTTACATAATAGATACATTCTATCATTTCCAGAAATATGATGAATAAGTTGCTGTGGATGTACAATAAATACTTTAAAGTTCTGGAGAAAATATTGAATTTGAAATGAAGAACAACTGAATTTGAAAGAGAGAGATAGAGATAGAGAGAGAGAGAGAGAGAGAGAGAGAGAGAAAGTACTGAGATCCCATAAGTGAAAAGAGAACATAATGCTAGTATTAATTCTATGCAGCTCAAATGGTTCCAGCATTGTACCATCAAGTAAATGATGGGTCCTCATAACAATCCAAATCACTAAAGTGGTGTTCTTCTATGAGTTGAAGAATAAGTACAATTTATTTAAATTACAATAATGAATACAGTACAATACTGGCACAAAGACAGTCATACAGACCAAGGGAATAAATTTGGGATTATATCCTTAAATGTATTGCTAAATGATTTTCAACCCAAGCATCAAGATCATTCAATGGGAAAGATAGTCTTTTTAAGAAATGATGCTATGAAAACTGTATAACCACATATAAAAAATGAAACCAGACCCCTCCTTGCAAGATAAAAAAAAAAAAAAAATGACCTCAAAACAAATCAAAGAATCAAAGATCCAAACATAAGAGCCAAAGCTCTCTAAAACTTTTAGAGGAAAACAGAGAAAGAGCGTCACAATAGTGAATCAGGCAATGATTTCTTGTATAAACACACACACACACACACAAAAAAAAAAAAAAAAAAAAAAAAACCCTCAGGCAATAAAAAATAGATAAGTTGGATTGCATTAAAAGTATAAAAAAGAACTTTTGTGACTCACCACAAACAGAGGAAAAGAAAACTCAGGTAATGGTAAAATGTACTTGCAAATCACACATCTGCTAAAGGTAAATACCCAGAATACACAAAGAAACTGCAACTCAAGTGTCAGTTATAAAATGAATAATCAAATCAGAAATGCACAACAGATTTGAATAGATATTTATCCAAAGTAGATAAAAATGTACCAATAAGCACAGAAAAAAATAAAGGTCATTAGGAATTGCAAATCAAAGCCAAAGGGGGATAAAACATAACACTTATTAAGATGGCTATCATTAAAAACGAAAGCAATGGTGTGAAAATAACAAGTTCTGGCAAGGATATGGAGAGATTGGAATCTCTGTGTGTTTCTGGGAGGGCATAAAACAGTACAGCTCTGCATAACAGAGAAAACAGTATGGAGGTTTCTCCCCAAAATAATAATGGAATTACCCTACAATCTAGCAATTCTACTTCCAGGAATCATAGGCAGCAGGGACTCAGAAAGAAATTTCATAGTATCATCAGGTAACAATAAACAAAAAGTGAAAGCTGCATAAGCACCCATTAATGGGTGTATGTAGAAATGAAATTAGGTAGACACACAGAGCAAACACTATTCAGGCCCCCAAAGAATATTATGTCACATGCTTCAACGTGGATGAACTTTGAAGTCATGCTAGGTTAAGCAAAGCAGACACAAAAGGGTAACTACAGGACAGGTGCAGTGGTACACACCTGTAATCACAGCAGTTTGGGAGGATGAGGAAAGAGTACCACCAGTTTAAAGCCAGACTCAGAAAAGTGAGGTGCTTAGCAACTCAGTGAGACCCTGTCTCTAAATAAAATACAAAATAGGGCTGGGGATGTGACTCAGTGGTCAAGTGCCCCTGAGTTGAATCCCCAGTGGCTCCCCCTCCTCAAAAAAGGGTAAATATTCTATTGATTTACTGATATGAGGTACCAAAATTGTTGCATTCATAAGAACAGAAAGGATGTGGCGGGGTTGGGGGGGTATACAAAGTTATTGTGTCAGGAATAGAAGTTCAGTTGGGAAGAGAGGAATGTTTTGGAGATAGAAGTTGGTGATGGTTGCATGACACTGAGTGTACTTCAGGTCAATGAACTGCACACTTAAAGGTGGTTAACAAATGTATGTTTTATGTTACATATTCTTTACCACAATTTTAAAAAAAAAACACCTCAGTTGGGTAATAAGGAAACTTGTGGCATAAATATATTCTCTGTAAGACAAAAAATTAAAAAAAAAACAACTTTGCAAATGAAAATGTGATATTTCATTCCATGTATTATTCAAATATGTAGTATACACATGCCCATAAATCACAAGCCAAATACAAGCCATGATTATTGTCAGAACTGGGAAATTCATTTTACAAAATGAAGATGGGATCTTATAAACGATTTCATAACCATGGGTACACAGAAGTACAACTGGAAAAAAGTATGGAATATGATCTCTATTGAAAAACTGAAATAATGATTATGAGAGGCTGAGAAGTCAGGGGAAAAAAGGATAGAGAAAGGATGACAAATGCATACTAAGTTACAGTCAGCAGTCAGGAATTCTATTTGTGCTATAGCATAGTGGGGTGACTGCAGATAACAGTGTTGTGTGTATTCCAAAAAGCTATATTAAAGAGTTTTTTTTCTGCTATAACTAAATGATACATGTTTAAGGAGATAAGATACTTAGCCTGATTTATACAACACATAATATGTGATTCTTTCAAAATATCATGATACTCCATAAACATATGCAGTTTTATGTTTTTTTATATATTAGTTAAAATATTTAAATTTAATAAAAAAATCTTAAATAAGTAAAAAGCATAAGATAAAATAAATCACCATGATAAAAAAGCAAACACAACAAAAACTTTGTTGTTTTTGAATTGTCAAAAGTAGACTAGTTTGAAGGAAACCAGAAAACAAAAAAAAATTTTTTTATACAGATTAAAATGATTAAAGGTACTCAATGTAAATGTAAATTCATTATGGCATAACAGAACAATAAGATAAAAGAACAATCACAATTGGCAAAAAGAGAAAAGCAAAATTTGAAGAAAGATTATAACTGAAATCAAACATCAACAGATAAATATCATGAAAACATCCCATACTTAATTAAAAAATAAAGAAAATTTGCAAAAACATTTAGATGACTATGTAATTTAATATTTTATAATATTTATTATGTAATTAAATAACCATGTAGTAAACAATAAAAATCTGCAACTTAATTATATTTACTATAGAAATTAAGAGGAAAGGAAAATTTTTAATTGTGGGTAAAAATATTTGAAGATAACTTTGGTATTGGGAAATAAAATTGATGATTTTGTGTACAATATGTACAATATGCCACAATGAAACAATCATTTTGAATAATCAATATGTGATAATAAAAAAGAGTGATATAAGTTTTCAGACCAGATTTTCCTGAGCAGGATTAATATAAACAGACCCCAAATCAGATAAAATCGTACAGCAACACTCAGAAACTTTTATTGTATTTTTATACTAATTACAACTTTACACATGAATATACAAAAATGTGATAAGAAAAGCTTTCTACATTTGTTGCTTTAGACATGTTACTAGCATGGACAGTTTGTTTCTACTTACTCCAAAGTTTTGGCAATCATTCTTCCACTTCTGTTTCTTCCAATGTAATTTTGAAGTGGTAACAGGTTTGACTTTCTGCATTTCAAAAATACTATGTAATCTGAACCTGTTGGGATGTGTCTGAAATCCCAGCTATTGGAGAGGCTGTGGCAGAGCCATCTCAAGCTTGTGGTCAGTATGAGCAACAGAGAACCTGGTCTCAAAATAAAAAGGGCTGGGGAGGTAGCTCAATTGTAGAAAGCCCCTGGGTTCAGTCTGTCATACCAAAACCCAAACTAACAAACAAAGAAAAACTTTAATTACTGGGGGGGGAGAATAAAAAGCAAATATATATTTTAGATGTTATCTAACATATTTTATCTCATAACAAGCACTGAGCATTCATAAATGTTTATTTGAACAAAAGAAGCTAATTTTAGATGAAAATTTATTTTTCTTCAGTTGATTAGGTTTTCAAAAATATTTACTTTTGTTCAAGGTATTAAAATCCAATATGATTAAAGTTTGTTTGAATAGCTATTTATTTGTTACGAATATTTATTGCTTTTCAGTGTATAATTATAAAAATAGTTTGGGGTAAATGAAGCAAAGGTTTAAATCAATTAACTCCAATACATTTTACTTCTTCAACAATTATAAATTTATACACCATCTTAAACCATGCTATTACCATAAATTTTTTACTTGCTTCCTTTACTTGCTTTCACAAAATTTTCTGAAATCCTTAAAATTCTAAATTCACATTTTGATGATTTCTTTTGGATTAATGCTTCTACCTCTTGGCAGAATAAAAAAAAAAAAAAAAAAACTCTAAGTCTTCTAATAGTTCTGTTAAATATAGTAAGAAAATTACTTTAAATTTTAAATTCACTTTATTATCATTACTAAGTGCCCTTTTGAACATTTTTATTCTGCTAGGATAATTAATATATTTTAACTATGTTTTCAAGACTCATTTGCTTGCCAGAATATATATAACACAAACACTTAGGAAAATATATGTTATATATTGCTAAATATGTTATGCTTTATGGATCTACTGGCAATGTAGCTACTTAATATCCAAAATCAAACATAAGTGATACATATTCATTTTGCAAAGTCAGTCCCTGAGATTAATATAAAAATAAAATTATTTTATAGTATAATATAATTGATACTATATTAATATAAAAATAAGCAATATTTTCCTTTTATTTATTTATCCAGTGTCTTATTTGTTCTCAGAATTATTATAAGACACTCACTGATACAAATATCTTAATTTGTGAGCTTATATATACATTACCAAAATACACAATAAGTTAACATTGTAATGATTTCTCTTTTGATCTGTTTGGAGTGCTTGGGGAGGAGGGGAGAAAAATGATGCTAATAAGCATGCTTACTGAATACACTCAAACACTGAGCACACATTATTATTTTTTCTTACAAGAAACAACCACAGTGGAAAATTTTTCTTTTCTTTTACTTTACTTTTCCATTTTGTTTTACTTTCCTGTTCAAGTTGATAAGTACATTTCCTAACTGAAATGTTGTGAAGGTTTTATTCTTAAGCTATTAAAATATTATAGATGAATGGGTGGTATTGGCAAAGTTGTAGTGGAGAAGAATGTGTTCAAGGGGGATTATAGACATCAAAGCAACATTCAGGGCTAACTTATCTAAAAAAAGGAAAACAATTTAATCACATAATGTGTCTTAGGAATAGGCAGAAATCCATCTTTTAATATAATGAGGTTATATTAGTATGAAACTGTATTATCATGTATAAAACTATTTCATCAAGTTTGGTATTGAATAAGTAGGTTGAGAATCAGTGTAGTGGGAGAAAAAGAAAAAACTATAATGTTAGGTAAAATTGGATTTGAATCCTGATTTTGCCACTAACAAGAGAAGTATCTTTTTTCACATATCCAATGTGTACTAAAATGTATTGTGTAATGTTCTAAAAATTAAATGTGATGGAGAACAGTAAAATTCAAGCAAGTGAGCTGAAGCATACAAAGTGGCTCCTTTCACCATTGTTTTCATCAGTTTATATTTTAATAATAGCATAATTACTTTTTTTAATAGGGAAGTCTCCTTTAATACATAGACAATGACTATGTCCACTGTTAGATTGCCTTTAAGTTTTAAACATACAGTTATGACTAAAAGGTGCATGAAGGAAAAATAATAATATGGACCTCATCGCTATACTTGTAAAATTAAAGTTCTCTCAGGACAAATTTTATAGTCCATTAATTTCACATCCTAGAGCCAATTACTAAATACCAACAAGTTCAATAACCAGCTGCATACTTAAGTACAATGCTCTTTGTGCTTAAGTGTTATGCTTTAATAAGAATTAAGTAATATTCTAACCAGTAGACATAACCAGATTCTACTTCATTGGTGAGGTTAAAGCAGGTCAGATGTTAATAACTGTCATCAAATATAGGGGTTTTTGTTTGTTTGCTTGCTTTTACAATAACATTGAGAAATGTAGAATGATATGATACCTTAGGGAAGCAGTAAAGTTTTACACTTTGTTATCCCTTCTTGCTTCATTAAATTCCATAACCTGTCTGAGAAGAATATGTGTTTGAGGTGAACGCAGATCCTGAAGCTTCTGTAGCTGAATGCCCTCAGCCAACCACAATTTTCTCAGCTGAATATTTAGCTTTTTCTCAAGGGAAATCTGAACTGTGCATTGCTACTAATACCACAGAACTAGCCCAAGTGGAGAATTCTAACAGAGTGTCAGAAAAAGGTTTTACTATATCCCAGACTGACAATACCAACATCAAGATTTACCAGCTATTTGATGGAATATTATAAAAAATAGTTTGGCAACAAAGATTACACCTCTAACCATGTTGAAATTATATTCAAAATAGGCCACTTTAAGTGAACGGTACATAGTGTTTATAAAACATTTTCTCATTAATATTTCTACTCCTCATTTCAAGGATATTTTCTAATACTTTGGAGTAAATTAAGAAATGTTTGCTGAAATAATAAACTGATTTATTTATAAGTGTATATCTAAAGTCGTTAACCTACACACTATTCCAAAAGTAAAGGGCATATATAAGTAATACCAGTTCTGACATTGTGCACAGCATCACTGGAATAAACTGCATGTGGATTTTCCAGTACTTGGCTGACTCAAATTTCATTAAATTAATGATGTGTTTTATTCTAATTTATCTCCCTATGTCATTTTTTGTTCCATAGCTTCACATGATTATATATGTGTGTGTGTACATATATATGTATATGTATATACATATATATATTTATATATATATATATATATATATATATTTCAAGCATCTATTACTCTCTTACAGAGAGTAACTATTTTTGTTGAATAAAAAAATGTAATAGATGGAATACAGCACAGGGGTACAAAGGGAAGGCTAAATCTTTCTATATGGCCAAGTCATCACAAGGAGTATTTGTGACATTGCCCCAATCTGAAAATCACCTGTAACAAATGGCTTCTAATCTATCTATATCTACAAGACAGTTGAATATTAAAAATTAAAGCATGAATTTGGAGAAACATTAGAGTAAAAATAAAAATGAAATGTTATGAATCCAATAATTCTGAAGAATGGTTTTAAAGGCATTTGCCATGAATTAAGGCATTTTTTTTTCTTTTAGTATATCGTGAATGGTTTTATTTATTTATTTATTTATTTATTTATTATTCTAAGATGTTATAAATGACAGCGGAATGCATTACATTGCATACTACACATATAGAGCACTTTTTTACAAATCTCTGTTGTATGCAAAGTATATTCACACCATTCGTGACTTCATACATGCACTTAGGGTAATGATATCCATCTCATTTTACCATTTTTTTTTTTCTTTCTTTCTTCACTCTTTTGCCCCCTCCCTTCCCCTCCCTCCCCATTGGCCATTCTAGTGTTCCTCTAATCCTCCTATGCTACCCATTCCAACCCCACTGTGAATTGGCCTCCTTATATCAGAGAAAACATTTGGCATTTGGCTTTTTGGGATTGGCTAACTTCCCTTAGCATTATATTCTCTAAATCCATCCAATTTTCCTGTAAATGCCATGATTTTATTCTCTCTTATTGCTGAGTAATATTCCATTGTGTGTATATACCACGTTTTCTTTATCCATTCATCTACTGAAGGGCATCTAGGTTGGTTCCACAGTTTAGCGATTGTGAATTGTGCTGCTATAAACATTGATGTGGCTGTGTCCCTGTAGTATGCTGTTTTCAGGTCTTTTTGGGTAAAGACCAAGGAGTGGGATAGCTGGGTTAAGGTGGTTCCATTCCAAGTTTTCCAAGGTATCTCCATACTGCTTTCCATATTGGCTGCACCATTTTGCAGTCCCCCAACAATGTATGAGTGTGCCTTTTTCTCCACATCCTCTCCAACATTTATTGTTGTTTGTGTTCTTAATAGCTGCCATTCTGACAGGTGTGAGATGAAATCTTAGAGTGGTTTTGATTTACATTTCTCTAATTGCCAGAGAGGTTGAGCATTTTTTCATGTATTTGTTGATTGATTGTATATCTTCTTCTGAGAAGTGTCTGTTCAGTTCCTTGGCCCATTTATTGACTGGGATATTTGTTTTTTTGGTGTTAAGATTTTTGAGTTCTTTATATATTCTAGAAATTAGTGATCTATCTGACGTGCATGTGGTAAAAATTTGTTCCCAATTGGTAGGCTCTCTGTTCACCTCACTGTTTGTTTCTTTTGCTGAGAAGAAGTTTTGTAATTTGAGTCTATCCCATTTATTGATTCTTGGTATTAATTCTTGTGCTACAGGATTCTTATTAAGAAACTTGAGGCCTAATCCAACATGTTAGAGATTAGAGCTTACTTTTTCTTTTATTAGGTGTAGTGTCTCTGGTCTAATTCCTAGGTCCTTAATCCGCTTTGAGTTGAATTTTGTGCATGGTGAGAGAAAGAGGTTTAATTTTAATTTATTGCATATGGATTTCCAGTTCTCCCAGCACCATTTGTTGAAGAGGCTATCTTTTCTCTAATGTACATTTTTGGTGCCTTTGTCTAATATAAGATAATTGAAATTATATGTGTTAGTCTCTGTGTCCTCTATTCTGTACCATTGGTCTACCGGCCTATTTTGGTGCCAATACTATGCTGTTTTTGTTACTATTGCTCTGTAGTATAATTTAAGGTCTGGTATAGTGACGCCACCTGCTTCACTCCTCTTACTAAGGATTGCTTTAGCTATTCTGGGTCTCTTATTTTTCCAGATGAATTTCATGACTGCTTTATTTCTATGAGGAATGCCATTGGGATTTTGATTGGCATTGCATTAAATCTGTATAGTGCTTTTGGTAGTATGGTCATTTTGACAATATTAGTTCTGCCTATCCAAGAACAGGGTAGATCTTTCCATCTTCTAAGGCCTTCTATAATTTTTTTCTTTAGTGTTCTGTAGTTTTCATTATAGAAATCTTTCATTTCTTTTGTTAAGTTGATTCTCAAGTATTTTATTTTATTTTTTTTGATTCTATTGTAAACGGGGTAGTTTTCCTCATTTCCCTTTCAGAGGATTTGTCACTGATATATAGAAATGCCTTAGATTTATGGGTGTTGATTTTGTATCCTGCTACTTTGCTGAATATATTTATGAGTTCTAGAACTTTTCTGGTGGAATTTTTTGGGTCTTCTAGGTATAAAATCATATCATCAGCAAATAATGATAATGTGAGTTCTACTTTACCTATCTGTATCCCTTTAATTTCTTTCATCTGTCTTATTGCCCTGGCCAGCATTTCAATTACTATGTTGAATAGAAGTGGTGAAAGAGGGCATCCCTGTCTTGTTCCAGTTTTTAGAGGGATTGCTTTCAATTTTTCTCCATTTAGAATAATGTTGGCCTGGGGATTAGCATATATAGCTTTTACGATGTTGAGATATGTTCCAGTTATCCCTAGTTTTTCTAGTGTTTTGAGCATGAAGGGGTGCTGTATTTTGTCAAATGCTTTTTCTGCATCTATTTAGATAATCATATGGTTCTTATCTTTGAGTCTATTGATGTGGTGAATTACATTTATTGTTTTCCGTATGTTGAACCACCCTTGCATCCCTGGAATGAACCCCACTTGATTGTGGTATATTATATTTTTGATATGTTTTTGTATCCATTTTGCTAGAATTTTATTGAGAATTTTTGCATCTATGTTCATTAAATATATGGGTCTGAAGTTTGGTGATCAGGGTGATGTTGGCCTCATAGAATGAGTTTAGAAGTATTCCCTCTTTTTCTATTTCCTGAAATAAATTGAAGAGTATTGATATCAGTTCTTCTTTGAAGGTCTAGTAGAATTCAGCTGTGTATCCATCTGGTCCTGGGCTTTTCTTGGTTGGTAGGCTTCTGATGGCATCTTCTATTTCTTTGCTTGAAATTGGTCTGTTCAAATTATGTATATCATCCTGCTTAAGTTTGGGCACATCATACAACTCTAGAAATTTGTCGATGCCTTTGGTGTTTTGTATTTTGTTGGAGTACAAGTTTTCAAAATAATTTCGAATTATTTCCTGTATTTCCATAGTGTTTGTTGTGATATTTCCTTTTTCATCACATATATTAGTAATTTGAGTTATCTCTCTCCTTCTCTTTGTTAGCCTGTATAAGGGTCTGTCAACTTTATTTATTTTTTTCAAAGAAACAACTTTTTGTTTTGTCAATTTTTTCAATCGTTTCTTTGGTTTCAATTTCATTAATTTCAGCTCTGATTTTAATTATTTTCTGTCTTCTACCACTTTTGGTGTTAGATTGTTCTTCTATTTCTAGAGCTGTGAGATGTCATTGTAAGTCACTTATTTGCTGACTTTTTTCTTCTTTTGAGGAATGAACTCAATGAAATGAACTTTCCTCTTAGAACTACCTTTATGGTGTCCCAGAGACTTTGGTATGTTGTGTCTGTGTTCTCATTCACCTCTAAGAATTTTTTAATCTCCTCTTTGATGTCATTTGCAACCCATTGTTCATTCAGTAGCATATTATTTAGTCTCCAGGTGTTGGAGTATCTTTTATTTCTTATTTTATCATTTTTTTCTAATTTCATTCCGTTATGGTCAGATAAAATGCAGGGTAGAATCTCAACTTTTTTTGTATTTGCTCAGAGTTGTTTTGTGGCCTAGTATATGGTCTATTTTAGAGAAGGTTGCATGTCCTGCTGAGAAGAAAGTGTATTCACTTGTTGAAGGATAAAATATTCTATATAAGTCAATTAATTCTAAGTTGTTTATTGTATTTTTGAGTTCTATAGTTTCTTTGTTCAGCTTTTGTTTGGAATATCTATCCAGTGGTGAAAAGGGTGCGTTAAAGTCACCCAGAATTATTGTGTTGTGGTCAATTTGACTCTTAAACTTCAGGAGACTTTGTTTGATGAACATGAATGCTCCATTGTTTGGGGTATATATATTTATAATTGTTAAGTCTTGTTGGTGTATGGTTCCCTTGAGCACTATATAGTGTCCTTCTTTATGCCTTTTGTTTGACTTTAGCGTGAAATCTACTTTATTTGATATGAGGATGGAAATCCCTGCTTTTTTCCTCTGTCCATTTGAATGGTAGGATTTTTCCCAACCTTTTACCCTCAGCCTATGGATGTCTTTTCCTATGAGATGAGTCTCTTGAAGGCAGCATATTGTTGGGTCTGTTTTTTTTGATCCAATCTGCTAATCTATGTCATTTGATTGGTGAGTTTAGTACATTAACATTCAGAGTTGTTATTGAGATGTGTTTTGTATTCCCAGCCTTTTTTTATTTCTGGTATTTACCTTGACATGGTGTCTCTTCTGATTGTTTTTTTCCTTTAGTGTAATACCTCCCTCTGTTGATTTTCATCTTGTTTGTCTTTTCCTCTTCATGGAATATTTTGCTGAGGATGTTCTGTAGTGCTGGCTTTCTACTTGTAAATTCTTTTAACTTTTGTTTATCATGGAAGGTTTTTATTTCGTCCTCAAATCTAAAGCTTAATTTTGCTGGGTATTAGATTCTTGGTTGGCATCCCTTTTCCTTCAGAGCTTGGCATATGTTGTTCCATGATCTCCTAGCTTTGAGTGTCTGAATTGAAAAATCTACTGTGATACGAATTGGTCTCCCCTATATGTGATCTGATACCTCTCTTTTGCGGCCTTTAAAATTCTATCCTTGTTTGGTATGCTAGGCATTTTCATTATAATGTGTCTTGGTGTAGATCTGTTGTAATTTTGTACATTTGGTGTCCTATAAGCCTCTTGTATTTGGTTTTCCAATTCATTCTTCATGTTTGGGAAATTTTCTGATATTATCTCATTAAAGAGGTTGTGCATTCCTTTTGTTTGAAACTCTGTGCCTTCCTCTATCCCAATTATTCTTATATTTGGTCTTTTGATGCTGTCCCATACTTCTTGGATGTTCTGTTCATGGTTTCTTACTATCTTCATTGTGTGGTCAACTTTATTTTCAAGATTATATACTTTGTCTTCATTGTCTGAAGTTCTTTCTTCCAGTTGATCTAGTCTGTTGGTGATGCCTTCAATTGTGTTTTTTATTTGGTTAATTGTTTCCTTCATTTCAAGGATTTCTGACTGGCTTTTTTTTCAGAGTTTCCATCTCTTTTTTGAAGTAATCTTTTGCTACCTGTATTTGCTCTCTTATATCTTTGTTGTAGTGGTCAAGTTTTGCCTGTATTTGCTCATTTAGGTCATTCTTTGATTCACAAATCATTTTAATTATGAACCTTCTGAACTCCTTCTGTGACATTTCTTCAACTTCGCTGAGCATGGGTTCTGTTATTGTAGAATCCTGGTTTTTTTGGGTGTATTTTCCTCCCCTCTTTTTTCATGATGTCTATTTGCTTTACTTTTTGCAGTGTAAATCTGAGTTATTACAGATTCTTCCCTATATTTTTTAATATCCTTGCAGGTTGTCTGTGACTCCCCTTAGCACTGGACTATCAGAACCTGCCACTGACCTTCAAAGTATGCTACCTGAAGCTGGGTTCACACTGGTTGGCGTGGGCCGAACTGGTTGAGTCTGAGCTCCTGTGGTGGTCTGGGGCTAACCCCAATGAGGTGAAGGTCAGTGGGACTGCCCTGGGCCCGCCTGGGCTCAGGCAGAGTTGGCAGGTCTGTCCTTGCTGTCTCTTGCTCTGGGGTGGAGGTCAGTGGGATTGGATGGAGCCTGGGCCTGGTAGAACTCTGATGTAGGATCCCTGGACTGCCCTGGGCCCGCCTACACTCTAAGCAGAATTAGCGGGACTGTCCTTGCTGTCTCCTGCTCTGTGGAGGAGGTCAGTGGGGCTGGCTGGCGGCTGGTCGCACACCAGTGGGTGTCGGTGGGAGTGACCTGGGGCTGGCCACGCTCTGGTAAAGGTCCGCGGGACTACCCTGGGCCAGCCTGGACTCAGACAGAGTTGGCAGGTCTGTCCAAGGTATTAGGTTTTAATAGCCATTTTAATCTTGTTCTCCAAAAGAGCCATTTTGCTCAAGAAGAGTACAACCTCTATTATTACCTTTAAGAAAATAAAATTTCCTTAGAAGAGACTGTTAATAATTAAGACAAAGGTAAATCCTGATTATGTAATATCAGCTGTAGTTTTTATTTCTCTCGTTTACTATTTCCTTGTCCTTTGGCCAAATGGCACATTCTGATGGTGGCTTGCTTAGAGTAAAAAAAAAAAAGAGATTTCTTGCCTTAAGGATCTTTCAACCTGAGTTGTAAATTCTGTTACTTTATTTATTTTCTCAGGTGGTGGTAAAAATTCAGGCTGTGGAGATTGTGACACAGGTGCATGGTCTAATAGAAGCTAATGCAAGAAAAATTATTTCTTTCTTTTTTTTTTTCTTTTTTTCTTTTTTTTCCTCAGTTTAAAAGCTCCCTGAAGGCAGAGGCTGCTGGAGGAGTAACTACTCAGATTTGCATTAACCTTGTGTTGTGTTTCTTGTAGGCCTGCAGGGACCTGCATCCTTTTCTCTCACCCAAGACTAGAAATTTTAAGCATATCATTTTACTAGTCATTTCTTCCATTGTATAGAATGCCATTGGATTCTGCCTTAATTCATTATATATTATTAACTGGTATCAAATATTAATTTTTGTAATGCTCTCCTGTTGAAAAATCTGGACAGTGAATTGGTTGGTACACAATTCCCTCCATCCTTCCTTCCCTTCCCTTCTTTCCTTTTCCTTCCTTCCTTTGATACTACGCATTGAACCCAGGAGTGCTCTACCACTGAATTACACCCCTAGCCCTTTTTACTTTCTATTTTGAGACAGGGTTTCTCTAAATAGCCAAGGCTGGCCTCTAATAGGTGATCCTCCTGCATCAGCCTCCTGAGTCCTTGGGATTATAGGCATATGCCATCACACCTGGTTTGATAACAAATTTTTATTATTAAGATGCTGGAATTGAAACATACTGATAAGTGTGTTGGATAAAATTCTGCATAGAAAAAGTAGTAGTATAAATTAAAACTGAGTTCCACAAGAATTTGAAATCAAACAGTACTAAAACACAAGCATTTATATATATGAAGCTTTAAATTCATGTGTTGAAAACAGTCTTTAATATACAAGCAAATGAAACAGCTTTTCATTTATTCATTTTTTTTTCTAAATTTTGGATTCCTGTTTATTTATTTTTACAGGTACATTTTAATTCTACATAACAATTTAATTCATCTTTAAAGATTTGTATATGTACATAATATAATTTGGTCAGTTTCATTCCCCAGACCTCTCATTTTGGCTTTATTAATAGATTATTGGGATAATTATCCTTTTGAAGGCCATTTGTCTGTGTTAGCCAAAATCTCAGGTAAACTTGGATTGCATAATCTGTCCCACTTGCTGGCAAAGATATTGCCCTTCTGAGCAACCAATATAATTTAGCTCATTCAAATCAAGAAGTATTTTAGTCTCAACACAAGAGATGTGTATCTTCTGTTTTATCTTTCTGTTTAAACTTTTATTCTGTTTAATGTTTTTATTAGTACAATATAGTTATATATAATAGTAGTGTTCATTTTGACAATTATATATTCACAGAATATAATTTGTCCCAATTCTATCCCCAGTACTTCTTCCCCTTCACTCCTCCCTCTTGCCCTGTTCCCCTTCTTCTACTCTACTGGTCTTCTTCCATTTATTTATTTATCTAATTTTATCTATCTATCTATCTATCTATCTATCTATGTTTTGGTGCTGGGATTGAACCCATAGCCTTTTACATGCAAGGCAACCACTTTACCAACTGAGCCATATCCCCAGCATTTCCTTCAATTTATTTATTATTACTTTTAAAATTGGTGCTCAATAGATGCACAAGAAGGCAAAATTCACTGTGTATGGGTAACTTCTTGAGGAGTCAAAGCAAAATTAAGAAAATCTTCTCTTGCAATTGCTGAATACTGTTTTGAACTAACTCATGGGCTTGACAAAAATAACAAAAATGTCAAAAGGACAATTTTGTGGGGGGTGGTACAAGGGATTAAACCCAGGAGCATTCAGCCACTGAGCCCACACCCAACACACCCAAGCCCCCCCCCCTTTTTTTTTTTTTTTTTTGAGACAGGGTTTTCAGAAATTGCAGAGGCTGCTTTGAACTTATGATCAAAGTTTTTAAACTGCACAAAAAGGATGAGTGGGAGGAACTGGACAAAACAGATGTTGCATCTCAAATGTGGGTTTAATACTTCAGAGCATCACAAGACAAATAGCAGGATGTGGTAAATGCAGTGTGACTGAAGTGAAAGGCAATGAATGCATGGACTCCCTCTATGGCCAGGTCATATTGCGCAGGTGATGAGCTGCCAGTCAAACTCAGGACTGATAATATGATTTTAAATTGATAGGGAAGCTCTTCAAGAGTTCATGAATATCAGTGTGTTGGTTAGCTTTATAACTTTAATTAAATATCTGAGATAATTTACTTAAAATGAAGAACAAGTATCTTGACTCACAGTTTCAGTGGTTTTAGTCCCTGAACTATTGGCCTCATTGGCCTTATCATTTTGGGCCTGTGGCAAGGCAATATGACAGGAGCACACAGTGAAACTGTTCTCTTTAAGGCTGGAGATGAAAAAGAGATTGGAATGAATCAGATTTCCACCATCCCCTTGGATGGTATGCCTATAGTGACCTAAGACCTTCCAGTAGGCCCCACCTCTTAGAGATTTCCATCACCTTCCAGTGGTTCCAAGTTGAGAACACAGTCTTTCCTTCATGAACTTTTGAAGTACATTTAAGATCAAAACTGTACCAATCAGCATCTTTACAATTCTCAAATTTTAATCTGTACCAGAGTTGCAGCAGCTCCTCAGTAAATACAGTGCCCTCGTCAGGTGGTCATGCTTACCCCATGTTTATTCCATCCAGAAAATTCTGGTAACACTTATACTTCTGAAACCCTAAAATGAAGAACCATGCTTATGACAGTAAGAAATTTCCATGGTTTAAGCTAATGATTGAAGGTTGGGTTCCAAAAAGACCACCCTTCTCTCCACAATGTTAGGAAGCACTAGTAGGAGGAAGGGATCTTTTCTTTTGACAAACCTGAATCAACAGTAGCATCAGTTAGTAGAAGAGGAGAGAGAGAAATTTCTAAATGCAACTTTATACTTCAGAAAATAGTCTTCCATCAAATGCATAACATATAGGCTTCTGAATTTACATAGACACATGTATTCCCTGCCATAGTGGAAAATAAGAATACTGTTTTCCACTATGGCCCTCAAAAAGAGAGACGAATTGGGGCTGCACACTTGGTTCCTGCTCTGATGCACAATAGGACTCTGACTCAGTCAATCCACCCCTGGAGTCTTTTCTTTTCCAGGAAGGAAAAGGCAGCAGCCCTCCAAATTGTCTCTCTCTTTTCTCCTTTACACTCTCTTATGACCTCTGCTCTTCACTTCCTCACCTCCATTTCAAAGACTTCCTTTTTTCTTTTATTTAATTTTGATAATTTGCTTATCACATATAAATGTGTGTGGGGGGAGGGATATGTTACATTTAACCTAATTGGATTTACTGTATTTCTTGAATATTTCCTCTTACTCTTCTTAATTTTAGGAATTTTAATTCCTTGTCTGGTAATTCCATTACCTTAAATATCTCAGAAACTGATTCTGTTATTTTTGTTTGGTTGTTTACGTCCTTTGCAGGTTATACATTGCTGTTTACTTTCTTATTTTTTTTACCTGAAAAATACCATGATTTTATTCTCTTTTAATGGTGAGCAATATTCCATTGAATATATAAACTACAGTTTCTTTATCTATTCATCTACTGAAGGGTATCTAGGTCAGTTCCACAATTTAGCAATTGTGAATTGTGCTGCTATAAACATTGATGTGGCTACATCAGCACCCCTTCATGCTCAAAACACTAGAAAACCTAGGGATAACTGGAACATATCTCAACATCATAAAAGCTATATATGCTAATCCCCAGGCCAACATTATTCTAAGTGGAGAAAAATTGAAAGCATTCCCTTTAAAAACTGGAACAAGACAGGGATGCCCTCTTTCACCACTTCTATTCAACATAGTAATTGAAATGCTGGCCAGGGCAATAAGACAGATGAAAGAAATTAAATGGATACAGATAGGTAAAGTAGAACTCACATTATCATTATTTGCTGATATGATTTTATACCTAGAAGACCCAAAAAATTCCACCAGAAAACTTCTAGAACTCATAAATGAATTCAGCAAAGTAGCAGGATACAAAATCAACACCCATAAATCTAAGGCATTTCTATATATCAGTGACAAATCCTCTGAAAGAGAACTGAGGAAAACTACCCCATTTACAATAGCATAAAAAAATAAAATACTTGGGAATCAACTTAACCAAAGATGTGAAAGACCTCTACAATGAAAACTACAGAACACTAAAGAAAAAAATTATGGAAGACCTTAGAAGATGGAAAGATCTACCCTGTTCTTGGATAGGCAGAACTAATATTGTCAAAATGACCATACTACCAAAAGCACTATACAGATTTAATGCAATGCCAATCAAAATCCCAATGACATTCCTCATAGAAATAGAAAAAGCAGTCATGAAATTCATCTGGAAAAATAAGAGACCCAGAATAGCTAAAGCAATCCTTAGTAAGAGGAGTGAAGCAGGTGGCATCACTATACCAGACCTTAAATTATACTACAGAGCAATAGTAATAAAAACAGCATGGTATTGGCACCAAAATAGGCCATTAGACCAATGGTACAGAATAGAGGACACAGAGACTAACACATATAATTTCAGTTATCTTATATTAGACAAAGGCGCCAAAAATGTACATTGGAGAAAAGATAGCCTCTTCAACAAATGGTGCTGGGAAAACTGCTGTTTACTTTCAAGCTTGGTAATTTTTTTTTTTTTTTTTTTTATCGAATTTGGATCTTTTATATAAAGAAGAGTGGAAGCTTATTGTTTTATCTTCCATCAGAAAGAATTCAATGATTCTTCTCCTAAGACAATATGAAGAGACAATTTGAATCGTGAACTGAATTTGTTAAGTTTCTTGTGGTTTTGGTAAAGACTGAATTTATCTTTGATTCATTTTAGCATCTTGGAAAGTTGCCAGCTAGGTAGGTACTTTTATCCAAAGAGATTTTGAAAATTTCCACTAAACTTCTCAAAGGTTTTTTGCAAAGCTTTTTAGTTTACTGCTCAAAGCATCTCCATACTTTGGAAAGCACCTTGCAATGGACACTTGGCAATATGCCTGAAGCCTTCATGTCTCTAACTACTTTAATACCAGCTGAAGCAATCATGGAAAGTTCTGATTACATACATATTTTTGCCAAGTAGCATTTTTTTATCTGACATAGGCCAAGCATGGATTTTCAGATTCTAGTTCTCTCAAGTTATATTTTACTTCAGAGAGAAAAGAAAAATCCTGTTTGAGGAACTAACTCTATTGTATCAGTTACCATTCATTTCTTTTGCTGCAAGTAGATAGTAAAATAAAATAAAATATTGTATGTATTTATTTTAACAAAAGAAGTCTGAAAGTGAAGTGCTTCCAGAGTCTTTCAATTATTAATCTAATAATATAACCTCACTGAGGACTTCATTCCTTTCATTATACATTCTTTCATCTTCCAAATTATCAACTGATTTCTTACATCATGTTAGTAACTTGAAGTATATATCCATATGTTGTATTCAACCACAAAAACAGGTAAAAAATTGCATCGCACTGGAAGACTTCTTTATTTCATTGTGGTACACATACAATATAATATGTATTAGTCTTTGCTGAACCAAAAACAAAATACTTCAGAAATGTATATGTTGCTCACAAATCTGTGGAATAATAACTTACATGGAACTAAGCTTGAATAACTTGCCTTTAACCTACTGAGCATGCATTTGTAGTCATCTGACAGGCTGTGATCATATATATCTACGTATGTGGTGGTTGGCTGGATCTCCAAAGAGTTAATGGAAGTAACTGGGTCATAAGTCCCCATCAGGTTTGTCTGGAGTTTCTACATGAAGGTGATCACAGAGTTTCAAAGACTAGGGAAGATGTCAAGTCACAATGCATAGGTACATTTCATGTATATGCTTACATCATGGGAAAGTATTGTACCACTTACGAGTTAAGCTGTGATGAATTTTGTGGCCAATGCCATGTTCAAGAAATTGAGAAACAGACACCTCTTGTTGTATAGTGTTGCAAAATCAAATTACAAAAAGTTGTGTGTACTGAGATTGTAGCCATTTTTACAATCTACCATACTTAGCATGTCTATGACTAAATCAAAAGTGACTTAATTACTGTTATTAGCTCAAACAAATAAAAGGGTTTTTATAAATATTTGTGTTGGATTTATTTTACTAAAAGAAGATGACTAGGAGTTGGTTTAAAAAAAAATGGGCTACTCTATTCATCCTTCCTTAATCCTGGAAGGGGCATATAACCCAACATATATTTTAGAAGGCATTATTCAAAAATTTGAACCTAGGAAATAAATACTATATCTGGATGTAAGAAATTTCTGTGATATAGTCCTACAAATGATAATTATTTCATTCTACTTAGATTTTACTTCTTCCTACTACTTCAAACTATCTTATAATCTATCAGTAATTATCAATAATCCAATATATGCTGATATTTCTAAGGAAACTTTCTGAGACATTTCTTAATTGAAATATTTTGTCTTTGTTTATCTCAGTGAAGGTTAAAACTTGAAACTCAGTCTTTTGCAATCCACTATTGAACATAACTTTGAAATCTTTGCAAATTCCTCCCTTCGAGGATCACATAAACTGATGTATTTTATAGTTAAAATATTCTAGTTACTGGATGTTTATCGAGTTTCCTCACTGATAAAAACAAATAGATATATAAAAAGCACATGTGCATTGCCACTAATGTAACACTGAACAGAAATTATGGTTAATTTAATTTTGTCCACCAGTAAGCCTAAAAACAAAGCAGAATGTACATTTTTTTTCTTCTATTTAACATTATATTCAGTGACTGCAGTATCATCTAAAGGAGTGAACACTGAAGCTGTATGACTTTTAGTTAAGCTGTGCTGTTATGAATATGAACTAGATCACTGCTTCAAAAATACTTTTGCAGAAGACTAGTCCAGCTCTCTTGTACCTTGACTGCTACCCTGACTAGATAATTGTGATTTATAAAATAATAAAATATTCAGATTGGTTTTATTCTCTGCTTGATTTTAATGAAGCTTTATGGGCAGCTATAATTAACCTCTACTGATGTTAATTATGCACATTTTTGGATCCTGCCCAAATGTGAACATGCAGTTCTCTTAAAGATGCAGGAGGCAGCATGGATTAAAAGGGATGCACAGCAGCACTTTCAGTCATAGCATACATGGCATAGGAAAGAAAGTGGTTGGTAGAAATGGCATGCAGAGGTCATTCATTTCTTGTTCACGCCAAATTATTTTATTTGTTCCCAGTGAAGTGTATGAAGGTTTTATATGGTGTCACACAATTTTCTTCAAACTAGCTCAGGCTCTCTGTGGCTCAAGTACCTAACAAACTGAAAAAAGGTGGAGGACATGATCAATTTTCTATGAGCCACTCTTTTTTTTTAATCCAAGGTTAGCCAGATCCCACAAAATTCTGTCCCAAATGGGAACCTAATGGGGACCAGACTTTATGCAGTGGCATTATGTTTAAGACTTAAGAAGACTCCCACATCTCTCTACCATTTTTCCTCCATCACTACAATGTATTGCTGGAGTGCTGTTTCCAGTTTTAATAAGGTTTTTCTTTGATTTTTCCTTTGCTGTTATCAAAGGCAGAACCACAAGGGAAAGTATGGTTGAGTAGGTCAGCAGTGAAACTACTGCTTAAAATAGGACTGAACGTAAGAATTAACACTGTAATCACAATTACTTGCTGTATTTTGAACATAAAGTCTAAAAACTTTTTATTGTATTCCTTCCCTATTCCCCTGCCTTATGAATCCTAAAAACTATTTGATTCATCCTAAGTAGACTACAAACCACCACTTTCAGAAGTGGCATAAAAACCACAAAGCATCTGCGGAAGATAGACGCATACAGATGTCACTATAACAGGGAAAAAAAAAAAAATATATATATATATATATATATATATATATGTATATCTTAATTTAATTTTTTTCAATTCAAAGTACATCTAACCTAAATTAAGTACATAAACATTTTTGAAATTTTTCTTTTTCAAAATTGAACAAATTGAATTTCCTGTTATTGTGAGTCAGTCTCACATTAATTTCCCTAATTGTTTCTTCAAGCAGCCTCTGCTGTATGCTTTCTATGTTTCAGGTCCTAGAATTTTTCCTTTCATCAGTATACTATTCTTACTACCTGTTAAATTAGATATTACGTTGGATGTGAAAGAGTGAATGTAATATTCCATCATAATTTCATATAGGAATATATATATGTATATATGCATACACATATATATATACGTACACATACATACACACATTTGTGTACGTATACACAAAATAGACACACATATATACACAAACATACATATGGATGAATGTATATATAGCAACATACATGCATATAGTATTTGTGTGTATATAGAGTATAAATATAAATGTGTGTGTGTGTGTGTGTGTGTGTGTGTGTGTGTGTGTGTATGGTACATTTTACCTATGTATCTATCTGTATTTAATAAAGGCACCATACTTCTAGATCAGAGAAGAGACCTTTTAAAGTAAACTTAGAATGTCCATGTATTCCACAGGGGGCACAGTGAGATTGAAATGTCAGCTGTGCATGCAGGGAAGGCACTAGAGGAAATTAATCCTGGAATTATGAAACGTGGAGCTTATGTGGGGCAGCTGGCACATCTGACTGACCAATATTTCTCTGGAGCCAAAGTGGAGGAGAAACGTAAACAAACCAATTCTAGACAGGGTTGGGGTGAGGGGTATGAGGATAAAGTCTCTAACTATATGTCACTGCCTTAATTATAAAGGAATGATTCAGGATTCATTCTTTAGAATGTAAGCAAATGATCCAAGGGAGAGGACACTTTATATTCCTTTGAAGTAAAGCACACTCCCTAACTTCCAAGACCTGCTTATCATAAAATTGTTCCTAAACATAGATACCAGTGTCCTTGCTCTGAAAGCCCTGCCCATGGAGAAATATGAAAATATTCATGGAGCAGTATTTACCGACACCAATATTTTATGCTTCCAGAGATGTTCAGCCCTCATGAAATTCTAACCTACAAGAAATCACTCCCTTTTTGATATAGTCCTTATTAACATTCCATCCCCATAGCATTCTGGGAAGCTAACATAATGTCTTTAATCATCTTAAATAATTTATAAATAAAAATGAAAGCCAATGTGCTCAGAGAAATCATGTGCTTTCTTATAAAAAGAATACCTAAGGTAAGTCAAAATCTGGCAATAATATGACATGAAAGTAAATAAATATGGAGAAAATAGCAAAATTGGCAACTGAATAACTGATTCTTCCATAGCTTAATTTCAGCTCTGTCTGATCCTAAGTCCTTCTGTTACCCAATGGCTTTTGTTTGTGAGAATACACATTTCATTGCATAGCTTCCTAAAGGGCTGATTTGGACATCCTTAAAGGTTAGTCTAGGTGTTTAAATCATATTTCCTCATTAAGGAATATGTTACCAGTGAAAAACCTAAATAAGCCCTCTAACTTCACTTGCTCTTAGTTGACTTGACTTAGTTGACTTAGTCACTGAAAATAGAGGTCACACACTAGGCAATATATTATTATTCTCCCACTGGGTTTCCTGTAGATAAAATCTCTGACATGTGGATTAAGATGATGATGTGTGCCGAGGTTATCTTTCACAAACTGGAAGCCCACTTTTTCTGAAAACACTGATCTTTACTTGGACCTGCAAATGTCTGATGGATAACAAGAATGGGGTAAAAAGAATTGGCCTCTTTCCTCTAGGTTGTGTTTCTTCTGCTGCCTTAACTTTTGCTTTTTACATCTGCTCATATCTTTTTGAAGATATGTCAATCACTTGAGAAGCATTTTGCCCAGAATTATTATATAGAGCTGATTTAACCTAGTGTTGCCAAGTCTCTCTCCTCCTCTTCAAAATTAAAAATACACCTTTTAGCTGCTGTGAACATAAATACCAGACTGTGAAAGGAGAAAAAATGGTGGCACCCAAGTTCCTGGAAGATCTCCACCTATTCCCAGAAAAGATATGAATGCTCTTCCTTCATCATTCCTATCCTATTTCTGTGGCTCTTCAACTTCCTGAGTTTGAGAAGTGAATTTGCAACTAGATCCCCTGCTTCTCCATTATTTGGCCACTGACTAAAGACCCACTTTCTCCCCAAACTCATCTCTTGGACATTGGTTTTCTATGGAATGTGCTTTCAGTCCTAAATCCCATGACAAAGCAAGATCATTAAAATATTTGAGCAGGGGTATGCCCAGAGTGATTAATTTATGATAATTACTTCAGTAGCAGTGTGTTAAAATATTAATTTGGGTAGACAGGAGACTGGGAAATACAAAAGATAATTTTACAATAAACTATTTCCCAGATCATAAATTCATAAGTCATTGCAGAAATAAAAGTAATAGAAAGAAAGGTTTGGAAGCAGGAAACATTTGAAGAAGTGAACTGATAACTGAGGTCAAAGATGTGAGAATAATGAAAAATCAAAATCAATAATATTTAGCTGATAAAGGTAATAAAATATATTTAACTTTAATTTAAAAATAATTGTAGGTGAGGTGAGCATAGAAAATTCAGGCAATCTAGCATAGAAAATCTAGGCAATGTTGTGTTTTGAATTCTCCTTACAACAGCCAAAGGAGAGAATGGTACACTACTCTGGAGTTTCACTGTGATAACACTTGGTGGACTTGATCTCAGGTATGGAAAATGCAGTTACATTTATGTTATTTCTATTGCAAAAGCTATTTTGTCTCTGTTCTTATTGACTTAATGAAGTTATTTTTTGGAGTGTGGTATAACAATTTCATGGACAAGGATGGCATGCTTTTTGATGAAGTTCTCACATATTTCTAACTGTGACATTATTTTTAGGAACATTAACTGTCAAATGTTGCAACAAAGCTTCACAGCCATTTGGCCTTTGAAATCCTTGTCATATGTTTTGGGTATGTGTTCCAGATTATGTCTCTTTTTGTCTTAAAAAATGAATTCCACATAATTAAACTTTCTCATTAGAGACATTACATTGTGGGATTTTGTTAACTCAATGAATAGTTGTTTGTCTATATTTTTTATCAAAGTTCTAGGCTAAAAACTTGACTGGGTATCCAACAAAATCCAAAAATCAAACAAAAACATTAAGGCTGAAAATCTTGAAAGGAATGTAAATCAGTGTAGGCACATTGGGAAGAAAAAGGACCCATGTCCTTAGCCCTGTCTTTAAGGTGCTGAAAATGACTTTGAAGATTTATGGAAATGGGAATGAGAGCAAGGGTTGGGGACTCTGTACAGCTGAAGGTTTTTCACTGTGGCCAATGCAGGTGATCTTGATGAGCTGTGGTCTGTCCATCATTATCTCAGCCTTGATGCATGGGCCTTGTCCCCAGTGAGAGAGTTGCTGTTTTATGGTGGCAGCTTTGACTCACAATAAGATGTTTATGCCATCGAGCCTTGCTCCTGGAATCCAAGGTGACTCAGACCAAAGGACAGGGTGGCAATATGGAGCAGAAGTACCAAGTCTCTAGTCCTGCTTTTAACTACTCACAGGACATTTGCAGACAAAATGAAGAGTATAAGTACTTGTTGCATATTCATGTTACATGATTGATATAATTTCTTGATGTAAAATAATAACACTGCTTTAAAATAAATAAGAAAACTGTTTATTCTAACTAAAGCATGATTTACCATGGTCTTGGGAAAATATATTCAAATTAACCTGAATGACATGTTCCACTATGGAAGAAGTTACACAAACTTTTATAGTCACAGAATAAAAGAAAGACATAAATCATTACATTTGCAAGATACTTGGGAGGAAAAACCAGGTAAGGCAGGGTGCAGCAAGGTGGAGAAATCTCTCCTATAGATTTTAGATGTTCCCGGTCAGCATTCTTAGTGTTAGGGTTGGTAGAGGCTAGATGTGTTTTAAGCCTACTGTTACATTCTAAGAAATTTAGTTGATAGTTCTGAAATTGTTAGGCCAGATACAAAATTTAAGGTAAATGCCTAGAATAGCTCAAGATAATTTTGGTTCTTTCTTTCTTTCTTTTTTTTTTTTTTTTTCTTTTTTTTTTTTTTGAGGGGTTGGTACCAGGGATTGAACTCAGGGGCACTCAACCACTGAGCCATATCCCCAGCCATATTTTGTATTTTATTTATAGACAGGGTTTCACTGACTTGCTTAGTGCTTCCTTTTGCTGAGGCTGGCCTTGAAGTCATGTTTCTCCTAACTCAGGCTCCTGAGCCACTGGGATTACAGTGGCACCTCCTTCTCCACAGAAAATCTCAACTAAGCTTCTCCAGAAATCTTCACCATGACTGATTTTAGGACTGTCAGCAAAAGAGTCTCTACAAAAAAGTTCAAGGTAGGTAAACTTCCTATTTTCCTGTTGCTCTATTACTTGGCCACTGGCATGGAAGAAATCAGTACTCCAGGTGCTTGACATCCCTTTACTTGTTTTTCACAAACACATATCCAGTATAGTAGTTTGTAGAAGTGTGTTTGCAAATGCAAAATGTGATAATTAAAGGACAAATCCTTTAAACAAGTCCTCTGGCCTTAAGCTGGAGCTTCACAGAGATGTCTACATTTCTAAGATAAGAAAAGTTACCAGTTGGGCTCCATGTTTAAGCTGCCAGGCGGAGGAAAGAAAGGGGAGAAGAAGCTCTCCCCTTCTCAGGTGTTATCCTTGAAGGGTTAACTTGATCAAAACAGTGAAATAAAAAGCTGTTTTTATGTGAACTTCTAAGCCCCTCCCCTTACATGCTGGGTATAAAATTCTGAAACTACCTGAACTCAGAGTTCAGGGGATTAACTGATTATAGGGAAAGCTATACCTTCTGAACCTGGCTGCAGCCAAATAAAACTGTTTTCTGCTATTATATGTGTTTTGCCTTGCCTCCTCTGTCCCTCCATCAGGATTACAGACATGTGCCACTGCGCCTGACATAATTTTTTTTAATATTTTTTTTTTAGTTGTCAATGGACTTTTATTTTGTTTTTATTTATATGTGGTGAAGAGAATCAAACCCAGTGCCTCACACATGCTAGGCAAGTCTCTGCCACTGAGCCATAACCCCAGCTCCTAATTTTGGTTTTTGATCTACAGCATTTCTTCTCTCCACAATCACAACATTTTAGCCAGCAAAGTCAAGCAATCTGCAGGATATTTAATAAAGATGCAGCTTCTTCAGAGAACTTTGGTTCACAAACTGAATTTCTTTCTTTCTTTTTTTTTTTAAAAGAGGAAATTATTTTATTCAAAAGGAAGTGATTCATAATTAATTGCATAACACCTTTGCATAGTTTACACCTGTAGACTCACTTATACTTTCTTCATGAGACACAGTTACATGTTTTCCTTAGAACCATACTGGTCAGGTCACAGTTCAGAATTGCAAGCTTTGATGTGATTAGTTGTAGGAAAGGCAGTGTCCTGTAAGGAGCTGAGAATAATGTGACCATGACACTAAAGTAGAAATCCTTGGAAGGTTCTTCTTTTTAGCAACTATCACCACCACTCCATACAAACTATTCACAATAATATAACTTAATACAAATTAATTATTTACAAAACATACTTGAGGCAAGCATTTTGTTAATGCTGATGAGAGACTTACAATTATAAAGGTAAGGCATTAACAGGAATTCTAATCAGTACTTTTTTTCTTTACAATTATAATGTATTTATGGATGAGTTGAAAATGTACTTCTAATATTAATTAATGACGAATTGCCCACTTTAATTTCATTCCCCAAACAAGCTTTCAATAACCATTTGCTGCATTTCTTTTCTGTAAAGCATTGGTTACAATCCAATATCAACATAGATTTTTGCAACTTTTTACCTTATTCTTGATAAAATTCCTGTGAATTTTTTAAGTATCAAAACTCAAAGTTTTCATGTTATCTAAGGTATTATAAATTATATATAATTAATATATATAATATAATATATAATATAATATATATATATATATATATATATATATATATATATATATATATATATATATTGGTTGTACCAGGGATTGAACTCAGGGGCACTCAACCACTGGGTCACATCCCCAACCCTTTTTTGTATTTTATTTAGAGACAGGGTCTCACTGAGTTGCTAAGTGCCTCACCATTGCTAAGGCTGGCTTTGAACTCTTGATCCTCCTGCCTCAGCCTCCCAAAGTGCTGGGATTACAGGCGTGTGCCACTGTGCCTGGCTATAAATAATATATTTTAAATGAAGAGCAAACATATCAAACATTATGCTAATCTACTTTTTAAATTTGTCTTAAAGCAATATATTCACTTTAATAAGTAAGTTTATCTTTAGAACTCCCCTAGTAATAGGGTTTGGTGCATATTTACATGTTATGTCAGACACTTCTAGAAGATCTAGGAATACAAGTCCTTAATTTTTTGTCTAGTGGCTATGCTTCATTGAATAGACAAACATAACAGATATGAACACATAAATGTTATGTTGTAAGTTTAATTTTTCATAGATGATACTAACATTTGTTAAACAAAAGACCCCTTAGATCAAGGTAAAATGCATTAAAAAAAAAAAACAGGTTTAACCTGTACATGCATATATTATACTATGAAAGCCAGAGTGCACATAAAAACTTCATGTTCTTAGGGAACATCCTTAATAGAGCTCCTTAAGCTGCACTATTTTTGTGACTGTTATTATAAATTTAAATATTTGGTTAGGGAAAAATTAAAGTCTGTGTGAATAACATACGGTGCTCTATGGCTTGTGTTGATATGAGAATGAATAACAATCTCCATAGCTCAGATTTTTAAAGACCCTGGCTTAAAGGAAAATAACTTACTAGGTAATAGTCTTGATGTTAAAAATTAATAAATAGAGAGAACTGGGTCATAATGATGAATAAACTCACAGTAAAGTTAGCCCAAAGTCAAATACCACATATCTCTATCTTTGATACAGAAAAATAACTTGTTTATTAAAGTGTTTTTAAATAATCTTTTATTTTATGTTTCAGTTGGACATGGTTTCTTTAAAAGATTAAAACCCAAGGAGCTAGAAGAGAATTAAATATGAATCTATTTGTAGCAATATTTCCTACATTTGAAATACTTTATTTGTGGAAATGACTTTAGGGGACAAATATGAAGAATGCTATGGAAGCCACCTTATGATAAGTCATTTGTTTTTCTGTAATCTGCCTTATTGTTTATCGTGTTAAGAAACTTGTTGAGCAATTCTGCTGCCTCTACTGGCACCTGACAGCAGCATCATCAGTCACTGTGTGGGCTTTGGCCTACAAACTCTCTTACAGGATTCAGGAGGGATATGGATTTAAATTTTAAACTGGTTTCTGTCAGTATGACAAATGAATACCAGAAAATTGTAGAACAATGGAAGAATGTTGAAATGCATGCCAAATATATTGGTCTGATCTTCAAGTGAACTCAACAAGAATAGCTGTAAAATAAGTCCAGGCTACAATATCCCTATAGTTTATATCCAAAACCTAAAAAAGGGATATTACTGAAATTTTAGATACTATTATATTGAGGTAAAAAAAAAAGTTATTGCTCAGTGTAATTGCATTCATATAATAATTTTTACACTGTAAATTAAGAGTTGGTTGTTAGCAAAAGTGTTTTGTGTGGAGAGTCACAATAAGACATCAAAAACATTTTTTCTCACAGTTGATCTTTTCTGAATTCTTTTTGCTGGAAAACTGATTTTTGCTTTATTCCTTTACTAGTTTTATATAAAAGTGATGACATTCAAAGTGTGAATGTAAAATGTGTAAATAATATTTTTCATCATCACTAAAAACCACATCTGTATGCTGTTCAATTGAAATGTGTTTTCATGTGTCTCAAAGCTGGGTTAAGCATTACACTACAGAAATGTAGGATGTCATTGTGCAGCTTTCAGAAGATTGCAATCAACTATCACAAGACTTATACCTTATTCTATTTTGTTTTATAATAATTATAGGGAGATGACTGTCTATGTGTGCTTGGAGACTAGGTCTGTAAAGAACATGAGGTTATATGTGATATTTGTCAGACTAGATATCATCACCTATTGGTGGTTAATGGTTGGTTTCCGACTTGTTATTTTGATGACAGTCCTGTCCCATGATGCCCATTATGGTGCCCCCCACATTTATGGCCCCTAGGATATAAGGGCATAGCTTCAGTACACAGTAGTAGAGAAAACACTGTGAGTGAGATTTTTGACCAGCTAATTTACAGAACGAAAAATAGCTTTGTTTTCATTTAATATGGGTGATTTTTCTTAGAAATTTCTTTAAATATTTCCTCACATTAGAGCAAATAAACTTAGAATGTTTACACAGAAAAAGCAAAAGTCAAAGATTGGGGAAAATAAATGAAAAAATAATGGATCAAAGAACAGAATTGATGTTCAGATTTTTAAAAAGTTTTAATTAAAAAAAAACTTGCGGGTCAGGGGGCAGAGTTGGTCTCACTGTGTTGTCCAGGCTTCACTTGAATTTGCTTTAACCTCTCTAGTAGCTGGGATTACAGGATTACATGCCTGCCTAACTTTCAGACTTTAGAGAGACAAAATGGAGTCTGATAGGCTGAATTGAAACACCGCAACATCGGATCCTTATTCTGATTTTTTGGCGTGTTTTAGCTAGGAAGAACTAGGAGAGATTACGGCATTGTGAAGAAATGCATTTAAATAGGCCTAGTGAGTGTGAGCAAAAATAATTGAAGTGGTGGCCAGCTACTATCCTGGAGCAGAGTGCAACCTGTGGCAAGCTGTGGATTCTAAACTTACAAGTAAAAACTAGAAAAGAACTTGTCTTCAAACACTCGCAATTCCCTGAAGTTTTTCTTTGTATTCTTGTGAAGCAACTTTTGCTACATAATTGTTCTGTAGTAATGGAATCAACTTAAAAGGGATTCAATGTTGATATTTTAAGACAACTTGCTTAAAAATGCTGCTGAAATTTCACATGAAATTCTAATAAAAATTCATAGTATAAAAATTCTAAATTAAAAGCGTGTCAGAGTCACTGCTACACAAAAGTGAAGGAGGAAATATTAAAAGAAAATGCCCTTTTATAAATGCAGTTTAACCATTACTGTCAGTAAAGAATTGTTATATATCTACTTGCACCTTATAAGTTTTATAAAAGCAGATTCCAAATGTGTTACCAAAAAAATAACTTTGCTTTAAAAAAAAAAAAAGTTGTGGTTAAGTTACTTGTATAAATAGTAAGTATAAAAATTAATAATTTCTAATTTAATATTATGAGTCTGGTGTCTGTCTTATTTTACAGATAATAAGGGAAGATATATATAGCAGGTTGAAGAGAAATATTTCTTCACTTTTGTTAACTACTTTTTTTTTTAACAGTGAAGGTAATAAGTACACTAAATAGAAGCAAGTGTTCAGATTGTGATTCCACAATCTAATATTTTTACAACAAAGAGTTGTTTATGTTTTTATCTTTTATGTAAAGAATTACTTCTTCTCTGAATTCTTTCTCAAATATAAAATATACTGAATCAGAAAATATACCAAATGATTTAAGCCATGGACTCATCAAATACATCAAGTATTTTAATGTTATGGAATGAACAGTAAAATGAACTTAAAGTTGCTAAAATATTTAATATCATTAAATCTTAAACTGGCCAAAATGAAAACTACTGTATTTAACAATTAAATGTGTCTTTGGTACTGATTTTATCACCCTAGTGTGTCTGTAGCCAGTTAAAATCTGTATGATCCATAGTCAGTAGGAGCCTGAGGGATTTACCTCTTCAAAGTCCTCCTGGGAACTATAGAATATATAAACATTAATAAAACAGCATAGGGTCAACAATTTTAATCAATTTTGAGGAGAAATATTGGTAATGGTAAATAGCCATGGCAAACAAAAATAAGTCTACTGACACACTATAGAAATATGTGTCAGTAGAACTGAATGTCTGCAGTATGTTGTTTGGTGTTTGTTTTGAGCATGTAAACACACATTAATGTGAACTATATACACATGACATGTAAGGGGAAAGGTTTGGGCAATGAGTGAAATAAAGTTTTACAGAAACTGGAATTGAAAAGAAACAATGTAACACAAGATTGCAGAAAATTCACCAGAAATATTGGCAGAAATAAAAGATATCAATGAAGACAATAAAGTGAAATGAAATAGTGTGTTTCTTTTCTTTTCCAACTCTCCAGTTTGAGCATAATTATAGCACCTACTTCATGAACCTGTTTAACAAACATTCAATAAAATGATTATATGATAGTGTTAGTTGACTTAATTGAAGTAGAGTTATGCTTCTCTTTAAATAGTGTAATATTGGTTATGTTGGAGAACTTGATTCTGAAGCCAAAATTACCCCTGATAAACAATAGCTGAGGAAAAATTATCTGAACGTTTTAGTATAAATTACTCAAAGTCCAATTATTCTTCAAAGTTCTTGAAAGTTGACAGATTCTATATATTTCTTTCTCATTCACTTGCTGTAAGTAACACAAGTTTCTACTCAATGTAGAAATAGATGTTATTTTGTTCTGTTTTGTAACACCTGAAGTAATTGACTTACTTTTCATATTTTTCTATTTTCATTTTTGATAATTTCTATTAAATTTTCTTTAAATCTTTAATTATTTTCTCTGCTATCTTGAGTATTTCTGTTAAGCTTACCAAATAGCCTGTCTTCCTCTCTCAATGTGTGCTCAATGTGTGTGTGTGTGTGTGTGTGTGTGTGTGTGTGTGTGTGTGTTTTGCAGGGGTTCCATGTTGTTATTAAAAATAAAATGTTCATAAATACTAGAATAGCATTCAGTATTATAAGAGGTCTATGCAATTCTGGAGCCTGGATTCTGAATCTGCAAGAACAAGAAAATCAAATTTATCTTTCTACTTTTGAATTCTGCTAATTGTTGAATTTTATATATAGAAATATTTTTCAAATACACATCCTTTGTAACTCCATTAAGATATTAATTATGTTAATTCATAAGAATACTGCATTAAAATTGCTGCTTTAGGATATTGTATGTCTTTAAAAATTAGAAGAAAAGAGGATAGACACATTTTGTCTTCTGTCCATTGTCCATTTCTTAATTAATTTTTTTTGGCTATATTCAATTATTTTTTTCTTTTAATTCATTTCTAGCAGTTTGACTGCAATGTGCCTAGATTCTTTTTCTTTCCTGTTATTTTCCTTGAGGATCACTGAATTATTTATTTCTGGTTTGTTGGTAATTCATTGACTTTGGAAAATTAACAATAGTGCTTTTCTCATTGGTTTCTTCTGTCCAGTCTTTTGTTGAATAATTATTTTTGTTTGTATTTTTTCACTCTTTCTCTATTTTCATTTTTGATAATTTCTATTAATCTTTCTCTAAATCTTTAATTATTTTCTCTGCTATCTTGAGTATTTCTGGTAAGCTTACCAAAAAAGACTTTCCTCTTTTCTCAAGGTATGTGTGTTGCATAGAGTTAAATTTTAGGGTTTCTTTCTAGCACACTTTTGTTGTTTCCATCTCTTTGCAAATGGGTTGTCCATCTAACCCACTAGGTTTTTTAAGGTAATAATCATAGTGTTTGTATGGAACAAGTGTTTGTATGGTAATTCCAAAAATTGTTTCATCTGTGGGTGTAATTATATTAATTATTTTACCTATTGACAATAAGTCTATAATTTATCCTTTATTCTGACACTTCATAGTTTTTGATAGAATCATGAATGTGTGTAAAAGTAAGCAGTCATGCTTTCTTTTTCTTTCAGGCTATTAGTGCTAGTGCTAGAGTGCTAGTGCTAGTTTCTGTGTGATCAGGGTTTGATCTTGGGTATCAAGATCAAGTTCCAGTCCTACTGCCAATAGCAGTTCTGTTCGAGCTAAGTTTTTTTTTTTTTTTTTTTTTTTTTTTTTTTTCAGACTGGGGAAGAGTTTTCTACCTTTATCAGAAGTAACTAGCCATTTATTGGAAATATGTGAAGAGTGGACTACCTGACCCCTCTCAGTATTAGATATCTCTGTCTACATCACAGAACAATTAGGTCTTGTCCGAATTTAACATCAGAGCTTTGGCATCATATCATAAATTTAATGGCATTGTTGATTCCACAAATGGTCAGTCACACCTTGAATTAATGTAGTCTGAGTATGAATGAGCTTTTCTGGATACTAATGGTCCAAACTCAAACTCTGGTAGGCTATGTATGTTTATAACATCAAGGAGACTCTGTCTTCTGCCCTATGTTCCACATACTTTGAGAATAAGCTAAGGAGAGTATCTGGTTGTTGCATGAAGGCTCCCCTTTCATATGGGGCTTCTAAACATTCTAAGTGGTCATATTATCAAATACATGACTTTTAACATTTTGTTAAAATTTAGTTGTTATTTTATTTACTTAACCATTTTTATGGTGTTCAATTCCTTTTCATATATATTGCTTAAGATGAAAATCTATGCATTATTAGTTCTTAAAGGGAACTTTTTTCTTGTAAATATATTTATTTATTCTAATTTGTTATACACAATTGCAGAATGCATTTAAAATTCATAATACACATTTTTCATGTGTCATAGCACAATTTTTCATCTCTGGTTGTACACAAAGTAGAGTCACACCATTCATGTCTTCATACATGTACTTAGGGTAATGTTGATCTCATTCTACCATTTTCCCCAACCACATCCCCTTTCTGATCCCCTCCCTCCCCTTTGCCCTATCCAGAGTTCCTCCATTCCTCCCATACTCCCCCCTACCCCCACTATGAATCAGAGTCCACAAATCAGACAAAACATCCAGACATTGGTTTTTGGGGATTGGCTTACTTCACTTAGCAAGGATATTCTCCAACTCCATCCATTTACCTGCAAATGCCATAATTTTATTCTCTTTTAATGCTGATTAATATTCCATTACGTATATATACCACAGTTTCTTTATCCATTCACCTACTGAAGGACATGTAAGTTGGTTCCACAATTTATCTAATTGTGAATTGTGCTTCTACAAACATTGATGTGGCTGTGCCACTGTAGTATGCTGTTTTAAAGTCCTTTGGGTATAAATCAAGAAGTGGGATAGCTGGGTCAAATGGTGGTTCCATTACAAGTTTTCTAAGGAATCTCCATAATGCTTTCCAAATTGGTTGCACCAATTTGCAATCCCACCAGCAATGTATGAGTGTGCCTTTTCCCCCACATCCTTGCCAACACTTACTGTTGTTTATGTTATTAATAGCTGTCATTCTGCCTGGAGTGAGAAGAAATCTTAGAGTAGTTCTGATTTGCATTTCTCTAATTGCTAGAGATATTGAACATTTTTTTCATAAATTTGTTGATCGAATATATATCATCTCTGAGAAGTGTCTTATCCCATTTATTGACAGTTTTTTTTTTTCTTTTGTGTGTGTGTGTGTGTGTGTGTGTGTGTTAAGGTTTTTTTTTTTTTTTTTTTTTTTTTTTGAGTTCTTTACATATGATAGAGATTCATGCTGTATCTGAAGTTCATGTCGTAGAAATTTTTCCCATTCAGGAGGCTGTCTCTTCACCTCACTGTTTGGTTCTTTTGCTGAAAAGAAGCTTTTCATTTTAAATCCTTCCAATTTATTGATTCTTGATTTTATTTCTTGTACTATAAGAGTCTTGTTAAGGAAGTCAGGGCCTAATTCCACATGATGAAGAGTTGGGTCTATTTTTTTTGTTCTATATACCAGACTTTAAACTATACTACAGACCAATAGAAACAAAAGCAGTGTGGTATTGGCACCAAAATAGACTTGTAGACCAATAGTACAGAATAGAGAACACAGAGATAAACCCACATAAATACAATTATCTCATACTAAACAAAGGCACCAAAAACATATTTTGGAGAAAACAGCCTCTTCAACAAATGGTGCTGGGAAAATTGGCAAACCATATGTAGCAAAATGAAATTAACCCCCTATCTCTCACCATGCACAAAACTCAACTTAAAGGGAACGTTTAATCCATTGGATTTTGTCATATTATGGTCTTAAAATCTCAACTGTCTCATAGACTCAAAAAGTAATGATGCACTAAGCTACTTGGCTTCAAAATATATTATAAAGCTGTAATAATCAAAATGGCATAATATTGACATTAAAACAGAAACATAGACCCATGGACTAGAATAAAAAGCCTGATGTAAATCCATGCATCTGAAGCCAACTCATTTTCAACAAATGTGCTAAGAATATGTATTGAAGAAAGGACAGTCTTTCTTTATACATATATTTTTAGTTGTCAAGGACTTTATTTATTTATATGTGTGAAGGAGCCTATAATCAAGGAGATAGCTAAAGATTGCGGTTAGCTGAGAGCCATAAAAGATGTTCTAGTTTCCACCTGATATTAATACATTATTCAAAGAATCTTTGTATGCCCGTGAACACTGCGTGACGCACCTGTAAGCTTGAGCTGTAAGCACCTGTCCTTGTTAAAGCTATATGTATATAACTGGGTGAGGTTCGTTAGTGTGTGTGTGGGAAGAAGAAGGTGGTGGTTGGAGTTAGAGCATTTGGAGTGATTGCTGGAGCTGGAGAGAGAAGAAGAATAAAAGACCTTTTCTCATTTTCATCCTGCCTCCGAATTTTCCTGTGGCATTCGCTGCTCCAAGCGACTTCCGCTTCAGGCAGCGACATATGTGGTCTTGAGAATCAAACCCAGTGCCTCACACATTCTAGGCAAGCGCTCTATCACTGAGCCACAATAGCACCCTAGAAAGGACAGTCTTTTTATTAAATGGTTTTGGAAAGACTGCATATCCACACAGCAAAGATAGACCTCCTCTTTTACCAGTTACAAAGATCAACCCAAAATGGTTCAACACTTAATTAAAGAAATTAAAGACCTGAAACTATGAAACTACTAGACAAAAACACAGAGGAAGTAACTTAGGACATTGGAATGGACAAGGACATTCTTTGGAAAAGATCCTCAACAAAATTCTGGCAAATTGAATACAAAAACATATCAAAAAGATAGTGCACCATGACCAAGTGGGGTTTATACCAGGGAAGCAAGGTTGGTTCAACATTTGGAAATCAATAAACATAATACATCACATCAATAGACTTAAATATAAAAACCATATGATAATCTCAATAGAAGCAGAAAAAGCATTTGACAAAATACAGCACCCTTTTATGTTCAAAACACTAGAAAAACTAGGAATAACAGAAACATATCTCAACATTATAAAAGCTATTTATGCAAAGCCCCAAACTAACATTATCTTAAATGGAGAAAAATTGAAAGCATTCCCCTAAAAACTGGAACAAGACATGGATGCCCCCTCTCACCACTGCTATTTAACATAGTACATGAAACTCTGGCTAGAGCAATTAGACAGATGAAACAAATTAAAGGGATCTAGATAGGAAAAGAAGAGCCAAAATTAGCACTATTTGCTGATGACATGATAACATACCTAGAACACCCAAAAAAACTCTACCAGAAAACTTTTACAACTAGTAAATGAATTTGGCAAAGTAGCAGGATACAAAATAAATACCCATAAGTCAAAGGCATTTTTGTACATCAGTGTCAAATCCTCTGAAAGGGAAATGATGAAAACTGCCCCATTTCCAATAGCATAAAAAAATAAAATATCTGGAAATCAACTTAATAAAAGAGTGAAAGACCTCTATAACAAAAACTATAGAACACTAAAGAAAGAAATTATAGAAGACCTCAGAAGATGGAAAGACCTACCTTGTTCTTGGATAGGTAGAATTAATATTGTCAAAATGTCCATACTACCAAAAGCATTATAGAGATTTAACACAATTCCAATCAAAATCCCAATGACATTCCTCAAAGAAATAGAAAAAGCAAACATGAAATTTATCAGGAAAAATAAGAGACCCAGAATAGCTAAAGCAATCCTTAGCAAGAAAAGTGAAGCAGGTGGCATCACCATACCAGACTTTAAATTATACTATAGATCAATAGTAACAAAAACAGCACGGTATTGGCACCAAAACAGACTGGTAGTCCAATGGTACAGATTGAGGACACAGAGACTAATACATATAATTTCAGCTATCTTATATTAGACAAAGGTGCCAAAAATGTACAGTGGAGAAAGGATAGCCTCTTCAACAAATGGTGCTGAGAAAACTAGAAATCTATATGCAACAAAATGAAATTAAACCCTTATCTTTCACCATGCACAAAATTCAATTCAAAGAGGATTAAGGACCTAGGAATTAGACCAGAGACAATACACCTTATAGAAGAAAAAGTAAGCTCCAATTTCCATACATGAAAAAATGCTCAACATCGCTGGCAATTAGAGAAATGCAAATCAAAACTACTCTATGATTTCATTTCACTCCAGTCAGAATGGCAGCTATTAAGAACACAAACAACAATAAATGTTGGAGAGGATGTGGGAAAAAAGGCACACTCATACTTGCTGGTGGGACTGCAAAATGGTGCAACCGTTATGGAAAGCAGTATGGAGATTTCTTGGAAAACTGGGAATGGAACCACCCCATGACCCAGCCATCCCACTCCTGGGTCTATTCCCAAAAAACCTAAAAACAGCATATTACAGTGACACAGCCACTTCAATGTTTATAGCAGCACAATTCACAATAGCTGGGTAGTGGAACCAACCTAGATGTCCCTCAGTAGATGAATGGATAAAGAAAATGTGGTATCTATACACAATGGAATTTTACTCAGCAATAAAAGAGAAGAAAATAATGGCATTCACAGGTAAATGGATGAAGTTGGAGAATATAATGCTAAGTGAAGTTAGTCAATCTCAAAAATCCAAATACCAAATGTTTTCTCTGATATATGGAGGCTGATTCACAGTAGTGTTAGGTTGAGGTACATAGGAGAATTAGAGGAACACTAGAATAGTCAAAGGGGAGGGAGGGCAAAGAAGGGACCAAGAGGGGATGGAGGAGAAAAAAAGAAAAGGTGGTTAAATAAGATGGATATCTTTATCCTAAATGCATGATTGAAGACTTGAAAGGTACAAATATACTTTGTATACAAACAGTGGTATGTAAAAAGATGCTTTACATGTGTACTATGTATTGTAATCCATACTACTATTATAAATACAACTTTGAATAAAAAAAAAATATAAAAGAGACTACAAAAGCATATGAAATTAATTGGAAAATAGACAAATAAGATTATATCAAACTAAAAAGTTCTGCACATCAAAGGAAGCACTTTACTGAGTACAGAGTCAACCTACACAGTGGAAGAAAACATTAATACCTAGAATATAAAAGGAACCCCTAACACTGAATAAGAAAAAAAAATGTGCAAATAGCTCAATTAAAAATGGGCTATAAATATAGACATTATTCAAAATAAGATATGTGATGTACAAATTTCTAACAGGTACATGAAAAATGATCACCATCACTAATAGTCAAGGAAATGTAAGTCAAAACCACGATGATATAGCATCCTTGCCCAGTAAGAATAGTTAATATCAAAAAGACTAACGATAATAAGTGCTGGTGAGAATGCAAAGAAAAGGGAACTTTGGCACACTGTTGGTGAGAATGAAAATTACTATAGCATTTTGGAGAACAATTTTTTGAGTTTCCTCAGAAACTGAGGAAGGAATTAGCATATAATCCAGCCATTCCACTACTGGGCATATATACAGATGTGGGGCAGAAATCTGCATTTCCCTGTCCTTTGCAGCACTACTCATAAAAGTCAAAAATTTAAACTATCTAATGCCTATATTGATGATGAATACAGAAAATGTGGTACATCCATACAACGGAATACTATTCAGCTATAAAAAGAATGAAATGCTTTTATTTGCATTAACACAGATGGAACCAGGTATCTTTATGTTAGGTGAAACAAGTCAGTTAAGAAAGACAGCAAGTATTACATCATGTCACTCATATGTATAATCTAAAGCAGTTGATCTCACAGAAGTTGAGAGTAGGATGTTGTTTACCAGAGGCCAGGGACAGTAGGGAGTAAAGGGCTACTAAGACACAGTTAGATAGGAGCAAGAAGCTCTTGGGGTATTATTACACAATATGGTAATTATAGATAACAATCATGTATTGTACTAAATATTAGAAAGATTTTAAAAGTTTTCTCCTCAAAGACATGAATAATGTCTGAGGAGATAAATATGTTTCACATGATTTAAATTTTACACAATATATACATGTATTAACGATACACCATAATTATGTACAACTTTAATATTTTTGTGTATCTATTAAAAATTTTAAAAATTAAACATGAAGAATAAAGTAATGATGTAATTGGCCAAACTCTTCTACTATTTGGGTGGGAAGAACATGCACCTGTGGTTTACCACATCTTAAAAACAAATGACAAGAACACATTTTTTGGAATATCTTACCTTAGATATCCACTTAAATGTGCTTTATGGAATGCCTCATAAGCAGAATGTTATTGGCTTTTTAATTTAGTTTTATAGACTTTGTGTTTGATCTTTCAAGTTAAAACTTCCACATTTACTGGAAACACTGGTAATTTTGATTGTTATTTATTCTCATTTTGCCAGGCAATCTTTTATTTAAATTATTTTTCTCCTTTCTATTTTTCAGTGGATTAGTCAGTTTGTCTGAATTTTTTTCTCTAAAATAAATTTATTTTTCAAAATTGTTAGTTAATATTCAATATCGTTTCATACTTTAAACTTTTCTTCCTTCCATTTTCATATTCAAAAGAGATGACATTTTATTTTGAAATTGGTTATTAAAATAGCATTTTGGCAATTACTATTTAGTTACAAAATTGTAATCTATTAATTTTATGACATCACTTTTGTATATTTTTCTCATAAACAACTCATGTTTTTAAAATTAATTTAGATAATCACAAAGTATTAATAGAGAAACTGTAGATAGACCTGATGATGTCTCTACATTGCCTTATTTTAAATTGGAACTTCCATTTATATTAAATTAAACATAATTTTCTTTCATGCATTTTAAACATTGCATCTTCGATATCTTATATCAAAAATGATTTCATTTTGTCTCTTTTCCTTTCATTGAATTGTGACAAATATGAGTGTAACTTTGTGATAAGACAGAATCATAAATGATGAGTATTCTCCACTGAATACAATTTGAACGATTATTGGATGTCATTTAACTTTCTCTTGGTTGAAAAATTATTTATCTGTGAAATATTTACAATCTTACAAGGTTTCTTTTAATGAAAAACGAAGAAACAAATCCAACATTTCCTTCTGTTTATGGGAGTTCTTTGATTTGTTAAAGCATATATTTATTAATTTAGATTGATAATGCATGTATGATGTTGAGATTGTGATAATGGAAATGTTAATGTTTTGTTTCTGTAACTGAAAATCTAGCATATAGCCCTTACTTGACTGAATAGGAAAGCTTACAAGCAGTATCTATTTTTTTTTTTTTTCCACTGAAACATTCAGAGGCCAAAGTCTCAATTTTGAAAGAAAATTTTGCTCTTTTAATAATCTGGCTGAAATTGTTTTTTGAAATATTTTAAATAGCTGTTTTGATTTGACTCATGAATTATTTGAATTCTGCCTTTAATAATATGTGCAAAGGCATTTCTTGAAAGTTAAATTAAAATATTATAGACCATGGGACTTTAATTAGATACTTCTTTAGTTTTGGTCTTAATAATTTGCCAGTGCAAGTATAATAATAAATACAAAATACTTTATATGAACATATTTCATTTGTGAAATAGAAATGTACTTCTAATCATAAGATTTAACATCATCTAAAATAGTTCAGTGTTAAAACCAGACAAGATGGCACATGCCTGTAATTCCAGTGGCTCAGGAGGCTGAAGCAATAGCAAATTCAGGCCAGACTCAGCAACTTAAAAAAAAAAAAAAAAAAAAAAAAAAAAAAAACCCTCTCAAAATAAAAAATAAAAAATAAAAGGGCTGGTGATGTAGCTTAGTGGTGATGCACCTCATGCATACACACACAACTCATGTTAAAAAAATGAACATACCCATTTAAAAAAATCTAATAAATATTTTCAATATTGTATTTATTTTAAAAATATTTAACTTTACCATCATATTTTAAATTTTTAAATATATTTGAAAACATTTCCACAGTTTAAAAATTCTGTATTATTTTAAAGCTATAAAAATTTTAAAAGACCACTATTTTGCTTAAAAAAAAAAAAAGATCTGAGTCTTTGAAATAAATATAGACTTACAGTTAGAAAAGTTCTTTTTGTCCATCAGAAGCAAATGCTTCTAGCATGCAATTTGTCATGAGAAGGAAGTGGTGCATAGTCCAGGTGTGAAATGAACTGATGGAGAATTATGACTCAGTTAGTATGAAGGAGAACTCCAAGGTTGATTTGAAATATGAAGGAGACCTATGTGCTCAGGACTTGTAGGTAGAATTATGGATATAGTTCACAATAAGGTATTTCTTATTACATTCCTATGAAATGACACAAAAATATTATTCCAGTTTAAGGCTAGCAGAACTAGCACAAAAAAATGGAGAAAACTCTGCCTGAGTAGAACTGACAACAACAAAATAATGCTTTAGTCAGGTATTTACTAAAATCATGTTGTATACTGAGGACAAAAATACTACATAAAACAATCAGAGACTTTCATAAACTTAAGAGTCAGGAATGGTACATTGCAATCTGTATTTTTTTTTTTTTTTTTTTTTTTTTTTTTTTTTGGTATGGGGTATTGAATTCAGGGGCACTCGAGCACTGGGCCTGATACCCAGCCATTTTTTGTATTTTATTTAGAGACAAGGTCTCACTGAGTTGTTAAGTGCCTCGCCATTGCTGAGGCTGGCTTTGAACTAGCGATCCTCCTGCCTCAGCCTCCCAAGTGCTGGGATTGCAGGAGTGAGCCAGTGTGCCCGGTGAAATCTGTACTATTTTCTCTTGAGCATAGATGTTCTATTTCCAGTGTAACCCATTCTCAACTCTATAGGCAGAGTGAAGAATATTCAGTTAGACTAATTAGTGCAAATGAAAAGACTTAATTAAATATATTCACTAAAACCAAAATTCACCAAACAAGAAATTAGGATAGGAGTAATATACAGCTTGGTTTACATGTATTACCTACATGGATATTCTGAGTGGAATAGTCCTGAGTTTTGAAAAATGTTATTTAGAAAGTAGATGTATAAAGAGTAAAAACAGTAATTGCTCTATTAAAATTTTCATGTATATTGGTCCAGGTCCAGTGTTGTATTAATATAACATGTAGTTAGATGCTATTTAATTTCAATATTGGAATTAAAAAAAAAGACTCTCATTGCCTTATTCCCCAAATTCAACTTATCACCATGTCTTCTCATATGTACCCACAAAATGTCTAGTTCATTGTTTCTGCCCTTTTGTTTGGGTTACTTTCATCTCCTTCACTATGCCCAAATCCACTCTTGACCCACCTTAATCCACCACTCTAATTTTATTCTCTCTTACCTACGAGATAAGCTTTAAAAAACATCGGATCATATTTTTCTTAGACTAACGAATTTTGATTGCCATGAACTTTTACTTATAATCAAATCTAAAATCCTGTAGTCCAATATGGCCAGCTTGGCTCTAATTTCCTCTTTAGTCTCCCTATCCCAAGGCTTTATTTTATTAAAGAGGACAATTCAGGTAAACTCCTTACAGCATCACAAGCATTAAGAGAAGTGGTGGGGGCTGGGGTTGTGGCTCAGCAGTAGAGCACTCGCCTGGCACGTGCACGGCCCGGATTCGATCCTCAGCACCACGTACAAATAAACCCATTGTGTACAGCTAAAGCAAATAAATAAATATTAAAAAAAGAAAAAAGAGAAGTGGTGGATTTACTTGAAATGCTCTTCTTGTTACTTTTATTGACTTGGCTAATTCCTTCATATCCTGAATATTTTGTTTTGATTGTAACATTTTGTGACTCCCATAATCTGTCAAGAGTGGTTGCACTTTGTCACAATTAATTCACATGATGGATCTTTCTTTTAGTTTTTTTTTTTTCATTTCCATTAACTTCTAAATTATATTGTGAATTGTATGTTTGTTGTTTACTGATATATTTTCAGTCAGTAAATGTTTGTCATAAGTTAAATTTAGAAACAGACATTTTCATATTAATAATATATCTCCACATATCATTTTAATAAATATGTCATATTTTTGAATACATCTAGCATAATTTATTAAAGCTTTTCCTTGAACATAATCAATTATTAATACAATTTTAATTGCTACCATGAGAAACTTCCAGTAGCCTTGAATATTTACACACACACACACACACACACACACACACACACATATATATATTCCCCATTTATTTAAAAAATTATTTTCTTAAGTTTATCCAGGAAACAAAAACTGTTGTGTTGATTCTATACATTTTATCAACAATGAGGCACACAGATATGTGCATGTACAATGATTTAAAGACTGGCAATATTTAAGCCAAACTATTTTCTTATTATGAGTATGCCAAGAGCATTGACCATGAGCAAATGACATTTGAAGGCTGAGTATTATATTGTTGCTTTTTTTCCACTTGAAATCATATTTATATATATTTTTAGTTTTACAATGCACTTGAAATTTAATATTTTTCTCAGTAAACAGTCAAGGCAACTGGTTTATAATGAAAAGAAAAAATAACAATTATATCAATGATAAAAGTAATAAAAATAATGACATAAGCAGTAGAATTGAAAAATCAGGAGCAGGAGGAACAGAATAGAACTAGTAATATAAAAATCATTATGAATTTGAGCAACTTCACCATTGGCTGTTCAAGGCAATCAGAGTTAGTATATTCTAGTACGATCCTTCTTAATGATATACAAAGTCCTGTCCTGGCATTAAGAATTATTCAGCACTAACACAGTTTATTGAAAATCTATTTAAAGACAAGAAGTCAAGAATAAGCAACTTTTCTTTTTTAAAAGAGTATAAGCCTCCAAATAAATGGACGAAAAAGTTGCCTTTGTACCTGTACTAACTAGCCTACTTTGTCTTAAATCTTTGTGTGATTCTGACTCTAGAATTATTTATTACTTAATCATTATAGAAATTGTAATTTTTGAATTTTTACTCTTTAAGATTATGATCTTTCTTTTCTCTTCTTCATTATGTCTAAAATATTAAAATCATTGAATAAATAATAGTAATAATGCTTTGCAAATGAAAACTTCTTAATGTTACTGGAAGAAACCAAACTGAATAGACCAGGTACATGTTTAAGAATGTTCATAGGCCCTATAGTCTTACTGGTCCAAAATAGGAAATAACACAAAGGTCTTTCAATACTGAAGTGTATGAACAAAGTGTCATGTACCCACATGATAAAATACTGTTCAGCAATACCAAGGAATATGTTACTGAAGCACACACCCAGCTTTAATCTCACAAAGACTGTGTGCTGAGACAGCTGTGCCAAAGTTATATACATTGCATGATTTCAGACAAAATGAACCTATGGTTAAAAAATCATAATAGTAACTTGCATCTAGTGATGCAAAAAGTCACCTGTGAAGGAACACAGATTATAAATATTCAATGCTTAATGGCAGTAAGGTATCATGGTTGCCTTTGTCAAAACCATACAGCTAATATTTATTACATACAATATGTGTATATCTAACCTCATCCAGAAGTAAATAAAGTGGGGCTCAGCTGGAGAATTGGTGGAAGCACAGAAGAAATAAAAATGTTATATAATTAGCTGATGTTGATTTGTGTGACTGATAGACTGTGCTAATCACTATTTTATGTTTAAAATATATGTAATAAACAATTTGCATAGATCTAAAAAAGAATGTGTTATTGAATCATTTCAACTAAATCTTATGCAAGACCCACACTTCTTGGTTCAATTTTTATGTGCATTTTGAAATATAAATAACTGTGACAAAATAAAATGACAAGTGTTCAAATTTAGATTTTGTAGAGAAATCAAACAATTCAAGGATATGAATTAAATAAAAAATATGTGGGGAAATTAACATATTGTATATGGAAATTACTATAATAGGTAAAATACCCACTAAACAAAATTCAAAATAATTCATATATGTTTTTAAAATATTGGACCTATTAGTGGGTCATGGTACTCAATAATTCAGACTCAGTAGAACTTTTATCTAGGTATGCTAAACATCTTGAACAGCAGCTAAAGTTTTAGGAATGTGGTAAAATATTTTGCCTACATTCACCTTAAAAATCTTTACCAGTTATATGCCCTGTTAAATATAGATGAAAAAATAATATACCCACAGCCTCAACATATTATTGTATATGTTTTAAAAATCTTGAAGTTCTCTGATGAAGCAAGAGCTAAGGTTTATCTCATCTGAGTTCTGTTACGCGTACTTCATACTGTGATATTGACTTTGGTTGTGAGCAGTTTGCCAGATAGAATTGATTTATGATACACTCCATTGCTATCCAGACAGTTTTCAGGGAAGTGACAAGAAGTTCTGCTTCCATAACTTTCTAATCAATGGGAAGAAAAGTAAGACCAGACAAAACAAAACCTTTCACACAAGGTAAATGTCCTATTGTGTACACAAGATATAAAAATAAATAGCAATATATATATGTACATAGATATGTGTATATACATATAATACATATATACATGTAAATTATATACCTTTTTAATCAGCATTACTATGTGTTTTTCAATTTATGTCTAATACTGAGATTGTAAGAACCATTTTTTGCATTAAATAACTTTATTTGAAAATAAATGTCTATACATTTTATGTGACTGTTACTACTTCTGCACAGTATTAGTTTTGTATTTGTGAGGTTACAGAATTTCAGACACTTAAAAATAAATAGTAATTGACTAAATGAGAGGAAATAAATATTTAGGCAGGAAAGTGACTAATATAAGCTATTATTTTGCCAAATTAAGGAAGAGCACAAAACGTTCTTGAGAGTCCTCATTTTGAAGATAAATAGTATACTGTAGATTAAATATACCTATTATTTCTGATTGCATTTTCTCCTCTAATTTAAAATTTATTCATTTATACCTAACTGCATCCGTATTGAAGTACAATGAAAAATCACAATGTATGGAACATTATACCAGAAACATATATTATCTGTATACTCAAACACTCAATTGTGTAGAGCAATAGGGTTAGACAATAAAACACATGGAAGAGGACATATACGTGACAAGAGTGAAAGAAAGGGCCAGGACAGATTTTAGTGCTTGTAATGAGCCCTAAAGTAAACTAAATTCATTTAAAATGAAGTTAGTGACACTTTTGCATTTTGTTGGGGAAAAAAGCTTGGTGCAGTGGGGAGAGGGAAAGGGATGGAAAATGCATATATATATACACAGAAAACTATCCCTGCAGTGAAAGGAGCATTACAGCAATCTATGGAGTAGGTTGTGAGTTAGAGAATGTAGAAAAGGAAACATTTTATTTGACATTTTGAATAGAATTTTTAAAACTTGGTTACTAATAGAATATACATAATACAATAAAGTGATGAGTTAAGGATGTCTATCTGATTTTTAGCTTGAGTACATAAGTGGATTGATATGCTATTGATGAGGATATGGAATAAAAAAGAACACTAGGCAGGTGGATGAATGACAGAACATATATTCTGTGATTGATTTATTGATTGCTGATTGAATTCAGGATAACTTTGTAGAATGCCAAGCAAATCCTCAGCTTGGCACCATTCCACAGGCAGTATAAACTGACATCCTTGTGGCAGATTACATTAGCACATGCTTCTATCACAGTAGTGATTATCCTCTCAATGATATGCTTGTATTTGGGTATATATTGTTGCTGCCTGAAGCGGAAACCGCCTTGGAGCAACGAACGCCGCAGGAAAATTCGGAGGCAGGATGAAAATGAAAAAAGGTCTTTTATTCTTCTTCTCTCTCCGGCTCCAGCAATCACTCCAAACGCTCTAACTCCAACCACCACCTTCTTCTTCTTCCCACACACACTAACCAAACTCACCCAGTTATATACATATAGCTTTAACAAGGACACGTGCTTACAGCTCGAGCTTACAGGCGCATCACGCAGTGTTCACGGGCATACAAAGATTCTTTGGATAATGTATTACTATCAGGTGGAAACTAGAACATCTTTTATGGCTCTCAGCTAACCGCAATCTTTAGCTATCTCCTTGATTATAGGCTCCTTCATTTCCCCCTTTTAGTTTTAAAAGAGGGGATGTTCTAGGACGTCCATGTGCAACCGACATTCTTACCCGTCATGGGAGTCTAGGCTGTCCTGACTCCTGGCTTAGGTTGACATGCCGGCCACATTAGACTGTCCCGTGCGACTGTGTCGTGTCTTAGGTTGTCCCCTTCTGGGGATCTTACCCGTCATAGGCTAACCAGCCATCCAACAGAGCCCTTCAGGATCGACTGTGTGTTGACTAACAGCCGTCCAATTTTTAGGAGATGCTGCGGCTTTAAGGCGGCAAGCGTACTGCTGATGAGCCAAGTTTCCATAGCATATCAAGTTCTTTAAGTGAATCAGCTGCCCTTAGTTTCATCAAGTAACGCACTGAGTTCTCTTAGACAAATACCCGCAAGGCATTGTCCCGTAATGTCCCAAAATAATGGAAAATCAAAATGTCCATAAGTTATAACACATAGATTCAGGAGACCCCATGCATGCAGAGCAGAGGCCACACTGCTGGTTAGGTTGTTTGATGCTTGAGCAGCAGAGATGCTTGCAGCGACCGTGGTCCCTGCAGTTGTAGCATCAGCCGTCTTTTTTATGTCTAGACATTTCCACCGGCAAATCTTCAGGGCCCGCTACCTAAAAACTCAAGCATCCATTATTAAGGGAAAGGCAGTGCTATTCCAGCACTGAGATCAAAAGGTGAGCTGTCAAACTAAAAAAAGAATTATTAGAGTAGAAAATAAAAGTTGATCTCTGCTCACACACATTGCTGCTTAAGCTCCCACAAACATAAGCTGGCAAAATATCACATTCAGAAATAATCAAAGAGAAACTGAGGGTGTTTACTGCATTAAAGATAAAGAAAAGCTAAAGGCACTTTGGAAAAATAATTTGTTAGCTGGAATCCTCAAGTCTCTATATACACAGCAATCCTATACCTGTTGAAATAATTCAAATTAATCAGCTATTAAACAAATGAAGTTAATAACAAATAAACGATCCTCTGTCGGAACACCAAAATATCAGGTTATACAACATTAAACATATTCACATCTGAAGAGAAGTCCCGGAGACAACTATAAATCAAAATTGATTATCATTATAATAGATTATCTAATTAAAATATTCTGAACTTATATGAATATCTATTTATCTATCTATCTATCTATTGATTATCTAATTAGAATATTCTAAGCTTAAATGAATTAACGTTATTGGATCTATATCTATCTACCTATTTTTTTTAAGTGCTTAATTATTTGTGACGTCACACTAGACAGACACACATATAAACATATATTTGTGACATCACATTAACATGAAATTTAGACAAATGCACAGACATAAAGACATATATAAAAGAAAAAAATACAATTGTGTATACACTGAAGAGAGATCTTCTTGTCCCGGCCGGGAAGATGAAATTTAAGTTGTAAATTTAATGGAGGACTCTTAAGGGAATCACTCCATACCTTCATTTTGGTCCTCTTGATTTTGTACTTGTTTATTCAATCTAGACTCCTCAATAACTTCATCTTGATCCTTTTGACTTTGTACCTGCTTTATCAATCTAGATGGTATCCATATGGGAGAGGATTCGTGCTTTGGAAAAACACAAACAGATCCTCTTCCCCAAATTAATACTGGGTCTGGACCCTTCCATGTACCTGAGAGAACATCCTTCCAGTAAACCAAAGGTTTATGTTGTTGGTGTGGGTTCCAGTGTCTATCTCCAGCCGAATGTCCATTAGAATCTAAAGTTAAGAAATTTAGGGTAAACAGGGCAACTGCCAATCTTCCTTAGGTCCTTAGGATTTTTCCAGTTTCCATCTTTTTGCTTTAGTAACATATTTTTAAGTGTCCGATTTGCTCTTTCAATTATTCCTTGTCCCTGAGGATTATAAGCGATACCTGTTTTGTGGATAATATTGAACTTTGTACAAAATTGTTTGAAGGATGTGGATGTATATGCAGGGCCATTATCTGGTTTTAAGCATTTTGGGGATGCCCAATGCAGCAAAAGCTTGCAGACAATGAGATATAGTATCTTTAACTTTTTCTCCAGAATGTAAAGAAGCAAAAATCATGCCTGAGCATGTATCTATGGTGACATGAATAAATCGTAATTTTCCAAAACTTGGCTCATGTGTGACATCCATCTGCCACAAATGATTGGGCATCAAACCTTGTGGGTTAACCCCATAATGTGGATTGGGCAAAAGTGTTACACAAGATGGACATTCTTTTACAATTCTACGAGCTTGTTCTTTTGTGATTTTAAATTTTTGTCTTAAGGTAGTGCTGTTAACGTGGAACTGGGAATGAAATAAAGTAGCTTGTTGTACTGTAGTAAATATAAATATTGTTTTAGTGAGGGCATCAGCTTTTTGATTACCTTCATGGAGAGGACCAGGCAGATTAGTGTGAGCTCTTATGTGACCTATAAATAAAGGTTCTTTTCGTTGCCATAGGAGATTTTGGATTTGAGAAAACAATTTAAAAGCTGGAGTATGTGGTGCTATTGGACCTGCTAGCTCCAATTTAGGGACAGCATGTACAATATAGTGGCTGTCTGAAAAAATATTCATAGGCTGTTCTTTAAAATTTTCCAGAGCTATTATTATAGCTTCGAGTTCCACTAATTGAGCTGATTTTTGATTAGTGATATGAATCATTTTTTCATTTTGAGTGACTACTGCAGCAGTACCGTTAGAGGATCCATCTGTAAATACATTAAATGCTTTAGGAATGGGTTGAGTTTTTATTACCTGTGGGAATATGATAGGATGATTGATACAAAAGGACAGTATAGGAGATTTAGGAATATGATTGTCAAAATTTGCAGAAGTAGAGCATCTAGCTATAGCCCAATCATTATCATTGAAGCACAAATATTCAACCTGTGACGATGAATAAGGAGTAATAATAGTAGCAGGATGAATTCCAAATATTTTAGTAGAGGTTTTAAGTCCTTGAAGAATAAGTTTAGCCACCATGGAGGTATAAGACTCAATTGTACTTTTAGGAGAGACAGGCAAATGTATCCATAATATAGGTCCCTGTTGCCAAAATACTCCTGTTGGTGTATATTGTGAAGGAATAATAATCAATATTAGTGGTTGTGCAAAATCAAATCTATCGCAATGGGATCTTTCAATGGCCTGTTCTACTAATTTTAGAGCTCTCCTGGCCTCAGGAGTTAATGTTCGCGGTGAGGATGGATCAGGGTTCCCGCGAAGGATGTCAAATAAAGGTTTTAATTGTCCAGTAGTGAGGCTTAGTGTAGGGCGAAGCCAATTAATGTCTCCCAATAATTTTTGGAAATCATTGAGGGTGGTCAAATGTTCTTTACTTATTAGAATTTTTTGGGGTTTAACAAAAGTATCCATGATTTTAAAGCCTAAATATAGTATAGGTGATCTGCTTTGAACTTTTTCTTCTGCTATATATAATCCATATTTTTTAAAATTTTTTGTTATTTCACTAAATATATTAAATAAGATTTTTTGATTAGGGTGAGCTAATAAAACATCGTCCATGTAGTGTAGACACATGAGGTCTTGATATTTGTTTTTAATGGGCTGTATAGCTCTGTCCACATATAGTTGGCACATTGTAGGGCTATTTGCCATTCCCTGTGGCAATACTTTCCATTGATATCTTTTATCAGGGCCATTATTATTGATAGAAGGAATTGAAAAAGCAAATCTGGGGGCATCCAGAGGATGTAGGGGAATGGAAAAGAAACAGTCCTTTATATCAAGAGTTATAAGGTAATAGTTTTTTGGAATAGCTACAGGATTAGGAAGTCCAGGTTGGGTGGGTCCCATAATTTGCATTGTTTTATTAATTTGTCTTAGGTCTTGTAATAGTCTCCATTTTCCCGATTTTTTCTTAATTACAAGTATGGGAGAATTCCAGGGAGAGGTGGAAGGCTCTATGTGTCCTGCTTCTAATTGTTCTTTAATTAATTGATGGGCCGCTTGCAATTTTTCTTTGGATAGGGGCCACTGAGGGACCCAAACTGGCTTATTAGAGAGCCATGGTATTTTTAAAATTGTTTTCTCAGTGGCCCCTAGAAAAAATGTCCTTTGCCTTTTTTATTATGATTAGGATTTTTATTCTTAACACCTGCAGGCTTGGTTGCTAGGTGTAGCCCCATTTGATGTAAGATATCTCTTCCCCATAGGGTAACTGGCAAGCTGTTTAAAACATAAGGTTGGAATGTTCCTGTATGGCCTTCATTGTCTTGCCAATTTAAGATTACAGCACTTTGTGCTGGGGTATTACTATATCCCAAGCCTCTTAAACTGGTTGAGGCTTTCTGCAGAGGCCAGTGCTTAGGCCATTGTTGTAGATTTATGATGGAAGAGTCAGCTCCTGTATCAATCAGCCCCTCCATCTCTATACCTTGAATTTTTAATTTGCACATCGGCCTCCGTGAACAATCCTGAACCCAGAAAGCCATAGGTCCTGAACCAGTGGAACCGAATGCTCTGCTATTTCTATTTTGTGGCATGCTTTTAAAAGAACTATGGAGACTGGGAATGAGGAGCAGCTGTGCGATTCTGTCTCCTTGATTTACGGAGATGATACCCCTGTGTATACTTAGCATTATTTTAATCTCTCCATTATAATCTGAATCAATAACCCCTGGTATAACATTAAAGCCTAATAAACTCTTGGAACTACGCCCAAGGATTAGTCCCACAGTTCCTGAAGGGAGAGGTCCCCTGATTCCCGTAGGAATCAGCTGAACCCCCATTTCAGGTGTCAGGACCATCCGGGCAGTAGAACAGAGATCTAATCCTGCACTTCCTCTTGTCCCTCTGATAAGGGCGTTAATGGGTAGGAGGGATTGTGACGAGGAATCATTTGGATCTGAGGGCATTCCTCCTCTAGTGCGCATTCCTCCTCTAGTGCCTCGTACATTTGTGGGCCCCGGGGCATTGGGCCCCGTGCCCCGTTTTTTGAAATCCTTGATAAATCATTTCCATATATATCATATCTGGAATGGCATTGATTGGCCCAATGTATACCCTTTTTGCACCTGGAGCATCGGCCTGGAGCGCGGTATGAATTTGATCTTATTACCCTTGGGGGATATTGCTTAGCATATCTTGGTTGATTATAATACTTTTGTCTGGAATATCCTGTTCTAGGTTGAAACCTTTGGGAATTTTGAGGGGAGGAATTTTTCATCACTGCAGCAATTACGTTGCCTGTGATAACAGCCTCGTTAATGTCTTTGCACAGTCTGATATAAATTGATAAGTCTTTTTTACTTCTCCACGGCCTTATTGCATCCTGGCAATATTTATTAGCATTCTCGTACGCTAATTGGATAACTAGAGGCATAGCTTGCTCGACTTCGCCAAAAACTCTAGATGTTGTTTTTAAGAGTCTATCTACAAAATCAGCGTAAGGTTCGTTAGGCCCTTGTATAACTTTTGATAGGCTGCCTTGCAGATCCCCTGTGCCTGATATTGTCTTCCAGGCTTTCACAGCTGCAGTGTGTATCTGGGCATACACACCTGGATCGTATTGTAGCTGATTTTGTAGTTCGGCGAACTGACCCTCCCCTGTGAGCATATCTATATTGCGTTGAGGGAAACCTGCTGCAGCATTTCTCTTTGCTATTTCTGAACAAAGTTCCTGGAATTGAGTTTTCCAGATTAGGTATTGTCCCCCACTTAGTACTGCTCTGCATAGACTTTTCCAATCTGAGGGGGCTAAGGTTAGGGTGTTAAGTGACTCTATCATACTTAATGTGAACGGAGCTTGAGGCCCATAGGTCATTACCGCCTCTTTAAAATTCTTTATTGTTTTAAAGTCTAGGGACTCGTGATATCTTTGTCCCTGTTCATTTTGAAATACTGGCAGTTCTAGGTGCTCCTGCGGTCTATGTTTTTCGAGAGCGTATAAGTGCTCAGAAAGGCTGCCAATTTCTATCTCAAGGGCACGTACATTCTGATCAATACTCCTTATTGTTTCTGTTAGGTATTCTATCCATGAAGGAACAGAGGGCACTAGTGGTCCCTCTATTTGACGGTCTTTTTTCTCTTTTTTAATTTCTTTTTGTTCTTTTTATTGGAGACTGTGCTCCCTGAATCGCTTTTTGATTCCTCCTCACTACTAGCTTCATAATTCCTAACTGGCTCAGTGGAGGAGACCGTACTCTCATGGTTTGGCTCCTTGTTACTATTATCACTTTCACTAGTATCCTGAGTTTCAGCTTCTAAGGAGAGTACATACTCCTCAGCTAATTTTATTAAGCTTCTGATGGCTTTTGCAGTTCTTACTTTTGAATTTATATTACTGCTCTCCTTGCTGGTCTCAACTGAGTCAGAGGATATGCTTTCTTGTTCACTTTTCTCACTATCCTCTGAGTTCTCGCTATCAAAAATTTCATTCGTGGCTTTTATAAACCAACTTTTTGTTATATTCGCTCCCATATTTTTAAATTTTCTTTTTTCTTACCTTGCCGCCGAATTCCCCGTACAGGCCACCACTTGTTGCTGCCTGAAGCGGAAACCGCCTTGGAGCAACGAACGCCGCAGGAAAATTTGGAGGCAGGATGAAAATGAAAAAAGGTCTTTTATTCTTCTTCTCTCTCTCCGGCTCCAGCAATCACTCCAAACGCTCTAACTCCAACCACCACCTTCTTCTTCTTCCCACACACACTAACCAAACTCACCCAGTTATATACATATCGCTTTAACAAGGACACGTGCTTACAGCTCGAGCTTACAGGTGCGTCACGCAGTGTTCACGGGCATACAAAGATTCTTTGGATAATGTATTACTATCAGGTGGAAACTAGAACATCTTTTATGGCTCTCAGCTAACCGCAATCTTTAGCTATCTCCTTGATTATAGGCTCCTTCAATATATGTACCTTTTTTGTACGGAAAACTTCTTTGTTTACTATCATGCATAGATTCATAGAATAGTATGTTCATTTCTATGTATGCACATGACATTACTTACCAGGGGATTTATAGCAAAGGAAGCATGCAATATATTTGTATGCATGGAATTCACTGTTCTTGTCATGTGTTCCATTAATCAGAATCATCTCACTTGAAAGAGCAGTCTGGTGACCTTCGGTTGTGATAACAGGTGGCTCATATGAACCTGTTACATCAGAAGTGTGGCCTATAAAGTATGACATTTCTTTAAAATCAGGAGTCAACACAACAATTTCCCTCATAATTAGATACCTGAGTCCTAAAATTTAGAGTAGAAAATAGGAGTGGGTTCTTTCATCATCATACCTAAAAATCTATTTGAGAAATGTTCGTTAATTGCTTCCATCACCTGGCAGTTGAACTTATAAGTCATCTTGTCCCCAAGAAGGCTGCTTCCCATCAGGGAACCCAGGAATGAACCCAATGACAATTAGAAACTGAAAGGTACTCTTTGCCATTTCTCTTCCAGACAAAACAACAAGTTGATACAAACCTACAGTGTTAATTGATCCTTATTACTAAGGAAAATTATAGTGTGGATACATAGGGGACAGGAAAATTGTTTGGAAAATAAGAACGAATTTAGAACTATCTTTTCTGATCATTGGAGAAATGTGGCTTCGACTAGAATAGTGGGCAACAATAACATATACTCTGCAAATATCAAATTTCGAATTATGTTACCTGCTCAAGTACATAATTTATGTGTGATGTGAAAAAGGGCAAAGGAAATATAGAATAATTAGTGCGTGAAGATGTCTGTTTTTTATAAACATGGTTCATGACCAGCTGTCAAGTCCAGGCCTATAGCAGCTGTATTTTATACTGCATATTTTTCTCTCCCCATTCCCCTTATCTTATATATGGAACAAAAGTGGAAATTAATTAGTAACTCCCATGATCATGTAGTTATTAGTAGAATACTATACCCAGGGCATCTCCTGGGGTTGGGACTTAACAATTTATCTGAAAAAAGGACAAGAGTAAAAAGTAGAGGGACAAAAGTGGAAAACTTTGGTGGATCTTGCATGCATACTTTCAAATCTACTTTCCATTCTTTTCTTGTTTTTGCCCTGGAAGGCTGAATCCTTTGGTTTTGGTTCCATTTAGCCAATCAATATGGACTCTTAACAGAAAACCAAGTGATGAAATCATATTGGCATAAGTGTATATACTCCATCACTTTTGTCCCTGGAAGATTTTGGGATTATCTGTGCCCCTTAGATAGATGTTATTACTTCTTTCAATACAACTTTATCCACTTATTTATTTCTAGGTTTTGTCAGTCACTTCTTAACACTGTTTCTTTACACTTGGGAGATTTAGAGTTCCTCTGGTGTGATTTATGGATACCTATAGTATTTTTTAGGACCTATCATTCTCCCATATTGTAAATATTCTCATGTAAAGAATGAACAATGAAGCCGGGCGAGGTGGCGCACGCCTGTAATCCCAGCACTTTGGGAGGCTGAGGCAGAAGGATCGCGAGTTCAAAGCCAGCCTCAGCAATGGCGAGGCACTTAGCAACTCAGTGAGACCCTGTCTCTAATAAAATACCAAAAAAAGGGCTGGGGATGTGGCCCAGTGGTCAAGTGCCGCTGAGTTCAATCCCCGGTACCAAAAAAAAAAAAAAAAAAAAAAGAATGAACAATGACATTCCCTAATTTGAGTTGTCCATTCATTTACTTTTAGTACTACAAGGTTGATACTATGTGTGAGAGTTTTCCAGGACATGCCACCCAGAGAAACCATGAAAGTAATAGAATGAACCTTTGAGGTGATGAGGGGCACGCAAATTCCATAAGTCTCTAGTACACTTCTTGAGAGGCAACTGCTTAGAGTAGGCATTGGTAGCAGAGACAAGCAAAGTATTTGTGAAATAATCAAGGATGTCAAAGACTGGAGATTTCATTATAGCCCATTAATGAAATGCAATTCCTGGAAGTGAATAGAAGTTGGGAACTAAGAAAATACATAGTACAAAAGATGAGGTTTTATGTCTTCAATTAAAACAAAAATAATACAAGATAAAGAATTTTTTAAAGAACTACATTAGTTAAAAACTAGACACAAAGAGAGTAAAATCACCTAGTATTCTTAGAGAAACTATTAAAAAGTTGATGAAGAAAATGTAACCCTGAAAAAAAGGACAATAAAGTTGTAAAGCAACAATAATAATAAAATAAAAACCTCAGGGAAAAATATTAAGAGATGCAGATAGAAAAACATATTATTATAATGATTTGAGGAAATGTGGAAGTAAATTTTTCTAAAAGGTAAAATAACTTCAATAAGGATAGATAATAGTTTTGAATATCTAGAAAAAAATAACTAAGTCACATATTAAGGAAATTCAAGTTGTCATATTTCTCAAGAGCAGTATATATTGTCAGAAAGAAATTGAGATGTATCCTGCAAGATCCTTAGGGAGATATTATGGAGGCCATGAATATTCTATTTAGCAAAATTTTCCTTCAAGTATAAGGACAAAGACAAACCTTTGAGTTATAAAATTTAGAATTTGAGTTTAAATTTAAAGGAAACTATGGATGAATATCATAGAGAACCATCAATTGATCATGGAAAACATGAAAAATAATCTGGGGTGAACACTGAACATGTTTAGCTGTAAAGCAAAGAGACAATATTTAATAGCATTGGAAGTGATTGGTAAAAAAAATATATAAAAACAGACAAACAAATATAATAAAAAACAGGAGGAAAAAGTGAGAGAGTAGACAAAATAATCAACTTGTCAAATGATGCAGAAACTTTCATGACCATGACAAGTTTTTAGAATGTCAGACTTTATATTGGATAAGAGACTGAAAATACCATCTAGATGGTATCTTTTAAGAAAGACCATTTAACTCTCTGAATTCTAAATGCGTATTAAAACTTACCACTTCAACACCCATAGATTTTTCTGTAGTTTTCTGCAGATCTTTACTATTTTTAATATATTTTTCCAATCCTACTTGAAAAGAAAAAGTCCAAGCCATTTTAACATTTCATAATGGAAAATGAAGATAATTTTGTTTAGAAATATACATTAGGTAAGATATAATTTTGCTATGGTTTAAATAACAAAGAAAAATGCTCTAATATGTCATATTGCAAAATATCTTTTAAAAATGACAGCCATGAGCCAGTAAAAGGAGAAGAAAATAATGGTCTGTTAATTCCATACAATAAATTTTATTAAGAAAATAGTGAAGAGGGACTTACTAAGGTAACAGATTTTATCTTGATACATTGTTCCCAAGATGTCTGATTTTAACTTAGTGTATGTGCCTCTGTTTTAAAAAAGCACATATTAACTAAGCAATATCAAAAACAAAGAACAGAGAAAGTGTTATAAGCAAAATAGCATAAATAATAACCCAAATAATTAAAATATAAATGATATAAGATTTGCTAAGCACTTCAGGACAGTTCCGTAGAAAGAATCCAACAAAGCAGATAAATTGCCTGTCATTATATATATATGGACTGAAAATACCGATATCCTGGATGGTTTGATTACCACTACCAGAGAGAGAAAGAGACAAGCTGTCTGCAGCGGCTGGAGCCGCGAGGCTCCTGCAAAAAACCGCCTGGGCGGTGCACAGGCCGTGCGAAACAAGGTCAGTGTGAGGAGACCGCGCTACTGCTGCAACCCCAGCCAAACTCACTGCACACTAGCGTGAAACCGCGCGAAAAAAACCAGCGATAACAGCCGGCGGGATTGGTGCTGGGGAGCCACGGGAGACCGCGGGTCCACACACCAGTTCGAATCCACACTCCGCCTGACGTGACCCTCGGTGTGGCTTCCCGGTGCGATCGGCAAGGATACGGGAGTCTGGGAGTCTGCGGAGCTGCTGTTGACTGGAAGGAGAGCGCTGCCATCTTTGAAAGCTGCAGGGGCTGGTCCTGACAAAGGGGAGGAGACGGAGAGCGACTGCTGCATCCACCCAGGGACTCTCCAGCTCTCTGAAGACAACGCACAATTGGGTGAGACTTGGTTGGTCAGCAGGGGAAGGCGTTTCTGAGGCTGGCGCAGCGGCCACAGGGGGCTACAACTGTGGGTGGGCTTGGGGAGGAGGTGCCTTCTGGAAGATCCCCCTTCCCGGCGCCATTCATCTGCTGACACACACAGTCCCCCTGGGCCACTCCTTCACTGAACCGTGCAGCCGCTGGCCTAGGATGCAGCCTTGATTTCACTGACAGGATCACAGACTGTGATCCAATAGCAATTGGTTTGAACTGGAAAGGAAAAAAAGAAGGGGGCTTCCCAGGGCCCGTTTTGTCTGAGACTTGGGGTTTGACTTTTTTTTTTTTTTTTTTTTTCCCCTTTTCTTTTTATTGGTCTGCTTGATTTTCTGGATTGCAGGGAGGGGTTTTTTTTTTGTTGTTGTTGTTTGTATGTTTGTTTGTTTATTTTTCTTTTTCTTTTTGGCTTTTTTTGTTCTGCTTTTTTTTTTTTTTTTTCCTTCCGCATTGATTGTTAGTGTGTTATCTGCTTCCGCTCCCTGCCTTTTTCTTTCATTCTTTACTCCTTCTCACCCTTGTATCTTTTCTTCCTCCTTCATCTTTCATGTTTACATCCTGCCAGTGCATACTAAACAGAGCCAAAAACAAGTTATACGCAAAACTTGGGATTTCTGCACAATTGAACTGGGTAGCAAACTGGTGTTATATATAGTTTACTCTCTATTTCCTTGATTCTCTCTCTCCTCTCTCTCTACAAACCAATCCTACTCTTTATCATTTTTTTTTCTTTTCCAACTTACTATATATAATAAATTGATCTTTTTACCTAATTGTCAACCCCATTTCTTTCTTCCATCGTCTACTGATACTAAACCACTTCCACTAAACCATTTCAATAGATATCTCTTTTCATACTTTCCAAGAAAGAACAATTGACACTTCCTTCTATCATAACACCTCTGTATCCAATACTTGAAGCTATAAAACCCTATCAGAAACGTACAGAGTAAATTGGAAAATAATATCATGGGATAACAAAATCTGTACATTGTGACCAAACTGGATTTTTCTGAATAGAAAGTGTTAGGTTTTAAAAGTATAAAGGAATTATAAGGTGATCTGATAGCACTGTACTACAGGAACAACATAAGGCTTTAAGGTAAAATCGAAACAGTCAAGGTCCCACAGTGCAGACACACAAGCAACATGAAAAAACAAGGAAAGAAAATGACACAAACAAATCAAGATACCTCATCGCAGATGTCATGGCAAGCACAGTTGGTCAAATGCCAGAGATGGAATTTAGAAATTACATATGCCAAATGTTTAGGGAACTTAAGAATGAACTCAAAAATGAGATGAGGGAGCAGGTACAGGAGGCAAAAGATCATTTTGACAAAGAACTCCAAAAACAAATACAGGAAGTAAAAGTACTTCAATAGGGAAATAGAGGCTCTAAAGAGAATCCAAACAGAAATTCCAGAAATGAAAGAAGCAATAAACCAAAATAAAAGCTCAATTGAAAACATCTCCAACAGAATAGAACCATTGGAAGATAGAACCTCAGACAATGAAGACAAAATATATGTCTTAGAGAAGAATTTAAACCATACAGCAAAACTTGTTAATAATCATGAACATAACATCCAGGAATTATGGGACAGCATAAAAAGACCAAACTTAAGAGTATTGGCGTAGAGGAAGGGGCAGAGTAGTTTCAAGCCAAAGGAATGAGTAATCTATTTAAATGAAATAATTACAGAAAATTTTCCAACTTGAGGAATGAAATACCAAGTTCAAGAGGCATTACCGAACACCAAACAAACAAAATCTCAACAGAGCCACACCTAGACACATTATAATGAAAATGCCTAATACACTGAGCAAGGAGAGAATACTAAAAGCCACAAGAGAAAGGAAGCAAATTACATATAGGGGAAACCAATCAGATTATGTTCAGATTTTTCAACCCAGACCTTAAAAGCAAGAAGATCCTGGAATAGCATATTTCAAGCTCTGAAAGAAAAGGATGTCAACCAAGAATCTTATATCCAGCAAAATTGAGCTTTAGATTCGAAGATGAAATAAAAACCTTCCACGACAAAGCAAAAGTTAAAAGATTTCACAACTCGAAAGCCAGCACTTCTGAACATCCTGGGCAACACATTTTCATGAAGAAGAAGAGAAAGATGATAACGAAAATCAACAAAGGGAGATATTAAACTAAAGGAAATACCAACCAGAAGAGAAACCAAATCAAGCTAAAGACCATAAGTCAAATAAAAATGGATGGGAATAAAAATCACATCTCAATAATAACCCTGAATGTTTTAATGGCCTAAACTCGCCAATCAAAAGACACAGATTATCAGAATGGATTAAAAGAAATGACCCAACAATTTGCTGTCTCCAAGAAACACACCTCATAGAAAAAGAAATCAACAGACTGAAAGTGAAAGGCTGGAAAAGTCTTATCACTCACATGGCCGGCGGAAGCAAGCAGGGGTTTCCATTCTCATATCAAATAAGGTAGACTTCAAACCAAAATTAATCAAGAGGGACAAAGATGGATACTTTCTTATTACTTAAGGAACCATCCATCAACAGGATATAACAATCATAAATCTGTATGCCCCAAATAATGGAGCACCTACATTCATCAAACAAACGCTTCTTAAGTTCAAGAGTAAAATAGACCACAACACAGTTATTCTAGGGGACTTCAACACACCTCTCTCACCAATGGATAGATCATCCAAACAAAAGCTAAACAAAGAAACTTTAAGCCTCCTCAAAACAATTAACAATTTAGACCTAACAGACATATATAGAATATTTCATCCCCTCAGTAAACGAATACACATTTTTCTCAGCAGCACATGGCTCCTTCTCCAAAATAGACCATATATTATGTCACAAGGCAACTCTCAGCAAATATAAAAAAATAGAGATACTACCCTGCATGCTATCGGACATAAAGGGATGAAATTTGGAAATCAACGACAAAACAAGGAATAAGAAAAACTACTCCATCAACTGGAAGCTAAACAACATGCTACTGAATGAACAAGGGGTTGAAGAAGACATCAAAGAGGAGATCAAAAAATTCCTAGAGGTAAATGAGAACACAGATACATCATATAGAAATCTCTGGGACACTATGAAGGCAGTAGTAAGAGAGGAAAATTCATTGCACTGAGTTCATTCCTTAAGAGGAAAAAAAACCAACAAATAAATGACTTAACATCACACCTCAAAGCATTAGAAAAGAAGAACAGACCAACACCAAGAGCAGTAGAAAGACAGGAAATAATTAAAATCAGAGCAGAAATTAATGAAATTGAGACTAAGGAAACCATTCAAAGAATTGACAAAACTAAAAGTTGGTTCTTTGAAAAAATAAACAAAATTGACAGACCCTTAGCAATGCTAACGAAAAGAAGAAGAGAAAAAACTCAAATTACTAACATTCGTGATGAAAAAGGGAATATCACAACAAACAACCTCAGATATCAGAATATAATTAGAAATTACTTTGAAAACTTGTACTCTAATAAAATAGAAAATACTGAATGCATTGACAGATATTCTAGAGTCAATGATTTGCCTAAACTGGATTGGAGGACATAATTTAAATAGAATTACAAGCGAAGAAATAGAAGATGTCCATCAAAAAGCTACCAACAAGGAAAAGTCCAAGGACCTGATGGGTTTTACAGCCGAGTTCTATAAGACTTTCAAAGAAGAACTAATACCAATGCTCTTCAAACTATTTCAAGAAATAGAAAAAGAGGGAGCTCTTCCAGACTCTTTCTATGAGGCCAATATTACATTAATTCCAAAGCCAGGCAAAGACACATCCAAAAAAGAAAACTTCAGGCACATATCTTTAATGAACATAATGCAAAAATCCTCAACAAAATCCTAAAATCGGATACAAAAACATATCAAAAGATATTTATGCACCACGATCAAGTGGGATTTATCCCAGGGATGCAAGGCTGGTTCAATATTCGGAAATCAATAAACATAATACATCACATCAATAGATAAAGACAAAAATCATATGATCATCTCAATTGACGCAGAAAAAGCATTTGACAAAATACAACACCCCTTTATGTTCAAAACACTAGAAAAACTAGGAATATCAGGAACATATCTTAACATAATAAAAGCTAATTTATGCAAGGCCCCGAGCTAACATTATCTTAAATGGAGAAAAATTGAAAGCATTCCCTCTGGAACAAGACAGGGATGTCCCCTTTCACCACTGCTATTTAACATAGTACTGGAAACTCTGGCCAGAGCAATTAGACAGACGAAAGAAATTAAAGGGATCAAGATAGGAAAAGAAGAGCTCAAATTAGCACTATTTGCTGATGACATGGTAATCTACCTAGAAGACCCAAAAAACTCTACCAGAAAACTTTTACAACTAGTAAACGAATTTGGCAAAGTTGCAGGATATAAAATCAATACACATAAGTCAAAGGCATTTGTGTACATCAGCGACAAAGACTCTGAAAGGGAAATGATGAAAAATACCCCCATTTGCAATAGCATCAAAAAAAAATAAAATACCTGGGAATCAACCTAACGAAAGAGGTGAAAGACCTGTATAACGAAAATTATAGAACACTAAAGAAAGAAATTATAGATGAACTCAGAAGATGGAAAGACCTACCTTGCTCTTGGATAGGTAGAATTAATATTGTCAAAATGTCCATACTACCAAAAGCATTATACAGATTTAATGCAATTCCTATCAAAATCCCAATGTCATTCTTCAAAGAAATAGAAATAGCAGTCATGAAATTCATCTGGAAAAATAAGAGACCCAGAATAGCCAAAGCAATCCTGAGCAAGAAAAGTGAAGCATGGGGGGGGCATCACCATACCAGACTTTAAATTATACTATAGAGCAATAGTAACAAAAACAGCATGGTATTGGCACCAAAACAGACTGGTGGACCAATGGTACAGAATTGAGGATACAGAGACTAATACATTTAATTACAGCTATCTTATATTAGACAAAGGTGCCAAAAATGTACAGTGGAGAAAGGATAGCCTCTTCAACAAATGGTGCTGGGAAAACTGGAAATCCATATGCAACAAAATGAAATTAAACCTTTATCTCTCACCATGCACAAAACTCAATTCAAAGTGGATCAAAGACCTAGGAATTAGATCAGAGACAATACACCTAATAGAAGAAAAAGTAAGCTCCAATTTCCAACATGTTGGATTAGGCCCCAAGTTCCTTAATAAGAATCCTGTAGCGCAAGAATTACTACCAAGAATTAATGAATGGGATAGATTTAAACTAAAAAGCTTCTTTTCAGCAAAAGAAACAATCAGTGAGGTGAATAGAGAGCCAACTAATTGGGAACAAATATTTAATACATGCACATCAGATAGAGCACTAATCTCTAGAATATATAAAGAACTCAAAAAACTTTACACTAAAAAAACAAATAACCCAATCAATAAATGGGCTAAGGAATTGAGAAGACACCTCTCAGAAGAAGATACACGAGTAATCAACAAATACATGAAAAAATGTTCAACATCGCTGGCAATTAGAGAAATGCAAATCAAAACTACTCTAAGATTTCACTTCACTCCAGTCAGAATGGCAGCTATCAAGAACACAAGCAACAATAAATGTTGGAGAGGATGTGGGGAAAAAGGCACACTCATACATTGCTGGTGGGACTGCAAAATGGTGCAACCGTTATGGAAAGCAGTATGGAGATTTCTTGGAAAACTGGAATGGAACCATCCTATGACCCAGCCATCCCACTCTTGGGTCTATTCCCAAAGGACTTAAAAACAGCATATTACAGTGACACAGCTATCTCAATGTTTGTAGCTGCACAATTCACAATAGCTAGGTTGTGGAATCAACCTAGATGTCCCTCAGTAAATGAGTGGATTAAGAAAATGTGGTATATACGCACAATGGAATTTTACTCAGCAATAAAAGAAAATAAATTAATGGCATTTGCAGGTAAATGGATGAAGTTGGAAGATATAATGCTAAGTGAAGTTAGTCAGTCTCAAAAATCCAAGTACCAAATGTTCTCTCTTATATAAGGAGGCTATTTCAAAGTATTGTTGGATGGGGTACATAGGAGGATTAGAGGAACACTAGAATGGTCAAGGGAAGGGAGGGTAAGGGTGGGGAGCAAGAGGGGAGGGAGGGGGGAAAAAAAAAGGTGGTTGAATGAGACGGATATCATTTTCCTTAATGCATGATTGAAGACCTAAATTGTACGAATATACTTTGTATACAAACAGTTGTATGTAAAAAGATACTAAATATATGCACTATGAGTTGTACATATTAAAAATTATAAAAATAAAAAAAAATGGAAAAAAAAAAAAGATTTGCTAAGTTTTTGCATGATGTAAATCTGTACTCAATGGACATTCTTAATCCCATTTAATAGGGTTAGAATATTGTACAAGGTTAAAATTATATTCTTATGCTTATGAGCTCTTCATATTATTATTATTATTATTATTATTTATTATTATTATTATTATTTTGGTACCTGGGATTGAACTGAGGGGCATTTGAATACTGAGCCACATCCGCAGCCCTATTTTGTATATTATTTAGAGACAAGGTTTCACTGAGTTGCTTAGTGCCTTGCTATTGCTAAGGCTGGCTTTGAATTTATAATCCTCCTGTCTCAGCCTCCTGAGACACTGGGATTACAGGTGTCCACCATGGCACCCAGCTACCAAGAAGTTTTTATAACCTGCAAAACTATATGTAGTAAGAAAGGAAATTATATTCTTCAATTCCATGAGTTTCATAAAGTCATAACAAATATGCATCAAATAATTGTTTAAACATTTTATATTTAAAAATTGGCACTCTCAATTGCCCACAACCATTTATCCTCATGTTAATGTGTGTATGTGTGTGTGTGTGTGTGTATGTGTGTGTCTTTCATACTAAATTTTATTAGGCCCTGGGTTCAACCCTCAGCACCACATAAAAATAAATAAAAATAAAACAAAGGTATTGTGTCCAACGTAACTAAAAAATAAATATTAAAAAAATGTATAGCTAGGTTTCTTATGGAATTTAAAAATTTAACATTTCAATTATCCTTCATTAAAATTAAGGATTTTAAAAGGTCCTTTGTTATCATCATTTTCTTGGACTTAAATCTTATACAATGTCTTCTTAATATTTGGCATTCTTATTATGTTTATTATCACCTTTAGTCACTCATGTTTGATATTATACAACCAACTTCATTAATTCAGTCATGAAGTAATATTGAATTTTCTCTTTTATTTTTATCATCTCAAAGCATTTTATTTTATTCTCTGTTATCTCCCCTCAAAACAAGTACAAGTGTTGTCTATTAAATACTCTGGTTTTCAATAAAATGCCTCTTACTGAAAAATTACTTGTTTAAGCCTGTTTAAGCTTTAAGAACAGTACTTTTTGACAGTTCTAGGTTAGTGTAACCTTGGAGAGTTTGGGCAGAACAAAAGCTCAACTAAGAAATTATTTCCTTTCTCCAATATTTGTTCCTCCTATAAGACCTAGAAAATTAAATTTACTCTTTCTCTAATGAGACATTTTGCTAACTCCTTCTCCTCAGCCAGCAATTTGTTATTAGTATTAATCTAAAAACTGAATGTTTTTTCTTCCATTAGAGCAATCAGAAACATTACTGCTTGCAAAAACAATAATTTATAATCATAAGTATTTTTCTTCTGCAAACTAGGAATAGGCATCACTAATGAACTAGCATAATTATGAAAAAAATATTTTCTCCCAGCTTGATCTAGTAAACATTTTAAAAAATCTAACAGCCTGATATATTTCACAAATTGAATAAATAAAAGTACAATTAATGGAAATAGAAATACTCTTGTATACATATGTAATTCTTCATCTTTCCTTTAGAATTTCTTGGAAATTATTTTCTATGGTTAAATGACACAAAGAATACTACAGAGTAGTTGACTCATAACTCAGGATCCTATTAAGAAATGAAATAAACAAGTTCATTAATTTTGTTACCCTGAAAGTTTTGGAACATAGGAGGTAATCAAGGTAATGTGTGTGTTGAATAAAAGAAAGAAGGTGAAGAACACATTGAAATTGGATTCCATATGTATCCAGTTAACTCTTCTTTTCCTGCTGGAATTCAAACTGGGAAGTTTACCACAGCTGCAGGTATCAGAGGTAGAGACAGTCTATAATCAATCATATTTCCTTTTTTCTTGTTAATGACTGCTTCAGAGCCTAGCTGGAAATTTTATTTTCCCTTGTTAAGGAAAGTTTTATCCTTTAAAGATAAATCAACAGGAAGTAAAACTCTTTTTGTCTTTTCTTTTACAGTTGAGGTGAATGATGAGTCTGCACATTTCACTTGCTTTTTGCTACCATTCTATAGGTATATGAGCAATCAGTGACGGTATGGGGCCAACACTGAGGTGGCAGAACGCAAACAGAAAGATTTTGTGTGGGCTCTTGAACCAACCCTGACTTTCTGTTGTTTGGAGAAACAACAGCAAAACTCACTCTTGAGAATTTGGTCCAATACTGAACTACTATTTGCAGACAAAGTTTTAAAATTAGGAAGAAAATGAAATACAGTAAAAATTAAAAGTAGAAAAACTAATATTGACAGAATGGTAATATTTCCATTTTATGTTAGCATAAAAATCCAAGCATAAAATGAAAAATTTAAAAATGGTTAAACATCTTTAAAGAATTACTTTGGATAGAGAATTGGAGCAGATTGGGGATTGTTTGAGGAGAGAAACATTTTTGCTTTGCTTATTAGCTTAAAGAAACATTTACATTTTAAAAACAATCTGGGCTAGTGGTGTAGCACAGTGGTAAAGGACTTGCCTTGCATGTATAGGGTCTGGATTTAATCTCAGTCACTACAAAAACAGACAAACAAACAATAGCACCCCAAAATAAATCATCCTTAGAATAAGAAGTATGTATATCTTAGTAGTTATACAGAGGTCACATTAATGGCTTATTATTTTAAACTTCTTTAAAAATAATTATTATTACCATCGCTTTGGCAGATGTTCAATCTTGATGATTGAAAAGCCAATGGTAAGAAATTATTAATACATTTAATAAGTATTTATAAATATTGTAAATAGATTTTTGAGCACTATGGATTTCAAGAACGAGTAACTATTCACTGCTGCAGAAATAAAATAGTAGGTACATGAGGTGTTAATCAAAATTTTACTAAGAAATATTATATGTTGATAGTGCTAAATTGATAACCTCACATAATGAGATAGAATTTTATAACATGCAAATTATACTGCATAAGCAATCATTATAACTGTGAGGAAGAGATCATTTTATAAAATGTTGAATAAACAGAGTTTGGACCAGTCCTAACTTTAAATATGGTGATAATTTTAAAAATATGTTTTTGGAAAACTAATTTTGTAAATTATGGCATGTACTAACTCTATCAATTTTGGCACATAAAATTTTTCCATGCCAATTAACGCTGAGAAATGTTACAGGATTATTTTCCTCTAAGTCTTAACATTAGAAGTTTTAATACTTTTCAAGACATTAAATGCTATAAAAATGTTTCAAAGAAAAGTGTAAAGGACAAAAAGATGTTTCTTTAGTCCTATTTATTTTAAACAATTAATTCAAAAGTAAAAAAACGTTATGAATAAACATTGCTATTTCATATTCTCCAGATACCCTGAAACAACAAAAATACAAGGACAATATTTATGACAGCAATAGAATAAAAGGATGGAGCAAATGGAACCTGAGTGTTGCTACTGTTTCTGCATTGCACTTGAAGTACTAAAATATCAATATGTGTAACTACAATATTACATACATATGTTTTAATAACAAAAGCATGCACTAAATTAAAAAAATTAAAAAAACCTCTTCAAAATTCTACAGATAAATAAAAATGAAATCTAAAAAGTGTAAATGAACACACAGGAAACAGAACATGACAAATAGGAATTAAAAATAGAGAAAAAACAATAAAACAATAATAAAAAAAGAATACTTAAACCCTTCCTAATATTTTAATAATTAATTTCAATTTAAATAATTTAAATGCATTAAATGACAGAGATGGACAAAATGAATGAAATTTTACTCAATTATGTATGGTTTTAAAGAAATTTATATCAAATATAGCTATATAGTTAAGTAAAATATAATATGATAATAGTACTATACCATGCAAACATTAGTCAAAAAATGTTAGAGAAGCTGTACTCAGAAACTACATTTCAAAGCAAAAAAGAAAAAGTATATCACAGACCGAGACATGAATAATAATGAGAAGCTCAATTCATAAAAAGATATAAAAAATTTAAATATGCATGCACCAAACAATATTGAGTTTTAAAATAAATAAAGTAAAAACTGAAACAAACAGTCAGAAGTTGACAAATCCAGAATTCTAGCTGGGGACTACAAGAGCTCTTTTCCTTAGTAATGAACAGTGTTTAAACAGTCAGTGATTGCCTGGTAAGTGAGATGGAGCTGGAGGGAAGAATTACAAAGAGTATAAGAGAATAGTTGTGTGTGATGAATATGTTAATTATCTTGATCTTGTACATTTATGCTAAAATGTATCAAAATGTGCAGTTTATAGAATGTATAAAACAATAAAATAAATTAAAAGAAAAACTTTTTTTAAAGGCGAAAAACAAATTCAAACTCTTGGTCCTAACAACTCTAATTTTAAACATTTTTTTCTAATAATCTAATATGTTTAATTTATATTATTTATTATTGATTATACAATTAATTTATATATTTAATATAATAATCTAATATGTTTATTAGTTTTTAGCTGAAAATGTTTAGCTAAAATGTGTCAAATTTTAATTAGTGTTATTAACATTTTATGTTAATAACACTAAAACCTTTTAAATATTTAACTTTCAATTACTCACATTTGGGTTAAATTAAAATGTGCTTTTATATCTGATTATACCTAGGCAGCAATAACAATGTCACTTAATGAGATTTGCCTCCCCTTAAAGTGATCTATGTGTGTAAAGAAAATCTGCAAGTATGCATATCAAAATATAAATGCTGAGAGCAAGCTTGCCTGATAAAAGCTTTGTAGACCACCTTTCTGATTCTGTGTGAATATTCAGAGTTAGTTATTCAGTAAGATGTCTACAAGGAGCTTCAATATTCACCCCTTATTTTTACAAACACTCATATGTAATTGTAGGCTTCCCACTTTACAAAACATAGAATCTTGTTATTTTCTTGTTTCATAATTCTTGAATCTCTTTTGGGGGTCAGTGTTTAGTGAGGTGAAGCACACATACTATTAAACAGTTTCAACAGAAAGAAAGAGTCAATAAATCAAATTTTCGAAGATCAATGAACTCATAGATTACTCCCTATTAACCTTACTCACATGTGTTTGCATTCATTGTAAATTTGAGATTTGAATTTCAAAGCAATCCCTAGTTATTGCCATAAATCTCTTTTTTTTTCTCCACCCTTTCTTCTCTCTCTCACCCTCAGTTTAAGCTATTCTTTTTGGCTTATGTACATTTTCTTCAAAGGCAATTTTCCATTAAAATTATTTGGCTTTTTCTCCATGATCTCTGTGGTCTCATGTTTATATTTGTATAAAAAGCACACTGTAAAAATTATCCAATGTGTATGTGCTATACTATATGTCATATTATAATCCTAATAGGTAACTATTGTCTTTCCTGTACTTATTCCTTCAAACATTGGCCAGTGAGTTAATCAGATAATGACCAAAATGATTTTCATAAAAAAAAAAAAATTCTTTTTCAATTTCCTTGAGTTCCTTGGTAAGGTTCTTAATCAAAGCAGCTTTTTTTCTATTTATGGAGTTATATAATCATATCATATAATGGAAAGAGAACTGATCTAAAATAAAATATTAAATAATATTAATTTGACATATACAAAGGCTTTTCTTGAACATGAGTTTTCTTCTGCTAAATGAAAATTCTGATGCTGATCTCCCTGAAACTTCATCAGAAAAACATCTAATATATTTAATGTCACAAAAACAGATTCTGAAGAAGTCTTATAAGAGCTCACAAACATATCCTAAATGGCTGATAGCAGTTTAATATTTATGCATTTTACATTTATCTAGCAGTTGTTTTTTCCAGTAAGAATAGATGTGTATATGATCTTTTTTCTTTTTAATAACAGGTGAATGTGAGTAAACTCTTTCTAATCTTCCACAAAATAAAACGAATTTTCTTTTACTTTTGTCAACAAACTTTATCTATTCCATTTAAATATACTTTTATTATTCCTAGCTTTTCTGTTTATCATTTGTTGTTTTCTGTCTTTCCAACTATTCACATTTTGGTCTTCACTTCAGTATACATACAATTTGCTACAATTTCTTAAAACACAAAACAAAATTTCATAAAAGCATCTCCCTCTTCCCGTTTGCTTTCCCTCTATTCTTTCATACATATTGCGATCACAACTCAGCTGTTTTCTATCTAAAGTATACAACATTATTCTTCATTAATTTTGAATACGTGTATTTTTAAAAGTGAATCTTATTCTTTTTTTTTAACAATCATATTATGTATTGTCTTCTAAAATCTCTTGATCCTGAAGATTTCTAAAATGTAAAATGCTTAAATCACAAGATTTCAAGTAACCAATATCTTATTTAACAGAAGGGAAAATACAATTAGTTTGTGGCTTTTAGTTATCAATATATGATCATCAACAATGATAATAACTATAGTCACATGCAATGATCACTTTTTAAAGAACATACTTTGAATGTTTGGCATAATTTTGTTGCTGTATGAAATTTTTAATTCTAATATCTAAAGTGATAAAATATGACAGAATTACTTTTAAAATGGATAGTAATATCAGAAAAATGTAAACTTCTTTTGTGATAGTGGTTCAAATAAATAAAGATCCTAACACTCTCAGAAGCATCAAGAGATCAGATTTGGATAGTCAATCAAGAGGAAAAACGAAAGGTAAAAGGACTATGCATAATAGCAAAGTCCAGGGGAAGTATAAACTTTAATATGAAAGGTAATCCAAGGTCACAGATGAAATAGATTTGGTAAGGAATTGATAACCACTGTAGCTGGTGTGATGTAATTCCCAGTGATGTTCCTTAGGGTTTTATTGATTCCTCTTCCATGCATGTCTATCACTCTCCCATTGGTGTGTAGAATTCTGGAAATGCCTGGGAAAGAGTTAAAGACTTCAGAAGCAATGCTTCATAGTGTCCTCATTGTAGGAGTTCAATGGATTTAGTTCTCTTGCTTCGTATTAGTGTGCTTTTACCATTTACTTCAGGATGAACTTCCAGAATGATTTTGAGAAATTTTTTGATAAATAATTTTGAAATTTGTTTAGTATGTAAGCATATAAAAAGAAATAAAAAACATCAAAACCCCCCATGCCATATTTAAAAGCAAATGAACCCATTTTACTGATTCTCCTCCGATCAGAAAGCATTTCCTCAGAAGAATCCACAATGGACATTTCAATCAATACCTACCTTATCTTTTGTAAAAGTAGCAAATGACAAAAAATTAAGTAAAAATAAAAGCCATCAAGTTAAGTTTCCTTCTAAGTGATTGATTTCCATCTCTAATAACACTACTGTTACTATTCAGAGATCTAATTTCAAGCTGAGCTATTTACTCTCCACTTTTCTTACTGGTTGACGTTTTAAAGATGCTATCTTTAAAAAAAAAAAAAAAAAACATGTATTTATTTGCTTTAGTTGTACACAATGTGTTTATTTATGTGTTTATTTTTACATGGTGCTGAGGATCAAACCCGGGCCGCACACGTGCTAGGCAAGCGCTTTACCACTGAGCCACAATCCCAGCCCCTCAAGATGCTATCTTTATGTATCACTTGTTGTTTGGATTTTCTTTCCTCTTACATAAAATTGTTTTTCTCATGTCTTCTGAAATAATACAGAATGAATAAAATAGAGTTACTTCACTGGTACAATAAAAATAAATTATGGTAGATAAAATAATAGAAGAAGTATAAAGTGTTTTGATTTTTTTAAAAAACATATTCCTAAAACACAATAACATTTGAAAACAAAGCTGGAATCAACAAAGTATACATAAGTAGGATGTACATGTAAAGAGTTTAATGTTGCTAGACTGTCATATCAATAAATAAAAAGCTGGATGAACTGAAAATTAATAACTCTTCTTTGATGCCTCACAGAAGTGAAGTGACAGGGCAAATGGCATCCCACCCCTAAAATTGTAGAAAAGTCAGAAAGATACACAGAACAACTTACTGGAGTATAAATGTTCAATGTGATCTGCAAATGTTATTATCAAGAGAATTTTGAAAAATCCCAAGACTATGTTGATAAAGGACCACTATTCAAAATACAGAAAGAACTTTTAAACCCCGTTAGTAACAAAATGAAACCAGTCAATACTAGACCAAAGACCTTACTTAACAGCTCGCCAAAAAGTTATACAAGTGGCAAGTAAGTACACGAAAAAAAAAAAAAAATGTGCCACATCGTATATCATTAGGAAAATGAAAATTAAAAAGTATTCAGATACCACTACACAATATTAGAATGGACAGAATTCACAATCTGGTGACACTCATTTTGCTATGGAGCAACAGATACTGTTCTGCACTGCTGGTGAGAATATAGCAGTATGGTCATTGTGGAAGTCAGTTTGGTAGTTTCTTATAAAACTAAACACAATAATTGTTGTGAATTACAAAAAAATTACAGTTGTTGATATTTATTCATTGAAGTTGAAAACTTATGTACCTCTGCCCCCCAAAATTTACATGCAAATGTTTCTAACCATTTGATTTATATTTGAATAAAGTTGGAAGAAGTCAAGTCGTCCTCCATAAGTGAACTAATAGATAATCAGTGGTACATACAGGCAATGGAACATTATTCAGTGCTAAAAACATAAAAAGACAAGAAAGTTTAAGTGCCTATTGCTAAATGAATAAAGCCTATGTCAAAAGACTTAATATGGTGTGATTGTAATTATATGACATTCTGGAAAAGATAAAATTATGAAGATAATAAAAAATTTGGTGGTTGTCAAGGGTTGACAGGAGGGAGATTGGAATAAGTGGAATACGGAGGATTTTTATGTCACTAAAAACACTGTATGATTCTATAGTGATAAATATATATTACTATACATTTGTCCAAACTCCCAGAGTGTACAAAATTAAGAGTGAACTTTACTGTAAGCTATGGACATTAGGTTATCAAGATGTGTCAAAGTGTGTTCATTGTAACAAATGTGCCATTTTGGAGATTTATATTGATAATAGGGGAGGCTATATAAGTTCAAAAGATTGGATTAAATAAATCCAAACCTTCTTCTTAATTTTGCTGTAAACCCAAATCTTTCTAGGAAAAAAAAAAAAAAAAGAAAGAAAGAAAGAAAGAAAAACATAGTCTTTTTAAAGATTCACAAGTCCTTGCCTCTATACTGACATGACTAATATTTAAAGTGTTCAGTAGATGACTGTATCTTTTTCTTAGGAAATAAGCAATAATGAAAGAGGCATTTGATATAGTGTGTATTGTCTGTTTTGTTTTTCTAGGGGTTAGGATTGGTCTTTAATGAATGTAAATAATGCAAACTATGAAATGGCAAATAATCTTTCACTGAAGCAAGTATATGGATCAAAGCACTTTGCAAATGTTGTTTTCTAATCCCGTGCAAATATGACTTCAAGGGATGTTGATTTTCAGATGATATGTGGAAAGGGTTAGCATTTTATAACATGTGATTCTACATTTTTCTTTATTTTAGCCAATATACAGCAAAGACGAGGAGCAATACAGTAAAACATAAATATGTAAAACCAGGAATACTTCCATGAAAGATGTTTACCATCAGAAGCAATAGACCTCAAAATGGAAGTTCAGCATCAGTACATAAGAGCAGGGTTTATATTTACTTCTTGCATATCCTTCTAACGTTGCACTGTAAAGTTACATTCTTTTAAAATCAAAGCTCCAGAATTCCCCCATTTTTCACTATTATTCTTTTTTCAGTTTTGGCTTTGCCTCTAAAATTATCTGTAAATGAATAAAATCATACTTCAATTGTGTTGTGTTTAATCTATCGGCACTCAGGCATTTCTCCACAGACATTATTCAGAGTCAGGGAAAAAAAAAAGAACTTCAAAGTCCTAAATCTCATCTCTTATTTAAATATGATAAAATTTTCAGAGGTGAAAGAGGTATTTATTGAAACTAGCAACTAATTTCATGCTGTAAGTTCCATATTTTATTTGAATTTGATATTAAATAGAAGAGCACACAACTCTATAGAATATGATTACCCAATTTTGTTAAAGTCAGGCTATTAGAAATTAGGAGACCTCTAAGTCATTATAACCCTTATTAAGTGCCCATTTTTATTGAGAAATATCAAGGTACTCATAATTTTTCAGTATGAATAAAACTATAGCATGTAAAATCATGGTTTGGTTATGACAGAACTTCCTTTTTTAACTGGTAGCAGTTTCTTATGATTGTAAGTTTATCAGTTAATATATTGCTTTTATTTCTTTCTTCTTCTTCTTCTTTTTTTTTTTTTTTTTTTTTTTTTTTACTTAAAATGTGAGTACAAATGTATTCCTTGGTAGACTATGGGTTTTTAATGAGATAGTTATCTTGTATTATATGTAATTTACAATATATTAAAGAATTTTAAATAAGATTCTACCATGAAACATAATAGAATTGCTGAAAATAGTTATTCTTGTAAGTCATAATTTGAAAGACAAGAATTATTGTTAAAAAAATCAATGAATTGACAGTCTATTTTATAATAAATGTTTAATGAAGTAGCCCAATCAGAGCTCAAATATAAGTATTCATAACTTTCTCATCAAATATATTTTTATGTGAAATCAGTCTTTCTAGTAGAATCATAAAATAACACATAGTATTAACACTGTTGAGATAGTATAGAAATTAAAAACAAGTTCTTGGATATAGTCAATCACATTAGTTATTTCATTAATCAATTAAAAAATAAAACCTAAGTATATAGCTAAGAACCTGATTAATTGTTTAAAAATACTTTCCCCTTTTGATAATTATCTGCAGACGTTTAAAACAGGCTTGTGTATAACACAAAATTAGCTAGGCATTTAAGGGTATCATTTAAAAATAGTTATATGATAAGAAAAAAATTCAGAAAATTGTTTGGTGTTAGCATTTTTAAATATCAAATATCCACTTTTCCTCCTGAATATTCACTAAAATGAAACTATTGTAAAATCACACACACACACACACACACACACACACACACACACACACACATATTTCCAAGTTAAGGAAATGAGTATAAGAACAAATATTTTTCAAATTTTAAAAAAGTAGGCCTTCCGAAATAATCCCAAAAGAAGCTTGAGAAAACTTCTTTTAGCAAAACAACAACTTTAACTGGTTAGACCTATTAAAATAATAATAATTTACTTTCTGAAAATTGTCCAAATGGCATATAGAAAATGGAAACGAATTAATTTGGAGCAGATATTAGCAATCTTCATCCTTAGGGTGCTGTCTATAAAGTGGAAGAGATGATGGATGGCAGTTCAGAGAAGGCTAATAGTTACATGATATTAAAAAAAAAATGGCAGAACATTTCTAAGTTTAATGGAGAACCAAGGAGGAGAGGGTCAAGATGAGCATTCCCTGACAGTTAATGCTGGGAATTTGGAAAGCTGTGCAACTGTTTAACTGTGCATCTACTTGGAAGCATTAGGGAAAGTATTTCAGGGCAGACTGAGAGCATTCCTCAAATCACACACAAACCAATCAACAGAGAGGAGAAGCCTCAAGAATGCAAGGGGATTAAAGAAACTTCTGATAAAACACGATTTGAACAGTAAACCAGTCTGACCCGGGGGGCAACTCCTAGTTAGCTAGTCTTAAATATGAAATCCTATATAATCCTGACAGTCTAGAACACTGTTGAAATGACCATAGTTGCAAGAATATCTATATGTTCAATTTAACTGTATTTAATATTTTTTATTTAGAAAATGTATAGGTAGGATGCCATAAACCAATAAAACATATTAAATAGCCTGGACAATTCTTGAGATCATTCCAATTACTGTGCTCTTACCCAAAAGTGACTTTGAAATTGAGTTTAACTTTTTCTCTTACGCTCAGGAACCCTAGGCCCAGAATAGATGGGTCTTTCCTGGGGTTGGATGTGATTCCAACACTTAAGAACATTTTATGTTTTGATACAACATAGAACTCAAAGTACAAATCAACTACTACAACTATTGCAAAAGAATGAAAATCTTTTTCAATGCTGGAGGAAAACTTGTAGGAATATAGGCAAATGTGTGAGAACAGGATGCTAGGTCTTCAATGTGGGGCTTCCAAGGAACTTGAAAGAGTAATTTGGCTTCAAGTCACTTCTATAATGGTTTTTACACAAAGAATTTACAAAGATAATTTTACCTTACCTATCTGATAGACAGGGGAAATTAAATCACAAAACCCAAGTTTTGTAAAAAGCTACAAAACAAGACAATTGCAGTTCACTATCTTTAGTCATAATGGAATGCAAATCAAAACCATGATGCTACATCATTTCACAGCCACTACAAAGATAATAATCAAAATACTCAATAAAATTAATCAAAATAGTCCATATAATAGCAAAGTTTGATTAATGGTTTAGAGAAAATGCATACTTGTAAATTGTCCTTGGGAGTGTAAAGTGGTGCAATTGTTTGGGGATACAGTTTAGCAGTTTTTTTCAAGAATTTAAACAGATTAATCATTGATCCAACAATTCTAATTAAGAGCATGTTTATATGGTCTTCTAAAATAAAAAATAACACATGTCCACCCCCAAATTTTCAAACAAAAGGTCAGAAAAGCATCATTCCTATTGGTGAAAAAATGCAAAAATAAAATAAATCCAAGTTTTTATACACTTTTAAAATGAGATAATATTTTATATACCATACAATGGGTTTTTATTTAGCAAGCATTACAAAATGTCTACATGAACCACTTGCACCCTAGGTATGTACAATTATTCTGTGTCTATCAAAAATAAACAAAAAGAAATGAAGATGTAATACATGCACAATATGGATGAAACTTGAAAACTTGTAGTAAATTTTTATGACTTTCCTGATGAATTGCCAAATGATGGTGTTGAGTTTCAGTGGGCACAAAAATGTTCAAAATTAGATTTTTGTCATGGTTCCTCAACTCTATGAACATAATGAAATGCATTGACTCCTATACTTTAAATGGGTGAATTATTTGGTATATGAATTACATATTAATAAAAAAAATTTAAAGGAAATTTGAGCACATAGTAAAGGGAATGCCAAAATCTGACAGGAGTTAATGCTGAATATAAGATCAGTGGAAATAGAATCAAATGTCTACATAATAAAAGTGGAGTAGACATTTCTTTTAGTTTCTGACTACTCATGTCCATATTCCTTAAAATAATCTTTACAGTCACAGGTCATATCATAGGTGAACCTTCTGTTTGATGCCTCTGCTCCTTGGTGCTCATTGTTTGGGCTGGTGATTAACAGTGAGTGGTAAAGAGCAGGTTTTCTGTTTTGTTTTGTTTTTTTTTTTCCTTTTTCTTTTTTTAATTTCAAATGAGAGGCACATTATTTCCTATTAGTAATAGGTTATTAAATGGTAAATTCATGTTGAATTAAAGGTATGAAAGATAATTTTAAAGACATTCTAGATGATTTGTGAGCAATTAAGGCAAAAAGAAACACAAGAGTAGTGTAATCATGCTTAGAGAACAAATATATGAAAAAAATTGCTAAGGTTACTATGACTTCTTTCTTCTAACTTCTACACATGTCCTGAGTCTTTTTATTTTCTTAATTTTCATTAGGGATCCTACATATTTCTACTAAACACATCACCCATTTGGAAGTGCTGGTTCTTACAACTACAGGGACTCTGTAAATAAATAAATGCTGATGGCAGGAAGATGGTTGGTATGCAAATACTGACACCAAAATAAAGATCTGATTATTTGAATTCTATGGGCTGAAGGTTGTGCATGGTCTAGAACTGCACAGTTTCTGATAAGTTGTGACAATAAATGCAGTTAGCCTGAAAAGTTTTAAGAACCGTGTCCTGGAGGATATGACAACAATAAGGTAAAAATGTAAAATAGATGAACATTGATAGCCTTAGGCAGGTTACAGAAAGAAAGAGATAAACTCAGATGAAGGAGCCCTAATTAGGAAGGGCTGTTGTAGCTAGCTGGAAGCCATGGGTTCCACCTGATATGTATGTGACGCACCTGTAGGCACCCGCAAACCTGAAGGTATATATAACCGGGTGAAAGCGGTCCGAGTTAGGAGAACGGAGAATTCAGTCAGCCGGGCAGTCACTCGGTCGGTCAGAAGAATCAGAGCGGCCAGAACGTAGGCAGAGCGGTTACAGAAGAGAAACCAGATAGAAGAAGTAATGACTGGCCAGAGTTAGGCCGAGGCTCCAGAGGACTGGTCAGAGTAAGGCCGAGGCTCCCGAGGAAGACAGAAGACAGAAGACAGAAGAAGGAAGACAGAAGAGAGAAGAAAGAAGTTCTAATCTTTCTCTAAACTAAGCTCTATCTTTCTAAGACTCTAAGCTAAGCTCTAAGCTCTACTATATCTTTCTTTCTCTCTAAGCTAAGAAGAAAAATCTTTCTTTCCCTCTCTAAGCTCTAAGAAAGTAGAAGTAAAGTAGTAAAAAGCTTAACTCTGCCTCCGAGAATTTTCCCGCGGCACCGTGGCTGGCCACAACAGGCAGCTTACAAATGGTGGTCCGTCCGGGGCTCGGCAGGCAGAGAAGAAAAGCTAAGAAATAAGGAGAGCAAAGAAAAAGCATAGCCTCTGACTCAGTTGAGGCCAGTTAAGAATTAAGCCGAAGCAGAGTAGCCAGCGAAAAGCCGAAGCGAGCCGGCCAAAAGCCGACTTAGTTAAGGCCAGTTAAGAATTAAGCTGAAGCAGAGTAGCCGGCGAAAAGCCGAGCGGCCAAAAGCCATAAAAAATGAAGAAGCCAGACTCAGTTGAGACCAGCAAAAAGAGTAGAAACAAGAGAGCATAGCCTCTGACTTAGTTGAGGCCAGTTAAGAAGCCATAAAAAATATAGAGAAAAAGCCTTGAGCTTTAGTATAAAGAAAAAAGCCATGAGCTTAAAAGAAAATAGAGAATTAAATAGCATGGTAAAAAACCATGCAGAAAAAAAGCCATTGAGCTTTGGCAAGAAAGCCATAAAGAAAAATAAAGAAGAGAAAAAAAAAAAAAAAAAAAAAGTCAAAGCCGCTTATGCAATTGTGCTTAACTAGGTGCGTTAGCTGCTCCTCAGCATTAGGCTTCCTTAAAGCCACAGCACCTTCTCAAAAAGGGCTCAAATATCCACCCTTTCAAACTAAAGGGAAGGAATATGAAGGAGCCCTAATTAGGAAGGGCTGTTGTAGCTAGCTGGAAGCCATGGGTTCCACCTGATATGTATGTGACGCACCTGTAGGCACCCACAAACCTGAAGGTATATAACCGGGTGAAAGCGGTCCGAGTTAGGAGAACGGAGAATTCAGTCAGCCGGGCAGTCACTCGGTCGGGTCAGAAGAATCAGAGCGGACCAGAACGAAGCGGCCAGAACGTAGGCAGAGCGGTTACAGAAGAGAAACCAGATAGAAGAAGTAATGACTGGCCAGAGTTAGGCCGAGGCTCCAGAGGACTGGTCAGAGTAAGGCCGAGGCTCCCGAGGAAGACAGAAGACAGAAGACAGAAGAAGGAAGACAGAAGAGAGAAGAAAGAAGTTCTAATCTTTCTCTAAGCTAAGCTCTATCTTTCTAAGACTCTAAGCTAAGCTCTAAGCTCTACTATATCTTTCTTTCTCTCTAAGCTAAGAAGAAAAATCTTTCTTTCCCTCTCTAAGCTCTAAGAAAGTAGAAGTAAAGTAGTAAAAGCTTAACTCTGCCTCCGAGAATTTTCCCGCGGCACCGTGGCTGGCCACAACAGGCAGCTTACACTCAGATACAAGGAGGACCAGCAAAAAACAACAAATGCAAGGTAATTAAATATTTGGCTTTGAGGGGAGCCTTTTTGGCAATATTCAGTGTTTCATGAGGAAAAAATAAAGAAAAAAAAACGTATGTCATCAATGTAATCTAATCTAAATCCACAAAGAGATATTGAGCTTCATGCATCAAATGGCACCAGGTATGTTGCTACAACAAAATAGGTATTTAATAATTTATAAATAATGGAAGTTTCAATAATTTATTCTTTCTATGACTGGGAATTGATAGATATTTCTCCATGATTGGGTTTTGGAAATATATGCTGCCAGCAGAGTAGATTTTGTGTAGAAATATAAGAGCAGAGTCATATTCTTAGAATTTGCTCAGGTTTAGGTATAAATTTTTGAATTAAGAACATATTATTTCAATATTGGAGGATGAGGTGTATTTTCTCTAAATTTATTTGTCAAGAGGACTACTAATGTTTTAAAGTATGAAAGTGAAACTTTGGTTTCATTTTGATCTTCATCACAGATCCACTCTTGAGTATTTTGGCACTTAATCCCACATTTTGCTTCAGAGCAAATTACACTTACTTTAAACATCTCTAATAGGTTATAGTCCTTATGCTCACATCCTGATGAGTGTAGAATTATAACACTTTGCAGGGCTTTTCTCTTTCTGACAAGACATCAGAACAATTGGGAAATGTTTTATTAACTATTAGTGTAAAATATTATTTAAAGGATGTAAAATATGGGCTTTGAACAGGAATTTGTATACACCATACACTGTCATCAAAACTCCAAGAGCAATAAAAAAGATGAGAACAAACAAACAAGATTTTAACATAAAATTTCCTCATGAGATGCTATCATTAGGCTCATTATTAGCATAATATTTCTTCTTTTTTCATATACTATTAAAATTAGCATTTACTCAGTTAATGTCTTATACACGAAACTATAAAATAAGAACTATGGTAATCACTGAAGCTACATAAAATGTGTTTGTGATGCTGAATATTTTTTGTGGGCTCTGAAGATCAGTGAACTTTGGTGTCCCCAGAAGTCTTTTGTGCAAAAAAAAAAAAAAAAAACAGTATTAACATAGGAACACGTAATGTTATGTGAACATGTTCACATGTTTAGCATGTTCTGTCCAGTGTGCTGACAGTTTTTAATCAGCTATAGAATTTTTTGTCATATGAGAACATTTTATAGCTAATAATTCAAAAATCAAAATAAAACTTGGCTGGAACATTTTGTATATTCTTAATTTGTATGTATATATGTGTATGGATATATCTACTTATTTATAAGCATGTCTGTATATATTTATTTATCGATACATATCTACAGCATCTATTTTTCAAGTATTATATCTTATCCTATTAGTCAGTTTTATTCTTAACTGGCATTCATTTTCATGAACACTAACATTTTGCACAAAATTAATATATGACTGTGTCTTTCTTTATTTTTCTGATGCTGGGAATTAAACCTAAGCCCTTGCCCATGCTAGGTAACTGCTCTGCAACTGATCTATTCCCAGCTCCATAAGATTTTTTATAGTTATTATTTTTAGTTATACATGACATTAGAGTATATTTTGACAGATTTATACAAACATGGAGTACATCTTATTCTAATTAGGATCCCAGTCTTATGGTGGTTGTATATGATGTGGAGATTCACTGTGGTGATTCCACTGTGGAGGAATAAGAAATAAAGTGTAATGAATCTGACTTAATTTTCCTATATACATATGTGAATATACCACAGTGAATGCCCATAAGATTTTTATTACTTTTATTATTTATTGTCTTAGAAGAGTCCTTAATTCAAAAAAGGCCAATAATCAATACTCTGCTACTTAATAAGTAGGGTGATAGGTGTGATCTGAGAAAATACTTTTCAAAGTTTATCTAGGTTATTAAGAGGAAAGGGTGGGGGTGGGGGGAAGTGCCCTGTATACTTCTGTTTCAATGCCATGTGATACAAATGTTAAATCTATGAATGTAATTTATCATTGCTGCGGTGACATTGGTATACTGATAATGGCCTTTAAAAATATTTTGCTTAACTAAATTCATCTCCTTAGAAAAATGCTTAGTCAAATTATAATGTCCTTGTGCACTCAGAAGAGACAGCCATAAATCATCTCTAGTAAAACAAACATTTCCCAGCAACCTTTCCGTTTTAATTAATAATGAAGAGGAGGATTTTGTTCAGATGAAAAATATGATGACTTTGTCTCTAGAGCCCATGAAAATCTTTTAAAAGAGGCCTTTTTAAGTCTGTCCATCTATCCACTGAATCATTGAGTTATTATTTCACTCATAAATATTATTTCAAATCTTTAAATTTATTTATTTAAAAATAATTTGGCTCTCTCTTATTTTGTGTCAGTACTACAGTAAGAAAACCATATTATTATTATCTACTTGAAATGTACATCTAAGGAAAACAATAGATTTTCATCAAATTGTTAATATATAATTAATAATTTTCACAAGGACTATGAAGAAAAAATACAGGATGCCCTAGACACGTAGGGGAGGACTTTACTTCTAGAGGCAGTTTTTGAAACAGAAAGGAGGATCCATTAAAAAAACTTACAGAGTGATATTATCAAAATTCCAATATTATAGAGCCTGTTATGGTTTTGTCTCTCTCATTTCTGTCAGAACTGTTTTACACTGAATTGTGTTTTTATGTGTGTGGGTTTTTTTAAAATAATTTTCCTTTTAATGAGTGCATCATGGATATTTATGAAGATGAAATCCATTGTGGTATATTCACATGTGCACATAGGAAAGTTTGGTCAGATTCATTCCTCTGTTCTTCTCTTTCCCTGTCCTTCTTCTCTCCCCATTTATCTCCTTTCTTTACTCCTCTGATCTTTCTCCTATTTTCTTAAGATTCCCCTCAACTTTTTTTTTCTTTATTTTTTCTCCCCCTTATTTTTTCTTTCGCATATGAGAGAAACATTCTACTCTTTACTTTCTGAGTCAGGTTTATTTCATGTATCTTTATCATCTCTGTTTCCATCCATTTACCAGCAAATGCCATCATTCTGGTTTTCATTCTGGCAGGGTAAAACTCCATCTATGTATAAGACTATGTTTTCTTTATCCATTACATGAATGGGGCACCTAGACTAGTTTCATAAATCAACTCTTGTGAACTGCGCTGCTCATATTTGGTTGTTTTAGACCTCCATGGCTACATACTTTTTTTCAAACACAGGGTAAAAAGAGTGTCTATATTTTCTGTTTTCAAGCATTCTGAGCAATATGAATAGGACTCACTTTTACTGAACCTGGCTTAAGTCACTTGTAACATGTAACTTCTGGATATGTTACCATGGAAGAAGGATTAAGTTCACTATTTGGAAATAGGGATTGAGGATGAAGAGCTTTCAATGAAGACTTTCAGGTTTGTTTGTTTGTTTTCCTGTGCTGGGGATTGAACCCAGAGCTCTGTACATGTTAAGCAAGTGGTTTACCACAGAGGTACATGATCAGTACTTCTCTAGCCTAAAACTTGGAATCCTCCTTCCTCAGACATGTGAGGAGATGGTATAATGGATGTGTACTTTTATTCCCAGAATACTTTCTAGATTCTTGTTTATAAATTGTATTTCAACACAAAATCAATTTTCACTTAGAAAAGAAGGGCAAAAAAATTAAAGAAAAAGGAGATGGAGAAATGGAAATTCCATAAAGACACAATATTGTAGATAAGGAAGTTATATTTACTTTTGTGAAATCTTAAGGATAAGTAATTAATGACAACTTTGAAGGAAAATATTGAATAGGCAGTTGCCTGTAGATGCTTGAAATTCAGTGAAACAGTAACAACACAAGACAGATACCTGGATGTTATCAATTTATACAGGAAACTAGGAAATGTGACATTATGAGATCACCTTCCTCAAGATCAGAGCAGATAAAGACACACACTGAGCCCTAGGTCCAATATAAAATGACAACCAGATAGAAGTGGAGGTCAAGACACTAAAGGCTCTGACAACAGGGGTGTTAATATTTTGGTGGTATATTCTACCCTGAATAATGCGGAAAGAAAGAAAGGGGTTATGCATATGCAAATATAGAAGATAAAACAATTGAATTTCTTATTAGGTTGAATAATGATCATGGTGAAAGAGGTTAGAAGATATTTAGGAGGTTTAATCAAAGATATGTGTTGTGGATATTAAGATATGTGCATATGAATTTTTGTATGGAAATTCATGTATACACAGGGGTGATTGTCAAAGTCTTTAAACATCTGGTGCCACAACAGAGTCAAACTGGGTCTTATAGGCCACCTGCTGTGTAGACAGCTGTACTAGTTGCTGGATTGAAGCCATATTTTAGGGTAGGACACAAGGCAGGACATTATTAATAAAGATATTTAACTATTTTATCAATTATAGCTGTGTAGAATAAAATAATTTAAGATTTCAGCAAACAAGCAAAATTGTACCAATAGACATATCTAAAATTTATATAAAATCAGAGCTATTTTGATGATAAATTTAAAAAATTATTTTTTTGAAAATTAACACCTTCTGAAAGTGTTAATTGTCAATAGTTAATAGTCAACCTCGATAGTCATAGTGATTTATCTTTAAAATCTACTATTATTTCAGTCTTCCTTGCAGTCTTAAATATGTAATCAATATATTTTCAGGTTTTCAAGCCTGAGAGTATTTTGCTAGTTTCCCCTTTTTCATTTAATAACCTCCAGATTACTTTTTACATGAATTGGTGAATTGGACAACACATGTGTATATATAACCTTTTGAAGTTCAAATGTGCCCATAGTTCTGTGTAAACTCAATATCCACAAGATAATTCTTTCATGACAGTAGTTTTATTTCCTGAATTCTGATGACCTTTTCTTCCATTCAACTTAAGCCAACCACATATATACATATATCTTTGAAATAGTATCTCAGGTATGATTCAACACCTAAAGTATTAATACAATTTAATATTTTACAGAAATACATTTTTAGTTCTTTCATTTAACCAATTCTATTAAAACTTTTCTGGAACCTGTATTTGTCTCCTAATCTCTGTTTGTCTCAACATGATTTGCTGTTCTTACTTTCCCTAGACTTCTCATTGTTTTTTTTTTTTTTTTTTTTAATTTCAAGAACTGTCTTTTTATCAGTCTCACCCTTTCCCACCCCTCACACCTGCACATTGGTGGTTGGACTGCCAATTAATACAACCACTATGAAAATAATTATGGAGGATTCTGTCTCAGCTATCTTACTCTTTAGAATTTATCCCAAAAAGCTGAACTCAGCATACTGTATTGATACCTGCATTCCAATGTTTGAAGCAGCACAGTTTATAATCATCAACTTATGGAACCAACCTGGGTTTCCACTCATAAACTTATAATGTCCTCTGAAAAGACCCACATACTTGAAAATACCGGTCACTACAAGGTCATTCTCTAATCTCTCCATCTTCTTTGTTTCATTTGGAATTTTTTAGTCATTTTTGAAAAATTATTTAAGTCTTAAAACATAATTATAAAATACAATAGATGAATGTTCAATCCCACCAAAAATGGTAAAAGGAAACTCCACACAGTTTTAAAAAATTGAATATGACTGATGATTTTATACATCCATTCATCAACTTTGTAATTTTTTGTTCCTTCCTTTTTCCAGAGGTATATAATATTACAAATTTTACATCAATATTAATGTGTTTTGATTATAGCTTTACTTGATATCTGTGTATTATTTATTGCTATATATTTTCACATTTGTAGTATAAAATAATTATGTATGTTTTCTTCTGTGTTGCTTAGTATTTGAACAACAGAAGTATTTAAGTATCTTGATGTTTTATTACTTAAACAACATATTTTAAAATGTCTCAATATGTCAAAAACTGAAGGGTCTTAGATTTTTACCCTACTTCTGAATTGATGAACTAGTCTGATATAATTTCAAAGATTCTGACTGAATAGAAAAGGCTCCTACATAGGTGGAAAAGGAATTGACTTCTCCCACCACCACAGGCAATATATCTTTCACACTCTCAAGGGTACACCTCCCCTACCCCCACTGCTCAAGATCCAAGGGCCAAAATGGTGTCAAGGCCAAGTGAGTACTATACACACTATTAACCTGTGCCACAGCTAAAAAACCAGAGTTTAGGATCCCCCGCCTTTTAAAGGAAGTTCTTAGCCAACTAGTTTAATTTTGAATCAAAAGGAAACATTATTATCTTGAACTGTAAACACATTCAGCCTCTGCCCAAGGGGCAGACAATCTATTTTTCAAGGTTGTTTGTTCTATAAACATTCTTGAGAAAATAGTTTGAACAAATGCTTATACAAGATATACAGAAATGTCATGAAAAATTGTCTCCAACCCCATATTCACATATGCAATACATCATTTGCTTTTATAGAAGATGGTCCTTTGCATGAATAGAGCATATTTATTTATGTATTCAATCATTTTTAGACTATATTTCTTATGGAAAATAATTGTATGTGTGTCTTCAGATTAAATAGATGATACTAACTTAATTTAAAAGCTGTTTTTCTCAATTTATTTTCACAAGTAGTATATAAAATTTACATTGATTCATATCCTTGCCAATTTTGGTACTGTTAAGCTTTTTACTTTTTATTTTTTTACAAAATAGTGCAGGATCATATTTTCATATTAACTTTGGTTTACATTTCAATAATCTCTGAAATATAAACATCTGTTTATATATTGATATTTTCTTTTCTGTAAGTAACTTTAGGCCTTTTAGACATATTTTTCTACTTGATGACTTTAATGTATTACATTAATTTTAAGAAATATTTGTGTGTGCATATATATTCATTGATATATGTATATAAGCCATGTCTGTGTCTATATATGTCCATATGATTATTACTTATTTATATGTATCACAGATTTCCTTCCTAAGAGGTTATTAAACTTAGTGTCATAGAACTAAAAATTAGTTTTGCTGGAGAATTCTTTTCTATCACAAGCTTTAAAAAACTATCTATTTTTTTTTTTTTTTTTTTTTTTTTTTTGGTACTGGGGATTGAACTCATGGGCACTTGACCACGGGCCACATCCCCAGCCCTTTTTTGTGTTTTATTAGAAGCAGGGTCTCACTGAGTTACTAAGTGCCTGGCCATTGCTGAGGCTGGCTTTGAACTCGCGATCCTCCTGCCTCAGCCTCCCAAAGTGCTGGGATTACAGGCGTGCGCCACCACGCCCGGCTACTATCTATTTTTTTACTGTAAAATTTTCTTCTTTCAGTTTTAAATTCTTCAACTATTTGGAACTGATTGTGCTCAGGAGATGTGATTATTTTTTGTCCATATGGATATGACGTTGTCCTACCACCTTTTATTCCATGCTCCTTTACTTACTTTGACTTGACTCTTCTTTGATATTTACATTCTTCATGCTTGTATGTAATAATCTCTGAGTCTTGTATTCTGAATCACTGATTAATATTGCTATCAATATTATGTCAGTTAGTATGGATTATAGCAACAATGTGCATCTTCTAATATCTAAGCTCATTTTTTCTATTTTTATTTTTAAGGTTGATTTCTTCCCTAGTAGTTGCCTCTGTTTCCCTAACTTAGTGATCCATAAAATGATTGGATAGAGATTGAGCTCAAACACCACAAAGTAGCCATGTTCTGCCAATGGATGCATGTGAGAGTGGGAGAGCGTATTCAAAATTTAGGTCATCATGGACATGGCAGAATCTGACCTTCTCTCTATATTTGCCAAATCTCAGCAAGGTGTATGCATGTTCCACATATCACCATGTTTTCAGGGCGGCATACTGAACCACTTAGCCCTCCCTTGGTCATCTGACTCTGAAGCCTTTTTCCATTTCACAGTTAATAGTACTGGATATTGGCCTTACCCACTGCTTCAAGTAGAGAGATCCTCTTTCTATGATGTCAAGAGAAGATGCCAATCTGGAAGTATCTCCATGTAACAGAGGTTTTGGGGTGTATGCAGGAGACACTAAATGATCTCCAGACCAAGACAATACACATTCATAGCTTGTTTTCTGGAAGTTCAACAGTTTTCAAGCCCTAAATCTTCTTATTATTTGTGACTTGGGTTAATTTCCAGAGTGTTCTTTTTTATGTTTGTTTCTTTAATTGACTTTTAATATATTTACAATATTGATAGTAGGTTATCAGTTTTGTTTAGTTCAATATTTGCTTCTTGAGGAAAGGATTTGCTAATGTCCTTACTCTACTATAGATCATAGTTGATTATTCTTGTCCCTTCTCTTAACATTTGTTGGGGCTATTAGGGAGAAAACACATGAATCTATCCTGAAAGTATTTTTAAAAGTAGATTTTTTAATATTTCTTTTTTTTTTTTTTTATCATGCACTAACAATATAGCAATTCTATACTTCTCCCAGTGTCTTTATAACATCACCAATGGTTAGCCAAGGATCTTCTCCTTTCATTTGGTGGAGATACAAAACAAAAACAAAACAAAAAAGACCAATGGAGTCTTTGTGGGTGTGCCTTGGGATCCTTGACCTTGTTTTGGTTTCCATTCAGGATAGATATAGGTTTCTATTTCTCTTTCATAACAGGCTTTGTCCACCTTTGATGGGTCTTCAAATTTCCTTTTCTCTTTAGGAGATGTGGTTTTCCACCTCTCTGAGCACTTCTTAGAAAAACTCTGAGAAGTTGGCTAAAGCATCTGGGTGATTCTTCTGCTCCTCCCAGCAAGTTTGCACAAAGAGTGCACATGATGACCTCTTGCCTCGGCCCTTTGGATCTCCTCTGCTCATGTTTAGGTGATTTTCCTCTGTGAGGGAGAGCGGCCCAGTGCCTGTCCAACTCCCGCTTGCCCCAGTGCCAGGTATGTAGTCCTCTGTCAATTTTATTTATATTATAATTTTATATGACTAATCTTTCATTTAGATTCTTCTAAAAATTCTTCTCTCAGCTACATAACTATGGGACATATTGACAGGCATAGGCCTCAAATGATTTGCCTAGTCCTATAGCCCTTACAATTTGGCATTCTTTGGACTAACTTGATACTGTGACTGTTTCCTAAAGATAAGAACAAGAATGTTATTTATGGAAAACTACTTTTCTTCTATTAGTTCATACTACTCTGCTATATGAAGTTGAGATAAATTTATTATTTTTTTATATATGACAGGGATAAGCAACTGATTACAAGTATTGTTTCTGTATTCAAAAAAAGACCTAAATCTAAATTTAAATCTGCTCTTTTGTCTTCACAAAATCATAATCTCATCAAAGTTTAGATTTTTTTTTTTTTTTTTTGTAAAATTGGGCAAATACTTTCTATAGGGCCCCATGTGAGATTTAAATACAGTAATCATTAGACCAAAGATACAATAAAATAGAGATGTGAGTTAATAGCTTTTATTTTCTCTATAGCCAGTTCTTTTGCTAAGAGTATCATGTATACCATAACACAGTACACCACTTTCAGTCATTTTGGTCCCTCATCTTCTATGTGAAGAATCATATTCCATGAATTGAAATCAATACTTGAGTGACTCAAAGCGATGTTTACATAGTATGAATCATCCAGTGGAATGTCAAGTTTGCATAATCCTGCATTCCTGAATTAAATAAAGATGACACAGACTAGCAAGGGCTAACTCCTAATTATTTCTTAGAGCGAGTCTGTAGTATTGTTTTAACACATACTCATATCAACAGTGTGATGAGTGGAAAATTTCCACCCAGAATTTTACAATTTTTGCTATGAATTCTGTTGTGAATATCAAATTTGTTAAGAATTGGTGTCATGTACATTGGCTATTGGGAAAGGAACATGAAATCCCCAAAATGTTACATTAACCAAAAGAGACATCTCTTGGACATTCAAAGTTTGGTTTGTCCCCCAGCCCCCAAAAATTGTATAATGATGCTGGAACAGAATCTCTGTGCCTTTAAAATCAGAAGCTATAAATGTGACATAAACAAGAGTTGTTTATTGTCACATTTCTTTATGTATAAGAAAGAATGAAGCGTTCATACAAAGAGCTGAAGGATGCATAGAAATGTCTAAACTAAAATCCTTGCTTCCAGAGTGCTAAAGTTAGTATCCTCTTTCATTTTTCAGTTATATAAATTCACTGATTGTTGCTTGTCCTTTGTGCTTTTCACTTCATTTAAGCTAGTTTTAAATAAAATAATATTGACTAAAACTTCACTATACATGCCATTTATCTAGAAAGTTCTTGTCATTTTGCTAGAATCTGAGGACAGAAAAATAAATTGCACATTCTTTTTCCTGCAGGAGTTTGAATTTTTTTCAACCTAACGACCTTTCAGATTTTGCTCAGATTTAGAAAAGTATAAAATTTTCTTAAAGAGATGTTTATATTTGAGCTTCAGTCACCATGAGATTAGTAAACTTAGAACTTAAAAATAGGGAGTTGAAAAGCAGAAGGTGTGCTGATCAACTAAATATGTAAAGATTAGAGTATTAAAAAAAGGAACAACATTAGCAAAATAAACATGAACTAATCACCAATGGGAGAATGGTTGATACTAATAAGTATGCACAACTTTTATGCCTCATGTTAGCAAGAAAACAATACATACAAGGCAATTATGTGAGGGATTAGCTGAGTGGGGAAACTTTTGTAGGATTGGGAGAAGAGTAAAATGGAATATATTATGTCTTTATTTGAGATGAATTAGATGGTTCCCCTACTATTCTTTTCATTTTATTCATTTTATTATTTTATTAATATCTTTCCCTTTCTGTAATAGTGTTGTCAGACATGGGGACCAGACTTTCCTACCACAAGTATACCACATAGCACAAGCTAGGCAAAAGTATGTGACTCAAAGGAGGACAATTAAATGATTTTTTTTTCCTATTGAGGTTAAAATGAACCTGAGACTGAGAAAAGGTGGTATTCTTTTAATTGAGGTTTTATATAGTAAGGAAGGTATAAGTTTAGGCTATTTGGAGGGTTAAGGCAGGAAGCAGAATTACCTGGAGAGAACTAGCTAGATCACGACAAGAGGAGAACCAGGAATAAAGAAAGGCTCACTTTTTATTTTTATTTATTTTTTTATTTTTTGGCTGGGGTACCAGGGATTGAACACAGGGGCACTTGACCACTGAGCCTCATACCCAGCTGTGTTTTGTATTTTACTTAGAGATAGGGTCTCACTGAGTTGCTTAGTGTCTTGCCATTGCTGAGACTGGCTTTGAACTCAGATCCTCCTGCCTCAGGCTCCTGAGCTGCTGGGATTACAGGTGTGCACCACTGCATTTGGCTAAGGCTCACTCTTGATATTAGCTGATTTCCTATACTCAACTATCCCTTGAATTTTCCATTCACATGAACCAATACATTCTCAAGTCTGCTTAGACTGTTTGAAATGAGTTTATGCCACTTGAAACTCACATACAGTAAACAAATGAATAATTTTGGTTTTGTAACAGAGCACACAGTGTGTTTAGAAATAATTTGAAGGAAAGTATTTATTAAAAAAAGACACCTTTTGAACCAGAATGTACTTGTATTATGAATAATCTGCAAAGTGTTTTAACATGTGTCAGGTTATCTAGGATATGTTTCCAAAGCTTCTCACCTTCTGATGAGGTGATTAGAAGACCTTATGAAGTATTGGTTTTGATTCTGCAAAACAGTTTCCTGGGGGATGGTCTGATTGGGTTATATTTCTTTTAATGAGTTTCAAAGCATTATTAAATTAATCTCCATTCTGCGTCTCAAAAGTCAATGCTTTGGAACCTCTTTTTAGTTAAATATTGCTTTCCCACCCATTCTGCATTGCCTTTCAAATTTAAAGAATAGACAGACAGGAACTTCCACAAATTTATTTCGTTACCACAAGATATTTAGAAAAACTGAAAATATAAGCAAATGATAACAGCAAAATATAAGCACAACAAAACCAAATCCCTCAAACCTGACTATGGACAACAAATAGATTATAGAGGATTTTTATTGCTTACCATGTATGGTGATTAATTGACAAGAGAAATTCCTATTAAATTATGAATGAGGCAACTATGTGTGTGTGTGTGTGTGTGTGTGTGTACTTTTCTGATGAATTAAAAGAAAAAGCAAAATATTTGAATTATGAAAGTTTACATAAGCTACATAAATTTTAAAAAGTATATATTTTTGCTAGGAATAATGAATGAAAACTAATTCCTTCCAAATAGATGCACTGATCTTATTTGCCCATGTTGATCACCTTCAAAAGGCATCTCCCAGTTGACTCTAAAACAGTAAAAACATTAGAAACAGTTCCCTTAGAGCTGTCTGGTATTGATTTTTCTGCTTCAACTGAGACATGAATCAATAACACTTCTTTGACAATCATCACTACTAAAGTGGGGTCACATTGTAATCCAACACTTCCTAGTATAAGTCAGAGATATCATTGTAAAAAGCTGTTTCTTCACTCATCACAAGATTTTTAGTTAGTAAGAAGGGCCTTTATATATTATGCAGAAGATCTGTTTGGATTATAGTTTTGGCTCAATGAAGGAATTTTGTTGAAAGCCTCCTAATTCCTTTTGGATTGACTGCTAACCCCCAGAAAATACATAAGCAAAAACCTGCCATAGGGTAATCAAGGATACATCAAATTATATAAAATATGCAATCTCTATCAACCAAGCTTTAATGTCATAGAAACATGCACATGGATTTTTCCTATAAATAAAATATCATGTTAACATCTTTAACAGTATAGGAAATGACGAATAAGGGCAATAACTAGACTCAAGAGAAATGATTTACAACATTTTTTGGGACTAATTCAATAGAGGCCTTGTAAATTTAGCCTAAAATTTTAGTTATTATATTCCCTTTAGTAAGATATTCACTGTATTTAATCCAAAACCATACCCCTGCTGTGGCACAACTGGTTATACTTTACTTGTAGTATTAATAATTGTTCTATTAGGAGTTGTACTTATTAATTGAAAAGTCATAAATTTATGTTTATTCATTTTTGGTGTAATAAAATCTTGATTGCATAAAATTGAACTTTTATATGTAGATAATTATTTGCCATCAGTCATTGAAAGCATTTAAATTAGAGCACAAATGGCTTAAGTTTCTCTATAATTGATTAATGAGCAATTTTACTACAATAGATAACATTACTGTAACACTCATGTAAACATGGATTTAATTTTTTATTTTATGTTATAAACTACATCTAAATCTTTCAGTAATTAAGAATTCAGATGCATACAAACACAGATTTATGATAGGTTGCATCTATTATATACTATATATTATAGTTATATTTCTTTGTACTTTCAACTGTTAAAAGCTAAAAAATTCTTATTATTTAAAATAAGAAACAAATATATGCATGTTTATATATACATAGTGACTTTCTAAATTATCCCTATTAATTGGTTAAATCATTTTGTCCTCCACATGAAGGCTTTTACAAATTCCTTTCAAAGATGAGGGTTTCTGCTATTCTTCTATAAGTATTTATTAGAAATATGCTTTATGCACATTAAAACATTAAACTGATAAATCTATAAATATTAACTGTCATATTTTACCATGTATTTATTTGTTACCTGTAAAATATAAATGTAAAAGACATTTTATTTTATTCATATATGTATACACACACACACATACACACAAATATAATGCTACCTATAAAAATAAGAGCCATTTTCACTAGCGAGTATTTCTTTTGTTTGAATTTTATTTGTATTTTATTTAGGATAATATGTTCAGTTTATTATTTGTGAATATTTTCTGTTAAATCACTAATATAGATTTTAAATACTGCATAAATATTTCTGTTTGTTTTTGTATCCAAGCTTTTCATATATGTGTGTATATGCACACACACTCACATACATTCACATATATATGTGTATATATATATGAATATAAAATATTGTGCTAAATTAATTATTTACAAAAAACATTTTGAAGCAAGATATATTTTTAGTTTAAATATCAGTTAATTCTATTTTCTGGCAATTGATATGTGTTGCTGTTATATAAAATTGATAGCAAGATTAAGTATGATTGATTAATAAAAGAATTTTATATACATGCACATATGTATACAAAATATTATAAATACATTTTTAAAAGATACAATTTATTTCAGGTCTAAAACCCAGCTAGAATGCTAAACGGTCATATGATACTACTGAAACCTACATTCCATTTGTCTGATATAATTTAAATTTTAAAAGTGCACAATGGGAAAAAAGGCCTAGAATAGAAACATTATCCACTAGGGTGTTCTTCATGGATGAAAAAAAGTGCTGTTATTTTACTTGTAGTACCTCTTTATTAGCTTAGCCTAAAAATAGCCATTGACTTGTTTTTCATTATGTGCAATGTCAAAGTGAACTGCCGATTTTGCAGGTGAAATGAATAGCTGCTTTGCTCAAAAATACTCTGGCAATCAGCTACACATTCTGCCAAAACAGCATGCTGACCACCTACTTGGCTTGAGTCAGATGGCTATTTGGAAAGCTTTTAGTCATTATCTTTTTATGTGATGTAACTGCCCACTTTTCAGCATGACTCATTTATCATTTTATGCCAAAGAACTGAATTATCTTGGATTTTTTCTTGTTATCATTCTGGAGAGTCTGACATGACTTTCATGTCAGTGTATTTTTTACTAGAAAAGAACATATGTGATATTTTGAAAACTGGCTGAACTTGACAGCATGAGAATTGACACTCAGAATATGTAATTTTCTAACATTGCCTTGTGGGATGTATGTGTGTTTACTTTTAGGACCTGAAAATGTAAAGCTTTTTCTATAACACCTTCTAAGATTGCATTAAGGATTCTTCAAAGTAAAATGTAGGACAATTAGATCCAGCTGGAGCTCTTGGATGTGGAAAATCCTTGCTATATGCAATTGCACTGAGACTACATAAGCTTGTATATTGCCAAGTAAGAAGTGTTAAGTAAACCCCAATAACTGTTAATGTTACATGGAAATTTGGAGACTAAAAATCCAGATGTTATCTATAAGGAAAATGTAGTCAGATCAGAAATGGGGTCGTATTATGGAAAAGAGCATGCTGTCTATGAGAAATACCATGCTAATGTATACTATTCACCAATAGAGGGTATCTGCCTCTTTGCTGTTCTCCCTACTTAGCACCCACACTCCTGAGTTTTCCTCTAGCCATTTCACTTCTCTCCCTCTCTCCTAGCAACATCTTTCTCACTGATTAAATTGCCTTTACTGAATTAATTTAATTAATAAACAGAAGGTTCAAGTCTATCTGACAAGGTGTTGTTAACCAGCACTTGCAGGATGACATGGATGAAATGAAATGACTCATAGATGTTACAAAAATACACTTGCTGACATAGTAAAGCTAGATATAGTCAATATATATACTCCATGAGATTTGGAGATCAGAAATCAAAGAAGAATCAATCCTGAGATCCAAACAAGTGAGAACACAGGGGGTGTTTAGAAGCTCAGGAAGTTCTTTTATCCAATTGTACATTATGTATATTCAAAGTCAACATTAAGAACACAACTTGATTCTTTCTAAGCATTGAAGTAACTGTGGATTTAATTATCCTTCCCACAATCACAGTTTTGAAAGATATGCAGTATCAAAGACACAGCTTCTTATGTGTGAGACCAGTGATATACATTAAATGAAAAAATGTATAGATGGAAATGACCTGGCTGTGCAGTTTCAGATCTTAATTTTCCTCCCTGCTAGCTGTTAGGTGTTTGATAAATAATTTATCCTGAGTTTTAATTTATGTTTTGCTAATATAAAGATTGTAATGCTCAACTAATAGGGTTGATATCATGGTGGAGATAATATGTATAAGATAATTCTCACACTACCTAGAAAAGCTACACTTGCTCAGTGAAAAGTATTTACTTGGTTATTTACTGATAAAAGTTCATTGATCCAAGCACAGTGTGCTCATCTCTTATCCCATCTATCTGCAAGACTGAGGCAAAAGGATTGCAAGTTCACAGCCAGACTGGGTGTGAGAACTGAGAACATGTCTCAAAAAAAAAAAAAAAAAAAAAAAAAAAAAAAAAAAAAAGAAAAGAAAAAGAAAGAAAGAAACGAAAAAAATTATATAACAAAAGGGGCTGTGGCTGTGGCTAAGCTGTAGAGGGCCCCTGGGTTCAACTTCAAGTATCACAAAAAAAATGAATAAGCAAAAGCTCCTTGATTTAGTTAATGGTAATACTAATATGGACTTAAAATACTTCTCTCATTTTTCTGTTAGTTATTTTTGTCAATTTTATTAGAAATACTGAGACTAATACAAATATACAGGGAAGATTAGTAAAAAGGAAAGTTCTAAAAAACTAACTCAATCATGGGTTGGCCCAAGATTTGACAACACTGAATAAAATTCCTTATTTTAATAGTTTGTGGAATTAATACATGTAGTCTAAAATTCAGTAGGTAAAACTTGTTATGTGATCTAGTGATCAGTGACATGAGAAATAAATGTAAATGGGAGCAAAGGAAAGAATTTAAGTGTAATTGATACTGTCAAGTATTATTGGTTCTAAACACATCAAATGAATTGTTGCAATGCACAGAATGTTTAAGAAAAAATACCAGAGTTCTTTAAGTGATCATCGTTAATGTTGAATGATTATATTTACATTTTCATAGAACAGCAAAGATTATGACCAAAATCAATATGAAATTAGAAACGTGAGATTACAAAACTAAAAAAGTTTGTACAAGTGAGTTGGATAATAGTGTTGCAATGATGTGTGTATTGCCAAATTTGTTTTGTTTTGGTTTTCGGGTTTTTACTTCTATTCACATCTTTAGTCCACAAGTGACCATTCTCTAAGAAATAATTGAGAGATATTTCTTAGAGTTCCATGCTCTTCGAACTTTAACTTCTAGATACATACACAACTTCTACATATATTTACACAGAAAAAAGGTAAAGAAAAGAAATCAATCCTGAGATCAACTGTACTTTCTATTACATGAACCTGAAGGTGAATTTTTAAAACTAAGGTAATTGTCAGGTGCAGTTATACATGCCTGTAATCCCAGTGGCTTGGGAGGCTGAGGCAGGAGAATGACAAGTTCAAGGCAAGTCTCAGCAATTTAGTGAGGCCCTAAGCAATTCTGGTGTATAGTAGTTTTGCTTCTGTCCATTTGTTCCTACTCACAAACTACTCCTTAGCAATACCACAAGTTGGTGAAGAACTCAAAGGTCTTCCCTATAATCTCTATATTAGTTTTGATACAATGGAAACATTTTTCAGAATGATTGAAAATACTTTTTTAAATAGTTTATTTATTACTTAATATTATTCCACCCTACTGTTAAGAAACAAACTTAATTCAGGCAGCGTTTTCCAACATATTATTAGGTGGGGACTGAGCAGAAAGTTCCCATGAAATTATTTCTGTAATCATGGCAGTGGCAAGCTAGCTTCTAGAAGCCATTAAACTCACGGCATAAATCTGACGATAGCAAGTCTATATGGGAATTCATGGCACTCAGAGAATGAATTATGTATCACAGAACTGCTGAATGGCAAAGAAAGAATGCTCACTCAGATGTACATTTGATACAAGGAGAAATATATATATGTGTGTGTGTGTGTGTGTGTGTGTGTGTGTGTGTGTGTGTATGTATTTCATGATTTTATGGTATATATGCATTCTAAATGCTAAGCAAGTGAAATTGCACAGAATATAAATGACTATAATATCACAATTTAAGAGTAATTCTTAGAAATCATAATTGTAGAAATATTTGCACTTTTTGCTTAGCAAAATATACATTAATTTTGCAGGTATATATTATTGAAAATTTAAAATATGATAATATTTGTATTAGATACAATAAACAGTGGATTATTGAAATATCATAAAGTGTGGTTTATAATTGTTATCAGCTTAGATTGGCTCAGCCAATGAATTTTAGTTAGAAAAAATTATATTTTATTGCTGATTGAGCACATACATTTATATTAATATTACAACTGGAATAAATAGTCTTATAATGCAAATGATACTAATGATACTTATGTTTCCTTCTCAGACTTTCAGAAAATACATGTTAGAAAAAATCTGAATCAAATTATAATAAATTTTCTAAATTAAGGTACATAGTTTATATAAAATGCTCATAAGAATTAGAGATCCTGATGAATGAATTAGCCTGGTGAGCAAATAGATCATTTCTAGAACGCATAAAGCTTAATTAATCCCAATTATTTAATATCATTTAATTGTGTCTACTTGAAGAATGTGTCAAGAGTTCATCTAAAGAGTCTCTATCCTGACTGGTAACAGGGTTATTCCACAAGGTGTAATTTGAGCAGAGTCAATGATGCCTTAGAATCATGAATAGTTTTTCTATTAATAAATGGATATATCCTTAAGAAAGAAGAAAGTCATTTGCTTATCATTTTGAGTGAATTCATTCAGGTAGTCAAACTGCTGATGGGAAAGAAAACATATTCCTTTGACCAAGACATCTTAAAGAATCCAGAAAGTATTATTTAGAGATCATCCAGATAATATAGGAGGTGAGCTTTATTTAGTTAAATTAATCTAGACTTTTATTGAGAATGTTAAAAGAGAGACCTGAAATAAAGTATATAAATGCCTCTTCTAAAGGCAGGGGTGATTTGGTAAGTTAAGTAAGATTGTCACTGATGAGATATTAATTAAGAATTACATAGAATCCAAATGTACAAATTAACTCTCAAGTATAGTATAACTGTTACACATTTTTATCATACTGTAGGGAATTGCCCATTTTCTTATTCTATTTTAAGAAATTTTTAAACTTAAAATTTTTAATTAAAAATATGATCTGACTATGCCTTCTTCTATCTGCTTTGGATTTTCCCTCCCTCCCAAAACTTTGCTTTTCAAAATCAAGTGAAAGCAGATAATGAAAATGCTCATGTAACTCTGTCTATACAAGGAGTTTTGGAGCCTAATATCTTGATGTCCTACCATTTTTTTTAATTTAGTATTATATTTTTAGTCATAATATTATGGAAAGTTTTCCATTTTTGTTTTTTTTTCTCTGTTATTAGGAAAGGCTAACATAAAATTTGTCAAACTACAAGTATAAAAGGATAATAAAAATACATATACAGGAATAAATTCAAAAGCATGAATTTGATGGAAATAATTTAAATTGGTAAATAAAGTATATCAACAGCCCCAATGCCCCTGAATTAGAAGGAAGATTTGAGCCAGGATTTTAGAAATCATGTGTCCATGGAGGCCAGGGAACTTAAACAGTGATGGTTTCTGCACCTTAGAACTGCAGCTTCCTACATGTGGAGACTTTTCTTTCTTGCCCAGAAAACATTATTTTCCCCTACCTACAATGGCTTATTAATGTAAGTTGACTTGTTACTGAAATACATTGTCCTCAGAAGTATTTTCAAGCTAGTTCTTGTTAGAAATGATATTCTAAAAGGTCTTCTAAAAGGAAAACTGAATTTCCTAATCATAGGCTGATGAATGACAAACATAAGAATAAGAAAGATATTGGAATAGTGTTGGTTGACATCATCTAGTGGACAAAATTAGCTTTATCAAATTTGTATTCTTTTAATTTTGAATTTTTAAAAGGTTCTAACAGTTATCTGTTGAAAGGAAAATAAGCTATGTAGTTAAACAGAATGTTTGTAGTTTTCTGAACTTTAATAGAAAGCATGGTTTAGTGACTGTTTTATTATGAAAAGAGCATCATCTCCTGTCTAGGGTTATGATTGTATTCTTGATGTTCCTAGAATCATTTATGCTCACACATGTACACAGTTCCTTATATCCCCCTGCCTCTGAATGGAGATAAAATATTGAGTATCCAACACTCTCAATTTAAATGTGACCCCCAAATTACTCTGTGTTATTAAATATTTATAAAATTGAAAAATAGAACAATCTTTGCAAGAAGAAGAGATTTAGACTATAATCATACCTATTTTCAGGGTAGAGATTAGCTTCAGTTTCTTCAACTATAAAATGGAATTGTAACACAGTCACCTATATAAAGAGTGAAATGCTGTACATTTTGTTGTCTTTCCTTAATTATCATTCTCTAATTGTTAGAAAAATGGCAAAATTCATATCTAGGATAAAGTCAATAGATCTACTTTGTGATACCTTTGTCCATGTATGCTTCTCAGGTTCATTTCAATTTTTTTAAGTATAATTATTGACAAATATTCATTATGATTACTTTGTTTATATGCTTAGTGCAGAATATTCTCCAGTGTCTTGTTCTATATTTGCTCCAGCTTCCTGATCTAGAAAAATATTCAGCCTTGTTATTCCTTCTTAATAATCCCTTCCTTTGAGTATAATTGTCAAAACATGAGAGCAACCAAGATGTCCTTCTGTAGGTGACTCAATAAAGAAGCTGTCCTACATGAAAACACTGGAATGTTACTCACTGTCATATTGTTGAAATTGCTGTGGTCAATTGACCTTGGCTATCTGCAGAGTCTTTCTATTCTGCACTACTACAATGAGGGAAAGGTACAATTTTAGTTTTATCTAGGAAAAAAAAAAAAAAACTCTCCTTACATTAGGAATCTCTCTTTCAACCCTCATTTTTTTCTACCACAATAGTTTTATCTTTCATTATAAATATTCACTCTTCAAGAAAATTATCTGCTGGTAGAAGTAAAATTGGTCACATCTGGAATTATCGCTATGTATCACAAAGGTAATAAAAACTAGTGACTCCAGATTTCCAAATAAAATCTTCCTTTATGTTATTTCAAAGAATCAGATTATATAAAACATAATTTTCATATTGTACTATTTATGTAATATACATAATTTATTTAAATACAATATATGGCAAGATTTAATTATCTTTGTTACATATTTTTATTATGATTATTTTAAAAATCTTATTAACATATTGCTGAATGTGTCTTTAAATAGATCATGAGCACATTTTTATGGAAACATTTGTGCTTCAGTTAATTTCCATAATCCTCACAAATGTGAGTGGGCCAGGCTGGAAAACTTGAGTGGCAGGTGTTTTGCCACCTGCCTCACTGTATAGAAGGCTAATGATAAATCTAATGCTTTCCTCACTCACTGATCACCATTCACAGAATGAAGCTTTGGAAGTGGTATAAGAGTCTAGGGATGACATTTCAGTTCTATAAATGCTTATTCAGAGAATCTCACAGTTTTTGAAAATACCATTTCTCAGTTCTTGCATAACAGAGGAGAGACACATTTCTTTATAGGATACAGCAATTATTTCCAAATATTATGTTAAGCTATATATGCACACACTTTCACTTCCCACACACATAAATGTACATACACGTCAGTTTGTAAAATATTCCTAGGATCTGCTATACATCAGTGAGTGATTAATATGGAAAAAAATCACACAAAATGATTTAATTGATTTTTATTTTTAATGTTTCATTTTAATACTCAGTTGAAAAAATTTTATTTTAGAGTTGACACTAATGCATATGAGCAAAACAAATTTGAGTCAGTTCAGATGGTGAATGACAGAGTTGGAATTCATAAACAGCTAAATAATTGCTGTATTGTAAATTATAGATGTAGAGGAATCAAACTTAAGCTGAGTTAAATTTTCTTAAGTTTCCTACCCCTACATTGAGAAGGGGATAGTACTGATATTGAAGTACTCTTTTCAAATTTTGAAATTCTTTATGAATTTTCTGGCACAATAGAGTGGCAATAAATTTTAGCCATTATATTTTATCTTTGGATTTCAAGCTACCATACCAGATGGCAAAGGACTTTCATATTGGATACAAATCCTATCATGTGTTGTCACTGGATGACAAATTGAGCTCTCTGTATTCAAAAAAAAAAAAAAATGGGGGGGGTCTTGAAAGGGTATTAATTCTTTCTATAACCAGAAATACAGAAGATATTTTACATTTTTCTGGGAGATATAAGTTTCACCAATTTAAATTTAATCACTTATTGTATTTTCAATTGATTACCTGCTTTGTGATCTTGAGAAAACTGATGATTTCCCATACCCCCTTGATTTTGCATGTTAAAGAGGTGTAAATACAAATCTATTTCATAGTGTTGTTATTAAGTGTGATTGTAGACAAAAAGTAACAAGTTGAATCTGTATAGTTTCTTCTAAATTGCAATAAAATGCAACTAATTGCAGGCACAAACTGGAAAGCACAAAGAGAACAGTGGTAAATATCATAATAAAGTTTGGAAATTGAAAGGTCAAAGGCTGAATTGTAACTAATTCAAAATCTTGAATACTAAATTCATGGTCAATAAAGTTAAAAGTCAAGGGAAAAGTGACATTTCCTTGATAGATTCTCCTTAAAAGTTTATTTTCAGAGAGTTCTGCAAAATTTAATAAATTTAGAAGTAGAGGAAATGTATTATGAAACATAACAAAAGAAACACTGAAGTAAAATGAAATAAAATTAGGTGTATACCAGAAGAGACTATATATGAATAAAATCACTTGCAAAAAGAAAAAAAAAAAAAAAAAGGAGGGATGTGAGACCAAAGAATTTCTCAAAGAAGTAATTCAAGAAAAATTTCTAGAAGAATAGGGTCTCCAGATTAGGGTTTGTCCAAAATTAATTATTAATTTAATTTATATATAACAACAAAACTTTTATTTAATTAGAAATTATTATATAAACCTCAACACTTAAAATTTAAGAAATTTGTCCAAAGATTTTTCAGATTAATGATTATTTTATGAATAAGTGAAAAATAAGTAATCTCATTTCCAGTAAAAACAATGTTTTGCATGGATTCCTCATAAATATAATTCATATAGTCACAGAAATAAGGTTCTTGGAACTATTGTACAAAATTACAACATAATACATCAGGCATTGGAAAGTTGGAAATATGCCTATAGTCACAAGAGTAAAAGAAAACAGAAGTATGTTTTTATATCACCATATTAATTTTATAGCCTAGACTCAATATTAAAAAATCAAGAAACAGGAGTAAAGTGTGAGCATACTATTATTCAAAATGAAGATAAATGTGTAAGAGCAGCTAAGGAGTTAAAAATCATTCTGAGGAAACATGAGTAGAATCAAGGGACTCAGTACAATTATGCGAAAGCTTAAATTTTTGTATATGTACTTTTAATTAAATTAAAATCTGATAGGAGCCGGGCGCGGTGGCGCACGCCTGTAAACCCAGCACTTTGGGAGGCTGAGGCAGGAGGATCGCGAGTTCAAAGCCAGCCTCAGCAATGGCAAGGCACTTAGCAACTCAGTGAGACCCTGTCTCTAAATAAAATACAAAAAAGGGCTGGGGATGTGGCCCAGTGGTCGAGTGCCCCTGAGTCCAATTCCCGGTACAAAAAAAAACAAAAAAAATCTGATAGGAAATAACATGGATGGATATTTAAGACATTGTATCAAGGGAAATAAGCCAGCCCTTGTATGAATGCTGAGTGATTCCACTTACATGAGGCATCTACAGGAGTCAAAGTGACAGAAGCAAAGAGTGGAAGAGGTGATTGTCACGGGCTAGGTAGGGAAAATGGGGAGTGACTAATCAGTCAGTATGCAATTTCATTTAACAAGATGAAGAAGATATGGAGATCCACTATACAGTATTGTGCCTATAAAATCCACTGCTAAATTGTACACCTAAAAATCTGCAAAGATAGCCAGGCCTGTAAATACATATGCATAGTCCCAGTTACTCAGGAGGCTGGGGTAGGGGGATCATTTGAGCCCAGGTGTTTGAAGGTAGTCTGAGCAACATAGTGAGAAACTGTCTCCCAAGGGAGGGGAATCTCTTAGGGCACAGATCTCATGTTAAGTGTTCTTATCACAATAGAGTACTATTTAAAAAGATAACAATTTATAAATTAAAATAAATAGATTTTAATAATGTTTGTGCCTTAAAAGAACCCTCAAATTAACATATGATATTATAATCATTGTTATTATCACCATTATCATCATGATATTATTATCATTATCAGCTTCTCTCATATGAGTCAATATCATTAAACTCATATGGTATTAGAATAAAAATACAGGTAAAAGAAATATTGTTCAACAGTGGGAAGAATAAAATAACAAATAGGGTGTTGATAAATTTCTTCAAGAGAGACATGATTTGGCTTAGAAGTGGATAATGGTTAGGATTTCTCCAAACAGGTTGAGAAAATAATGAAAGCATTGCAGATCTCAGAGGTAATATTAGTTTCCTAGAAGCTAGAGATTGTTACACACTTAAGGATTTTTTAAAACAGTTTGGCTAGATTATAATATATAGAATGAGAAATTATTAGAAATAATATAGAGTAGGAACAGAGTAGTCAGATTTTACAGAGCACCATGAGCCAACTTTGAGAGTATAGCCATGATCATCAGGAGTTTGGAATGCCTTGAACCAATAACAGGATAGTGACTTTCTTACCTATACATTAAGAGGTCTGAATATGGCATGAACAACAAATTAGGAAAATACTAAAACCAATTAGAGGATTTATTTTCAGAGATACTATTGAGAAATGATTGGAATCTCAACTTGCACAGCACCAATGACCGTGAATGTAAAGTGATCCTATCATGGAAGAGAACTTAGTGGTCCCTAGTAGTTTATTTGATGTGAATGGATTTCAGGGAGGTAGAAAAGAGGGATCAGGATGGTTGCAGGCAGAATTGCTAGCATAGAAGCAAGGATGGATTGTGATTTTATTCATAGTGGGAAGCACCATCAAAGGAGCGTATTTGGACTGTGAGAAGAGGGGGGAAATTGTGAGTTCTGTTTAATTGTGCTAGCTTGAAATGCTTTCTGATAATTCAAGTAGAAACTGAAGTTAACCAACTATGACTTTAGAAAAATTTGCAAAAACTATAACATATTTTGGGAGTAATCAACACAAAGCTCATAATCATAGGCACAGAAATGTGGTAGATTTACAAAGGGAATTATATGGAAAGAAACAAGAAGACAAATTGTAACCAAATGGTATGGAAGAGTTTCGTAGATAGCCTGAAAGGCAGTCTGAGAAAGAATTGTCAGTTAAAAAGTAGGCATGGATAATTTCACAGAAGCCAAAGGAAGCCAGTGAGCCAAAGAGCAAGACATTATTTCTTGATATTTTAAAGCAACATTTTCACCTTCTGTTGCATATCCAATTGATTTTAGATTTTTCATTCTATGTGAGATGTTTGGGAGGAAAATAACATGGTTTTTTTGGGGTTTTTTTTTGTAATTAAGAATACCTTTATTACCACTCACCAGAGATAATAGCTGAAAGTCAAGTCTGCTTTTAACGCTAGTTTTCATTCCTTCTGAACTTCAGCCCTTTACACATGGAGCTGACTGGCATTTGTTTGCTTAGCAAGTCATACAGAACAAGAAGATAGGCTTGCTCATCTACAAGTTATTGAACTTGTAGATGTTTGTCACTGAATGGAAATAATTGTTTTCTGAAAATTTGAAGAAAAAAAAAAACTATGCTTTCAAGAACAACCCACTTTTTTTTTTTTAACCTCTCTGTGCTGAGTGCCTAAAACATTGCTGTCACATGAATTAATAAATTACACATTAGTACTTATTAGCTTTAATTTTAACACATTTCCTTCTCTACAGCTTGGTTAGAAAACACAATATGTAAAATACATTTTATTGTTCAATTTTATTAATGTTATCCATTACATAAGTTTAATATGATGAAATAAAGTTAGGGTATTCTCCTCTGTGCTTTTTCTCTAAAACACTCTGTAAAATCTTTTTAAAATTTTTGTACAGTTCTATTAATTCATAGTGTAATCAGTGCTTTTACCTATTTTCAAAGTAAGTGTCTAATGATACAAGAAAAATATCCATAAAGTATGTTTATAAAATATTCAAATTACAGTTTTAAAAAGGAATCATTGTATGAAACTCAAAAAGGCCAATAAATGAATAACCCACTAAAATTCTTATTTTCAGAATACTTGGTATGTTATGTGTGCAGATTTATGTCATGTTGCCACATGTGTAGACTTTTATTGCCATAATTATAATTAATGTACAAATTTTTTCAATACTATGGATTTCTCTCTTCTATTACCCCTTTATAGTCACACCATTCCTACCTAAGATCCATATTGCTAATGACCACTAATCTCCATCACCATAATTTTTTTCCTTTGATAATCTATATAAATAAAACTGTTGGTCTGTGATAATTTGAGATTGACATATTTTACTCAAGATTAATAGTATTAGGATCTTACCAAATTGTTATCTGCATGAGTATTTCTTTCCTTTTCATTTCTGAGTAGTATCCCATGGTATGCATGTACCAGTCTTTTAAAATCACCTATTGAGAGAAATTTTAGTTGTTTCCAAGTTTGGATGATAACAAGTAAATGGTCTTTGTGTGGGCATATATTTTATTTTTATGGGTTAGAGGCCCAAGAGTGTGCAATTATTGGGCTGTGTGGTAAACAAATGTTTATTTATTTTTTTAATAGTCTGACAAACTGCTTTGCTGTGGCCATTCATTTAGGGTAATTATTTGCTTTCAGTACGTGATACAGTTCATGCTACTGTCTGTTGAGAGTGGTGACTGAATTATGGGTTTTGAAACTGTCCTGTAACAAAGGTGATGCCCCTCTGGAGAACTCTCAGTGCAAAGGTGTCCATCGAGATAGCCCAGTCATTATGTTGACACCCTGTCCAATAGGAGGTTCTGTGATAGTCAAGAGACATTCAGTTCTAAACCTTTGGTTTCAAAGCCAGCTGCTGAGGATAGAGATTCATGGGCACAAGCTGATAATCAATCGAACAGGGCTGCTCATACTCATGATCTTGGTTCAATTTGCTTTGGAGAAACTGTCCCACAATAAGCCTTTCTATGATAAAACTTATATAAACACGGTGAGTGGACTCCATCAGAGTGTGATGCCTACTGGGCCCCAGCTTTTTCTGTTTGTGTGTGTCTGTTTGTTTTTTTCTAATCTACCATATTCCCTTGTCTGGTTTCCTGAATTAACCATCTTGCAGGTTGTGACAACTTTCTCCTGGCTTCATTTTTTATTTATTTATTTTTAATTTCTTTTTGTTTGTTTTTATTTTGGTAGTCCCATAGATCAAACCTAGAGCCACAAATCAAATCCTGTCCCCAAGTTTTAGGTAAGAATTTTACTGTTATTCAAATTTCCCTACTATATGTAAAGTGCTATTCATTTCATTGCTTTAGTGATTTTTTTCTTTTTCTTTACTTTCCAAGTTTTTGACTGATTCAACTTCTTGAACCTGTGTGTCTATGCTTCCTTATCAAATTTATGGATATTTTAGTCATTGTGTTTCAAATACTTTTTCAGTTTCACCCTTACTCTACTCTTCCTCAAACTAAGTTGACACAAATATTAGCCTACTTTTTTAGAACCAGATCATTCAGTTCCTGTTCATTTTCTAATTTCCTTCATTGTTCAGATGGACTAATTAATTTTGTTGTATCTTCACATTACAAACTTTTTCCTCTGCCCTCCCCATTCTTGTTGTCTAAAATTCTTATTTGGTTCCCTTATTTAGTTTTTGTTAAGATTTTCTGGGATTTTTACTCGTTTACTTTTGGGAGGTTTTCTTTGGTTCTTTGGAAATATATTTGTAATTGCTCACTGAAAGCTTTGATGATGGTTATTTTCAATTCATTGTGAGATAATTCTAATATCTGTGTCATCTCAGTAAAGAACCATTCATTGTCTTTCTCGTTCAAATGAGCTCTTCTTTTTGACATGATTTAGACTATAACATGATTTAGACTATTTCTTCTTTACTACATTATGAGATCCTAGACATTTAAATCTTGTATTTTGGAAGGCCTCCTCTAGCAGGAGTATATTTGCTGAAGGATTTGCTGCCCCCTGGCTTAGGTGAAACTCTCCATTTGACCTCCATTAATGTAGGTTCTCTCTACTTGGCCTGTACTTGACCTCACTGGCAAAATGGGGCTCCTTATTATTGCTGAGCAGGGTTGGGAGATCAGGTTTATTCTATTAAGCTTCCATATACATTATGCTGGTTGTGAGGAGTGTAACATGTACCTGCTTCCATGTGGGCTCAATGACATAACAAAGGGGCATGGACCCCTCCACAGAAAGGTGCTGAGGTCCTGTGATTCTCCCAGCTACTCTGACATCCTTCTGTTGGGGAATGGGTGTGGCATGTTGTCATCTGGTGGCATTGTCACTGATGGGCATGGGGTTTAGTGTACCCACCCATCCCTCACTAACACCTCCTTACCACAGCACTGAAGAATTAAAATCCCATCTCCAAACCTGGTCTTCTTTGACATCACAAGAACAGCTTCTGACAAGCTGGAAAGCAGAAGCCTCCAGGATTTCCATTCTTCCTTTGCTGGCAAGGAGAGGGTGGGGACCACAGTTTTGTTTGTGATTTTTGTCTGGAAAATAATAAGTATTATCAGGATGTTTTCTGACTAAATAGGCAGCCCCTTTACTGGATGTTGAGCTAGAGAGGACTCCATTTTCTTGGGGCATTGTTTTTGAGTGCTTTTTAGTTTTAGTTGCAGTTATGAGATCCTCTAGTACCTACTTACTCTGGGACACGTGAAGCATAATGAATACTTGGAGATTTCACCAGTGGGCCATTATTCAGGTCCTCAGGGCTTGAGCTCTTTGTATTCTTTTCTCTATGCTCTCAGAATCTTAATTTATTTTACATTTACATTCCAAAAGTTTTACTGCATTCAATGTACACAAACCTAATCTTCCTGGAAGTATAAGACTCAAATATTTTTAATATAATATATATTGTTTTATTTAGGAAGTAAATTGTAATAATACAAAAACCTTAATGTTAAAGGAAACATTTCATTAAATACTACAGTTTAATGCTTAGGAACCTCAAAATCCTATCATAGATGGCATGGGATAAATTCACACTTAATTTATGATTACTCTAATAATATAAGTGGAAAATATTATTTTGCTTTATTTTCTATTATTTTATTCTTTTTAAAAACTAGTTTACTACAAAGAGTAATTTTTTAAAAAATTAAGGGTATTGTTTTATTCACACTGGTTTTTAATCAATACTGGAATCTTTCACTCTAGGAAACTATGCAAACATATGTGAGTTTACAGAATTTATAATTGGCTCTTTCACCACACATATTCTAAATATACAGCCCACAAATCTATACTTACTTATCATAAACATGAAGTCTTAATCTTCTTGGCATAGTATAAAAGACAGCCATCTCATGAGACACTGTTGTTTTTATATCTCAATGTTTTTTTCAAATGATAAAGCAAAACTGTGACTTTTTATCTGGCACTGAGCTAACAGTGTGAGTCACAGGAGAGAAAAACTTTAGGTGTTTATGACAAGAAGAGACATGAAATGAATTTACTGACAGAAAGCAATGTTACAGGAAATAATCTTATCTGTTTTAAATTTTATATTTTGACATTTTTTCCTGATGCTTCTGCCAATGTGTTGGGTCCCTACCACAGGATTCAGATATACAACCATCAGTATAACTTTGTAATATCAGAAACCTTTATTTTTAAACTAACTACTTCATTAACTTCAGAAAAATTTAGTTGTCCAAGTAGTAACTCATGACTGCTAAAAATTATTAAAATTATATTCATGACAGCTAAAAATTATAAAAATTATACAAGCAAAGCTACTTCAGCATGTGCATAAAATATGTATTTATGACCTTATTTCATGACAATTGGTGAGAAAAAAACATGAATAAATCTATAAAATATACTTTACATGTGTTTGGTAGTAAAGAATTTTACATTTTTTAGCTTTGTGAACAATCACATGACCTAGGAATATGAAAATTCCATATTAAAGATCATGAAACTGAGACAAAACTGACGTACATAACTATATAACTACTAATTGGATCAAGGACAATTTAACTTAACAAGTAGTATAGATAAAAATAGACCCAGATACTCTAACTTACCTTTGCAGCTCTATTCTCTTTACTCTAACCTCAACTTCCATCTCCATATTTTTTCTTTAGAAAGAATATATGAAAATAACTTGATCATGGTATACAATCTTATTATGGTTTAAATGTGTATTGCTAATATTTTATTAAGGAATTTTGTGTCTATGTTCATGAGGGATGTTGGCCCATAGTTTCCTTCTCTGGTTTTGATATCAGGGTGAATCTGGTTCCATAGATTGAATTAGGGAGTGTTCTTTTTCTTTTAATCTTATGGGATAATTTTAGGAGGATTGACATTAGATCCTCTTTAAAGTTCTGGTAAAACTCAATTGGGAATCCATTTGGTTCTGGGCTTTTCTTTGTTGGAAAGCTTTTTATGTCTGCTTCAATTTCATTCCTCAATATTGGTCTGTTTAGGTTTTCTATAGTGTAGGTCATATGTGTCTTGAAATTTTTCAGTTATCTTCTATATTTTCCAATTTATTTAGATAGCTTTTTAAATAAAAGCTGCTTGGAAAACTGTATATTCATATATAGAAGAATGAAACTAGATCCCTACCTGTAGCCCAACACAAATATCAACACAAACTGGAACAAAGACTTAAGGATTAAATGAGAAACACTTCAACTGTTAGGAAAAAAAAAAAAAAAAAAAACAGTCCAACATGCTGATGCAAGCATTAACAACCTCCTCATTAAGACTCCTAAAACTTAAGAAATACAAACAAGAATCAATAACTAAGATGGCCTAAAACTAAAAAGCTTTGTGAAGCAAATTAAAAAATTGAGAGTATGAAGAGAGACTCTACAGAGTGAGAGAAAAATCTTTTGCCAGCTACACTTCTGACAGGGGATTAATATCTAGAATTTAAAAAAAAATAACAAAAAACACAAAACAAACAAAATACTGAAACAATAAGTGGACAAATGAACTAAACAGACATTCTCAAAAGGAGAAATACAGATGGTCAACAAATATAGTAAAAAAAATCAATATCTTTATCAATCAAAGAATTGCATATCAAAACTACAATGAGATAGTTTATGAGCATGTGGTGTAAAAGGACCACTAACATGTTGTTGATTAAACTTAAATTAGTACAATTACTTTGGAAATCAGCATGGAGATTCTTCAAAACACTAACAACAATGGAACCACCATATGCCCCACTATCCTACTCCTTGATATCTATCCAGAAGAACTAACATCAGCATACTGTAGTGATGCAGGCATACCAATATTTATAGTAGCAAAATTAAAGTAATAGTATAATCCTAGGTGTTTGTCAGAGGATAAATAAATAAATAAAATGCAGTATAAACACACAGTGGAATTTTACACAGCTATAAGGAAGAATAAAGTGTTGTCATTTGCTGGTGACTAGATGGAACTGGAGAACATCATGCTAAGTGAAATAAGAAAGGCTAAGAAAGTAAAGGGTCAAATGTTTTCCCTCATATGCTGCAGGTAGAGAAATATGGATGAAAAAAAGGATCTCTTAAAAATAAAAGAGAGATCAGTGAAGTAGAACAGGATTGAGAGGGAGGAAGGAGGGATGGAAAAGGACAGAAACTTCAAGATGAAATTGACCAGATTATGCTATGTGCATTCATATATATATATATATATATATATATATATATATATATATACATATATATATATATATATATATATAAATCATAATGAATTGCACTTTTATGTATAACTGTAATGCATCAATTAAAAAATAATAAATTGAAGGAAAACCAGTAGAGTAGAGGAGGGGATCAGGGGTAGGCAGAAATGGTGAGAAATGGGACTTAAATGGAAAAAAAAATGTTATATGCATCTGTGAATATGTTGAAATGAACCCCACTATTATGTATTACTATAATTCACCAATAAAAACATCTTTAAAAAACCCTAAAATAAATAAAATAAAATAAATGAGATATATGGAAAATTTTGCATTGGTCCTAACAAATATATTTGAAAATATAAGTAAATTAAACACTTATACAACAACCAGAAAGTAGGTGATATGGAAAAAATAAATGGCTTGGCTCTTTCTTCATCCTGGCAAATTATTATAATATGCGTTATGGCACTCTGTTCTATGATTATTAATTTTTTCTTTCACCTTGTATTCCCACTGACTTTCTTTGTTTTGAAGTGTTTTTATATTTTAAAGTATAAGAGCTGAAGCAGGTGAAATGATTCCAACCACAGAAAATAATGTTTTTATTTTAGTCTTTAAAAGGTCACTAAAGCTGAACAGCACTAAATTACATTGCTAAAATCACAGTGTCTGTCAACACAACACACTTTCACAGCTGGTTTTCTCAATCTGATTTAGATTTGCATTTTGGAAATCTTATTACAGTGCCAGTAAGGGGTAAATTGGGCTTCTTACTTTGATTGAAAATTTTGGAAGAGAGAAGGAGTACTTTGTTTTTTAAATACACTTTCAATCAATGTTTCATAATTATTATAATCTTAAAAATATTTGTTGATCAAAAATAATATGACAAGTTTTAGATAGTAAAGCATTTAGTGTTAATTTTCACATAAATTCTACTAAAATAGCAAATAATGGAGAAGTTTAACATTTTATAACAAGTAAACCACAAAAAAAAAATATAAGGTGAATTGATAGATTCTCACTTGTTCCTTTCTGAAGGAGCAAATATCTCCTTTGCTTCTTCCATGCACCTGCTTATTATCTTCTTCCTAATCCTGCACAGGGAGAGCAGCATCCCTGTGCTGAAACAAATCACGACTAGTCCTTATAATTATACAGTGAAGTCTATTGCCATATGGGTAAATTGCTTTGTTGCCAATAGAAGAAGAATGCCAAAGGACTCCACATTTTTGGCAATTGTAACAGTATATTGGACTACTTTGTTAAAGATTAAAGACTTTCAATTCAATTTCGTACCACCTTGTTGTTTTATTTTATTTTTTTTTTAATTCTATTTGATTAGCATGGAATAAGAGACAGGAAATCCAAAGGCTTCTTTAGAACTGCATCATGCCGCTGCACTGTGTCACAAGAACAAATCTACCAGAAGGATGTGTGAGCCAACTGACTTGAATTTGAAATACAGCAAATAATATTTAAAGAATATTAGATAGCATAAAGGTGTTATTAATTGTAATCTAAATGTTCCACATTTGCTTGCTATTTATGGCTAAAGCAGCATCTTTGGGAAAAAAAGGAAAAGCATTACTTTTGTTTGGATCTTAATTGTCTCCCATGAGGTGAAGTCATGGTCTCCATCTTGGCATTATTGACAGGTGGCAGAAACTTTAAGAGATTGGTCTGGTGGGAGATTTTGGGTAATTGGAGACATGCTCTGTAAGGGGATTGTGGGACCCCAGGCTATTTCTCTATTTCATTTTCTTCCTGGCCATGAGTTAAGTGATATTTTTTCCCTGACCACATGCTTCTGTCATGATGTGCTGCCATGAGTCCAACTACGCATGAAAGCTTCAACACTGTGAGTCCCAACAAACCTTTCCTATGTATTTCAGACATCTGTCACAACAACAGAAAGATGACTTATCTGATACTATGAGAATATTAATATTACTAACATCATTGAGGTGAAGTACATTCTAACGATAAGATTCAGTTTGGATGATACATGCTGGGAGAACCAGAGCCATAAAACATGATATAGTAGAGGGTGAATTAGCTGGATATTCACTTTTTAATACTTAATCTGATATTATTTAATGAACTATTTTTATGGTGTACTAATACATTGTTTTGATAGTCATGATCAATTGTTATCATCCCTAACACGTAAGTATTAGTTTCAAAACTGATGAAGGTAGTCATGTATTTACAGTTGTGTTTTATATGATATTCACTGTTTTATATGATGTTCACTGTTCACTGACTGGGTCATTGAGTATTGGAAATGAGGTACATCAGTAGTGATATATTTTAGGTTCAAACAAACTTATGAATCTCCAGAAATAAAACCAAGAACAAATAAATAAATGGGATAACATTATATTAAAACAAAAACAAAAACTTCTGTATAGCAAAGCCAACAATTAGGAGTGTGAAAAAGAGAATCTTCATAATGGGAGAAAATCTGTGCCAGTTACTGTTCTGAAAGAGGATTTATATCCAGAAAATATGAAAGAATCAAAATATATAACACAAAAACCATAAGTTATACAATCTGTCAATAAATAGGCAAATGAACTAAACAGATATTTCTCAGAAGAATAAATGGAAATGTCCAACATATATATGAAAAAGTGTTTAATATACTTACAGTCAGGGAAATGCAAATCAAAACTACACTGAAATTTTATCTCAACCCAGTCAGAATGGTAAAATCAAGAATAAAAATAATAATAAATGCTGATGAGGATGTGGGGAGAAAGGAACACTTACACATTGTTGGTGGGATTTTAAAATAGTACAACCAGCTGGACATGGTGGTGCACACCTGTAATCCCAGCACTTGGGAGGCTGAGGCAGGAGGATGACGAGTTCAAAGCCAGTCTCAGCAATGGCGAGGCACTTAGCAACTCAGCGAGACCCTGTCTCTAATAAAACATAAAAAAGGCTTGGGGATGTGGCCCAGTGGTTGAGTGCTCCTGAGTTCAATCCCAAGTACAAGTAAATAAATAAATAAATAAATAAATAAATAAAATAGTACAACCACTATAGAAATTAGCCTGGAGGCTCCTCAAAATCTGGGAATAGTACCATGGCATGACCCAGCTATTCCACTCTAGGTACTTATCCTAAAGAGCTGAAATCAGCATACTATTGTGATAACCTGAATTCCATTGTTTATAAAAGCATAGTTCACAATAATCTATTTATGCAATGCATCAACAGATAAATGGGTAAAGAGACCATGGTATCTATCTATCTATCTATCTATCTATCTATCTATCTATATACAATGCATTACTAATCATCCATTGGAAATAATGAAATCATTTTATTTGCTGGTAAATTGTTGGAACTTGAGAATATCATGCTAAGTCAAATAAGTGAAACCCAGAAAGACAAGGGTAAAATATTTTCTCTCATATGTAGAAGCTAAAGAGAAATAAGGAATAAGAAAAAGAGGATCTCATAAGAATAAAAGAAAGAACAATAGAGAAAGGGGATTGAGCAAGAGGGTGAAGAGGTCAGAAAGGGGAGGAAAAATGGAACAAAATTGACCAAATTATGCTATGTGCATGTATGAATAGATCACAATCAACCCACTTTTCTATATAATTCTAAAGCACAAAAATAGAAAAGTAAATAGAAGAAGACTACCAGAATAGACAGAGGGGATGTGGTCAGGAAAGAGTGTAGTAAAAGGGAAAGTACTGGGAATCAAAATGGAAACAACTATTTTATGAATAGGACAAAATGAATCCCTATCATGTATAAACATAATCCTCTAATAGAAACACTTAAAAAGGAAAAAAAAAAAACCATACAAATTTGAATCTAAGTTTTATAGTGAAGCTACAATTTGAAATACTTGATCAAAGTTCTTTATTTTTTAATAATTTAAATTGGCCATTTACGATTACAGCTTTCTTAAGACTTTTCTATTGGTATATTTGGAGAATAATAGTATTAAGATTTGGAAAGATCGAAAGACTCAATTCTTAGAAGTATAAATCTGACAATATGGTAAATGCTTAGTGTATGTCAATTATTATAATTTTCTTAACATGTAAAGAATTTAAATTAAATATCACATTCATGATGAAAAAGATGAAGATAAAATACTATAACTATAATCAAGATGAAAGCTTAATATTGAGGGTGAGGGAAAGTTCTTGTAAAAATTATATACCTATTTATATCTTAAATTCATTTATCATTAAAATATATTTGTTGGTAATTTATTTTTGACAGGAATCATAAAAAATGATTTATGCTATTGTGAAATAATAACTTTGATAAAGACAAATATTAAATTAATTTAAACTTTTTAAAATATAAATACTAACTAAATTCCTGAAGAAAAAACAAATGATGGAAACTTTCCTTTTGAATTTGAGATTGAATGCTTACAATTTTTGGTACAGAAACATGGATTTGAAAATAATGTTTCTTTAACTGGAAAATAACATGAAATAGAAAAATAAATATTTTCACTTATGAGTAATTCTTGCTTTAGTATGTAACTAAGACTGTTTGATAGCTTTCTCATCATCAATGAAAAATGAGGACTTATAGTAATTTATTCATTGTGTTTAATTTGTTTTCTCTCTCACCCTTAGGAAACGTGGATTGTATTAAATATGTAACTTTAAGTCTTTATTTGCTATGGAAATTACATAATGAGTAAAATTGTCAAACAGATCAAGGGTGTCCCTACTTAACATTCTTGAAATAAATATTTTGGCAGGAGGCTAATATCTACAAAACAGCTTTACATATTTAAACAGCAAACACTTTTTGTTTTAAATTTTACTTGTATCTAAGGAAATGCAGCCAATCAGTAAAGAAAGCTGAATATCTGAAACTCATCTGATCTTTCTTTTGTCCTATGAGCATACTACAAAGCCAATGCCAGGTGTGATGGCACACTCCTGTTATCCCAGCCTCTGGAGAGGCTGAGACAGGGGGATCTTGAGTTCAAAGCCAGCCTCCACAATTTAGCTGGGCCCTAAGCAATTCAGTGAGACACTATCTCTAAGTAAAACACAAAAAAGGGCTGAGGATGTGGCACCCTAGATTTAATCCCTGGTACCAAAAAGGACAAAAAAGAAAAGAAAAAAAAAAAAAAAAAAAAAAAAAAAAAAAACAGAGAGAGAGAGAGAATACTAAGAATTGAATTTAAAAGTCAAACTAAAACAATAATAAACAAATAAAAATGAAAACAGTAGTTAGGAAACTGTTATGAGACTCAAAAGACCTCTAAATACCTCTCATGAAATTGCAGAAAGGACAGAAAGTAAAGAGATAACACAACCTAACTTCCGAATGCCTGGCTTGCATTTACTAAATATTCAAGCATATGTATTGAGTTGGAAAAAATAAAAAAGAGAATGAAACAGCAAATATTAGGAAGGTGATAAAAGGCATAGATATTCATAAATAGGAAAATACAGACTGATTTCATAAGGAAGAAAAAGTTCTTCCTTTTTCATTAATTTCCTTTACATCCTCATAACATTCTCTAGTTCATAGGATTTTCTCCACAAATTTTTGATTGTATAATTGAGTGTCCATGATTATGGTCAACTATAAGACCTCTGCGCAATATAAACTCCACATCTTAGCAAATCTTGTGACATTCTGAGCTTTCAGTTTTAAGAAAAAAAAAAAAAAAAAAAAAAGATGACTAATGCCAAGTCTTGACACTAGTAGTTGTTAGCATTTATTACATTTTTTTTTTCCTAATGCTTGGGAGGAAAGAAAGATCTTAGCTTGTCTTTTTTATCTTTAGAGACGAAAATCATAAGTATAAGGAACATCAGAGAGGAAAAAATACTCTTTTTTTTAAAGTAAATGATTTTTAAAATTAAATTATTTATTTGTCTTAATTTGTTATACATGCTTGCAGAGTGCAATTCATTTCATATTACATATATAGAGCACAATTTTTCAAGTCACTTGTTCTACACAAAGTATTTTCACACCATTTGTGTCTTTATATATGTACTTTTAGGGTAATGATGTCTAACTCATTCCACCTTTATTCCTATCCCCTTGCCCCCTCACTTCCCCTCCCTCCCCTTTGATCTATTTAAATTTCCTTCATTCCTTTCATCCCCCCACCTCCCCTTGCCATTATGAGTCAGTATCCTCATAACAAAGAAATCATTTGGCTTTTAGATTTTGGGGATTGGCTAAATTCACTTAGCATTATTTTCTCCAACTCCCATCAATTTACCTGCAAAAGCCATGATTTTATTCTCTTTTAGTGCTGAGTAGTGTTCCATTGTTTATATATACCAAGGTTTCCCTATCCATTCAACTACTGAAGTGCATCGGGGTTGGTTCCACAATTTAGCTATTGTGAATTGTGTTGCTATAAACATTCATGTGGTTGTATACCTGTACTATGCTGTTTTTAAGTCCTTTGGGTATAGACTGAGGAGTGGGATAGCTGGGTCAAATGGTGGTTCCATTCCAAGTTTTCCAAGGAATCTCCATACTGCTTTCTACCAGAAATCTTCTAGATCTAATAAATGAATTTAGCAAAATAGCTGGATATAAAATCAACACCCATAAATCAAAGGCATTTCTGTGCATCAGTGACAAATCCTTAGAAAGAGAAACTAGGAAATCCACCTCATTTCCTATAGCCTCAACAAAATAAAACACTTGGGAATCCACTTAACAAAAGAAGTGAAAGACCTCTACAACGAAAACTACAGCACACTAAAGAAGATCTTAGAAGTAGGAAAGATCTTGGATAGGTAGAATTAATATTGCCAAAATGACCATAGTATCAAAAGCACTATACAGATTCAATGCAATCCAAATCAAAATTTCTCATAGAAATAGAAAAAGCAATCATGAAATTCATCTGGAAAAATAAGAGACCCAGAATAGCCAAAGCAATCCTTAGCCAGAAGAGTGAAGCTGGTGGTATTACTATTCCAGACCTTAAATTGTATCACAAAGCAATAATAACAAAATCAGGATGGTACTGGCACCAAAATAGACCAGTAGACCAATGGTACAGAACAGAGGACACAGAGACTTACCCACATATCTACAGTTATCTTATATTAGACAAAGATGCCAAAAGCATACACTGGAGAAAAGAAACATTCTTGAGGCTGTTTTACATTGACCAAAATGCAATGATATCTCTGTAGTTTCTAGTCAAGAAAGTGTTCAGATATTTCTTTTTGTATACTTTGTAGCAAATAACTCAACAACAATTAAGATATTGCAATACCCTTTCAAATGGTGATTAAAATCTTCAGAAAAGTACTTGATAGCACTTGAATATTATCATATTTCTCTGAATAATAGTAGATTTTCAACTAAAGTAATGAAAGTTAACCAGTGTAAGAAAGAGAAGTAAAAACCTAGAAGCAACTTTTTGACTAAGGTTGAGTTCAAATAAATGGTAGAATATTTTCCAAACATGTTTGTGAAAGCATTTTTAAAATTTTTGACTTTAAACTACATGCAATTCCTTTGCGCAGTGGTTCCAAAGATTCATCATAATAAAATGTGAGACTTTGGTAAATGTAAATATCTTCAAGTAAATGCTTATTATATTTATTGTTAACTTTAAAATATAATTAATTAATTATATGAAATGCAACTTCCAACTTAATTTCCTTAAAGCATCTGTAACTACTGGCATTTACATGATTTATTAACATACCTATTAATTTCTGCTTTTTTTTTTTTTTTTTTTTGTACTGTGGATTGAACTCAGGGACACTCAACCACTGGGCCACATCCCCAGCCCCTTTTTGGATTTTATTAGAGACTGCTGGGGTTGCTGAGTTATGAATGGGGCCGAGTTCTAAGCTATCCCCCTTTTGGGCCCTAAAAGGGAGTTTCCCCTCTGCACGCAGAGGGAAAATATAACTTACCCGGTGAGGGTGGACATAAGGGCAAAAATAGCTGGGTGAACCTCTGTCTGATGAACAGAAAACCACGCCACACCCAGGGAGTTTTGTATAGCAAGCGAGAATCCAGAAACTCAGATTTATTGACAAGGCACTGAACTTAAATAGGCCTAGAACTAGCCAATCAGCCAGCAGGGCGGTCCAGTCTCTCACGCTATGTCACAGCCACACCCCTTTGCTTAGCCCTGGTCCCTTAGGGCGTGGTAAGCTGCCAAAGCCCTGCCCCTTGGCAGACATAGTCCCAACAATTCTGCTTTTTTTGTTTATTTAAAAGTGAGGTCTCTCCATTTTATATTTTAAAAATGGGATGTCCCATCTTGTAGGGTGTCCAACTCATTTGAGAGTGTGCCTGTCTAGGTTGACTTCTCCTCTCTGGGAAAAATCTTACCCGTCATTGGCTATCACTCTAGCACTTTAGGTGGACATACCTAGGGCCAGTAGGTGGCCAAGGGGAGCACACGGGACATGACAGTCACCTTTGGGAAGGCTTGACTGGATGGCATACCTCTGCATCCTGTTAAGGACCGTGGCCAAGCTTGTAGGGCTATAGCTCAGCGTGACAGTAGACCACCCAGCTGTATCTGGCTAGTTCTATAGGGCTAAAAGTGCACACAAAGACAATGACAATCAGGGATTTCACCAAAAAGAGAAAGTCCATCCATTTAGCTTAGTTTAAAGGAAGTCTTTTGGCATAAAGTCTGGACAATTGTCACAGGAATGGGACTCTTCTCTTAGAGTCCAAAGGAAGCCGTCCAGCACAAAGTCAGGATAATTGTCATAAGATATAGTGCTCTTCTCTCAGAGTCCAAAGGAAGTCGTCTAGCATAAAGTCCAGATAATTGTCACAGGAATGGTACAGTCCCTCTTCTCTCATCGCAGAGGGTTGAGATGCTGACAAAGAAGGAGTCCAGGACAGTGTTTTTGATGAATTTTGAAATGGATGTGATGAGAAGTTTAATCACAGCAGGACAGGAGATTTGTCATGTTTTTTTCATTTCTGTGGAAAAAAGAAGGGATCACTCCTCAAGAGCTTGTGCTCCTGGGTAGTCATTTTGGTCAGATTGGCAGTATTTGAGATCTCTGGCAGGCACCCATATAGGGTTTTGTTCTCCCATGGGAAGACACATCCAAAACCTCTGCCAGCACTTATTAACGGATCAGGACCTCTCCAGAATCTAGTTAATGGGTCTTTCCATCGAACCTCAACTTTTACATAAGGCGTTTGGTTAGACCAGTGTCTTTGAAACGCAGACAGAGGCTGCTGTTTGGAAAAATTTAAAATATTTAAAGTAAGCATAGCTGTTTTCAACTGGTCATGGGGGTTGCTTCCCCCATTTTGTTTTATTAATTGGTCCTTTAAGGTTTTATTATGTCTTTCTATTATGGCTTGTCCTTTTGGGTTATATGGGATCCCTGTAGTATGCTTAATATGCCAAGTTTGGAAGAACTTTTGTAATGATTTGCTCACAAAACAGGGTCCATTATCGGTTTTAATCTGTTTTGGCAATCCAAGAATAGCAAAGCATTGTAAAAAGTGACTTTCAGCATGTTTAGCCCTTTCTCCAGAGTGTGCCATGGCCCAACAAGCATGTGAATAAGTATCTATGGACATAAATATATATTTTAATATTCCAAATGGCATATAATGGGTTACATCAGTTTGCCAGACCACGTTGGGCCTTAGGCCTCTGGGATTTACCCCAGGGGACTGGAGAGGTGGGACCTGTAAGAAGGGCAAACGGGATTTACATGTCCTTATAATCTTTTTTAAATCTTTTATAAGAACTAAAGGAAATTTATTATGTAGTCCCCTCCAATTTAAATGAGTAAGGTTGTGAAGACCTTGGGCTAACTGAAGGTCTTGTTGATATGGGACTGTAACTGTCAATACACCTGTGGTGGCTAAACGGTCAGCGGCCTGATTTTCCTCAGATAGGGGCCCAGATAAGCCTTGATGTCCCCTAAGATGTTGGAGGAACACAGGTTCATTACGCCCCTTTAGCAGGGATCGAACCTGGATCATCAGAGGGGTGATAGGATTATTATCTATCTTTATATATGAGGCATTTAGAGTAGGTAATAGGTTAATTACATATAGACTATCTGAGAAAAGATTCATAGGCTCTTGGACATGGGTAAAGGCTAATGTAACAGCATATAATTCTTTAAATTGAGCAGAACCAGTAACTGCTTCAAAATATTGTGTCCTTTGGCCTGAGGATGGGTGAAATATTACAACTGCTGACCCTTCTTTTCCTCCATCTGTGAAGACATTTACTGCCTTGGGGAGTGGCTTGCTGGAGAACAAGATGGGGGGAGTCCACTCCAGTTTGGGGAAAGAAGAGGTCCATTTGGTTGACCCGTAATGACAGTCAACTTTTCCTAGGAATCCTTCTAAAGCATAGGAGACTCTAGGGTTGTTTCTTTGTATCCATTCAAAGTCTGACAAACGGTAAGGAATTGTTAAAATATCTGGGTCTTTTCCATAATGCCTCAATGAGGTATCTCTCCCTTTTATTATAAGATCTGCTAATTGATCTAATTGGGAATAAACTCGAGGTGCTCCTCCCACAGAGGAATGTATCCATTCTAATGGATTCCCCATCTGGGTTAGTACAGCTGTCAGGAGCTTAGCACCTGAGAAAACCCACAGATATAGAGGTTGTTTTGGTTGGTATCAAGCCAATTGGACTGAATTGAGGGCATCTTGGACTTTTTGTAATATTAACAGATGACTTTCTTCTAGTATAATTATATCAGAGGGGGATTGTCCCCATAGCAACTCAAAGAGAGGTAATAAATCCTCAGTAGAGATATGAAGCCAAGGTCTTAACCAGTTTAGCTCTCCTAATAGCTTTGGTAACTCTGTCAAGGAATAAGATTTTTGAATGAGAAGTTGGGGTTTGAGAGGACAAACCGAGTTTAGGCTAAGTTTTGTCCCCAATATTTTAAAGGGAGGAATAGTCTGTATTTTATCATTGGATATGTGCAATCCTCCTTTTTTTTAGAGCTCTCGAAGGGTTAAGTAAGCAGAGTTTAGTTGTTGGACATCAGCATCTCCCAGGATGATGTCATCCATATAGACATATAAGGTGAGCTGTGATTTTTTCATTAATGGTGACAGAAGACATGAAACATAATATTGACAAAAAGCTGGGCTATTAGCCATACCTTGAGGGAGAACAATCCATTCATATCTTTCATTTGGTTGAAGAGGTATTGAAAAATAACAACCTTTAATATCAATAATAATTAAGGTTAAATCTTTTGAGATCTGGCCAGGGGAGCATTCTGGAGGCTGACCAAGGCCATTGGGGTAGTCTTTTTTAAAATAGCCTTGTCTTCTATATTTAAAATAGGCTCTTTTTCCATTTAAAACTGTTGTTAATATCTTAGTATGAGCATTAAGGGGAGTGTTTAATATCTGAGACTGGTGAGTTGTTGAACCCACATCTTTGGTGGCAATAATCCATCTCTCTATAGATTTATCTCTTAACTTAGCATAGGCCAGCTTGTGATTTGTGGTTATTCCTTCCCAAACTAACATTTTTGTAAATTGGTCACTAGGTGGAAGTTTCCTTTGAAGGCTTTTTTCCACTTTCTCAATAAATGTGGTCAGATCTTTATTAGTTTTTTTGAGTGACTCTAGCTATAGGAGGCTTTGTTAAATTAACTGGAAATGCCATTACAGGTGAAAGCCCACTAGAGGGCGCTAGCGCCTCTTGGTATAGTGATGGCGCCATAGGCTCAATAGGAGCTGACTCATGAAATGGAGGATCCTGCTCGTAGGGTACTGAGCCACCTGGCCGTTGGCCTTTGTCCCCAGGGCATTTGTTAGAGATTTCTAAAGGAGGGGCTTTAATTTCTAATTCCCTGGAGCGAGATTTCTTTAAATTTGCGGACCGGAAGGGGGTATTTAATTCTCCGGACCGGGAAAAATTAGGTGTTTGTGTTTCTTGTAAAACGAGTACGCTTTTAGGGCGGATAAAGCTGGATAAACTCCTGGAGGCGGGGATTCCCAGTACTCAATTTCTCGGTCTCTTAAAATTTGTTTTATTTCGTCCCACGTCTCCCAAGAATCAAAATCAGACTTTGGGAGCCAGGGAGCCGCCCGTTTTAACGAATTCCAAATCACCTCCACTTGGCTATCAGATATTTGGAGACCTTGCTTTCTTAAAATACCGCGCCACGCTTCGAGGGCTGGGTCTTGCTATTTCCTGAATGTTAATATTTGCCCCATACTAAAGGGTATTTTTGCCAGCGAAAGAGACTCTGCGTCTCTAACCTTATTAAGTCCACCGATAATTTTTTCTTTGTTCCCGCCCCGCGATGGGCGCCAACCTGCTGGGGTTGCTGAGTTATGAATGGGGCCGAGTTCTAAGCTATCTCCCTTTTGGGCCCTAAAAGGGAGTTTCCCCTCTGCACGCAGAGGGAAAATATAACTTACCCAGCGAGGGTGGACATAAGGGCAAAAATAGCTGGGTGAACCTCTGTCTGATGAACAGAAAACCACGCCACACCCAGGGAGTTTTGTATAGCAAGCGAGAATCCAGAAACTCAGATTTATTGGCAAGGCACTGAACTTAAATAGGCCTAGAACTAGCCAATCAGCCAGCAGGGCGGTCTGGTCTCTCACGCTAAGTCACAGCCACACCCCTTTGCTTAGCCCTGGTCCCTTAGGGCATGGTAAGCAGCCAAAGCCCTGCCCCTTGGCAGACATAGTCCCAACAAGAGACAGGGTCTCACTGAGTTGGTAAGTGCCTAGCCATTGCTGAGGCTGGCTTTGAACTCGTGATCCTCCTACCTCAGCCTCCCAAGTGCTGGGATTACAGGCATGTACCACCATGGCCCAGCTTAATTTCTACTATTTTAAATGATACATACATTTACAATGTTCATGCATCTTAAAAATCATTCTAGTCACTCAAATCCTAAAAATTCCATAAAAAGTGACATAGACACACACATATAATAATTTTATGTGAAAATATAGGTTTGAGATAAACAAAATATAGCTCACAAATTAACATATTCACTAGATTTGCAGTTTTTGAATATTAGAATACTTTACAAATATATTGTGCAATAATTCTTTCAGATAAGCTGGTGTAGAATAAAATCTCATTTCAGAAGTGAGTGAGTGGAGGAGCCTGTGTGTGCATACGTGCACACTGTGGGCAGAAGCCAGTAGAAGGAGAGGGGTTCAAGGAAGGAGTCACAGAGTCAGAGAGACTTGAGGGACACAAAGCAAAAACTGCAGATCCATGCACATAAAAAAGAAAAGTTCTCTCAAGTCAATGTACCAATCCCTGCTCAACTTTGTCTTCCACCTCTGCCTGATTTTTCATCTTTACAATTTTGTCTCATGTACTTTTCTGACTGCTGTCAGTGTATATTAACTAGCTCTGCAGTTGCTTTGGGGTATAGTCTTTTTATCCTTTATCAGGGTTAGCATTTCCTAACCGTGTGTTTGCTGAATTGATGAATTAATTAACACAAATGTAATATTTTTGGACAAAACTATGCTTTCTCTCCAGAATAAAATACACATTTAAAACATTTCAATGCTGCCTTTAAAATATACATGTTTCTGTACATGCATTTGTATATATCTCCTTTTCCTAAATGTCTGGAATTCTATATAAAAGTCTACACTCATTGCCCACCCTTTTCAATGGAAGTTGTAGATTCCAAACTTAACCTGACAACGAAAAGTGTTTGTTTATTGCACATCAGATTTAAAAATGAGTGTGTCAGTGGCTAAAAGTGAAGATATTAGAGATATTACAAACACATATATGTGTTTTCTCCTTACAAAGGACATAATTTGGTAACCTGATGGCCATGTTTCTCCATGGTAACCCTTCATGAAGCAAAATTTTCAGGTTTTCCTGTGCAACAGTGGGGCCATCAGATCTGCCTCACTTCCTTCATTTATTTTACTTGCCATGTTTCTCTGTGTTTGAGCTATTATTTCATCATAAAGTTGATTTGGAGACATATTTATGTGTTTGTATTTGCAATTTCAAGAATCCTATTTTTATTTATCTAAAAGAATTTATCTCTTTTCCTTGTTTATTAGCAATTTGGTTAGGGATCTTCTAATTTCATGATTTGTTTTTGGTTTGGTTTTAATTAAAGTATTAAATAAAATTGTATGTACATGGTCCTGCATCCTTTATTGACTGCTATTCATAGTATTCATTTTTATATGAGAGACATGTTTCACGTTTTCAGGTCTCCAGATCTGATTTTAAAGATAGACTTTATGAGGATCAAGAGGAAAGAGGACTTTAAGCAGCTAAGTCTTAGAATCATTTTATGTGTAAATTTAATGTAACATTGTTAATCATTGAAATAATACTGAAAAAAAATGAAGCTATTTAAAAAAAAAAAAATTTTTTTTGGTACCAGGGATTGAACCCAAGGGTGCTTAACCACAAAGCCACATCCTCAGACCCTTTTTTTTATATTTTATTTAGGAACAGGGTCTTGCTGAGTTGCTAAGTACCTTGTTAATCTGCTGAGGCTGGCTTTGAGGTCACATTTTGTAATATATATTTAGAAATATATATTTTCTAAATAAATGTTTTCTAAATAAGTCAAACAGCAAGATATATAATAACATCTTCAATTAGTAATATATGTATCACACTCAGGTAATTATAGTTATTTGAAAATGAATTCTCATTTTTTTTTTTTTTTAGGTAAGGAAAAGGAAGTGTCTTGGGGGTCTACATATTACCCCTAAGTTCAAGGATTCTCTAGAAGAACTCAAATGATTAAGTGTGTGATTTATATTTTTAACTGTAATTCAGTGCAAACACAGAATATGAGCCCAATCTACACAGGAAAAAGATATGTGGTTAAAAATCTGCAAGAAACTAGGAGCGAGTTTTCAGATGTCTTCTCCCTGAAGATGCACGCAACATGTACATATATATATATATTTTTTTTTCAGTATAAAATTGGGGCAACACGTGTGTAATATCTACCAAAGAAACTCATTAGGGACTTGATTTCTATACCTTTTAATTGAGACTGATCTTGTAGACACCATCTGCCCAGCACAGACCTTAATCCCAGACTCCAAAATTCCATATTCCCTGAAGGAAAGCAGGTGTTTGGCAAAAAATACATCTTTTGCACATACAGTTTAGGCAAGTGAGTCCTTCTCCTTAGTCAGAAACTAGTGGGAACACTCCAAGTTGAAGTTTGCCTGGCATGACCAAAGTCAGCTTTGCAGGTTAGCTTTAAGGATAGCAGTCTTGGGCCTGATACATCAACTGTTTTCTGCCCAAGAAAATTTAAAAATTGGTTTCTATAATGATTTTAATTGCTACTTAAAATGTTATCTTATCTGTTATGACAATCTGAGGGTAATTTCCTTAAAAACTTTTACTATAGGTAAAAGTAACCTAAAATTATCAATTGAAAAAGCAAAGATAGAAAGAGCATATTTCTACAGCATTTAAAGAGTTGCTTAATGTTGATTATATGACACTTAACAAAGTGCAAAGATTTCAAATGAACCTTTTCCTTGCAATTTCCTTTTAATCTGCTACACAACAATATTTTCCATGTGGCACAGCACTGCCTTTCTAATCTCATAAATTATGATAGTCTAACACAGAACAAGAAGCATCTCTCAACTCCAATGATGCTCAACAGTGCATTTTTGTGCTATAGACACTACATATCTCATTGTAAAAGATCTTCATTTTCTCGTACAGTTGAAAATCTCATTTTCAGCATTAATGTGAATACTTATGAAACAAAGTAATCAATTTTTCTTTCTTACGAAATGAATACAGCATTACTACTACATGCATTAATAATAGTAGCTTAACAATATTAATAATTACATGGAAATAAATGCCACTGCTACTTGGACTGGGCTTTGCTCCTAACAAATTAAATAGAGGAGATTTATTTTAAAAAATAATACCAATCAGTACAGTCAATGAAAATGACACTACAGCTTTAGGTTGATTGAGGGAATCATGACCATTGTGGGGCTATTATTATTACTTTATATAGGTCTTTGTGCAGATTTTATTATATAACATGGACATATGTGAATGTAGGTATAGTAAATCTCAATAGGATTCGTAAAATTGTATTGGTCTTTTTGAAGTATTATTTTAACTGTTGTTTTGTGTGTTCCTCATATGTTCCAATGTAAATATTAATAATAAAAGTTTATGGATGATATAATCTATGTGTAATTTTAGCATAATTTTTCATAACTGCATATGCATAACTATATAAAAGTTATTATTTAGTGTCTTGGCTTATAGTTAATGAATATAATTTTCTTATCAAATCAAAATGTAGTTTATTCAGGTATGATAAATTACACAGGAATGAGGGTGACTAAAGTAGAATCATACTGTTTGAAATGATCAAGTTTATTCTAAACTGATGCACAATCTGAAAAGTTCATGTCAGTTAAAAGCTTTTAGAACAGAAGGAATTGTGAAGATCATATGAAATCTGTACAAGAATGTCTTTGAAAAATGAAATTAAAAATCTAGTGTCCAAGAGTGTTATCCTTTGGACAAAATGAAACCACACGTAATAAGGTTATTTTACAGTATGTTTAATCCTATAAAACTGGAAGATTAATTTTAATTACATTTAAGAAAGTAGTCCATCTAGAAACCATTTGGTCAAATGGAAAACAAACTTCTGCATAATAAAAAAAAATTAAGCTTCACGAGCAACAAAATATTTACTACATCATAGAAAAATATTACCCAGGTAGTAAATTGTTCAACAATTTAGTGTAAAATTCTTCATAGTCCAATTTCTTTACCAAAAAAACAAAACACCAGTTAATTAAGGTAAAGGTAAGTAAACTCCATTAAAGATTTTTTGTTATTTTGTCAGGGTTATCAGTCATTGTAGTTTTAAAAGTTTTTTTTTAATTTCAGTTCATTTGATCATCATCACTTAAGGGAGACTAGGAGGATACCATGCATGTCTTTAAGAAAGAAAGAAAGAAGACAGAAAGAAAGAAAGAAAGAAAGAAAAGAAAGAAAGAAAGAAAGAAAGAAAGAAAGAAAGAAAGAAAGAAAGAAAGAAAGAAAGAAATTGAATTGTTAGTAGGCCAAGCAAAATTCTCAATGCTAGGAATCACATTCACACAGACGGGTAAGTGGAACTACAGGTAATAAAGTTCAAGTCTTTAGTATTTAAATTATAAGTTGTTTTTTCTGAAACGTTGGTATAGTGGTGGTGACAGTGGTGGTGTTGTTTGTTTGTATGTGTGAAGCACAGGGTCAACTAGCCCCGGGTCAACTGTGTGAACACAAGGAGTGTTTATTTGTTTTTAAAAATTCGGTACTTATTCTTTGTAGTCTCTAATTAAAAAGTCACGTGTGCTTACTGACATATCAAGGGGCATAATAAATATTGCCCTGTTTTATAGAATGTGTAAGTTGCCGGGACTGCTGTGTTACTTATTAATGGGGCCGAGGTCTAAAGCTACCCCCCTTTTGGCCCCTAAAAGGGGCTTCTTTCTGCCAGCAGAAAGAATTAAAGTAGCTTACCTGGGGAAGATAAGCTTAACGGGCAAAAGGCGCCGAGTGTCCCCCTCCCCCCCCCCCCCTGCCTGATTGACGGACACCACGCCACACCCGGGGAGTTTTGTAGAAAGCAAAAGGCAAAACTCAAATTTATTGAACAATGAACTCCACTTATATAGGCCTAGAAATAACCAATCCTTGACCAGTAGGGTGTTTCCAGCTCTCACAATATGTCATAGCCACACCCCCTTGCTTAGCCCCAGTCCTCCAAAGGGCGTGGTAAGCAACCAGAGCTCATCCCCTTGGCAGACAGTGTCCAGAAAGTCCCAACAATTCCCCTTTTTCATTTTTTTCAAAATGGGGCCTCTCCATTTTATATTTCAAAAATGGGATGTCCCATCCTGCATTTCGAAAATTAGGGTGTCCAACTCATTCGAGAGTGTGCCTGTCTAGGTTGATTTTTCCTCTCTGGGAAAAATGTTACCCGTCATTGGCTACCACCCTAGCACTTTAGGTGGACATACCCAGGGCCAGCAAGTGGCCAGGGGAAGGACACGGGACAGGACAGTCACCTTTGGGAAGGTTTGACTGGATGGCAAACGTCTGCATCCTGTTAAGGACTGTGGCCAAGCCTGTAGGGCTTTAGCTCAGCATGACAGCAGACCACCCAGCTGTATCAATCTGGTTAGTTATATAGGGCCAACAAGTGAACACAAAGACAATGACAATCAGGGATTTCACCAAAGGGAGAAAGTCCACCCATTTAGCAGGGATTTCACCAAAGGGAGAAAGTCCACCCATTTAGCAGGGATTTCACCAAAGGGAGAAAGTCCACCCATTCAGCTTAGTCTAAAGTAAGCCTTCTGGCATAAAGTCCGGACAATTGTCACAGGAATGGCATTCTTCTCTCTAGCATAAAGTCCAGACAATTGTCACAGATATAGCGCTCTTCTCTCAGAGTCCAAAGGAAGCCGTCTAGCACAAAGTCCAGATATTTGTCACAGGAATGGCACAGTCCCTCTTCTCTCATCGCAGAGGGTTGAGATACTGAGAAAGAACGAGTCCAAGATAGTGTTTTTGATGAATTTTGGAATGGATGTGATGAGAAGTTTAATCACAACAGGACAGAAGATTTGTCACGGTGTTTTCATTTCTGTGGAAAAAGAAGGGATCACTCCTCAAGAGCTTGTGCTCCTGGGTAGTCATTTTGGTCGGATTGGCAGTATTTGAGATCTCTGGCAGGCACCCATATAGGGTTTTGTTCTCCCATTGGGAAGAAACATCCAAAACCTCTGCCAGCACTTATTAACGGATCGGGACCTCTCCAGAATCCAGTTAATGGGTCTTTCCATCAGACCTCAACTTTTACATTAGGCGTTTGGTTAGACCAGTGTCTTTGAAACGCAGACAAAGGCTGCTATTTGGAAAAATTTAAAATATTTAAAGTAAGCATAGCTGTTTTTAACTGGTCATGGGGGTTGCTTCCCCCATTTTGTTTTATTAATTGGTCCTTTAGGGTTTTATTATGTCTCTCTATGATGGCTTGTCCTTTTGGGTTATATGGGATCCCTGTGGTATGCTTAATATGCCAAGTTTGGAAGAACTTTTGTAATGATTTGCTCACAAAACAGGGTCCATTATCGGTTTTAATCTGTTTTGGCAATCCAAGAATAGCAAAGCATTGTAAAAAGTGACTTTCAGCATGTTTAGCCCTTTCTCCAGAGTGTGCCATGGCCCAACAAGCATGTGAATAAGTATCTATGGACATAAATATATTTTTTTAATTTTCCAAATGGCGCATAATGGGTTACATCAGTCTGCCAGACAGCGTTGGGCTGTAGCCCTCTGGGATTTACCCCAGGGGACTGGAGAGGTGGGACCTGTAAGAAGGGCAAACAGGACTTACATGTCCTTACAATCTTTTTTAAATTTTTTTATAGCAACTAAAGGAAATTTATGATGGAAATTTATGATGGAAATTTATGATTCCTGATGTAATTTATTTAATTTATGAGTAAGGTCGTGAAGACCTTGGGCTAACTGAAGGTCTTGTTGATATGGGACTGTAACTGTTAATACACCTGTGGTGGCCAAACGGTCAGCGGCCTGATTTCCCTCAGAGAGGGGCCCAGATAAGCCTTGATGTCCCCTAAGATGTTGGAGGAAAACAGGTTTATTATGCCCCTTTAACAGGGATCGAACCTGAATTATCAGAGGGGTTATAGGATTATTATCTCTCTTTGTATATGAGGCATTTAGAGTAGGTAATAGGTTAATTACATATACACTATCTGAGAAAAGATTCATAGGCTCTTGGACATGGGTCAAGGCTAATGCAACAGCATATAATTCTTTAAATTGAGCAGAACCAGTAACTGCTTCAAAATATTGTGTCCTTTGGCCTGAGGATGGGTGAAATACTACAACTGCTGACCCTTCTTTTCCTCCATCTGTGAAGACATTTACTGCTTTGGGGAGTGGCTTGATGGAAAAAAGGATGGGGGGAGTCCACTCCAGTTTGGGAAAAGAAGAGGTCCATTTGGTTGACCCGTAATGACAGTCAACTTTTCCTAGAAATCCTTCTAAAGCATAGGAGACTCTAGGGTTGTTTCTCCGTATCCACTCAAAGTCTGACAAACGGTAAGGAATTGTTAAAATATCTGGGTCTTTTCCATAATGCCTCAATCTCTCCCTTTTATTATAAGATCTGCTAATTGATCTAATTGGGAATAAACTCGAGGTGCTCCTCCCACAGAGGAATGTATCCACTGTAAGGGGTTACCCATCTGGGTGAGAACAGCTGTAAGGAGCTTAGCACCTGAGAAAATCCACAGATATAGAGGTTTCTTTGGTTGGTATCGAGCCAATTGGGCTGAATTGAGGGCACCTTGGAATTTTTGTAATATTGACAGATGACCTTCTTTTAGTATAATCACATCAGAGGGGGATTAAATCCTCAGTAGAGATATGAAGCCATGGTCTTAACCAGTTTAGTTCTCCTAATAGCTTCTGTAACTCTGCCAAGGAATAAGATTTCTGAATGACTAGTTGAGGTTTGAGAGGACAAACCGAGTCTAGGCTAAGTTTTGTCCCCAATATTTTGAAGGGAGGAATAGTTTGGACCTTGTCATTGGATATGTGTAATCCTCCTTTTTCTAAGAGCTCTCGAAGGGTCAGGTAAGCTAAGCCCAGTTGCTGGACATCAGCAGCTCCCAGGATGATGTCATCCATATAAACATATAGGGTGAGCTGCGATTTTTTCATTAATGGTGACAGAAGACATGAAACATATTATTGACAAAAAGCTGGGCTGTTAGCCATACCTTGAGGGAGAACTATCCATTCATATCGCTCATCTGGCTTTTGAAAGTTAACTGAGGGGATAGAGAACACAAAATTTTCATAATCATTTGGATGAAGATGTATTGAAAAATAACAATCTTTAATATCAATAACAATTAAGGTTAAATCTCTTGAGATAGAAGGGATCCAGGGGAGGCCACGCAGAGGTGTGCCAACAATGAACATCCTATCATTAACTTTTTGGAGGTCTTGTAACATCCTCCATTTCCCTGTGGCCTTTTGTATAACAAAAACAGGACTGTTCCATGGGCTAAGAGAAGGTCTAATGTGTCCTTGGGCTAACTGTTCTTGGACAATTGCCCTCAAATGGTTTAGTTTTTCAGTAGGAAGGGGCCACTGCTCGACCCAGATTGGGGGGCCATCTTGCCATTGAATGGCAAGAACTTGGGGAGCAGTGGCCCTTAGGATTGGGGGTGAGACCCTATTTGATGATTGGAAGTTTCTCTCCCCATATCTTTAGTTAATATATCATTTTGAAGCTCTCTATGGGTTGTAGTAATGTAAGCTTCAGCTTCTCCTAAGATGTCTTGGCCTAATGAATTAGAGGTTAATCCAAGGGCCACAAGGGGACGAACTTCCCCTTGATTTCCATCTATGTCTCTCCATCTAAGCCAATCTCTGGTTTCTTCTGAATGAGTGTTCCCACCTACCCCGAGTAACTGGGGCCCTGGAGTTAGTTCCAATTGAGGTGGTATCTCTTCCTTCCTTAGTATAGTACGATCTGCCCCAGTATCAATTAGGCAACGAAATTTCTTTCCTGATATATAAATATCCATCTTTGGTCTAATCCCTGGAACAATAGGAACTGTCCAATGGACCTTAGGGGGACTGTGAGCAGGGGAACCTCCTTGGTTTAACGGGGCTGGAGGATGCCCCTTTAGGAGTTTAAAGGTTTCCCCTGAATATCAAATTTAGATCTGTAATCTTTTCTTCAATGATATCCTCTTTTACACCTAGGACAAAGTGTTCTAGGGGCACTGGACTTTGAGTCTGGCCAGGGGAGCATTCTGGAGGCCGACCAGGGCCATTGGGGCAGTCTTTTTTAAAATGGCCCTGTCGTCCACACTTAAAACAGGTCCCTTTTCCATTGAAAACTGTTGCTAATACCTCAGTATGGGCATTAAGGGCGGTGGTTAATACTTGAGATTGGTGAGTTGTAGAACCCACATCTTTGGTGGCAATAATCCATCTCCCCATAGATCTATCCTTTAACCCGGCACAGGCCAGCTTGTGATCTGTGGTCATCCCTTCCCAAACTAGCATTTTTGCAAATTGGTCTCTCATCATACCAGGTGGAAATTTCCTTTGAAGGCTTTTTTCCACTCTCTCAATAAATGTGGCCAGATCCTCATTAGCTTTTTGAGTGATTCCAGCTATAGGAGGCTCTGTAGGGCCTTCCTCTAGCTTTTTCCATGCTGCCAGCCCTAAAGCTCGCACCTGCTCTCGGTAAGGGGCCGGTATTGCTGCCTGTTGGATGCCTGTGGCATACTGGTCACTAATTCTTGCCAGCATTCCAAAGGTTATTGGTATGGGAGGATTTATAGATCGGTTCCTCTCAGCCTGCATATGGCATTCATCAGTAAAATATGCACACCATTTAATAAATAAAGGTCCCGGAAGCACGGCTTTGGCTAAATCGTTCCAATCTTTAGTCATGCAGGCGTGATGTGCCAGGCTTGATAAAATACATTCTGCCCATGGCGAGTTGGGACCATCTTCCGACACTGCTTTTTTTAACTCTTTTAACTCTTGAGTCTCCCAGGGGTACCAAATACTTGGCCTCTTTCCTCCCGGATTTAAATGAACTGGAAACGCCATTACAGGTGAAAGCCCACCAGGGGGTGCTAGCAGCTGTTGTGAAACTGGCGCCTCCTGGTAAAGTGGTGGGGCACAAGGCCCGGAAGGGGAGGGCTCATAAAATAGCAGATCCCGCTCACAGGGTGGTGAGCCATGTGGCCGATGGCTTTGTCCTCAGGGAATTTTTTTAAGTTCTCTAAGGGAGGGGCTGTAGGCTCCTGATTGCTAGTTTTTCCTAATTCCGCGGAGCGGGATTTCTCTACTTCTAGGGAGTGGTTAGGCTTTTCCAAATCCGCGGACCGGGAGGGGCTGTTTAATTCTCTGGACCAGGAGAGATTAGGTTCAGATATTTTATTTTCTCGTAGGGCCTGCTCCATTACCTCAATTCTTATAATTTGAGGTGCCTGATCTGTGGCCTCTGCAGATTCTTTTGTTGTTTGCATGAGAGAGCATGCTTTTAGGGCGGATAAAGCTGGATAAACTCCCGGAGGTGGGACTTCCCCATATTCATTTTTCTCTCTCTTAAAATCTGTTCCGCACGGTGCCATGTTTTCCATGAATTATAGTCAGCCTTTGGGAGCCAGGGAGCCGCCCGTATTAATGAGCTCCAAATTTTTTCAGCTTGAGCATCAGAAATCTGGAGACCTTGCTTTCTTAAAATACATTGCCATGCCTCGAGGGCTGGGTCCTGAGATTTCTTAAATATTAACGCTTGCCCCATATTAGAGGATACTTTTGCCAGAGAGATGCTGCGTCTCTAACCGTGCTAAGCCTACCAATAATTTTCGTGCCCCACACTTGGGCGCCAACTGCCGGGACTGCTGTGTTACTTATTAATGGGGCCGAGGTCTAAAGCTACCCCCCTTTCTGGGCCCTAAAAGGGGCTTCTTTCTGCCAGCAGAAAGAATTAAAGTAGCTTACCTGGCGAAGATAGGCTTAACAGGTAAAAGTCGCCGAGTGTCCCCCCCCCCCCCCCCCCCCCCCCCGCGCGCCTGATTGATGGACACCACGCCACACCCGGGGAGTTTTGTAGAAAGCAAAAGGCAAAACTCAAATTTATTGAACAATGAACTCCACTTATATAGGCCTAGAAATAACCAATCCTTGACCAGTAGGGTGGTTCCAGCTCTCACAATACGTCATAGCCACACCCCCTTGCTTAGCCCCAGTCCTCCAAAGAGCGTGGTAAGCAACCAGAGCTCATCCCCTTTGCAGACAGTGTCCAGAAAGTCCCAACATAAGTCATATGAGGAGATTCCTCAGAAAATTTGCATTGGAAGCACCCTTTGACCAAGTTATCCTACTCCACCATATATACTTACAGGACTTAAAATTAGCATTATATAGTGATATAGCCACATCAGTGTTTGTAATAGCTCAATTCACAATAGATAAGCTCTGGAGCCAACCCAGGTACCCTCCAACAGATGAATGGATAAAGAAAATGTGGTATATGTATACAATGAACTTTGCATGGATGTTTAGCTAGAGGATTTTGCTGATGACTGAGTTTCTTTCTTTATATTACTCTTCTATGGTTGCCATAACAAAATATCCAAGGATAGTTGCCTAAACAACAACAATTGTTTCTCACAATTCTGGAGGACAAAAGTCCAAAATCAAGGTGCTGGAAAATTTGGTTTCTCCTAAGTACTCTGATGGCCTTCTGCTTGTGCTATCCTCTCATGACCTTTTCTCTGTAGCTATGAACCTCATGTTTCTCTTATTTATCTTATAAGAACATCAGTCAGATTATGGCTCCATTATTAGGAGTATATTTAAGCTTAATTAACTCCTCAAAGGCTTTATCTCCAAATACAATGACATTGGGGAGGAAGTTTTCAACACATGGATTTGGGGTAAAAATCAATTCAGTCTATAATAAGGGCCTAATCAGAAAAATGGTTTCTACCAGTTACTTATGTTCTTAAAAGAGATTAAAGGTAGATCATGGTTTAATTTTTTTCCTAGAAAAATTAGTTATATTAGTAAACTAAGGAAAAGAAACATCATCTGCAGAAGTATACTTCATTAATCTTCACAAGTTTATTTTGTAAATTACTGATTCATAGGTAACTCAAATCATTATTTCTGTAAATATTAGTTCACAAAATTCTATTAGGGAAACATACCTGTCAGCAAGCTACTGATAATTATTTTCAGTTTTCTTATATTGGCCATTACAAATCTTTTGGGGTTTTTTGTTTGTTTGTTTGTTTTGTTTTTTGTTTTCCAATATCTTAACCTCTCTTGGCCGTTTTTCTGCATACTTTGTTAACTAATCTACAGATTAAAGCATCCACTGACCTACCTTTTGTGCACACTGGCTTCCTTTGAATATCACATTTGAGTAATATTTCAGTTTCCTTGTAGGAATTCCCACAAAATTTATTCCTGTACTTTTGTTTTGGTCACGAAAAATAATAATATTATTTGATTCACCAGGGTTCTGCATCGAATCAACTACGAACTTCTGAGAAATATTTTACAAATTCTTTATTTTCTGTTTGCTATCTTCAAAATCTAATTATTGAATTACCTCTTCTATTAATACTGAAACAAATTGAGTCTCTCAGACATTAAAATCAGGAGCAACCAATAACCTCTATCACCAATGAAACAAAATAATTCTGAAGTATTACTATATATTTTTTTTTAAATGAGAAAACTGAGACAAAGAAAGATAGATTTTCAGGACAAGTAATGTAAGTCCTACAATATCAAAAAAGGGCCAAGAGACTTTACAGCTTTTGCTTCAATCACTAGGAGTACAATATCCTAATTCTTTAGAATTCTCAACTGCATTGCCACTACTATGTTTTACTTCTGGAGAAACCATTTTCTCTTGAGTCTGGAGATGGTGAAATGAGCAACTATTATGACTTTCTGTTTGTTTTCTTGCCTTGGCATTTTCTAGTAGACTACCAAAGATGCCCTACCATATGCCCAATTATGTCTTCCTTTTCTATTCCAATTCCCAGTTATTCAGAACTGTGGATTTGGATCAGGAGTCCTCCTAGTAGTTAGGGAATTCTTGTATACCAGAACAAGCTATCCTCCTTCAGATAGAGGACAGTCACATGTGCAAACTCCCACAGACGTATTTCAGCCTCCAAGGGTCCTCTTGGCTAATACTCCTTGTTCAGAACTCAAAGTATACAATTCTATGTAGGGCTCCATTTCAAAGGTGCACATATTAAAGACTTCCTAGTGGCAGTTAGGTTTGAAAATGAGGGTGTCTCAAACTTATAATCCTCCTGCCTCAGCCTCCCTAGTTCCTAGAATACCAGGCACACACCACCATGCCAGCTCTATTTTTTAAATAAAACTCTTGGTGCTTTGATAATACCTGCTTAACAATTCTTCACCAGACACTATTTTAATTGAAAGACTTCGAGGGCCTGGGGTTGTGGCTCAGCGGTAGATGCTCTCCTAGCACATGCACGGCCCAGGTTCAATCCTCAGCACCACATAAAAATAATGGCATTGTGTACAACTAAAACAAATAAATAAATATTAAAAAAAAAAAAAAAGACTGAATCATTTTGATGGTGCTTTTACAACCCAAACATACAAATATCCACCAATCAGGTATAATAGAAAAGGAAGTTCCACCCACACTCTTGAGCAAAACTAGCTTGATTTAATTCACATTTGTAAGAAAGAAAACAATTGTTCTTTACTTTCTCATTAATACTGTACTAAGTACCAACATTTCTTCCAGATTAAATTACATGATCATTGAAAATTAAGACTTTATTGAGGAAAAAACTCTTTAAAAAGAACACATTTCAATGGATACTTTCATTTGTATTGTTCGTTAAGGTCCTATTCTGAAGAATAACTTTCCCTCTAAATTACAGAGGAAAGTCTTTATGAAAAAGCATCAAAGAATAGAGTGAATTATGCTTCTTGGTTTTATTCTTACATAATAAGTCTTTTCAGGGGACAAGTAGCCTTTATTTGTCCTCATTGGATGGACTATTAATTTGAATAATATATATTTTTTTTATTTTATTGCTTCTTCTTCTGACTGCAGAATGCAGTATCTTTTTCATTCTCATGAAGCTTTGTTTGAATATGAAAAAAAATGCAAAAATTTTAAGGCTAGAGCTACTGATAGTTTTTCCTTTAGTCTAACATTTCAAAGAATGCTTTTTAGCATGTAAGATATTTTCATACATAATTAATCTTTTAAAAATCATCTTGGTGCTCAAGGTTCCCTTTCATCTAATTTATTTTTGTAATAGTATTTTGATAACAACTATGGGTGCCACTCCAAAACAAGACTGTACCTGACCATAAATTAGTTTACACAAGAAGGATGCTAAGAAAAGTTTGTGGTACATAATAAGCAATAGTTAAGAAATAATCAATTACTAGTAGCACTAATATTATAATTCTAACCAGAACATATTACTGTATGGAGTTACAATCATTACACACATCAGTGTACATGTGCGTTACATAAGATTTGGGAAGTGAGGCATTAAATAAAGCACTCAGTATTTTTTTCTCATATTTGCCAAATATCACAGAATATTTTGTTAAAGATAATTTTTATGACTAAGCATTGAAGAGAGTGAACACGAACATGTGCTTTTTAATGTTAACAAACAGACCACTTTATTATTTTTGTAAATTGTTGTTCATCCATTCACACAACACTCAAGTAAAGGTAAAATTGAATACTCTCAGCAGTATTCAGCTATAAAATGGAAATAGTGTTTATCTACCAACTGGGACTGAGAGTTCAAGAAAGTATAAGTGTATTGCAACAGTTGGTAACTATTTTTCCCATGGCAACTGCTCCTACTGTTTCAGCACATTATTGTAAACAGTTCCTTTATTAAACTCTCCTCAATTATCTTTATTTGTGGGTGTGTGTTATCCATGTCCTGCTTGGATTGTAATCACCATGGCATTTTGTTTTTCACAGAAGTAACCCTAGAGAGCATACCCAATGGTTCTGGTAATTGGGTTGCTAAAATATTTGAGGATTATTAAAATAACCACCATGTTGGTAGTAGAAAAGGTACATGGGATGCTTTATCTGGTGATGCTATTATCACACAAAATGATCAAGATTCATGGTATAGGAGGAACATAGGTGGAGGAAAAAGCATGGGGACACCCCTGGTTTAGCACTTGGTCACTATGGCAACAACAGAACATGTAGGGACTAAAGAATCGACTGTTTCTATTTGTCACCCTTAAGGTGGATTTAAAATCGGCTACGATCCTTCATTCTCTTCTATATTCACAGGTTTTGACATAGTTTTCAAGGTGACTTTGTGTTAATGCCTATCAAGAAATAGGATTCATATTTCTTGCCCTTGAATTTACACTTGCCAATTTACACTTGCTTTAGCCAATAGAATATAAGGGAGATAATGAAAGACCAGTTTAAACATGAGTCTTACGAAGCTTTACAACTTCTGTGTTTCTCTCTTTTGGAACTTTGTCCATCTACTATTTTGTCAGACCTCTTCTAACCTGCTAGGTGCTGAGAAAACGTGTAGAGCAATGATAAGCTATTCCAGCTGAAACCATTTTGGATGTGCCAGCCAAAATAAATTTGGAAGCTGGCCATAGGTATAAGAATGTAATTGTCTGATGCTTGAATAACTGCCAAAAAGAGACTATCTAAATTGTTAATTTAGGCTGGGCATGGTGGTGTACACTGGTAATCCTTGTGTCTTTGCAATTTAGGGAGATACTGTCTCAAAATAAAATAAATAAAAAGGTCTGGGGATGTAGCTTACCAGCAGAGTGACCTTGCGTTCAATTCTCACTACTGCAAGAAAGGTTTAGACAAGCTATTTATTTCTGAAATTGAATTCCAGATATGGCTAAGGATCATCTCAAGTCCTGGATTATAGGTACTACAGAGATAGAGAGCCAATAAAATGATAGTTACCAATATTAATCTCATATTAGATGAAGAACATTGATGCAAAATCAGAGATATTGAATGGATACTTTGGAGGGGCACAGATAATATTTTTTAAAAAACATGAGTCTTTATGGTCTTATGTCCTTTTTCTTCCCAAGGAGGCAACTGTTTCCATTTCCCAAAGGAAAGTATAGCTTTTACTGAATAAAAGTTTTAATGCTTAAAATAGGGACGGTTGTCTCCCAAAGGTAAAAAAAAAAAAAAAAAAAGGGGGGGGGGGGAGGAGTTCTCAAAGCCTGCAGGCCTTAATAAAAGTTATATCCTCACCTAAACCAGATAGATAAATGTAAAGCTAGCTCTGGAAATAGCTTGTCCACTAAAAGTAGTTGTAGAATTTTGCCTTGGTGTGTCCAGAGGAGTACAGGAAACATAGACAGGAGTGGCCTGTACTAAATACGAATGGGAGAGTTGAGACAAATTCAATGACAGCAGTCCCCTGTGACAGTGTGTTGCCTTGAGCAACAACAACTAGATTTAATAATCTGCTAGATTGGCTAATTGAAGCCTGTACTCAATAGCAGCCTAAAGTGAATAAGAATCGATGTGCTGGAAATTTATTAACATATGGAAAAGCAAAAAGTCCAAGAAAGATCCTTTGGAAAATGTTGAAGTGGACATATTCAGTGATAATTTCTCATCTAATAATAATCGTAAGCAATAAGGTCGCAGAAGACATCCTCTTCACCAGTAAATTAAGGCATGTATGGTTAAGGTGAGGGAGCTCAACATCATTGCAGAGCAATGCTTTCTTTTATAATGTGGGCAATGATGCAAGGATAAAGTAGAACTGGATTCCTTATTCTTATTGGGACTAATGCATTCCCAGAAAGGAGGATGATAAGTGTAATTACAACATGCTACAGAAATGAAATAGTAATCAAATTATAATGTCCCCTTAGGTAATCTGCAGTGAGACTGAATTTGAGGTCACTAGAATGAACATAAATGACAATTGTAATGACAATAATGTTCACATATACAGGTGGAAAATTTCTAGCTCTGTTGACCAGATACCCAAATTCAGTGGTCAAAGAATCAACATATTACCTAATTGCTAGAACTAAAACCATTATGATAGGCTGAACCTTTCAATTAAGTAGTAAATGCTAAAGTATATACTGTAAATCTACCCACAGAGATGCATGTAGCCATTTATGAGGAAATAATCAAAGGGAGAAAGGAAATACACAGTCCTTTTTATCATTATTAGAAATTTTCTAAACTGATGCTGTTGCTAGCAGAATCAAGAAGCTACAGTGTACAAATCAGAGTACAGTTATGTTAGCATTCTATTACTACAGCAAATGCATATTGTAAATCAACTTAAAAACAGGAAAAGCTTATTTTGGTTCAGAGTTTTGGAGGTTTTAGCCCATTACTGATTGACCTTTGGACTTGTGGTTGCACAGAACTTCATGGTGGAGTGTGGCAGCAGAATCCTGCTCAACTCATCACTGGGAACTGAAGGAAGAGAAAAGGAGTGGAGTCCCACCTTCTCACTCAAGGTCATGCTCATGATAACCTAAGACTTTCCACTAGTTCCTATTATGTCCCCACAGTGTCATGCAGGGGACCAAACTTTTAACACAAGGACCTTTTGAAGACATTTCAAACTCAAACTACAGCAAAGGCTTAGAGTGATAAGATGATAGAAGAAATGTCGGCTCAATTCATTTTACAGTGTGGCCAATAGGCCACAAATCAATGTTATTATTCTCTCAATATTGCAGAATATTTAACAAGTTTGGGAAAACTTAGAAACTGGCATAAATGCCCATTCGTTTCCTGACCCATAGAATGAGAAATATTATGGAAGGAAAGGCCATATTGCGTACCCACAATTGTCTGTATGCCCACAATTTCAGTAGCAGGCAAATAAAAAAAAATGTAAAAGTAATACAGCATCATTGGATAGTTAACATAGTTGACAAAGATCAAAACTTTACAATTATTAGATGTAAAGGTCATATTGTTCTTTTAGAATAATTGTGGATAATTTGAAAACTTAATCATGTAGTTTGGAGAATTAAAGTGGATGTTCTGGATGTGATGGTTTTAAATGGGCAAATTAACAAAGATTTTGTTGCCTGAAATACACCTGTTGCCTTAAGAAATGTTTTTCTTTTCATTTCTATCAGAAAAAAAGCTCATTCATTAGATATATTTTATCTTTATGTGACAGAGTTCAATATACCTTCACTATCATACCTTAGGGCTGTATCAACTGTCCTGCTTTCTAACAAGTACAACTGTGGAGAAAACTTGACATTCCCAATTCTCAGATCACAGTCTGCCCTGTTAATATTAATGATATTATACTCTAGATGCTGAAGATGGCAAAGAAATATATCTTTTCTCCAAAAGAAGATGAGATAGATAGATAGATAGATAGAATAAGATCTATCAGTGTTCATCATATCATATCTATACTAGTACTGGTATCAAAATAGTTTGAGTCAAATCAGGATATGGGGCATTTTGGAAAATTCCCATTAAATGTTCAAGGAATTGTTATCACTATACCTGTACCACGCACCAAAAGCAAGAGGCATTTTATTTGGTGGGACTTTGGATTTTAAAGGTAGTATATATGAAATAATAGCTGATTCTTTTATCCTGAGGGATTACAGGTGTGTAATTAACTTGGATCTTCAGAGGACCTGTAGAGGTAGAAACTGCCCTACCAAGGGATCTTTATGGACAAGAAGAGCTGGTGTTCGAGAGCTGACTTAGATACTATGTGAAGTTTATTACAAGCCCTCTAGAATCCAATGCAGACTCTTCCACTTTTGGGTAAGTCTATAACTTTTTCTACTGATGATCATGTTGTGATTAAAAATTAGCCTGTGTCATACTATAGTCACTGGTTGGCTTTGATCATCTGAATATCAGACACCAAGTTGCTACCCAAAATATACGCAGGATGTATCAAATCTTTTCTTATCCATTGACTTACAAAATTAGATATGTCCATCAGTGTTTCACTATAATTAATGGAGTGCAAGACCCAGCATGATCTCTGAATGACACTTATAAATTGAGACTACTCTAGGTTTTGGTTTTACTGCCTTACCATCTTTTGCTCTACCCACAACTATATTCTCAGGAGGAATTCCTTTATCCATTGACAGGAAAAAAAAAAAAAAAAGTGCAGTCTTGGTTTGCACCTGGTATATATTATCTTATCATTTGCTTGTAAGTTTCTTGAAGATAGGGAACTTTCTAAACTTATAATTTATATGGTGCCAAAATCATGAATATCTCATTGTCTGTGTTTATTAACTATGTATGAATAGATAAGATCATTTTGACTCACACATTTAATGACAGATTTATCTAGTGAAATTTTAATTTAAATTATTATTTCTTCTGTGCCTTAATTTCTATTTGGTCTTTTTTATAATTAATATGTAATTCCTGATGGCCAAGCACAATGGTGCACACCTGTAATCCCAGCAGCTCTGGAGGCTGAGGCAGAAAGATCACAAGTTCAAAGCCAGTCTCAGCAACTTAGTGAGTTCCTAAGCAACTCAGTGAGACCCTGTCTGTAAATAAGATAACAAAAGGGGCTGGGGATTTGACTCATTGGTTGAGTGCCCCTGAGTTCAATCCCTTGTACTGAAAGGAAAACAACAACAACAACAAAAAGACCCTTTACTGATATTCTCTACTTGTTTTTATGTAGTACTCCTGATTTTCTTTCCTTTCATCCATTATCTATGTTGGCTCTTTGAACATACGCAAGACAGTTTAAGCTCTTTGTATACTGAATCCTGTGTCTGACTTTATCAGGGGTGGTTTCTATAAATTACTTTCTTTTTTCACATGAATGGGCTATGCTTCTTAATCCCTTTAATTCTGTAATTTGGGAACTGGATATCTAAGTATCCTTATGTGGTAAATATAGAAATAATACCCCTCCCCTTAGAGATTGCTGTTGTTGCTTGATGAAGGTTATAACAATCCATTTTTACTGATTTTTCAAACTACTTTTCAAAAATCATCTTCCTTGTTACATGTGGTCACTGATTCCATTATTTCCATGTTCAGCTAGTAATCTAAAAAGATTTCCTTAAATGCCTGGATGCAATGGAAAAATTGGAGTTTGAATGTTCTGCCTCATTAGATCCTTGTCATAGACACTGTGTGCGAGAACCATTCAGTGCCTGGAGTTGAAAAAATGGCCAAAACCTATGCTATTTCTAGTCTTCGGTGAAACACTGGGCAGATCAAACATACCACATCAATTCTTGGAAAATAGAGTCACCGTTGTTCTTCTTGGCTCTAGTAAGCCACCCTGGAACATAGGACACCATCCCCACAACTGTTTACAATGGGGCTGCTGGCTGGTGAAAAATGTTGAAGTTCACTGAGATTCATAGCCTCTTTCTTCATCATTTTCTTCATCACAGACATTCTTAAACAGCATGAATTTTTGCTGAGACTCCAGAGATCTTTAAATATTAGTTTGGATTATGTTCACCAGCTCATGAGTTGTTTCTGTGGATGGACCAATTTCTGGATCTTTCTACCATGATTCTATGATGTCAAGAAAATATTTTTATCATAGATTATTTTTATAGCACTGTATACGGAAATCTAAGTTTTGTTTGAATCAATAATCACTCCATTAGTCTTTCAAAAGAAGACTTCATTTTGTGTTCAATAACATTCTTTGAAATTGTTTCTAAAAATTAATTCAGCAAAAATAATTCAGCTCACTGATTTTTAAAGTATGTATGTAAGTCCTGAACCATGCACACAAATAATAGCTAAATTGCTTGGTAAATATAAAGGTATCATTATTATCAAAGTTTTTGAATCTTGATTGTGAATTTATGACTTAACTCTTAGGTGAAAAAATTGTGTTCTGTAACTGAAATGTTTATTTTTAGGGCAGAAGATGTTATGAAAATATTACCTTTTACTCTTTAAAATCCTTGAATATGGATTATAATCAAATGTGCTTGCAAAATCTATTTTGAGCTTATAATTTACCACCCTTAATTTAGCCAATTTATGATGGTTGCCAGTTTAAATTGCAAAATACATTAAACTGTGTGCAAATTTTTAACTTCAAATCAAAATAGATTATCAGACTTTTTGTATATTCTATATTTACTTATATCAAAGTTTTCTAGTGAGTAACTGAAAAACGATTTTCAATATACACAATGATATTTGAATATGCATTCACAATGGGGGTTAAAAGGCCTACTTCTAAGTAGAGAAATTGGTAGGAATCCCAGTTTTTCCTGTTACAAGTTCTTGAAATTCTATATCATAATTTCTTTATTTGAAAAATATAAGCAAAAGTAATACCTGTCTGGTAGGTATTTGGTGTATTTAATGAGAAAAGATCTTAAGGATTGAGAGCTATAGCTGACATGAGAAATGTAATTGCTATGTATAATAGTGATGTTTATATTTACTTTTTTGTTTTATTTTATAAAATTTTCATACATAGATACATATGAAAAAACATATTGCAACCACCGCTTCACCACTATTAAGATTTAGTGGATTGTTAGCATTTTGCCACATTCATATCAAGTATCTGACTTTAGAAATGAGCAACAGAATGTTAAATACAAAACAAAGCCTCTGTCCCACCAAGTGTATATTTTCTTCCCTTTCCAGAAATGACCCCTACTCCCAAGGTCCATGTGTAAAATGACATTATACGTGTTATGGTATTTTTAATTTACTTTGATATGTATGTATATATAAAGACATTTCAAATTAATAATACCATTATGTTGTTCTTGTTAATGTTTTTAAAAGATAATATAGAATATAACTGTAGTATTTTCTTTCTCTTCCTTTAGTTGCTAAAAAAATTCACTTAGAAGAGCCATAATAACAACATTTGCCTGAATTATATGTTATAAAGTAGAAGAAAATATATTAGTGAGTTTTTGTTCTAACTATATATTGTTTTATGTGATTTGTATTTTGTAAACCTCATAAATGCACAGAAATCACAAGGGAACATTACATGAGTTTGTGTTTTGACTTGTAATTAGAATGACTAAGTAAAGACTACATAGTTATATTCAATGTTTGTAGTTATGAAGTAAGGCTGTCTTTATCATCTTGGAGGTACATGGAAATATATTCAACATCATTACACATTAGGGAAATGCAAATCAAAACCATAATGAGTTATCACAGCACTCATATTTGAGTTGCTAATTTTTTTAAAAAAAATGATAACACCAAATGGTAGAAAGAATATAGATACATTTCAAAAGGAAGTGCAAAACATCATAGGCAGCCAGGAGCAGTGGCACACACCTGTAATCCCAGCAGCTCAGGAGGCTGAGGTAGAAGAATTGCAAGTTCAAAGGCAGCTTCAGCAACATAGTGAGGTCCTAAGCAACTTAGCAAGACCCTATCTTTAAATAAAATTTCAAAAAAGGCTGAGAATGTTACTCGGTAGTTAAGCACCCCTGAGTCAATTCCCATTTCAAAAAATAAAATTGCAGGCACTATGAACCTTGGATTCTTATCAAATGATCAAATGAAATACTTAGTCATCATATGACTGAGGATATCAAATCCCTGGACATTTATCCCAGTAAAATTAAACATGTTTGCATAAAACAAGAACACAAATGTTTATAACAGCTTTATTTTTAATAGCTCTAAACTGGAAACATCCCAGTTGTCCCTCAATTGATGAAAGGTTAAATAAACATATTGTATGGTACATCCATACAATGCAATTTACTCAGCAATAAAAAACACTCAACTAATGACATACGTAACAACTTGGGTGTTCAAGAACATTATACTTAGTGGAAAAAACAGTCCCAAAGCTTACATGCTCTATAATCTATTTACGTAATGTACTTGAATTTTTTTTTGAAAACTGTTGAATGGAGAACAAATTAGCAATTTTCAACATTTAAGAATACACACACAAATGAATGTATTTAAAAAATAATGAAAACTGAATAAAACCTATAGTCAGATGAATGGTATCAATGGAAATTTTCAGGTTTTGATGTTGAATTAAAGATGATCAAGTGTCACTGTGGGAGTAGCACAAAGTATTCACTGGATTCGGTATAATCTTTTGTAACTTTAGTGAGTGTCTTTAAAAAATGTTAAAAGCTATAATAAAAACAAAAAAAATTAACGGATATCTCTGTGGTAACTGAAACATCCCCCTCAAGGCATGAACATCTTGATACCCTGAAGCTGTGTATATCTCACTTCACATGAGAAAAGTGCCCTTGACGATATGATTGATGTTACAGACTTCACATCTTGGAATATCTAGAGGGCACTATTAGTATCATGGATATCAGATGGTATAAATAAATTATCGTTAATTTTGATAGTTGACATAATAGTATTGTGTATTTTTAAATGGGGTTATCCATTGGAAAATACTCATAAGTAAAATATATAGGATCTGATTTTATTATGAATATTTTCAGAAATCATACAGTAAAGGTAGGAAGAGATGACAGGTGACTGGAACAGTCCTGAAAGGATACATAGAGGATTATTTTATTATTCTTGTATTTTCATGTTTGAATATGTCTTTAATAAAAGTTTTAAAACTTATTTATTGGGAGCGGCAAATAAATTATTGCTTTGAACTCCATAGCCTTGGACAGCTTGACTGCCACATCTGGGAATCTTTCCATGTTGAAGTGTAGAAAGACAAACCATTGACAGGAAACCCTGGTTTGAGTTGACTTTTGTGTAGGGCAAGAGATATTTCCATTCTTCTACATATAGGTATCCAGTTTCCCAGCATCATTTGTTCAAAAGCCTATCTTTTCTTCAGAGTATGTTCTTAGCATCAACGTGTATATCAGCTAACTGTATTTATGTGGGTTTGTCTCTGTATTTTCTATTTATTCCATTGTTTTTCATGTCTGGTTTGGTGCCAGTACTATGCTGTTTTGTTACTATAGCTCTGTAGTTATAATTTGAGGACCAGTATTGTGATGCCTCCCGCTTCACTCTTTGTGTTCAGGATTGCTGTGGCTACTCTGGGTCTCAATTTTTCCAAATGAATTTCAGAACTGCTTTTTTCTAGTTCTGTGAAGAATGTCATTGGTATTTCTATGGGAATTACATTGATATATATTTTAATGTATATTCTATGGGAATATACATTAAAATATATATCATATATATATATTTCTTTTGGTAGTATGGCTATTTTGACAATATTAATCCTGTCTATTCAAGAAAATTGAAGATCTTTCCATCTTCTAACATCTTCTTTAATTTCTTTCTTCAGTTTTCTGTAGTTTTCATTGATAAGGTCCTTTTCCTCCTTTGTTTGATTAATTCCCCGAGTATTTTACTTTTATTTATTTATTTATTTATTTATTTATTTATTTATTTATTTTTGAGGTTACTGTGAATGGGATAGTTTTCCTAATTTCTTTTTCAGTAGATTCAGTTTTGGAGTATTGTAAAATGTTGACCTAGTATTGTACTACTTTGATAAATTTCTTTATTAGCTCTAGAAATCATCTGGTGGAGTTTTTTTGTTGTCATTGCTTGGATTTTGTTTTTTTTGTTTGTTTGCTTTCCCCATTGGATGCTCTTGGTGTCTTTGTCTAAAATTATGTGACTAAAGACACTTTGCTTTGTATCTGAACTTACAATTCTATTTTATTGATCTGTGTGTCTTCCTCTCTTGTTCTTAATATTCCTCAGACTTATTCTGTGTTTTATGCTGTTAGTTGTCGGGACCTTACACTGTCTGCCAAGGGGGTGGAAAAGCTCTGGCTTTCTGGCTGCTTGCCACATTACCATGTCCTGTTACTTGACCTAGGCTAAGCAGGGAGCTAGGCTGTGAGAACCAGAACCGCCCTGCTGGTCACTTACTGGCTATGGCCCATTATAAAGCATTGTCCACCTTTTCAATAAACGAGCTCCTGCACCCAACGACTGGACTCCCCAGTATGTTCCTGGGCCTTCTAAAGGTGGGGGGAGGGAATATCGGCGGCCTTCACTTTCCCAATCTAGCCTCTTCATTGGGGTAGGCCTCTCCGGCCTCTTTTGCTGGACAAGAGAGGTCCATCCCGGGTACAGGGGGTGGAGGGTAGAGACCCCAACCCCTTATAACTTCGCGACAGTTAGTCTCAGAATAATTTAATGTAATCTTCATAAATGGACTTTTATATGAAGGAAAAAGAGAGTTGACGTTTTCTCTACCATTATTTGAAATAGTAAAGAATGTGCTATCTGATAGTTTAAGTATGTTAATGTGTGTGTATTTTTTTCATATGTATGTATGTGTGTCTGTTCCTGTGTGTCATAATGAAGAGGTAGGCAAAGGGATAAAGACCAACTGGAAGCCATTTCAAAACTATGGCCCTGACATATTATACATCTATACATCTTCATTTTCATTTTTTTTCCCTTCTTTTGGGGGTCAGTAACCAGGAATTGAGCTCAGGGGCACTCAACCACTGAGTCACATTCCCAGCTCTATTTGTTTTTGGTTTTATTTATTTATTTATTTTTATTCTAAGTTGTTGTAAATGACAGCAGAATACATTACATTTCATATTATACTTACAGAGCAGTCTTACATATCTCTGGTTGTATACAAAGTATATTTCAGCAGTTCCTTCCATAAGAGACTCCATAACCCAGCTCTACTTTGTAGTTTATATAGAGATAGGGTCTCACTGAGTTGCTTAGTGCCTGGCTTTTGCTAAGGCTGGCTTTGAACTCAGATCTTTCTGCCTCAGTCTCCTGAGCCACTGGGATTACAGGCATGTGTCACTGCTCCTGGCTCTTTTATTTTTTTTTATTTTTGACAAAAAATAATGAAGCAAAGCAAATTTACTTCTTTTATTATTGGTTCTAACATATATTTTCAATGTTTTTAGAAAAATTTGTTTAAAAAAGTAAATTTAATTGGCTGTTTATATTGGAACTACACAAGGCTCAGAGATGGTGTGCAGAAATATGAAATAGTTTCATCATTTACTTTAAAAAATTATTTCCAAATAGATGTTGTGATATCATATGTAAGTTATGAATTAATTGTTCCAAAACTACTGCAACTTTGGATTCTTCAAGCCATATTTTATATAGAAAATTTGACAATTTCAGAACTTGAAGTAATGATAATTTGGGTGAAATCACAGAATAAAAATCTGAAAAGTACAGGTCCTGTTCCATGAATCTCACCTCTAAATAGAGACAGAGGATGTCACAGATGACAATGTCTCAAGATAAAGCACAAACACAGGACTATAAGAAGCTCTGGATATCTTCTTTGCCTTGCTATTTGTACATATTCCTTAACATATTTAAATATTTTTTTTTCTACACATTTCTATTTTTATTTTAATTTTCATTTTAAAAATATTTGTGCATAATAATTATACCGAATAGTGGATTTCAGTTATGTATTTGTTGGAGACTTAAGAACACATCAGCAGAACGAATAGAAAAACTTAACTCTCTGGCTTTCTCCCACTTCCTGATACGGGAACTTGGCCTAGCCAAGAGGCGTTCCCCTGAGGTGTTGTGGGAAATCAGATGCCACTAAGATAGGTTAATGGCTCCGCCAATGTGATTTGCTCATGTTCCCTATGTGCTCCTATGATCCTTCTGCTGATTGGCCCATGTCTTCTATAAAGGCCGTCCAACTTTCTCAATAAACTGAGCTCGTGCCTTGACCAGACTCCCTGGTAGGTCTGAGTGTTTTCCGTTGTGAAGGCTGGGTGTCCACCAGTCGACTCCTGCCGTTCCCCATCTGGCCTCACTGCTGTGGCGTGCTTGCCCAGCCTTCTCTGCCCGGCCAGAGGAGGCTCACCCCAGGTCAAGGGGGAGTTAAAAACCCCAGCAACTTTAAAAACCCCGACATATATTAATGTGTTGGAAGTTAAATATCTAATTTAGCATTTAAGTAAAAGAGTATTTAGTGGAATTGTTTGAAGAATTTGAAAAGTGATTAATATAGCTACTTATTAATGACTTTAGAATTGTGCACCTTCTCATTTTTAGAAAAGTTTCAAATTTTTTTCACTTAGTTCAAGTACAGCTGTATTATATTTGGTGGGAAAAAATGGTTTTGTTCCTGCACGTAAATTTCAGTGTTGTAAAAGCCTTCATAGGAAAGCTGGGTAACCAAAGTTGTGGACTGATCTACTTATCGACTGCTTCTCAGCATCAAATCTACCCTCCTCTGATCTACTTTGTGACACTAGAGTTGGACATTCAATAGTTTCCCTTTGCAACTTGGCATAACTAGACTTGTCAATAAGTTGAAAGTATCCTGAAGGCCAAAGCATTGTGTCTTTTTGTGCATTTAATTGCTCCTCTTGTAGCTGCCAATGAATTAGCTGTAGGAGGCCCAGTGGGGCTCATATTCCAATGGATCCAAACAGTAGCCCAACAAACTACTTTTGCAGACCAACTCTAGCACACTGACACTTTCAAGTGAATTTTTAGCCACACAGTGTGCAGTTTCTGTACATGAAGTCAGCCTACTTGCATTCTTTAAAGAGTTTTTCTGCCATTCAGTGGCTATTGCTGCAGACTAACTTCTATTCATATCTTATAAGATTTTTCCCTATAGATATGCTGATTATTCATAAAGTAGCCTCTTTCCAAACTTGTCAGCCTCAACCTGGGATCCAGTGGGTTATGATGTATTCTCAATTTATTTTGTTTGTCCTTGCTTGTCCTAAAATGTAAAAATTACTTTCTGCATTTCCATTTCTTTATTCCTTCTGTAGTTCATTTCCCTCCTTTCAGGAGATAATCACCTTTTACCAGCTAATACTTATTTATATTAAAACTTTTCTTTTGAATCACTGGCAGGGTTTCTATCTTTGGACTAGTCCTGACTGATATGCCTTGATTGAAATAATTTGTAGATTACCTGCTGAATACCTTCACTTTTCTGCAAATTGGAATAAGCACATTTGAATTTTTTTAAATATAATAATTGTATGGTATTATCATATATAATAATCACAAAATTATAACATTAAACATCCTGCAAAGTAAAATACTACTATAATATTTTATATCTACTAATTTTTTAAATTAATATTCCTGATAATTACATGCTGAATATTTATTGGAGATAATCTCTTCCTTCTCAATCAAAATCAAAGAACTGATTATATTCACTATCAAGCTATTGTTTCATAATGTTGAGATACAAATAAAGGGATTTGTTGACTTATGTGTCATTTCCTCTACTTATTATTTTTCCCTATTTTTGGATACTGAATGCTAAGTAATGTAAATGAGGAAATAGAAAAATTTGACTCAGGATTCATTACATAATTGCCAATGTGTGCAAAAAGGAATTTGTAGTGTCATCCAAAAGTATAACAGCTTAACAAAATTATGCATTTATTATATGCTATAACTAAGGTTGAAATTAGAGCAGATAATTATCCTTTTTCTTTTCTACACAAAAACTTCTTTCCTTTAGTTGACAGAAATGTGCATATTCTTCAGGTAACAAAATAGTAAACAGATTGCAAAAAAGAGCTGAGATTTTCTTGGTAGTCAACAGCATTAGGGCTTTTGATAAATGCATAAAGCTTCCCTTATCCTGGCATTCTTCTGTTGATTTACATATGTCTTTATGTCTTGTTTAAGCAGTGATCATGTCTCTTTACTTTTATATATGTACTGTTTTTCAAATGTGTGTGTGTGTGTGTGCGCGTGTGCAATATTTGTGATTACTCCCCTAAAATAGCTGTTTTTTAGAAAGTTGTAATATGATTCATAATCTGATCAGTGTATTCTGAGAGTAATCAGTGGATTTGATTCTCTATTGTATTGAATTTTGTTTTTTAGGGTTCTGCAGAATATATTCAAGCTAAGTTATTATCTGATACCTAAATGGTTCCTAAGAGACTAAATTCTATATTAAGATTTTCTGTATATGTAAAACATGAATGCTCTTTCAGTAGCCCTTAGGACTAGTCTGCTTATGTGTATCATCTGGTTGGAAGATCCCACTCCTTTTATCCTGGATATCTGCAAGTTTATGCTTATGATGATGATCAGAGTTCTCTACAAATCTTAAGCATGCTCCTAAAACTCAAAACTAGTGAGCCTGCCAGACTCAGAGAACTTAGAAATCTTGATGATCAAGTTAATATAATATAAATCACTCGAGATAGACTCCCTCAGAGCATTTTTTTTTAATTTTTTTATTATTTATTTACTTATTCATCATGCACAAGTATAGTATCTTTTTACATACAACTGCTTGTATACAAAGTATATAAGTACCATTCAGATCTTCAATCATGCATTTAGGATAATGATATCCATCTCATTCAACCACCAATTTTTTTCCAACCCCCCTTTACTCCCTCCCTCCCCTCCCTTTCCGTTGACCATTCTAGTGTTCCTCTGATCCTATGTACCCCCTTCCAACAACTCTGTGAACCAGCCTCCTTATATCAGAGAAAACATTCGGTACTTGGATTTTTGAGATTGACTAATTTCACTTAGCATTATATGCTCCAACTTCATCCATTTACCTGCAAATGCCATTATTTTATTCTCTCTTATTGCTGAGTAAAATTCCATTTTGTATATATACCATATTTTCTTTATCCACTCATCTACTGAGGGGCATCTAGGTTGGTTCCATAACCTAGCTATTGTGAATTGTGCTGCTATAAACATTGAAGTGACTGTGTCACTGTAATATGCTGTTTTTAAGTCTTTTGGGAATAGACCCAGGAGTGGGATGGCTGGGTCATAGGGTGGTTCCATTCCCATTTTCCCAAGAAATCTCCATACTGCTTTCCATAGCGGTTGCACCATTTTGCAGTCCCACCAGCAATGTATGAGTGTGCCTTTTTCCCCACATCCTCTCCAACATTTATTGTTGTTTGTGTTCTTGATAGCTGCCGTTCTGACTGGAGTGAAATGAAATCTTAGAGTAGTTTTGATTTGCATTTCTCTAATTGCCAGTGATGTTGAGCATTTTTTCATGTATTTGTTGATTAATCGTGTATCTTCTTCTGAGAAGTGTCTTTTCAATTCCTTAGCCCATTTATTGATTGGGTTATTTGCTTTTTTGGTGTTAATTATAGAACACTAAAGAAAGAAATCATAGAAGAACTCAGAAGATGGAAAGACCTACCTTGCTCTTGGATAGGTAGAATCAATATTGTCAAAATGTCCATACTACCAAAAACATTATACAGATTTAATGCAATTCCAATCAAAATCCCAATGTCATTCTTCAAAGAAATAGAAAAAGCAGTCATGAAATTCATCTGGAGAAATAAGAGACCCAGAATAGCCAAAGCAATCCTGAGCAAGAAAAGTGAAGCAGGGGGCATCACCATACCAGACTTTAAATTATACTATAGAGCAATAGTAACAAAAACAGCATGGTATTGGCACCAAAACAGACTGGTGGACCAATGGTACAGAATTGAGGACACAGAGACTAATACATATAATTTCAGCTATCTTATATTAGACAAAGGTGCCAAAAATGTACAGTGGAGAAAGGATAGCCTCTTCAACAAATGGTGCTGGGAAAACTGGAAATCCATATGCAACAAAATGAAATTAAACCCTTGTCTCTCACCATGCACAAAATTCAATTCAAAGTGGATCAAGGACCTAGGAATTAGACCAGAGACAATACGCCTAATAGAAGAAAAAGTAAGCTCCAATTTCCAACATGTCGGATTAGGCCCCAAGTTCCTTAATAAGAATCCTGTAGCACAAGAACTATTACCAAGAATTAATGAATGGGATAGATTTAAACTGAAAAGCTTCTTCTCAGCAAAAGAAACAATCAGTGAGGTGAATAGAGAGCCAACTAATTGGGAACAAATATTTAATACATGCACATCAGATAGAGCACTAATTTCTAGAATGTATATAGAACTAAAAAAACTTAACACCAAAAAAGCAAATAATCCCTCAGAGCATTTAATAATATGACACATGCCTTTTAGCAAAAAAATTAAAAACTATTTATTAACAATAAAATATTGTATGATTTAATAAAGAAGTTAGATTGATGCTTACATTGAATTTCAAGCTATATTATTTCTCACTCTTATACTGTTATGAGAGTGATATGAATACATTTTTATTCCTCTTTTGATAATATAGAACATGAATTGATTCTAGCTGAAAGAAAGGTTATAATATTTACATAGGAAGAATTTTTTTAAAAAAAATATAATCTTATATATAAGCTGATATCATAGGTTACAATCCATAGATAATCTATTCTAGCAATAAAATTATACTATAATTCTTTACCATGTTTTCTCTGTGTATTATAAATTAATTATGAAATGTGTATCAATTATACTGTCATCATGAAAGAACGAGGAAGAAAATTCTCAAGAGCATTTTTAATGAGCATGATTTGATTAAATAAGAAGCGCTATAGAGAAAGTAATGAATCAAGCCTAAATAGCAAAATGGAGAAACTCTTCTGGGATTCATATAAAAGTATTTATAGATATGTTACTGTACATTTTGTAATGTGGAAAAGCAAATTAAAATAACACTTCAGTAGATTTGTAACAAGAACATTTTCCAATAAAAGTAAAATATGTGTGTTCACTTAATCCAGAATCACATTTAACTGTTTTTTGCCCTGCTGACATATTTGTTGGTAACACATTTTACTTTATGATAAAATTTCATCTAAAGGAATTTATTTTTAATTAATGCTATACAAAAGAATTAAAAAGAAAACATATTCTCCATGTGCCTTCTAATCCTGTCTCACAAATTGTCTAATTTGTATCTTCTTAAATTAATGTGATAGCTTTATTATAAGTGGCAAACCAAGACTGACGTATTATTATTAACTAAAATCAGTAGTTCAGATTAGTGGTGATTTTTTTTTGTGTTTTATATTAGAGGTGTTTGACAAAAGAAGAATGACAGGTGTCCTCCATTGCTGTGTTATACAGAATAGTTTCACTTACCTAAAGATGACCTGTGCTCCAACGGTTCATTTTGCCCTCCTCCTGAACTCTCACAAACCCCTGAACTTTTTACATTGTCCCTAATTTTATCATATAGTTGGAATCATACAGTATGTAGTATTTTTATGCTGGCTTCTTTCACTAAGCAATATGAATTTAATCTTTCCTTATGTCACCTTGTATTTATAACTCATTGCTTTCTACTGGTGAATAACATTTTGTGGCATGTATCATTCAGAGTTTGCTTAAACATCTAATTGTTTCTAAATTCTAACAATTATGCTTGAAGCTGTGATAAATATTTGTGTTCAGATTTTGTGTGCACTTACATTTTTAACTCCTCTGGGTACATAGTAAGGAGGGAAATTGTTATACTGCCAAGTAAGTGTACAAAATTTTTGGAAGAAATTGCTAAGATGTCTTCTGAAGTTGCTATACCATTTTGTATTTCCACTAGAAATAAATGAGAGATCATGTCACTCCACATCTTACCACTGCTTGATGGTATCAGTGTTCTGTATTTCAGCCATTCTGATGGATATGTAAATATCCATTGTTTTTTTAACTTTCAATTCCTTACTCACATCTGATATTTACCATCTCATATTGTGTGACATTGATATATGTATCTTTTTGATTAAGTATCCTCTCAAATCTGTTGTCCATTTTCAATAGCATTGTTTATTATTATATTATTAAGTCTAAATATTTAGGAGACCAGTCCTTTATGAAATATAGGCTACACAAGTTTATCTCCTGCTCTTTGACTTGTCTGTTCTATCTCAGCAGTATCTTTTAAAACAGCAGTTTCTAGTTATTAATCAAGTACAATTTATTCATTTTTTTGTTTCACAAATGTCATCTTTGTTATATAGCTTAAAAGTATACATCTAAAGTGAAGTCATCTACATTTTCTCCTACATTACCTTCTAGGAGTTTTATAATTTCAGATATATGATTTTGACATAATATTTGTAAACGTTACAAAATCAGCTTCTAGACCACTGGTTGTTCCAACACACTTTTTTGAAAAACTGTTCTTTCTCCATTGAATGGCCTTCCCTCATTGCTCAAAGACCAATTAACTCTATTTCTGTGCTGCATGTTTAGGGATGCATCTGCTGTATTGATATATTTGTCTACTTGCTTCTCATAAGTATAATTTTAAATACTCTACCTTATAATGACTCTTTAAGCTGTGCAGTCTCAGTCCTCCATCTTTGTCTTTTTCCTGTGATGTAGTCACTGTTACTCTGGGCCTTTGATTTTCTGTATAAATATTAGAATCATTTTGTCATTGTATGAAAAATAACTTGCTGGTATTTCTGCTGAGATTCTGATGAATCTAGACATCATGTTAGGATGAACCAATACTTTGACATTATTGAAACTTTCTATTCATTTGCTGAAATATCCTTACTTTTATTTAATCTTTTATTTCTTACATCAAATTTTCATAACTTTCCCTGTATAGCCCTAGTAGTTATTTTGATAAATTTATGCCTAAATATTTCATTTTTTAGCAGTGACAATAATTTTTACTTGTTATTTTTAGATATGCATGACAGTAGAGTGTCTCTTGACATATTACACATACATGGAGTATAACATTCTAATTACGATTCCATTCTTTTGGTTGTGTTTGATGTGGAGCTACACTAGTTGTGTATTCATACATGAACATAGAAAATTACCTCTGATTCATTCTACTGTCTTTCCTAATCCATCCTCACTCTCCTCCTTCCATTCCCCCTTGTCTAATTCAATGAACTTCTATTTTTCCCTCCCCCTACCTTATTATGTGTTAGCATCTGCTTATCAGAGAGAACATCTGGCCATTGGTTTTTGGGATTGGCTTATTTTACTTAGCATGATAGACTCTAAATCCCGTCCATTTACCAACAAATGCCATAATTTCTTACCTCTTTATACCTAACATTCCACTGTGTGTGTTTGTGTGAGTGTGTGTGTGTGTGTGTGTGTGTATACATTTTATTTATCCATTCATCTGTTGAAAGACACCTACGTGATTTTATAGCTTAGCTATTGTGAGTGAAGCTGCTATGAACATTAATGTGGCTGTGTCACTATGATATGCTGATTTTAAGTCCTTTGGATATATTCCTAGGAGTGTGATAACTGAGCCAAATGGTGGTTCCATTCCAGGTTTTCTGAGGAATCTCCATACTGCTTTCAAGAGTGTTTGCACCAATTTTTAGTTCCACCAGTAATGAGTGAAACGTTATTCCCCACATCCTCACCAATATTTATTGTTTTTTGTATTCTTGATAATTGCCATTCTGACTAGAGTGAGATGGAATCTTAGTGTGGTTTTAATTTGCATTTCTCTAATTGATAGAGAAGTTGAACATTTTTTCATCTACTTGTTGACCATTCATATTTCTTAATCTGTGAAGTGCTTGTTCAGGTCCTTTGCCCATTCATTGATGGGGTTATTATTATTATTATTATTATTATTATTATTATTATTATTTTGTGTTAAGTTTTTTGAGTTCTTTATATATCCTGGACATTAATGCTCTATCTGAGGTGCAGGTGGTAAAAGATTTTCTCCCATTCTATAGGCTCTTTCTTCATGCTCTTGATTGTTTCCTTTGTTGTGAAGAAGCTTTTGAATTTGATACCATCCATGTATTGACGCTTGATTTTACTTCTTGTATTTGGAGATTTTTGTTGAGGAAATTGGTTCCTAAACCAACATGAAGGAGAGTAGGGCCTACATTTTTTTCTAGTAGGTACAGGGTTAGACATAACAATAATTTTTTTAAAATATTTATTTACTTGCTTTAGTTGTACACAATGCATTTCTTTTTACATGGTGCTGTGGATTGAACCTTGCATGTGCAAGGCGAGTTCTCTACCGCTGAGCCACAACCCCAGCCCAGACATGACAATAATTTTTAAGTACTAAATAATTTAAACAGTTCTTCAGTGCTCTCCATTGTGGTAGTCTATTTCAGTTTGTGAACCCAGCTAGAGTTGTCATTTTCTATGTAAATGGGATTGTGTATTTCAAATTCCTAATTTTCCTTGATGGAGTATAAAAAGAAATTCATTTTTGCATATTAACCTGTAATCGCCTGAAGCGCTTGGAGCAACGGAGCCGCGGGAAGAACTTTAGAAGCAAACTGGAGACAAACAGTTTTTTATTCTGATAACTTTTCTCTCTGGTTTTAACAACAACTAACACACGCCAAACACAAACACTAAAATCGCGCTGAACCGATCAGCAATTTCGGCCAAGTCACTGGAGATCCCGCAACAAGTCTCGTGAGACTACGGGAGGAGACAATGCCCAAATCTCCACGGCTCATAGTCAACTTTAACCGTGTATCATGTAGCTTAGTTTTAAATATTCATTAGTTCTAAAGGGGATTCTAAAAATTGAATATTTAAAATTTTCTATATACTAAATTATTTCATGTGCAAACAAACACAATTTCTTATTTTCCTGTCTGTGTATGATTATTTCCTTTTTATTTGGGGGGGGGTGTTGTTGCATTATCTAGGATTTTTTGATCAATATTACATAAGATTTGTGGGAGCAGATATCCCAACCATGTTGGTGGTATTGTGACTAGTTTCTCACACTTAAGTAAGATATTAGTTGTGGGATTTTGTGTGTGTGTGTGTGTGTGTGTGTGTGTGTTATCAGATTGAGGAAGTCCCACCATTCCTGCTTTGTTGTAAGTTTTGCTCAGGATTACTAATGGATTTTGTTAAATGATTTTTTCTACATCTATTGATATAATCACATGATTTCTAAATTTAGTCTATTAATATAATGAATTGTAGTAATTGACTTTCTAATGTTAAACCAGCTTTGCATAACTGGAGTAAATATTGTTTGTAGTGTACAACTTTTTCACCTACCATGGTATTTACTTTGCAAAAATTTTCTTGAGAATTTTTACATGTGACACACTAGTGTGTTATTTGGTTTATTGAAATATATATATTTTTTTAATCTCTTTTGGCATTAGGGCAGTGATTGCCTCATGAAATGATTTAGGATATACTCCCTCTGTTCTATTTTCTGGAAAAGATTATAAACAATTGGCATAAGTTCATCCACAAATGTTTGCTAGTTTTCAGCAGTAAACCCATCTGGCCTTGTGATTTATGTTTCAAAAGGTTATAAATTGTTATTGATCCCAATTATTTAATATATGTAGTCTTGTCCATAGTGTGGTTTTTTCCTTATATGATTTTTACAGATTATCTCTAAAAGAATTGGTCCCTTTCATCTAGGGTATATTATTCTTGGTGATCTAAATGATTATTTTTTTCTTTATTGTTTAGACCCTTTAAGTGCCCACTTTTAAAATCGTACAAGATGTTATTTTCAAATTACTAACACACAATGTCTCATTTGTTCTGAAATTGACTGAAGAACGATATCTGAGTAATTGAAAATGCTCATTCCTCAAAGGCTAATTCTCTAAATGATAATATAATAGCATTTAGGCTATGTTTAAATTTAATAATGACTTACAAAATCTGATACACATCTTTCTTTCTTGAAAAAAACTATATGGTAAACATGTGCTGACTTTTCCTTCATTATGTCAGCATTATCATGCTAAATCGGAGTTGAGTAATTGTATAATCAGAAATAACCACAAGTGTTCACCCAAACTCTGTATTCTAGTTGATGACTCTTTTGTGTTGTCATTGAGACTCAACCTTGCCTTCAGTGCTCCCTGTTGCAGTAGTTCATCTTGTTTGTATATACAAGTAGAACTGAGTATTTACTTTCATTTCAATCAACCCTCACTAATTTTACTGGTGACAACTTAAAGATTCTCTTTCACATTAAATTATTACTCTTTCCAGAGAACAGTAGTCAAGATATTTAAACTAATGGACAGTTTGGAAGTTACAAGTGAGAAAATTTCACTGTATTTTAGAGTAGTATAACAAACAAGACCAAATATGCATAATTCCAAATGGCTTCTTATTTTAATGTATAAATGTTTTAATAAGTGTACAAGTTGAAATGTGTTTAAAGGAAAATATATGTTTTTTATTTGCTTTTCAATGGTCTTATGAATATTTAATGCAGTATAAATTTGATACTTTTAATCTAATATATTACTTATATTTGGGAAATGAGTGAAAACTAATATATTATTTTTTAAAATGCTTTTGAAAATGTCTTATCAATGGAAGTACCAAAGCAAATAGGCATAGAAAAAATTTTTTTTTCCTTTGGTACTGGGATTGAGCCCAGGGGCACTTAACCACTTAGACACATCCCTAGCCCAAGCATAGTAAATATTTAATGTTTAGACAGTTCCTCATGATTATTTGAAATAGGAAAAGACAGTTCTATGCTTGAAACTCAATGAAAATTCTTATATAATTATGGGGAAAGCTAAGTTAACTTTAATTAATTTAAATTATATTATCTAAGGATTAAATATTATTATAACCATTAATATATTCATACATAATACATTTAGATAACTGACATTGTTATATCAAAAATCCTATTAAAAATTCTGTAATGACTGTGCTAATATAATTGATAGTCACAATAATGATAAGAAACAACACAAACTTAAAAAAATTATAATGTAGGAGGGGGCTGAGAATATAGCTCAGTTGGTAAAATACTTGCTTCACATGGTTTCAATCCCAAGCACCACACACACAAAAAAAATTATAATGTAGGGCTGGGGATATAGCTCAGTTGGTAGAGTGCTTGCCTTACATGCACAAGGCCCTGGGTTCAATTCCCAGCACCACAAAAAAAATTATGTAAAAGTTAAATAATCTTTTGATCTTACAAATTTCATATGAACACTACTAAGGATACAGTTTTTTTTCTGTCATATGACTTAAAACTCCTGTATCTTGATTATATAATAATTTTATATTAATCAGAGAATTCTATTATTCTTCTATGCTAGATAAAATATTTTTGAAATATTTTACCCAAGTTTTTGTTTTACTTTAACATAAAGTAATTAGAAGAAAAGCAAAAGTAGTACGATTATATGTGATATTGAGAATGGTGATTGTAGGTTTGGCATGAATTCTCCACCCATGACTTTTCCAGCACTAGAGTCATGATCAATCCATCTATGGGAAACCAGGTATATTTAGGCTGTCTATATTAAGTGAGGTGCCATGTGGAAAGAGGCCAACAAGCACCAGGTGACAGACATGTTAGGAAGTCAACATCTTACAAGTAGCTACCAGTCATTCTAAACCAACTATTCTAAGTGGAAATAAACTACCAAACACTTCTCAAAAACCAGACTCAAAACTTTGAGCAAAATAAAATAGCACTTTTAAGAAACATAGCTTTGTGTTACTTTGAAATGAAACCATAAGTAACTGGAACTTCCTTCACCATCACTGATACACCAAATGTCTTCATTAGAAAGTTCTCTGTGCTCACATAAAAAATCAAAAATATTTTAAAAATAAACTCCCAACACTATGATTGTTAAACTAATGAGAGTGTATCTATAATCGTACTTGTACAATTTATCTGAGTATTACCCAGCATGTTATTAATCTGTAACACTATTTTTTTTAAATTCACTGACCATTGAGGTTGAAGTTTCTGACCCTATGTACTTGGCTTTCTCTAAGATTAATTTCCTTCATTTATATGTTTGCCTTTTACAATGACAACTTATAAATCACTATGGTTCTAAGTACAAGGAATTATTATAATCCTTTACAAGTAGGAGTCTATACCATTGTTCAAAAGCTACCTTTTGTGACAGTATATATTTGATATATTAAAACTGTTCTTGCCAAAAAGTCACAACAAAAGGTGAAATGTTCATGATAAAGCAATTTATCATTCTAAATATGTAAAAGGAAACTATAATGTGTAAAGCTATTCTAAAATGAATTGTAGGTTTATATTTTATTAACTATGCTTCAATTTTATCAAGGTGAAATACATCCAACCCAAACTTACTTTTTCAAATAACAAAAAAAGATTTGGTTGAATGCTGTACTTGTCAAAATACATAAATTGATTTTATTTATGAAGAAACAGGAAACAAACTCAAACTGGGAAATACATGGCACAATAGGACATGGAATCTCTAATAGTTTGTAGTTAAATGTACTGTGGTTAAGAATTTGTCCACGTCTTAGGGAATACACACAAATGTTTAAAGATAAAGGGATATAATATCTCAAGCTTACTGCAGAAATGTTTCAGAAAAATACACCAAAAAAATAGAAAACAAAACAATAAGTAATCAATTCCTATATCTGGATAAAAGGTACCTATGGATATTTTGTGCTATTTTTGTATTTTTCTGTAACCTTGAAGTTATATCAAAATAAAAGAACAAAACCGATTTTTTTACATACATAATAATTTTATTATTGTACATTAAAAAAGAAAAAAATATGCCCATTAGAGTAACAAAGATATAAAGTCAAAACTATCTAGAATCACTTCATACACTCTTTAGCTTATAGATGAAACTTAGTTTTGCATTTTTTATCATTATATAAACTATAGACTTTGGCAGTTTGTACAGATGACTAAATATTTATGTATCTAGACATTCTTTTTTTGAAGTATAATTTATATATAGTAGACTACAAAATCTTAAATTTTCAGCTTTATGATATTTTCATGTTAATATTTTTCTGCTGGGCAATCAAATTATGATATAGAATATCTTTCGGACAACACTTTATTTCTTTTAATCATTAACACTTTTTGGAATCCTCTATTACCACAGAGTAATTTTGCCTCAAAATAAGATCTCATTGGGAAAGCTGGAGGGCAAGAAATAATTGATGGATTGAAGCAGATCTACATAGACAAATGATTCCACCTACTGAGGTGCTGGGGAGACTTGACAGGATGTTCCTTTGGGAATGTCCGTGATTCTCACTACCAAGTGTGTATAATGGGTCTTCTCCAACACTATGGCACCACTGGCACAAAAACCTCATGCAGGCCACACAGTTGTAGGAACCAAATGGCATAACAACTGTAACAAAAAAGGACTAGTATTAGGAAGTCTACCACCACGTCTCCTAATGGCAAGGCTTAATATTGTGCCATTCTACAAAGAAGAAATGAAATTTAGCTTAAGTACTAAAAAGCAATGTATTTGAACTATGGCAAAGAAGAGTGAAGTTAAAATGAATGTTAATAAATTAAAAATTGGCTAATGCTGTGCAGAGAAGTATCCACTAAGTTATAACAAGCTTCACCACATAGTAGACTCGAGATTATAGAAAATCAATGAGGATAAGGAGCAGGGTGAGGACACATGTAATCCCAGCACTTGGGAGGCTGAGGCAGGAGGATTGTTAGTTCAAAGCCAGCCTCAGCAATGGCGAGGCACCTAGCAACTCAGTGAGACCCTGTCTCTAATAAAATACAAAAAAGGGCTTGGAATGTCGCCCAGTGGTCGAGAGCCCCTGAGTTCAATCCCTGGTACAAAAAAAAAACAAAACAAAACAAAAAAACAACAATGAGGCTAAGTCTCAAAGTACAAGCACTTTTAAGCCAGAACTTAAGATACTTTCAGTCTTATCATATTATAATACGCTGTTGTAGTTTAGATATTAGGTGTCCCCAGAAGTTCATGTTATAGACAATGCAGGAAGTTTTGGAGGTGAATGGATTGGGTTAGGAGAGCCTTAACCTAATCAGTGCACTAAATCTCATAGGGATTAACTGGGTGGTAACTGTAGGCAGGTAGGTTGTGGCTGGAAGAGGCAGGTCCCTGGGGGCATGCCTTTGGTTTATATATTTGTCCTTGGTGAGAGGAAAACTCTCTGCTTTCAGGTATCATGTTCTGAACTGCTTTCCTCTACCACACACTTCCACCATAATACTCTGCTTCACTACAGTCCCGGTGGAATGGAGTCTGCCATCTACCTATAGACTGAGACCTCTGAAACCACATTTTCCAAATTAACCTTTTTTTCTTTTCCTTTAAAATAATTCTTCTCATTCTTTTGGTCACAGCAAAGAAAAAGCCTACTAAAACATATGCTGAAGCAATCCACATAGCCAATCCTCAAGTCACTGTATTTTGGGAAAATACAAGGACACTAATACATCAAAGCATAAACAATTGAAATGCATTACTACTTTCTGCTACTTTCTACTACATCCTTCGATAGGATGTAAACATTTGGACTATTTCTAGCTTTTACCTATTTATGAACAAAGCTGCTATGACCATTCTTTCATAAATACATTTTTTCTGTTCCATATAACAATGGAAGTGGAAGTAGAACTGGAATTCTGTGTTAATAGTTTTACACACAAACTCACACACACACACACACACACACACACACACACAAAACCAATATATAACCTATATGTTATATAATGGTGTATATATATATATATAACCAATATATATAAATATTATATAATACACATATATATGTATAATCACTTAATCACTATATATAAATATAAAAGAAAGAGAGAGAGAGAGAGAGAGAGAGAAAAGGAGTGAATACAAAATACCCAATAGATTTTCAAGAACTTGTTATAAATATAGACTCCTGCCAGCCATAATGAAAGACTCAGTTTCAGTTGTTCCATTTTCACTAATACTTACAGTATCAGTTTTTTTAATTTTAGGTGTTCTTGTGTGGGTGTAGTTGCATCTCATTATGGTAGAAATTTGTATTTCCCTGATGGTAAAAGGCATCAAGAATGCTTTATTTGGTTATTTTGATACACAATTTTATGAAGTATTTAATAAATCCTCTGACCTCTTACTCATATTTGGTTATGTTTTTCTGAAAATGTATTATGTATTTTGGATAATTTTATATGTTGAACACATTATATATTATGTATTTTGAGTTGAAGAAATGTATATGTATGTGTAATAATATAGCCTTTTGATCAAGCCTGTCTTTTAAATCTCTTTGTGTCTTTTAATAAACAGAAGTTTTTGTTTTTAGTAAGTTCTTTTTGCTACATTTTAAAGAACTGTGTACCATAAGTTCATGAGAATTATCTCATTTATTTTAATTTTAGAAGCTTTATTTTTTACAATTCTATGATTCATTTATTTTCTTTCTCTTTTTAATTTTTTTTTTATTATTCTAATTTGTTATACATATTTGAAGAGTACATTTCATTTCATATTACATATAAAGAGCACAATTTTTCAAGTTGCTGGTTACAACAATTGTGTCTTCAAACATGTATTTAGGGTAATCATGGATAACTCAGTCTGCCATTATTCCTATCCCTTCCCCCCTCCCCTCCCTCCCTCCCACCTTTTTGTTCTATTTAAAGCTTTTTCATTTATTTTCTATGAAGTTTGATGCAAATTTCAGATAACAGGTTTTAGACAATAGATATCTAATTAATAGCATACTTTTTTCTAGCACTGGGGATTGAACCCAGGGATGCTCTACCACTGAGATGCAGCCACATTCATTTTGATTTTTTTTATCTTGATACAGGGTCTCAGTATGTTGTCAGGATTGGTCTGAAATTTATAATACCCCAACTTCAGCCTCCAAATCACTGAGATCATAGGTATGTGCCCCTGGGCCCTGCCAAGAGCACCATTTATTAAACAGATAATTTTCTATCTTACCATTTTTTTTCACATGTTCATTGTTAGCATAATTGCAGCCATCTTCCTTTTTCTCACCCCCACTTTATGAATACTGTTCTTATTCCCAAGAAATAGAAAGTAGTCCGAGATAAAACCTGCTGGCCTGGAGACATGCTGGTCTCTCCCTGTTCTCTCACGGAGAGATAGGAGACAACTTAGAGGCCCCTGAGATGGGGACATACTGGTTTCCCTGTTCTCTCCTTGAGAAGATAAAGGGACATGCAAAGGACATGCTGGTTTTCTTATTCTCCCTCCTCTGATAGAAAAACTGCCTGTCTCTGTTCCCATGAAACAAACTTGCCTTCCACAAGATCAGGGGATGCTTACTACGTCAGTCAAGACTAAACTCGCCCCTAACGCAGGGCCATGATTCTAGCCTATAAAAGCTAACATTCAAGGGGGAGTTGTTGCTGCTCTCCCTCCTTGCTGCTATTGTCCCTCTCTCTGTGCAGAGCAGCCTTCTCAGTCTCCTGACAATAAACCCACTTCTTATCCCAGATATGTGTGTGATTAGTCCTGCACCACTTTTCTTTCATTCATATCTATCATCAATTTTTTCAATTTTTTCTCTTTCATGACTACTCATAATCAGGGGAAAAATATAGAATATGCAATATCCCAGGTATGTCACATTATGGAATGCTACTTCTTTCCTAATGCCAGTGTCTCCATAAAAAAAAAAAAAAAAAAAAGAAATTCTGATGAGGAACCAAACTGTCCTCTGTAATGTCAAATTCCACCTGTCATATTTTTTATTTCATCCAATATATGTACATATCGAAACATTACTTTGGATTCTTCATAAATATTTTAATGGGATTACTCTAAAACTATGAGAGACAGAAATGTGAATGTCAAATCCTAGAATAATTTTGCCAAGCATATGACTTTTCACGAAATATTTTACTTCATAAATTACATTCTCATTTTCCACATTTATATGAAGCATCAAAATGAGTTTTGTGGGTGTTGTGGTGCAGGCCTGTAATCCCAGGGGTTCTGGACGCTGAAGCAGGAGGATCGCAAGTTCAAAGCCAGGCTCAGCAACTTAGCTAGGACATAAGCAATCAGTGATACCCTTGCTCTAAATAAAATAAAAAATGGGCTGGGTGGTTAAGTGCTACTGAGTTCAATCCCTGGTACCAAAATGGATCAGTAAAGAAGCAAAACAAATAAATAAATCCTTATAAAAGTTCTACTTCTAAACACTTTTATAATATAGATATAATTATGCTTATATAATTACATAATGTGTACCTGGAAGTAATTTATGTTGACATGACTACGTAGTCAGGGAGTATAAAAAAGAATACAGAATTATTGTTTTGTGGAAAACATGTAGAATAGCATAGTGTTATTCTTTTTTACTATGTGAGAATAAGATTGAAGTTGAAAAATTTTACATACCCTATTTACTTAAGAAAACATTTTGATGATTGAGAATGTTACTTAAACTTTGCAGAAGGAAAATGTGAATAAAGTTTGCCCTCTGTACCAAGGCTTCTGCTTTCCCAGATTAATTCAACAGCTGGTTGAAAAAAATTTTTGAAAAGTTACTACACTAAAATGTATAGCCTGTTTTTTTTAAATCTTTTTATTATTCCACAAACAATATAGCATAACAACTAATTGCCTTCATTTACACTGTAATAGCTGTTACATGTAATCCAAATATGCTTTATTCCATACAGGAAGGTAAGCATAGGTTTTTTGCATATAATATTTTGCCATTTTATATAAGGAACTTGAGCATACAGGTTCTGGTATCCATGAGGGTACTGGGACCAATCCTGTAAGGATACTGAGGAATGACTATACATTTTCAATCTCACTTGTCTGTTCCTAGCAGTTGTTTGGATGCTTATATGGTCAACACAACAAAACAAGAGGGAAGGAAATTTTTACTCATGCAAGAATGAAAATTTTTAAATTTAAGAAAAAAAATATTTTAACAAAATCTGTGTAAAACATGTGGATATCAACAAAGGAGAGATGTTTTGTACTAACAAAATGTGTAACAGAGAATTAGAATGGGAAAACAGAAGATTATAAGTATAAATAGATACATATGTAAAACAATTTGTAGGTTTTATCAAAATCAGGTGAGTACTGGACTTTTTATTTTTTATCTTAACTAAGAAAACAAAATAACATTTAGAAGAAAACTTCATAAACTAGAATTTAAAATTCTCTGAAATCAAAAATTATAATTGTTATTACCATGCTCCTTAATTCAATTATCTTTAGTGTGTGTGTGTGTGTGTGTGTGTGTGTGTGTGTTTAATTTAGTGTTTCCTTATCTGAAAGACTAAAATGCAAATTTTATCTAGTATTAGTGCATGGAGAACAAATCAATGCCTCTTTCTATTCAGGAATGTTTTTCAGGTGTTGTTTTAATGGTAAAACATTATTTTAGTTAAAAGCCAGGACGTGTATTGTACTCAATTAACAGATAAATTTAAGTGTTTTTTGTTTCAATTTTAAGTTAGAATGTTTAGAATAAAGATTGATAATAAAATAGGTCTAGTGTGTACTTATCAAGTTTAGCTTAAAATGGCAATGCTCGAATTCCATTTATTTTCTCATTTTCTTTTTTTATTCTGCAATAAGGTTATGATGGCTACTAGTACTAATAGGTGCTTAGTAAAATTCTAATGATCTTAACAGCCTGACTCACCATAAGCTTTTTTAATTAAAACAAGGAAGAAATCATAATTTTCTATTTAGTTTTGTTGTTTTTCTTTACAATAAGTAACTTTATTACAACCATTACAAACTAAAATTAAATGCTATGACCTAATTACAAAAGTCATAGTATTCTAAAAAATGAATATATTCATTATTAACATGTTAATAATTAAAGTTTGTCTAAGTGCATAGGATAATATCGGGGTTATTTTTCATCTTATTAAGATAATATCATATTATTAAGCTTTCTCCCAAATGAAGTTTAAAGATTGTCCTTGGTGTTAACCTATCGGAAGTGGTAGCTACTACCGCACTAGACCTGGTTAGTGTCAGCAAATAATAACTGCCAACATTTCCCCATTTTCTGGCCAATGGATGATAACTAACTATTAAAATCAATGCTAATGTTAGCACATAAAATGATGTATCTAAAGGAATCTTCTGGATTTCAAACATACCATTTTGAAACATTTCTTATTACTGTCATAGTTGTCTTCTTAATTTTCCCAGAACTTGAAAAATCACCTTCTCTTATATCTTAAATTACTTTGAGCTTATAGTTGTCTGAGACCAAGAGGATATTCTTCACATGATTTAGCTAAAGCAAGAAACAGCATGAAACAATACAAAATGAAAAAACCCAATAGAGTTTATTTTTTATTTTAGCTTTGCGGGTGTGTGTGTGCATGTGTGTGTTATGGTCCATGACCGCAATAGCCATCTCCCTAATTGGGGCTCCTTCACAAAAGTTTTTTTTTTTTATTTTAGACATATCATTTCAGTTGTGGGAAAAAAAAAAAAAAAAAACTTATTGAACAGCTTCTTGACTTTGTAAATTTAAACAATTCCTTTTTTTTTTTCTTATTAATTTAGATATCTTTTTTCTTTCATGGCAAGGAATGAAAGAAAACTTTCTTTGTTAGTAAATAGGAACTTAGTGTTTTAACTTAATAATAGCAAAGATTATCATCAGTCCATCTTTAATACAGATTTCTCTGTATTTAAAAAGGTTGAATTTGTGATTTTCCTACTTCATAATAATGTAAAAGCAATGCACGTATAGTGCAAACTGAACTTTGAATTTTGATCTTTTCCTGGACTTGCAACATGATGCAGGGCAGTGGCAGGGCAGTGGCAGCTCTTAGTCACCCATGTCATCACAAAGATAAGCAATAAACATTCTCTTCTATGTACTGTATTGCTAAGCTATGGTGCTGAGCAGATTAGGAATATTAAATACATTTTCAAATTTATCAGGATATAACCCCATCATAAGTTGAAGAGCATCAATATGCAAAAACATTACACAAAAAAATGTGCTTTTACTACCAGTATGATATGATTGGCAGAGATTTGAAATAATTATATTTTCAATATTTCTTTTTCTGTGAAGAAAGTTCGTGGTAGGATTCAGTTCACATTAACATATAATCATGTTTTTGAGATGTTTTATTGATTTTTTTCCACTTATAGTAGAAACAATCGAGTTTTAAGCAATAAAAAATCTTACAACAAAATCTAAAACTTTGTATTAGAAACTAATGATTTTTGTTCCTGCGGTATATTCAAAACTTTTAATGAAAGTAGTTGCATAGACCCTGTGCTCTTACTTTGGATTGTCTTCTTTTCCAACACAAATATGCAATAACATCACGAACATGAACTGATATAAATGTTCTTATTAAATATGGAATATAACAAATTCATGAGCTTTTAGATTTTGAGAGAAACTTAAAGGATAACTCATCTCAAAATCTTTAACTAAAGTATGGATTCCAGAGCAATGTAAACATAGGCATTCTTCCAACTAGTCTTAATTAACTGGCTGTACACTCCAGTCACTCTACTAGGTAGGGAAAAAAAAAAAAAAAAAAAAAAAAAAAAAAACTAAAACAGAAAAACAAAACACAGACTTTTCCTAGAGGAATTTTTAATCTTATGAGAAAGAAATGCAATAATCAGACACATAAAATTTTACAAACATAAGTACTCTAACTAATTGCTACAGGAAGCTCCAACATCTGCTAAATCTATCTAGTCCACCATGGTTAACGGTAAAGCATTAGTAATTTTATGAAAATCAATGTAGACGTGGTTAGGGAGAAGTTAATCAGGGGAAAGTTAGCCGGAAAGCCTTTCAGGAGAAAGGCTTGTAGAAACACTCATAATAGAAGCAGGCCACAGAGCAGCATTGTGAAAATGCGAGCTACAGATGGCATGAAAAGGTGAATATATGTGTGGGGGTCCCTACCAGGAAATATAAGTCCTTAAAAACCATTTTAAGGATTTTCATCTCCATTCTCATTACAATGAGAATCAATTTGAAGTTGCCTGTTTAGAGATGTGAAATGATCCGTTTCAGAGTTCTGGCACCCCCCGGGACAGGAACAGTATTAATAAAGGCAAGAGAGGACACAACACTTTCACACATTCAAATTTCCTAATCATGATACAAAGTTCATATTGTTTCCCACCCCAAACTCTGTTTCAAACAAAGCTCTGTGTATATCTCATTTGCAGAGGAGAATACTAAAGACAGAGAAAGGGGTAAGGGCAGTGTGGTTCTTGCTAAAGCTGAGGTAGTGGACAGCTGCAGGATAGATTACTAAGGGCTTTGTACACCAGCATGGGAAGTCTGGCTTTGTTCAGAAAAGAAAGAAAGCCAAGTCAGCTAAAATTGATGAATCAGATTTCACTATACTTACTCAGTTTTTCTATTTGGTGTCCACTGAGTAATAGACTACACTAGAATAGAGAACCTATTCATGAGTAAGATAGGCAAGAATTGGGAAAAATGGAATTTGAGAAAAATCACTCTGCCATTGACCAGAACAAGTGAATGAAATCCAAGTGAAGAATGAAGAATGCCTGAATTATACACAGAACAAAGATATTTAAAATATTTTAAGTATGTAAAATTTGTATTTCCTGATTGAATGAGCTCACAATAAACACACTGCAGCCTTTAGATAAAAACATTTTAAATGAAATCATGTATATGTGTGCATGTATACTTAAGTAAGGAATCCATGAGTCCAAAAAGTGCATAAAAGAGGGCAGCTAAAGAGACAAGATGATCATAGATTTCAAGATGTTTCACATGCCAATTGAATTTAAGCACTGTATGACCCTCTTTCTCATGACCTTGACAATTAAGAAAAGCAAAAGAACACTGGGAGTGACAAAAAACTACTCAAAGTTGAGAATCTAATAGGAGACCCTCTGCACAGATATCAAACCACTAAATATATCAACTGTAGCACTATGTGTAAAGATAAATTACATATAAATCCACAATTTGCCACCTCCATAGTATATGAAGGAGAAGAAACAATGAGAATGTAGATCTTTTTCTCTCCAGATTATTTGTGATCCAAGATAGGCTCAAACAGTTTTGAAGTTAGAAATCATACTCTTGTATTGTTTGAAAAAAATTTAAGCCAAATGTACAGTTAAAATGATTCTTTCCTGCAAGGGCATGCATGCATATAGGCAAGGCAAACACAGATCTTTTCTGAGGAAGCTATGTGAAAGCAAAACTCACTGTATTTTCAGTGGTAAAATTTCAAAAAATACAAGCTTATAGTATATGCTAAAAAAATACAAAATCTCTATATGCAATACAGAAGCACTGTAAACAAGTGTGTTCTCTATGGACTATAGAAAATACTGAAATTATCACACAAGTAATGTAACACAAGTGTGTTCAACATATTAATGAAAAAGATGATTGATAATGTAATAAAAATAAAGAACTATAGAATGCCAATTTGAAAAACAAACAGATATAAATGCAAAATAAAAAATTAAATAATAAAAGCAAATTAGATTGCTCAAACAATAAAAACAAATATCAGGATAGTGGCTACTTCCGAAGGAGAATAGACTGTTAGGATGCAAATAGGGAGAATCACAAAGGACAATTTATTTTCAGTCTTGGAGTACAGTGGCATTCATTTTATCATTCTAGTTAATAAATATATAATATTCTTTTGCATTTACTAAAATGATTTTATCCATTTTTAGGTATGTTGATGCAATCTGGTTACAATTAAAGGGAAAGTTTCTGGCTCAATTAGGAAATGGTATTATTCAGAGATAGCAAAGCTTGGAGAAGAATATTTGCAGAACATCATGGTAGAAGGGCATGGTAATGGAGAGAAGCTCAGGACATGGAAACAGGAGGTAGAGAGAGAGAGAGAGAGAGCTCCACTCACCAGGGACAAAATATAAACCCCAAACACACCCCCCAGCGACCTACCTCTTCAGGCCACATGGTACCTGCTTATTATGGTCAACACCTAGTTAATCCATATCAGTGGATTAATATGCTGATAGGTTAGAATTCTCATAATCTAATCATTTCACCTCTAAACAATTCTTGGATTGTCTCACACATGAATTTTTGGATGACACCTCTTATCTAAACCATAAAAGTCCTAAATAAATAACTTAAGAGTTTGAAGAAAATTTTATGCTACAAATAGGGGGAAAGTTATGGAATCAAAAGAGAATATTGAAGCACCATGGGGGTAACAAGTAGCATGTTCTTATTACCTTTATTCCTGAAGGTTAAGCATTATATGTAACCAGGGCCATGGAAATGGATGCTACTGAACAACATATAGTAAGTAGAGGGAGGGGGCACTATAAGGATCCAGGGTAGTATAGACAGAGTCACTCCTAGGGAGCAAAGTCTATGGCATAGAATGACAGAATAGATTTAGAGTACAGAACAAACTGACACCTACACAGGGTTGTATGGAACCCCGTATAAGTCTAAAAAAGGATTAAAGAATGGAACCCATTTGCATCTAAAGTAGAGAAAAGTATAAATAAAATCTTTCTTGGCAATAAAAAGGAAAGTTTGAGCAGAAGGAATTTTTTAGTAATGTTAAATGCTGAAGAGGGGTCAAGTAAGAAGGAAATTGGAATATGCCTATAGCATTGAAAAGTACTAGACCAGCATTACTTAATTAAACATAATCATGGGGTAGTATGGTTGGAACAAATACATTTGGAAGAGTAAATGAACGAGGAATAAATAGGAAGAGTGTGTTTAGTCTCCTTTTTTATGAAACTTAAGTGTGAAGGTTTGCAAAATGAGAAATCAATGATAACCTTAGAAAGAGGGGACTAGTTTTATGATAAGAGAAATAAAAGCAAACTTTATTTGAGAATGGGAAAGAACCAGCATATGAAATTTAAGCCTTGGGGCAAATGGGGAAAGCAAATAGTAACCCATTGTTTCAAATTCATTGTAACTTAATTGTATAGAAAGATTTCATTAAGTTCTAATTCACTTCATTGAGGCCATCTTTCTTCCTTCTTTCTTGTTTTCTTGCTCTCTTCCTCCTCCTCCTCCTTCTCCTCTTTCTCCAGAAAAGAACTTCACATTGTACTGTAAAAATATCAAGTAATATGATGCTAATAATCTTATAAAAATAATAAATATAGAAACTCTGAGGACAATTGTTTATAGTATGTTCTTTAAATAATTGAAATAAACTGAAATTTTAAAGCAAAGAAATTATCTAGACAAACTTCAGAGAATTTAAGAAAAGTAGTATCAAACATTGGTCTTTAATAGTTACAAAACAATTTTTAAAAAAAAAAAAAGTAGACATAGATGAATATCAAAGGACAAATGTGGTAAGTCACAAGGAAACTAGATATGTCAATTTAAATTTCTATCTAGTATGAGATATCTTGAGGTATCTCAGCCATCATGTAAAAATCATTGAAAGCATACCTTTTCTGTGAAAGATAGCATATTCCTAATCCTAGAGCCACAGGTTTTAGTAGGGTTTCTGAGATGTTCACTCTTTCCCTTTCACCCCTGGTCTGATGCTCTTATTTGATGCTTGTGATTGTCAAAGAGCACCATCCTGGAAAACGAGATGATAAAACTTTCTTTGGATTATAACATGACTTGTGTCCTCAAGAGATGCTTCAGAGAAAAAAAAAAAAAAAAAAAAAAAAAAAAACCTTATAAAGTCTTTCCATATTAGATACCAGAATGAATGAGATAGAATTATGAAGAAGAGAGGGAGACACATGGTTGATCCTTGAGAAATTCTGCCAAGGTTTTCACTATCGTATAATAATGTGTTGGTAGGATGCAAGTGTTTGTGTATAACATATACTAGGATCCTATCTTATACATGGTTAGAGGACAGAGATTGGTGAAAGCATTCAGATCATCTTCAGCTATTCACTTATTATAGAATATGAAGAACTCCAATTGTGTTTTAGAAGTGCAAAAATGAAATTAAATGGACAGGGCTGGGGTTGTGGCTCAGCAGTAGAGCGCTCGCCTAGCACATGCGCCGCCCTGGGTTCGATCCTCAGCATGTTTTATAAATAAAATAAATGTATTGTGTCCAACTACAACTAAAAAATAAATATTAACAAAAGAAATTAAATGGAAGGAAAAGAGAAATACTGGAATAATTATAATAAAAGTAGGGCATAAACCAAACAAGGAGAATGAAAATTGAGAATAAATTTAAGACATGTATCTTGGTTCGAATACCCAAAATCTGAGCATTTTAATCATTTGAGCATGCAAGTAAGAGAAAGTGACCATGGAGTATATCTATAAGGATTTTACTTTAGAAATTATTCAGATTAAGAAATATTGAAGAGGACAATGCTTATCAGGAAAAAATTATAATTTCCTCTTTTTTAATACTTTATATTAAATATGCAAATTAAATGTTCACATTGTAAAGCAAGTAGAGAAATTCAAGTCAAGAATGCAATAGAGATTGGATTAGTTTGTCAATAAGGAGGGGTAGGAAATCATTATTATATTTAACTCCATTTGTAAAATGCTTAAACTCGTTTGAAATCAGCTGGATAGACTGTAAAATACTGACAAAGAGACAAACAACTTCTGACATCGAGTTGTTGGCTGTGGCTGTGTAGTGACAGCAGGACCTGGTTCCTGAGGACTGGACTGGCACTCACAGCAGGACATTTCTGCCCTCTTGTACATCAACTGTTTTTACAGGAAAAAATTATATGTGTGTGTGTGTGTGTGTGTGTGTGTGCGCGCGCGCGTATATCCAGTAAGGCTACTGTGTAACCACGATGAATAAAGACTAAATAAGACCACTGAATAGTTATATCTTTAATCTCCATGCAGATTAATTACATCCTTCTCTAAGCTGCAAACCGATCAAATTTTTCTCTCCTGGTTAATATGACTGGTAGCCAATTCTTTACCAATACAGCTTTAGCCTTAGCCTAAACCTTACTTCTTTTAGGCAAGATTTATTAAAATATTATGCCATGGATTGTACCCACTTCCAGAGCAACTCCCAATTCTTTAAAACTTCCCCCAAATCATCTAATACAAACCCAAATCTTAATAATTCTGGTATAACACTTTAAACTGATATATCTCATTGTATGCATTATTTTATGCTGCAACAAATATTAACAACTTGTTTAATTGGTGCTTCTGGTGGCCTCTGACGGGAGCGATTGCCAAAATTGTAATATCCTCCATGGTACTCATCCCAACCCTCCCGCCTTTCCATGCACAATAAAAAGAATAAATTAAAAAAAAAAAAAAAAGCAAAAATGTGGAATTCTGAGGCAGAGAAGTATGGGGAAATTCATACCAGAAGTTTGGTTTTATCAGCAGAAAATGAAAAAACTCTTAGAAAAACTCTTCAAGTAATTTGCATTTTTTTTTTTTTTTTGTCTTTTATCTGAGGGAGACAATGTCTGAGACTTCAGATATTTATCAAATTCACAATACTGAAAGGCATTTAATCCTTATACATACTGGATCTCTATTAGATGTGTGTTCAGGGTATTTTGTTTCTGAAAATGTGATTACCTACACAGTTATAATCATGTTATCATTATTAATCATTTCAGGCTCTTTCAATTTTCACTCAATGGCCTAAAGACCTTGGTAATCAGTGAAATCTAAGTACAAATCTAATGGGGTTATCTCATCAGATGAAACTGGAAATTTTATCCTCACTTTTCTCTGCAGTTCTCAACTCATTCTGCTCCAACCCCCAGTTTGCCTTTCTTTGTAACCAGTTTCCAACATGTGGCAGCCTAATATTTACATGTGAGAAGGATGAGCTTCAGTAGCTCTTGCTCTTTCATGTCTGGCTGCTTAGAGGGAGTGTTATGTGGATTGATTTGCACTGGTACTCAGCTAGTCCCCTGTTTCCCATTTGGACACTGACAGGTTTTATGAAGGACACTAAGTGCACAGTTGCCACGTCCTTTATGAGTTCATCTGTAACGCTGTGCCATGTGCCTTTCCCAGTTTGAGCTTGTTTACTGCAGTTTCTTTCTCTGCCAGGAAAGGTGAAGTTTATTTTATGGCTGTGCAGATGATTGCCTCACACTTGGTACTGTCTATAAGGTCCCTTGATACCTTATATAGATTCTTGAAATATACCTTCCAGTGGTTTTAGATGTCTTCCTGTGCTGTTAGCACTTTGCCATCTGCTGTCCTGATGCTACTGCAGTCCTTGGGTAAAATTCAATATTTACAAATCCCTTTGTAGTTTTTCTATCTACCCCTTGTTTCCAATAACTTTTACTACATTGATTGTTATTTTTTAATCTCTCATACTTGGATTTTAATTCTTCCATTTCCAGTCTCTCATATAAAAATATCATTTTGGTAAATGTTTTATGCTAATGTATATAACCAATGTTCTAATACATGATGCTTGAGTTTATTGAAAATATTTGTTGAATGAAAGTGATGTCAATGTACATCCACTAGCCTTAAAGCTTCATTTGTCTTCTAAAGTTTTATATAGTCCTCTCACAAGTAACCTCTATGCATGTAAGATGTCATGGTTTGAGGGTTTGTTTTTGTTTTTTGTTTTTTACAAAAATGACTTATTTTTTAAAGCTTGAATTGATCTCATGGTTATGTTGGATATTTGTATGTTTGTTGTTGTTTTTTCTTGGAATATTCTCAATGATCATGTAATATATTGAAATCCCCTAGATTTTTATGTATTTAATAATTAAACTGTTACTTAAATAACATAAATTTATACAAATCTTTGAGGGCAATTATCACTTTATTTACAGTTCTTTCTCTCAAACTATCTGTACTGACAGCTCCCTGGGACATACTTAGACATGCCTGTCACTTTGATCAAAAAATCTATTGCTTTAAAAATTGGAAAAAAAAACTATTTCTGAAGCTCCTGAAAGATGAATTTATGAACTACCCCACCCCATATTGAAGGTACACAAAATAAATAGCCTTGTGGCTTTTATTACCATCACAATCACATAGTCTTCTTTTTTACTGATAGGAGCTAGTTGTTGTAATGGGGACCATTCAAGGTTATAAGTAAAAGTGAGGTAGTGACACATGTTTCCAAGTGTTGAGGAAGAGCTTCCCAGAACTCAAGGGAAAATTTCCAAAATGCTCTAAAAATTGCAGTGATTGCAAAACCATCTAGTTTAAAAGGATCGTATCTTCACTATTATCCAATTCATCATTGTTAAAGAAAATTATTCATTTGTAAGAACCACCCAATTTCCTTCACATTCTCTCATTTTTCTAAACATGAAGGTTTCCTGTCCATTTAGCTTATAGACCATTCTCTCTGACTAAAATGGATAAGAAAAATAGGGCTTCATAAATGCTATGCACCAATCATTACAAGGTCCTATACTTTGCATTAGTTGAGTTATGCTTCTCAAGGATAACCACAAACAAAGCAGACGAAACCAAAAACTAACTAAACATTTGACTAACTGCTTAGAATTTACCTTCTTTTACCATCAAAATCTACCTCCAGTGTCAAATATAGTTGAGTCAAATTTTAGATAATATTTTAAAAATATTTTTTTGTTTTATATCTGGCTTGATTAATATCATCTAAATAAGAGAATCAGAACTAAGCATCATCATTAGAAAACTGGAAGATTGATAGGATGAAAGCTATTCAAAGTGCTAAGCATTTTGGTGCTAAAACAACCTAGAAAACTCATAAATAACATCGCTCATTTCTAAGTAAACCAAGTATCTTCCTTTACATTATAATTTTTTCTCATTTCTCCCTTCCTCTTAATAGTTTTATGTTTTTACAAAATTCCTAGGGCTTAAAGATATACAGGTTCAAGTATAACTAGACAGTTGAAATAAAAAAAAGTCATCATGGCCAGGTGCAGTGGTATATAAGCGTAATCCCAGTGGCTCAGGAGGCTGAAGGAGGAGGATCACAAGTTCAAAGCCAGCCTCAGCAACATAAGGTTTAAGAAACTCAGCGATACCAACTCAAAATAAATTATAAAAAAGTACTAGAATGTGGCTTAATGTTTGGGTGCCCTTGGGTTCAATCTGTGGTACAAAAAAAAAAAAAAAAAAAAAAAAAAAGTCATTTTTATAGAGTTTAAGATCTAAGTAATAACTATAATATTGCAATATTATGAGATGTACTAGAGGAACATGGGTATGATATCAATTCTTGAATTTTATTTGAGGATGAATGCAACAGCCCTAGTGAATTGAATGTTTAAGTAAAATAAAATTTCAATTTTTATGGAAATAAATGCCTCTGTAGAGGTTTAGTAAAATTAGAAAGTAATTTGGTGTATCTGCCTAATGAAGATAAGTAAAGGCAGTGAAATTGCTCTCAAGTAGCAAAGACTTTATTGTGTGTGTACTTTTGCTTGTTTGTTTTTGGTTTTTGTGTTTTGTTCTGGTAGTACTAGAGATTGAATCCAGGACTTCAAGTATGCTAGGCAAAAGCTCTACCACAGAGCTACATCCCCAGGCTTATTGTTTGTTTTGAATGTGGAATAGACAGTGCTCCTGAAAGGATTTCAGATCTAAGGGCTGTTACAGAGCGTATTGTATTGCAGACTATACCTCTAATTATACTCATAATATAGTTAGGGGCAAAACAAAGAGCGAGTAAGTTTCTGTTTCACATTCACTCCTTTTTCACAAGTGATTTATTTTGGTAAATCTTAAAATACATCTTTATTATATATTGTGGAATTATTTTAAAAAAATTTAAATGCCCATATTCCTTCTTAACCTCATGTCAAATGTTCATATTATCATTTCTCTCATTCTATATATTCCTTCTCTTGTTCCACTGTTTGTCTCAATCATTACCTCATCTAGGAATTTGAAAATTGTTTTACATGATTTTCTTTGCATCATTACCATGATTTAAAAACTATATACCCCAATTTCCTAAAAAAGACTACCTCTTCATTATTTTCATGGCCACTATCTCTCTCTTTAGGAAAGCATTATTGTACCCACACGCACAAACAGCACCACCATCAAGTTTTATGACACACCGAGTCTTGGATTCCTCCCAATTAAAGATTGGTTATGCTGTCTTTGTCACAGTCTGAATTTCTCCCCAAAATTCATGGATGAAAACTTAATAACCAATACCATAATATTAAGAGATGGGGGCATTTAGGAAGTGGTTAAGTGATTAGGGCAGATGGGATTAGAGACCTTGGAAATAGACATGAGGGAATGAATGCTTTCTCCTTTGCTCTTCTGCAGTATGAAGACAGGATTTCATTCCCCTTGTTGTCCTTGCCACCCTTCATCCATGTGGGAAGAGAGAATCCATCCCCTCTGGAAAATGTAGCTATAAGGCATCATCTTGAAAGTAGACAGCAGTCCTCAGCAGACACATGCCAGAGATTTGACCTTGGACTTTCTACTTCTAGAACTGTGAGAAATGTATTTCTATGATGGATAAAATACCCAGTTTCAGGTATTTTATTATAGTGGTATAAATATACTTACAATCCCTTAGTTTATTTCTTCTATAAATAAAGAATAATAAATAATTAAATAAAAACCTTGGAGTTATGAATTCATGCATTGCTTATTGATTTTCCTTTTCTATTTCTTTTGCTCCTTCTCCACATTTTAAATCCACCTTGTGATTCTACATACTTCTAATAGACCTAATTGTATGACCAGATATGTCTCAGCTGTTTATGTGAATTTACATAATGCACATTTTATCTTGTTCTCCTTTTTTTAGGTAATTCTCTTATCTCTTATTGGTTTGTATACTCCTACTGACCTCAATGTATAATGTTATCACAAGTATCAGAACAAATTAATATATTCTTAACACCTATTGTTTACTTTTAAGCTTTAGCACGTTTACAGTTAGGAATCTAGCTGTATTGAAAAACTTGTTACAATACTAAGCCTTCTTACTCTGATATTTCATCTTAAAAGAAAAATCACCCTGTTATTACCTTTAAGATCTTCAACTCCTGTATAAACTTTCTGTTAATTCCAAATAGTATGCTTAAAGTTTTTTAGTTCATAGTTGTGAGATGGCTGCACATTTTCAGTATTCCTAAAGGTTAAGTTCCATACTGAATTGATGGAAAACACTTAACTGTTTAATTCATTATTAGAATACTTTCATTACAATAACAACAGTTTAACACCCTGCAGGGGTAATTCTGAATGGAAAATTAAGTATATGTTTGTGTGAGCTTAGGTTATTTGGTTGTTAGATGATAAAATCTTGCCATACAGGATACTGTTCTTTGGAGAGAGGCACATGCTTTCAAGTAATTAGTTTAAATGCATCAAATCAATACAGTGCATTGTTAGGTTAATTTCCTATTTTTCTGTTTAATTGATTGAAGTTTATTCAGAACATTTTTTCCCCATGGAATTTTAATGCAAACTACATCAGCATGAACCATGAAAAGAATACATGAAGACAATAAACAATTCTGATCCACTCTAATTTTGCAAGATCTAACTGGCAAGAGGATAATTCCTAGAGCTGAAATAATCAATTAGAAGTAGTTACACCACAAAAATGGAAGTGGAATGGAATATCCTTATTTTCATTTAGTGTGAAATAAATTAAAAGAACAACATTAAGTCTAAGTGCATCACTTATTTATGTATGTATTTAATACTTACAGGTTTCGAAAGTTAATTTATGTTTAAAGCTATCACTTATTTACACAAACATATGTATGAAATAACTGCTAAAACATGTAATTATGTAAAATGTATATCTAAATCATCTGATTTTTAAGAATTATGCTTACAATATTTCAAAGCTTGCTTTTTAACACATAGCACATATAACATTTAATTGTGATGGAAAATTAAGACATACGTTATTGTATATAGATGGAATCCAAAAATATATATATGCCCATATCCCATTAATTTATACTTAACATTCAGTGGATTACTTCTTGAAAATTTAAAACAATCCTTAATGTATGGCCTATCATACATGTATTACGTACTTCATATATTTTGATTTAATTTATTTGAATTTCCAGAGAAGAGCCTTTCTAAATACTATTGAATTTCTTATACAGTTCCAGTCTTACCTATTTTCTGCATCTAGTAGAATTTATATGTTAGGCTATGGAATGGTGTGAGAGCAAGTCTTAACATTCTAGTTGTGATGATCTAAATTTGATATAGGAAAAGAGGACTAGGATTAGTTACAAACTGCATAAATAACTTTATGCAAGATCTTACAGTTCTAGGAGTTTCCAGTTTGGCCTACCGGCCCTGCAGCCTGCAGGCAGAGCTCCCAGCTCAGCCTGCCTGCTTAAGTTCCCAGTTTGGACTGCCAGTGTGAGTTCCCACTTAGGCCTGCCAGCTGGAGCTCCTAGGTAGGCCAGTGGGCAGGAACTCCCAGTTTGGCCTGTTGGCAGGAGTTCCAGCTAGACTTCCCAGAGTGAGTTCCAGCTGGGCCCACCTGCAGGCTTTCCAGCTCTCCCAGTCCACCTCAGAGAGGCCATTCTTGCTGAGGACAGCTGGGAACAATTCCTGCCTGCCTGCATCCATTCTAGCTCGGCCCACCTACTAAGGAGTCACAGTGACAAAACTGTAAATATAAAAATAGAAACTAACTGATATATGGACACACATTGGGTACATTGAAAGCTCTAATATTGATATTTCCCTAAAAAGTAAGGTTTTGGGTAAACTGTAGGGACCTTATAAGACAAAAGGGCAGAAGCTGTAATACCTCAGGCTTACCTTGCAAGAGAGGAAAATACATAGTTATCATGAAAAAACAAGGGAGGAAAATGCCCCCAAAAAACTAAGATACTACAACAATAGAAGCCATAGAAAGCACAGTAGGTGAAATGTCAGAGAAGGAGTTCTGGATATACATAATTAAAATGATAAGAGATTTGAAAAAACAACCTAAATGAACATATACAGACAAAAATTGATCTCTCCAACAAAGAGATAATAGATCAAATACAGGCAACCATCGATCATACCAACAAAGAGATAAGAGAAAAAATCCAGGTAGCAAATGATTACTTTAAGAAAGAGAGAGAGAGTTTGAGAAAAAAACAAACAGAAATCCTTGAAATGAAAGAAACAGTAAGCCATTTAAAAAATTCAATAGAAAGCATCACCAACAGATTGGACCACTTGGAAGATAGGACCTCAGACAATGAGGACTAAATATATAATCTTGAAAATCAAGTTGACCTCACAGTGAAGATGGTAAGAAACCATGAACAGAATATCCAAGAATTATGGGATACCATCAAAAGACCAAATTTAAGATTTATTGGAATAGAAGAAGGTTTAGAGATCCAAACCAAAGGAATGCACAATCTTTTCAATGAAATAATATCAGAAAATTTCCCAAGTAGGAAGAATGAATTTGAAAATCAAATAAAAGAGGCCTATAGGATGCCAAATGTACAAAATTACAACAGACCCACACCAAGGCACATTATAATGAAAATGCCAAGCTATCAAAATATAGAATTTTAAAGGCTGCAAGAGAGAAAATTCAGATTACCTACAAGGGAAAACCAATTTGCGTCTCTGCAGATTTTTCAACCCAGACCCTCATAGCCAGGAAAGCCTGGAACAACATATTCCAGGGTCTAGAAGATAAGGGATACCAACCAAGAATTTTATATCCAGCAAAATTAAGCTTTAGATTTGAGGATGAAATAAAAACCTTCCATGATAAACAAAAGCTAAAAGAATTTACAACAAGAAATCCTGCTTTATAGAACATTCTTGGTAAAATATTCCATGAGGAGGAAATGAAAAATAATAATAAAAATCTACAAAGGGAAGAACTACAATAAAGGAACAAACCAACCAAAGGAGAAACCAAGTCAAACTAAATACCAAAAAATAAATAAATAAATAAATAAAAATGACTGGTAATGCAAATTATGCCTCAATAATAACCCTGAATGTTAATGGCCTAAACTCACCAATTAAAAGACATAGGATAATAGATTGGATAAAAAACAGACCCAACAATATGTTGCCTTCAAGAGACACATCTCATAGGAAAAGACGCCCTCAGACTGAAAGTGAAAGGATGGGATAAAATATATCATTCATATGGTCTACGTAAACAAGCAGGGGTCTCTATCCTATAGCAAATAAAGTAGACTTTAAGCCAAAGTCAATCAAAAGAGATAAAGATAGACATTTCATACTGCTTAAGGGAATAATAGATCAACAAGATATAACTGTTATAAATATATATGCCCCAAATAATGGAGCATCTACATTCATCAAACTCTTCTCAAGTTCAAAAATCAAATAAATAGACCACAACACCATAATTCTAGGTGATTTTAACACACCTCTATCACCACTGGATAGATCTTTCAAACAAAAGTTAAACAAAGAAACTATAGACCTCAATAATGCAATTAATAACTTAGACTTAATGGACAAATATAGAGTGTATCATCCATTAATGAGCCAATACACTTTCTTCTCAGCAGCACATGGATCCTTCTCTAAAATAGACCATATATTATGCCAGAAAGCAACTCTAAGCAAATATAAAAAAGTAGGGATACTACCCTGCATTCTATCAGATCATAATGGAATGAAATTAGAAATCAATGATAAAAAAAGAAAGAAAAGCTACTCTAACACCTGGAGACAAAACAATATGCTATTGAATGATCAATGGGTTACAGAAGATATCAAGAAGGAGATTAAGTAATTCTTAGAGGTAAATGAGAACAATGATACAACATAACGTAACCTCTGGGACACTACAAAGGCAGTACTAAGAGGAAAGTTCATTGCATGGAGCTCATTCCTTCAAAAAGGAAAAAGTCAACAAATAAATGAACTAATATTACATCTCAAAGCCCTAGAAAAAGAAGAACAAACCAACCCCAAAAGAAGTAGAAGACAGGAAATAATTGAAATCAGAGCTGAAATTAATGAAATTGAAACAAAATAAAAATTGAAAAAATTGACAGAACAGAAAGTTGGTTCTTTGAAAAAAAATAAATAAAATTGATAAACCACTAGCTATGCTAAGGAAGTAAAGAAGAGAGAAAACACAAATTACCAATATCTATGATGAAAAAGGTAATATCATGACAGACACTATAGAAATACAGAAGATAATTAGAAATTGTTTTGAAAATTTACACTCAAATAAAATAGAAAATAATGAAGACATCAACAAATTTCTAGAAACACATGATATGCCCAAACTAAATCAGGATGATATACACAATTTAAATAGATCAATTTCAACCAAAGAAGTAGAGGATGCCATCAAAAATTTACCAACCAAGAAAAGCCCAGGACCAGATGGATACACAGACGAGTTCTACAAGACCTTTAAAGAAGAACTAACACCAACACTTCTCAAACTATTTCATGAAATAGAAAAAGAGGGAACACTCCCAGACTCATTCTATGGGGCTAATATCACCCTGATTCCAAAATCAGACGGAGACAAATCAAAGAAAGAAAACTTCAGACGAATATCTCTAATGAATATAGATGCAAAAATTCTTAATAAAATTCTGGCAAATCGAGTACAAAAACACATCAAAAAACATAGTACACCACGATCAAGTGGGCTTCATTCCAGGGATGCAAGGTTGGTTCAATATAAGAAAATCAATAAATGTAATTCATCACATCAACAGGCTCAAAGATAAAAATCATATGATCATCTCAATAGATGCAGAGAAAGCATTTGACAAAATACAACATCCATTCATGTTCAAAATGCTAGAAAAAATAGGCATAACAGGAACTTACCTCAACATCATAAAGGCCATCTATGCTAAGCCCCAGGCCAACATCATCCTAAATGGAGAAAAATTGAAAGCATTACCTCTAAAAACTGCAACAAGACAGGGATACCCACTTTTACCACTCCTATTTAACATAGTTCTTAAAGCCCTAGCCAGAGCAATTAGACGAAAGAAATTAAAGGGATACAGAGAGGAAAAGAAGACCTCAAATTATCACTATTTGCAGATGATATGATTCTATACATAGAAGATCCAAAAAATTCCTCCAGAAATCCTCTAGATCTAATAAATGAAAAGTAGCTGGATATAAAATCAATGCCCATAAATCAAAAGCATTTCTGTACATCTGCGACAAATCCTCAGAAAGAGAAACTAGGAAATCCACCCCATTTGCTATAGCCTCAAAAAAAAAAAAAATTGGGAATCAACTTAACAAAAGAAGTGAAAGACCTCTACCATGAAAACTACAACACACTAAAGAAAAAAAATTAATGAAGACCTTAGAAGATGGAAAGACCTACCTTGTTCATGGATAGGTAGAACTAACATTGTCAAAATGACCATTTTCCCAAAAGCACTGTACAGATTCAATGCAATACTAATCAAAATCCCAATACCATTCCTCATAGAAATAGAAAAAGCAATCATGAAATTCATCTGGAAAAATAAGAGACCCAGAATAGCCAAAGCAATTCTTAGCAAGAAGAATGAAGCTGGTGGCATTACTATTCCAGACCTTAAATTGTATTACAAAGCAATAGTAACAAAAACAGCATGGTATTGGCACCAAAATAGACCAGTTGACCAATGGTACAGAATAGAAGACACAGAGACGAACCCACACACCTACAGTTATCTTATATCAGACAAAGGTGTCAAAAACATTCACTGGAGAAAAGACAGCCTCTTCAACAAATGGTGATGGGAAAATTGGAAATCCTCATGTAAAAAATAAAATTAAATCTCTCTCACCATGCACAAAACTTAACTCAAAGTGGATCAAGCACCTAGGAATTAAACCATAGACCTTGCACCCAATAGAAGAAAAAGTAGGCCCAAATCTCCATCATGTTGGTTTAGGTCCCAACTTCCTCAATAAGACCCCTATTGCACAGGAACTAAAACTAAGAATGAATAAATGGGATGGATTCAAACTAAAAAGCTTCTTCTCAGCTAAAGAAACAATCAGTGAGGTGAATAAAGAACCTACTGAATGGGAGCAAATCTTTACCACAAGCACATCAGATAGAACACTAACCTCAAGGATTTATAAAGCTCTCAAAAGACTTAACACCAACAAAAAAATAACCCAATCAATAAATGGGCCAAGAAACTAAACAGAGACTTCTCAGAATATGATATGCAAACAATCAACAAATAAATGAAAAAATGTTCAACATCTCTAACAATTAGAGAAATGCAAATCAAAACTACTCTAAGATTTCATCTTATTCCAGTCAGAATGGCAGCTAAAAAAAAAAAAAAAAAAAAAAAAAAAAAAACAAAGAACAATAAATGCTGGCAAGGATGATTTTAGGCAATTAGGCATAAGCTTTGGAAGAGAATGGTAGAGCCCCCCCCCCCACCATTTCGCTTTTTATCTTTCACTCCCTGACCAGGAATTGAGTGATTTTACTCCATCCTGTGCTCCTGCTATGATAAGCTCCATCACCACAAGCCCCAAATCTATGGGGCCAATCAGTGAAGCCCTGGAACCCTCAAAAATATAAGCCATGATAAATCTTTTCTTTTTGCAAGATGTTTATCTCAGGTATTTATTTTAATGACAGAAAGCTAACACAGATGGTAACTATCCTCGTGTATTTAAATTTAGGCAATGTTTTAATATTCTGTTTCTCAATATGGCTGGACACATTTCAAGTACTCACTAGCCACAGGTGACTCTTGGCAACATGGCTAATAGAACACTTCTATTATTGCTCAAATTTGTAGTGAACCATATTCTCCAGAGAATTCCCTAATATCCAGCTGGATGAAGAAATTATCTATAGACTTTTGTCATATTACCAATTGTAATGACGTCCTTACAACTACTAATGAATGTTCCTATGGATCAAATATACCTCACAATTTTTAACAATTATGTAATTATACTCATTTATTTCTAGCTACAATTATAAATTTCCAAGGCAAAAACACATTTCACTATAAAAATAAGATCGACAAAAATGAATTGAAGTAATTAAGAGTTGAAGAGTAGAAATGTATGATTTTTATCTCATCTCCCCAGTTGGAAGTTTTGCTAATAGTTTGTTACTGATCATGTGGGACCTCCATTCATCTAGCGTCTACCTATGTATTTACTTATTATAAATAAAGATCAAATAATTTGTGTATTTTCTCCCAGGTGTGTCTGTTTAAGCAGACAAATATTTTCATATTTCTGTATTTTAAAAAAATTAGCTAAATCTTGGATTCTATCATAGCATTTTATTTTTTTTTTTTTTTTTTTTTTTTTTTTTTTTTTTTTTTGTGGTACCGGGGATTGAACTCAGGGGCACTTGACTACTGGGCCACATCCCCAGCCCTTTTTTTGTATTTTATTAGAGACAGGGTCTCACTGAGTTGCTAAGTGCCTCGCCATTGCTGAGGCTGGTTTTGAACTCGCGATCCTCCTGCCTCAGCCTCCCAAGTGCTGGGATTACAGGCTTGTGCCACCGTGCCTGGCTTGCATTTTAAAATGGTTGTGTACATGCTTCTCAAATGCTGAACACTGAACACTACTGTGACCTATAATGATTTCCATATGCCTGTGACAAACTCCTCTGCTTTTCCCTGAGAATGTGCAAATAATCTCCTCACTTTTTAATTATTAATTTAAAAGGGCAGTAATAAAAAATACCATTTCAAAAATATTAAACAACCATGACATTATTGTTTTATCTAGTAGTAGAAAATGTTTCTTTATACCATTTCCTTAAGCTTTAAATAAAACTAATGATGAGATAGTGAATTGTGCTTTAGAATGAGAATTGCAACTCTTCACTGCAGAGTTTGTTCTCAGAGTCTATGTGGTATTAGCCTTTTGCCATTCAATAACCATCACCAAAGTAACAATAAAGAACAGCGCTAGTTGAGGTGTAGGGAGGAGATGAAAATAACCTATTTCAAGCTTCGGAATTCTTATATTCTCCATCATTTTTTAAATTATTTAAAATTCTATTTTATATGAAGACAGAGCCATAGATTATACAAAAATCTGTTCAAATATCTAGGTATGAAGTTATTCACATAATAAAGAAATCACATCTTCATATCTCCTTTCTTACACTCCAAAATTCAGTCTCTCAGAATTATGTCCTAAATCTAATTAAATTGTAAATTTGAAATCCCCAATGAATCAAGAATCTCCCAACCAAGCTACAGATTTTATGAGTTTCTAAATGAACATATTTTCAATTAGATTGGGTAATGTGTGTTATTTTTTCCTATTGGCAAATAGCCAGATCATATGCATTTCCCATTACACATGCATGACTCATAGAAGTAGAAGCAAATTTAATGGATCTGATGCCTTTATAATGGCTGTGCAGATCCCATAGGATAGCCCTGTTGTGCAAGGATATGGGTGGATGAGTGACTAGATGGGAATTTGGGGTCACACCATGCTGTTCAATTCAAATTGCTAATGGTAATAATAGTTAAATCAAGAAAAATATAAGAGCATGTATGAAACATTAAAAGGAAGATAAAAACCACTATTACAAGGGTGTGGGAAAAAAAACAAGCTTCTTTCATTATTGATAGGAATTTCAACTGGTACAACTGTTTCAAGTAAGAGTGGAATAACACAACAAAATGTCAACATAAATGATGGAAATACTGTTTAGCCTGGAAATACATATTTCAAGAACATATTTTAAGATATGCTAACACTAGTATAAAGAGATTAGTGTAAATTCATTTGTAACAACAAAATCCCATAAGCAACTTAACATCTACTATAGTGCACAGTTAATAGAAAATTAAATCCTAGTGTTATGAAGTATTCTCCAACCAGGGACTTCACATCAGAATTAGCCAATGTGAAAATATATTATAAAACATGAAGCCATATATTTACACTAACATGCCATATGAAGGCTTTAAATAATGTGTGTATTGTGCTTATTTTGTGTGATCATGATATTACTTTATAGTGAAAAAGGAAAATAAAGAACAGGCTTTTCCTGTTAATGAAAAAAAAAATGAGCATAGACATTTAAATGTGTTTTATGGAATCTGTAAATTTACTTTAGAAACTCTTAACTTCTGATTAAATTAAATTTTTTGAGTAGTGACTGGTGGATAGAAGACAGAATATTTTTCTTGTTTTTTTTTGTTTTTATCACATGTATTTATAATTTTACAATAATTATTTATTTTTTTCCTAGAACTGAATTACAATAGTCATCTTACTTAACCACTTCATAGCATTTTACAGATACTCCACACTATAAAAATTCAGTATTTCAAGAAGTACTATGCCCTGAGGGTAACTCATAGCTCTTATTCCACATCCCTCACTTTTCTTCCTTAGCTGAACACAAGGGCATTTTCTACTAAGGACCAGTATATGGAAGTAGAAAGTTATTAAAATATCTCTTCCCAGACATCATTCCTGAAAAGTAAAGACCAAATTCTACACATTACCATTTAGTTGCAAATTCACATTAGAAACATTCCTATAAAGTTGCTATGGATTGACCCTGAAATGTCTCCCACAGGGTCACATGTTAAAGGATTATTTCCATGTTTGGTGCTTTGGGGGAGGTGTTGGAAACTTTAAAAGCTGGAGCACACAGGAAGGTATCATAGCCTTTGGGAAATGACCTTGAATGGGATAGTGGGAACCTTACCTTTCCTCTTCCTCTCTCTTTTGCTTTCTGGCTATGAAGTGAGCAATATTTTGCTCCCTATATGCTTGCACTTCAATATGCTGCCTTGCCATGGGCTCAAAGCAACAGGACCAACCAATCATGGACATAAGCCTCCAAAACTGGGACCTCCAAATAAACCTTTTCTCTTTCTGAGGTGATGACTTCAGGTAATTTTTTATAGTAATGGAAAACAAAAACTCATCTGCAAACTCTGAATCATAATGCCTGGGTGAAGCTAGTTGTCTGTTTTTCGAAGACCTTTTTTTTTTTTTTTTTTTTTTTAATACTAACACACAGTCCCAGTTTCTGTAGAGAGTATTGTTTCAACACTCTGTGGACCACATGTGTAAATATTAACTCTATAATATCCAAAAATGCCAGAAAAAAGGGAAATTTCATCTCGTCTATTTTGAATATCAAGAGCGTGAGAGAGAGAGAGAGAGAGAGAGAGAGAGAGAGAGAGAGAGAGAGAGAGAGAAAGGGAGAGGGAGAGGGAGGGAGGGAGGGAGGGGACAGGTGTGTGGTTAATTTTAAACTGATACTGATCTATAGCAATGCAATAGCCTGGTTTCTCTGTTTCATTCTATTTGTTAGTCTTCCAATTCAGTTCTGAAGATCCCTTTGTTTTCAAAGAAAATCACATTTTCTCCTATTTATTCAGTTGTGCCCTGCCCCTACCCTGTATTTCTGGGAATGCATTACCCTAAATGATATACAAGTCTCATTAACTACATAATATTCCTATGAATACTTTTAGTGTGAATACAATTAATGGAAGGGATTGTAATTCAATTTCTGAATTTTCAAGCTGTATTTTAGAAATGGTGAAACCTTTGAAAGATTCACATTAGCCAGTATCAGAAATAAGAATATATAGTTAAGATTTTTTTTTTTTTTTTCTATGATTTGGCCAATATTAGCAGATGAAATGACAATAGAGAAAACACAGGATATAAGATGGAGCACATCTCCTGATTTGGTTAAGGTACAGCATAAACAACAAGAGGGAAGAACTTTAGTGAGGTTGATTATAGATTCTTATAGGGAATGTTCCAAATGTGCAGTCTGTCCCCATTATTATAGAACTTTTGATAGACTCTCTTTCTTGTACTGGGATAGGAACATTCTAGATATCCCAGGATTCAGAAGTCTGTCTGCTTAGTGAGAGTGTAAAAAGGAATTTCTCTGCAATTAAGCAGATGGATATAAATGGGTGAATCTCTGTGAAAAGTAATGGAGTCCATGAAAAATAATTATAGAAAGGGAGAATTCTTCTTGGGGAGTCTGATCCAGTATTACTGAAGCCTCTTGAGACAATTGCTTGTAATTTGAGTTTTCTCCCTCATTTGAATATGGCCTCTAGGTCTAACTATGGCATTTTGATTATTTCCAGACAAATAATATAGGAACATACATACTTTATAAGAAGGGTATGATTATGTCCAAAGACATAGAAACTTCAGGAAAACACTTTACTGTTTTATTTAAAATATCTAAGGGTGATGGCATATTATGTTTTTATGGTTTTCAATATGTATAATATTTTCATGTACATTAATTAATTCTTAAATACACCTCATGGCCAGATGTGGTGGCATACACTTGTAATCCCAGAGGTTTGGGAGGCTGAGACAGGAGGATTGCAATTTCAAAGCCAGCCTCAACAATTTAGTGAGGGCCTAAGCAAATTAGAGAGACCCTGTTTCAAAGTAAAACATAAAAAGGCTAGAAATGTGGCTAAGTGGTTAAGCACTCCTGGGTTCAAACTTTGGTACCAAAATAAAAATGAATAATAAAAAATAAAAAAATAAACACCTATGGACTTAGTATTTCTGGTACTTCTGTTTTTTGGAAGAGTGTAACTTAAGGATGTCAACTAACTTGCTCAAAGCCAAATGGTAGTAATTGGCCTAAGCATTTTTTTTTTTTTTCCTGACTTTGCACATCTGCCTCCCATTGGTGATAATAAATGAGTAGTATTTGATTTTCTTGCATGCTATAAATAGTAGGTAATTTTTATTGCTTGTTTAAAGCTTTTTGGCCTTACCACTTCAAGCAATCAAAGTCTAGTAATGTGCTCTCCTTGAGGTATACTATTAGAAGATGTAATTAATTAGATGAAGCCCACTGGTGCAGATAACCTAACTATTGAAACAAGTAGCTCTCCCTTAGGACATAGACTGTAAAGGGCCAGTTTTAAATCCAAAATGTCTTTCTTCTGGTAGGAAAAAAATTCATATCCTTTTAATAGACAACTGTATGAGACATTTATTTTTAAATATGCTCTTTAAAGGTTAAACTGATGTTAAGCATTTTTCCTAAACCAATACTCCAGATGAATCTTCAAGACTTGGGACAGCTGTCTGTTCTTTTAATTACACTCTCAACAGTGCTATCTCTAAGACATGCTGGCAGGAGAAAAGCAGTTTTAGCTAAATTCCCACATTTCAGAGACTTGCTGATGAAAGTAGATTCTCTTGACAAGGTGTGGGTGGGTGATCAAGCCATATTAGTAGAGGACATCACAAACTCACACTTCCCTGATTCCATAGAACTTCTTTTAAGTCCAGTTTCTGTTTTTTAGGTAACTATCAACTAGTTCAGAGGCTAGTGCTTCAAGACTAGAAGCAACCTTAATAAACTCTGAGTTGTGATTTTTAAAATTCAGCCATCACATTGAAAACTTTCCTAATATCAACTCTTTATCAAAACTACATGCAAATTGGGAGGGTCGTTTCTTTTCTAATTTAAAGGCTTAGACAGTTTTTGCATTTCAAACATGCTGCATATCAGATTATTTTGCTAGTCCTAGAATGTCTTAATTCAATAAAGAGTTTTAACCAATGATAAGCATATTTCACAGAGAAAATGTATCTTACATATTTAATGTCTAAGTGAAACTTCATATAAATACTATTAATTCATGCTGTACATTACATTGGCATATGTACTGTGAAGGATTATAAATATCTTTCCCCAATTCAGTTTTTGATAATTACAATGTTTCCAAAGGGGATGTAAATTTAGAAAACATTATGAGATATTTTACCCATTGTGCTTTCTCATAAGCCATGATAAAAATTTGTTTTATTTATGACCACTTCTTGGTTTTGCATATATTACTTCACTTTTGAAAATGATTTATATCAAAATGTAAGTTAAGGGGGAAAAGCACAATATTCTCATGAAGATTTATTAAATCTTTGACTTGAGAATATGTCCTTGTGTTTTTAATCCTGTGACTATTAAGAGAAATGGCAGAAAGAAAAATAGACAATGATATTTCCTGAATTATATTTATATATTCTATTACCTATGATTAATATTAATGGAAAATTGAAAGATGTCTCATTAATACACATCCTGAAATTCTTCAACTTTATATTATTTCTTTTTCTTTCTTAAAATATGCTTTCCTTCATCAGACATGTAATCCCACTTCTTTTACAATGATGATTTCACTTTCATGAGTCAGTGCTACTGTTGTCTAATGTGTTCCCGAGGTACTTTTGTGCTTAACTTCAGTGCATTGGTAATGCTTTACTTTGCCCATTTGGTTTCAGCTTTTCACATGGACTTTGGAGTTAATTTATCCATGTTTTTTTTTTTTTTTTTTCTTAATTTAAAAAGAAAAATTCCCATTCTGCCTATCCTGAAAATTCACTTTTTATTCCATTTACTTGTTTCAAAGTTAGGTCAGGTAGGTAGCAGTATCTGTACAAATCTTGATTAAAGTGTCACTATGGATGTATAGTATAATCTTCTTATATTAGTTGAAGAACATTTAAAGACATAACCTATAAAAGCAAAGCAAAACATCTGGAAAGAAAGGATTAAGCAGAAAAGGCTACAGTGCAGCACCTCCAGTAGAGGGTGAAGTGGTGCCTCAGAAGGAAGGGAGACACTGACCAATTTTATGAAAAAGCCTGTGGCAGATCCTGTGGAAAGCCACCTTCGTATGGGAGTCTTCAAGAGGATACATCTTGTTGTCTGGAACTTTTCATGGAAAAAAGGAAAACTCTGGAATCTATGGATAAGGCTCATGGAACAATGTTCTCTAAGCTATTAAACACCTCTGAATAAATACATGAGTCATGTGGAGATGACCTTCCTGTAAACAAGAGAAGTGAATTGAATTTATGGCTTACAGACCCCATGGAACAGTTTTCTTTCATTGTTATAACAAATTATCACAAATTCAGTTGCTTAAATAACAGAAATGTATTATCTGATATATTTTGGAAATCTGATGTAGGTCTCATGAAAAATCTAAATCTAAATTTAAAATCTAAAATCTAAAACCAAGATGTCAGCAGGGACTCATGAAGGTTGAAAGGCTCAGGCAGAGAACATTTCACTGCCATTTTCAGCTTCCAGAAGCTGTTCTCTCTCTTTTGTTTTCTTTAAGTCCCTGGTACCCTTTCTCCTTACTAACAATAACTTTAGGCCTCATATCCAGTCTCTCTGAGCTCTATCCACTTGCTTATCTACTTTTCAGGACCCTTGTGATTATATAGCATTTGCCTTTATAATCCAGGAAAATCTCTATTGCTTAGAGTCAGCTTGTTAAGAGTAGAGTGGAACTGGACGGAGCTAAGCTGCCAAGCATCAAAGTAGCCAATTAAAACAAGCCAATATGAGAGTTATGCATTTAATCACTTATTACAATGGTATAAGCAAGAATCTGTAAATGGAGAAAGCTCCAACTTCCCCTATCCCTTTTTTCTCTATGGAATTACCCGTCTGGCAATTGTCATTTGTACTAGAACATATATAGAGAATTTCCTACTGCTGATGGAGCCCTCAATAGTAGGCTCTGACAATTTTGTAGACTTTTTGGCAGGGGGCAGAGAGAGAAAGGAGGACAAGGAGAAGAAAAGTAATGAGTACTGAGTCAGAGCCATGCAAAGTGTCTTCAAAGTTTCCTCCCCTTTCTTCCACAAAGGGCCCTGGCTGAGGCAACTGAGGAAGGACTCTGCTTGAGAGACCTCTGAATAGGAAAATAATTATATATAAGGAGCAAGGCCAGGGAAAGGGCCCTGAGTCTTGACTCTTTGCACAGACTGTAAAGCACAGCTGTACACCAAATCTAATGCAGGGAGAACAACTGTCCTCTGGGAGGCTGCAGGTAAACTCCTTGTGATTACAAATGATTGGCTCTGAAAACACACACAGGTTGCTTGCCCAGAAGTTAGACAAATAATACCTCATTAGAAGACTTCATTAAACTAGAATATTAATTCATGTTTTCTGTGTAATCTAGCAAACTGATTATATGTTAGCAGAAGGACAACCTTCAAGAATGCTCTGGTCCCACTGACATTTGGAAGGTGTATCATTACATGGGGAAAAACAGGGAAAGTTGGAGCTTTGTCCAGTTTTACATTCTTTTCTTTTTTTCTTTCTTTCTTTCTTTTTTTTTTTGGTACCCGGGATTGAACTCAGGGGTAGTTGACCACTGGGCCACATCCCCAGCCCTTTTTTTATTTTATTAGAGACAGGGTCTCAGTGAGTTGCTATGTGCCTCACCATTGCTGAGGCTGGCTTTGAACTGGTGATCCTCCTGCCTCAGCCTCCTAAGTGCTGGGATTACAGGCATACACCACCACGCCAGGCAGTTTTACATTCTTAAGTATACCTTCCAGTAAGTGATTAAAGGCACAAATCTAGAGTTGTTTTGTTGGTTTTGTCTGTTTGTGTCTTTCTTTTGTTTTGATTTTTGGTACTGAAGATTTACACTACACATGCTCTACTAGTGAACTACATGCCCAGCCCTTTTTATTGTTTCTTTTGAGACAGGATCTCACTAAGTTGCTTTGGGCCTTCCTGAATTGATAAAGATGATCTAGAACTTGTGATCCTCTTGCCTCAGGCTCTCAAATTGCTGGGATTATAGGCACGTGTCTGGCTGACTTGTTGTTTTTAGTAGTTATTGTGACAGGTGGCAGCTCAGCTCTCTCAAGAAGATAATCCAGGATTTAGGGCATAGACATCTTCATGAAACCAATATTCTACCTACCATTCCTGTCATGCTAACCTGGGGCAGAATTATTTATGAGATGAAAAGAAGCTTGAAGTTTACAGTAAAATTCCCAGTTTATTGTGGTGACTTGTATGCTATAAACAATGAAATTATTATACTGGAGGAGATCTCTTGTTTATGGCAGTCTGTTTGGGCAATTTGATTCTCTTTGCTATCCTACATTACTGACAAAAAATAACCTGACCCAAGAGCAATGAAACTCTTGGATTTTACCTAACATGTTGAACATCATCATTGTTCAAAAAGTTTCATGTTTTGGAGAATTTGAAATTTTGACTTTTTAGATTAGGGATGCCCAAGGAGTAAAGTCTATGTAAATATTCCAAACATAAAAAATGCCCAAATCATAAATACTTCTTGTCCCTAATCATTTTGAATAAGAGATACTCAACCCACATTGCTCTCTTGACTTTGGGCCAGCTAACCTAATGCCCTTGCTTTTCATAAAAAAATGTTAGTAATATGTAACTGAAATTATAGCTCTTATATGCAGTGTTCTATCTTTCACTTCCTTACCTATTTTACCCCCCCAACACTTATGAATATATTTCTATAAATTTTCATATTTGTTCTTGCTTGTTTGATTTCTTATTCTCTGTTTAATCACCAGTATTCAAAAGAGTTTCTGGCATATATGAGACTACCAATAAATATTTAATGAATTGCTAATACACATAGGGTAAACCAACCTTTATTTTATTAATATTTTATTTGATCTCACAATACAATTTGCATTATAATTATTATTTTCTGTCATTGTTATTAATACTAAGAAACTAGGGAGTTAAGGAAGACAAAAATATTCTTTTGTCATCATGATTAATTATGTGTTTGAAAAAGGATATTAATTACTGTTATTTTAAGGCAAGAGAGCTGCTAATGTAAGAAACCTGTGTTCAAAATAGATAAATGAATTCAAATCTATATTTTGGTACAAGAACACCAGACACAATGATATTTCAAACCATATTGGCAGATACTTCAGATTCAATACATATAATAACATTGCAGAATTGTCTAGTATTCTTATCTACTGGGCCCTTTAGGCAAATGGGAGAATAACATCACTGTTTCTTTGTTTGATGTGGGGCCGGTAAAAGATTCTATACCCAAACTCAGGGTAAGCAGTTATAATAATACTTAGAGAAACATTTAAAGCTTTAATAGCTTATATATTTTTAAAGAAGGAGGACCTCAAAAACAATAAGTTAATCTTATTCCTAACAAAAAGAAAAATCAAACAAAGTCTACATCCAGCAGAAAGAATACATAACAAAGTAGAGATAGATGTTAAACTAGGTGCAGTGGCACAATCCTATAATCTCAGTTACTTGAGAGGCTGAAGCAGAAGGATTATGATTTCAAGGCCAATCTTGTCAATTTAGTGAGAGTCTATTGAAACAAACAAACAACAACAAAACCCAGAAATCACTGGAGATGTAGTTCCAGTGGTAGAGTGCTCCTGTGTTATATACCTGGTACAGAACTAATTGGGAAATATTAAATAAAATATATTAACATTAATTAAATTGAGATTGGAAAAACAGTAGAGAAAATCAGCAGAACCATCGTGTATGTTCACAAGAATTTAATTTAAAAATAACTATGGGTAAATTAAGAAAGATCAATAAAGAAAAGGGAGCTGGGTTGGGAAAAGGTAAGGGAAAGGAGAAGTACTTGGGTCTGAATGAGAATAAAATATATGCCAAGTTTCTATAATTATGTCATAATACATTTAACTGTCCAAAAGAAACAATATAAAATAAATTTAAAAATTTTACTCAGTGAATGTAAGTCACAATAAAAACAAAATCAGCAAAACAAAAAGTTGTCTTTTTAAAAAGTCAACAAAATCACAAACTTTAGCAACACTAAGAAAAAATGATGAAATAATTTTAAAATTATTAAGATTGTGAAAGTGAAAAATATAAAAGGAAAAATTACCATCAACCTTACAAAACTGAAATATATTGTGAAGAAATATTCTGAACAAATGTTTGAAAACCAATTAGGTATCTCTATAAATGACTAATTTGTGTTGTTCAGCTTTAGATGAAATAGGAAAATTTCTAATAAAACACAAACCACCAAAACTAAATCAAAAAGAGAGAGAGAGAGAGAGAGAGAGAAGGATAAACAGTTTAGAAGAATAGAAATTGCATTAAATCTGTATAGTGCTTTTGGTAGTACAGCCATTTTGACCATATTAATTCTATCTATCCAGAAACATGGAAGATCTTTCTATCTTGTAAGGACTTCTTCAATTTCATACTTTAGAGTTCTGTAGTTTTCATTGTAGATGTTTTTCATCTCTTTTGTTAGATTAATTCCCCAGTTTTTGTTTGTTTGTTTAAGTCTATTTTGAATGAGATAGTTTTCCTAATTTTTATTTTGTGTGGTTCATCATTGGTGTGTAGGAATGTACTTGATTTGTGTGTTAATTTTATATCCTTCTACTTTGATGGATTCATTTATGAGTTCTCAAAGTTTTCCGGTGAAGGTTTTGGGTCTTCTAAATATAGAATCATGTTGTGGTCAAATATGGTTAGTTCGAACTCTTCTTTTCCTATTCTTATATTTTAATTTCTTTCTTTTGCCTAATTGCTCTGCCTACAGTTTCAAGGACTATATTGAATAAGAGTGGTGAAAGATGGCATCCCTGTTTTGTTCCAGTTCTTAGGGGGAATGCTTTCATTTTTTTCTTCACTTAGAATGATGTTAGCCTTGTGTTCAACATATATAGGTTTTACAATATTGAGGTATGTTCCTACTAGCCCTAATTTTTATAGTATTTTAGGCATGAATGGATGATGAATTTTCTCAAATACTTTTTCTGCATTTATTGAGATAATCATGGGATTCTCATATTTGATACAGTGAATGACATTTATTGATTTCCATATCTTGAACCAGCCTTGCATCCCTACAATGAAACTCACTTGATCATGGTGCACTATCTTTTAAATATGTTTTGTATGTAATTTTAATGTATTTTATTGAGAATTTTTGCATCTATGTTTATCAGGGATATTGGTTTGAAGTTTTCTTCCCTTGATGTGTCTATGTCTGGTTTTGGTATCAGGGTGATACCAGCTTCATAGGATGAGTTTGGAAGTGTTTTCTACTTTTATATTTCATGGAATAATTTGATTATAATTGGTGTTAGTTCTTTGAAGATCTGCTAGAACTCAACTGAGAATCTGTCTGATCCTGGGGTTTTCTGTGTTGATAGGCTTTTGATCATGTCTTCTATTTAATTGCTTGAAATTGATATGTTTAAATTTTCTGTCTTTTGATTCAGTTTGGGTAGGCTCTATGTCTCTAGAAATTTGTTGATGTCTCAATATTTTCTGTTTATTGGAATGTAAATTTTCAATTTTTTATTATTATATTTAAGTAGTGGTGATGTTTCCTTTTTCATCACAAATTTTAACAATTTGAGTTTTTTCCCTCTCTCTCTTTGTTAGCTTGGCTAAGGTTTTATCAATTTTATTTATTTATTTTGAAAGAACCAAACTTTTATTGATGTTTTTCCAATTTCATTGACTTTGGCTCTAATTTTAATTATTTTCTGTTTTCTGCTGTTTGGCTATTGATTTTTTTTTTCACCCCAAGAGCTTTGAGATTTAATGTTATTTTATTTTATTGTATTTTATTGGTGACTTTCTATTCTTTTAATGAATGAACTTAGGGCAACATATTTTCTTTTCAAACACCCTCATATTGCCCCAGTGAGTTTGATAAGTTGTGTCACTATACTCATTTACATCTAAGGATTCTTTTTTATTTCACCTGCTATCTATTAATAATTCAGTTTATAACCTAGTCTGTAGGTGTTAGAATAGCTTCCATTTTTATTTTATCTTTGATTTCTAATTTTATTGATTTATAATCTGATAAAATTCCAGTGATCTTCTTCATAGAAATAGAAAAAGCAGTCATGAAATCCATTTGGAAAATTAAGAGGTGCAGAAAAGCCAAAACAATCCTTAGTGAGAAAAATTAAGCAGGAAGCATCACAATGCCAGACCAGACCTTAAATTATACTACAGAACTATAGTAACAAAAACAGCATGGTATTGGCACACACACACACACACACACACACACACACACACACACACAAATCCACGAAGACCAAAGGAACTGAATAGAAAGCAAAGACACAAATCCAAATAAATACAGTTATCTCATACTACACAAAGTTGCCATAAACAAAACGAAAAGAGAGTTTCTTTAACAAAATGTGCTGACAATACAGAAAAACCATATGTAGCAGAATGAAACTGAACCCTGGTCTCTCTGCACAAAACTCAACTCAAAGCGGATCAAAGACACAGGAATTAAACCAGAAAACCTGTGCATTTTAGAAAAAATACAGGCTCAAATCTCCATCATGTCATCTAGGAAACAACTTCCTCAACAAGAGGAAAAAGTAAAATCAACCATCCATAAATGGGATGATATCAAACTAAAAGTCTTCTTCACAGCAAAGGAAACAATTAAAAGCGTGAAGAGAGAACCTACAGAATTGGAGAAAATCTTTGCCACCTGCACCTCAAATAGAGCATTAATCTCCAGTATATATAAAGAACTCAAAAAATTTTAAACAAAAAACAAATAAACCAATCAAGAAATGGGCAAAGGAACTGAACAGGAACTTCACAGAAGAAATATGAATGGTCACAAAGTATATGAGAAAATGTTGAACATTTCTACCATTAGAGAAATGCAAGTTAAAACCATACTGAGATTTCATCTCACTCTAGTCAGAATGGCAATTATCAAGAATACAAGTAACAATAAATATTGGTGAGGATGTGGGTGAAAATATTCACTCATACTGGTGGGACTGCAAATTGGTGCAGCCACTCTGGAAAGCGTGTGGAGATTCCTCAGAAAATGAAATGGAATCACCCTTTGTTCCAGCTATCTTACTCCTTGGTATATAACCAAAGGACTTAAAATCAGCATAATACAGTTACACAGCCACATCAATGTTTATAGCAGCCAATACACAATAGCGAAGCTATGGAACCATCCTAGGTGCCCTTCAACAGATGAATGGATGAAGAAAGTATGGTATATATACACAATGGAATCGTATTCAGCCATAAAGTAGAATGAACTTACGGTATTTGCTGGTAAATGGATGGGTCTGGAGACTATTTTGCTATGTGAATTAAGCCAGTCCCAAAAAAACAAAGCCAAATGTTCTCTCTGACATGCAGATGCTAACACACAACAAGAGGAAGGGAGTGAAGAATAGAAGTTCAGTGGATTAGAAAAAGGGAATGAAAGGAAATGAGGGGGGGGATGGGAATAGAAAAGACAGTAGGATGAATCAAACATAACTTTCCTATTCATATGTGAATGCACAACCAAAGTAACTCCACATCATATACAACCAGAAGAATGGGATCTTAATTAGAATGTTATATTCCACTTATGTATAATATTTAAAAATATACTCTACATGTATATGTAGAAAGAACAAATAAAAAGTAAGAAGATAATGTATTAGTAATTTTAGAAAACCCCTACAAAGGAAAGTCAGGCCCAAATTACTTTACTTGTTAATTCTATAAAACATTTAAGGAAGAATTTTGTACCACTTACTCACAAATGCTTCTTAGAATATATCAAAGGAAAGGACACATCCCAGCTCATTCAATGTGAACAGTATTATTCTGATATAAAAACCAGAAAAAAAAAAAGACACAAGAAAATTACAGACGAATTTCCACAAACTAAGTGATACGTTAAAAAAAAAAAAAAAAAAAAAAAATATATATATATATATATATAGTATTTCCAAGTGATATTCATTACTCATTTGGAATGCAGTATTTTTTGACATATGAAAATTAATTAAATATACAAAACATAACAATAAAATCAAAGCCAAATTAAAGGCCATTTTAATAGATGAAGAAGGATTTGACAGCACCATACTCCTTCATGATGTAAAACATCCAACAATGAGAAATTAAATAGAATGTTTTGACGATACAAAAGGCATCTATGAATTTCCTATGGCTAATATCATGTTTAATGGTCAAAGATCTCATTTAAGATCAAAATATGAATATTTTGCCAGGTGTGGTGGCTTATGCCTGTAATCCCACCATCTCAGGAGGCTGAGATAAGAGGATCACAAGTTCAAGGTCAGCCTCAGCAACTTAAAAAGGCCTTAAGGAACTTAGTGAGACCCTGTCTTAATATAAAAAATGAAAAGCACTGGGGATGTAGCTCAGTGGTTAAGTGCCACTGGGTTCAATACCTAGCAATGCCCCTTCTTCCCCCTAAAAATATGAACGTCCTCTCTCAACACTTCTATTTGACAGTTAAATGGTGGTTGTAGCTAGAACCACCCAGATCAATTAGATTAAAAAAATGAAATAAATAGAAAGGAAGAAATGAAACTATCTCTATTCACAGATAAAAATATCTTGTATATAGAAAATTCTAAAGATCACTAAAATTGTTAAAACTAATGATTCTATTCAGCAAGGTTACAGAATAAAAAACAAGACATGAAATCAATTTTACTTCTGTAAAATAATGAATGATCCAAAAATAAAATAAAAAACAATCATTTTTTAGTAACATAAAAAAATTTAACAAAAGAGCTGAAAATTTATATTGAGATGATCATAAATCATTGTGGAAAGAAATGAAAGCAAACCTAAATAAATGGGAATACATCACTTGTTAATGGGTTGGAGGACAATATCATTGAGAAAGTAATGTTCTGCAAATGGATTTTAGTTTAATGCAATTCATATCCAAACCTTGGTTGGCTTCTTTATAGGAAGGGACAAGTTCAATCCATCCTAAAATACATATGTAATTATAGGTATCTTAAATAGCTAAAATGTCCTTGAAAAAGAAGCACAAAGTTGGAGGATTAATACATCTCAATTTTAAAACTTTCTGTAAAGGTACAATAATGTACACAGTACATTTATTTGCATAAAGATAGCTAAATAGATCAGCAAAATAGAATTGAGTAGCCAGAAATAAATGCTCACATTAACAGGAAAAGCCAAGTATGCAATGGCAATTCAGTGGAGGAAGTAATGAGCTTTTCAATAAATGATGCTTTGAAAAATTCATATCCACATGCAGTAGATAAAGTTAGCCCTTCCCTCACTCCATTTACAGATACAAACTCAAAGTAGAGTAGATCATAAGCATGAATATAAGAGCTCAAACTATAAAACTCTTAGAAGTAAACATAGGAGTAAATCTTTGTGAGCTTAGGTTAAGAAATTTCTTTTTAGATATAATATGAAAAGGAGAATCAACAAAGAAAAAATAGGTAAATGGGACTTTATCAGAATGAAAGTGTTTTTACTGCAAAGACATCACTAAGAAAATCAAAAGTCCACCCATACAATTTAAGAAAATATTTGAAAATCAACTAATAAAAGACTCCTATGTAGAAAAAATAAAAAAATTCTTGCAACTGAAAAATGTAAACACAAATAAACAGAATTAAAAATGAAAATAACATCAACAAGTATATATATGAAAGGTACACATAAACATCCAATAAAATATGAAGAGATGCTGAATTTCAAAAGCCAACAGAGAAATGAATATCAAAATCACAATGAAATCTGACTTAAACACAGCATGATGGCCATAAACAGAAAGGCAAATAATGACAAGTACCAACAAGGAAGTGGAAAAAAAATGAAACATTCATGTATTGCTAGTAGGAATGAAAACATGTTGCAGCAATTTTGGAAAACATTCCATTCCAATTGTCACAAAGAGAGTTTTTTTAAAATAGGTACTATGACAGTAGTATGCAGGTACAAGCTCTGTCTTGTTCCACCAGTGTCACTCCAGCCACAGTGAGAATTCATTAAAAAAAAATTAAATACAAAAGTAACCCAAATTTTCAATTTAGCCAATCATTTTATATAATTTACAATGAAAGATACTAAGTAGCAAAGTCGTCAGATTTTTATTTTCATCTTCTGTTTCTTAACACTCTTTGGGGTAGGTGCTAATAAATACCAAAATCATAAATGGCAAGCATATGTAGAAAAAAGGCAGTGAAATGAAATAATTCACAGGTGCAATTATTAGTCCTTGAGTAACTGAGAAGTGAATGAAATGGTGGTTGAAACAGGAGGACATTAATGACATTTGAAGATAAATGGTCTATTTGCATGAAATAATTTTAATGACACATTTTTTTCTACAATTAATGGGTTGCAAGATATATTTTCTTCAAGATCCCATTTTACATACACACACAACAACACACAAAGTACAACACACACATATGTACACACATTACACATATGGATGTTGAATGTAATATTTTTCTGACATTTGATGGTCTCTAATAAAATAATGTGCAATAATATACCAGAGCATAGTGAGTATTCCCTATATGAAGTGAAAAATTTATGAGCATCATCCCCTTAAGTGCTAAGCTGTGACTCTTAAAAAATTAACACTTTATCCATTCTGGCTAGAATAATGAATAAAATATGGCTCTTTTAAGCCTAGAGAATGGGTTCAAGCATGATTCTCTTATAATTAAGTAATAAGGCCATAGCTTATGATATCTTTTCACTGGGTTCCATAAAACATTACAACAACCACGCTACCTCTACTTAGCAGCTTATTCTTCCTGGGAGACTGATACTAAGAATAAGAGGTAGAAATAAACTAAAAACATAATCTTAGAGTCTATATTTGTGCTAGTATTTGAAAAGCATGGAAACAGAGTTGGCTCAACAAAACATAGCAAAATAAGTGACATATAGTTTTTAATCACCATTTCCAGCCTTATTTTCTGAATATTTTCTATATTGTAGCAAAAATTTCAATTGTATATCATAAATTATAAATATGCAAGGGTGTGTGTGTGTGTGTGTGTGTGTGTGTGTGTGTGTGTATGCATGATAGGCAAGCACTACCACTGTGCTATACTTATAATACATATATATATATATATATATATATATATATGGTATATAGAAAACTATTTTGTCAATTTGATTTTGTAAAATTTACCATGTTTCCTCTTTCACACAGGCTAAATACTCCTTTTCATGAAGTTTCGTACCTCTATGTTCATACCTATTTTATCAGTCATTCTATTGTTTCTTAACAGCATAATTTTATTTCTTTTCCTGACAAAGAACCGTGCGTTTCATGAGAGCAAGGAATGTCTTATTTACATTATCTACAACTTCTAATATGACACCTATTATATGAAAAACGAATAGCATATGCTACTTCTAAAATAGTACTGAATAAATATATTTTATAAAAGTTCATTTTTACAAAATAAACTTTTTATGAAATTTATATATTTTATGAAATTTACATATTTATAAAATATCAAATATAAAATGCATTGTTTTTCTAATCTTTTTCATACAGATAATAAAACAGAAACACTCATTCATTGATATTTTTTTTGCCAAAATTGTTTCCTAATTGTTTGCTAGAAAAATAGTCTGAATTTAAAATTTTTATCAACAATAATTTCAAATGAAATGTAAGATATATTGCAATTTCCATCATAGCAGTGTAGTAGGGTTTTTGTTGCCACTGCTGTTGCTTGTTTATTTGGTTTTGTTTGTTTGTTTTGCAGGACAGGGATTGAATCCAAGTCCTCATGCAAAATCAGCAAACACTACCACTGAGCTATACCTACAGCCTTATTCATTTTTAGAATTGTGGTAAGAACAATAGACTTGAGATATACCTTAATAAAAAATTTTAAATCTATAGTTCAGAAGTATACAAAATGCAATTGAAATAGAGAAAATCAAAATAAATGAGAAAAAAAATCCATTTTAATGGATTGAAGGACTTCATAATCTTAAAATGGCACTATTACTCAAATTATTCTACACATTCAATGCAGTTTCTATCCAAAAATGGACTAATTGAATGTCAAAATCATATGAAAATTCAGTAAATGCAGTATAGCCAAAACAATATTGAAAAGGAAATATGAAGTTGAAGGATTAATAATTCTCAAATTCAATATTAGCTACAAAATTACAGTTTTAAAGATACTATTAGACTAGTGTAAAGACAAACATATATATTCATAGGACAGAAATTTTAGAAGAAAATATTGGAGAGAATCTTCGTGAGTTAGAGTTAAGCAAGTCTCTCAAACAGGGCATAAGAAGTACCAGTAACACAACATCGACAAATTGAACTTCATAAATAAAAAGCTTATGCAAATGATATCTAGTGGAAAACTAGTTTCTGAAAATGGCAGATAAGATCTTCCAGCAATCATCACCCTACAGACACATGGCAATTATCCATGTGCCAAAGTATCTTCATAGGGATTAAAGAAACCTGTTGAAAAGTTCCTGACTTTAGTATGACAAAGAGAAATGAAATGTTGAATAAGGCAGGAAGGGAAGTTTCCTCCCTCCCCAGTCCCAGCTCCAAGCAGCCCACAGTAGAGTGAGAGTCTTCCTACTTGGGGAAAGGATAAGGAATTAAGTTCAAATCTTTGATTTTAAGCCTAATAAGCGGTCTTCGGTATAAACCCCTTGGGCCCTACCACTGGCCAGTACCCACAAATTGAGCCACTTAAACTGTGTTTCCAGGTAGCAAACATTGTCTTCACCACCTTCTCCAAACCTCAAGCAGCAGAATGGGGAGGGAAACTCCCTTTGTTAGGGAGCAGGGTAAGAGAGATAGCATAAGACTTTGCCTTAGGGCTGAGAGTCAGGACCACCAGAGTCATACCCTACACCATGCAAAAATCAAGACCCTATAGCCAGGCCTGAGTTTGCAGACAGAACCTCTAGACCTGCCTCCAAATGAAGCAGAGACCTAGGCACTGGTGGGACAGACTTGAGTTTTGCTGACCTTGTAGTGGGACTGGGACAAATACTTCTTCCCAATCCTTATACTATGCAGATCCCTGTGGCTCTGAGAATCATGCACAACACAGCTTATTATCAGTCTGAGCATTCAAGCAATTGTCTCTATCATCCATTCCCCTACCTCAGGCAATATGGCCTTTCCCAGATCAGTATTTACAGATAGAGCCTTTAAACCTGTCCAATCACCAAGCAGAGAACTCTATCCCAGTGGGATAAAACATGTTTTGGCCTGTTTTACTGCCAATGTGGGAGGTATGCAGCTTGGATCTGCATACATCCCTGGGGCTATGCAGGTCTTCCCAGCTATGATGCTCAGATGAAATCCAGCTTAGCATCAGCTTTGGGGGTCAGGAGTGTGATTTCAAAAATAGTGCCATCAGATGGCATGGCATGAAGGAAGACTCCATTCATTCACTGCAGGAAGAAAAAAAGAGTAAGAATAAGATTTTGCCTTGAAACTTAATGTCTGGCTGGCAAAACTCAATCCTGGAAGAACCCAATGGCACCCACCCAAGCCTAACCACAGATAAAACTACTAAAATAACCTCATTGACAGAAGCAGATGTATAACTCCAATCTATCAAACTTATATTCTAGCTAGCATCACCTGTGGCTGTTGCAGTGGTTTTGGGCCACAAGTTCATTTCAACAGTAGGCAGGACATAGCAGTTTAGACTTTAATGCTACCCCACTGCTGTGTTTGTCTTGGCAGGCTCTGAACTCAGAATGTCTCACATCTTGGTCGTGTTTGTAGTCACAGGCATAACATAGGAGCCTGAACTGTGAGCCTGGTCCCTTCACAGTAATTTTGCCCAGAGTGAGGCAGAATCATGCAGTTCCTGATCACAAGTAGATGATTATAGACAAGATATCTGGATCTACATGAGCCTCAGGAAAGTATGGAGACAGATGACCCTTTCCAGGAATTTTGCCAGTTCATCTGGAAGATAATAACTGTGGATTTGGAACAAATATGGGCTTGGATTTCCACCTAGTGCTGAAATAGTGACAGAACACTAACAGTAGCCTAATGGAAAATCTAAATTCAGGGAGTTATTTAGTGTTGCATAGTGGAAGTTACTCTAGCATCACATGACATAGACTACTCAGAATTTCTGGGACAACACACACACACACACACACACACACACACACACACTATAGAAACTGAAAGAAGTTTATAATATTTTAACACATCAAGTCTCAAGAACGTTCATATAAACATGACCTCACCTAACAGTCAAACTAAAGTTCCAGGAACTGATCATACAGTGATCATTATAGGAGAACTCTCAGATGAAGTATTTAAGACAATTGTTTTAAAGGATATCAATGAGCTTCAAGATAATACAGAAAAAATAAATTATATATGCTAGTAGGGGAATTTATGAAATAGAAGAAATTTTTTTACAAATCAAACAGTAGTCCTTGGACTAAAAATTACCCTCAGCAAAATTAAAAAATATAATATAAAGCACAAATACTGGTATAGATCAAACAGATGAAAAAGCACAAAGACAGGCTTTTTGAAACATATAATTAAAGGGGGGGGAGAATGAAGAAGAAGAAAGAAAACCTATGAGAATTTTGATATAATGTTAATAGGGCAAATATTTGGATTATTGAGACTTAAGAAGGACACGAGAATACTAAAAGGGTCATGATGGCTGGCAAAGTTCGCAGACTGAGAGAAGGATACAAATATTTAAAGAACAGGAGAAATAAAAATTAATGAACAAGCTTTTCAGAAGATACAAACTCACTGTTAAGGGTAATTATAAAAACAATTCAGAATTTTCTAATGTTTTAAACAGGGTACATTAGCCATTCATATGTTTAATAAGATCAAAAAGCAGAAGAATTAAAATATTAACAACTATATTAATATCTTAAGTGATAGGCAATATAGAAAGAAGTACAGTGGGATATTAGAAATTCAAAACATAGGAAGGAATGGAGTTGTAATATGGAGTTTTTTTTTTTTAATTAGTTTATTTTCTTCCTTTTTGGGGGCTTCTTCTTTTTAGATCATGTTAAGTTGTAATTATTTCTAAACAGATTTTTCTAATTGAAACATATTTTTGTGATCCTTGTGGTAAATATAAAGCCAAAATGTATAATAAAGTGAACAAAAATAATAAACAAGGAACCAAACCAAACCAAAACAAGCAGAAAACACTAATACCGGTAGAGTAAATCACTTAATAACAAGAGAGGATTCTAAGAGAAGTAGAGATAAAGAAAACAGCTACAACAAAATGAGAAAAGAAGTTAGAAAATGACTGTACTAACCACTCACATATCAATAATTACCTTAAATGTGAATAGATTAAATTCTACTATCAAAAGACATAAAGTAAATGGGGAAAAAAAATGAGACCCAAATGTATTTTACTTATAAACTCACTTCACCTCTAGGGTTAGTAATGAAAATGAAAGAATGGGGAAAAACAAAACAAAACATTGTAACCATAAGAAAGCAGGAGTAGTTGTGTTGACATAAGATAAAATAGATTTAAATCTACAGCAATAAGAGAAAAAGTCATTACATAGTGTTAAAAGAAGATCTTCTTTCAGAAGGAGGAAATAACAATTTTAAGTATAAATGCATCTATTAGAAGCACAACAAAATGCATAAAGTAGATATGAATAAATCTAAAGGAGAGATAAACTACAATGCAAAAACATTAGAAACATTAACATCCTACTCTCAGCAATAGGCATATCATCCAGAGAGAAAATCTCCAAACCAATTAGAGTTAAGTGGTACCTAAGATCAAATGGACCTAACAGACATTTACAGAACATTCCATTCAACAGTTACAAAATACACCTCTTTACATCAATACATGGAACATTCTCCAGTACAGATTATATGATAGGCCACAAAACCAGTCTCCAAAAGTATAAACAAAAATGGAATTATATCAAGTGTCTTTTCTGACTATGAGGCAACAAAACTAAAAATGAATAACAAGATTAACTCTGGAAATATAAATACATGGAAATTTAACAACTTTGTATCAAAAAACTAATGGATAAAGGAAAAAATCAAAAAGGAAATTTTAAAAAAATCAGAATTAGGGTTTTTTTTTACATAGACTAATACATATAATTTCAGCTATCTTATATTAGACAAAGGCACCAAAAATGTACAGTGGAGAAAGGATAGCCTCTTCAACAAATCATGCTGAAAAAACTGGAAATCCATATGCAACAAAATGAAATTAAACCCTTATCTCTCACCATGCACAAAACTCAATTCAAAGTGGATCAAGGACCTAGGAATTAGACCAGAGACAATATGCCTAATAGAAGATAAAGTAAGCTCCAATTTCCAACATGTCGGATTAGGCCCCAAGTTCCTTAATAAGAATCCTGTAGCGCAAGAATTATTACCAAGAATTAATGAATGGGATAGATTCGAGCTAAAAAGCTTCTTCTCAGCAAAAGAAACAATCAGTGAGGTGAATAGAGAGCCAACTAATTGGGAACAAACATTTAATATGTGCACATCAGATAGAGCACTAATTTCTAGAATATATAAAGAACTCAAAAAACTTACCAAAAAATCAAATAACTCAATCAATAAATGGGCTAAGGAATTGAAAAGACACAATTAAGAAGATACACAATTAATCAACAAATACATGAAAAAATGCTCAACATCGCTGGCAATTAGAGAAATGCAAATCAAAACTACCCTAAGATTTCATTTCACTCCAGTCAGAATGGCAGCTATCAAGAACATAAACAACAATAAATGTTGGAGAGGATGTGGGGAAAAAGGCACACTCATACATTGCTGGTGGGACTGTAAAATGGTGCAACCGCTATGGAAAGCAGTATGGAGATTTCTTGGGAAACTGGGAATGGAACCACCCTATGACCCAGCCATCCCACTCCTGGGTCTATTCCCAAAAGACTTAAAAACAGCATATTACAGTGACACAGCCACTTCAATGTTTATAGCAGCACAATTCACAATAGCTAGGTTGTGGAACCAACCTAGATGTCCCTCAGTAGATGAGTGGATAAAGAAAATGTGGTATATATACAAAATGGAATTTTACTCAGCAATAAAAGAGAATAAAATAATGGCATTTGCAGGTAAATGCATGAAGTTGGAGAATATAATGCTAAGTGAAATTAGTCAATCTCAAAAATCCAAATACTGAATGTTTTCTCTGATATAAGGAGGCTAGTTCACCATGTTGTTGAATGGGGGTACATAGGAGGATTAGAGGAACACTAGAATGGTCAAAGGAAAGGGAGGGGAAGGGAGGAAGCAAGGGGGGAGAGAGGGGGGAAAAAAAAAAAAAAAAAAGTTGGTGGTTGAATGAGATGGATATCGTTATCCTAAATGCATGATTGAAGATCTGAATGGTACTTATATACTTTATATACAAACAGTTGTATGTAAAAAGATGCTATATATGTACATTATGAATTCTAATACATACTAGTATTATAAAAAAAAAAAAAGAAAAAAGAATTAGGGTGTTTTTAGAAGTCAGTTTTTACACAAAAAATAAAGACATCTCAAATAAAAAATCTATTGCTGATTCTATAAATAGAAGGAAAGAGTGAAGCTCAAAGCAGAAATAAAATAAATAGAAACTTAAAAATGCAAAAGATCAATGTAATAAAGAACGGGTTTCTGAAGAACATAAATACAATTAAGACACCCTTAGATAGACTAAGGAGGAAAAAGAAGGGAAAAGATGAAAATAAATAAAATCAGAGAAGGATACATTACAATGGGCATCACATAAATACAAAGGATTGTTAGTGAATTTTATGAACAACTTTATTCCACAAATTTTACAATCCAGAAGAAATGGGTATATTTCTAGACACATACACCTTACCAAGATTCAATCATAAAGAAATACAAAAGTCAGAGAGACCACTAATAAGAAATGAGGTTGAATCAGTGTGAAACAGCCTTCCATCAAAGAAAATCCTAGTACCAGATGATTTCACTGTTGAGTTCAAACAAACATTCAAAAAATTGATACCAATTATCTTAAAATATTTTAATAATCAAGAGTGAATAATATTTATTCCAGGATTGCAAGTCTGGTTCAACCTACACAAATCAATAAATGTGATACAACATATATCAATGGAACGAAGGACAAAGCCATATGCATATCTCAAAAAAAGCAGAAGCAGCATTCAATAAAATTCATCATATTCTCATGATAATAATGCTCAATAAATTAGGTATGTAAGGAATGTACCCAAACATAATGAAGGCAATTTATAGTAAGCTAACAGTTAATATTATGCTGAATGGGTAAAAGTTGAAAGTCCTGTAAGATCTGGAACATAAAAGGATGCTCACTTTTACCATGCTTACTAAAAATAATTTTGAAAGCTCCAGTTAGAATAATCAACTGAGAGAAAGAAGTTCGTCTGAACCAGAAAATAGGAAGTCAAATGGTTATTGTTTGCAGATGGCACGCTCTTATGTACCGAAAACCCCAAAGATTCTGCCAAAATATATTACAAATAATAAATGAACTTAGCAAAGTTGTGCGATACAGAATGGACAAACAAAAATCAGTAGCATTATGTCAGAAAACAATTATCTAAAATAGAAATCAAGAAAGCAATCTCACAATAGCTAAAAAAAGACAGAAGAAATAGAAAGAAAAAAAGAACTAGGAATAATTTTTAAAAAAGAGTGAGATGAAAGAGCTCTGTAATAAAAAAAAAATGAAACATTGATGAAAGAAATTCAAAGGAACACCAAAAAGTGGAAAAACAATCACGTTCATTATTGGAAGAATCAATATTGTTTAAACATCTGCACTTCCAAAAGCCACTTACAGATTCAGTACAATCCTTATCAAAATACCAATGGTATTCTTCACAAAACTAGAAAAAAACAATTCTAAAATTTACATGAAACCAAATACATTAAAAAGAAAGAAAGGAAAAAAAAAGATAGCCAAAGCAATTACAAGTAAAATGGACTAAGCAGAAGGCATACCTGTCTTCAAAAGATAATGCAGTAATTGAACAACATGGCATTTGCAAAAGAAAAAATGCATAGACCAATGAAACCTAACAGAAAGCCAGTAAGTTAGGTGGCATATATAGCCAACCTCTTTTTGACAAAGGTGGTAAGAAAGGACAACCTTTTCAATGAATTGTGCTGGGAAATTGAGTATTTACATGCATAAAAAAAGAAAACTAGATCCCTACCTCTCACAAGTTATAAAAAATAAACTTACAATTAATTAAATAATTTAATATGACTTAATACTATGAAATCAAGAAAAGAAAACTGGCAGAAATGCTTCAGGATTTGGAATTTTTTTTTTTTTTTTTTTTTTTTTTTTTTTAACAAACACCAAAAGGACAGGAAACAAAAAGAAAAATAAATAAGTGGGAATTTTTCAAACTAAAAAGCTTCTGCTTAGAAATGGAAATGATCATTGAAGTAAAGAGTCAACTTATAGAATGTAAGAAGATATTTGCAAACTATATATCTTACCCATGGTTAATATACAGAATATATACGAAATTTTAAAAGCTCAATAGCAAAATGATGCTAATAATAACCCAATTAAGAATGGTAAGATATCTAAATAGACTTTTATCAAAAGGATACAAACAAATGGCCAAGAAGCACATGAAAAACAATGCTCAACATCAGTCTTTATCAAGAAGCTGTAATTAAGATTACAGTACAATATTACCCCACTCAAGTAAAAATGGCTATTATTAAAAAGAAAATATAAAAAAGGGCCAGTAAGGGTGTGTAGAAGAGAACACTTCTTGTGGAATATTGATGGGAATATAAATTAGTGCAGCCACATTGAAAAACAGTTTGGCGTTTCCTCCAAATCTGAAAATAAATTCCACTTCTGGATATATATCCAAAGGAAATGAAATTAGTCATCAAAAAGACAGTTGTACTCCCCATATTTATAGCAGCACTCTTTAAAATATCCAAAAAATGGGAACAACTTAAGCAGATGCAGGAGTAAAGAAAACGAATTTTATATACACATTGGTATAGTGTTCCACCATTAACAACAGAATGAAATCCTGCATTGTGACAACACAGAATTTGACATCACTATGTTAAGTGAATTAAGTCAGGCACGGAAGATAAGTTCCTATTGGGGACTTAAGAACACATCAACCGAAAGAATAGAGAACTTTAACTCTTTGGTTGCTTGTCACTCCCTGTTATGGACCTGGCCTATTCAGGAGGCCTTTCCCTGACTTGTCATGGGAACTGAAACTACCCTAAGGATAGGGTAGGGGCTCGGCCAATACGATTTGCCCATGCTCCTTATGTGTCCCTGTATTCTTTCTGTTGATTGGCCCATGTCCTCTATAAGACCTTACAACTTCCTCAATAAACTTGAGCTCGTCCTTTGACTGGAACTCCCTGGAGTGTCCAGGTATGTCCTTCATTGTAAGGACTGGCGTGGGCCTCCAGCAGGCTCCTACCTTTCTTGATCACGCCTTCGCTGGGGCGTGTTTTTCCCCTAGCCTTCTCTGCGAGCCAGAAGAAGCTAAACACAGGTCGGGAAGAACTAAAAACCTCAGCAACTTAAACAAAACCCCCACAGTTCCACATAATCTTACTCATGTGGAATCCAACAAAGTTGACACACAGAAATGGAGTGTACAATGGTAGTTACCAGGGGCTGGGGAAACTGCATGGGGGAAGGTTGATCAATGGGTACTAAGTTACAATTGGATACAAGAAAGAAGTTATGGTTTGCTAAGTTTTGTGCACAATAAAATTATTATAGATATCAATAATATACTATATGCTTCAATAAGCTGAAAGAAAGAATTTGGGATGTTGTCAACGTAAAGAAATGATAAAGGTTTGAAGAGGTAGACATGTTTAATGGTATCAAAACATGAACAGTCTCTCTCTCTCTCTCTATATATATATATATATTTTTTATATATATGTATATGAAAGTTATACATATACACCAAAATATACATATAAATAAAAGCATCACATTATTCAACTAATATATAATTTTATTATGTTTTATGTTGTAATTAAAATTATATATTTAAGCCAGGTACTGTGGTGCACACCTGTAATCTCAGGGGCTCAGGAGGCTGAGACAGGAGGATCGCAAGTTCAAAGCCAGCCTCAGCATTAGCGAGGTGCTAAGCAACTCAGTGAGACCTTGTCTCTTAAAAAAAAAAAAAAATACAAAATACAAAATAGGGCTGGAGATGAGGCTCAAGGGTTGAGTGCCCCTGAGTTCAATCCCGAGTATGCCCAAAAATTATATATCTAACATGTACCAATTAAAAATGAAGTGGTAAAATGACAAAAGTGGAAAAATCTTATATTTGAGATAAGATTATATATCTATAATATGTAATGAATACTTACCCTTTGATAATGTATACACTACTTTTTAAATGAGTGAAGTTCTGAATAGATATTTCTCCAAAGTACAGAAAAAGATGTTCAACCATACTAGACTTCAGGAAAATGCCAATCAAAACAGCAGTGAGATACTACTTCATACCCAGTAGGATTTATATAATCAAAAAGGCAGAAAACATTTGCTAGTAAATGGATCTGGAGAATATCATGCTAAGTGAAATAAGCCAATCCCAAAAAACCAAAGGTCAAACGTTTTTGCTGATATTAGGAAGCTAAACCACAATAAAGGGAGGGAAGGGGAAGAAGAAAACCTCAGTAGATTAGACAAAAGGGAAAGAAAGGGGGAATAGGAATAAGAAAGACAATAGAAAAAATCTAACATAATTTTTAAATGTATATACATGATATTACCTAAGTGAACCTCACCATCATGCCCACCCACAAGAATGAGGTCCTAATGAGAATAATAATATATATCTTATGCTGGTATAATTTTAACAAAATTAATTATACTGTCATGTATAACTAAGAAGATCCAATAAAACAAAATATTTTAAAAAGGCAGAAAACAAGTGCTTAAAATGATGTAACTAGAACTTTAATATATAGTTGGTGTGAATGTAAATAGAATGCTATTTGTGAAAACTGTCCAGTGGTTCTTCCAAAGTTTAGTAATGTATTCACAATATGTATCAGTAATTTTACTCTTAGACATAGATTCAAGAAAATTTAAAAAAAAACATGACATACAAAAGTTTTTTGCATGAAAGTTAAGGATGAATTATGCATACTAGGCAAAAATGAAAAAACTCAATTTTTATGAAGTGACATAAATAAATAAAACATGATATATCTAGCAATTTAAGAGTATTTGGCAATAAAAGGCAATGAAGTGAAGATATATGCCATCAGCAATGAAGTGAAGATATATGCCATCACATGGATAAACATCAAAAACATATTATATAAAATAACTCCATACATAACATATGACACTATGCATGATCGCATTCAAGTTAGATAAACATATTAAGGCACAGAGTAGATGACATGCTGGATTGTACTATGGGAGTTTGGGGCATTTAATTTGGAGTAACTCACAATGAGTGTTGGATTTCTTTTAGGGTGAGAACATTTAAAATCAATTGTATTAATAGTTACAGAACTCAAAAAAATACTGAAAACCGGTAGATTATGTACTTCAAATAAATGAATTATATCATATGTGAAATGTATCTCAATAATTGTGAAAAAATATAAATGAAAAAAGCAGGAGCTAAATAAAAATGCTACATGAAAAAATGAAAGTAATTTTGAATGGAGAAGGTACAGAACTGACTCACATCAAACTATGTTTCTTAGATTTTATGTTCCTGTGAATCAGTACTTAAAAGAAAATCCAGTAGTCACTGAAGACAATGCGTAAGGATGTGCAAAAGAGAGCAGTTAAATCTACATTTATTAAGAATAAGAAAGACCTATTAAGATGCAGAGGTAGGGTGAGTAGACCAGGAAGGTTCTCACTGAAATTTTATTAATTAAGCTAAAATCCTAATTCCATTGTGTTGAGCTTGATTATTAGTTTCCTTTATCATCCATGTTACTCTCTGGTAATCAGTATGAAAATAGATGGTTTCAAAGATTTCCTTCCATAAATGTCCTTTCGAAAAGTTTTATAGAATATCAACAATTGGAAATTTTGATAAACTTATGAGGACATAGAGCATAAAATGATAATTCACTTTTAAAAATTTGAATATTTGTCATTTATGAACTCTCAGCATTTAAAATATTCACTAACCTTAACATGATATTTTTTCTGGGAACACCAAGGACATCAAAATGATAGTTGGTTTCTACCTATTTGCTAATAATTAACTGTGCATTTTACGGTGAGTGTGTGATGGGATTCATCCTGTAATCTGGTAAACACAGGTGTGCATCACTTATAATATTTGTGCCATCTTCTCTAAGTAGAGAATCTGCTCTGTAGGAACTAAGAATGTGAAGTCTATCTAACACTGTGCTAGCACTGCAAGTTAGTATAATGAGATGAAGCAGACATTTATTACATATTAAATTTCAAGGAGATTGACAAATTTGGGGAAATCAAATCCAATATTCTCCCCATGAAGGATAAAATATTTTCCCAGCTCCTTACAGTATGTTTATATATCTAATATATATGTATATGTGTGTGTGTGTTGGAAAAACTTTTGTAGATATATATATATATATATATATATATATATATATATATATATAAACAATTTAATGGTTCTAAAACCTGCATTTTCCTTTTTAGAAATAGAATTATTTACCAAAAGAAGGAGTATAGAAACAGCATACTTGCATACTTCTACTTATCTAGAAAGAACAAAGTTCATTTTTTACTTAAAGCTTATATCACCAATCATTTATAAAATTTTGTGCTATATTCACATTTGTACAGTACTGATCATCTCACCAAGATCAAACAATCAACTCTATTTGTAATTCCTGCCTGTACATTGCTAGCCCTATGTGATTCAATAAAACCTTTTAACTTTGGACAAGTTCCTTTGGATGTTCTTTCTTTTTCTCAAAATCAACTCACACTAAATAAAAATAACCTCTTCTATCCCTCCCATTCAAAATCCTTTCCATGTTTTCTCTATTTATCTTTCTTGCATAATTTTTTCCTGTTCTTTCTTTTCTATCCTTCCTACCTCCTACCTTCTGTTGTGCTTCTTTCCTTCCTTTTCTTCCCTTTCTCCCTTTCTATTCTTTGTCTCTGTCAAGCCTTTCTTTTTCTCTTTTTCTATCACTGTATTATTATTATTTTTTTTAGTTGGGTTGGTACCTGGGATTGAACTCAGGGGCACTCAATCACTGACTCACATCCCCAGCCCTATTTTGTATTTTATTTAGAGACAGGGTCTCACTGAGTTACTTAGAACCTCGCTGTTGCTGAGGCTGGCTGTGAACTCATTATCCCCCTTGTCTCAGCTGGGATTATAGGCATGTGCCACCATGACTGGCTCTATCACTGTTTCTTCTTTTTCAACTATATAATACTTCTCCCAAGTGGTTTTAAGATGTTGAATAACTTTTACCTGCTCCCTCTTCCTTGCAAATGTCCATCCCATCATCAATCCCTCCTGATATGTAAATGTGTTCCCTTAGTTTTGCTCCCTGAAGATGGCCTTCATAAAGGCTCACTGTGATGAATAGAGACATGAGACTGAATGCATAGGTATTACACTGTGTATTTCCATTTATGCAAACCACGTTCCATTATGTCCACATTACCTAAAACTTTCTGTCTTGTTCTGTTTTACAATACTCTCACCTAATAGTACACACCGATAATTTATGATGAACAGAAATATGTTGGATTACAGTTCTGGAGACCAGAAAATCTAATATCAAAGTACTGGCATCTCTCAATGGCCTTCTTGTCATTCTAACATGGTGGAAGGCATCATATGGCTAAAAAACAAAAGGGCAGGGAGAGAGAGGGAGAGAGGGCTGAATTTGTGCTATTATAATAGCCACAATTCCACCCTCAGAGCCTTCACAGTTCAGTCACACTTCTTAAAAGTATTCCTACAGCAATTAAATTCCTACATAAGTTTTGGAGGGGACAAACATTCAAATAATGGCACTTTCTAACTAACCTCTGTATTTGCACTCCATTTATCATTCTTGGACACTGCTTTAACTCTTCAATTTTATCTAAAATCTTTTAAATATATATTAATGGTTACACATTGCAACAAAATAAAGTTCAAATTACTTATGGTATTTAAATTTTTAACTCTAACTTTTACTATTTGTCAGTCATGGTCCCTATTTTTACATAACAATAACCCTTTCTGCCAGGTTCCTTTTGGAATAAATAATTAATTAACAGTCATTCTCTAAGGTCTATCTCCATTAAACCTTTTCTTTCTACTGTCACACATTTTAAACATTTAATACTAGCTCCATCTCTCTGAAAATTTCACATGCTTTTGGGGATTAGATTATGTTATTTATTTATTTTTAGTATCAAGATTACCACTGTAGATGCTGAGACATTTAAAAATGAGAATAATATTGTTTACTTCCATATATTCTTCAGAAGACAGCACATGTATTTCTGAGTACAACACACACATTTATCACTTACCATCATTGATAGTTACCTAAGTTAGAATTTGCATACCATTTGCACACATCTATAAAATTATTATAATAACTAAGAGTACAAAGTACAGAGATAAGTTTTGTAGTCACGTAAACCTGGATTTAAATTGCAATATTACCGAGTATATTTATGTGACATTTGAATAATGGGTAACACCTCTGACTTTCTTTTTCTTCAACTTAAAATGGAGATGTCAATATAAATTTCCCAAATCATTGTGAAGATAAAAGTAAACAGCAAAATTATATCAGCATTTATGGGGATTTTTTGAATAGTAAATAAAAAATAAAAGATTGTTATTATTACATTATGATTTATTGACAATGTAAAGAAAGGGATTTTAATATAACAATCCAAAATGTTACAGTAAATAGATTCTTAGGGGCTGCTGAGTGGTAGAGTACTTGTGTAGTACAAATGAGACCCTGGGTTCAATTCCAGCACTGCAAGAAGAAATAGGAATATTAATTATATGGAAAATAAATTTCTAAACCTTAACATTTACCCACTAAGACTATTAAGAAACAAATTTTTCAAATTGGCATTTAAATCGGTGACTTTTTGGTTTGCAAAATATGTTACCTTATTATTTAGGCAAGTTGAAATCCTAATTGTTTTTAAATACACTGGGAAAATGGTCTAAAATGTAGATTAATCCTTAATGACTACAAGCCATGCCTGTGTAGAATTTGTCTCACTCAAACTTGTATTTCCTCTATCTAGGTGGCTTTTGAACTATCACACACTCTGTTCAAAAAGCAATAACTTGAATTGACATTATCTATGCCCTGTATGTCTTTATTCAATTACAACCCACATCAAGAAATCTTTTTTTCTAAACTGCATTGATATGGTTGTATTTTTTTTAACTTTTCTTTATTCCTTCCCTTTAATGCTCTTTAATTCCAGATGGTACATCATGAAGTCTCTACTGATTGTTTTGTAATAAAATCTCTCACAACCAAGGAGAATAGTTCGTTGAGTATCCAGCAATAAGCCAGGATGCAGAGAAATGATTCTTTAAATGTATGCAAAGCACTAGTATTGGCAAAATTTGGATAATCTTTACCTTACATGACAATAATTAAATACTGGTGTAAATAGATTCACATCTTATTTTTTTAGTTCTTAGAGGCAAGTTCATGGAGAACATAAAAATATTTTAAAATTATCAGACTTTGATATAAAATCTGTCTCTATTATTCTCTTGTTTTGTAATTTTGAAAAGGATTTTGCCCTCAGAATGTTCATCTATATAAACATGTGATATCATTACAGTAGTATTTTAACTATTTATTAAGATTGGTACCACTGCATTCTTTAGGAATAATTCATATAGTCAATAAAAATTGCTGATATACTTAATAACATTTAAAGAAATCAAATTACAGGAAACTAAATTAAATTTGGCCAAGAAAATTTTAAATGAATGTTATTAGTTTTATTACTATAATCTTATAGTTTATACATAAAATTGATATTTTTAATGAAAGTAGGTCAGATTATGGCTTATCAGAAAATGTATCTTAGTGACAAATAGTCCAAGTTAAAAGAGAAACAAATTTATGTAATGTGAACAGATTTTTTTTTGTTGTTGTTGTTTATCTATAGTTTAAATGAGTCTATTCTCAAAATCCTTGAGTTCACAGTTACTGTAATTAGCGTGCTTGTACCAAGAATTTATACTGACTCATCCTCCCCATCTGATAAATGGTGATGGTTTGCAGCTAGAATGAGCACAGTTGCTTTATATTTATCATACATGAGTTTAATGGTTGGCTTATCCTTCTTTATTGGAAATCCATTGTAATCTATACATAATGGACATAAAGTGCATCCAGGAAATGCATTCTGATCATAAGCTTTAAGTAGCTATACCCTAAGGACTTAAATATATTACAATGCAAAGTAAACAGAAGCTTAATCATTCAAAGGAATTAGGAAGTTTCCAGAAAAAATGTTTAACAAGACATCAGTGCTGAGTTAAGAGAACAGACACAAGTAATTAAATATTTAACTCTCGATATTCAATTTTCAATACATAAAGACAAAAGATACGATAATTGATGTAGAAATATTTTCTCAATTAAGTTATTTTTAAGAAGTACAAATTTGCAAATTCCAAATAGAGCTAGCTGAAATGCACAAATGCAAATATTGATCACTGAGGATGCACATGTGAAAAGGCAATATAGAAATAATACAAACACCAATACACATGCAGTGGTATGACTAATGGACATGGACATTAACTGGAAAAGACAATAAGGCTTCTTTATAATTTAAGCACTGTAATAAACAGGTTGTGTCCTACTCATCTAGTTAAATATCCATAGTTATTATTTTCAAGGAGCAATTTTACATTGTAATTGCAGAGTTGCATACAGTAATTTAAACCTAAGATCTTCCTTTTCTAAATATGTGCTTTTATTTCAGATTTTAGATTCAGTTGTAAGTTTGGAGTCTTCAGGTTGTTGGGAAGATTTTACTTTTATACATTGAGTATATGGACTATTATTCCTCACCCATGTTGTTAACTCTTGGCATATTTGAATTCATCTCTTGGTGTTCCAATCAACTGTAGTGTATAGTGCAGATGATCTCCTTCACTAAAAGGAATGGTAAAAGAGAATTTTATATACCAGAGAATATAATCTAGATTTTAAAAAGCAAATTTACATCTGGTGAAGTGACAAATTGTAAAGACAAATTTCAACAGAACAGTAATTATTATCATGCAAATTATTTACACTAAGATATAATTATTAATTCTTTTGAAGGATCAGCATGTAGAAAATAATTAAAAAGCTACTTTGCTTTCAGGAATCTTTTTTTATGACTGCACAAATCAGAACAAATTTCCAACTATAAACTTTTCCTAATTGCTGAGTTACCTAACAAAAGCTGCATTTTTAGATTGTTGAATTAACAAAAGTGGTAGTTTTACATTACTAATTTTAAGAAGATCATAGCAGTATCATTATCTTCCTTTGCTCTTTAATCTCTCCCCTTTATCTACCTTATTTGCACTGTTTTGACTTCTGTCTCTTGAGCTTTTTGAACCAAATTCTGAGAGCTTCATTTACTCACTCATACTTTGTGATTCCAAACTTTATTCATTTCAAAGGCTTATTTTTATTTTTTTCATTCTTACTACAACATGGAAATAAAATGAATCCTGATTCAGATGCTATCCTTTCTATTACATGATTCTTCTTCACCCCTCTCGTGTCTTAGAAAACCTCATTGTATCCGTGCTTGATATGGCTACCACTGCTTTTTTCTTGCACACTGACAATTTCAGATGATGTCATGACTGCAAATTCAGCTATGCATGTCTTGGAGTACAGAGGATGCTTATGCATCTTCATGGACCCAGTCTCTGACTTTTGAAATATGCTTGTTTGATATTGGTTGAACTTTCAAAGAAATGCTTCTTTTTATAATTCTACCTCTTTTCTTTAATGATGCTTCCCCCAATTTTGTGGATTTATTTAAAATTTTATCACTTTTATTACTTACCTTAATACATATTATTTAATTCTTTAATATATTTTACACAATCACAATTAGAAATAAATCATTACTATAGGCAATTGGTGAATTTATAATAGCAGTAGTAGGGTTATATCTTATGAAATAAGTAATTATTGAAAATTTGAAAGAATTTTGTATTTGAAAAAATTTAATCTCATATATGTTATCAAGACAATGTAATGAAGTGAGATTTCTTGAATATTTTAGTGCTGAAATAATTTATTTCACTTAAATATATCAACTTGTATATTTATAATTTCAATGTCTTTTACTTATTTATTTATTTATATTTGGTACTGGGGATTGAACTCAGGGGTACTTGACCACTGGGCCCCATCCCCAGCCCTTTTTTGTATTTTATTTGAGATAGGGTCTCACTGAGTTATTGCTGAAGCTGGCTTTGAACTTGTGATCCTCCTGCCTCATCCTCCCAAGTGCTGGGATTTCTGGCGTGCACCACTGCACTGGGCTTCAATGTCTTTTCAAATACATTTTTCTCTTTAATAGAACATTTCCTCTATGCTAGTAAATTTAAACAATAAAACATGTGTATAAGTGTAAAATCAGTTATTCTTTTTTTTTAAATATATGTTAATAAACCCACACAGTGAGAGCTTGTATGGTAATGTGTAACTTGAGGAATGTCTTAGGGTATTTTCAACAGATTAATGTAATTCTATAACTATAAAATCTTATTACAATAAATCAAGGAATAGAAAATTCAGGAGGTTTCTTTTGAGGAGATATCTGGGCCATACAATGTATCAACTGGCAATTCAGTTGTATTGAGTTAGATGCTGCAGAAAATAAAATGAGGGCAAAGCCATTGTGGAGAATTAAAGCTGACTAGAGTCAGGTGGGGAAAGAAAATTTGTTACAGATAAATGCCGACACAAAATATAGATTTTTACCCATGGGAATCAACTCTGGGAAATGGCAGCAGCAGACATATTACAGTGTCATACGCTCATCTCAAATGGAATGGTTAGTTTAGAGTCCATGAATCACTCAGTCTGTGAATCAGGCAAAGAAGCTGATTCTAAAGCAGAAATTGATCATGGATGCTCAATAGTGACCACAGCAACTAAACACAGACCACCTATGTAGACTGGGTAGAAGGAACCTGAGGAAACTGATCCATCATTCCACACCCACACATAAAGAGGAGGGCATCATTGACAGTCCTTGAATCTTGGTATAAAGTATAGCATTATGTGGGGTATAAAAACATGTATGAAATTCCCAAGTGGGCAAGTATTCAATTTTTATAGCCATTTAATAATCTCCCTGAAAATATTTTTAAAATTATTTTTTTTTTATATTTCGACACAAAATTTCTAAGACTTTTGTGTATGGTGGAACAAAATAGCTTTGGGGCAGTTTTTACTAGTAAACTGTCCCAGAATTAAACTGTATTAAATCTCATTTTCTCCAAAGTAATTTTATATAATTTCTGTATACAAAATGGTATGTGTGTGTAAAATTTACCTTCTCCTTATATACAGTTAATCAATGGAAGGGTGTTCATATTAACAACTTTCCAAATCTACATAACTATGGTGGAGTTTATAAATAGTGATCCTCTAATAAATTTTCAATTATAAATGTAATTGTGGCTCAATTATGACATTAATGGAATAACAATTATTCCCCTTAATGTGTTTTAAAATTAACATTAAACTTAAGTATTATATAGTCACATATTGTGTTTTGGAAAATTTATGAAGTGCACAAAATATTTACTATAAAGTTATTATTGAGAGTATATTGTTGTCATTGATAAATGTAAATAAATTTACATATTTGCAATTACATGTGTGTGAATTTTATTTTAGCTATCTAGGTGGTAAAGAAAATAGAAAATCACAGGTCTGAGTAGGTAGGAAGAATCTATGTGAATGGTCAATGAAAGGACATAAGGAGAAGAAATATTCAAAGATTACTGGATTATTTTATAGAGAAATTAATTGACTTGAGAAGAGACCAGAAGCCTGTTGTGGTGGCATACACCGGTACTTCCAGTGGCTCAGGAGGCTAAGGCAGGAAGATCAAGAGTTCAAAGCCAGCTTCAGCAACTTAGCTAGGCCCTAAGCTGCTCAATGAGACCCTGCCTTTAAATGAAAAAAAAATACAAAAAAGGGTTGGCGATGTAGCTCAGTGGTTAACTGCCTTTGGGTTCAATCCCATGACAAAAAAAAAAAAAAAAAAAAAAAAAGAAAGGAAGGAAGGAAAACAGAACTCCAGAGTGAATGCAAATATAGCTGTTAGTATCTAAAGTGGCTGAGAGGGCAGGATCAGTGCTCAGGAAGGACATGGATTTGTGTTATCTACCTATAAAACAGAGCCAGTCAGATTTAGCATTGGCAATTGTCAAGTCAAAATAGGTATCTGTAGAGGAAGAATAAATGTCAGTAGTTGTAGTTCTATTCATCACTGTTTTCTTTTTTTAAAATTTTTATTCTAATTTGTTATACATGCTTGCAGAGTACAATTCATTTAATGTTACATAAAAAGTGCATACTTTTTCAAGTCGCTAGTTTTACATAAAGTATTTTCACAACAATTGTTTTTCTTCTGAAAACATTTTATTCACACTGCCTGTAGGAACACTCTGTTCCCTGGAACTTCTTCTACCTGCCTGACACCTCCATCAGGGTATCCTTGCTTGCTTCACCCTTGTTAAGGAATACCCAGATACACATTAGACAAGGATTTCATCTGTATGATGAAAGCTGACTGAATAACCCCTAGAAGATCACCCTCCCATTGACTCAACCTGTAGGTTTATGCAATTCTAATTTGAAACCAACTTTAATAATAACTTTTCTTCCCTGGTTCCTCTCCTGCCACCCACTTTACCCTTAGCTTCACCACAGAGACCTGGCCTGCTTCCAGTCCATCACAGATGGCAGGTCCTGTGCACTAGTCACAGTGGTCCTTCTGTTGTCCTTCTTGTCCTAGGGGTGGTAGAGATCCTATTATTGCTGGTCTCTGATTTATCTCAAAGACCCAGTCTCTTTTGTCAACTATATAACCAATTTTCTCTATTAAATGCCTTCTGTTAAAAATAGGTTGAGTGGTTTCTGAAATATTTCCAAAATGAATAAAACTATTTTCATCAAGGGCTATGCCACCTGTCATGAGAAAATAACATTTAATCTTTATAGAGAACCAACATAAATTTTATAGACATTTTAGAATTGAAGGAGCCTGAACACTAGACATCCAACCTGCTTATTTTACAAATGATGAAAATGAAATAATGAACACTCTATTTTCACATATAAGATAAAACTTTACCATCTGTCAAGAAGAAATTTATTCTTCAGTTGCAGTTTATGACTGATTAAGAGTATCCAAGCATTTAGGAGGCTATTCTCAAAAGACTGCTTCATTTCTACAGGCCAGAGAGGAGGAAGGATAACATTGAACATTAGTAAAAGCATTTGTTCAGGAAGTTTCACTCTTTAGAAGTATATTAAGAAAAATTGTGATTTAAATTTTCATATTTCCAAAATGTTATCTGTTGAAAAAATGCAAAAGGGTTGCATTAACAAGCCATAGTTTCAAGTATAGTATAGAAATTTACAAGTGATGGCTATATAAAGTTTCAACATCTGGAGATTGCACTGGACATCATTAAACTTGTGTTATAAAATGACTTGGCTGGAAATAAAGATTGGAGGGTCTATTATAGTCATTTTCCACACACAAAAATCACATCCTATCCATAATGGACAGTTTATTCAGAGGATGGGTATTGACTTTATAACCATAAGTTCCATTAGCACCATTGTGGGAAGTTGTAATTTTATATTCAGAGATTCTTCAATAGTGATTATTGACCCATGAGAATGTGGTCTTTATAAGTGAGAAAGATGTCTTTTTCTTTGTAGTTACAGTTTTTGTAAACAGAGAAAAATGCTGGACCAGAAATCAGAAAGTATGTTATTGACTATAGATTCAAAAATTAGCAGGGAAGACTACATAGATAGGATATTTAGTTTCTTTGACTATGACCATCTTGTTTATGAATTAAGGCTCAAATCTATGCTGACAATCTTGCAGAATTGATACCAATACAAATTAAACAAAACTACTATATTATAAAACATAATCATACATAGAGACTATTTAGAAATGTTCATAACTCTTATACATAACAATACAAATTATTAATGCTTTGGAGATTACTAGTATTTTTGAAGTTTTAAGGATATTTAATCAATGTTTTCAGTATCTATGTAAAGTCAAAATAAAACTTTGTATAGCTAATAATGATAAATTCATACACTGTGTTAAGGATACTCTATAGAAGAATTTGCATATGTTTATGTTTTATTCCCTTCATTAACACAAGTAAATAAATATAAGGAAGATAAGACAGATATTTACAAGGATTAATTAAAAACAGAATAAATTAATTATTTTCAAAATAATATATCAACTGGTTATTTGTGAAGAGTTGTCTTAGATTCTTATCAGTTTCATCCAAATCTGCTTGGCATGATTGATGGAGTAAAAGCTTACCAGAGCATAGAAGCAAGATCTCAGTGTTATGAGATTTTTGATTCTTTAATATAATATTTGAAGTTATATGACATTGGAGTATATAAACCTATATGTTTTAAACTGTTTTACACAATTATCATTACACATTTTATAATAGTTTGCTACTGACATTTTATGTACCACATATTCTCCATATTCTTGCTCACACTTTACTTGTTTACTTAAGAAATAAAAAAATTAAAATTAATAAAGAACCATCATATATCCAATCACTTTTCATATCTGAGCTGAATATTTGAGTAGCATTTCAAAGTAATTGGGCAATGAACATAGAAAACAGTGTTTTTCATTTCTATGCAATTAAACTATAGTGTAGAAATTTAGTGGATATCCAGGAAAAGTTGTGGTCATTGTATGTCCCTTGATATATGCTCTAACTGTATGGCTAAATGAGAATATATATTGGGGAGGTGTCTGAAATGATGGCCAGGAAAAAAGCCAAAAGTTAAAACATATGAGACACTTGAGTGCTTAGACTCTAAAAATGTAAGATGTATGGTTTCCAGGTTTGCTGCTTGCATGTTTTCTCTTTGAAGAAAGGAAGGAAGAAGGGAAGGAGGTGGGAGGGAGAGAGAGAGAGAAAGTGAAGGAATATGAAAAGACATGTCTAATAAAAACTAAAAAGCTTAGAAGATGTTAGCAAATGCATTGCAGTGTCTAAGGTATAGGCTCTCTTAGTCAAATATAATGTAGATAAGTAAGAACTATTTAAAGTAGACAATTTCTAAGATAACCCATATGAAGTTATTATCCTGATGTACTTAATATGTTCAAGCTCAACCCTTCAATGTGGAAATAAATCTGTAACTAAAGGTCAAATATATAAAAATAGCATACTGCTTTATGAAACTAGCAATAAAATCTACCCTTCCCAATGATCTAAAGTGCTCTCTACTTGCATGAAGATAGATTATTTTTACGTAAACAACATCTATGAAAATTAGAAGGTCTTTAGTGAAGATAAAACACATGGAATTAATAACTTACATAACAATTTCATTGTGTTGATCTTCAGACCTACATTTTTACAATTGTCTAATTGTAATACTAAATTATTTATTTATAATAAATTTATATATAATAAATATAAATTAATTATAAATACTAAATTAATAACATTGAATGTAATACTCAGACTGATATTGTTTAACTTTACTCCACATGCAAATAAGATGAACAATGAATCTGCTTAACTAAAAACTTTGTCCTTAAATATCATTCCAATTTATTTAAGTGACTAGAATACATTAATGGGAAACCTCAGAATTAAGTTATTTTAATGTAGTACAAAGTAAAATAATGAGGAAAATCATCATTAATGGTTTAGCTAGCTAATCAAAACTATATATATATATATATATATATATACACACACACACACACACACACATACACACACATATATATAAACTAGATAGATGTATCTATATCTGTATTTTTTTTCCTTTTTCTTTTTCCATGAACTCTGATAATCCCCAAAAGAAAGGAAAGGGGTTGTTTACAAGCTGATGATGAGATTAAACGACTGGCCTGATTGATTTTGAGTACCATATAGATTCAGAAACCTCTTGAGTAAACTTGAAAGTAATTTATGTACTAGAAAACTGACTGAACACATGATCGCAAAAATTTAGCACAGCAAACCAAAACAAAGTTTTTAGGATGTTATTCTTTCAGAATTTGGAATGCTTGCTGCTTACCTCCTTTGAGAGAAGAGTTAGAATTTAAGCTGACTCCATTTTTTCTTTTATAAATTTTAAATTACATTATGAATCATCTATATTCTACATTAGAGAAAACATTCCATTTGTGTACTTTCGTGGAAACTATTGGTAGTCCTGATCTTAAGAATTCTATTACATTTAAATCTGTTCAATTTCTTGGGCATAGCAAAGAGTTTGAAAATAGTATAAAGGTTGATCATCATTTCAGGTATAGTAACGCTGGTCCAGAAAAACTATAGAATAATACTTTCATTTTGCATTTTTCAGACTCCTATCTAACATAGACTACTTTAAGCAATATTGGTAATTTTTCTTCAAAATTACATTTCATGTCCAGAAGGACAAAAATATGGAGATATTGGAAACATATAAATATAAGTGCATATATATTCTTACCATATCAAGCTTATAAATTCATTATTTATTTTCTTGAATGGTGCATTTAGCAAATATATATAAAGTTCTTAAACTCTTATTTAGGCCAATTCATTTTTCTTGATTAAGAAAATGTGATATTGAAAAAAAAGAGACACTGCCTTCCTCCTTGTCAGAGATCAGGCAGATGGTCGTAATACTTTGAAGAAAACTAAAGTGGAGTAGAAGGAAAGAGGTTGCAGGAAGTGTTATTTTATAGTGTTCATGTTTGAGGAGATGAAAATATGAAGACGTGTCTAAATGAATTATGGCAGATAATTCTCATCATTGCTAATGGAAGTAGCAACAATAATGGCTCAAATCTTCCAACCCATCCATACAGATTTTAGGATTAAGAGTTGTATTTTTATTTATTTTTGGTATCTAATCTTATCAATTATATGGAAGCAGAATGATTACAATGTTTATGCTACTGATAGTGGATTTTTAGTAAAAATCAGAATTTTACCATAAAGTATTTGTTTTGATTGGCATAGAGATAGCAAAAGACAAAATATTTCTGAAGAGAATTTTCTTCATTTGTACTCACCTTCTGATATTGTGTCCTTGTAATATTCTTAACAAATCAAAATCACTGATTTCATAATAAATTAAAATAATGAAGCTATATCAATTCCCAAATGAAAACTCTGAGGGATTTCCACATGCAAATTATAAATCTGAAGGAATCATTTTGCTAGTGACTTGCTTCCTGAGCCGAAGTTCCCAAATGTAACTTTTTAAAACTTCTTCATAATTAATAATGAAAATCAAGGGCAGGATGTAGCTATCATGTAGGGGCAACTTAGTTGATTGTAAATAAAAAATATTATTCATATGGGTATCCAGTTTCTACATGAATATAGTAACATTCATTCTAAGGGAAATTGTAATCATTTTTGTCCCATGGCTCTTTATTTTTGAAATGAGGAGAATAGTTTAGATCATCTTAATATATCTCTTGGAGTCTTTTTTTTTTCTGTCTTGTCTTGTTTTTTTTTTTTTTTTTTTTTTTTGTACCAGGAATTGAACTCAGGGGCTCTCAACCACTGAGCCACATCCCCAGCCCTATTTTGTATTTCATTTAGAGACAGAGTCTCAATGAGTTTCTAGGTGCCTCACTTTTGCTGAGGCTGGCTTTGAACTCATGACCCTCCTACCTCAGCTTCCTGAGCTACTGGGATTACAGGTGTGTGCCACCGTTCCTGGCATCTCTTGGAGTCTTTTAAATTAAATTCCCCAAAAGTTAATTTGTAAAATAGATGAAAGTATAGCCAATCTAGATGAAGTAATATAGTTCTAACGGACTAGACTCACACGGAATTTATCACCTTGAAATACATCTATGATACTGCCACAAATTCCTGTAAAAGTTATTGGGAAACTTTTTGAGGTTTTTCCCTGAAAAATATATTAAGGCATATAAGGTAATTATTGATTTTTGGTTCCGTAAGTAGCATACATGTTGATTAGTATTTCTACAAAATCAGAAATTGCATTAATACACTTGTCATTTAAAGATTTAACACAAATATTTTATGACATTATCTTAAATAACATCATTTTCTTAATAGATCTTAGTAAAAGTAATAAAACATGTAACATTTTAAGAAATGCATTAGGGGCACCTTCCATTACAAAGGAAGGAAGACTAACAATTCTTTTATTAAGGAAGACTAACAATTCTTTAATTAAGATATTACTAAGTAATAAATTAAGTTAAAATGTAAAATTAAGTGAAAATGTAAAATTGGATATTTAAAAACTATATAATTATGAGTATAAATTACATTGTATTTGATGAGGCAATATATGTGTATTTTACAGAGTAAATATTATTGAGATACATTAAGTTTAAGATCAGAAAACTAAATATAGTGCAGATAGAAAACTCCCATATAAGTAAAATTATCTTAGGCATATTTTTTATTTCTGAAACAAAAAAAATGATTTTTTTTGTACATTTGAAGTTTTCTCCAGGAAAATAGTTAGAGATCGTGAATCATTATTAGATGAACAGCATTTGTATTGATTAAAATGTTAACACATGTTAACAGAGCTAAATAATTTTAATGTCAAATGAATTAAACAAATCAGTTTCTAGTGAGAAAATGGCTTTAATTTCCATTTGCAATATGAAGAAATCATGATTACCATTTCAGTGACCAAATTGTTCTTTGATGAAATTCATGATCCAAGGAATTGATTATAAAAACATGAAGGCATTAAATGCAGGATGTATATTTATTCTGATTTTAAAGCCATATCTTAGAGTCCATGAAACAATACTGAACTTCAGTTTTCCTTTTACTTGTAAACAAAATAACACGAAAATGGGAATATTTAATAACAATTAGTGTTTCTTAGAAATGAAGTTTAATACTTGTCATATGTAAGTTAAAATGTGAAGTGAAGCATAACTTCCAAAATTGCATATGCACGTCAACATGTCTCTTGAGCAATAAATAACTCTGAACTCCAAACATCTGAGCCATGGATCGAATATACTAGGTCAGAATCACATAATATTAATTTATGCATTCTTTCATGAGTCTGATATTCAATTATATAATATATTAATATTTCATAGTGATGATGTAACTCTTTAAAATATATTTGAATAAACTCATTAACTTAATCATCAATTTGTTTATTCTAATTCCTAAAACATCCATACCTTGTGATCTTTTTGATGATTACAAAAATCAGAAAATGGTGTTCCTTTTTAAATTTTTTTTTTAAATTCTAAGTTGTTAGAAATGACAGCAGAATGTATTACATTTCATATTGTACTTGTGGATCACATTTTTCTCTGATATAAGGAGGCTGGTTCACAGTTGGGTTGGAATGGGGAGCATAGGAGGATTAGAGGAACAAAAGGGTCAAGAAAAAAAAAATAGTGTTCCTTTTGCATCTTTTTTTTTTACCCAAAGTTGTTGTATTTGTAATAGTAGTATGCATTACAATTTATAATACACATATAGAGCCTCTTTTTACATAACACTATATACAAAGTATATTCATACTATTCAAGTCTTCAATCATGCATTTCGGATAATAATATCCATCTTATTATACCACCTTTACTTTTTTTCCCCCTCCATCCCCCCTCCTTGCTCCTTGCTCCCTCTCTTCCCCTCCCTCCTCTTTGACCATTGTAGTGTTCCTCTAATCCTCCTATGTACCCCAACATACAACACCACCGTGAATCTGCCTCCTTATATCAGAGAAAACATTTGGTATTTGGATTTTTGAAATTGACTAACTTCACTTAACATTATATTCTCCAACTTCAACTATTTACCTGCGAATGCCATTATTTTATTTTCTTTTATTGCTGAGTAAAATTTCGTTGTGTGTATATACCACATTTTCTTAATCCACTCATCTACTAAGGGACATCTAAGTTGATTCCACAACCTAGCTATTGTGAATTGTGCTGCTATAAACATTGAGATGGCTGTGTCACTGTAACATGCTGTTTTTAAGCCCTTTGGGAATAGACCCAGGAGTGGGATAGCTGAGTCATAGGGTGGTTCCATTCCTGTTTTCCAAGAAATCTCCATACTGCTTTCCATAATGGTTGCACCATTTTGCAGTCCCACCAGTAATGTATGAGTGTGCCTTTTTCCCCACATCCTCTCCAACATTTATTGTTGTTCGTGCTCTTAATAGCTGCCATTCTGACTGGAGTGAAATGAAATCTTAGGGTAGTTTTGATTTGTATCTCTCTAATTGCTTGTGATGTTCAGCATTTTTTCATATATTTGTTGATTAATTGTGTATCTTCTTCGGAGAAATGTCTTTTCAATTCCTTAGCCCATTTATTATTATTATTATTTTCTTGGTGTTAAGTTTTTTGAGTTCTTATTATTTTATTTATTTATTTTATTCTTATGGGTTATTATTTTCTTGGAGTTAAGTTTTTTGAGTTCTTATTATTTTATTTATTTATTTTATTCTTATGGGTTATTATTTTCTTGGTGTTAAGTTTTTTGAGTTCTTTATATATATATTCTAGAAATCAGTGCTCTGTCTGATGTGTATGTATTAAATATTTGTTCCCAGTTAGTTGGCTCTCTATTCACCTCACTGATTGTTTCTTTTGCTGAGAAGAAGCTTTTTAGTTTGAATCTATCCTATTCATTAATTCTTGATATTAATTCTTGAGCTACACGATTCTTATTAAGGAACTTGGGTCCTAATCCAACATGTTGGAAATTGGAGCTTACTTTTTCTTCTGTTAGACATATTGTGTCTGGTCTAATGAAAAGAAGAAGAGAAAAAACTCAAATCACTAACATCTGTGATGAAAAAGGAAATATCACAACAAATACCTCAGATATGCAGAAGATATTTAGAAATTATTTTGAAACTTGTACTCTAATAAAATAGAAAATATTTAATACATTGACAGAGTTCTAGAAATATGAATTGCCCAACCTGGACCTGGAGGATATACACAATTTAAATAGATAAATTTCAAGTGAGGAAATAGAAGACACCATCAAAAAACTACCAGCTAGAAAAAGCCCAGGACCTGATGGATTTACAGCTGAGTTCTATAAGACCTTCAAAGAAACACTAATACAAATGCTCTTCAACTTATTTCAAGAAATAGAAAAAGAGGGAGCTCTCCAAGACTCTTTCTATGAGGCCAATATTACATTAATTCCAATGCCAGGCAAAGACGCAGCCAAAAAGGAAAACTTCAGGCCAATATCTTTAACGAACATAGATGCAAAATTTTTCTACAAAATCCTGGCAAATCAAATACAAAAACATATCAAAAAGATAGTGCACCACGATCAAGTGGGGTTTATCCCAGGGATGCAAGTTTGGTTCAACATACGGAAATCAATAAACATAATACATCACATCAATAGACTTAAAGATAAAAACCATAGGATCATCTCAATAGATGCAGAAAAAACATTCAACAAAATACAACACCACTTTATGTTAAAACACTAGAAAAACTAGGAATAACAGGAACATATCTCAACATTATATAAGCTATTTATGAAAAGCCCCAGGCTAACATTATCTTAAATGGAGAAAAATTGAAAGCATTTCCTCTAAAAACTGGAATAAGACAGGGATGCCCCCTTTCACCACTGTTATTTAACATAGTACTTGAAACTCTGGCCAGAGCAATTAGACAGACGAAATCAATTAAAGGGATCCACATAGGAAAAGAAGAGCTCAAATTAGCACTATTTGCCGATGACATGATAATATACCTAGAAGACCCAAAAAAACTCTACCAGAAAACTTTTACAACTAATAAATGAATTTGGCAAAGTAGCAGGATATGAAACCAATACCCATAAGTCAAAGGCATTTTGTACATCAGTGACAAATCCTCTGGAAGAGAAATGATGAAAACTACCCCATTTACAATACCACCAAAAAAAAAAAAAAAAAAAAAAAACCTGGGAATCAACATAACAAAAGAGGTGAAAGATCTCTATAAAGAAAACTATAGAACACTAAAGAAAGAAATTATAGAAGACCTCAGAAGATGGAAAGACCTACCTTGTTGTTGGATAGGCAGAATTAATATTGTCAAAATGTCCATGCTACCAAAAGCATTATACAGATTCAATGCAATTTCAATCAAAATCCCAATGACATTCCTCAAAGAAATAAAAAAGCAGTCATGAAATTCATCTGGAAAAATAAGAGACCCAGAATAGCTAAAGCAATCCTTAGCAAGAAAAGTGAAGTAGGTGGCATTACCGTACCAGACTTTAAATTATACTATAGAGCAATAGTAACAAAAACAGCATGGTATTAGCACCAAAACAGACTGGTAGACCAATGGTACAGAATTGAGGACACAGAGACTAATACATATAATTTTAGCTGTCTTATATTAGACAAAGGCGCCAAAAATGTACAGTGGAGAAAGAATGGCCTCTTCAACAAATGGTCCTGGGAAAACTGGAAATCCATATGCAACAAAATGAAATTAAACCCTTGTCTCTCACCATGCACAAAATTCAATTCAAAATGGATCAAGGACCTAGGAATTAGACCAGAGACAATATACCTTTTGCATCTTTTGCTATATGTACTATCATGTGTTTGCCTAAGAACATGAAACTAGTCAAATTTTAGTGCTATTTTTGAATGTTTCATGAAAAAGACTACCTGATTGAGAGGACTTAATATTGGAGAAATAAGACATATCCCAAATTTTTAAATTTTATATCATTTATAGTGGAAAAGATTTTAGTTGCACAAAAGTGATCTCGGTCAACACAATCCTTCATCTTCACTTCCTCATTGCATTAATAATTGGATTTTCTTACTATCCATAGGCAGAGCAGACTTCTTCAGGTGAGACCCCTTTCTGGACTTGATTCATCTACCTGGCTGGTTGTGAACACCTTCCATTTAAAAGAGAGAGAGATATGATTATGATCGTCTCTCACTCAGTAACTTATTTTCAGACCTGTTTACTTGCCATCTCAGAGAATAAAATATTTCTCTCTGGTTATCTAGTTCTCCAACTGCACAATAATTTCTAGGCAATCATTTTGCTCCATCCTTTTGCATCCTGATATTTCATTTTCTCTTGCCTTTGTGATATAGCTCTCCCACCACAGAGTTTTTCTCTTCCTTCGGGTCCCTATTGTTAATCTTCCTCCCTTTGTAACGGAAGGTGCCCCTGAGAATTGCATTTGAAGCAATGTCCTCTCCTTTGTTTCCTGTATGTCTATTATTATGTTTTTAACCACTATTTTCCCCTGATGATACCAGATTTGTTTATTTGGTCCTTTGTTCAACCTGAATTTCAGATATAGGTATCCAAAGTTTTTACATGACTTGATATTATAACTACTCATTTAAAAAAATCTTTTTAGGGATCCAAGATGGCAGATTAGAGGAAGTCGCACTTCAGGGCAGCTCCGTGGAAAGAATCCAACAAAGCAGATAAATTGCCTTTCATCATATGTATATAGGCTGAAAATACCGATCTCCTGGATGGTGTGATTACCACTACCAGAGAGAGAAAGAGACAAGCTGTCTGCAGCGGCTGGAGCCGCGAGGCTCCTGCAAAACCGCCTGGGTGGTGCACAGGCCGTGCGAAACAAAGTCAGTGTGGGGAGACCGCGCTACTACTGCAACCCCAGCCAAACTCACGGCACACCAGCGTGAAACCAGCGATAAAAACCAGCAATAACAGCCGGCGGGATTGGTGCTGGGGAACCATGGGAGACCGCGGGTCGACAACATCATTTCAAATCCACATTCCGCCGGACGCGACCCTCAGTAGTGGGGCCCCGGTGAGAGCGGCGCAGAGATCAGAGAACAGCAAGCAGGGGCAGAGTGGAGCGGGCCACAGTCCGAAGCAGCGCTGTCTGCACCACAGTCACAGGTGTGGCTTCCTGGTGCCACTTCGGCAGGGAGACATCCACCCAACAGCTTTGAAATCGATCGGCGAGGATACGGGAGTCTGCGGAGCTGCTGTTGACTGGAAGGAGAGCACCGCATCTTTGAAAGGTGCAGTGGCTGACCCAGACAAAGGGGAGGAGACAGAGAGCGACAGCTGCAGCCATCCAGGGACCCTCCAGATCTCTGAAGACAATGCACAATTGGGTGAGACTAGGGTGGCCAGCAGGGGAAGGCGTTTCTGAGGCTAGCGCAGCGGCCACAAGAGCTGCAACTGTGGGTGGGCTTGGGGAGGGAGTGCCTTCTGGAGGGTCCCTTCCTGGTGCCATTCATCTGCTGACACACACAAACCCCCTGGGCCACTCCTTCACTGAACCGTGCAGCCACTGGCCTAAGATGCAGCATTGATTTCACTAACAGGATCACAGACTGTCTAGACGTGATCCAATAACAATTGGTTTGAACTGGAAAGGAAAAAAAAGAGGGGGGCTTCCCATGGCCCGTTTTGTCTGAGACTTGGAGTTCGACATTTTTTTTTTTTTTCCTTTTCTTTTTGTTGGTCTGCTTGTTTTGTTGGATTGCAGGGAGGTTTTTTTGTTTGTTTGTTTGTTTCTTTTTCTTTTTCTTTTTTTGGCTTTGTTTTGTTCTGCTTTTTTTTTTTTCTTCCGCATGAATTGTTAGTGTGTTTGTTTACTTCCGCTCCTTTTTTCTTTCCTTCTTTTCTTCCTTCTCACTCTTGTATCTTTTCTTCCTCCTTCATCTTTCATGTTTACATCCTGCCAGTGCATACTAAACAGAGGCAAAAACAAGTTATACGCAGAACTTGGGATTTCTAGAACCGGCGCAATTGAACTGGGTAGCAAAGTGGTGTTATATATAGTTTACTCTCTATTTCCTTGATTCTCTCTCTCCTCTCTCTTACACCAATTCCTACTCTTTTATCATTTTTTTTTCTTTTCCAACTTACTTTATATATAAATTGGTCTTTCCACCTAATTGTCAACTCCATTCTCTTTCTTCCATCGTCTACTGATACTAAACCACTTCCACTAAACCACTTCAATAGATATCTCTTTTCATACTCTCCAAGAAAGAACAATTCAAGACACTTCCTTCTTCCTAAACATAACACCTTTGTATCCAATACTTGAAGCTATAAAACCCTATCAGAAGCATACAGAGTAAATTGGAAATAATATCTGGGTTAACAAAATCTGTACATTGTGATCAAACTTGGATTTTCTGAATGGAAAGTGTTAGGTTTTAAAACTGTAAAGGAATTATAAGGTGATCTGATAGCATTGTACTACAGGAACAAAATAAGGCTTTAAGGTAAAATCAAAATAGTCAAGGTCCCACAGTGCAGGAAGAATAGACACACAAGCAACATGAAAAAACAAGGAAAGAAAATGACACAAACAAATCAAGATACCCCATCGGTAGATGTCATGGCAAGCACAGTTGGTCAAATGCCAGAGATGGAATTTAGAAATTACATATGCCAAATGTTTATGGAACTTAAGAATGAACTAAAAAATGAGATGAGGGAGCAGGTACAGGAGGCAAAAGATCATTTTGACAAAGAACTCCAAAAACAAATACAGGAAGTAAAAGATTATTTCAATAGGGAAATAGAGGTTCTAAAGAGAATCCAAACAGAAATTCCAGAAATGAAAGAAGCAATAAACCAAAATAAAAGCTCAATTGAAAACATCTCCAACAGAATAGACCACTTGGAAGAAAGAACCTCAGACAATGAAGACAAAATATATGTCCTAGGGAAGAATTTAGACCATACAGCAAAACTTGTTAGAAATCAAGAACATAACATCCAAAAATTATGGGACAGCATAAAAAGACCAAACTTAAGAGTGATCGGCGTAGAGGAAGGGGCAGAGTTTCAAGCCAAAGGAATGAGTAATCTATTTAACGAAATAATTACAGAAAATTTTCCAAACTTGAGGAATGAATGGGAAAACCAAGTTCAAGAGGCATACCGAACACCAAACAAACAAAATCTCAACAGATCCACACCAAGACACATTATAATGAAAATGCCTAATACACTGAGCTAGGAGAGAATACAAAAGCCACAAGAGAAAGGAAGCAAATTACATATAGGGGGAAACCAATCAGACTATGTTCAGATTTTTCAACCCAGACCTTAAAAGCAAGAAGATCCTGGAATAGCATATTTCAAGCTCTGAAAGAAAAGGGATGTCAACCAAGAATCTTATATCCAGCAAAATTAAGCTTTAGATTCGAAGATGAAATAAAAACCTTCCACGACAAGCAAAAGTTAAAAGATTTCACAACTCGAAAGCCAGCACTTCAGAGCATCCTGGGCAACATTTTTCATGAAGAAGAAGAGAAAGATGATAACAAAAATCACCAAAGGGAGATATTAAACTAAAGAAAATACCAACCAGAAGAGAAACCAAATCAAACTAAAGACCATAATTCAAATAAAAATGGATGGGAATAAAAATCACATCTCAATAATAACCCTGAATGTTAATGGCCTAAACTCACCAATCAAAAGACACACATTATCAGAATGGATTAAAAGAAATGACCCAACAATTTGCTGTCTCCAAGAAACACACCTCATAGAAAAAGACATCAACAGACTGAAAGTGAAAGGCTGGGAAAAGTCTTATCACTCACATGGCTGGCGGAAGCAAGCAGGGGTTTCCATTCTCATATCAAATAAGGTAGACTTCAAACCAAAACTAATCAAGAGGGACAAAGATGGATATTTCTTATTATTTAAGGGAACCATCCATCAACAGGATATAACAATCATAAATCTGTATGCCCCAAATAATGGAGCACCTACATTTATCAAACAAACGCTTCTTAAGTTCAAGAGTAAAATAGACCACAACACAGTTATTCTAGGGTACTTCAACACACCTCTCTCACCAATGGATAGATCATCCAAACAAAAGCTAAACAAAGAAACTTTAAGCCTCCTCAAAACAATTAACAATTTAGACCTAACGGACATATATAGAATATTTCATCCCTCAGTAAATGAATACACATTTTTCTCAGCAGCACATGGCTCCTTCTCCAAAATAGACCATATATTATGTCACAAGGAAACTCTCAGCAAATATAAAAAAATAGAGATACTACCCTGCATGCTATCGGACCATAAAGGGATGAAATTGAAAATCAACGACAAAACAAGGAATAAGAAAAACTACTCCATCAACTGGAAGCTAAACAACATGCTACTGAATGAAGAAGGGGTTGAAGAAGACATCAAAGAGGAGAACAAAAAATTCCTAGAGGTAAATGAGAACACAGATACATCATATAGAAATCTCTGGGACACTATGAAGGCAGTAGTAAGAGAAAATTCATTGCACTGAGTTCATTCCTTAAGAGGAAAAAAACCCAACAAATAAATGACTTAACATCACACCTCAAAGCATTAGAAAAAGAAGAACAGACCAACACCAAGAGCAGTAGAAGAAAGGAAATAATTAAAATCAGAGCAGAAATTAGTGAAATTGAGACTAAGGAAACCATTCAAAGAATTGACAAGACTAAAAGTTGGTTCTTTGAAAAAATAAACAAAATTGACAGACCCTTAGTGATGCTAACGAGAAGAAGAAGAGAAAAAACTCAAATTACTAACATTCGTGATGAAAAAGGGAATATCACAACAAACACCTCAGATATACAGAATATAATTAGAAATTACTTTGAAAACTTGTACTCTAATAAAATAGAAAATAGTGAATGCATTGACAGATTTCTAGAGTCATATGATTTGCCTAAACTAGATGTGGAGGCTATACACAATTTAAACAGATCAATTACAAGCGAAGAAATAGAAGATGTCATCAAAAAGCTACCAACAAGGAAAAGTCCAGGACCTGATGGGTTTACAGCCGAGTTCTATAAGACTTTCAAAGAAGAACTAATACCAATGCTCTTCAAACTATTCCAAGAAATAGAAAAAGAGGGAGCTCTTCCAGACTCTTTCTATGAGGCCAATATCACATTAATTCCAAAGCCAGGCAAAGACACATCCAAAAAAGAAAACTTCAGGCCCATATCTTTAATGAACATAGATGCCAAAATCCTGGCAAATCAGATACAAAAACATATCAAAAAGATAGTGCACCATGATCAAGTGGGGTTTATCCCAGGGATGCAAGGCTGGTTCAACATTCGGAAATCAATAAACATAATACATCACATCAATAGACTTAAAGACAAAAATCATATGATCATCTCAATTGACGCAGAAAAAGCATTTGACAAAATACAACACCCCTTTATGTTCAAAACACTGGAAAAACTAGGAATATCAGGAACATATCTTAACATTATAAAAGCTATTTATGCAAGGCCCCGAGCTAACATTATCTTAAATGGAGAAAAATTGAAAGCATTCCCTCTAAAAACTGGAACAAGACAGGGATGCCACCTTTCACCACTGCTATTTAACATAGTGCTGGAAACTCTGGCCAGAGCAATTAGACAGACAAAAGAAATTAAAGGGATCAAGATAGGAAAAGAAGAGCTCAAATTAGCACTATTTGCTGATGACATGATAATCTACCTAGAAGACCCAAAAAACTCTACCAGAAAACTTTTACAACTAGTAAACGAATTTGGCAAAGTTGCAGGATACAAAATCAATACACATAAGTCAAAGGCATTTGTGTACATCAGCGACAAAGACTCTGAAAGGGAAATGATGAAAAATACCCCATTTGCAATAGCATCAAAAAAAATAAAATACCTGGGAATCAACCTAACGAAAGAGGTGAAAGACCTCTATAACGAAAATTATAGAACACTAAAGAAAGAAATTATAGATGAACTCAGAAGATGGAAAGACCTACCTTGCTCTTGGATAGGTAGAATTAATATTGTCAAAATGTCCATACTACCAAAAGCATTATACAGATTTAATGCAATTCCAATCAAAATTCCAATGTCATTCTTCAAAGAAATAGAAATAGCAGTCATGAAATTCATCTGGAAAAATAAGAAACCCAGAATAGCCAAAGCAATCCTGAGCAAGAAAAGTGAAGCAAGGGGCATCACCATTCCGGATTTAAATTATACTATAGAGCAATAGTAACAAAAACAGCATGGTATTGGCACCAAAACAGACTGGTGGACCAATGGTACAGAATTGAGGATACAGAGACTAATACACATAATTACAGCTATCTTATATTAGACAAAGTTGCCAAAAATGTACAGTGGAGAAAGGATAGTCTCTTCAACAAATGGTGCTGGGAAAACTGGAAATCCATATGCAACAAAATGAAATTAAACCTTTATCTCTCACCATGCACAAAACTCAATTCAAAGTGGATCAAGGACCTAGGAATTAGACCAGAGACAATACACCTAATAGAAGAAAAAGTAAGCTCCAATTTCCAACATGTTGGATTAGGCCCCACGTTCCTTAATAAGAATCCTGTAGCACAAGAATTACTACCAAGAATTAATGAATGGGATAGATTTAAACTAAAAAGCTTCTTTTCAGCAAAAGAAACAATCAGTGAGGTGAATAGAGAGCCAACTAATTGGGAACAAATATTTAATACATGCACATCAGATAGAGCACTAATCTCTAGAATATATAAAGAACTCAACAAACTTTACACTAAAAAAACAAATAACCCAATCAATAAATGGGCTAAGGAATTGAGAAGACACCTCTCAGAAGAAGATACACGATTAATCAACAAATACTTGAAAATATGTTCAACATCGTTGGCAATTACAGAAATGCAAATCAAAACTACCCTAAGATATCATTTCACACCAGTCAGAATGGCAGCTATCAAGAACACAAGCAACAATAAATGTTGGAGAGGATGTGGGAAAAAGGCACACTCATATATTGCTGGTGGGACTGCAAAATGGTGCAACCATTATGGAAAGCAGTATGGAGATTTCTTGGAAAACTGGGAATGGAACCATCCTATGACCCAGCCATCCCACTCCTGTGTCTATTCCCAAAGGACTTAAAAACAGCATATTACAGTGACACAGCTATCTCAATGTTTGTAGCTGCGCAATTCACAATAGCTAGGTTGTGGAACCAACCTAGATGTCCCTCAGTACATGAGTGGATTAATAAAATGTGGTATATACGCACAATGGAATTTTACTCAGCAATAAAAGAGAACAAATTAATGGCATTTGCAGGTAAATGGATGAAGTTGGAAGACATAATGCTAAGTGAAGTTAGTCAGTCCCAAAAATCCAAGTACCGAATGTTCTCTCTTATATAAGGAGGCTATTTCAAAGTATTGTTGGATCGGGGTACATAGGAGGATTAGAGGAACACTAGAATGGTCAAGGGAAGGGAGGGTAAGGGAGGGAGCAAGAGGGGAGGGAGGGGGAGAAAATAAAAAGGTGGTTAAATGAGACTGATATCATTTTCCTTAATGCATGATTGAAGACCTGAATTGTACGAATATACTTTGTATACAAACAGTTGTATGTAAAAAGATACTAAATATATGCACTATGAGTTGTACATATTAAAAATTATAAAAATGAAAAAAAAAAAAAAAAAAATCTTTTTTAAAAAATTTATTTATAGTAGTAGTATGTATTACAATTCATACTGCACATATAGAGCATCTTTTTAAACAAAACAGTTCGTATACAAAGTATATTCATAGCATTTAAGTCTTCAATCAAGCATTTAGAATAATGATATCCGTCTTATTCAACCACTTTCTCCCCCTGCCCCCCTTGCTCTCTCCCTTACCCTCTCTTCCCTTTGACCATTATAGTGTTCCTCTAATTCTCCTATGTACCCCCACCCAAAAATACTGTGAACCAGCCTCCTTATATCAGAGGGAACATTCGGTATTTGGATTTTTGAGATTGACTGATTTCACTTAGCATTATATTCTCCAACTTCATCCATTTACCATTTAATGCCATTATTTTATTCTCTTTTATTGCTGAGTAAAATTCCATTGTGTATATATATCACATTTTCTTTATCCACTCATCTACCAAGGAACATCTAGGTTGGTTCCACAACCTAGCTATTGTGAATTGTGCTGCTATAAACATTGAAGTGGCTGTGTCACTGTAATATGCTGTTTTTAAGTCCTTTGGGAAATTAACTGAGGCTGATCTCCAGGAGACCACCTTCAAGGCTATGTCTTAGTAACTATGTTACAAATCTTCAAATTTTAATCAAATATTTTCTTTATTTATTAATATATGACATTTGTTAGTCTGTTTTCCTTTTTTCCTTTTTTTTTTTTTTTTTTTTTTTTCAGGACCAGGGATTATATTCAGGGGTACTCAACCACTGAGCCACATCTCCATCCCTATTTTGTATTTTATTTAGAGACAGGGTCTCACTGAGTTGCTTATTGCCTCGCAATTGCTGAGGCTGGCTTTGAACTCATGATTCTCCTGTCTCAGCCTCCCAAGTGTTGGGATTACAGGCATGCGCTACCGTGCCTGGCTCTCAGTCTGTTTACTCAGTCATATTTTTTCAGATTGAGTTTATATTACATTATTTTCTAAATTTTCCATCTCATTTCTGTCCCTCAACCTAGTCTCAGATAATCCTTATTTCAATAATCTGCACTATAAAGATCAGTCTAACCTCCTGAGCATAATGAGAACACCGGCTTGCCTTTGACCACCTGGCCTCCTGCTTTTCAGGGAGGGGATGCCAGACATCAATTACCCATTGCACACCCTAACATATATTCGTTGCATCCATCATATAGCTCTTTCAGCTATTAGCAGATCCATTCAAACAATCACCCTACCTAAAACTTGGCCCCTTGGACTTTGTCATTCTCTCCACCTACAGTGTTTGTCAGTTGTCAATTATTATTTAGTTTCTTCTGTATTTTTCTAAAACTCATCTAACTATGCATACACCTTATAACCACTGTCTAAGTCAGACAATTCTTACTATGTTAAAACATTTTTGTGAGTTTTTAAAAAATCACAGTTAAATTGACTTTTTTCCTATTCTATATAGTATTTTGTTTTTAACACACATTTAGATTTATTTGCACATCCCCACAATCAAAACTGATGCTATAGTTTCTCATTTTGAAAAGACCATGAGAATAGAATCAAATAATATGCAAACTTTAATCCTGGCATCTTTTACTGAGTAAAGAGTGTCTTTGAGATTTATCCAATTCATGTTCCATCAATAATCCTACCTTATATTTTCCTTCTTGTTTAGCAATATTCAAACTTTGTTTACCAACTCATCTATTGAAAGACGTTGACATACTCTTGAAGTTCTTTCCATGGTGTGTACACCTTTGTTAAGAAAATAACTCTGGACATTTTAGATGTTTATTCTTCTTGGATACTCACAGTTATGAGCTAATGTAGTTCCTGGAGATAAAGTCCAAGATATTGTGGGATCTTAAGTTGTTGCTATTCCAAATTTAGCCTCAGTAACTTATTAAAATTACCACTTATGTGTTCCTACCCATTTATGAGTTAAGCAGCTTTTTCTCTTATTCTAATTAGATCTCAGTGCCTATATCTCTGTATATAAACCTGTCTCCATAATTCTTGGTGGTGGTTTAATCTGCACCTTCAGTTCTCTTATGAGTCCAAGAAGACTCACTGATTTTCTGTCTCTCCAGATTTTTCTTGTAAGGACAGGAATGATAAATTGTGAGATTTTCTTATATCTGAGTTGAAAACGGAAGTCTCTCCTCTTGTATATTTTTATATAAATACATTTAAAATGTCATTGTAAATTCATATGCTTATGGCTCTGCATCCCCAACAAGATAAAAGACTCCTCAAAAATATCATATTCTTATTTAATTTTGTATTCAACATAGCAAATATATTCTTAACATTCAAAACATTTGGCTTAACTGAAATTTTATATATTGACTTCAGGAAATGTGGTTTTGGATTTTATTGAATATCTTTATTAGGAAATAATCCTTGAAATGTCAGATAACAAATATTATTCTGACCATATATATATATTCAGAGTTGAATAAAAAGGAGGCTATTGTAGTGACTAGAGGTCACTCATGTCTGTACAAAAATAGACAAAAAATTTTAGAAGATATTATTCCTGTGGGAGTTACTCTTAAAGATGAAAAAATAACATTAATGAGCTTACTAACTTAATAAATATTTATTGCAAATGTTTTCTATCAGAAATGTATGGTTTCAAAAGTGAAAAAGGTGATTCTAAGTTATTTGTCAAGAAGTTGCTCAAAAAACCAAATTTAAGTTGAGAGAATTAGAAATACTTTATAAACATTATAATGAGAAGACTGAATTAAATAGCATCTGCTTGTTACAGATGCAGTTATTTCTTATTTCATATTTGTACCATTTTATACAGAGAAAATAGTTTTAGAATAGTAATCATCTAAACACCAGAATTATTTATTCTTTGTCAGATAATCAAATTTGTTTATTCTACAAATATTTATTGGGTACCTAATATGTAAGTGACTATGTTATATGAAAGGACTGAAAGAAGAGAAAGGAGGAAAAGGAAGAGGGGGAGGAGAAGTAAAGTTGAAAGGCCACAGGAAGGGGAAAAAAAGGAAAATAAGAAGCTTTATTTCAAAACTCATACTTTAATACATAAAACCACACGTTGAAATGTGTACAAGATTATCTGTTGATTACATGGGGTTATTCTGAAGAATTGCCTTCTGTGGGTCTATACATCCAAATGAGAATTTAATTAACTGGCAGATTAAATGTTCTTGTCTTCATCTTAGGCTGTCATAGAAGATATTTTTGAGGAGATGATATTTAACTCAAGTCCCAGAGGATGAATGGAGTGTTCATAGAAAGAATGATGTTTCAAGGTATGTAGGTTGAATGAAAAGGTTATTGAGGGATGGAAATGGTTTCAAGTACTGAAAAACATATGTCACTTGCTGAAGTGTACTATTCCAGGTGTTGGTAAGAGAAATTGAAGGTACAACTCCAAGCAGGGACTGATTTGTGGAAAGTATGTTCTGTCACCACGAGAAGCTTGGACTTCACCCTTAGACATTGCAAACTATTACACTGTTTAAAGAGTGATATGGTCAATTTGAGTTTCAGGAAGATCATTTGAATATTTATTTTTGGCATATGTGTTGAAGGGAAGAAAGCTATTGAGAGGTTCACAAATGGGCTTTAACAAATATTATTCTGATCAGAGTATCTAATCAGACTGAAGAAATGAGAGGCTGTTGCAATTAGACGTTACCAGTACCTATACAAAAATTGACACAATGGAACTAAAAAATATAAATTATTATTTTGGGAGTTATACTTAGAGATGAAAATCAGTATTAATGAATTTATTTCAAATGCCCTCTTAATTCCATGTTTAGTTATTGTTGTCCAAGGGAGCCAAAACAGGCTCATCTATTTGTTTCTTGAAAATTTCTCTGATGCTCTTCATTCATTCTCATCTAATAAGAAACTCCTAGTAGTTAAACTCCTCATTAAGTTTTCTCCATTTAAAGAAATCTGAAATAACTAGGCTAACATCTTTTAGTTTTGATTTACCAGGACTTGACATTGTTTCTTCAAAATACAATGTATTAAATACAACACAAATTTAGGTGTGCTTTGTTTCTCCATGAATCTTTGCTTACTGGTTTATTACAGAACATTTTAAACATCATATTACTTTAAACTTTGTTACTTTAAATGGTCCTTGAAGTTTCCATAGGTAGACCTGGCAATCTAGCACTAATGGACATTCAAAATTCTTTCAGAAAGAGGTATTCTTAAATAGTGCTATTTTGATATTAAAGGTGTACAGTTAAATTGAGTTTTAAACTTTAGTAAGAATGTGTTAGATTATGGGTTACATTATATATGGATAAAGACAAAATTGGTTAGCTTATAATGAAAGATTTCTACAGAGTTCATATTTTACTTATAACCAACAGATATTTGTCTTGAATTAATTTGATCATACAAATAGGATGTCCTTATATATTTTCTTAGAGCAAAATTATCTGACTAAAAAGTGATTAATTTAGTGTCAGCTTGAGAAGATTTAATATATTAAGTTAGTTTTATCTTACAAAAAACAGTGCAATAGTGAAAATAATATGACAACTATATTCCTATTTTTTCTTCAAATTTGAAAATAAGAAGCACAGACAAGATATCTGTTATCACTGTCACTTCATCACTCTCTATATGAATATGTATAAATTTGTGTACTTTATATGTAAATTTGTGAGACTAGGATCTTGCATATAATGAACTATCCTTGTGAATTTTTATTCTTCAAATGTTATTTTACTTGCTTTTTATAAGGAAAAATAAATTCATTCTCATGCATTACTAACTTAGGTCTTTTAAAACCCATCATCAAAGTATTGGACACTACTTAGTGTGAAAAGAATTCAATATGCTAGTTCTTTGATCTCTAAATCCTTTACTGAGTTGTATTAACTTTTCTCTCCCCTTCTATTCCACGTTAAGTAATGTTTCATTATTCAACAATAAGTCTCTTGAATGTCACTGTAAATCAGATACACATGCTTTTGATGTGCCATCATTAATAGGGATATTATTCATTGACATCTGTGAACTTGAATGCATACAGTGCCCCAGAAGATCATTACAGCAGCCTTGCAAATCATTACATACTCAGGGCCTAAGGGAAATAAATCAGTCTTAAGAAAATTAGTCAGCGATTTGAAGTCCTTCAATGGTTATGGACGGCATTCATAATAAAATTTAAACTCTTTTCTGGAGTCCTTCCTTTATTTGACCTCTGTGTGTCTAAGTTCATTTCTTTCACTTTCCTTCCTTTCTGTCCAGTCCTAAATCAAACTCTCCAAATCTCTTGGCAGTTTGTGTGTGTAGGCTTTGCATGGTCCTTCTTCCTTTCTGAAATGATCCATCCAACTTTTATTCCTCTTGTCTACATTTTCTTACTAAGCCTCCAAGTGTCCACGTAGAGGTCAATGCATTGTAGGACAGTAATAACAAATTTTCATATAAATAATTCCGTGGCACTGGGGATTTGAAAACAAATAAAAGTGGCTTCTGTCTTCAAGTGGCAATCCACTGGTAAGTTTCATTCTGTGACTGATGCCCTGCTTCTGTGTCTCCAGAATAACCTTCCCATATTTCCGTGGCAGTACTCAACTCCAAAACTATAATATTCATCTACTTAAAAACATTTCCAACTAACTTATCTGTGCTACAGTGAAGAGAGTGTCTTTTATTCTGTATCTCAGAACCAAACACAAGCAAAAGTAAACAGTGGCACAACTACAAATATTTATTAAAATGATTAATGCATAAATTAATGAATGCAGTGTTAACCAGCATCAAAAAGAGAAGGGCCCATACTGTAATTGTAGAAATAGCAAAAAAATAATTAAAAATAAGAAGTCAAATTTCGTCAAAATTAAGAGGAGGAGGACTCCTCTTCTTTTAGTGCATAAGAATCAGTACCCAACAAAACTTCTAAATTAGTATTTTTTTCTTGTCTGAGGATTTATTTCTCCTGGGGGCTTTTTAAAATTGTAACTTCATTCAAGTTTAAGTGTGATATTAAAATTAAGATAAAGCTAAAAATATTTCCTCATACATTTCATATATGGTGAGTTCCATAGTCTTAAAGTCTGTGTTCCCCACAGAACTAGTTGTATTAAGTCATAGAACATTTCATAGATTATATAAGATCATATAAGTGAACTTTTATATTAAAGAAAAACTTGTTTGCATGCAAGCATTTTTATGTTTAACTATTTTAGACATGCATCTTTATAATTTTCTGCCAGTGGAAATAGTGTTTGTATTGAAATGTAATCATATTTATTAGATGACTTTAATCATTATTCATGATAATTATTTCTGTTTCCAGTGAAGTATTTAAAGATGTTGAGGTTCATAGGCTATATTTTCATTCAGTATTACGTATTATCTTTCTTTCTTTTGAGATATTAATTTGACTTATTTTTAAATTTTTAAATTTTTGTTATTTTTACAATTACAGTATGGGCATGATGCTTGTTTTTTATCCTAACGAGTATATAGATATCATTTATGAATTCAAGCACATATATTTGAATAAATATTTATATATTGTATTTAAAATATAACATTGGTATCTAAATAATGTGGAATACATCAGAATAACTAAGATATTTCATTGATATTTGTAAAATTGCCGAGCTATGGAATGTATGTGAGGATCAATATGATTTTGAGCACATGAAGAGACAATGTATTTGAAAAACTGATTAGTATGCTTTAGCATATTTGTTAATAAGAAATATGCATTATATGTCTACTACGTGGAAAGATATTTTATTTGTATATTGTTTTGAGGGATTCAGTATATAAAAAATTGGCATTCTCTCACTGGAAGATTTCAAACATATTTAAGATACTAATTCTTGATTAAATAAGAAGAAAATTATATTCAGCAATAAATATCTTAGGACAATTGGAGGAGCCAGGCACAGAGCTCATGCCTGTAATCCTAGCTACACAGAAGATTAAGAGAGAAGGATCATAAGGCCAAGGCCAGCCTCGGCAATTTAGCAAGATCCTGCCTCAAAATAAAAAATAAATAAAAATAAAAACTTGAAAAACAGCAAACAAAAAATTAAGTAATGTTATTGAGGAAATGGAGGGTGTTTTCTTTATGGTTGCTTCCCTTCCCTCTAGCCAATATCTCTAAAACTTCTCAACATAATGTGATATTTACTCAACAATCCATGAGTTTTAGTATCAGTTCTAAATGGAGTTAGAGTTAACTTTAACTCTTATATGGAGGATACCAATTGTGCAAATAGATAAGAGAAAAAAAATAATCTGAATCTGAGAAAGCAGTGAGAGGAAAAAGGCTCATTGTATTGAGTGGGTGTGCACACCAACTTCTTGTCATGGGCACTTCCTTAATTACCTAATATGAGGCAGAATTACAACTCCAACACATAGGTCATTACAGTCCTAGTACTGTACCATTGCACAGACCTTGAGGCTCTCCTCCCAAGCCTCATCTTCCTCCTTCTCCTGTTCTTTTAATGCACAAGAATTAGTACCCAATGAAAGTTCTAAATTAATCATTTTTTTCCTTATCTAAAGATTGATTTGCCCTAGGGGCTTTTTAAAATTTTAACTTCACTCAAGTTTAGGTGTGATATTAGAATTAAGACAAAGCTAAAAAAATTTCCTCATACATTTCATATATGGTGAATTCTAGGGCCTAAATGTTTGTGTCCCCATCAAAACTAGTTGTATTAGGTAATAGAATGTTTGGTAGGTTACACATTCAGGGGGACAGAACACTCATAAAAGGAAATAGTGCTGTTATAAGACAGATTCCAGAGAAAAACTTTTCTCTTCTGCCATGTGAATTTATAATGAAGACAGTTCTGTAAACACAAACCAAAAAAATAGGACCTCACCAGATACTGAATCTACTCACGCTTTGATCTTGTACATCTAGCCTCAAGAATTGAAAACAAATGAATACATAAATAAATTTGTTTGTTATAACCTTCATATATGGTATTTTATTATGGCAGTCGAAATTAACTAAGAGGCAAAATCTCCATCCACTCACAATGAACATATTTTGATGAAATATTCTCTTGTACTGTCTTACAACACTCCTTTATACTTGGAAGGAGAGATAAAATGGAAGAGAGTGAATGAAAGAAAGAAAGAAGAAATAAAAATAAAAGAACACACAATGAGGATGAAAAATGAGAAAGAAGGGAAAGTATAAAGTATAACTAAGAAAACAGCATTTAGAAACACATTTTTTAACTTGCAAATCTCTGACTTTCAGAAGCAAACAAAGGGAAAAAAAGCAAGAAAGAACAGAAAAAAGATGAAAAAAAGTAAAAGAAAAAAAAGGTCAAAATATGAAAAGGTAGGAGAAAAGAGGGAAGGAGGGAGGAGGTAGAGTTGAGACTAATAGTTTGGCTGCATCTTAATCTGAACCATTATTACTGGTAATAGTGGATAAACTCTCATAAGTCAGCCTCCTAAATATGCACTTAAACAGCTTGATAAAGTATGACAGGCAGGATCCTCCCACTAGCTACATAGGTATTTTCAATGAAATACTGAAGCCAGTAGTTCAAACTGTACTTATGCAAGCTGAAGCAAAGTGGCAGCTTGGCATAAATTCAGACAGGGTTAATGATAGTGAAGCTGGTGGGCTGACAAATGTGGGCAATCTTTAAACAGCTCGTTGAAAGGTTGGCTGCTGAAATGGTAGGCAAAGTGATTCATTTGCTAAAAAGGAAAATACAGTGTAAATTATAATTAAGAAAGAAAACAGCCTTTAGAAAATAGATTCTGTCTTAATTTGCAAATTCCTGGCTTTCAAAAGCAAACTAAACTTTTCCAAAGTAGATTTTCTTCTTATTGGTATAGCACTTACTGAACTAGGATAATTAGATCTGGATTTTGTTTTCTTTTGTTCTATGAATTATATGGTCTTTAATTTGACCTTTAGCTTACTTTGCTACTAAAAAAGCCACACAGAAAACAATAAGAAAAAATAGCTTGGTGATTTACACAAATTGAAGCATATTTTATTGTCCTCTTTAAACTACCACACTAATGTTTACAATGCTTTGCTAGTATATATTTGAAAGTAATTGGACAGTTCTACTCTGATGAAATTGCTTATACAAGTGTAACAATGCAGAACATTGTAGCTAACTGTGCTTGAATCATCCTTAAGTGGTTTAGCTGGGTTTAGTGAGTTATGAATCAATGCATAATTTTTCATTTCAAGAAAAATATTTTTATAAATATTTTAGACATTTGAACCAAAATAAATTAATCTGAAATATAAATAAAAGAGAAAAGAGCAGACCTCATAAAGTTGGACTGCCTGAAATGTGAATATGATTATTCATCCACTCAAAAATGCTTATTACTACATTTAGCTTTCAGGTAGTAGTACCTCCTGTTAGGGAAAGGGCAATCTTAATTGTGTATTAAAAGTCACAACGCATTGAAAGGAAAATATATATCTTTAAAGAAAGGTCAGTTTTGAGGGGTCACTCTGTCTCAGATGGAAATTAACAAGCATACAATTTTTTTTTTCTTTTTCTTCTTTTCATGAATGACAATCATTCTCACAAATCTAATTTTCCTATTACTAAGTTGTGTACTACTAATCATATTAAAACTATTAAATATCTTAGAATGGATTAGATACATGTTTAGAAGTTATAGTACTGAATCTTTTACTAATTCTAAACTCTGAATTGATATATCAAAACCTCCCATGGGGGGAAAAGTTGTCAGAGCAGAGCTTTGATAGAGCCTATTGATCTATATGGCTTTTGGTTAATATGCTCTCTAAAGATGCAAATATTCATTTGAGGAATTTTAAAAAAGACTTTACTGACTATATGTGAGCAATAAATTAGCATTTTTAGTATTTTAGGGAAAGTCTAACATCATAAACCAATAGGTTGATATTGAATTCAAGGTTCCAACTTCAGTTGAGCAAGATATTCCAAAACACATCAATCCCCAGTCTTTAATTTCATATCACCATGGGAATGTACTTTCATCAGGTTATACTAATTTTTAAGAGCACTGATATACTGTATGTTAAAGCTCACAAAGTGAAACTATTCACAATTTTTTTAGAGTATTAAAAAATGAATTATTGTATTCCATTTTAAATTTTACAGTTATTTAATTTGATTTTCTGAAAGGATGTTAAAACAGCTCAGTGGGGAAAATATAACATTTTCAAAAAAATGCTTAGGCAAGGGGATTTTACCTATAAGATTTTACCTATAAGGGAGGGGAGGACAAAATATAAACCCCCAAATCACTTCCAAAGTGATTACTTCCTCCAGTCATACTCTACCTGCCTAAAGTTACCAAGCAGTTAATCCATTCAGACAGATCAATCCACTGAATAGTTTACAGCTCTCATAATCTAATCATTTCACCATTTCACCAATAGGAAAAAAAAGTATTTACTCCCCTGAAGGATCAAGTGATTTTAAAAAGGTTAATAATTTGGAATATATAAATCATAGGAAAACTGAAAATTTACAAATTTCTTTTCTAAATATTATGTCATCTTCACAGCTATGGAGAAAGTGGGGAATGTTTATAATATCACATATATTGTGCTAAGCTATACAAACATATTAGACACTGTAACATTTATGGGTTTTCAAGTATTACAAAGAAGGTACACTATAATAAGAATACTTGAGATTTTTAAGAAAAAAAAATAGTACTTTATTTGGTAATAACCAACCTTTCTGTATGATTTTATATCATTGATCCACAATGTGTTAATTAAAATTCATTTTCTTATTGACTTCTTGATTTAAAAAGCCCTATTTGCTCTTTTTTATTGCAAATCATATATTCTTTATTAATAACAGTCAATATGAGACTAAGACAATTGCCATGCTCTTGAATGTTCAGTTTTTCAGATAGAAATGTATATTATCATGTGGATTGTCACATATTTAATTAAAATTTATCATGGCAACTACAGAAGTAACTAACATGAAAAAATGATATAATTATGCACACATATAAATAATGAGAGAAAGAAAAAAGAGATCTCAGAATTTTCTATTTTAATGTTCTATAAAAGTTGATTTTAAGATATCTCTTATAGCCAGGACGGTGGCGCACGCCTGTAATTCCAGCACTTTGGGAGGCTGAGGCAGGAGGATCGCGAGTTCAAAGCCAGCCTCAGCAATGGCGAGGCACTTAGTAACTCAGTGAGACCCTGATTCTAATAAAATATAAAAAAGGGCTGGGGATGTGGCCCAGTGGTCAAGTGCCCCTGAGTTCAATCCCCAGTACAAAAAAAAAAAAAAAAAAAAAAAAAAAAAAAAAAAAAAAAAAAGATATCTCTTATAAATGAAATATAGCATTCTGATTGTAATTTGGTGGCTTAACTTTTTGACATATTACTTTCCTTTCAGTTGTTTGATTGAGACTTGACCAAGAATGAGTGCATTCAGTCTTTATACTTAGCCGTATCTACCAATACCATATGGATAAGAAACTCTCAAGATGTTGTTTTCTGGTTAAATGAAGGAAATGTTGGATATACTAAAATTTCTCAGCACATTGATTTATCAATATTTATTCCTGGTTAAAAAATAATTTCACCTTTCAGGTTATTTGCATGGCACAGCATAAACTTTTTTAAAAAATATTTCTTTTTTAATTGTAGATGCACACAATACCCTTATTTTATTTGTTTAGTCTTATGTGGTGCTGGGGATAAAACCCAGTGCCTCATACATGCTAGGCCAGTCCTCTACCACTGAGCCACGACCCCAGCCCAAGCATAAACATTTTAATAATAGAGCTAAGTAAAAATTTGAATCATATTTCATTTTTTAAGTGAGAACACTTTATTACCTCAAATCTCTTACCACACACTATTCATCTCTTCAAGGTAAATTAGAAGTTAATTTTCCTTATACTCATCACCATTTTTTTTTGCCTCTTACATCACTTGCTCATAAACTTTTTGCAAAGTTTCAAATTGCATGATTTTTTATTCAAGTCTTAATTGTCCATGACTTGAATTTTTCTCATCATCAGCAGATACTTTTTTATATTTGTGATTGGTAGTCAGTTCTCAAGGAGGGCTACACCTTCTGAAAGGTGAAGCTGTCAGCTCATATTTCTGCTTGATGATTTCTGATCAGGCTGACAGATTTGCCCATTTTGTATTTTTGCTTTTTCATTTCTCAGCTTTTTGTTTCAAATCCCTATCTTACCAGCCATTAAAGCATTGTTGTTAAAGGCACACAATAATGTATTCCACTGAATGGAAAAGCAGAGGACAAAGAATTTGTGCTTTTATTTTCTGCCAGGGACTGACATGTTTGATGGGGGAAATGTTTATGGTTTTAATTTTAGCATTATTCTTAGTCTGCTGTGACATGATATTTTGCTGTGAACATATTCAAGATAACAACACATCCTTGCTATACTTAAACATACAAGTTAAGCTTGGATTTAAATTTATAAATACTTTTGTATTTAAAATTGAAGTATTCAACACAATATATATTTTGTTAGACTAAATAATAATGCATACGCCCTATTAGCTGTACTTATGAACTCTTAATAAACAACAATAATGAAAGATGGTTCTCTTCCTTCAGTGACTGATGTGTTTAGTATCATAATATTTTTCACAATTATTTAGTGAGTTACGAATATGTTCAATAAAACACAGAATGTTTGTTCCCACAAAGAAATGACATTAATGAGAATGCTTTAAAAATAAAGTTAAGTGCCAGGTGTAGTGGCACAAACCTGTAATCCCAGTGGCTCATGAGGCTGAAGCAGAAGGAACACATGTTTGAAGCCAGTCCCAACAATTTAGTGAGGCAGTAAGCAACCTTGTGAGACCCTGTCTCAAAAAAAAAAAAAAAAAAAAAAATTAAAAAGGGCTGGGAATGTGACTCAGTTGTTAAGTACCCTTGGGTTCAATCCTTGGTACAAAAAATAAATAAATAAAAAATAAAAAGAAGTTAAGGGACCAGATGCAGTGGTGCACGCCTGTAATTTCAGCTACTCAGGAGGCTTAGGCAGGAATATTTTAAGTTCAAAGCCAGCCTCAGCAAATTAGCAAGACCCTAAGCAGTTTAGAGAGTCCTTGTCTCAAAATAAAAATAATTAAATAAATAAATGGGTTTGGAGATGCAACTCAGTAGTTAAGTGCTCCTGGTTTCAATCCCTGGTACAAACAAAAGAAAGAAGGAAGGAAGGAAGGAAAGAAAGAAAGAAAGAAATTAAGAAGTCAAACAGTGATTCAGTGGTAAGTGTATAACTTATTGGGTAAAGTGCTTCCCTAGAATTGGCAAGGCCTTCTATTTTATCTCCAGCATGAAAGAAAGAGGCAAACTCATACATATTAGCTATAAATTACAATAAGTAGAATGATAATTGAAAGAGAATACAAAAGGAAAGAAAAACATGGAGACAGACCTCAACTGATCAGCAGCAGGGGGGCCCATTTTCAAGAGTAAAATGGCATCTGACTGCAAGGACAGTCTTAGTTTACAGGGTTAGCAGAGCTGTGTCGTGGGATGAGTTTGACAGGCTTACTTTTGGCAGGTAAAGGGAATTATGAAAGGTCAGAATCCTTAGTTTCCTCCCACCACCAAGGATTATAAGTTTCCACTTCCTTCATTCCAGATTCTAAAGGAGTATAAAGAGTTGAGGTAATGTCATTGTATCTGGCTACTTAATGCTGAAGAGGGGTAGAGTAGGGGATCCCCTGTCAGAGATCTGGAAGAAGATAAGGAGGTGAGGAGTATTTTGTGGCTTGAAGGAGTATATAGAAGGAAGAAACTTCAACCATTGTTCCTTCCTTATGGAGCTCAGGAGAGTCACATTTGGAATGAAGGAGGAAAATGTTTTCTACACATTCTTGGGAGGTTGTTTGGGTTAGACTGGTCACTTTGTCAAGAATTTGCTTCTGTATAAAGTTAAGAAAGCAAGGAAGAAAGGTTATTACAAGAAAAATAAGTATTAAAGGGGCTAAAAGACAGAGAAACCAGGAAGTCCAATGTTTTATGTTACCAATGAGGCCCCACCAGCTGTGAGCTAGTTCTCATCTCTGATGTTTAAATCAGTCCTGTTGTTGTTTAACCTTATCCTTTACCAGTCCTGATTGATTTACATAGAAGTAACATGCTTCCTTGAGGAAGAGATAGAGGCCACTTCATTTAGTAGTAAGGAGATCTAGACTTGTTACAATTTTGCAGGGCGACAGATGTCAGGGAGTTAAATTGATTTTGTAAAGTCAGTACCAAATCAGCAACCTGTTGGATATCTTCAATGACCAGTTCTGACAACTTCTTACAGTAGTAAATAGAGATAACTAATCCCACTGTTCCTGTGCCAATCCTAGCAGGTATTTCCAGCCCCACAATAAGGGAATAAACTGAAGGACTCTCTTATGTCTGGTATGTGCCATTATTAGGATAGGCAAACTTTGGTTGTCAGGTAAAATGTTAATTTGAAAAATAAGGAAGACCAATGTACAGAGAGATCAGTCCAATTTCTTGGTAGGGAAGTGTTAATGTGGGCCCTGCAAAAAGAAAAAAAAAAAAAAAAAGAAAATAAAAAAGCCTCAGGACTGGTGGGGGGTGCACACCAGGGCTGTGGTGGTGAATGAATTTGTTAGATATTTGCACATTCAATCTCTTTGGAAGTAGCCGACTAAGACTCAGCCTTTTTTTTTTTTTTTTTCCCAATGCAATGGTGTGGAGCAAGTGTTTTTCATAAAAGAGTTTGAAGAAGTGGGTCACAAAGGATTTAGGTGGGGTAGGAGGGCACAGATTCAGAGGAGAGATAGAGGGAATAATTAGATCATGTCTAAAAATATTTCTATGGATAATTTGGTTAGGTGGTTTTTAAGGTCCTATTAGATCTTTATACCTTTATTGAGGATTGGAGATGATAGGGTATATGAAATTTCCACTTAATCTATACATTTTTTTGCCAATTCCTGGGTTATGGAAGAAGTGAATTCAAGTCTACTGTCTGACTAGAAGGAAGTGGCTAAGCCAAAATGTGGAACCATTTCCTGGAAGATGAGTTTGGCAACGTTGGAGGCTGTTTTATTACTCATGTCAAGAAAACCTCCATCCAAACAGTGAAGGTGTCTACTAGGACCAAGAGGTATTTTATTTTTCTAATAAAAAACATTTGAGTAAAATCAATCAGCTACTCCATGGCCAGGAGGGCTCTCTAGCCTGATATGTAGGAAATGGAGGAGTCAAGGTTAGAATTGGGGTTAATTCTGAGACAAGCAGAGATGACTGTGTTGGAGGAACTGAAGGTCAGCTGGAGATAATTATAGCTAGGTTTTCATAAATGTTCGGAGTGTTCTGAGATCAGGGTGAAAGTGATTGTGTAAATAGGACAGAAGGGATTGGGTTTCCTCAGAGGAGAGTTGAAACTGCATTGGGGTAGAAAAAAGTATATGATCAGGAGGTCTTATAGGGGAGGCAGTTGACCAGTTAGAAAGGCTTGGTTTGCCATTCAGTTGGCCTTGTTACTACCTAAGGACTGTTTGGTGTCTTTTGCAATGTATAATGGCTGACCTGGAAGGTAAGAGGGCCATTTCTAGCAACTGTTTTATATATTTAGCATTGGGGACTGGGGTCCCCTTTGGGGAAGGAAACCTTGTTTCCTCCATTTCAGGATGTTATAATATATGATTTTATAAGAATATTTAGAATCAGTGAATATGTTGAGTGATTTATTCTTGGCTAGCAGGAGAGGCCGAGTGAGGGCTATGAGTTCAACTTTCTGGGAGGTGGTACTGGGTGGCAGAAAGGAGCTCTCAATAATTTTTGTTCAAATAAAAGGGTAATTTTCTTCCAGTGTCCTTTAGACTATGGCATATCCTGCATGTTGGGAGGTTGTTTTTAAGAACTTCCCTCTATGAAACAATCTGGGGAGCTGGGAAGAGTTAGTCTGGTGATGTGTAGAAAAGGGCTACTAAGGAGGTCTAGGGTCTCAGGAGTGGAGGATAGAGGTAGAGGTTTGTGAGGAATTTAATGGGGGATAGGTTGTGTTTTGGTTTAATGAAGAGTTCTGATGGAAGTTCATGAGGGGATCTAGAAGGTTTGCATGTAAGTGTTGAATTCTAGCTGGAAGAAGGGAGGAGAATGAATGGTGATTAAGAAGGTCAGAGAAGGAGTGATTAGTTAAAACAGTTAGGGGTTGGTATAGGCCAAATTTGTGAACTTCTGGAATTAGTAGGCTTGAAGTGGCCAGAATCTTTAAGCAATGGGGCCATCCTTGATATACAAGGTCTAACTGTTTAAATAGAAAGGCAATGGGCTGTGGAGTATCTCTGGCCTTTTGATAGGGAACCCCTAAGGCTTGGCTGTGTTCTGAGTGTAGAAAGAGAAGGAAAGGTTTTGAGGAATTGGGTAAATAGAGAACAGAGATTTTAAGGAGTGATTTTTGAAGAATAGATATGGCATAAGAGTGGGATAGGGGTGAGAATAGGGGTCCAGTTAGGTTCCCTTTAGAAGCTGCATATAGGGGTCCTTCAATGCCTGAAGTCTCTCTGGAGGTATTGTATGGGTTGTGGGGATTAGGAGGATGCCCAGGTATTGCACCTGGCAGGAACAATATGGGAAAGAAGAGGATAGGGATTGGCTACCACAAGATTGGTTGGGATAATTGATATTTGATTGATCTTTGATTGACAACTGATCATTGATCTTTCAGAGGTCCTATACTATGCCAAATTGTTCATTAGGTTTCTTGACTCTAAGAATGGAAGAATTGTTGAGGGAGTGGGTTGGTGTGAGGAGATGAGCCCTCTCATTCTAGAATTTGAATATAGGGGCTTTGAGGAGAGTTGGGCCTTAGACCCTTGAGAGTAGAGGAAGTTAGGGAATATTGAGGAAGGGTAACATAGTAAATTTGGTCTTTTAATTGGATTTGGATAGGGAAATGGTGTTTAGTGATTCTGAGTGGCGAGGTATCCCAAACTGCAGGGTTGATCCTGGCCAGTAAGGTAAGATCAGAAGGTTTAGGGGGCATTGGGACTAGGTCCAGACTGGAATGCAATAAAATGATAGTAGTAGATTAAAAAGGGGGAATGATGATGGAAGCCTTTAATTTGTGTAGGAGATCACAGCGCAATAGGGGGACAAGGCATTTAGGCATAGTAATGAAAGAGTGGCATAATGAGAAGGATCTAAATGTACAAAGGATGGGAGCTGTCCTTATGGGATATACAGAAATCCCAGAGATGCCCATAATAGGAGTATTTGTCTTAAAATTCCCGACATTTAGAAGGGAAAGTCTTGTTCCAGTGTTGATTACAAAAGAAATAGGCTGGCCATTCACCATCCCAATAATCCTGGGCTCTTCTGATTTATAATCTGACATGATAGGAGCAATAGAGTCCAGGCCTTCTCATTCTAGAATTTGAATATAGGGTGTTTGAGGGGACAGGTACACAAGTGGCGGGAACTTGAGGTTAAGAAAATAATTCTACAAAGCAGTCCCACTGTGCTGACTCCCACATGCTTTCTGTTCCAAGAAGCAATTTACCTGAAGCCCTGCCTGGCCACACTGGACATTCTTCAGCAAATGACCTGTTACCTGCAGGAAAAATGCAGGCCCAACATAATTTGATAAGAGAAACCCAGGTTACCCTGAAGGGAGAGACTTTTGTGACCAGATCCAGAAATTCAGGGTGATAAGGATAATTCCTTTGTGATAATGTGTGGTTAAGAATCCTGGTCAGCATGGGCCAAGATAACCTAGAGTTGTCATGGCAATGGGTATTTGAATGTCAGGTACATCTTGCTGAGAGTCAAATGTCAGGAGGTGGATCTGTGCTGAATTCTCTGGAAATTTCTCTGGGATACCCAATAAAACTGGAGAAAAGAACAGGCATATTGTCCCTCTCCTTTCTTAGAGGATCCACGTTCTCCCTTAAGAGTGTCCCCTTTCCCTTTCCTAATTCTTTCTATAAACTCATTCCTGTTACTCTGAGAAACATGCCTGAAATGTTTCTGACTTGATCTCAAGAATCAAGGTTTGAAGTGTGACTCTACTGGTTATCAAATAGCTAACTTATACATGAACTCATGATAACATTAAAAAATAAGGCTAGAGATCAGATTCTTAGTCTCTATTTTATTGTTTATTTTAAAATACCACACTTTCCTCATTATAAAATTGATGTCTATTCATTATAAAATATTTGGAAAGCAAAGAAAAACTTTAAGAAAAATATAAATGAATTAAAATTCGATTAGCTATGATAACCTCATGTGGAATTAAAAATTGAGTATTTTATATGCTCATATTAATCACATTTTATTCAGAATATCTGCATATTTCTGTATATACTTGCATATGGTGTTATTAGATTTCCTATATCATTTAATATTATAATCTAGTACCTATAGAGTATTAAATTAGGTTGCTATTAAAATTTGATATAACTAGATGTATGAGATTGCTAGTAATATAGTAATATTAGGCTATTATATTACATTACTTCTATCTTAACATGACTACAAAGCATTTTATATAATCAATAATATTGATGTTTATTCTAATTATTTTCATAAATTTCTCAGAAATGATTGGATTCTATATTAAATATGTTGATTTTTATGAAAACTCATATTCCAAAACTGAATAATAATTATGTGGTTTGTTTTTATATAAAATTCTTCAGTGTGTTCAGACATTTATATAGGATAGTGCACTATAAACAATAGTAACTGATACACTTAATTTTAGTCTTTGACAATCTGGAGATAAAATATATTTCATTGCTTTCCTAATATTAAAATTAAACATTTCATTTTTATTAGTTATTTTTATTTGTGAATTGCTTATGCATCAATTTTGCCTACATTTCACTTAGATCTTTCTTATTTACAAATCTTAAAAACTATTTTCCACCTATTAATGACATGCATATTTTAAATGTGTTTCACAAATTTATGCTTTTCATTTTGTATATGTATTAATTATATCAACACTTATTTTTAAAAATGTTTCAAAGGTCATAATCATGCATAGTTACCAATTATATAATGCCAGAAAAAAAGAACATAGCTACATCAAATATGTCTTCCTGTCTCTCATATATATCCATAACTATGTGTATATATGTATATGTAAATATACATATAATATATATATATACACACATAAAAATCTATTTATAGTTACATATCTGTCTATATTTCATAGTATTTATCTGGTAAGGTCTGATTTGGAAAGCATGGCTATCTACAATTATAGAGTCAAAAAGCCCTGCTGTCTGTTAAGAAAAATAATAATAATTCATCAAAATATTTATGAAATATCAAAGTGTTTAAAGTGAAAACTGAAAAAAAAACATTAGAAGTAAATCATTAGTAAATTTGTGCGTGTGTCTTAATTACGTGATTTTTACCTATCAGAAAAATGATTTCATGTTGTATATTCCATTGCTTGTATACCTGAATTGGAATATTCAATCTATAAAAATAAAATAAAACGATTTTTTTTATCTCTACTCTGGAAAAAAATGGAATAAAACCCTTACAAACAAAATGTGAGTTTGAAAATATTGTTTCAATGCTTGTAATGTTTTCCCTCTTTTCCATCTAGTAATATTGATTTCTACTTTATCTTGCTACACTTGTGTGAATGAAATATTCCTATTTGTTTTTGTTTCCTTGTAAACTATAAAAATCAGTGTATAAAATATATATAATCACACATTAATTAAATTATTTGATCAATCAATTTAAGAGTATAAAATTGTTATATTTGGAAAAAGTATTCTTTGGTAAGCTGTAGACTTTATATAATTTTATTCTTTTCGAAATTTATAACAATGTTGCAATCCTCTAATGATTTGGTAGCTAACAATGCCTATTTAATTTTGGGGGGACATCATTTGAGGAACATTGACTTTGTATATTTTGTTGTTACTGTTTTTGACATCCATAACTTCTGTACAAGTAACACTGAGAATATGTTTATCTGTTGTCACATATGGAAATTAAATTGATTAAGGCCACACCTACTATTATATGACTTCAATTCTTTTCTTGATGAATAAAAATCTTATCAAGCTCATGGCTAATGCATTTGCACAATTTTTTAGTTTACCACGCAAATAAGAAATTTCAGTTTAGATTTAAATTAAATAATGTTGTACCAACTTAAATCGTGGAACTTAAAAATAGTTCATTATAGAGTCTCAGAGCCATTAGTGATCTCATGACTGTGTGTCTATGTGTGGTTGTGTGCATGTATGTGTTCATGTGTATTGCCATACTAATTATTCTCCAAAGTTAGCTTGCCTAGAGAAATGAGTGCTATATTTTAAATGATACAGCTAAACATATTAAGCTTGCTAAGAACATTTATTTATTTTAAAATAAAATTAGAAATTTCAACTTTCTTAACCTATAATAAATAAAATGAGAATTCAGATGCTTAGAACTGACCACATGATTACAAACCCACTTGGTTTATCCATGAAAATATGTTTTGGAAAAATTAGCCCACTGGTTTGGTCAACACAGAACATAGGTTCAACTTTTTCAAACTACTATCTGTTCAAGGGAGGACAGAAACCCCAGTGGTTTGTGTTGCTGTTTTGTTTGTTTTGTTTTGCTTTGTTTTCCTTATACCAACCACCTAAGGTTATTCTAGCCATTAAATTAGACAATACATGTAAAATATTTAGCACATTTCCAGCTTTTTTGATGAATATCTATTTCAACTTACTCTTTTCCTTAATATGTTTGAACAGAAAAATTATCAGCCAACATCTATCTAAAAGTAATCATGAAAATAGTCATTTATGATTCCTATATATTGGATTTTAAAGTGAGTTAACGAATACCTTTTATGTTTTAGTTTTTAGACTTGTCTAACAGTAATAAGAAAATATATATCTGTTTTGACTTCTTGTCGCTCTATGCTTGATTATATCACCTTTTCATTAATTGATTAGAGATGGATTTGAGATCCAAGAATATGTATGCTCATATGTGTTCTTATGGTTTTGTATATATTTGGTGTATCGTTCCTTCATTCAATTAATATTTAACATGTATTTAAAAAACATCAGTCATTTTGTGTACTTCTAGGGACAGTAGAGAACAAAGGTGGGTTTTTGTACTAAGGAATTTGTCTGTCAAAATGGATAGCAATTAGACCATTATGGAAACAGATTGATGGTTGTCTTCTGTGATGAGATTTGTGAGCACAGAGCAGAGTGGCCGCACCTGCACTGTGGAGAAGTTTCATGAGGGACCTGGTAAAGTTCAGTTCTTAATACTAAGCTCCTCATATGTGACTGCTATACTGTGTTCATCTGTTTATTTCTAGTGACAATCACTGTAACTGACAAATAATCAAAGCATTCATTTTAGTGACTTTCATTGACATTAAAAATTTAAATGATCTTATATAGGCAACACTATAAGAAAAGTAGATATTATTGAAATGGTGAAAATAAATCAAGCCATGTTTAATTGCTAATAAAATGTTTTATGAAAATAATTTTATAAAGGTATATATTCTGCTTCTAAATGTCAAGAAGACACTTGATTTTTCCTAAATCTATACAAATATTAATTATATGCTTTTGAAAGTATAATCAGGAAAAGCATCTTATTTGCCACTTAGCATAAACTTAAATAGTAAAATTGATTCCACTTACTGGAACACTCTTCTCCCCATGAAAAATTGAATCAGAGCTGGGTTTGCCTCCTACTGGTCACCTGCTATTGGTCTGCATAAATGGTTACGGGTAGATGAATGAATAGCACTGACTACCCCGAAAACATGAGAGATATCAGAACCACATTCCCCATTGTTTCAGTGTGTAATCTTCAACTCATTATTTTCCATTCTGTGATAGCTCACAAAATGGACCACAGCAGAGGAAGGTGAGTATATTGTTATAGATTGTTATTTTTTTTTTTTTTCTGAACAGATAAGTGGTAGAAACTGCATATTATAGATTAGATAACCAGGAGATGCCTGTAATATCCTACTTCCTACAAATCACTTTGTTATTATCATCAGTTATTTAGGAAATATAGCCCCAGTCAGAGGAAGTCCGGAATCACTTAGCTAGGCACTCCCTTTGGGGAAAGGAGTGAAGGGAGTGGGAGTGAGTAGGATGGATCTAAAGAAAGAAGATTTCTTCCATGTCTTTTGATTAGAGAATATCAACTGCAGTTCTCAGCCCTGAAATCAAAGCCTAATGGACAAAAAGTGGAAGTGATAGGTTCAAGAGTTAATGAACTCAGAATATTGTCAGGCATATTCAAGGGCCAATTTTGTGGTATTGCATATTGGTATTTTCAATCACTTTAAAGTAACTATTAATTGTTGAAAGGTGTACTACGTAGAGACTTTAAATATGTTTATTACTGTCCAATATTCCATAAATATTTTAATAGGCATAGAATTATATTTTTTTTCATAGAATATATCCCAATAATATACACAGTTTGATCTTCATGGTTCCTTACACAAAACACTGTTGATAGGGTGTTAATTCAAAGTGCAAAAATTGTGTTTAGTCAAGATGCTAAAATATGTGAAAATTTAATTTAAAAGAAACATTTAAATAAAAAGCAATAAAGTCAAGCAATAGTTAAATTTTACAACTGTTTTTGAGCCGATGTTCACAATAGAAATGAAAGATTTAAGGTTGCTTTGATTTGGAAAATAATGGCAATGTGGTAAAATACATGAGGTATTTATCAAAATAATTCCAAGTTTCCATTGCCATTTATATCTTTCTATGTGAATTGTTTAATTTTCTAATATGCAGAGATATTGGGGTTTTGGTAGCCCATTAAATTAAAGGGATTTTTATTTAGAAGTATTTATGTTAACTGCTAGATTAGGTAAGATAATAAACTTGTACAGGAGGTGTTTTATGTGCTTTTTGATATATAAGTAAATGTAAAACATTTCAGAATCCATGATGGTTAATCTGGATTGTTAACTTGATTAGATTGAGAGACATATAAGACTAAGAGACTTCAGTCTGTATTAATGAGGGTATTTCTAGAAATGATTGGCACATGGAACAGCAAACAGAGGGAAAATAGTCCCTGAATGCCAGTTGCACAGTCTTATAATCTAATGGCTGGAATTTCCCTAGAAATTTGCTGGTGAGAGCTAACTTCTGAAGAATGAAGGAGCTGGAGTTCAGTGCCCTCAGATGATCACAACAGCTATCAAAGCACTGACCAAGCAGACTCCTGCTTGCTTCTATGTCAACTTTCTTCTTCTTCCACCTTTTTTTTCCCATCCAGGTCTCTGGCCTATTGTTATTAATTTGAACAATCGTTATCTGATAGATTAACTAAACCTGTCTTTTCTCTCTTCCTCTTCCTCCTCTTCTTTCCATCCCTTTATAGTCAATATTCTTGTAGATAAATTTATATGTTAAAAGCAAAACATGTAACTTTATTCTGTATATACATTGTTTTTATAATTTTATCTTCTATTAAGAACAGATTCACTCTTCCTACCACTAACTTAATTATAAGGGAACAAGCATAATTGTACAATATATTTGCCTTTACTAAATGCAGAATATGGCCACTGTGTCAGAATATAAATACTGTGTTAGGAAACCTCTGTGGCTGGGTTCAAATAGAGTCTCTGTCAATTACTAACAATCTGTGCATTTTAAGTAATTATGAAACCTCCCTAAGTCTATTTTATATTCTATAAAAAGGACAGTATTGCTTTGTTAGTATTTGACTAGATATACTACATACTGTATTTAGAATATTGCTTTAATGTGGTATAAGGCTTTATAAGCATTAAACCCTCAATAAATAGGTCATTTATGAAGAGTCCTATAATTATAATCATTTCTAATTGCAGGCAATTTTTAGAATCCTCTCAGTAGCATGACATCTATTAGAGTTGATCAGTCAATTCTATTAATTTAAAATAAGACTGCTATCTACTTCTTAGATCTAAAATAATTGCTGAAATTACTCTGAAACAGTTCTGTATCTGAGAACATCAGGTATTTTAATGCTCTGACCTGTGCTTTGTGTCAGCATAAATCATAATAACTAAAAGGTGGCAGATATGTAAATCATTTATTGTTTCATGGTCATGCTTTTCATGTTCTTTAGCTTTTTGTACAATACCAAACTGAATGAGCTATTTTTGTCTATTGACAAATATGACAGTTTATTGAGTCAAGTGCTTAGAGGGTTGCAATGAGAGAGATTTTTAACTTAAATGTCAAAATCCTGTTACTGCTGCAGGCTAGTCACCTATTTTCAATACCAAGGTCACAAAAAGAGTCACCTTCCTTCTCAGATGTGCAAACTCTATGGCAGAAAAGAGGTTTGGAATTCTCACAATTGGTCAAAAGGAACAGAATATCTTAATGTGTTTAATTTCATGAAAAAATGTTGATTTTTGTTTGTTTTCTTACACAGGTGACTTATAGCTTCATTTTAGCCTGAGTTGTTACATTTGCTTCTGCCAATATTTACCCACTGGCTGGTGGCAAAACAGGCTCATGTCTGGACATCTTGATCATTTATAGTCAGAGCACACACATAAAATTATTTCATCAATTTATGTGAAAAAAAATATTTTCAAAACTTTTCTTCTCTATTGTGACTCACAAACTATAACTATTGTTGTTTTTACTCACCTGGACATTCACCTTTTCTTAAAATTTAACTTTCTGCCACACAAATTTTTCTAACCAAGTGCATGTTAATCTGTCTGTGAAATACATCTCTTACCTGATAATTATTACTCCCTTGTCTATTACATACGTTATGAACATTTTATGTATATGGTGCTCACTTCTTTTTATTATGTTGTGAAAAGTAAGTTACATTATTAGAAACCAACAATATTTAGTAAATGTACTAAATTGGATAGGCCAGAGGGTCAAACAAGTTTGATTTTCAGTCTGTACTTTTTAAAATATAATGTTACATGTGAAGGAAGTTGGCTGACTTATGATGAAAACATAGCAGGCTCAAATCAAAAAACAACAATGGCCACACCAGGTAATCAACATTGGAGTACATTTTGCCAGTCCTAGATTCCATATCCTGTGGGTTAAGTTTCGATTGTGTTCCAGATCATTGGCCTTTGGTTTCTGGTGAACTCCCTGTTTACTCCTTTTGTTAGGTTGACTCAAGTTAGCGTTCCATATTTAAGCCTACTTTTTTGTTCCTTACCATTACCATTATACATTATACATAAAAGTATAGATTTTCAGTGAACTTCAGCACAGAGCAGATCAGGCGTATCTTTATTCTTGAGTGGCTTTAGTTCCTGAGAGAGCTTCTTCTGGGATGTGGGGAAGAATTAGTTTGCATTGCAGGCTTAGTCTAAGGCATGAGAAGACAGTGGAAATAAGGGTGTAAGCCAGAAATGTTTGAAGAAATCTAATACCTGAGGACAAGTTCAGATTGATTGGCACAAAGAGAAGTGCAGGGATAGCCAAGATGACAATAGACATGCTCACACTGCCTGCCAGTTTACCAGGTCCCAGGTCCTCAGGATTCTCCATGTATGAACTTTTTCACTCTCCACAATCACAATCAGTTCTATTGCCATAATCATTTTATATGCGAGTGAACTAAGCTGCAGAGAGCATAAATAACTTATTTAAAGTCATTCAACTAGTAACTGAAGGCAGAATTTCTAGTAGTCAGCTTGCCTTACAACACATGCCATTCTGTGTCACATTGGAAGTAATGACAAAAATCACATGTGATAGATGCACTGAGCTGGAAGGAGATACCTGTATGTGCCCATCATTGATCAGTTTGAAAATTTTCTTGTAATGGTCATTGTAATGGTTGAGACACAGGAGAATGCACCACACTCCTGTGAATAAGGAGGGTGACAATATAATCTATCATCCTAACTTGCACACATGAGGATGGATGGGACTGTTAATAATTATTCTGAGACAGCCAACTTAATTCTCAACCACCACATGCACTGGATTATTCAGTGTATAAAGAACTTCTCCAATATCTCAAGAGCAGAAAAGAGGGCCAACATAGAAGATTGGAACACTGATATGGCCAGTGGGAGTAAGCCAGGAAAAAAATAGTTTCATATCAGTTTTTTATATAAACATTTTGTGTCACAGGCAGGTTACCAGTTATATCTATTACAGTTTTCAGAAAATAACATTACACCTTGCAGAATATCCTTTATAGAATTTCATTTTAAAGTTTCTCCCTTGATTTCTATTTCAGGGTATGACAAGAAATAACCATATGAAATCCCTTACTGCAAAAGTTTCAAGGTGGGTTTGTGACAAGCGTACATCATATCATCCAGTATTCTTTTGAAAAATGTCACACATAAAACATTTCACTTAGAAATCAATATTAGAAAAAAATATTTTATATTAGGTAGTTTGACTTCTCTCTGATTATAAAAATTAAATTTAATTCTTTTTATTTGGCCTATAACATGTACTTTATTTTCTAAACTGCACAATTATAATCTCACACATGTGATCTTCAGTTTCCCTGTATATTTATGTTTTTTTTTTCCTTGTGTGGATTTTCTGCCTTTATATTTTTAAAAAATATGAAATTTTATGTAAACAGCTTTAAATCCTTTATGAAATGAGATTAAACAAAATTTTCCAAGTACCTTAAGTTGTAGCAAACCAGTAAAATCTAAATACTCTTTTCAGAAGTATCATTTTGTAAATAACTGCTAACACTATTATTGTTTATTTTTTTTTTTCAGTTAAGTACCTGAAATAATGCCCACTGATGGTTCAACAGAGTTTGTGTGTAGCTAATTTATAAATACTCTATCCCCTAAGCTAATATAAGGGAATTATGTTCATAAATGTTTCAATTGTTTTCTGTAGCTCCCCTAGCAAGGAAGATTTGCACAACCTTGCCTAGAAAATCAGGTGTTGAACCCACAGTACAAACCCCGGCTAGTGATCTGTTTCTACTTTGCTCTTGATGCTATGTATGGGAAAACACAGCAGACCATAAATGTAAATAGGTTCTAGAATATATAATATTAAAATTCATAATTTGTAAAAAACAAAGAATTTTGGAAGGGTTATTTTTTTTTTTTTTTTTTTTTTTTTTTTTTGTGGTACCGGGAATTGAACTCAGGGGCACTCGACCACTGGGCCACGTCCCCAGCCCTTCTTTGTATTTTTATTAGAGACAGGGTCTCCCTGAGTTGCTAAGTGCCTCGCCATTGCTGAGGCTGGCTTTGAACTTGCAATCCTACTGCCTCAGCCTCCCAAAGTGCTGGGATTACAAGCATGCGCCACCGCGCCTGGCTAGGGTTAAAATTTGAAAGAGTATAGACCTCTGACTGACAGGATGTGGGGTCAAACTGAGTGGACAAGGAATTATTGACTGCGTCTGATTCTAAGGCAATAACAAATTGAAGAAAGCCTTCCTCCATGAGTCTATCCCCAACATGCCCAATAACTTGAAATTGAATTGGCAGAGATCATTAACATTTATACCACACATAACTGTGAATATAAAGAAGGAAATATTAGGAAAGAATTAGCAGGCAGAGAAGAGGGAAGGGTCATCCCCAAACACTAAGTAAGAGAAATAACAGGCCTGATTTCATCTGTCCTCAGTATAGACATATGAGTAGATTGTCAGTGTTCTTAACATGCATAACTGGTCAGTATTTGTGAGGTAATTCATGATGTATTAATTAGCTTGAAATAGCCTGTGCACAATGTATCCATATTTCCAAACTTCATATTTTGCATCAGAAAGGCATGCAAGTTTATTTGTCCATTAAAACAAAAGAAACATATGAATCCCATAAATAATTTTGAAACCAGGTCTTTGCAGATGTAATCAACTTAAGATGAAGTCATAGCCAACTTAAAATGGGCCAGACTTCAATGACTGGTGCCATTGTAAAGAGAGGGATATTCAGACATAGAGATACAGAGAGGAGAAGGTGATGTGAAGACACATGGTAGGAAGACAGGTAGGAAGGCCATGGAAAGGTGGAGGCAGAGAATGAAAGGATGTAGCTGCCAGAAAAGAAATGCCAAAGCCTGCTGGTAACCATACCGACTAGAAAGAGGACTAAAGAAGAGTCTCTTACTTCTTTGAAGAGAGCCTTCCCTGCCACCACCTTTATCTTGGATTAATATCTCCCAGAACTGTGAGAGATTAAATTTGGTTATTTTAAGTCACCCAATTTGTGGTACTTTGAAACAGCAGTGCTAGGATCTAATATGAATCATAGCACAGGCATGAATTAAAATTTATAGAAGGCATGTAGTCTTGCCTGACTTTGATATCTGGATGAAACAAGGTTTCATTATGTAATGTATTATGTAATGATCTATTTGTTTTGCTCCCTTGCAACTCTTTCTGGGGAGCAATTAATCCTCTGCAATGGTTGGTAAAGAGAGGTGTTAAGGCAATAAGTTATTCAGCTTTCCATCACTATGTCAAAATACCTGGGGGGGGGGGGGAAGGAAGAGGTTAGATTTATTTTTTCCCACAGTTTTAGAGATTTTTCAGTCCATAGTTGGTTGGTCCTGTTGCTTTTAGATTCTGAATAAGTTCTTGATCTATGAATGTGTATGCATGTGCAAGTATATGCATGGGTTTATCTGTACAAGACATGCATGTATGTATTTGTATATTTATTAACACATGTACATATGAATTTATAAAACTGGAGTAGCATTATTTAGCATTTTAGGAAAGAGAAGAAATGGGAGTTGATGACACAAATATTCTCTTGTGATCAGCTGTGCCTGTGTACTCCTTAGAATGTCTTCAAGTACATAAGAGGAACGTTATTTAACTCAGTCTGTAAACCATTGCCACTAGGTGTATAACTTTAAAAAAGATTTTTAGCATTATATTAATAAAATTGCCCTTAATATGATTAAATAGCTAAGACATACTACTGAAAATATTTTACTTAATAGTAATTATTGATTTTCTCTCCTGAAATGCTATATTTATGTACGTATACACACACACACACACACACACACACACACACACATATTTTAAAATGTCCTATATCAATGAGAAATAGATTGAAAATAGAAAAAATCAATAAATAAATTATGAGTTCATACTGACACTTTCATATTTAAATTAGTAACTATGATTTTTTTCTCAACTAATCACGATTAGTTTCTTCAGTGATAAATTTTTTGACATACTCATCTAGGCAAGAATCTTGATTTTCTAGAATGTTTGTGGTGGCAGCTGGTTTTATTTTACTTTTTAAATAATTTTGAACTAGGCATTGAATTTGGAAAAAACAACACATATATTTTTTCATTATTATGTTATCAGCAGGCTTTTGAAAAAAATATGAATTGAAATGCAATATTTGATTATCTTTCCTTAGGAAGGCAGAATATTTCATATATAACAGTAGTCCAGAATTCACTGTTCATTTCTGGAATCAATTCATTAATAAGGTCTACTTTGAGTAGAATGATTGATTAGTGATCACAATTTCTATTATTTGTTTTTAGCACTGAATCAAATTAAATGGCATATTTTTGACTACCAATTTGTCATGTAATCATGTGTAGATTATCATTTAGTGACAATTGAATATAAATCATAATTTTTCAACAAATATTGTATCTATGTTATGTAAACTCATTTTTCTATCTAAATATAGCTCAGAAACATGTGCTAACCCAATGATGAGATTGTTCCTTTTTGCTCTCAGTTTCCACTTATACAGAAAATGGAAAGGTCACCACACCCCCCCCCAACTCTTATCTCTTTTTCATATGCAAAGAACTGACTTACACCAACTGAACTGACTTACACCAACTGTATCAATGATTATCTAGCATAAAATCAAATATATGCTAGCATATACACATGTAGTAATTCTTATAACTATGAAACTTTTAAAATATGTTACATCCTATGGTGAAGATTAACTTTGAAGGTGATTATTGATTTCCTAGTGCGATGGGTTGGATGATTTTGACATTTTATTTTATTTTTAATTTTGCTATTATAACTGTTTAAAAGGATGATGATTCTATATCTTATTTTTACATTTTAATATATATGAACAAAATTCTGAAATGGTCCAAATTTTATCTGGAAATAATTGTGCAATTAATATTTTAGAAATAATTTAATGAGTTCATCAGAGATTTCACAGGGCTTTGGAAATAAATGGGCTTATGTGAGCTCTTAAGTTTTTCCAAATTAACAATACAGAGGAAAAAAAAGATAATAGATTATCTGGGTAATAGATTTGAGGCAAACATATTTTTCTATTTATGACTTTTTTTCTTTTTTAGCTACTTGGTGAAATATGACGTTCATAAATTCATGTGTCTCTGCACAGACAAATAGATTTGCTTTTAGAATTAATAAGGTGTGAATCTTAGGTAGAAGTTTGTATGTTTTCTTATGGATGTCCAAATATTCCAATACCATTTATTGAAATAGCTCTTCTTCTATTGAATTTCTTTTGCAACTTGGTCAAAAATGACTTGTCATCTTCATTATGAGTCTGCATCTGGGTTTTTTATTCTATTCCACTGTTCTATGTGTCAATCCTTCCTACCAACACTACATTGTCTTGATTACAGTAGCCATAGAATAAACCATAATATCACCTAGAGTAATCTCTCTCATTAATTTTCTGGTCAAAATTGTCTTAGCAATGTTGGGGATGTTAACAACACACCAATAGATAGAAACTCTCTGGCTTTCTCCCACTTCCTGATACGAGAACTTGGCCTAGCCAAGGGTGCTCCCCTGACGTATGACAGAGGTCAGACTGCCACTAGGATAGGCTAATAGCTCTGCCAATGTGATTTGCTCATGCTCCCTATGTGCCCCTATGACCCTTCTGCTGATTGGCCCATGTCTTCTATAAAGGCCGTCCAACTTCCTCAATAAACCAAGCTCTTGCCTTGACCAGACTCCCTGGTGTATGCCTGATTGTCTTCTATTGTGAGGGCTGAGTGTGGCCACCAGTCGACTTCTGCCTCTTCCCGATTCCGCCTCACTGCTGGGGTGTGTTCCCCCAGCCTTCTCTGCCAGCTGGAGAAGGCCAAACCCAGGTTTGGGGGAGCTAGAAACCCCAGCAAGCAATTCTGAAGCCTGTGCTTTTCCATATGAATTTTAGAGTAAGCTTGTCAACATTTACCTTTAAAAAAAAAATTACCTTCCAGGTAATATGAAAGAATTCCATTAAACCTATACATCAATTTTTGGAAAGTTGGCATCTTTGCAATTTTAAGCTCTCCAGTCTTTCAACAGAATATCTCCCCACATTTGTTTGTGTCTTTTTAAATTTCTTACATCAGTATTTTGTAACTCTTCAGCATACAGATTCTGTATATGTTTTATTCAGTGTAAAGCAGAGTATTTCATTTTCTTTAGAGAAATTGGAAGTGATACTGTTTTTAAGTCCACGCTCTGCTTGTTCATTTTTATTATGTCAAAATGTGACTGAAGCCAGATGCAGTGGTGCCCATCTGCAGTCTTGGTTACCCGGGAGACTGAAGTGGGAGGATTCTTTGGTTCAGGAGTTTGAGATAAGTCTGTATAACATACTAAGACTCCATTTCAAAAACTTAAAAATTAGATATGTGGCCGGGTATGGTGGTGCTCACTTATAATCACAGTGTCTATGGAGGCTGAGGTAGAAGGATTGCAAGTTCAAAGCCAGCCTCAGCAAATTAGCAAGGTCCTAAGCAACTTAGTGAGAACCTAATAAAAATGTATCAAAATAAAAACCATAAAAAGAGCTGGGGATGTGGCTCAGGGGTAAAGCACCCCTGAACTTAATTTCTGCTACAAAAATATTAGAAATGTGATAGATGCTTGTATGTTGATCTTGAACACCAACACTTTGTTGAACTTACTTTTTGTCAGTTCTAGTAGTTTTGTTATTTATTTAAAATTCGTGGGGAGTTTCATTATAGACAATCATGCCTATAAAAATAGTTTTACTTCTCCTTTCTAAACTTCATGCACTTTGGTTCTTATCATACTGAAATGGCTAAAACTCCCAGTACTATGTAGAACAATAGTGCCAAGAGTGAATATACTTGTCATTTTTCAGCATAGACAGGAGTATTCATTCAGTCTTCGCCATGAAATATGGTGTTAGCTACAGATTTTTGTGGGTATTTTTTTTCAATCAAGTTGAAGCAATTCCAATCTCTTTCTAACTTACTGAAAGTTTCCATCATGAATGGGTATTATACTTTGTCAAAAATTTTTTCTGGGTAAATTGATATATCGTATTTTTTTTGTATGTTCTTACAGTGAATTCCTTTGAATGGCAAACATTGAAATAAACTTTTTAAACTGGGATGACTATCACTTTGTCATATTGTATAAATACTTTTGTATGTTGATTGATTCAATTTGCTAATATTTTCTTGACAATATGTATGTTCAGTTTTCTTCCTTGTACTGTCTTTAGCTGATTTGGGTATTCAGGTAATACTGGCCTTAAAAACAATTTGGTTTGTATTCCATCTCTTCTATTTTTTAGAAAGGTTTTACAAATTTTATGTTAATTTTTTGTTGTATATTTTGTAGAATTTTCCATTAAACTGTCTGGCATTAAGATTATATTTGAGAAATTATTTAATTATTAATTGGATATCTTCTTTGTTTATGTAAATACATATATTATCTGTTTCATATTTATTTAGTTTGAGTACAGTACAGTTTCTAGGAATTGTTCCATTGCTCCTAAATCATTAAATGCATCAGTATAATTTTTACTATCATCTTATTATCACTTAAATGCATAATCTTTGGTGAAATTCTCTATTTCATTCTTTATTTTGATGGTTTTTGTTGAGTTTGTATGGTATAACTTTTCTCTGTACAACAAATCTATCATTTATGTTTAATGTAATTTAATGCTATGTAAAACCCTAACTCTGACATGTTTTTCTTCTCTGTACATCTTAAGAAGACTTTTTTAAAAAATTACCTATTTTCTGTTGTATAGATTAAATAAATTCTATTGAACTTTTCATGAAATTACCGATTCTGTTCTCTGTCTTCTTTACTTTAATATTGAACCCATCTACCAATGGTTTACTTCTTATTTTATTTTTCATTTATCTAAGTTTTACTTCATTGTTTTTATAATTTTATTTATTTGCTAGATTTTTTTTCATTTGTTTATAGAAATTTTAAAATTTCTTATCAATGTATTTTTACAATGATTGATTTAAAGTCCTTCTTTAATAATTCCAAAATCTTATCTATGTTGGTGATGCTGTCAGTTGATTATCTTTGCTCATTCTACTTGGTTTTGATTACTACTAATAACTGAAAGATTGCTGTCAATCACTTTAAAATATTGTTCTCACATTTTTCATTTGTATTCTTACCAACAGATGATCCATGTGTAGGAAATTCATAAATACAAAACACATTTTTATTTAGAAAACAATTTAAATTACAAATTTGTTAGAATTTATTATTGAAAAAATGTTAAGAATTATTTTGAAAAATACCCTCATTTGCATCATGTTAGATAAATGTTAAAATTTACTATCCTGATCATAGATAAGTAATGCTTAAAATTTCTTCCTCTTCATCAATTCACTTTATGAAATTTTACTTCATTTTATTTCTATAATACTTATTTCTCTTTTACAACTATAGTAACAGAATATGTAATAATTGTCAAGATAAATATATTTCCTTGAGAATTACACAATTATTATTCTAATCATCATAATTAAATTTTTAAAAGCAAATGCATGCTGAATTGTTACAAGTTTAGGCACTAAATGTCACAAATCACTACTTTACAATTTGTGTTTAGTTAGAAGTGTAAAACACTGCCAATATGAAGTTGAGTTTATATAATAACTATGCATATCTTGAATAAAAATCTGTACATTTTGTAACATTTTTATGTTTGCTTAATCTGAATATATTTAATGAAATATTGTTTATGTTTATTGATTTTAATATTAAAATTTTCGGTTTGTATATATGTTTTTAATACTTTTACTTTCATAAACATTTTATCATATTGTAAAAACGTATTTCAACCATAACTTATTGGAAAAGGAAAGAAAAAGCATTCTTTACCACAGATTGCTTGAGAAGGGCTCGTATAGTAATGTCTTCAAAGTTACATTTATTAGCAATTATTTTCTTTGGTCTGGCAGTTAGTTAAACGCCAAATTTGACAATTCAGTCAGTTGTGCATTTATATTAAAATAACTTGAAGCTATTAAAAAGAATTATGGTTCAATCTGTCACTTTCAATTGTCATTCCTAGTTTCTGTATAGACGGCTTGCTGACAAATTGCAGAATGTTGAACATTCAGACTCAGTCCGGACTATGGGGATGATTTTAAACCCTGGGCTGCTCAGTGCCTAACCCTGTCTGCCTCATTCTGTGATAAAAAGGGTGTGAAGATGTTACCTGCACTACAATATTTTTAAAGACTACTTTTCCAAAGAAGCATCTTGGAACTCTATTTTTAAATTTTTAAAATGGGTTACTTAAAAATGCACTAAACAGCAAATTATGATTAAAAATAATCAGTAAAGCAATCCTTCTCACAAATGGTCAAACTTAGCATAATGAGGGGTAACCAGATATCATACTGACTTGACATTATGAAATTTTAATTATACAAGATAATGACAAAAAAGTTACAGAACTCAAAGCATTATAGACTAGCTATCTCTTTTTAGTTATACATTTCACTTTTGTCCTTTAAAATACTCATATAAGTATAAAATGATGAGATTAATAAAAAGAATTTCATACTTTGTTAATAATACCATAAATCTAATATCTTATTATATACTAATTTTCCATGAAGACTTTATCATAATTTAAAAGACTTGAGGAGTGACAATAAATTGCTTATATACCATGTTTTAATTTTGCGTAGTTTATTTTTGTATAGCCAATATAAAATAATTTTACAATCCAGTATAAACCAAATTTTTTGTTGATTTACTAGTAGCTGACAATTTTATTAAATTATACAGAATCACAAGAATTTTGTAGCCAAGCTAAAATCACTTGTGAGAATTTAAACTAATCTATGTGTTTACTAATATATGTAAAACACTTGTAAGGAAATAATAAATACTGTGAATTTGTGATTATTACTGCGATGAGGGCCAATATATAAATTAGTAAAATTCAGTACTGAAGGAAATCATTTAACTTGAAAGATACAGGCAAGAAAACATAAAATTATAGCATAGTGTTTTTTTTTTTTTTTTTTTTATCCCCCACAACATAATTTTTAGGGAAAAAAAAAAAAAAAAAAAAAAAAAAAAAAAACAAGGGAAGGCATTTAAAGTTTAAAAATAGTCTGTTTCTGTTAAAAGTTCATGAAAATAAATGAATAAAATTCGAATTGGATTTTATTAAATAAAACTATGATACCATGTAATTAATTGTTCCCACTGAAGTTCTTTTGCAGGAGTCCAATTTTGGCACTTTCTTATAAGTTTAACCTCAAGGAGAAGTATTGAGAAAACCTTTTTGCTGATGAAAGTCTATGACATAGTTTTGCAAACATAGCTTGCTGTTCTTGCTAAATTTTTGACCAATTATCTAACCACACAATTTTACATTTAGGTAGAGAATAGCAGGGTACAATCATGTAAAAATAAAAGCCCCTATACCTTCAATACACTTTAAAAGCAAAATTTAGTGACTCACTGAAAGTAGGTCATTTCCATGCCTGTGGTGTCAATACCTTTAATAGAATTTCATACTTCCTTTACTTGTATACTTGTAATAATAAAATCATTAAAATTTCTTCATTAAAAATACTTTACAAATCTTTTTTTTCATTTGCTATAAGTCAGGCAGTGAAATATTTTTATTACTTAATTTAAAAACACCAGGTTTGTAATACACTGTCATCATAGGCCAGGATAAATTTTTGTTGTTGTTGTTCATTCAAGTGATATTTTACTGTGCTCTATTATCATGGTAAATAATTATAGTCTTCACAGTTGAAGTGTTACCTCAGAAAAGAACTATTTCAAGGTTATCAGTTCAGTCAGTTAAGATATATATGTGTGTGCGTGTGCATGCACCAAATTAACTGCAGTAACCCTCCTTTATCTCAGAGACTATATCTCAAGTTTCCCAGTGATTCTTGAACCTATCAACAGTACTGAATCCCATATGCACTTTGTTTTTTTCCCCCCTGAAGTATATGTTTACAATATATTTCTATTTATAACTTGGGCAAAATGAAAGATCAATAATACTTGTAATAAAACAGAATAAATATGAAAATATATGATAAGATTATTTGGATGTCATTTCTTTCTCTCTCAAAGTATTTTTTTGTGTATATATCATCCTAACTGATGAAATGAAGTGGGTGGATGGCACAGACATTGTGACATAGCATGGCATTATATTATAAGGGTTACTTGGACATAAATACTGAGACCCCTGAGACTCTAACATTACAGATGGCTACTAAGTAACCAATGTGCAGATATTTTAGACAATATGCAATGGACAAAGGGATGGCTCATATCTAGAGTGGAGCAGAGCAGGGCAGAATGAGATTTTATCATGCTATTCAGGAGGGTGTACAGTTTTAAATTAATTAATTGTTTATTTCTGAAATTTTCCATTTAATATTTTCAGACTGTGGTTAGCCATGAATAACTGAAATTGTGGAAAGCAAAACTTGTAAGGGTGGACTACTGTATCAATACTTGATTTTAAATGGCATTATCTTAATTGAAAATTGAAGCAAAATATTCATTGTAATACTGCATTGGGGACTTAAGAACACATTGGCCGAAAGAATAGAAAAACTTAACTCTCTGGTTGCCTCCCACTCCCTGATATGGAACTTGGCCTAATCAGGAGGCATTCCCCTGAGGTGTTGTGGGAAATCAGATCGCCACTAAGATAAGCTAATGGCTCAGCCCGCCAATGTGATTTGCTCATGCTCCTTATGTGTCCCTATGATCTTTCTGCTGATTGGCCCATGTCTTCTATAAACGCCGTCCATCTTCTTCAATAAATGAGTTCCAGCTCTGACCGGGTTCCCTGGTGCGTCCCTGATTGTCTTCCATCTTGAAGGCTGGCGTGGGCCTCCAGCCAGCTTCCACTGTTCTAGATCACGCCTCGGCTAGGGCGTGTTTTTCCCCTAGCCTTCTCCACTGGCTGGAAGAAGCTAAATCCAGGTCAGGGAAAACTAAAAACCCCAGCAACTCAAACAAAACCCCCAACAATACTGAGTCAAAGACAGTTTCTACTTCAAATTAGATTTTTTTTTACTCAATTTTAAAACACAGGACAAGGTAATTGATGAAAGCCAATATGATAATAGTTAAAATATACCTGGTGTTTTGTGAAAATTAAGCATCATAAAAATGCAGAAGTAGGCTGGGCGTGGCAGTGCACCCCTGTAATCCCAGCACTTGGGAGGCTGAGGCAGGAGTATCGCGAGTTCAAAGCCAGCCTTAGCAATGGCGAGGCACTTAGCAACTCAGTGAGACCCTGTCTCTAATAAAATACAAGAAAGGGCTGGGGTTGTGCCCCAGTGGTCGAGTGTCCCTGAGTTCAATCCCCCGTACAAGAAAAAAAAAAAAAAATGCAAAAGTAACATATGTGTTTCAGTTACTGATGGCAAGTCCTTCAATTACTTGTTAATTCAATCATCATTCTTTTTGAATAAGGTCAAATAAACCCAAACAACTGACATAGTTTTAACATGTCAAACCAGCTAACTCATAGTTATCTTTAAAAGCTATGCTTATTCATGTCTGGATAATAAAATGGCATATCTATAAATCCTGGAAAGAGCAGAAAGGACAACCAAAGGACAATTCTGCAAGTTGGTAAGTAGGTCACCCCAGGACTGAAGAAAAGGAATGTCACAATGTTTCTACATGATCCTGCCAATCAGAAGTAAATCTTGACTTCACACTTTCTGTCCCCCAATCCAGCAACAAAAAGGCAACAAGTTAGGTTCACATGTCCCCTAATTCAACTAGCGGTCCTCTGATGACACCAGGTGCATTCAAACATTGATGGAGGCTCTTCTAAACATTAACACTAGAGAATTCTTTAGGCAGAGCCTGAGATACTCCTTCTCCAGTGAGAAATACTGAGATATCTTATTAGAAAGAGCAAGAATGATTCTGTTAAAGAAAGCCAGTGGGACTAGGAAGACCCTTTGCCTACAAGAATCTGAGACTCCCCTCAAAGGTTAGGAGAGATAACCAGGTGGTTAAAACAATGTATTTTAGCACTTTACTTGTACGTCTAGGTTGTTTAAAGATGTCATTTTTTTTCTGAGGTCTGAGATTAAGTTTAAGGTACATGCATTTGCCTATGGATACTCAATTGCCCATTTGGTAAAATGGCATTAAGTTGTTTTTGCACATGAATCAAAGTTAACTTGGTCATATTCATGTTTGCTTATTTTAGAATTCCTCATAGTTTTACCTTGATCTATAAGTTAATTCTTCTATCAAATACCAGTATTTTTTGCTGTAGCTGTGTAGTAAGCATTAATATCATTGTTCAATAATTCCTTTCACTATTTCTCCTTTGTGAAGATGTATTTAGCATAATCAATAGGTCTATAATTTGACACATGCTAAAGGAAGACATTTAGATAGAAGAGAATTGATTCAAGAAGGAAGCCTTTCTATACAAAGAAATGAAGAACACTAGCTGCAAATGAACCTAAGTAATTACAAAATATAAGACACACACCTATGTAAAGATAATTGAATAGTTAAAAGTGCACTGAGGAGTTTATAACACATTTAAAAATTTAAATGTATGACAATATAGTAAAGGATGGGAAAATGTAGATATATACTATGTTAACATATCATGCATGATATCATACATGAAATACTTTAATATCAGTTGATGCTATATAAAATTGGAAAGTATATGACAAACCTTAAAGCAATGCCTAAAATGATAAAACCCTGAGCTATAACTAATACTTCAATGAAGGAAATAAAATGGTTGTATGAATAAAATAATATTCATAATACTCTAATCCAAAGAAAGGCTATAAATAGGAAAGGGGAATACAGAAACTCAGAGACAAGTCCAAGACAAATAACAAGATGATAGATTTAGTGAAATATTGTCAATTAGATAAAAAGCTAGCCCCAATTACATGTTAATCAGAAGAGAAAGCTCTTTATTTTTAAATGATCAACATATGAATTGTACAAGTTAATGGGTTTCACTGACATTTCCTCGCATATGTATGTCATACTTTGACCAGGTCCACCTTTCCTTAAACCCTCTCTTGTTTTCCTGTCACTTCCTTTCTCTCATTTTTATTTTATTTTTTTAGTCCTTCAGTTTCATGCATTCTTTTTGCCAGTGACATGTTTTCTTTCTTTTTAATGGCTAAATAATACTTCATTGTGTCTACATGCCATATTTTCTTTATTCATTCATCTAGGCTGATTCCATATCTTAACTATTGTGAATGGTGGTGCAAATAAACATGGCTATACCTGTATCTCTTTTTTTAATTTTTATTATTCTAATTTGTTATACATGATTGCAGAGTACATTTCATTTCATATTACATATAAAGAGCACAATTTTTCTGTTTTTTTTTAATATTCATTATGTGATTTTTTAAAAATATTTATTTATTTACTTTAGTTGTACACAATGCAATACATTTATGTTTACGTGGTGCTGAGGATCGAACCCGGGCCGCGCACGTGCAAGGCAAGTGCTCTGCCGCTGAACCACAACCCCAGCCCTTTCTGGTTTTATATAAAGTATTTTTTACAAAGAGTGGGGAGGGAGAGGAGGGGGTAAGGGGATAGGAATGATTACCTTTATCTCTTTTGATGCTGATTTTATTTCTTTCAACTATATACCCAGGAGGAGTATAGCAGAATCACAGGATAGTTCTTATTTTAGTTTTACAAGGATGATTCATATGTGTTTTCTGTAGTGGCTATACTAATTTACATTCCCACAAACATTGTATAAACATTCCATAGAAAAATACTTCAAACATAAAGTTAATAAGTTAGAAGTAAAAAGATAGGATTGTACATAATATACAGGAAATAATAGAAGTGGCTGTGTTGATATTAGAGAAGTAGACATTTAAACAAAGACTAATATCAGGGATATACAAGAAAATTTTGTAATTGTAAAATTATTTATTTTTCAAGAGGGAAAAAAGTTTCTAATATTAATGTTTTAAATAAGATATCTTCAAATAATATGAAGATACAGCTGAGACAACTAAAAATATTCAAATAAAGAATTATATTCAAATATTTCTCAATATTTGATAAAATAATCAGACTAGGATATTACCAATATTATTATTGACCAATTAGGACTAGTTAACATTCATTTAATATTTCATCAGTGACAGTAGAATATATCTTGTTATTAGTTGCACATAAAATGTTTACAGAGACTGAATTCTGTACCATAAATTCTCAATAAACTTAAAATGTTTCATTTTTTCTGTGTCTTTCCTCTCACCCCAACAAAATTTGTAGAAATCAGCAAAACTATCTTTAGAAAATCCTCAATTATTTGAAAAGTAAACATCACTGTTTAAGTACCCATGAGTAAAAGAAAAATTCTATAGTGCAGGAGCCTTGTTTGGGGATTGGCTTGAATTGCAGTTGTCTATGAGCCGTGGAGATTTGGGCATTGTCTCCTCCCGTAGTCTCACGAGACTTGTTGCGGGATCTCGAGTGACTTGGCCGAAATTGCTGATCGGGTCAGCGCCATTTTAGTGGTGTGTTTGGCGTGAGTTAGTTGTTGTTAGAACCAGAGAGAAAAGTTATCAGAATAAAAAGCTGTTTGTCTCCAGTTTGCTTCTGAAGTTCTTCCCACGGCTCCGTTGCTCCAAGCGCTTCAGGCGACAACAGGTGGCGGCCCGTACGGGGAACTTCGGAGCGGACAGGTAAGAACTGAAAGGTCTCTAAAGATGGGTTCGGATATAACTGAATCCCAAGTGATAGAGGCTATGCAAAGACTCCTTGATATACCTGACTCTGTTCTCAGTGAGGAGTATATAGACAAAAGTGAAAGTGATCAAAAAAGTGTAGATTCCACTGGGCCAACTGAGACCAGTAAAGAGAGTATTAGAAGAGACCCAAAAATGACAAAAATCCAAGCTATTAAAGCTATTCGGGAGTTATTGGCGAAAGCTGAAGGATACTTGCTCTCACTGGAACCTGGGCCTCAGGATATTGCTGTCAGTGAAATTAGCAGTGGTGAGGAATCTAGTAAAAGTGATCCTGAGAAAATGAGGAAAAAGAAATTTTTAAAAGACCGAGAAAAAGGTCCGTCAGGCAGAGGAGTCACTTGTGTCCTCTACTCCCCCATGGGTGGAATCCATTACAGAAAATATGAAGGGTATTACTAGGCATTTGCATACCCTAGAAACAGAAATAAAAAGTCTTTCTGATCGCTTATGCGCTCTCGAGGACAACTCACAGATACATTGGGAACCGCCAGCATTTGAAAAGAAAAATGGACAGAGTGTCCATCAGTCAGTAGATTTCAAAACAATAAAAAATCTCAAAGAGGCAGTAATGACTTATGGGCCCCAAGCTCCTTTCACGTTGAGTATGCTGGAGTCCCTTAACACCTTTAGCTTAACCCCCTCAGACTGGAAAAGTCTATGTAAAGCAACATTAAGCGGGGGGCAATTCTTGGTTTGGCGATCGCAATTCCAAGAACTTTGTATAGAAACGGCTAAAAGAAACGCGGCTGCAGGGTTTGAAAACTATAATATAGACATGCTCACAGGAGAAGGTCAATTCGCAGACTTACAGGCTCAAACAGATTATGACCCAGATGTATATGCTCAGATAAATGCAGCTGCCTTAGAGGCATGGAAAACTGTACAAGGACCTGGGGATCTACAAGGTAGCTTGTCAAAAGTGATTCAAGGACCTAATGAGCCGTATGCCGACTTTGCTGATCTACTTTTGAGAACTGCAGGTAGTGTGTTTGCAGATGTTGACCAAGCTATGCCATTAGTTGTTCAATTAGCTTATGAAAATGCAAATAAATGGTGCCAAGCAGCCATCAGGCCATGGAGAACTAAAAAGGATCTTTCCGTATATATACAACTATGTAAAGATATAAATGACGCCTTTGTCACAGGAAATGTGATTGCAGCCTCAATGAGAGGTGCTTCCTCTCGAAATTTCACAAAGGCTAAACGTAGATATTATAATCAATCAGGATATTCCAGGCAAAATTATCATAATCAATCAGGCAATTCTAGGCAAAATCCCAAAAGAGAAATAAGACCAAGCTCATATCGTGCCCCAGGCCGCTGCCCCAGGTGTAAAAAGGGAAATCATTGGGCCAATAAATGCCATTCAAAATTTGACATCCATGGAAATCCTTTGTTCAGGAATTCAAAAAACGAGGCACGGGGTCCAATACCCCGGGGCCCACAAATGTACGGGGCATTGCAGAAGGAGTATCCTCAAGCATCCACTCAGATGCTTCCCCGACACAATCCCTACTACCCATCCACTCCCTCGCCAGAGGAACAAGAGGAAATGCAGGATTAGACCTCTGTTCCACCGCCCGAATAGTGTTAACACCTGAAATGGGGGTTCAACTGATTCCCACAGGAGTCAGGGGACCTCTTCCCTCAGGGACTGTAGGACTTATTATCGGGCGTAGTCCTAAAAGCTTATTAGGTTTGCAAGTGACCCCAGGTGTAATAAACTCAGACTACAAAGGGGAAATAAAAATAATGCTTAGCTCACCCCAAAGTATAAGTTCTGTTAATCAAGGAGATAGAATTGCTCAGTTGCTTCTCCTTCCCAATTTACATAATTCATTTAAAATGGGTATGCCTCAAGAAGGGAACAATAGAGGATTTTGTTCCACTGACTCAAGTCCCATGGCTTGCTGGGTTCGAGACTGTTCAAGGAGGCCTATGTGTAAAATAAAAATCCAAGGAATAGAAATGGAGGGATTAATAGATACTGGAGCTGACTCTTCCATTATTAACTTACGCCAATGGCCCAAGCACTGGCCTCTGCAAAAAGCTTCAACCAGTTTAAGAGGCTTGGGATATAATAACCTCCCAGATAAAAGTGCAGTAATTTTAAAATGGGAGGATGATGAAGGCCATAAAGGAACATTTCAGCCTTATGTTTTACCTAATCTACCGGTTACTTTATGGGGAAGAGATATTTTGCAACAAATGGGAGTACACCTTGCAACCAAGCCTGCAGATGTTAAATGTGAAAACCTACAGGGTAATCTTAACCATAAAAGAACTCATTATCAAAAAGTACAGAGTAATCTTAGCCCTAAAAGTAATAATTGTCATAAAGGAAAAAGATATTTTTTTTCGGGGCCACTGAGAAAATGATTTTGAAAATACCATGGCTTTCTGATAAGTCAGTGTGGGTCCCTCAGTGGCCCCTATCTAAAGAGAAATTACAAGCGGCCCACCAATTAGTTCAGGAACAATTAGAAGCAGGTCATATAGAACCTTCCACCTCTCCCTGGAATTCCCCCATATTTGTGATCAAGAAAAAGTCAGGAAAATGGCGATTGTTACATGATCTTAGACAAATCAATAAAACCATGCAAGTTATGGGGCCTACTCAACCTGGACTTCCTAGTCCCGTAGCTATTCCAAAAAATTTCCATCTTATTACTCTTGATATAAAGGATTGCTTCTTTTCTATTCCCCTACATCCTCTGGATGCCCCCAGGTTTGCTTTTTCCGTTCCTTCTATGAACAATAATGGCCCTGATCAGAGATATCAATGGAAGGTTTTACCACAGGGAATGGCTAATAGCCCCACCATATGCCAAATATATGTGGACAAGGCTATCCAACCCATTAAAAATAAATATCCAAACCTCATGTGTCTACATTACATGGATGATATTTTATTGGCCCACCCTAATCAAAAAATCTTATTTAATATATTCAGTGATGTGGCAGAAAATTTAAAAAAAATATGGATTTATATATAGCAGAAGAAAAAGTTCAAACCAGATCTCCCATATTATATTTAGGATTTAAAATCATGGATACTTTTGTTAGACCCCAAAAATTTTAATAAATAAAGAACATTTGACCACCCTCAATGATTTCCAAAAACTACTGGGAGACATTAATTGGCTTCGCCCTACACTAAATCTCACTACTGGCCAACTAAAACCTCTATTTGACATCCTTCGTGGAGATCCTGATCCATCTTCACCACGAACATTGACTCCTGATGCTAGGAAAGCTTTAAAGTTAGTAGAAAAAGCCATCGAAGGAGCTCATTGTGATAGATTTGATTTAACTCAACCGCTGATGTTGATTATTATTTCTTCACAATATACACCCACAGGAGTATTTTGGCAACAAGGGCCTTTATTATGGATACATTTGCCCATCTCTCCTAAAAGTATAATTGAATCTTATACCTCCATGGTGGCTAAACTTATTCTTCAAGGACTTAAGACTTCTACTAAAATATTTGGCATTCACCCTGCTACTATTATTACTCCCTATTCATCATCACAGATTGAATACTTATGCTTCAATGATAATGATTGGGCTATAGCTAAATGCTCTACTTCTGCAAATTTTGATAATCATCTTCCTAAGTCCCCTATATTATCTTTTTGTATTAACCATCCTATTATATTTCCACAGGTAATAAAAAATCAACCTATTCCTAAGGCATTTAATGTATTTACAGATGGGTCCTCAAATGGTACTGCTACAGTAGTCACTAAAAAAGAAAATATGACTTACATAACTGCACACAAATCAGCTCAACTAGTGGAATTGGAAGCTGTGGTAAGAGCTCTGGAAAATTTTAGGGACCAGCCCATAAACATTTTTTCATATAGCCACTATATTGTACAAGCCGTCCCAAAATTAGAGTTAGCAGGACCAATAGCACCTCATACTCCAGCCTTTAAATTGTTTTATCAAATACAAAAACTTTTGTGGGCAAGAAAAGAACCTCTATTCGTAGGCCATATTAGAGCACATACTAATTTGCCTGGTCCCCTCCATGAAGGTAATCAAAAGGCTGATGAACTTACAAAAACAGTATTTATACTTTCAGCGCTACAACAAGCTACTTTATTTCACTCCCAGTTTCATGTCAACAGCACCACCTTGCAACGTAGGTTTAAAATCACAAAGGAGCAAGCCAGAACAATTGTAAAAGATTGTAAATCTTGTATGACACATTTGCCCAATCCTCATTTCGGCGTTAACCCTAGAGGATTAATGCCCAATCATTTGTGGCAGATGGATGTTACTCATGAGCCAAGTTTTGGAAAATTGCGATTTATTCATGTGACCATAGATACATGTTCAGGCATGATTTTTGCTTCCTTACATTCTGGAGAAAAAGTTAAAGATGTTACATCTCATTGTTTGCAAGCTTTTGCTGCATTGGGCATCCCCAAAATGCTTAAAACAGATAATGACCCCGCATATACGTCCTCATCTTTCAAACAGTTTTGCGCAAAATTCAATATATCCCATAAAACAGGCATCCCATACAATCCTCAGGGTCAGGGCATTATTGAAAGAGCAAACCGAACACTGAAAATTATGTTATTAAAACAAAAAGAAGGAAATTGGAAAAGTCCTAAGGACAGATTGGCAGTTGCCCTGTTTACCTTAAATTTTTTAACTTTAGACTCTAATGGTTATTCTGCTGGAGACAGACATTGGAATCCACACCAACAACATAAACCTTTGGTTTACTGGAAGGATGTTCTTTCAGGTACATGGAAGGGTCCAGATCCAGTATTAATTTGGGGAAGAGGATCTGTTTGTGTTTTTCCAAAAGACGAATCCTCTCCAATATGGATACCATCTAGATTAATAAAACAGGTACCACATCAAAATGATCAAGATGAAGTTATTGAAGAATCAAGATTAATAAAAAAGGTACAAAATCAAGAGGACCAAGATGAAGGTACAGAATGATTCCCTCAAAAGAGTCCTTCAAAATATTTCACAACTTAAGTGTCATTTCTCCCGGCCGGGACAAGGAGATCTCTCTTTAGTGTGCACACAATTGTATTTTTTTTTCTTTTTATACATGTCTTTATGTCTGTACATTTGTCTACATTTCATGTTAATGTGACGTCACAAATATATGTTTGTATGCTTGTTCGTCTGTCCAGTGTGACGTCACAAAGAACAAAGTGCTTATGAAAAAGAAAATATATATATATATATATATATATATATATATATATATATATATATATGGATCCAAATAACTTTAATTCATTTTAGGTTAAGAGTATTCAATTTAGGTAAATAATTTTATAAATGAAGGTACTTTCAATTTTGATTTATAGGTGTCCCTGGGACTTCTCTTTAGCAAACAATATGACTAGTGCTATATAACCTGATATTTTGGTGTTTTGACATAAGATTGTTTATTTGTTATTAACTTCATTTGTTTAATAGCTCATTAATTTCAATTATCTCAACAGGTAAAAGATTGCTCTGTATACAGAGACTCAAGGGTTCCAGCTAACAAATTATTTCTCTCAAGTGCCTTTACCTTTTCTTTAATCTATCTTTAATGCAGTAATTACCCTCAGTCTTTCTTTGTTTTGTTCTAAATATGATATTTTTCCAAATTATGTTTGCAGAAGCTCAACCAGCGATGTGTGTGAACAAAAATCAACTTTAATTTTCTAATCTAATTATTCTATTTTGTAGTTTGACAACTCGCCTCTTGACTCAGTGCTGCAATAGCACTGCCTTTCCTTTAATAATTGATGCTTGAGTTTCTAGGTAGCGGGCCCTGAAGATTTGCCGGTGGCATTGTCTAAACATAAAAAAGACGTCTGCTGCTACAGCTGCAGGGATCGCGGCCGCCGCATGCATCCCTGCTGCTCAAACATCAAACAACCTCACCAACAGTGTGGCCTCTGCTCTACATGCATGGGGCCTCCTACATCAACATGTTACAACAAATGGACATTTTGATCTTTCATTGTTTGGGACTTTATGGGACAATGCCTTGCGGGTATTTGTCTAGAGAATTCAGTGTGTTACTTGATGGAATTTAGGGCAGCTGATTTGTTTAAACAATTTGATATGTTATGCAATTTGGCTCATCACCAAAAGGCTTGTCACCTTAAAGCCGCAACATCTCCTCACAATTGGACGGCTGTTAGTCATCATATATAGTCGATCCTAAAGGGCTCCATTGGATGGCTGGTTAGCCAATGACGGGTAAGATCCCCAGAGGGGGACAACCTAAGACAGGCACAGTCTCACGGGACAGTCTCATGTGGCCGACATATCAACCTAAGACAGGAGTCAAGGGCACAGCCTTGATTATCCGATGACGGGTAAGAATGTTGGTTGCACATAGACGTCCTAGAGCATTACCTCTTTTAAAACAAAAAGGGGGAAATGCAGGAGCCCTGTTTGGGGATTGGCTTGAATTGCAGTTGACTATGAGCCGTGGAGATTTGGGCATTGTCTCCTCCTGTAGTCTCACGAGACTTGTTGCAGGATCTCGAGTGACTTGGCCGAAATTGCTGATCGGGTCAGCGCCATTTTAGTGGTGTGTTTGGCGTGAGTTAGTTGTTGTTAGAACCAGAGAGAAAAGTTATCAGAATAAAAAGCTGTTTGTCTCCAGTTTGCTTCTGAAGTTCTTCCCGCGGCTCCGTTGCTCCAAGCGCTTCAGGCGACAACACTATAGTATTTCTGTGGTAGATTTTTGTTGCTTCAACCAAAATACCTGAACTGAACAACTTAGAAAATGAAAAGTTTATTTTGGCTCATGATTTCAGAGGTTCAGTTCATGGATGGCCAACTCCATAGCTCTGGAACAAAGGTAAGGTAGAACAACATGGTGGAAGGGCATGGTAAAGTAAAGCTGATCAGTTCATGACAGCCAGGAAGCAGAGAGCTCTCTTTACTAGAGACAAAATATAAACCCCAGATTCATGCCCTAAGTGACCTACTTCCTCCAATCACAACGTACCTGCCTACAGTTACCCCCCCCCCAGTTAATACATTCAAGTGGATTAATCCACCATTTAAGTTAAAATTCTCATAATCTAATCTTTTTCACCTCTGAACATTCTTGCTTGGTCTCACAAATTAGCTTCAGAGGGGCACTCCATATCTAAACTACAACAGTTTTGAACTAAATAAAAACTGTTTTGTGAAATGCCATTAAACATTACTTAGAACATTTAAAGCACAATAGGCCTATAAAAGAAAAATAATGGTGTCAGTGCTATCAGCTTCTGTCGTTATAAGAAGGAAATAAAAATAAAATGAAACAAAGTAACTAGAAGAATAAAACAAAAAACACCTAAAATAATGAATTTAAAACAGAAAAATAAAGAAAGTTAATGGTATAAATGCTGATTCTTTGAGAAAATTTTGCTTTGAGAAGTAAACGTTGTATAATTCCAACCAGACTAATCCTGAAAACAGGGAAAAGGTGGCCAAGCTCAAGAATGAAAGAAGTGACATTACTAAAACATCTGTATAAGCTAAAATAATAAAAAGAGTAAGTTATAAATTGCAAAAAGGAATAAATTTAAAAATTTGGACAACTCTGATTAAAAGGACAAATACCTCAAAAGAAAAGAACTATCAAAGTATATTGAGGAAAAATAATAACCTGAATGGTTATATATTAAATGTATTGTTTAAAATCTTTCTACAAAGATATCTCTAGGCCCAGATGGCTTCATTGATGAATCTTCCAAATAGTTCAAGATGAAATAATATTATCAACTAAAAAAATTAATTCTACCCAACTTCTTCTGTGTCTAGTTTTAACCTGAAGCTGAAACCAGAAAATTTCTTACAAAAAACTGTCAGAATAATATGTATCCATAACTAAGATGCAAAAAATTATAAAGACATTTGTAGCCCATTTTAAGTTTAATATATAAAAGGAAAAATAATGTGACCAAGCATTCCTCACAGAAATAATTTAGTATATGAACATCAAACAATAGAATTTATCATGTTGACAAATCCTTAAGAATTATATGATCATTTGATACGTGTAGAAAAATTATTTAACGAAATCTTTCTCCTTATAATATTTCTTTGCAAATAGAAATTGAGGAATTTTCCCCATCAAAGAAAAACACCTTTGAATGATTTTAGAATTAAGGATGAAAGAATGAATACTTCCACCCACCAGTCCTTAATAATAGGTTAGGAGTTTGTTCTCTATTCAATATTGTGATGGAAGTTATACCATAACTTCATGTATTAACTGTTTTTCTTTTCATGTCTTATGAGTGTGAACATATAAGATTCATGAGAACATTTCTGCTCAACAGGTTAATTCGTTATATATCCAGTACTAAAAAAAAATGAAAGTTTCTGACATATACAAATGAGAATATGATACAGGTCAAATGGACAAATTAACAGACACATGAATAAATAAATGAATGTATGATGAGATCTAAATTAAGGATTATCCCTGGTCACTCATCTTTCCAGGAACTTACTTTCTTGATGAAAATGTAAACCTTTAATCTTTAGAAAAGGAAAATAAAAATCTGTTTGGGTCTTTCTTTCTTGCAATTGCCTATGTCATGTTGATATAATTTTTGGTGAATTCTTAGGATAAGTCTATCAAAATACAAATTTAATTATTATGTAGACTAATATTACTCTTTAATAAAATAATTAAAGTCTGGTTTGGGGGGTTATAATATTTTATTATTATTAAATCACTCTTCATGTGAGCCCCAAATGTTATATGAGGTAAAATGGAAAAATCTGCTTCACTCATTTTATCCAAGTTTAATGCTCAGAGGAAGCAGGGATGGCAGATGGCAACGCAGAGTCCTTGTGAGGTCTGGTTTCTGTCGGGACTGGCTGTGCATTTCAAAGGCAAGGAGAGACATCCTCCTGCCAATATTCAGCTTAGTGAAGGCTCATGTACTAACTCCTTTTTTATTTTCCCCACTAAGGAACAAAAGCTATAACAAGGTTTTAATAATAATCTAAGTCCAGGAAATAGAAGTTAAACATAATGCTTTTAATGCTTATTGGATTAGTTATGGCCTTCCTACTATTGCAGAGACTTGAGAAGAAAAATTCTCTTGTTAGTCCAGATTATTTAAAAGTCATATTTCAATGCTTTCATCTTACAAAATAATGAATCACCTTCCCATGAGTATATTCAAAATGTCTTCTGTGGAATAAGAACTTTTTATTGTAAAATAGGTACTATCATAGTGCAAGCAGATACATTAAGTTGTAGCAAAATTCCCACCTCAAACATATCCACAACTACTGATTATTTTAAAGAAAGAAGATTCTGTTCACTACTTGTAAAACTCAAAAGAGATTTTCCTTATTTTCAATCAACTTTTAGTTGTCACGGAAGCAAGTACAACAGAAACAAAGCCAAAATAACCAGTTAAATTTTTCTCACTTTATGTATATAAGCTGATGTATTTAATTAACACAAACACTTAAGTAATAAAAAACATCTTAATAGTCTTCAGAATATGGACTTTTAATTATATTTCTGGAGCCTAAAATGTATTATCACTGCATATAGGTAATGCATATTTATAATGAATGTTTCTTTGAAATCATGCATTACCATTGCCTTTGAAACTAATGAATACAAACCTTTTGAAATCAAATTGTTTTCCTTAAGTTTTAGAATTTATTTATCCAAAACAGAATATCTCAAAAATTTCAGGTTATTGTCCTCAAAAACTTCTGTGAGAGTTTTGAAATGACATTAGTAACCATCATCTATTGACATTCTTTTTCATGAAATTCAGTACATTTTATTTAAAAGATATCTCTTTTTATTATGAAATATTTTTTTCTTAAAATAAGATTTACTGTAAATATTTTGCGTATGGTTAGTGAATGTAAAGGAAAAAGAGCTATTTCTAATAACATTACTATAACATTCAAATCCAAGTCAAGAAGTCTCATTTGAAGAGGAGAGAATTAATTTATTTGATAATATTTGATAAAATTAATGTATTTGAAAATATTACATAATTTCAAAAATTATGGTATTGATTTTTGAAATGTTCTTTCTTCTTGTATTTAAACTTTTTTTATTCAGTCATTATAAAAATCATTGTAATGAATAGGAAAATCATCCCCATTTGTGACTTTATGCTTCCTACAAATGACTTCTTGTGCAGTAAGTGGAAATAGAGCTCCATATGTATTGGAAACACAAATTACAAATGTGGAAATAGAGTGGTTCCTACAGGTTAACTGCAGTGAGCCTGACATCTGGCAGCTACACTGCTGGAACTTTCCACTTGAGGGCAATTCGCTGCTCATTTTTAGGTTAGTTTAACATTTTCCCAGTGCAGTAACTTGCTGTGTCCATAGTACACATTGTTCTGAGATAGGAAAGCCAAGAAGAAACTGATGGCAAGATGAGAGAGCTCACAACAAAAGCCATTTCTCCTTATTCTTTCTCTTTCTCATTAGGAACATAAATGGCACATATTGTCTTATTTACTAAATGACATGTAAGTGTATCACTTATACGCAACATGAAGTGTAAGGACTATGAAGTTTTTCTTATTTGCTGTAGGTTAAAATTTGGTTCTGTAAGTTAGTACTCGCTTAAATTTCATACACTGTACTTTCTGTGTACTACATATTTTATAGTTTTTGATCATAATAATGGTTTCAATAATTCTGGAAATTTATAAATTATTAAATCAACATTCAGTGATCCTAGTTGCATAAGATGTTGCATTTGTTAGTCATCCTAAGATCTGAAAACCTGGGAATACACTGTATTTTAAAACCTTTTGGGGGTGAATGTCATAATAACAATTACATAGATAGCTATGAGAAACTCTGAAGTTAAAATTACATCAGGATTTTTTTCAGGACTTATTAAATTTAATTGCTCTTTTAATATCTATAAGAACTCTTTGAAAAAAGTTAGGAAATGCTAGGATGAATGGTTTGGGTAATTTGTAAACAACTGTATGCTTACAGATATAATTTTTAGTATGCTATACAAAATGCTTAGTGAAATTTGTTACAAATTTTGATAAGGATGCTAAATATTATCAAATGACTTTAGGCCATCTGCTTTTCATGACATATCCATGGGAAATGCTAGAAGGCAGGCTGATATTTTTACTTCCTAGAATGTTCTCTACAGGTGTTGTCATTATAGTTCATATTAAACCAGATGGAGTCATAAAAATAAATAACAGTACCTTTAAAAATACTTGAATACAATGCTTTAGTGTGGACATGTATTCTTAAAAAATAATCATCAATAACATGAAGTTATATGATATGTTATTCTCAAGATCCAGAGGCAACAATCTTCACTTTTTCATCTAATGGAAAAATTGGGGTACAAACACGCAATTTTCAACAGTAAGAATGTCTTTCAGTGAATTGTTTGTTCCATCTGTCAAGAACTCCACATTTTACCATTGACAACTTTGTGATGTGATCCAGGAAATTGTTCCCAGCAGGTCCCATCATAATGAATAATGGTCTCTTTCATATGAGCAGGTTGTTAAATCAGTGATATTCCCAATTTCAGACTAGATATGGAAATCAACACTAACTCAAATAAGTGGAACTGATGTATACCTATAGAGAGCCATGCATGTGATTTTGGAAATGTAGATAATGCAATCCAAACTATATAAAAACCAATAAAAATAAAATAGAAATGTGGTATTCAAATGCTATAAAAATAAGAATCAACTGTGGAAAGAAAAATGCAACCCTCTTCTATACATTTTGCTAATTTTGATAATTATGCCAATATGCATTTCTTTGTTGACTCTTCTCTAAGGAAAATGTTAGTTGCAGACAGGGGAATATAGGAATTGTGGTAGTTGATGTTCTGTTTGTCTTATGCTTCATAATAAGTACTTCAAAACATGGTGGTTCAAAATAAGAACCATTTCTATGCATGAACTATTTTCATGGGTGGGTAATTCAGGCAGGTGGTCCCATGTCTATTTTCTTCTATGTGATATCTACAGGAATCACCCAGTAGATTTCGGCTAACAGCTGCGTATTATAGAGTGTATAAGACAGCATCACTCATATGCAAGCTAGCCTGGGGCGAAGACTGGAAGGCTGTGCCCAGCTGGGACTCTTTCCATCTCCTTGTAGTATCATTGCCCCTGCAAATGGCCTCTCCAGCAGGATAGTCAACTCACATGTTGGCTTAGGATTCCACAGTAAAAATGAAGAGGTTTCTAGTATTCACTACAACTATTTCTATCACAGTTTTTTTTCAACACAGACTCTAAAGAAACCCTGATACAGTGGGAGGAAAAATAGCCCTCAGTTTTTTGATAAAGAAAAAATCAAAGAATTTACAGACATGTTAAATCTACTACAGACTATTATTCATTCTCAAGATAGTTACATTCCCCCACATGCAAAATATATTCATCCCTTCAGCTGTTGACTGAATTTTGCCCCCTGCCCCATAGAAATTCACAAGTTAAAAATGGGGTCCTTTGCAGATAATTAGGTTTTGATGAACTAATGAGAATACAGCCATCATGATTTGTGAGAGGAAGAGACAGCAAAGATTTCTTGGCACTGTGTGAAAGGACAGTGAGAAGTCAACCATCTGCAAGTGAGGAAGGGAACCCTTTCTAAAGCCAATTATGGTGGTACACTGATCATCTCAGACTACTATTCTCCAGAACTATGAAGATTCAAATTTCTCTTGTTGTCTTCCATTCTAGAATATTGTCATGGAAACATGAGCAGATAAAGACATTTTGATCCAAGAAGTGGAATGCTGCTCTAAAGAATGCCTAAATGTGAATGCTGTTTTGAAGATGGATAACGGGTAGAGGTGCAAACAATATTTGAGGTACATCCTAAAAACAGGCACATTAAAGGTGATTGTGGAGAGTATTCAGAAAAAAAAAAAAAAAAAAAAAAAAGAGCTGCAGAAACAGACTATGAATAGAAATTCTAATTTTAAAGGAAGGTCCCAGATGGAAATGAGGAACATGACAGGAGAAAATGTGATCTTTGTAATAAAGTGGTAAACAACCTGGCTCAACTGTGCTCTAATGATTTGTGAACACAATATAATATGTGAGATATGAAGCTTAATATTTAGCTAAGGATATTTCTTAGCAAAATCGTGAAGGAATGAATACCTTTGTTCTTCTTAGCACCTTGTGGAAAATGTGAGGAGAGAAAGACGAATCCAAGAAGGAATTATTAAACTAAAACAAATCAGACTTTGGAGATAATGTACATTTTTAGCCTATCCATGTTACCAAACAAAATAACAACAACAACAACAACAAAAACATGTTCATATCTGATTTGGATATTTAGATTAGACTTTGGACTTTAGAATTAATGCCAGAATGGGTTAAGACTTTGGAACTGATGGGATGTAATTATTATATTTTGAATGTGAGAAAGACGTACAATTTGGTCAGGGATGAATGCTATGTCCTAATACCTATCTCCCCAAAATTCATATGTCAAAGCCATAACTCTTCATTACATTGTGTTGGAGAAAGGGCATGTAATGAGGTTATTGAGATTGGATAAGGTTATAAAGATGAAGCCCTGATTCTACAGAGCTGATGATATGAGAAAAAGACACCAGCCCTCTAGGTCATGTGAGAACATGGTGAAAGGGCAGCTATCCACAAGTTACAAAACAAGAAACCAATCATGGCTTCACCAGAAACCAATTGTGTTAGCATCATGATTTTTATCTTCAAAGCTTCAGAGCTGTGATAAAAATTCCTGTTAATTAACCCCTGGTGGATATTTTCTCATGGCATCCCTCAGTAACAAGAAATGTTGGTTTATTAAGTGGATATTTACAAATTAGTTTGTATTGTAGAATAATTCCAAGGAATATATTTAATATGCTCCTATATTGATATTTATACTAACTAATGAATGCCTTGTAATATCAGGTAAAATATCAGGTAAAAATTTGAATTGAGGAAGGAGTATTTAAGGAAATGGATGAAGATTTGTGAGAAAATGGGGGATGTTGTGACTAACTTAAATATTTTCTATGCTTCTCATTGCTCATTTAGATAATGGCAGTTCATATAAGTAACAATATTCTCATATTTTTTGTATTACATTGGAGTGCCATGATTGCTAGAAATTTAGCTATTCAACAATGAGCTGGAAAAATAACAGAAGTATATTATAGTTGTGAGTATTAGTAAAGATTAGAATGAAAGAAGAAATTAGGCCCAAGCTTTCTCTAAGTTGAAAGATAAATTTGGTAAAAATAAGTAAGTGGAATATATTTTGAAACTCCATAGATATTTCTCTGTCATCTTTCCAAATGTCTATATAAACCATGAAATATTATTCAAAATGCCTCTTGTAGCATCATTGGAAATCATCTACTTCTTTATCTAGCCCCCTATTGGGTGCACATGCATTGGTCAGGGCAGATCCCTGAGATAACTAAGATTACTGCATCTTGTTTTTATAATATGAAAGTGGAAGGATAATTCGTGTGGATTATTATAGACAGCTGAGGGTTTCCAAAGTCCCATTAATCAAGATAGCCAGAAAATAAAATATGAAGGCATATGAATAGTGAAAGAATTAGTTTACATTAGGAAAGGAAATGTTGTGTTTTTTGCATTTGTTCAGTTGACAAGAGTCTGCACAATAGTATGTTTCATCATGTATGGAATTTTCTCTTTAGTTATTTTTCACTGATTCAAATTTAATGGGACTGCTATTTCTGCCATTCTATGTGATAGGGTCAGGGCTCTCAGATGGCAGGTTCTTCAATTACACTATGTGAGTCTGTACTGTATTTTTCAACTTAAGCGGAAAGTTTAGGTTTCTTTGCAAAGTCAGTTTTGTAAGTAAGAAAACATAAATCTGACATTTGGGACCAAACAGAGCATTTGGACATCATTCCATAAGTTTTTTTTTTTTTTTTTTTTTTTTTTTTTTTTTTTAACTTTTACTTGGTTGTATTTGAAAGGATTTTGAAGTGTACAAGTTTCTAGATAAATGTGAAGACAGTGAAGGCTCTGTAGTTTTTGTACCAAAAAGCACAGTTGAACTCCAAATGAGTAATTTTTCAGGAAAAATGTGAACCATAATTTTTACTTTCAATAATTCTTGTGTGCAGTATTTTGAGTTTTACAATTTAAAATGTCTACATAATGTTTTAAGGAAATCTTCTATTTTAAGTTAGCATCGCACTGTTGGATTAAATAAAAATGTATTTTACCCCATATCCTTCAGGAACTTGGCTATAAAGGAAAATAAGTAAATCTTAATATTAGACTTAAATATCAATGTGTAAACTCCATGTAAACTTCTACTTTATTTCTAGTAAAAGACAGGATACCAATCAATTAATTGAACAAAATAACAATCTGTGTAAACTCTCTTTGAATGTATTTTTAAAATTTTAGGTTTAGTATTTATTTTATTTATTTATTTATTTATTGGTGGTACTGGGGATCGAACTCTGGGCCTTGTGTATGAGAGGCAAACACTCTACCAACTGAGCTATATCCCCAGCCCTAGTATTTATTTTTATAATCACTCAAACATGTACAATACAAATACTTTTGTAGAATAATAAGAATATGAAAACATTTTAAAATTTTTGTACTTTTTATCTTTAGGGAATTCTAAGACATTACAGATATTTTTATTTTTAATCAATATAAGAATAATAATGTGCAGAAAGAGATGAGAAATTTTACTGATGTAGGGGAATTATTGTGCTTCAGACTAGAATCACTTTTGAATTTATGTTGTATTTCCTCTAAGAATAATCAGGAAGAAGGCAGTCCTGTGAATTAACGTATCATCCCAGAACTTTGAAACAATTCATTTTTGTATGATGAAGTCTAACCAATCCCCAGATTGACTCAATAAAGTTTTTCTGGGTGTATGAGAGCTCTCCTTCATTCTTCTTCTTCTGGTAGACCTCGTGAAATCATCTGCAGAGGTGAATATCTTGGGAATGGAGAGGCATACATCTCCTCTGAAGACAGTTATGTCTGTGCAGTTTACTTGTCAGAGACAAATTAGTTGCTCTCTATTGATAAGGAAGAGACTTGTCATAAAAATTAAAAACACACAAAATAATTGTTGAAATCTCCTTTTGGGCCAAACAGAAGTGGAGAAATAGCTCTTAAAACGTAAACCAAAAATCTGTAAGTAGACTGTGCAACATCTCTGTGGCTGTTCTCACTTCTAATGACTGTAAGGAAAATAAAAAAGACACACAGAGACAAGATGCAGAGTCAGAATGGCAGAATGGCCAAGCTGTCAGTTATATTTATATCAGTTGGTTACATTACCTCACTGGCATCAGTAGTACTTTATTGTTCATTGTGTCATTAGGTAGGTTACAGAGTTAGCAACATATTGCAGCTAGTTCCTCAGTTACGTACTATAGTTGCAATGTGCAATGTTAGGAACTTTGGGTAGCTCTCAAGAAAGTCCACTGTTTTTAGTTACTGTTATGTGGACAGGTTCAGGAGCAACAGAGCTTGGTGGAACATTGTGGTTGTCTAACAAAAGAGTTTCTTTATTCCCAGGAACTGTGTGCCTGAGATCAAGGTCCAGGCTGGTAAGACTCTAGCACAGAGCCTCCTCGTGCAGGACATTGCTACAGCAGCTAGTCATTCCATGCCTTTGCACAGAAGTTTTCCTAACAGCCAGGCATTCTATGTCTTTGCACAGAAACTTCCTTTCCACCAAGCATGCCACAGTCATGAAGCCATCAGAGACCCCAATCCCAAACACAGAACCCTTATAAATCACAAACTTCAAAAGACTCCCAGCTGCACTTTCCAGAAAAGTTAATCTTTGAACATATTTTAGTTTATGTTTTCACTAAAGGCAATAATAAGAATAATATATTATTTAGACTTGTGTTTGATTGACTATGGATCCAGAGAGGTTAAATATTGAAAGTGCACGTGTTAGCAGAGCCTACCAATAAATTCTTCAGAAAGAACAAAACAAAGTGTGACCATTGTTAAGAACTGCAATATTATTTGCAAGTTTGTATGTTTTAAGAACTTTGATAAAAATAAATTTTAGTGGAATTACATACTATATTATTTCTTTTTTTAATATTAATGTTTTGATTATAACTTGACTTCCTGGGAATGTACACTTAAGAGGACAAATAAAAACAACTTTATTGTTTTTGCTAATTGGTAGCAGACTTATTGAAAAATAAGAATACAGAATCATGGGATATATTTCAATTTCTATAGTATGTATAATGTAATTTTTCCATGCAGTAATAGAATAATTTTTATGTTTCTTTCCAGAGTCAGTTTTGAAGATTCTATTAATGATACAAGTTGGCATTGCTACCTTGTAAAGTCCTTGGTACATTCCTCACAGTGTGGGACTCCATCCCTGAAATACAGGAGGACCTTCTCTAGGCATGGAAGCCAGGGAGGGAGGCCTGGCATTGGGAACTTCCTGTGCCTTTCCTGCTGTGACAGATGGCACAATGTACATGACTTCCCCTCAGCTCTGCTAGAAAGGTTCCTCATAGCAGCACCAGAGATGGGGGTAACCAATTAGGAACTGAACAGCCCACCTTTAACCTTTTTTGGAAAAGAACATTCTATAGAATCTCTTTGATGTCTCCCAACATAAATAAAGCAGGCATGGACTCCAGGCATGGACAGATCTGAAGCTTGATCTGTCTAGTCAGCTTGCCCAACAAGACCTCGCTGTTGAAACTACTTTCTGTGTTCTATGATTTATTTGCTGTTCTATTTTTCCTAGTTTTTATTTCTCAGCCAGCCCATTCCACCAAGGGGAACCCATTCCCACTGCCCGTGTGGAACATGGGCGAAACAGCAGCCATATTTTCCTGATTCTTAGGTCAGTCTTTTTTTGTTTTCGTTTGTTTTTTTTGATGTTGTTATTTTTCAAATTAAGTCCTTCTATTCTCACTAATTGCTACTACTTTTGGAAAAAGATTAAGCCTCAATTTTGTAATATTTGATGTGTTTTGAGTATAGCGAAAAAAGACAAGAAGAGGTAAATAGACGAGCACAGGCAAGAACAGATGTATTTTTCTAAATTATTTTTTCCTTTTATTATTTTATAATAAAAATACATTCTCTCATTGTTTTGATTATAAGAGTTTATGTTCATTTATTTTAGAGCATATATAAATAAGAGAAACACATGATAACCATCACCAATAATTCTACTTGCAGAGATGACTAACAGTCATATTTATATTTCTGTATATTTTTCTTACTGTTGATTAAAAGTTGCATAGCATATCACAAATGGAAAATATTTATCATACAATCCCTTCATTCATTCATTCATTTTATTTACTATCCTTTTCTGTATGCTACTATATAAAGTTATAAATTTACTTCTGTTATTTGACATAAATGATGTTTGAAGGATTAATTTCCACTAAAGGCTGTGTGTGTGTGTGTGTGTGTGTATGGCCTTTTAAGTGACTTTCAGCTATCTAACCTGAAAGATAATTATTTCCCATTATCTTAAAGTGAGTACTGACTGATGTCTAAACTGAATGTTTGTAGCTAATAGGCTACGCACTAATTTGCATATGTACTCAAAATTCTAGGAGTGACGTAATCACCTTTTTGCCCAAAATAATTATTCCAGCTATATATTCCATAGCTGTATAATTTTAATTAAGATTAACACAAAATTAAATATGGGATATATTTCTTTAATAATATTGTTGAATATTTGGAAAATACAATGTAAATTCAAATCATTGATAAAATATTTATGTAACTCTTGGTGCATAGATCATCTATAACAGATTAATATGTGGCATATTTGAAAACTGAGCTTGAGATTTCTTTGAAAGTAAATTTAGGACATGTAAAATTGTCAGTAGTAGAACTTGTAGCCTACATGTGCAAGTAACACTTTTGTGGGGGGAAAAAAAGAGAGAGAGAGAGAGAGAGAGAGAAATAAAAGCAAAGAAGGGGGATTTTATTTGCAAAATTTTATTTGCAAAATTTTACATACTGAGAAAAGGCCTTGATCCTACACCTGAGTGGTGGATAAACATGCTGTTTTCCTTTTGCTTAAAGAAAAAATGTTAAGGTACGGATGTCAAAAACTTATTCAATTAACTTGCTGGTTACTGATCCAGATCATATCAGACAAGAGCTCTTCTAATGTTGCCAAATTGTCCTTCAGAAAGTTTGAACAGATGCACGCTCCCCGTAGCAGTGCACAGAAGAGGCTGTTCCCCTGCTGTGACCAAGTCCTGACTTTGTTGTACATTTGTGCCTTGGTTGAATGAAAGATTCCTTCATGTTTTAATACGCATGTTATTTCTTAAACAAATTTTATGTGGAAATATCTCTATGAGTCAATCATAATTCTTTTGAATTGCCTCTTCATTTCTTTCACAAATGTTTTCATAATTGTTATTATCAACTTTTCTTTTATATATGAGTTCATTTTATAGATTTCAGGAAAGAATTTTTTTTTATTTTTGAATTTGTTTTTTTTTTTAATTTTATATTATTTTGAATATAAAGAATTGTTTATATTACATAGCCAAATGCACCAGTGTCTTCTTTTTTAGTGCCTTACTTTGGAAGGCCTTCGTTACAACAAGCTTATATAAATATCAGTGTTTTGTTTGCATATTTGACACTTACCTTTATTTAGAACATATTAATTATGTATATTAATAAGATTCACTGTGATATTTCTGTACATGCATATAGGGTACTTCAATCATATTTGACATTTCTATAACTTACTGTATTACAGTTCTAATTATAGAAGTTACTATTTTGAATTTTCATGTTTCTTACAGTAACAGTATGAACAAACAATGTGTACATGAACACTCATGTGCACACATACTTGGGCACACTTTCACCTATAAAAGGCAGTTTCTGTGCTAATGTGTTATTGTATCTGTGAGTAATAGTTCCTTGTCAGGGTTTATGATACTTTTAAAATGATCTTATGGGTGACTTCTCATTATGTTTTAATTTTAAATATTTCTTGCTCTGTGAGTCATTATTCAGACATTTTACCAATTTTATCAAGATTAGTTTGAGTGAAGTTGACAGCATTACAACATGAAACAATCTTTTAAGAAACGCTACTTTTCTATGCCTCCTCTACTCTCTTTTTAGCATCTCATTTATGTCTTTAGTATACCACCACTTCTCAATTATGTCTTCTAGATTTGTCTCAGGTTTATATTTGGCAACCTGCAAAGGTATTAAAAATATAGGGAAGAATATGTAATAACTCAGATCTACACTGCAAAAAGTAAAGCAAATAGACATCATGAAAAAACAGAGGAGGAAAATACCCCAAACAAACCAGGATTCTACAATAAGAGAACCCATGCTCAGTGAAGTTGAAGAAATGTCAGAGAAGGAGTTAAAATGATCTGTGAAAAAATAATGACCTAAATGAGCAAATACAGGCAAAAATTGACCACTACAACAAAGATATAAGAGAGCAAATACAGGTAGCAAAAGATTACTTCAAAAAAGAGATTGAAACTCTGAAAAAAAAGTCAGAAATCCTTGAAATGAAGGAAACAAGTAACCAAATAAAAAACACAATTGAAGGCCTCACCAACAGACTAGATCAACTAGAAGAAAGAATCTCAGACAATGAAGACAAAGTATATATTCTTGAAAATAAAGTTGACCACACAATGAAGATAGCAAGAAATCATGAACAGAATATCCAAGAAGTATGGGACAGCATCAAAAGACCAAATCTAAGAATAATTGGGATAGAGGAAGGCACAGAGTTTCAAACCAAAGGAATGCAAAACCTCTTTAATGAGATATTATCAGAAAATTTCCCAAGCATGAAGAATAAATTGGAAAACCAAATACAAGAGGCTTATAGGACACCAAATGTACAAAATTACAACAGATCTACACCAAGACACATTATAATGAAAATGCCTAGCATACAGAACAAGGATAAAATTTTAAAGGCAGCAAAAGAGAGGAATGAGATCACATATAAGGGGAGACCAATTCGTATCACAGCAGATTTTTCAATTCAGACACTCAAAGCTAGGAGATCATGGAACAACATATTTCATGCTCTGAAGGAAAAGGGATGCCAACCAAGAATCTTATACCCAGCAAAATTAAGCTTTAGATTTGAGGACAAAATAAAAACATTTCATGATAAACAAAAGTTAAAAGAATTTACAAGTAGAAAGCCAGCACTACAGAACATCCTCAGCAAAATATTCCATGAAGAGGAAAAGAAAAACAATGATGAAAATCAACAGAGGGAGTTATTACATTAAAGGAAAAAAACAATCAGATGAGAAACCATGTCAAGGTAAATACCAAAATAAAAATGTTTGGGAATACAAAACATATCTCAATAATAACTCTGAATGTTAATGGCCTAAACTCACCAATCAAAAGACATAGATTAGCAGATTGGATCAAAAAACAGACCCAACAATATGCTGCCTCCAAGAGACTCATCTCATAGGAAAAGACATCCATAGGCTGAGGGTTAAAGGTTGGGAAAAATCCTACCACTCATATGGACAGAGGAAACAAGCAGGGGTTTCCATCCGCATATCAACTTCAAACTAAATTCAATCAAATGGGATAAAGAAGGACACTATATACTGCTCAAGGGAACCATACACCAACAAGACTTAACAATTATAAATATATATTCCCCAAACAATGGAGCATCCACATTCATCAAACAAACTCTCCTGAAGTTCAAGAGTCAAATTGACCACAACACAATAATTCTGGGTGACTTTAACACACCCCTTTCACCACTAGATAGATCTTCCAAACAAAAGCTGAACAAAGAAACTATAGAACTCAAAAATGCAATAAACAACTTAGACTTAACTGACTTATATAAAATATTTCATCCTTCAACAAGTGAATACATGTTCTTCTCAGCAGCACATGGAACCTTCTCTAAAATAGACCATATACTAGGCCACAAAACAACTCTGAGCAAATACAAAAATGTTGAGATTCTACCCTGCATTCTATCCGATCATAATGGCATGAAATTAGAAAACAATAATAAGCCGGGCACGGTGGCGCACGCCTGTAATCCCAGTACTTTGGGAGGCTGAGGCAGGAGGATTGTGAGTTCAAAGCCAGCCTCAGCAATGGTGAGACACTTAGCAACTCAGTGAGACCCTGTCTCTAATAAAAAAAATACAAAAAAGGGCTGGGGATGTGGCCCAGTGGTCGAGTGCCCCTGAGTTCAATCCCCAGTACGACAAAAAAAAAAAAAAAAAAAAAAAAAAAAAAAAAGAAAAGAAAACAATAATAAAATAAGAAATAAAAGCTACTCCAACACCTGGAGAGCAAATAATATGCTACTGAATAAACAATGGGTTGCAGATGACATCAAAGAGGAGATTAAAAAATTCTTAGAGGTGAATGAGAACACAGACACAACATATCGAAATCTCTGGGACACTATGAAGGCAGTTCTAAGAGGAAAGTTCATTGCATTGAGTTCATTCCTCAAAAGAAGAAAAAGTCAACAAATAAATGACTTAAAATTACATCTCAAAGCTCTATAAAAAGAAGAACAATCAAACACCAAAAGTGGTAGAAGACAGGAAATTATTAAAATCAGAGCTGAAATTAATAAAATTGAAACAAAAGAAACAATTGAAAAAATTGACAAAACAAAAAGTTGGTTCTTTGAACAAATATACAAAATTGACAGACCCTTATCCAGGCTAACAAAGAGAAGGAGAGAGATAATTCAAATTACTAATATATGTGATGAAAAAGGAAATATCACAACAAACACTACAGAAATACAGGAAATAATTCGAAATTATTTTGAAAACTTGTACTCCAACAAAATACAAAACACCAAAGTCATCGACAAATTTCTAGAGTTATGATGTTCCCAAACTTAAGCAGGATGATATACATAATTTGAACAGACCAATTTCAAGCCATGAAATAGAAGATGCCATCAGAAGCCTACCAACCAAGAAAAGCCCAGGACCAGATGGATACACAACTGAGTTCTACAAGACCTTCAAAGAAGAAGTGATACCAATACTCTTCAATTTATTTCAGGAAATAGAAAAAGAGGGAATACTTCCAAACTCATTCTATGAGGCCAACATCACCCTGATCCCCAAACCAGGCAAAGACACATCCAAAAAAGAAAACTTCAGACCCATATCTTTAATGAAATAGATGCAAAAATTCTCAATAAAATTCTAGCAAAACTGATACAGAAACGTATCAAAACTATAATACACCACGATCAAGTGGGGTTCATTCCAGGGATGCAAGGATGGTTCAACATACGGAAAACAATAAAAGTAATTCACCACGTCAATATACTCATATGATTATCTCAATAGATGCAGAAAAAGCATTTGACAAAATACAGCACCCCTTCATGCTCAAAACACTAGAAAAACTAGGGATAACTGGAACATATCTCAACATCGGAAAAGCTATATATGCTAATCCCCAGGCCAACATTATTCTAAATGGAGAAAAATTGAAAGCATTCCCTCTAAAAACTGGAACAACACAGGGATTCCCTCTTTCACCACTTCTATTCGACATAGTAATTGAAATGTTGGCCAGAGCAATAAGACAGATGAAAGAAATTAAAGGGATGCAGATAGGTAAAGTAGAACTCAAATTATCATTACTTGCTGATGATATGATTTTATACCTAGAAGACCCAAAAAATTCCACCAGAAAACTTCTAGAACTCATAAATGAATTCAGCAAAGTAGCAGGATACAACATCAACACCCATAAATCTAAGACATTTCTATATATCAGTGACAAATGCTCTGAAAGGGAAATGAGGAAAACTACCCCATTTACAATAGCATGAAAAAATATAAAATACTTGGGAATCAACTTAACCAAAGATGTGAAAGACCTCTATAATGAAAACTACAGAACACTAAAGAAAGAAATTATGGAAGACCTTAGAATATGGAAAGATCTACCCTGTTTTTGGATAGGCAGAATTAATATTGTCAAAATGACCATACTACCAAAAGCACTATACAGATTTAATGCAATGCCAATCAAAATCCCAATGACATTCCTCATAGAAATAGAAAAAGCAGTCATGAAATTCATCTGGAAAAAATAAGAGACCCAGAATAGCTAAAGCAATCCTTAGTAAGAGGAGTGAAGCAGGTGGCATCACTATACCAGACCTTAAATTATACTACAGAGTAATAGTAACAAAAATAGCATGGTATTGGCACCAAAATAGGCTGGTAGACCAATGGTACAGAATAGAGGACACAGAGTCTAACACATATAATTTCAGTTATCTTATATTAGACAAAGGCGCCAAAAATGTACATTGGAGAAAAGATAGCCTCTTCAACAAATGGTGCTGGGAAAATTGGAAATCCATATGCAATAAAATGAAATTAAAACTCTATCTCTCACCATGCACAAAATTCAACTCAAAGTGGATCAAGGATCTAGGAATTAGACCAGAGACACTACACCTAATAAAAGAAAAAGTAAGCTCTAATCTCCAACATGTTGGATTAGGCCCCAAGTTCCTTAATAAGAATCCTGTAGCACAGAATTATTACCAAGAATCAATAAATGGGATATACTCAAATTACAAAGCTTCTTCTCAGCCAAAGAAACAATCAGTGAGGTGAACAGAGAGCCTACCAATTGGGAACAAATTTTTACCACATGCACGTCAGATAGAGCAACAATCTCTAGAATATATAAAGAACTCAAAAAGCTTAACACCAAAAAAACAAATATCCCAATCAATAAACGGGCCAAGGAACTGAACAGACACTTCTCAGAAGAAGATATACAATCAATCAATAAATACATGAAAAAATGCTCAACCTCTCTGGCAATTAGAGAAATGCAAATAAAAACCACTCTAAGATTTCATCTCACACCAGTCAGAATGGCAGCTATTAAGAACACAAACAACAATAAATGTTGGAGAGGATGTGGAGAAAAAGGCACACTCATACATTGTTTGTGGGACTGCAAAATGGTGCAACTAATATGGAAAGCAGTATGGAGATACCTTGGAAAACTTGGAATGGAACCACCGTATGACCCAGCTATCCCACTCCTTGGTCTTTACCCAAACGACCTGAAAACAGCATACTACAGGGACACAGCCACATCAATGTTTATAGCAGCACAATTCATAATAGCTAAACTGTTGAACCAACCTAGATGCCCTTCAGTAGATGAATGGATAAAGAAAATGTGGTATATACACACAATGGAATATTACTCAGCAATAAGAGAGAATAAAATCATGGCATTTGCAGGAAAATGGATGGAGTTAGAGAATATAATACTAAGTGAAGTTAGCCAATCCCAAAAAGCCAAATGCCAAATGTTTTCTCTGATATAAGGAGGCCAATTCACAGTGGGGTTGGGATGGGGAGCATAGGAGGATTAGAGGAACACTAGAATGGCCAATGGGAAGGGAGGGGAAGGGAGGGGGGCAAAAGGGTGAATGAAAAAAAAAAAAAAGATGGTAGAATGAGATGGATATTATTACCCTAAGTGCATGTATGAAGTCACGAATGGTGTGAATATACTTTACATACAACCAGAGATTTGTAAAAAAATGCTCTATATGGGTAATATGAAATGTCATGCATTCTGCTGTCATTTATAACATCTTAGAATAAAAAATAAATAAATAAATAAAAAAGAAAGTTTAATGGTGAAATGATTGGGATTAGCTGAGTGCTAACTGTAGGCAGGTAGTTGTGTGACAAGGAGAGGTCATGGGGGGTGGTATCTATTTTGTTATTGTTGAGTGAGCTCAATCTGCTTCATGGTGCCATGTTTCCAGGTGCTTTCCTTCATCACACCCTTCCACCATGATGGTCTGTCTTCCCTTTCACCCAGAGCAACAGTCGCCTTCTGTAGACTGAGACCTCTAAAACCATGAGCCCTCCAATTAAAGTTTTGCTCTTTGAATTGTTGTTGTCAGGTCTTTTGGTCACAACAGTAAAAAAGCTTACTAAAACAACCCTCTACAGATCCAGATTTTTTAATTTATAAGAAATTTGGAGAAAACACCTCTATAATAATTTAAAATTATTAATGAAAGTATTGACATCAGTCAAAATGTGTTTAGAAATTAATAAATAAGATAGAAATTCTAAAGTACATTATTAAAATGAGGAAAACATATTAACATTATTTTAAATATAAATTAATTAAATGATAAAACTTGACAGATTGAACAAAAATTATTTATATCAAATAAAATGGATTACCTAGTTCAATATCAGATATTTTTGAAGACAAGAATATGCTTGGGAATGAGGAGGGCCATTATATAATCATACCAGACCTGATTTTTTGAGAAAATATAGCAATTTTATGACATACATGGTGAATATAATTGATAAGTTCCCAAGTAAAATAAATAAACAAACAAACAAATAAAAACTTCTACAATGTCATTTCCAATATAGTTTATCCGAATACTTTTGTAGAGGGAAGTATCTTAAAAATATGGTAGGAAAATTTTAACTAGAATGTTAAAGAGAATATAAGACGGATATTATTATTCTAAATGCATGATTAGAGACTTGAATGCTGCGAATATACTTTGTATACAAACTGTTTTGTGTAAAAAGATGCTCTATATGTATAGTATGAACTGTAATACATACTACTATAAATAAAAATTTAAAAAAATAAAAATAAAAAAAAATTGAAAAAAAGAAGAGTATATTATCTTGAAATATAAAAAAGTTTCAATCTTATATATTTACTTACTTTATATGATAAAGAAAAATAAAGTTGTGCAGTAGTTTCTGTAAAGAATAGTCAAGAAAAACAGCCACAAAAATTAAATGAACAATTTTTACTGTTTCAAATGCAAGATATGATTCTGATTTTGCGTGTCAATTGTAGGTTGCTTAGAGTGAATAATTTAGGTCCTGGAGTTAAACGGCTACTGAGTGAATGAAAACTGTGCTTTATGTAAATTGGCTATAATTCTAAGGACTATCTATATAAATAAAGAAGAAAAGATGCTTAATTGTTTTATATCTATTTTTATTGTATTTTTGCAAGAAACCTTCATGATTACTCACCTTGATCCCAACTTATGAAATCTAGTACAACAATATATTGATACAAATAGTATTGGAAATATTATGGTAATAGCAAAAGTTACACTATGGTGAAAAATTTTGTGCAGTACTTGTAAAAGTAATATGGGTAACTTGGAGATAGGACTATTCAATCATGTTTCACAGGGCAAGACCCTATGAATTATTAATAATATATATCAGAAGAAGTGGTGATTGGTATTTGCTATGGAATTGTTTACACACATGACCTACATTGTGAAACTCACTATATAATAACTGTAAGTTTTAGAATAAGAAATACAAATTAATGACACTATTTAATAATATTTTTCTTACTTTCTAGATTATTTGGGGAAAATTTTTGGACAGAAGCAGCTGAAGTTCTTCTGCTTAAACTAAAGAGCAAAATTTAAAAATCCAAAGAAAAACATAGAACCAATCTGATTTTGTCAGTTTAGTGCATAAAATATTATTGAGAAATAATTTCTCACTCACACTTGAAAATCAAATTCTTTTCTCACTTATCACCTGACAGAATTCAGGCTCATGTGTCTGCCAGGTCACATTTAAATATGTGTTGGTTTCTCAAATCATCACACACATTCCATATACAACAATAATTTTGAAAAAGAAGCTAAGACATAAATATAAACATTAATTGTTTTTGCATTACTGATTGAAGTTTGAGAGGGATATTAACAGTTTGAAAGGTAATCTCAGTAATCAGAACAAAAGATGATTACCAAACTGGAAATAGATTCCTGGTGAAGAGATAAGGAATCAATCAGATTTGTTTAAACAAATGAAAAGAAACACTTTCTTCCTCCTTCCTTTTCTTTCTTCATTGTTTCCTTCTTTCCTTTTTCCCTCCCTTTCTTCCTTCCTACCTTTTTACCCCTAGTCAGAGAGGGTGGATGTTGAGAAATCTGCATTTACTCATCCTCTATGTATTATTTATTTTATTTATTTATTTATGTATTATTTTTTACAAAATCTGTATGGATCAGTGGAGAAAATGAGGAAAAACAAGGTATATCTAAACAGTTATTCTCTCTATAATCAAAGAACAGTGTAATTATGCCAATAATTTTTAGGGAAAATTTCTTATTTTTAGGTTTGATTTTCCTATAATACTTCTTAAATTACTCTCAGAGATGTCAAAAGATCAATTTTATATCTTGAATAATAATGTATGGATTTCTCCTTGTTGAGTATGCTCAGATACAGAATCAATGACCACTTGGCAAATGAGCTTTTGAGAAAAATCTAAGAATCAGGAGAATTGTGAGTAAAAATACAGATTGTATGTTGTATTGTAAACTCCGTTATGATATATATTTCTTCCTCCTTCCTTTTAGCTTTTTTTAATTATCGTACAATTTAGGGCATTATTTGCAAATTTTTCTTTTAGACCATTTTTTTTCAATATATGTACCCCATCCAACAATACTTTGAAATAGCCTCCTTATATAAGAGAGAACATTTTCTTCCAACTTCATCCATTTACCTGCAAATGCCATTAATTTATTTTCTTTTATTGCTGAGTAAAATTCCATTGTGCGTATATACCACATTTTCTTAATCCACTCATTTACTGAGGGACATCTAGGTTGATTCCACAACCTAGCTATTGTGAATTGTGCAGCTACAAACATTGAGATAGCTGTGTCACTGTAATATGCTGTTTTTAAGTCCTTTGGGAATAGACCCAAGAGTGGGATGGCTGGGTCATAGGATGGTTCCATTCCCAGTTTTCCAAGAAATCTCCATACTGCTTTCCATAACGGTTGCACCATTTTGCAGTCCCACCAGCAATGTATGAGTGTGCCTTTTTCTCCACATCCTCTCCAACATTTATTGTTGCTTGTGTTCTTGATGGCTGCCATTCTGACTGGAGTGAAGTGAAATCTTAGAGTAGTTTTGATTTGCATTTCTCTAATTGCCAGCGATGTTGAACATTTTTTCATGTATTTGTTGATTAATCGTGTATCTTCTTCTGAGAGGTGTCTTCTCAATTCCTTAGCCCATTTATTGATTGGTTATTTTTTTATTTTTTTTTTTAGTGTAAAGTTTTTTGAGTTCTTTATATATTCTAGAGATTAGTGCTCTATCTGATGTGCATGTATTAAATATTTGTTCCCAATTAGTTGGCTCTCTATTCACCTCACTGATTGTTTCTTTTGCTGAAAAGAAGCTTTTTAGTTTAAATCTATCCCATTCATTAATTCTTGGTAGTAATTCTTGCGCTACAGGGTTCTTATTAAGGAACTTGGGGCCTAATCCAACATGTTGGAAATTGGAGCTTACTTTTTCTTCTATTAGGTGTATTGTCTCTGGTCTAATTCCTAGGTCTTTGATCCACTTTGAATTGAGTTTTGTGCATGGTGAGAGATAAAGGTTTAATTTCATTTTGTTGCATATGGATTTCCAGTTTTCCCCAGCACCATTTGTTGAAGAGGCTATCCTTTCTCCACTGTACATTTTTGGCACCTTTGTCTAATATAAGATAGCTGTAATTAAATGTATTAGTCTCTGTATCCTCAATTCTGTACCATTGGTCCACCAGTCTGTTTTGGTGCCAATACCATGCTGTTTTTGTTACTATTGCTCTATAGTATAATTTAAAGTCTGGTATGGTGATGCCCCCTGCTTCACTTTTCTTGCTCAGGATTGCTTTGGCTATTCTGGGTCTCTTATTTTTCCAGATGAATTTCATGACTGCTATTTCTATTTCTTTGAAGAATGACATGGGGATTTTGATAGGAATTGCATTAAATCTGTATAATGCTTTTGGTAGTATGGACATTTTGACAATATTAATTCTACCTATCCAAGAGCAAGGTAGGTCTTTCCATCTTCTGAGTTCATCTATAATTTCTTTCTTTAGTGTTCTATAATTTTCGTTATACAGGTCTTTCACCTCTTTTGTTAGGTTGATTCCCAGGTATTTTATTTTTTTTGATGCTATTGCAAATGGGGTATTTTTCATCATTTCCCTTTCAGAGTCTTTGTCGCTGATGTACACAAATGCCTTTGACTTATGTGTATTGATTTTTGTATCCTGCAACTTTGCCAAATTCGTTTACTAGTTGTAAAAGTTTTCTGGTAGAGTTTTTTGGGTCTTCTAGGTAGATTATCATGTCATCAGCAAATAGTGCTAATTTGAGCTCTTCTTTTCCTATCTTGATCCCTTTAATTTCTTTCGTCTGTCTAATTGCTCTGGCCAGAGTTTCCAGTACTATGTTAAATAGCAGTGGTGAAAGGGGACATCCCTGTCTTGTTCCAGTTTTTAGAGGGAATGCTTTCAATTTTTCTCCATTTAAGATAATGTTAGCTCGGGGCCTTGCATAAATAGCTTTTATTATGTTAAGATATGTTCCTGATATTCCTAGTTTTTCTAGTGTTTTGAACATAAAGGGGTGTTGTATTTTGTCAAATGCTTTTTCTGCGTCAATTGAGATGATCATATGATTTTTGTCTTTAAGTCTATTGATGTGATGTATTATGTTTATTGATTTCCGAATATTGAACCAGCCTTGCATCCCTGGGATAAACCCCACTTGATCGTGGTGCACTATCTTTTTGATATGTTTTTGTATCCGATTTGCCAGGATTTTGTTGAGGATTTTTGCATCTATGTTCATTAAAGATATGGGCCTGAAGTTTTCTTTTTTGGATGTGTCTTTGCCTGGCTTTGGAATTAAATGTAATATTGGCCTCATAGAAAGAGTCTGGAAGAGCTCCCTCTTTTTCTATTTCTTGAAATAGTTTGAAGAGCATTGGTATTAGTTCTTCTTTGAAAGTCTTATAGAACTCGGCTGTAAACCCATCAGGTCCTGGACTTTTCCTTGTTGGTAGCTTTTTGATGACATCTTCTATTTCTTCGCTTGTAATTGATCTATTTAAATTATGTATAGCCTCCACATCCAGTTTAGGCAAATCATATGACTCTAGAAATCTGTCAATGCATTCAGTATTTTCTATTTTATTAGAGTACAAGTTTTCAAAGTAATTTCTAATAATATTCTGTATATCTGAGGTGTTTGTTGTGATATTCCCTTTTTCATCACGAATGTTAGTAATTTGAGTTTTTTCTCTTCTTCTTTTCGTTAGCATTGCTAAGGGTCTGTCAATTTTGTTTATTTTTTCAAAGAACCAACTTTTAGTTTTGTCAATTCTTTGAATGGTTTCCTTAGTCTCAATTTCATTAATTTCTGCTCTGATTTTAATTATTTCCTGTCTTCTACTGCTCTTGGAGTTGGTGTCTGTTCTTCTTTTTCTAATGCTTTGAGGTGTGATGTTAAGTCATTTATTTGTTGGTTTTTTTTCCTCTTAAGGAATGAACTCAGTGCAATGAATTTTCCTCTTACTACTGCCTTCATAGTGTCCCAGAGATTTCTATATGATGTATCTGTGTTCTCATTTACCTCTAGTAATTTTTTTGATCTCCTCTTTGATGTCTTCTTCAACCCCTTGTTCATTCAGTAGCATGTTGTTTAGCTTCCAGTTGATGGAGTAGTTTTTCTTATTCCTTGTTTTGTCGTTGATTTCCAATTTCATCCCTTTATGGTCCGATAGCATGCAGGGTAGTATCTCTATTTTTTTTATATTTGCTGAGAGTTGCCTTGTGACATAATATATGGTCTATTTTGGAGAAGGAGCCATGTGCTGCTGAGAAAAATGTGTATTCGTTTACTGAGGGATGAAATATTTATATATGTCCGTTAGGTCTAAATTGTTAATTGTTTTGAGGAGGCTTAAAGTTTCTTTGTTTAGCTTTTTGTTTGGATGATCTATCCATTGGTGAGAGAGGTGTGTTGAAGTCCCCTAGAATAACTGTGTTGTGGTCTATTTTACTCTTGAACTTAAGAAGCGTTTGTTTGATGAATGTAGGTGCTCCATTATTTGGGGCATACAGATTTATGATTGTTATATCCTGTTGATGGATGGTTCCCTTAAGTAATAAGAAATATCCATCTTTGTCCCTCTTGATTAATTTTGGTTTGAAGTCTACCTTATTTGATATGAGAATGGAAACCCCTGCTTGCTTCCGCCGGCCATGTGAGTGATAAGACTTTTCCCAGCCTTTCACTTTCAGTCTGTTGATGTCTTTTTCTATGAGGTGTGTTTCTTGGAGACAGCAAATTGTTGGGTCATTTCTTTTAATCCATTCTGATAATCTGTGTCTTTTGATTGGCGAGTTTAGGCCATTAACATTCAGGGTTATTATTGAGATGTGATTTTTATTCCCATCCATTATTATTTGACTTATGGTCTTTAGCTTGATTTGGTTTCTCTTCTGGTTGGTATTTCCTTTAGTTTAATATCTCCCTTTGTTGATTTTCGTTATCATCTTTCTCTTCTTCTTCATGAAAAATGTTGCCCAGGATGCTCTGAAGTGCTGGCTTTCGAGTTGTGAAATCTTTTAACTTTTGCTTGTCGTGGAAGGTTTTTATTTCATCTTCGAATCTAAAGCTCAATTTTGCTGGATATAAGATTCTTGGTTGATATCCCTTTTCTTTCAGAGCTTGAAATATGCTATTCCAGGATCTTCTTGCTTTTAAGGTCTGGGTTGAAAAATCTGAACATAATCTGATTGGTTTCCCCTATATGTAATTTGCTTCCTTTCTCTTGTGGCTTTTAGTATTCTCTCCTTGCTCAGTGTATTAGGCATTTTCATTATAATGTGTCTAGGTGTGGATCTGTTGAGATTTTGTTTGTTTGGTGTTCGGTATGCCTCTTGAACTTGGTTTTCCATTTCATTCCTCAAGCTTGGAAAATTTTCTGTAATTATTTCATTAAATAGATTACTCATTCCTTTGGCTTGAAACTCTGCCCCTTCCTCTACGCCAATCACTCTTAAGTTTGGTCTTTTTATGCTGTCCCATAATTCCTGGATGTTATGTTCATGATTACTAACAAGTTTTGCTGTATGGTTTAAATTCTTCTCTAAGACATATATTTTGTCTTCATTGTCTGAGGTTCTATCTTCCAGGTGGTCTATTCTGTTGGAGATGTTTTCAATTGAGCTTTTATTTTGGTTTATTGCTTCTTTCATTTCTGGAATTTCTGTTTGGATTCTCTTTAGAGCCTCTATTTCCCTATTGAAGTAATCTTTTACTTCCTGTATTTGTTTTTGGAGTTCTTTGTCAAAATGATCTTTTGCCTCCTGTACCTGCTCCTCATCTCATTTTTGAGTTCATTCTTAAGTTCCATAAACATTTGGCATATGTAATTTCTAAATTCCATCTCTGGCATTTGACCAACTGTGCTTGCCATGACATCTGCCGATGAGGTATCTTGATTTGTTTGTGTCATTTTCTTTCCTTGTTTTTTCATGTTGCTTGTGTGTCTATTCTTCCTGCACTGTGGGACCTTGACTGTTTCGATTTTATCTTAAAGCCTTATGTTGTTCCTGTAGTACAATGCTATCAGATCACCTTATAATTCCTTTATACTTTTAAAACCTAACACTTTCTATTCAGAAAATCCAAGTTTGGTCACAATGTACAGATTTTGTTATCCCAGATATTATTTCCAATTTACTCTGTACGTTTCTGATAGGGTTTTATAGCTTCAAGTATTGGATACAGAGGTGTTATGTTTAGGAAGAAGGAAGTGTCTTGAATTGTTCTTTCTTGGAAAGTATGAAAAGAGATATCTATTGAAATGGTTTAGTGGAAGTGGTTTAGTATCAGTAGACGATGGAAGAAAGAGAATGGGGTTGACAATTAGGTAAAAAGATCAATTTATATATATAGTAAGTTGGAAAAGAAAAAAAATGATAAAGAGTAGGAATTGGTGTAAGAGAGAGGAGAGAGAGAATCAAGGAAATAGAGAGTAAACTATATATAACACCACTTTGCTACCCAGTTCAATTGTGCCGGTTCTAGAAATCCCAAGTTTTGCGTATAACTTGTTTTTGGCTCTGTTTAGTATGCACTGGCAGGATGTAAACATGAAAGATGAAGGAGGAAGAAAAGATACAAGGGTGAGAAGGAGTAAAAGAATGAAAGAAAAAAGGGGGAGCGGAAGCAGATAAGCACACTAACAATGCGGAAGGAAAAAAAAAAAAAAGCAGAACAAAACAAAGCCAAAAAAAGAAAAAGAAAAATAAACAAACAAACATACAAACAAACAAACAAAAAAAAACCCCTCCCTGCAATCCAAAAAATCAAGCAGACCAATAAAAAGAAAGGGGAAAAAAAAAAAAAAAAAAAAGTCAAACCCCAAGTCTCAGACAAAACGGGCCCTGGGAAGCCCCCTCTTTTTTTCCTTTCCAGTTCAAACCAATTGCTATTGGATCACAGTCTGTGATCCTGTCAGTGAAATCAAGGCTGCATCCTAGGCCAGCGGCTGCACGGTTCAGTGAAGGAGTGGCCCAGGGGGACCGTGTGTGTCAGCAGATGAATGGTGCTGGGAAGGGGATCTTCCAGAAGGCACCCCCTCCCCAAGCCCACCCACAGTTGCAGCCCCCTGTGGCCGCTGTGCCAGCCTCAGAAACGCCTTCCCCTGCTGACCAACCAAGTCTCACCCAATTGTACGTTGTCTTCAGAGAGCTGGAGAGTCCCTGGGTGGATGCAGCAGTCGCTCTCCGTCTCCTCCCCTTTGTCAGGACCAGCCCCTGCAGCTTTCAAAGATGGCGGTGCTCTCCCTCCAGTCAACAGCTGCTCCGCAGACTCCCAGACTCCCGTATCCTTGACGATCACTGGGAAGCCACACCTGTGACTGTAGTGCAGACAGCGCTGCTTCAGACTGTAGCCCGCTCCACTCCGCCCCTGTTTGCTGATCGCAGATCTCTGCGCCGCTCTGTCCGGGGCCCCAGTACCGAGGGTCGCGTCAGGCAGAGTGTGGATTCGAACTGGTGTGTGGACCCGCGGTCTCCCGTGGCTCCCCAGCACCAATCCCGCCGGCTGTTATCGCTGGTTTTTATCGCCGGATTCACGCTGGTGTGCAGTGAGTTGGCTGGGGTTGCAGCAGTAGCGCGGTCTCCTCACACTGACCTTGTTTCGCACGGCCTGTGCACCGCCCAGGCGGTTTTGCAGGAGCCTCGCGGCTCCAGCCGCTGCAGACAGTTTGTCTCTTTCTCTCTCTGGTAGTGGTAATCAAACCATCCAGGATATCGGTATTTTCAGTCCATATATATATAATGAAAGGCAATTTATCTGCTTTGTTGGATTCTTTCCACGGAGCTGTCCTGAAGTGCGTCTTCCTCTAATCCGCCATCTTGGATCTCCCCATGACAGTTCTTTTGAAGAGAGCTTGTAATTCTAGAAAAATCTAGAAATATGCTGTGAGGGTTTGAACTTTCCACTTATATTGCATATATTGCTTCTAAAAAAGTGAGCAGTGTATGTTATAATTTATTCTGCAAAGCAAAAGAATGCATATGATTCACAGCAGTTATAAAGGTTGAATTACTAATTCTGAAAATTTCAAACATTGTTGAGTTAACACCATTTTTTTAAAATGTGGAAGTCAGAGTGTGATGCAACTAAAATAAAATGAGATCTTAATAGACTTAAATCTTTGAACTCAGAAGTTTGTACTAAGAGAATTTCTGATTTTTCATTATGTTTTATCAAAGATGAAAAAACTGATTTATTATATTTTTGAAGACTTTTAATTCAGCTTTCAAATATTCAGGAATTAACTTTCATTTGCATTTTTTATTTATAATTTAGTTGAATCAAAGTTTAGTTAACTTAAATAATTTATCTTTCTTTTCCTAAAAAAAATGTAAAGATAATATAAGCCAAACACAAAATGTATTAATACAAATAGCTTAATGTGGAGATAAATATCTGGTGCTGTTCATGTAATGTCAAATCTTTTAAAATTCTGCTTGCATTCAGATTATATTTCTCTAAGTATTCTTTATGTGTGATTATGAAAATTATCATATTTCAGTGAAATATAACAAAATTTTATATTTCACTAGCTAATTTGGATGGCAATATTTATAAGCCAACATTTATGAGAGTTAGGCAAATGTTTAATGTACAACCCTTGTAACTTCTGTAAGCCTCAGCTTTCTTATATACAAAATAGGATATGTGATAGCATATTCCTTAAATATATATTTTTATGAAGAATCATTATGAATATAGATGTAAATTTTCAGATTTTATAATATGCTTACAATTTTAACCAATATTCAATTAACTTACTGGGTTCAAATTTACTTTAAATTGTTGAAATTAAGAAAGTTGTTGGGAGGGCAAAGCATATAAAATATCAAGTAGAGGAAGAATAAATCCAGGAGATCTATTATACAATGTGGTGACTCTAGTTAGCAACTATTTGTATTTTAAAAAAAAATTTAAGAAAACAGATTTGAATTGTTGTCACTACTTACACAGGAATATAAGAATTAAGTAGCACATTTTATTACCTTCATCTAGCTATTCCACAGTACATACACATTTCAAAACAATATATTGTACCTGACAAATATGTACAGTTTTATTGGACAATTGAAAAGAAAAAGGAAAAGATAAATAAAAAAATACATTGTCAAATCTGGGAAGATAAATACTCTAAGTTAAACTATAGTATGTGAGTAACAAAAAAGCTCCTGACAGGTGGGGGCACATAAGAGCTTGCATCCATTCTAGAGAGCAGCCTGATTACACAACATTAAATTAAATTCCTACTTTACATTGACTTACAAGGATAGCCATGTGAAACTTTCACCTAGTCTTCTAACTTGAAAGGTAGCTGCACCATTGGGGTAGAAAGAATTTTGAAACTGCCTTGGTTTCTGTCATAAGCAAAAAAAGAGCTACATGAGCACTATTGAGTAAAAACACCGTAGTTTGAAACAATACACTGAGTAGGTTAAAGATGTGAAACCAACAGATAAACACTTATCACTTAAAAATATCTTTGAAAGATTTTTTTTATTTTAGCAAAGTATTTAAAATGCAGTACAGAGTTTGCAATGTATATAGAAATGATATGTGTGACACTGTTATAATAGCTATAAGATGAGAAATAGAATCAAGATGTTGTTAAGATTCTTATATGTTGGGTTGTGTAATAATACTTGGAGGTATATTTTATATGTTAGTGATTTATAGCACATAAACCTTAAAGCAACTAATAAAATTTCAATTATTAAAAGATACCAGGTATATCATCAAACATTTTGAAACTAAGTAATACATTTAAAAATATTCTTTGGAGCAAATAATAAATCAAAAGTGAAATTTGAATATATACTCATTGAAATGAAGTTAATACATAGCTATAGTTTCTTGAATGTCTCCCACAAGCCCATTTATTAAAGGATTAGTCCCTAGGGTGGTACCATTAGGAAATGGTAGAACCTTTTAAAGGGGGTTAAGAGGTAGGGTCTGGTGGAAGGTTTTTAGGTAATTGGGAGTTTGCCTTTGAAAGGAACAGTGGGATATCAGACCCTTCATCATCATCCTTCCACATCCCCTTCCCCGACTTTTTGGCCATGTGGTGATATATTTGCTAAAATATTAATGGGTTAAAAAAAATTCAATTTCTCAGCAAATTGAATTTTTGTCCATAAAGAGAAAGTTTCACACAAAAAGAAAAACAAGAATTTGGCTGTAAAATCCTTTCCTAAGACCTTGGAAAATGTCTAGTAAATCTTTATTGTTCTACCTAAATCAATCAATCAACCAATCAATCAATCCTAGGAAGCTTAAGAATGTTGTGCCACAGAAACTCAATCTACAAAAATTACCCATGATTAATTACAGAGAAAGGACTCCATGTGAAAATATGTGCAGGTGTTATGGAGTTGATCATAACATAGAACTTTTGCACTCCTGATTTGTTATAAGAAAATGACATGGGAGTTTTTTTGTTTGTTTGTTTGTTTGTTTCTAAGAAAAATAGGAGACATGGAAGGAAGAACCAAGTTTGTCAGGCAGTTTAAGAGTCAAACCTGCACAAATCCAGCCAGATTAAGTGACTCCAGTCTAAATTGAAAGTAGGTGAACAGGAAATAAACACTTCTCCTGTAGTACACAGAATTTCAAGTTTGTGTTTTATGTAGTGCTGACCCACCAATTGTTCCTGGAATGAAGCTGAAATAAAAATTTATTCAATTGTCTAATTGACCAAGTTTATATTACAAACATGGATATACAATGTGTGTGAAAGTCTCCTTGTCTTTGGGGAAACACCAGTCACATCATTGATGATGTAAAGCTAGTTTAACACTTAATTTCACAGGGGCAATGTTGATATAAAAATGACTAAAGAGTTAGAATTCTTGATGTGGGTAATTCTCTTCCTTCAAGATTAGTTAGTATCTGAAAAAATTTGTCTTCATGATTTCCTTTCTCAAAGCTGCTGATTTAGCAGTTCTACTCTGCATGGCATGGCCTTAAGAATGTTAAGATCTTACATTTTGCTACAGTTAAATGTTGATGAACAGGTAGACATGATTTTTAAAAAATGTTTCTTTTAGTTGTTGATGGAACTTTATTTTATTCATTTATGTATATGAAGTGCTGAGCATTGAATCAAGTGCCTCACACTTGGAAGGCAAGTGCTTGACCACTGAGCCACAACCCCAGCCAATAGCCATGATTTTTTTAATAAGATAAATCCTAAAAGGATAGAGAATAAACAAAAGTAGCACATACATAGACACACACACACATACACACACACACACACACACATATATATGAACATACATATATATATCCTATTGAAATGATGAAAAAATTTAATATATGAAAATGAATTCACATTGGATAATAAATTAAAAAATGTATATATAACTGTGTTTTATACATTTATTATCATTTTTGGCAATATATCCTCTAATAAATATTATATATTATACATATTATAGAAATATATATACATACATAAAATTTACCTCACTTATTCCATCATTACTGTGATATACTTACTATCAAATCAAATAAAAATGCTTTCATTTCAAAGGTTTTATTTTTATTTTTCCATTATTATGTAAACATATATCTACTTTTCATTGTCAATTACTATCTATATAAAAAAAAAAAAACTTGCAAATACTTTCTGACTCAAAGAAAGAAAACTATTTTGGTTAATTATTATAGGTATATAGGTTAAAAAGTTTTTTATAATTTTTAAATTGTATAATGAAAGAAAAATCATAATTATATACTTTTTAGATATGGCAATTATATTAAAATATTCATCTATTTTAATTTATTAAATCATACAATTAGTAATAACACTCATGTGAAAATGAACACTACATGTGAAAATCTAACATTTATCTGAAACTTCCATCCCTCAAAACCAGCCTTTGTTCTAAGTTTCTAATATATTACTCATCTTTATTACATATATAGTATATGTACTAGATTTTATTACTAAATTTTTATCACATCTAGTCATTTCCAATGAGATACTCATAGCACCTTCACATAATTAATAATTTTAAATCATTAAATAATAGCCATGTAAAATACCATTACATTTCAATTTGTCAATTAACAATTACAGACAGAATATTCCAAAGAAGATAATGATAATTTAAAAGTATGATCATTTTGGAGGGAGAGGAAATATTCAAGAAGAATCAGATTTGTTAAGTTTTTTTTTTTTAATTACTGTGATTAATTCTCTTCTCTTGATTTAACAGCTTATTTATCACGTGCATTCAAGATGGTTAGAATCTTTATTAATGAGCTCCATATAGTCAAAATACATATCTCCTTGAGCTATAAAACTTTTATAGTCTAAATCACTAAATGAAAACAGCTGCAGGGTAGAACATTTGAACCAAAATCAATATTGAATTGCCTGTTGTTGATAAAAAAAAATGCTTTTCTGACCTCCACCACTCTAAGTGATGTTTTTTCCTGCTTGGCAAATACAGCACAATGTCTAAGGATACTCACTGTCAAATACTTCTTGGCGGCTGGAGGTCAATAGAAAAATGAAGGTAGTCAAAGAGATGCCACCAGCTCATGTGCCAGACTAGCAGGATCCAGATTTAGGTTATGTTTATGTGACATTTATCTAATAAGCAAGGCCAAGCAGAATGATGAATGCTTTTCACTATGTCTGTGCAGAAATGGGTTTATAAACAAGCACCTGCCATAAATCACAAAAAGAGTTTGTCAAAAGTAACTAGAGCCTAGATGCATCTTTATAATTACTCCAGACATCTTGTGTCCTGCTTTCATCTCTTCCACTCTATTTTTAGATCAACTATTTTATCCTGCTTTAAAACTGAATATTTCTATTCCATTTAAAACATGGGTTTATGGTCAAAATGCTTTTAGGGTAACTCCTTTGACACTTCCATGAGTATGCAACTCTGTCTGTGTGTAAGGGTTAGATGTCCAGTTATAAAATGTCCCAGATGAACCTACCACATTATCCCCAAATTTTCAGCCCTTACTTTCTCACTAAATATCAGTATTCCCTTAAAAAAAAAAATACTTGGTATTTCTGTATTTCTGCAGTAAGTTCATAACATTTTAGCTTTGAAAAAAGAATGGTTCCAATAAAGTACTACTTCTTTTCTAAATAATGTCAGATGGGTTTTATTAGGAAATTTCAACAATATCATACGATATTTGGAAGAATACAACAAATGGATCTTAATAACATAAATAATACTGGAAGGATTAAATTTTTTTGAAAAGTACATTATGTTGAAAGTAATTTGTCAACTTCTAGCAATTTTTCAAGTAAGAAGTATTATCAACCATCAAGGAATCATTTGTGTATAGGAAAATACCTAACTCATAATTGACATTTACAGCATAAAGGATAAAAGGTGAAAGGGGACAACAGCTTGGACATAAAAACAGATTGAATTTGACTTCCTTTAAAAATGTATTTGTGTTTCCCCCTGTGGCTACCATGCTTAATTGATGCACAATTGCTGTAATAGTGTTCCTGCACATTAGTTTACCAAAGAGCTCTGCAGTAATTGTAGAAAAGAAAGTGCAGAACTACACAATAAATGCATCAACATTTGGGTCAGCCCATTTAATTTTCCTTTCAAATCCAATTGTTCACCTGCTGTACTTATTAAATACAAGCATACATTGCATGTATTTGAATGCAGTGTCATTTGGCATCATCTACCTACTGTCTTTGCCATTTCTAACAACAGCTGTTTCTGTCAGTGCTTATCCCCAGAATTTAAATTAGGTATACTTTTTCACACACATTTTTCAGTTATTTAAATTACCATATAACTAATTTATAATCATGATACTGCTACAAGCTAATCAACTTATTATTTTTATAGTAGCTTGAGGGACAACATACATTGCCAAAGGGAATATCTTAAATTAGCCAGGTTAGTGAGTTATGTGAGTTGGTTTGTAAAATCTGCGCAATTATGGAAGCTTTTGAAATTCTGTATGTTCAATATTAAGTTTGGGTACTCAGATGGTTTTAATAGATGATGAAATTAACATTTATATATGTGTATATATATAAATTAAACTTATTGTCATTGCCTTAGCAATATTTTGCAATAATTTATATGACAACTTTAATTATTTAACAATAAAATGCCCAGTATTTTCATAAATGAATGAAACAACTGATGCACTTGTTGTTTCACCCTAAAGTAGGGTGTTAGCTATGCAAAATTTTAACAATTTTGTCATTATATGGGTGAAATTTACGTGTATCTCCATTTAATTAGATATTTAGATATTTCAGATTACTATATGTACGAAATAATTCTTGGAAACAAAAGAAGTTTTAATTATTGAGAAATAAATAGCAGTAAAGAAAAAAATGGAGTAACTTTCAAAGTGAATGAATGGCAGTGTCTTTCAACTGAAATTTTTAAAGTATACTAACTGTAAATAGTAATCGCAACATATATTAAGAATAGAAAAACAGTGGGAATATGGACTTGGTATAATTTCATCCATTAAAAAATTATTTACGACAGTAGAAATTATTTAAAATTACATACTTACGTTTTTGTCTTCACATCGCAGCCTCCACATAACTATTATTCAATGTCTGATGTTACTAATGTAGACTTGTATTAATATATGATGTTAGTATAATACATGATATTGGATAATTTACATAGTCTGTATATCAACTTATATTTGAAACTTAACATTTTAAACTTCAACTTATTAAACTGTGACTAATCTTTCATTTCTTGAGAATTTTTTACAATTATAATAGCATACAGCATACTTTGTTTCTTATTTTCTATGAAGACTTATACTACTAAAAATAATTCTGAGAAGCCGGGCGCGGTGGCGCACGCCTGTAATCCCAGCACTTTGGGAGGCTGAGGCAGGAGGATCGCGAGTTCAAAGCCAGCCTCAGCAATGGCGAGGCACTTAGCAACTCAGTGAGACCCTGTCTCTAAATAAAATACAAAAAAGGGCTGGGGATGTGGCCCAGTGGTCGAGTGCCCCTGAGTTCAATCCCCGGTACCACAAAAAAAAAAAAAAAAAAAAAAATAATTCTGAGAACCAAAAGCTAATAAAATGGATACTTAAGTGAGAAAATAAGCAACATAAAATAAATTAAATTTAACTAAACAAATAAGTTGTTTCACATATTATTATATATTTTATAAAAAGCATAACTGTTTTGCTATATGTGCATAAGTATATTCATGATAGCAGTATTTCTAGTATCTAAAAACTAGACTGAAATATTAAGATATATATGAAACAAAGGAGGAAATAAAAATATATAACATATAAATATTTTATATAAATATTTTTGAAATAGTACCCATATAAATAAAATATTGTGATTCTTATTGGAAAAGTAAAATGATTCCTATGAAGCTTATATTTTTGTTAAATTTACAACTGATGATAGAACTTCACATTTAAATGCATTTTTTCTTTACAATAAAAACAAGTCTTTTAAATATTTAATATTACCATTCACTGAGCAAGAACATCGAGATAGAAACTATATTGCATATAGACATGTTCCAGTTTCTGGACTACATTATCAACAATTGGATAATTAAGCAAGTGGCAGACTCACAACCAGAATTAGAAAAATAGACATTGACACAGTTAAACCCATAAATACTCTCAGGAAAAGCCACAAGAGTGCACATATTTATCACTGAATTTTTGCTGTGAAACTTCTAATATTGTATTATTACTTTTTATCTAGTTTTTGGCATCTGGCACTGGCTTTATAGTAACTAGATGTTTCAAATCAAGGTATGTGCATCGAGGATAAGGAAAGGTTTACACTTTATAACCCAAATAGTGAAAATTTGCTTACTGGAAATTTTCAAACACTAGTTAAAATTTTCTAATAGAAATTGAAAAAGTTTTGCAATGAAAATTGAAAAGAAAAAAATCTTCAATGAAAAACCTAAAATAGCAATTGAGAATATAACACTATTATTAAGACAATTTTGGAAATATAAAACACAAAAAGAAGAACAGAGATATTCAGATTATAACAAAGCACAGATGTAACATAATCAAATACAATTTATCTGAAATCACAATAAAACTTAAAATTTGCACTTTATTGGTCACCAGTGAATGCAAGTTAAAACCACAATGAGATTCCATTTTCCATTTCATACACACTAGAATTAGAGAAATTTTTGTTGTATGGGCTGCCCACTCTGTGATATTTTCATAAGAGTTATAGAAAATTAATATAGTTAGCAAATATATATACATATATATATATAATTGCATGTATATATATGTATATATTTAACATCATTCATATGGTTGAAAAATTTTAAAAATTGGAACTTTCATACATTTCTGTAGTGAATATAAACTGTTGAAGAGAACATTCTGGAACTTCCTCAAGTTGTTAATTATAGCACCACCATATGACCAACAATTCCACTTGTAGGAGATTTTCCAAGATAAGTGAAAATAAATGTCGACATATAAACTAGTACACTAGTGCTCATGGCTGTCTTACCCTTTACACCAAAAGGCAGAAATAGCTAAGTATTCATTAGTTGATGAATAGGTAAACAAAATGTGGTACATTAATAGATTATAATATTATTCAGAAATAAAATAAATGAAGTATGCAATATTTATGAATCTCAAAAGTAGTATCTTAACTATAAGAAGCCAGTTTCAAGAAATTGCATATATTATGAATTAATTTGATAGGCAATATCTGAAATAGGTATATCTTTAGTGATGGAAATTAGGTTAGCAGTTATATTGGCTTGGGTGTGTTAGGAACAAGAAATGCTAATTATTTTGAGTGAGGGATGTTGAATATGTTCTATAATTAAATGACAGTTATAATTGATAACTGTGAATATACTAAACAAACCTAGAATTCAGCATTTTAAAAGGGTATATTTTAGTTATATAAATTCGATCTCAGGTGGCTGAATATTATAAGGACATGTGTTAAATCATTTTTTAAAAAGAAACTCACAATACACTCATGTTCCAATGTTGCCAAAGCTGTATTTTCTCTGAATAAGTGAAAGTTAATTATAATAAGATATGAGATAAGAAGAAAATGAAGATAGTTGAGTTTATTAACTGAATCAGAAGCTGAGTTTTTAAATACCTCATTGAATTAAAAGAAAACATAAATACATGTCATAGCTTGTAAAGCAAATGGAGAAGAGTAAACATTCCTAAGCTTGGGTTAAGATCACATTGCTACACAATAATTGTAAAGCTGGACTCAAAATGGAACAGATCGAGTGGCTAAAATTTAGTTTCAAATCACTTTGATCCTTGATACAATTACAATGATTTCACAATATTCAAAATCTTAGTCTATTTATCTGCCAGGCACACATTTTAAGTGTTCTGTGAAGATTTCACAGTTGAGAAAATTATATTCTAAGTAATGGATTATATATTAATTTAGTATTAAATCAAACCTAAAGAGACATAAGGAGATGAAACAATTTACCAAAGGATAATAACATGAAAAGAAAATTTTGAAATAATACCTAGATAACATAGTAATTACATATGGATATTCTTATTATATTTTTTAACCAAAGGAAAAGATAATTTTAGTAAAGATTCAGTAGATTAAAAGAAAGGAAAGTAATAAAACTGTAGAATTCAGATATTAAACTCAGTGGATGACTTTAAAGCATACAAGCCACAGAATATAAAATTTTAGTATTTGTAATAACAAAAATAACCAAAGATGAAAGTAATTCATAATACAGAAAAGAACCCATGGTCCTTTGCAAAGTAGTCAACAATAACAATACATTTATTTAGTTTTACAGAAGAAAGTAGTAAAAATGATAGGTTTGATGAAAAATAAGAAAAGAAATTGGCTGCAAATTTTACAAATGAACAAATCATCAGAGTTCACAATTAAAAGTACTAATCTGAAGTTTACATAAAAATCCTAGAGGAGAAAAATAAGTGCAATCATCCCTTGTTATCCACAGGGATTTGTTTCATGTAGGACTAAAAATATTTGTATGCTTAAGGGTTATTTATACATCCCTTATATAAAATGGCATAATATTTACATATTACTTATGCATAGCCTCCCATAAGCTTTTAGTGACGTATGACTACTTATAATACCTAATGCAAAGCAATGTGACAATGAAAAATGTCTATATCTGAGCTACGGTTGGAATTTTGATTGTCCTCCAAGGGCCCATGTGTTGAAGACTTGGTCACCAGTTTGGTGCTTTTGGGCATTGGTGGATCTTTTAAGAGATGGAGCCAATTAAGAGGTCTTTGGATCTTTGGTGGCATGTATTTGAAGGGGACTATGGTCTTTTTTCTCTCTCTTTCACTTGTTTGCCATGAAGTGAGCATTTTTACTCTGCATGTACTCCCATCCTGATGTGCCACCAAACTATGAAGCAAACCAATCATGGACTAAAAACTCTTAAGATTATGAGCCTTAATGAACATATTAATCTGACTATCTCAGGTATTTGTCATAGTGATAGAAATATGATTAATGCAACACGTTCAGTATGAATGCAATTCTTTATCAAATGATTTTGATATGAAATTGGTTAAATCTTCAGATACAAAACGCAAGGATATTGGTACCAACTCTATGTATAATAGTTAAATAAATCATTACAAGTGACTTGTCAATAGAAACAAAGGAAATCTGAAGACAATGAAATGCTGTGTTCAAAGTTTTGAAACAATTATAAATGTCAACTGTGGGAAGCCTTCCGGGAAATGCATGAGGACCTTTTCTCAGCATCACAGCCAGGGAGAGAATAGGTCTGGCACTGGGAACTTCCCGAGGCTCTCCCACGAAGACAGATTGCCCAATGCATGGGACCTTCCCCTATGCTCTGCTCCAAAGGTCCCATGCAATAGCCCCAGAGTTGGGTGTAACCTGTTAGGAAGTGAGCAGCTTTGTATGGAAAGCTTTTGATGTTTTCCAATATACATAAAGCAGACAGGGCTCCTTTGTGTGGTAGAAGCTGGACTCAGTAGTCAGCTCTCTTGTCCTACCCTAGCTTTGGAACTACTTTCTGTGTTCTGTGGTTATTTTGTTGTTGTACTTTTCCTAGCTTTTATTTCTCAGCCAGCCCATTCCACTGGAGGGGAACCCCATTTCCCACCACCCACGTGGAATGTGGCTGATAGTCAACTTAGATTAAAAAATTTAAAAAAAGAAAAAACTTTCTAGAAAACAAAAATAATGAAATTTGTCACCATTAAGATATCATGTTATAATGCTAAAGAATAAACCGGAAGAGAATGAAAAATACTTGAGAAAGCTCAGGAATGAATAAAGTAATATTGATGGAAAGATAGAATATGTAGCCGGGCATGGTGGTGCATGCCTGTAATCCTAGCACTTGGGAGGCTGAGGCAGGAGGATTGCGAGTTCAAAGCCAGCCTCAGCAATGGCGAGGCACTTAGCAACTCAGTGAGACCCTGTCTCTAATAAAATACAAAAAAGGGCTGGGGATGTGGCCCAGTGGTCGAGTGCCCCTGAGTTCAATCCCTGGTACAAAAAAAAAAAAAAAAAAAAAAGAATATGTAGAAAATTAAAATGAATATTAATTTCATAAAACAGTAATAATGCAGTTTGATATCCTAAATACAGAGCAATATAAAATATGCTGATTCTGGGGACATGAGCCAATGTCCCAAGTAGAATTTATGTGTTGGGAAGGTCTGCTCTATATAGAAATTTATGAGAAGATGAATTAGATAGAATGTATCGTTTGATTTCTCAGCATCCTTTAAAAAGTAGCAAAGCTTAAAACTAACTAATAACTATGACAACACAGATATTCATATATTACTAAGGTATTCCAAATTTAATTGCTTTGGGTAAATAGCAAGGAGTGTATAGCTGGATCACCTGGTGGTTCTGCTTTTAGTTTTTTGAGGACTCTCCATAGATTTAGACAGTGGCTATACTAATTCACATTCCCATCAAGTACATAGGAGTATCTTTTCCCCACATACTTGCCAGCATCTTTTATTTGTATTCTTGATGATTCTTCTTACTATATGTGTATGCTGGAGGGGGAAACAAACACCATCAAAGGAAAAGAAAACTAATGTGTTAGAGGAAGTGGGGAGGGGGTGAGCAGAGAGGCAGGTAAGGCGTGGTATTGAGCAGTGAAGTCGATGTCATGATGTCATGTGTGTGTGTGACTAAGCTACAATGAAACCCACTATTCTCTACAATTATAATGCATCGTTGTTTTTTTTTTTTTTTTGGGGGGGGGCATTGAGGACTGAACCCAGAGGCATATTACCACTGAGTTACATCCCCACTCCTTACCCAATCCTTTATCTATCTATCTATCTATTTATTTATTTTGATCCAGGGTCTCACTAAGTTTCTTAAGCCTTTGCTAAATTGCTGAGGCTAGTGTGGAACTTCTACCTCAGCTTCTCTAGTTGCTGGGAATACAAGCATATTCCTTGGACCCAATATTTTTTTTTCCCAAACAAATGTTTTAAAAGAACAGTAAAATATATAGTGAATGGGATGACTAAACACTGTAACACAGAAAAACATTAAATAGAGACAAGAAAAAAGTACTAAAGAAAGTAGCTGGGATACATAGAAAGTAATGGTAGACGTAAATTCAATATATACTTATAAATAGATTAGCTATGCCAAAGAAAAGATGAAAGCTGTCAGGCTGAATTCCAAACAAAGTTACACTTAAAAAAAATGATTACCTATAAGGATGTAAAAAGAAAAGTCAGATATGAGGAGAAATATTTTGTAATAATGCGTTAATTCATCAGAAAGATATAATAATCTAAATTTTTGTGCATAGAATAGTGTAGTCCAAATCACATGAAGCAAAATATGAGGAGAAATATTTTGTAATGATAGGTTAATCCATCAGAAAGATGTAATAATCTAAATTTTTGTGCATAAAATAATGTAGTCCAAATCACATGAAGCAAAATTTAACAGAAATAAAAAGTTAAATAAAGAATTATATGTAGTTTTCTTTAGCACAGTCCTATCAATAATGTCTAAGAAAAAGACAAAAAATATTTAAAACTAAAGAATTCACATTATTCTTTATAATTACACATAGATATACACAAATGCAAAATGGCCATATGCCAGACCACATAACAAGTTGCATAAATTTGAAGAGTTTGAAATCATAAAGCATAGTTATCTGAGCTAAAATTAATAGTATAAAAGAAACAATAGAGTCCCATGAATATATAAAAGGTAAGAAGAATATTTCTGAATAAACACTGGTGTTTCTGAAAGGGAACAGAGAAGAATAACTTCAAGACTTTTGCATAAACAAAGATTTCACAAACAGAAAACCAAAAACACAAAACAAAAATGATTTAATTATAGAACATTTACAAAATTTATCTTGCTCCAAATAAGTATTAAGGAGTGATGATTACAAGCATCATGAAACACTTCAAATCTGGGTTTTAAAAATCTGGACATTAAAAATGCTAATTGTATGTTACTGGAGAATGTGACTGAACTACTGAATTAAATCAATATTTTGAATGCAGGCAAATTAAAAAGTTAAATATTCTTTCTACCTTTCCTACCCAATGTATTATTTTATTCCGAAGGAGTAAATGACAGTAAGTTTCTTTTTGTAAAATTATTTCAGCTAAAAAAAAAAAATGAATTACAAAATCAAGATTTGTAATTCCTAATAGAATAAGGGTTCTAGGCATTGATCATCAATGATTTCTGACACCATAAAAAGATAATCATACACTTAACCCATAAACATGATGACCTCTATAACATACTTGATATCACATTTTCATTTTCATCTGTCAAATTTTGATATTTTTGTATTGTGAAAAGTACTATTACTTGTAGTAAAAAGCACTGAAAAAATTCAAAAACTTATCAATAGTAGAAGGAATAAATATATCGTCACAAAAAATGCTTATATTTTTGCATAAATGACCACATTAAGGACACTGAGAAATAAAAAATAAACACAAGATGATACATATGCGTAATGACATTTATATGAGGTTCAAAAAAAGTAAAATGTTAACAAGATAATGGTTACCCTTGTGATTAAATCAAGGACTACAATTGGTCAGTTAACTAATAAACATTACTAGTCTTCCTTTTCTTGATCTGTTTGGAGTGAAATGAGTGATTGTAGTTTGCGATAAGCCATAGTTTATTTCTACAATTTACCTAACATATATCATACTCCACTTAAAATATGCAAAATCAAAAAATTTACCTGTATTATACTGATTTTCCTTTGAGCATAGCATCTGTTTTTTAATTTATTCAGTCTGATTTTCATTTCATCTCATAATTTTAACATATTCATTTCCTTTAATTAACATAATTTAACTACACATGTAATCCATATTTTAACCATTTGGTAAAATTTGGGGAATTTTTGAAAGCCTCCTCACATCATTTTTGTTACATTTTATATATCCTTGCAGGATTTAAAGTATTTCCCCATTTTAAAAAGTGAAAAACAAGTGATGAATAAAGTTCTTTGACATTTTTTTAGCAACTTGATGTAGCTTTATTAATGAAGTCATCTAAATGCAACTTGCTCAGGCTAAAAAATAAAAATTCTAGTTCCAAATTTGCATCAATAAAGCTTCAGCTGAGAAAACAATCTATCCATGTACAATATATCTGGGATATGCTACAATTATCAGTCTTATATATTTATCCTGACAATCATTATAATTTATTTTTAGAGCATTTTAATTTTCAACAGATGTTCTGATAATTGTATTTAATAGCTGTAGTACAAATAATTGTTCAAGAGTAGGCATATGAGAATGAAAACAGTCATGTTCTTGTTTTGCATTTCTTTTCCATTTAATTCTATACTAAAATTAGCTTCAGAATTTGAGAAATTGAATATTTTTTCCTAAAAATTTAATTTGAGATGTGCTATGTAATTTTATCTGAGTTTTAAAAACCTTTGAATGATGATGATTAGTTTCATTGCCATGTAGAATCTTAACTGGTCTAAATTATATTATTTAATAATAATTATGCCAAATAATATTTACAGCTAAAATTTTTGTAGTCCTTATTCAAACCAGAAAGTGCGTAACGGGTGACACATTATTTTATACTCACAGACATTTCACAGCTATTTTATAATGTTAATTTTACAAATGTAGAAATTGAGGCACTGAAAAGTTAAATGACATCCTATGTGCACATATCTATAAAATATACAAGTTAGATTCTAATTGAGAAGTTCCAATTTAAAACACACTGTACTTTTTGTCTATTCCCTCTTTAATATTTAAGAAGTGGTAGATGTTGGCCTTCTTCAAATAGAATTAAAATGTTAATAACATCCCCTGGCAAAAGAAATAACCACTTGAGCCTCTCTTTAATGTTTATCAGCAGAGAGTAGTTTATAAAGGTTTAGTTGTAGCCTCAGCAGTCATAGAGTTTTGTGGAAGACAGTTTCCCAAAGAAAATCCAAGATCAATGTTTAATAGGAACCAGTGTCTGATGAGGGCCTCCTTCTGGGTTCAACATGGTATTCTTTATGATGGGTCCTTAGAGGGCATGCAGGGAGGAAGATAGAAGGAGAAAGAGAGAGAGAGAGAGAGAGAGAGAGAGAGAGAGAGAGAGAGAGAGGGAGAGAGAGGTATTATAAGGACACTTTTCCTACTTGTGAGGGTTCCATATCCATGAACTCATCTAATCATAACTATCTCCTCAAGAATTCCCTTCCTAAATCATAATATTAGGAGGGGTTTCAACGTATGAATGTTTTGGTGGAGTAACTGATTTCTGTTCATAATTCCTACCATTCGCTGCCTTATGGAGATCCACACCCTCTTCTTTCAGATTGATTCACATGGATTCTGGGTGGCACTGAGGAAGACAGAGGAGAGTGAATAAGCATAGCTGCAGACACCCAACTCCATTGCAATAGAAAAAAAAAATTTTTTTGAGAAAACTGTTCTTGGATGCGTGCCCTAAATTTGCGGTGGTGATGAATGAGATGCCTCAAAGAGCATCAAGATAAATAAAAGGAATACAATCTATCTCTCTTCAGGCCACTAGGGGAAAATAAACCATGAAGACGTGGATTTCATCATGTGTGATATTTGGAATCATGAGGCACTGATAATTTCAGAGGAGTCCTCTTATCCTGGGCTGATGACACATTGTCACCAGACAACTTCTAAAAAGATCTGTATTTGCATAGGGTGATAATCCACCTTTCATTAGCCTAAGTCCTGAGTGTATTCCCTCACCTCCTGTCTATCCAGGCATATATCCCCTGCTTACTTTTAACAATAGACCTTAATGACCTATTAAAATGATTGAATAATATTTGCAACCAAATAAGAAAATCATTATTCCTTCTTCTATGCAAAGTTTAAAGAGAGTGAATAGTACCAACATAATTCTTCCTTGAGTTTTATAAATTGTGGTGCTGAAAAATTACAGAACAATTATACAGGTGAGTAAAATTAAAGAATATATTCAATCACAGAAGTAATCAGTGATATGCAATTATAAAGAAAAATCATATATTATTTTTTACCCCAAAACACTCTTAACAATTTGATAAGTAAGCATATGGTAAAATAGACACTCTCATGGACGATTTTATTTTTTCTTTGAGATAAAGAAAAAAAGAAGGTTTATTGCTTTGCTAGTGAAGGAGAAACTCAGGGGACTTCTGTCCCAAAGGCTGTGATTCTGCCCCTCAACAGGAGCAGGGGGCTTTTACAGAGGTGATTCAAAGGCTACATTCCAGGTGTTCTCTGTTGGAGTTGCAACTCACTTGTTAATTTGAAAGATTTTTATTTCTGAAATCTTCTGGTTCCATCCTCAAAGTCTGGATCACTTCCTTCCTATGGTGGTGTACACTCAAGGAGAGATAAATCTGCCTAAATTGAAGAAGAAAGGTAATCCTGTTTCCCCTGAGATTATGGAGGGTGAGAGATTAGGGAGGAAAGAGGAAGAGAAAGAAACATGTCCATTTTAAAATAAGTTGCAGTAGCAGAACAGTAAGGACTATATTCAAAGCACAAATAGGACCAATGTTACATCTCCCGTGCTGTCAATTTCTATATTCCATTTCTATGGAAAAAGGGGTAATGTAATCTCCAAGCTGCTTTCATGGACAATTTTATTTTTTTAGAAGTTTTTCTTTTCTTTCTTTTTTTTTTAAATTCTAATATATTATACATGTTCACAGAGTACATTTCATTTCATATTACATATAAAAAGCACAATTTTTCAAGTTGCTGGTTTAATATAAAATATTTTTACAACAATTGTGTCTTCACACATGTATTTAGGGTAATCATGGATAACTCAGTCTACCATTATTCCTATCCCCTTGCTCCCTCCTCTTCCTCCCCCATCTTTGTTCTATTTAAAGTTCTTTCCTTCCTCTCATCCCCACTCCCTTGCCTTTATAAGTTAGTATCTTCATATCAAAGAGATCATTCGACCTTTGGTTTTTTTGGGATTGGCTAACTTCACTTAGCATTATTTTCTCCAACTCCATCCATTTACCTTCAAATGCCATGATTTTATTCTCTTTTAGTGCTGAGTAGTGTTCCATTGTGTATATATACCAAATATTCCCTATCCATTCATCTATTGATGGGCATCAGGGTTGGTTCCACAATCTAGCTATTGTGAATTATGCTGCTGTAAATATTGATGTGGCTGTGTCCCTGTACTAAGCTGTTTTTAAGTCCTTTGGGAATAGACCAAGGAGTGGGATAGCTGGGTCAAATGGTGGTCCCATTCCAAATTTTCCCAGGAATCTCCATACTGCTTTCCAGACTGGCCTCACCAATTTGCAGCCCCACCAGCAATGTGTGCTTTTTCCCCCACATTCTCGCCAGCATTTATTGTTGCTTGTTTATTTGATAGCTGCCATTTTGACTGGAGTAAGGTGAAATCTTAGAGTAGTTTTGATTTGCATTTCTCTAATTGCTAGAGATGTTGAACATTTTTTTTTCATATACTTGTTGATTGATTGTATATTATCTTCTGAGAAGTGTCTGCTTAGTTCCTTGGCCCATTTATTGATTGGGTTATTTTTTTGGTGTTAAGGCTTTTGAGAGCTTTATAAATCCTTGAGGTTAGTGTTCTATCTGATGTGCTTGTGGTAAAGATTTGCTCCCATTCTATAAGTTCTCTATTCACCTCACTGATTGTTTCTTTTGCTGAGAAGAAGCTTTTTTAGTTTGAATCCATCCCATTTATTGATTCTTGTTTTTAGTTCTTGTGCTATACAGTTTTATTGAGGAAGTTGGGGCCTAAACCAACATGATAGAGATTTGGGCCTATTTTTTCTTCTATTAGGTGCAAGGACTCTGATTTAATTCCTAGGTCCTTGATCCACTTTGAGTTAATTTTTGTGCATGGTGAGAGAAAGAGATTTAATTTCATTTTATTACATGAGGATTTCCAGTTTTCCCAACACCATTTGTTGAAGAGGCTGTCTTTTTTCCAGTGAACCTTTTTGGTTCTTTTGTCTAATATAAGATAACTGTAGGTGTGTGGGTTCGTCTCTGTGTCTTTTATTCTGTACTATTGGTCAACTGGTCTATTTTGGTGCTAATACCATGCTGTTTTTGTTACTATTGCTTTGTAGTACAATATAATAAATGAATCCAGCAAAGTAGCTGGATATAAAATCAATACCCATAAATCAAAGGCATTTCTGTACATCAGCAACAAATCCTCAGAAAGAGAAACTAGGAAATCCACCCCTTTACTTTAGCCTCAAAAAAAATAAAATATTTGGAAATCAACTTAACCAAAGAAGTGAAAGACCTCTACAATGAAAACTACAGCACCCTAAAGAAAGAAATTGATAAAGATCTTAGAAGATGGAAAGATCTACCTTGTTCATGAACAATTTTAGATTGTGCAAAATATTGAAAATTTTGGAAGAATTTAGCAGCATATATGAAATTTAAATAGAAAAATCTAAGAACATAGTATAAAATAAGCATAGCTGGAAATAATGTTAATCTAAAATAAATAGAGATGCCATATATGTATAATTATCTAATGATTTTGAAGTATTCATAGAAAAAATATATATATATATCTTATATCACCATTAATATGTAGATGAAATTAAGTATCTTACTGTGATAATCTAAGCACACAGCAATCATGGGATATAACTGCTAATGATGATGAACACCTATATGAGCTGTTGGAAAAAACTTTCAAGAAAAAAAAATTGTAATATGATAAGAGCAATTAAGACTAAATTTAGTACTTCCTTTGGGTTAAAAATGTAAATGATAAATAACACTGTGTTATTTTAACAAATTGATTCTGAATTTTCTACTTACAGGCAAAAGACTCAGAAGAACCAATATATAACAAAAGAAAAGAAGGAAGTTGGAGAATGGACACTACTTCAATTCAAGACAGTGTATATCTATTAACATTAAAAAAGTGTGGAACATAATTCAGAACCCAGTAGTAGACTTACATAAATACAGTTAACTGATCTTTGACAAAAGGGGCAAAGGAATTACAATGGAGAAAGGAGTTCCAGGAAATGGCACTGGAGAAATTTGATATTCACATGAAAAATAATTCAGAACAAAGTTAACTCAAAATGAATAACACACTTAAATAAAGAATGCAAAACTGTGAACTCCTAAAAGATAACAGGGAGGAAAATACAGATGTCCTTGTCTTTGATGGTGTGTTTAGATGTGACACTCAAGGTATGATCAATGAATAAAAGTGATGATAATTTGAGTGATTAAAATTTAAAATATCTGTTTTGTGAAAAACATTTTTGAGAGGATTAAAAAAAAAGCCATACACTAAGAGTATGTGCTTTCAAAAGACACATCTGATCAAGCAAGAAATATTATTCAAAATACACAAACTCTTATGTCTCAATACTGCAAAGCAAGTAAACAACCCAATTATATAATACACCAGAATTTTTTAAAAAATAATACTTCATGAAAGTAGATATACACATGGAAAAGAACCTCATGAAACTGGTCCATATCTTATGTCATCAGGAAGATACAAATTAAAATAATTGGATATCACTATACACATTTAGTATGGTCAAAGTCCTGTATTTTAACTAACACCAATAATACCAAATGTTGGCAAAGATGACAGGCAAGAGAAATTCATTCATTGCTGGCAGGAATTCAAAATGATATAGTCACTTCAAAAGATAGTTTGAAAATTTCTTATGAAACTAAACAACCAGTTGCCATGTGATCCAACAATTGTTTTCCTTGATATTTACCCCAAAGAGCTGAAAATCTAAATCCACACAAAAGTTCTGAGGTAGATATTTATAGCAGTCATATTAATAATTGCCAAAACTTGAAAATAATTGATTTTTTTTTTATTAGGTGAAAGGATAAATGAAGAATGGTGCATTCAGACAATGGACTATTTAGTGCTAAAAATAAATGAGCTATCAAACCATAGAAACACATAGAGGAAACCATATTTCCAAGTGAAAGAAATCAATATGAAAAAACTGCATCATGTTTGATTCTAAGTAAATGACACTGTAGAAAAGACAGATATAGAGAAATGTTAAAAAAGGCAGTGTTTGCAAGGTATGAGAGACAAGAAAGGATAAATAATATAGCAGAGAAGACTTAAGGTCAACAAAATTAGTCTGTGTAATAGTATCAACATTGGGACAAATTGTTATAATTTTTCCTAAATTCATTGAAGGTACAAGACCAAGAGTGACTTATTGGATCAACTATTTATTGGACCTCATTACTTTATTTATTTATTTATTTGGTGCTGGGGATTGAACCCAGGGCCTTGTGCATGTGAGGCAAGCACTCTACCAATTGAGTTTTATCCCCAGGCCAGACCTCATTACCTATTATTTCTCCCATTTCCTCCTCTGTCTCTCTCTCTCTCTCTCTCTCTCTCTCTCTCTCTCTCTCTCTCTCTCTCTATCTATCTCTCTCTATCTCTCTCTCTCTCTCCACACACACACACTCACATACACATATATATATGCAGATAGATATAGATATCTATAAAGCATATAATCTCTCTCCATAGAGAGATTTTTAAATGTTTTTGCCATTTTATTTTTTATCTTTTGTTTTATTCATTCTAATTAGTTATACATGACAGTAGAATTCATTTTGACACATTGTACACAAATGAAGCGTAACATCTCATTCTTCTAGTTGTACATGTTGCTGAGTCACACCAGTAGTATAATCATACATGTATATAGGGTAATAATGTCTGTCTCATTCTACCTTCCTTCCCATCCCCACAATCTCACCCCTCTCTTTCTATTTTTATTCAGGGTTTGTTATGTTGCTCAGATTAGTATTGATCTCCTATGCTCAAGTGATCCTCCCATCTCAGCCTTCCAAATACGTAAGACCATCAAATATGTGTATACCATCAAGCCCTAATATGTGTGAATTTTTTTTCATATAAACATTGAATCTGTCATTAGTTTTTATTTTAAAAAATATTTTTATTTTGAATTTACTCTTTTATCATCCCACATTGTTTATTAATATATAATGGTATTTCCTGCCTTAAGTCTATATCATCTCTACTGGTAAATGTAAATATATCTTTTTTTCATATAATTTTGGGCTTTCAACATTTTTTCTTACATTTAGAGTATATCTTATAAACAGAATATAGTGGTATAGGATCTTTTGGGAAATTATTAAAAAGGAGACATTCAAACAACAATAAGTGTTGGCAAGGATATGGGGGAAAGGGCACACTCTTACATTGCTGGTAGGACTATAAATTGGTGCAACCAATCTGGAAAGCAGTATGGAAATTTCTTGGAAAACTTGGAATGGAACCACCATTTGACCCAGCTATCCCACTCCTTGGTTTATATCCAAAGGACTTACAAACATCATATTACAGTGATGCAGCCACATCAATGTTTATAGCAGCACAATTCACAATAGCTGAATCGTAGATCTAACCTAGATGCCCTTCAGTAGATGAATGGATAAAGAAAATGTGGCATATATATACACAATGGAATATTACTCAACATTAAAAGAGAATAAAATAATGGCATTTGCAGGTAAATGAATGAATTTGGAGAATATAATGCTAAGTGAAGTAAACCAATCCCCCAAAACAAATGCCAAATATCTTCTCTGATATAAGGATGCTGATTCATAATGGGGATGGGGGAAGCATGGGAGGAATAGGCAAACTTTAGATAGGGCAAAGGGCAGGGAGGGAAAGGAGGGATGTGGGGGTAGAAAAGACAGTGGAATGTGATGGACATCATTACCCTAAGTACACGTATGAAAACACAAATCGTGTGACTCTACTTTGTGTTCAATCAGAGACTGAAAAAATGTGCTTTATTTGGGTAATACGAATTGAAATGCATATATAACTAATTAGAATAAATAATATTTTAAAATAAATAAAGAAATATTTCAGTTGTCCCATTGCTGAGAGAGAGAGAGAGAGAGAGAGAGAGACAGACAGACAGACAGACATTAACTCTTTGCCTAGAAAAGAAGTAGTGCCTAAAGTAATTGGACAAAAACCTAACAAAATAACATTGTGTCACTGTGAAGTTAACATGAGTAATTAATACAAACTTTAATAAAAACTGTGAGGTCTTATTGAGGAAGTCAGTGCCTGAGCTAACATGTTGGAGGGTTGATTCTGTTTTCTCCTAGAAGTTGCTAAATTTCTGGTCTAATTCCTAGGAATTTGTTTCCCTTTGACTTGACTTTGGGCATGGTGAGAGAGAGAGTAATCTAGTTCCTTTATTCTAAATAAAGACAGACAGTTTTTCTAGTACCATTTGTTTAAAAGGTTATCTTTTCTCCAATGAATGTTTTTGGTACCTTTATCTGTATATACCAAAGTAAACTCTACCTTTATAGATACCTATAAAGCATCAATTATTAAAACAATAAAGAAATAGGAGGATTAATAGAATAAAGAAAGGGGAATAGGGACAGGGAGGAATGGAGGGAAAGTGGAAGTATGAGGGACTGATAAGGAGTAAAGTATACTCCCTTCATGTAAGAATATGTCAAAACGAACTTCTCTATTATGGATAACTATGGTGCACTAGAAAAATCATAAAAACCCTAAAAAGTTCTCTAAGGAGTTGATTGTATACTGAGGAATATAGATTAATATCTCTGTAGTCTTTCCCTCTGATTATAGTAAAACCTTTAACCAGAATAAAACACACATGCACATATATGTGCATGCATTCTCTCTCTCTCTCTCTCTCTCTCTCTCTCCCCTCTCTGTCTCTCACACATACACACAGACACAACTCACAGCATTTGAACTCTAAAATGTCAATAATAGGAAAATTGTCAAGGAAAGATAAAATTCAGAGAAAGATCTATACAATGATGGAGGTGAATTTTTTTTTTTCAGTTCTTTTTTCCTCATCTTTTTTTTTTTTTTCTTTTTCCCAACTGTGACTCAAATGTGACACATATCCATAAATACTAAACAGGATAATTCAGCAAAAAAACTCCAAGTAAGGTCAATCTTTCTGGAAAGAACTCCCTGATAATCAAAGTATAGATGGATTTTTTTTTTTTAGAAGAGACAACTATTTATTTTATTTTTTTTCTTTCATCTACATTTATTTTGGAATATAATAAGTTGTTTTTTTTTTAATTTATTTTTTATTTATAATAATTACAATTCATAAATAGATGGATTCTTATTACTGTTATTTATCCCTTTTGTTCTCTTTTGAAATCAGCTTGAGTTTCAGATCTTCACTGCTATCAGCATTGTGTCAACAAATGCTCATAGAGGAGAAAAATCTGTCCCTTTGGATAGATAAATCAGGTAAAGGTTCATGGCTATAGTAAGTATGAGAGGAAATTCTTATTAATTGACTGACCTCTCATTTCCCTCACTAATTGACTCTAAAGATAGCCTCAGTCATGTGGAAAGGTTTGACAGTGTGGGACACTAAAACTGAAACCTCCAAGAGAAATCAATCTTTTTTGGATATAACAGCTGGCAAAAAAATACTCCTTACATAAGAAGTGTGTGAAAGAAATTCTTGAGGAGGTCCCTAAGTTCATGTATGAATGGATAAGGATGTTGGCCTTGCTGCACTTGTGCAGAAGTGATCCAAGGAGCCTAAGAAAGCTTCGAGAATTGAATTGCGGTAGGATCATTGCTGAGTCTCAAACCAGGTGTTGAGTAAGGCATGGAGGGTCACTCTCAGATGGTCACTACAAAGACTGAAAAATTTATAACATTAGAATGACTGCCACAGAAAATCAAAGACAACATGCATTGTGAACCTAACCAGGTTGAATGCATATAAAAATGAAAATAAGAACATTTCCCAAAGGAATTTAACAGGACTCAGATCTCAACACATTAATCACTACGTACAGAATTGATTCCAATCCCATATGAAAAGGAATGAGAATTTGCACCTCTTTCCCATTGAAGGAAACGAGAAAACCTGGAAAGTAGGTATGGGAGAAATTTGAGTGAAGTCTAAAGAGAGCAAGGGGGTACTGACAGGAAATACTCAAAGACAGATGTAAGTTCTGGCTTGAGGAACAGAAAAGGAAAATCCTGAAGTTCAAAAGAAAAGAGTATGGAAATCTATCACCTTGCTCTTTTATAGGTCTCCTCTTATTTTCTCTGTAGTTCTACAATGCAGCAACAGGAGAATCCCTCGCTGTCCATGGCAGTGACATTACTGCCATTTAACAAAGAAACTCAAAACTCTGAAAGAGGGAAATATTCTCCTTCTCAGGAGGATTGTACCTAGAAGAAAAAGTAGGCATACTTACAGAAGCAGAAAATTATTTGGTTTATTTGAAAAAGAAATTTCAGCATGGCATCAAAGATCATCTTGGTTAGAATAAAAAATGACATTCAAAAGGACATAAATTTGTGTACTAGTAAGTGGAACTGAGAGTACCTACAATAATCTGAACTCTAGACTAATGAAATAATCACATGCATTAAGTCAATATGGTGGGGTCATACAAAGAAAATAAAAGGCATTTAGAAATGCCTTCTATCTGCTTTTTATATATAATTTGGGGGAGCTGTAATATACTCCTAGATTCCTTTTAATCATTGAATATAATTCATGAAAATCTATTATTATTTTGATAATGTAATCATTTCAAATTGACCAGTGAAGTCCCCTTAGGTTACCTCCTGTGACCCTTTGATATATTCAAAGAGCCAAAAAAAAAGGTGAGAACATGCATTGTATCCATTAGTACTTAACAGGGCATTGGTGCAATAAGCCCTCCTGTTAGAAAAAAGAAAGCAAGAGGGCATTGGAAAATTGAAATAATCTATGTACACATCATGTATTTTGTCAGTTGAAAATCATAGACACACATACGTTTAAAAAGCTAGATATAAAATAATAAAGATTTTTAAAAGAAAGATAAAAAAATTAAAATGTAAGAATTGTAAATAGGGATAAGGCAACAGAAAAAAAGATCAATAATACACAAGCTTTTTTGGTGTTATCAATAAAAGTGACAAACTCTCAAAAATATAGCTGGAGCTTGCCATAAACTTATAATAATGGAAAATTGATCATTGACCCTCCCTACCCATCTGATCCTATGCACATAGAAATGTGCTGAGATTCTTGCTGGCACCTGGTGTTAAATAGGAATATGGCTAGAAACTTCAGAAGTATTTGGAGGGAATACAAGGATAAAAGAAACCTCAAGAAAATTAATAAATCTCCATTATATCCATGCCAGGATTAGACTACCAGAGTCTTCATGGGATTTTAACAAGATGTGTTTGTTCTCTAAAACAGAAATTGTTGCTAAGCCTTAAATATTCTTCAAAGGTATGTAATTTTACATTTTACCTACAATGGGGAAAATTTATACTTTGTTTTACCATTTTCCATCATTCTTGTGTATCCTTTCAAACCAGAATAATGACAAATATTTAGGGAATGATCAGATAAACCATCATAATTCACATAAGGATGATGTGATATTGATTCTATTCCTCATGAGGCAAGACAATGCCATGTGGTGCATGTTTTGGTTTTCTGTTTCTATGAAAACATTTGAGATAAATGATCTAAAGGAGTAATGATTTATTTTGGCTCATGGTTTTAGAAATCTCAGTCCATGGTCATTTGACACTGTAGCTTTGGATTTTTGATGAGGCAGAACATCAGGTGAGGAGTGTGGTGGAACAGAGTTGCTCACTTCATGGTAGCCTGGAAGGAGAGAGAGAGAGAGAGAGAGAGAGAGAGAGAGAGAGACAGACAGACAGACAGACAGACAGAGGAGACAATGGGTTGGAAACAAAATATACTCTTCAAAGGTTTACCTCCAGTGACTATCTGTTCCAGCTCTGTAAGTTTCCACCACACCCCAATAATGACACCAACTAGAGACCTAGCATTTAATACATGTTCCTTTGTGGATATTTTACTTTCAAAATACAGCATGATTCTTTCCTGCTCCATTTGGGAGTTTACTAAAAAAAACTCTTCAGTTTTGAATTGTTTCATTTAGGCATAATCTGCTACCAGCAGTTGAACTTTCAGATTGCTCCTTCCTAAAAGGCAATATTCTTTTTTTAAAAAAAATAATTTTATTCTATTTATTATTAATTATTAATAATTATTCTAATTATTATTCTAATACATGTTTGCAGAGTGCAATTCATTTCATATTACATATAAAAAGCACAATTTTTCAAGTTGCTGCTTTTACATAAAATATTTTTACAACAATTGTGTCTTCACACATGTACTTAGGGTAATGATGTCTAACTCATTCTACCATTATTCCTATCCCCTTGCCCCCTCCACTTCCTCCCGCTCTTTGTTCTATTTAAAGTTCCTTCATTCATCTCATGCCCCCTCCCTTGCCTTTATAAATCAGCGTCTTCATAACAAAGAGATCATTTGACCTTTATTATTTTCTCCAACTCCATTCATTTACCTGCCTATGCCATGATTTTATTCTCTTTTAATGCTGAGTAGTGTTCCATTGTGTATATATACCAAAGATTCCCTATCCATTCATCTATTGATGGGCATCAGGGTTGGTTCCACAATCTAGCTATTGTGAATTGTGCTGCTGTAAACATTGATGTGGCTGTGTCCCTGTAGTGAACTGTTTTTAAGTCTTTTGGGTATAGACCAAGGAGTGGGATAGCGATTCGCATTTCTCTAATTGCTAGAGATATTGAAATTTTTTTCATATACTTGTTGATTGATTGTATATCATCTTCTGGGAAGTGTATATTTAATTCCTTGGCCCATTTATTGATTGGGCTATTTGTTTTTTATGGTGTTAAAGTTTTTGAAAGTTTTTATATATCCTTGAGGATAGTGTTCTATCTGATGTGCTTGTGGTAAAGATTTGCTCCCATTCTGTAATTGAGAAAACAAAAAGTTGGTTCTTTGAAAAAATAAATGAAATTGATAAACCATTAGCTATGTAATGAAGAAAAGTAGAGAGAAAACACAAATTACCAATATCTATGATGAAAAAGGAAATATCACGATGGACACTAGAGAAATAGAGAAGATAATTAAACATTATTTTGAAAATGTATACTCCAATGAAATAGAAAATATTGAAGGCATCAACAAATTTCTAGAGACATATGATATGCCCAAACTAAATCAGAATGATATACACAATTTAAATAGGTTAATTTCTAGTGAAGAAATAGAGGATGCCATAAAAAACCTACCATCCAAGAAAAGCCCAGGACCAGATGGATACACAGCCAAGTTCTACAAGATCTTTAAAGAAGAACTAACACCAATACTTATCAAACTATTTCATGAAATAGAAAAAGAGGGAACACTTCCAGACTCATTCTATGAATCCAATATCACCATGATTCCAAAAGCATACAGAGACAAATCAAAGAAAGAAAGCTTCAGACCAATATCTCTAATGAATATAGATAGATACAAAAAATCTCAATAAAATTCTGGCAACTTGAATACAAAAACATATCAAAAAGATAGTGCACCATGATCAAGTGGGCTTCATTCCAGGGATGCAAGGTTGGTTCAAGATAAGGAAATCAATAAATGTAATTCATCACATCAATAGACTCAAAGATAAAAATCATATGATCATCTCAATAGATGCAGAGAAAGCATTTGACAAAATACAACATACATTCATGTTCAAAATGCTAGAAAATATAGGGATAACAGGAACATACCTCAAAATTGTAAAGGCTATCAATGTTAAGCCCCAGGCCAACATCATCCTAAATGGAGAAAAACTGAAAGCATTCCCTCTAAAAACTGGAACATGACAGGGATGCCCTGTTTCACCACTCCTATTTAGCATAGTTTTTGAAGCCTTAGCCAGAGCAATTAGACAGACAAAAGAAATTAAAAGGATACAGATAGGAAAAGAAGAACTCAAATTATCACTATTTGCAGATGATTTGATTCTATATATAGAAGATCCAAAAAATTCCACTAGAAATTTTTTAGAACTAATAAATGAATTCATCGAAGTAGTTGGATATAAAATTAATACCCATAAATCAAAGGCATTTCTGTACATCAGCAACAAATCCTCAGAAAGAGAAACTAGGAAATCCACCCCATTTACTATAGCCTCAAAAAAAAAAAATGGGGGAATCAACTTAAAAAAAGAGCGAAAGACCTCTACAATGAAAACTACAGCACTCTAAAGAAAGAAATTAATGAAGATCTTAGAAGATGGAAACATCTACCTTTTTCTTGGATAGGTAGAATTAATATTGTCAAAATGACCATTCTCCCCAAAGCACTATACAGTTTCAATGCAATACCAATCAAAATCCCAATATCATTCCTCATAGAAATAGAAAAAGCAATCATAAAATTCATCTGGAAAAATAAGAGACCCAGAATAGCCAAAGCAATTCTTAGCAAGAAGAGTGAAGCTGGTGGCATTACTATTCCAGATTTTAAATTGTACCACAAAGCAATAGTAACAAAAACAGCATGGCATAGTATTGGCACCAAAGTAGACCAGTTGACCGATGGTACAGAATAGAAGACACAGAGACTAACCTACACACCTACAGTTATCTTTTATTTGACAAAGGTGCCAAAAATATTCATTGGAGAAAAGATAGCCTCTTCAACATATGGTGTTGGAAAAACTGAAAATCCTCATGTAATAAAATGAAATTAATTCTTTCTCTCCCCATGCACAAAACTTAATTCAATGTGGATCAAGTACCTCAGAATTAAACCAGAGACCTTGCACCTAATAGAAGAAAAAGTAGGCCCAAATCTCCATCATGTTGGATTAGGCCCCAACTTCCTCAATAGACCCCTATAGCGCAAGAATTAAAACCAAGAATTAACAAATGGGATGGATTCAAACTAAAAAGCTTCTTCTCAGGAAAAGAAACAATTAGTAAGGTGAATAGAGAACCTAAAAGTCAATATATTCTTGATGAAAAAGTTTCAAGTCACTTTCTACGTTATTCTTCACGTTGTGTCTTTATAACTCTTCCAGTGTAATGAATATTTGGGGTACTGCTGAAGGCTTTATTGCTTTTCTGCTTTAAATTTAGCCCAGTAAAATTTATTTTGTGTATAAACTGTGTAGAACTAGTATGTTTTCAGTATTCCTATGCATGACAACAAAATTAAGCATGTAAAAATACAATGAGAAAACATATAAATGTATATATGTCTATATTTAAACATATAATATATATTTACTCATATGTATACATAATATACATATACACACACACATACACATACCTATATTATAGTCAGAGCAATTCCATTAATTTTCTAGGAATAATCCTACAGAAAGATACCTTTGAGAAAAATTGCAAAATATTTTCAATAATAAAAATTATGATTGACATGGCTATGTACTCACAGATAATGACAATCATATTGCAAATGTGAGAATTTTCCATAGAAATGTATAAATCTAAAAATAAATTAATAAACCTAGCAATTAATCTAGAATGTGCAAATAAATTTAAACTGGTTTCATGGTTACACACACAGCCCACATAAAAAGAGAAGTGTAGCTAGATATTTTGAAGGGGTATATGTATAATTCAGGTAAGTGCTTCCTTCTTTTGGAGGACAAAATACCATTAAAGAGGGAGTTAAAGGGCATACACTGATTACAAAGTATTTTTCTAAAATGAATGAGAGTTGAGTTTATGTATCAGATAGTAACATTCTAAAATTAATCATTGGTATACAGATTTCTATAAATGTTTATAAATACTGAACATTTAAGTATTTTATAATAAAATATTTGAAATATTTATTTAGAAAAGCTATATCAAATGAGGACATATTTACATCTGAGATTTGAAATGGGAAAAAGTAAGAATAGAGATAACTGCATAAATCTGATTATCTTTAAAAACAAAGAAGAAATAGCTGATCACCATGGTGCATGCCTATAGTCCCAGTGACTCAGTAGATAGAGAAACATTTGTATCCAGCCAGGACAAAATTAGTGATACCTGTCTCAAAATTAATCTATTCATAAGATAATTTTCCTGGAATTTAGATACATCTATATATCCACAAATCAGTTTTCTTTATCACCCACATGTGAAAATTATGCAATAATCTCTATAGAGTAACCTTTTAGGAATCTTTTTCCTTGCAGTGTCTATATTTCTTCAAGATGTTGAAGAGAACTTCACATTCCTTCAGTTTTGGGACCTTGTTCAATTCCCTGGGTTCAATCCCCAGTTCTGCAAAAATAAACAAACAAAAATGATTATATTCTGATCAAAATCTCTTTGATGACTATAGATGACACATTGAGTAATATAATGAGATGGTGCATAGAAAAATAATAGAAAATGGAACCAAAACATATTTGAGATTCAAAACAGGCAAAAGAAGAACAAAGAAAACAATATGATTCATTATAGCTGTAATATAATAGTAAAATAATATAATAATAAACTAGTATATCAAGACTATCCTGACCTAAATTTCCTTGAGAAACACAACACATTGAATAAAATAATAAATTATATTTTCAGTTGAAAATATAACCTTCATAAAAAAGTTTTTGCAAAGGTGAACCATTTAGGACTGAGTCATACTTCAATTTAAATGAATTGAGAGTACAATTCTCTTAAAATGTTATTTAATAAGATTTAGTTGTATAGAACTGTTGTTAGATTATACCTAACTTTAAAAAATATTGTTAACAAAGTGATAAAGAATAGAAAATCTCAAGATTGTGTATCATGCAAACCCTCCCTCTCAAACAACACCACCTTCAAAGGTTTCACAGCCCTGAACTGTGAACAAGGTCCCAGAATTGAAGGGATGTGGAGTGCTACTCAATATCCTGCAAGAATATAGACACTACAAGAAAAAGGATACCTGAAAAGTTACTCTAAAGTGTTTTTCATATGTGGTACACCAAAAACTGACTGATAGATACATAGATGTGTCTAAATTTCAGTAAAATAATCAAATAAATAGAGAATATATCATTATTTCAGGAAAGAGGACTTTTATTTGCACTTCTCAGTCTTAGCACCAGCAAGGGTTATTATTTAAGTCAATATAAATTTAATTATTTTTTATATTTATTAAGAACACTATGAAACATTTTTTGCAGATTAAAAAATTTATTTGCCTACACCCACAGTTTTATATCATAAATCATACTTCATTTTTCTTTCACTATGTCCATTTCTCACATAAAACTGAAATAATTTTGAAAGAATTTTTGTTTAAAACATTGATGGCATTTTTGAAGAGTTACAGAATTATGTTTTGTGGTAAGTTATTTTTACATCATTATTTCCTGAGGTGGCATGCTACCTGAACAAGAAAAATTATCTAATATATGTTTATTTTATAAGAACTTACCTACAATCTTATGGTGAAAAATACATGATGACATTAGTAGAATTTGAGAAAATATAAATAAGAACAACAATAATTTCTGCTTTATTGGCTACTTCTTTTTCTTTTAATATACAATTAAGGGCATTTATTGTCTGCATAAAATGTGTGCATTGGTTTACAAAAGGCAACAAATAGTTGTTGTTAGAATCTTGCTTTGGGGTAATTAATGATTAAGTATATAAAAACAGAAGGATTTTTTATATGTGTTAATGCTAAGGCAGCAAATTCTTCCTGACATTTCCACAGCACATCCTCCAATTAAGAAGGCAGCTGTCATATTGATGGAATTGATAATCTGCTCACATGTCACCAGAGAATGTTTAAGTTTACAGAATGTTTAGTCACCAGAGAATGTTCAAGTTTAGAAATTAATGTTTCCTTGGATTTTTGTCACTGACAACATGAAAAAAATATTCATCTTAATTGTGTTTCTAGATTTGCAGTCTTTCTTGCTTCTATTGGTCTACGGTATTAGCATTGGCATATAGGAGTGGTCTTTAAAGAACTCCAATAAAAATAATATTTTATTGTTTATTTTCTGCTCTCCATGTAGACTGAAAAAGACCGATATGTATGATAAAATGGCATTTTATGATAATGCTTAAATGAAGGCTTGTGATATTTTGTCAAATCAAAATTTGTTTTAGATATCAAGCTAAAATTCTGATGTAGTAATACATTTTTAAAACCCTCCTTATATAAGTAGTGTATCAGTTCTGTACAGGGCCTCAAGTAGCTTTTGGTTGTGTCTCCAGGTTCTCCACAATGCCACATTGCCTTTCCTACTAATATCATTGTATATAACACATGGACACATGCATGAACATATGCATCAAGACTGATGAAATATATGCAGTTGGCTCCTTGGGCATGATTTACAACATTATTTGCATCGTGATTTTTTTTTTTTTTTTTTTTTTTTACCTTCCCACCTCTTCTTTGTGTTAATTTCAATTCTTAGTTTTGATCTTAATGACAAAGGTTCGTGGAGGGAAAAAGAAATACTGATTGAAATCAGGTGAGAATGCAGAAAGTATATCCAAGAGAGAAACATAAAACTGGATAAAAAAGGAAGAAAGAAAATAGGAAGAAATTAGAAACTGACGAGAAAAGACAAAGCAGTGGAAAAGAAACTGAAAATTTGCATACTTGTTCAAAACAATCTTGATAAAATTAACATATTAATATTAAAAGAATATAGAAAGTTAAAAAATTAAAATTATTATTTCAACAATTTAACCATAACTTGAGAGATGGCTTATGGACATGTAAGTTTGAACTGACATCAAAAGGTGAGTTTGAATTTGAGTAAAATCTCTCCTATGGTTAATTCCATATGAGGGTAAGGGATCCATGACACAAGAAACCTAAAAGCATCTCCAGCAGCAAAGAATAGCTGCCAAGATTTTGACTTGAGACACTGTAAAAATGAAATGGACTAAAACTAAAGAAGGCAAAGTTATATGTAGGGCAGATTTACTTAATTATTTGTATTTGGTCAGAAGAGCACAGTTTTATTCAGAACACATTTAATTTAAAAGGTCTACTTTTGTTCAAGTGGACATATCAAATAGTCAAATAAATTTGAATTTAGGATTATGTCTATTTTGTATACATGCATTTCAATGCCATCACCAGGTTGATGCTATGCTAAGTAATATTTGCATTTTCTTGTCAACAGCAGGTTGCTATTTAAACACGTTACTATGTAGGTAATATGATTTTCTTTCCTTGATACTATATATCCATTCTTTCACTTTTCAATTTTTACCAATCTACCTGACAATGACATCACTTATATTTAAGCTCTATTATAGACTGGCTTGAATTTGTTATAGTTTCTTGATTGACTCTTGCTACAATTGTTTTCATTTCCTCTAGTAGAATGAAGAACACTACTCTTTGAGTTTATCCTTCTTGATGACCTATAATTAGGGAAGAGGGTGGAAATCAGTTTCTACTTTCAGATCCCATTTGCATATTTCTACAACAGAATGCATACCCATGTCCTGAACTACACTTAAACCTGACGTATTAGATCCCTGCCCTCAATCATAGCTGAGATTTCACTCATAGTTACAAGTAAACTATTTATTTTGCCTACTCTTACATCTTTACCAATAGCTCCAATCAATGCCATTTATTATGACTTAGCCTGGTGAAGATCATAGTTACCTAAGGTCTTAAAAAAATTATTTTTGTCAGTTTAAATGCACCTTTTGTTTTACAGAAATAGTTCTAAAATTCATGTCTCGCTTTGGATGTGTCATTAATTAAATAATAATTATAAAGTAAAAGAAACATTTATAAACTCAAAATGTTCTCACTGTTGCATGAATAAATTCATCTAAATATTTACACATAATAATTTTGTATTCACTACTGTGGGAAATTATTTTTTAAATATTTATTTATTTACTTTAGTTGTACACAATGCAATGTATTTATATTTATGTGGTGCTGAGGATCGAACCCGGGCAGCGCACGTGCGAGGCGGGCGCTCTGCCGCTGAGCCACAACCCCAGCCCCTGTGGGAAATTATTAACAGCATTGTTGTCACGAAAAACTTATCAATAATAAGTTTAATTCTATTGACTATTTTATTACTTCATTATAATTTGTTATTTTTTAAAATTTTACTAAATGGATGGCACAATCTAAATAGAATTTCAAACAAAAGTTTCATTGAACATGTCACCATACCCACAAGAAACTAGCAACCAAAGATCAAAATAAAACCTATTCAAGAAGAAAAAATATATAAAAAGATTAGATGTAATCACTTGCATTGAAATTAGTAAAACAATAAGTAAAAAATGAATAAGACAAGGGATAATTCTTAAAAAATATCAATAAAATTGATCAACTTCTAGAAAAACTGGCAAAAGAAAAGATATTAATCACCAACAAACAGGAATGAAATAGGGAATATTATAAATTCTGAAGCCATTAAAAAGATAATAAGGTAATGCTACAAACCCCAATTCTGACAGGCCTGAGTCCGCTGCGATTACATCTTTAGCAGCCTGTGTTTGTCTGTTTTCAATTACAAGTAAGTGATTGGGTAGCACCCATACAGAAGTCACCATGACAGTGGGGTCCTATAAAGATCATCAGGACCTACACATATTTCTCCCTTTCCTTTTTGAACAAAAATATTCCTCCTTCTTCATACTCTTCTAGTAGGTTATCTCTGCCTAGATGGTAACTCCTAGCATGTTGTACCCTGAATGCAAAGGGTACAAAGTGCTTTAGTGGTTGTCATTATCTGCATGTCAGCTGAACACCTGAACAAGAGTGTGTTCCCTGTGAGTCTCAGGACCTCTAACAGGAGTTTTAAGAATAAGAAACACAACATTCCCTATCGGAATTAGGAGTGGTGGTAGTCAAGTACATTCCATTTTTTATTCCTGTGTTCATAGACACGTGTATTATTTTATTGGGATTACAATGTTACATATATAAATATGTCTGATTTAATACCTATTTTACATTTTGAAAGATGGTATGCCTTTTTTTTGAAGAGTATTATTTTTAATCAAGTGGTCTAACTGTGTCTTTAAAAGTTCATTCTAGTGTTCTATGAGGCCAGCTATTTTTCAGTGTCTTAGTATGTGATAAAAGGGAATGCCATAGTTATAGACTGACTATTGCCTCTTTTTTGCCTTGAAGTGCCTTCCATGTTTGGATGTAATGATATGTGCTGCTGTGCCAGATGATCAGAGTTCACATAAATCCAGGAGAAAAGTCCGGGGCTCTACTGATGGGAAAAGCAAACTCATTTAAAGAACTGATGGCTTTTCCAAGTTAGAAGAAGCCCTATGTACTTACTTTCCCACCAAGCAGTCATTGAAGTCCTCAGGAAGTTGTGCCATATTGAGTTCAGCATTATTCTCTGTTATTAGAGAATTGAGTGTTGTCAATTCCTCCAACTCCATTCTTCTATTTTCAAAGAATGTAGGCAACTATAATTTTTTTGCATTTATTTACAAATATTAGATTAAGTGTACCTATATTTTCAAGAAAACCTATTGTTACTTTTGACTGGTTTGTGTAAAATTAGACACATTTGGGGAAAATACTTTGACTAAGGTAAGTCTTCCCATCCATGTACACAGTGTGTCTCTCCATGTATTAATTATTCTTACTTCTTTTACCAGCATCCTGGTCATGAAGTCTATTTACTTCATTGATATCATGGGTTACATTGATTAATTTCAGAACTTTGAACATTTCCCAACATAAAACTACTTGGCCATTACATGTAAATATGTGTATGTGTATATGCATGTGTGTTTGTGGGTATATGAATTTATTTAATTGTTGCTCAATATTATTTACTACTTTTTTAGGAGAAAAGTTTTGTTCTACATTTGTGAGGGACACTTTTTGAGGCTTTTCTTGTTCTGTTGTCTTATTCTGACATTCATAATGTTGACCTTATCTATTGATTTGGGAGTATTTTACACTTTTTATATTTTCTGGATGACATTGAGTTGAATTGAAGTAATATCTGATTTAAATTTTGGTAGAATTCCCAGGTGAGTATATTTAGAACTGAAGATCTGCTTTTTTGTCTATTTTAATTAAAAATCCAATGTGTTTGAAATTACAAGAATATTTAACTTTTTTCTTAGTGTTTTTTGTAGTGTTCCCTTATGATCCTTTTTAATGTTTGCAGCGTCTTTGATAATATCATCTTTCATTCCTGATAGTACTGACAATAATAATTTAGTTTTAGCGCTCTCTCTCTCTCTCTCTCTCTCTCTCTCACTCTCTCTCTCTCTCCTCTCTCTCCCCTCTCTCACTTTAACTTTGAAGTCTAGTGTTTGAGTTTTACAAAAAAGGTCAGAATTTGAAAGTAACATGATACAGACATATAAACATGTCACTTACTATTTACTCATCTTATTTAAGGCCAATATAGAAGCACGCCACTTCGTATTTAAGAAAACTAATAACACAATGGGTACAAGGTTTCAGTTTTGTCAGATGAGGAGTTCTGAAGATCCAATGCAATCTGGTCCTACATAGTAACTACATAGTTAACTACAGTTAATTATACTATGCTATGCATTTGAAACTTATTAAAAAGGTAGACCTTTAGTATTCTTATCACAGAATATTGTTATCACAGACTATCACTGTGAAACTCCACATCATGTTCTACCACAAGAATAGGATTCTAATTAGATCCTAATTAGAATAAGATATATTCCATGTATTTATAATGTCAAAATATACTCAACTGTCATATATAAAAAAAGAACAAATAAAAAAGAGAAAATGTTACATATGTAGAATGGTAGATTTGCTAAATAGTTTGATAATGGAGATCATTTTATAATTTATACATATCTCATGTATATATACATATACATATATAAATATACATTAAATATATACAATTTTTATTTGTCATTTACACCTCAATAATGCTGAAAAAGAGTAGCTGATTCATCAAATAAATGGAGACCTGCATGCCAGAAATTTTCACACAACTCTTGTAGTTCCTCCATCTTTCCCTATATTCAAAGATCCAAAATTGGAAAGAAAGAATATCAGATAAGTATTGTGAAAATACTTTAATTTCAATATTTGTAATAGTCATTTTTGTATTTTCCATTCATAAATAAAGGTGCTAATTATATACAATAATCACTTTATGTAAGAATTACCAATGATTTTTATTAGTTCTTTCGTACAAGGAAGAGATCTGAAATCTGATGCAGGAAATCATGTAACTGCTCTAATTAGAAGAATTATCAATGACTTTGCTTTGTCAATAGAATACAAATACAATGAAGTTAATTTCCATTGCCATTTCTTTATGTTTTAGTTGGTAATGAGCCCTCTCCTATTCTTCAAATGTCAAAACCAACCACAGAACAGTGAACAAATAGCCATCCAAACCCATCCTGACTCCCTCTCAAGGCACTTGCTTTCACTTCAGCAGGCCCTGAGGACTTCCAGTGCCTGCAATCCTCCTGTTATACCATAGGGATAAAGGGCCTCTGAATATATGAACTCCTCATACATCAAGGAAACACATAACCTGTATCTACATCCACACGTCCATGTGTCCTACCTTATTGAGGAAATTGATTCCCTTTTCTATCTGGGATGAGCTTCCCTATTCAAATTACCGCCTCAAAGTTCTTAATCTTCCAATGGACACAACTTCCTTTCATTATCAATGTTTCCATTTGAAGGGTTTCCTCCCTTCTTGAAGAATATTCCTCAAATTTTGAAATTCATCTGAAGGGAAAAAAATTCTTAAAACCCTTTTTCTCTGCCCCCTCCAAATTAATCCTCTTATCAACACAGTAAATCATCTAATTATTCTGTAAATCATGTCTTCATTTCATATTCAATACACTCAATATTATTGCTAATTTACCATTAACTTACTTCAAACCTCCAAACAGCTGGAATTCATTATAAACTCATGTGTTTCCCTCAAATTACTCCTTCACTGCCTAGGCAATTGTCAGAGATATATCTCTTTCAAGGTTCCATATAGACTAAACCCTCATCTGACTATAGAAGCATTTAAATAAGAACTATGAATCTTTAAGATTTATATATCAAATGCTTAGTTCAGGAACTGGCTCCAAATTTGTATATCATAAACATCTTTTGAAATAATAAATATAATAAAAATTATATTCCCAGAAAACAATACCTTATGTTTCATTCTCTTTTCTTACTTGATCAACTATAAAAGTGTTAAGGCAAACAGAAAAGAAATCCACCCTTTTATCTCCAGGTACTGCATTGTTAAAAACTGAAATATGATAATTTTACACAGAATTCATGACTTTTTTGACTTTATCTTTAATGTAACTTCTACACATATAAACAACATACCTAATAGAAAGTGTGCTTTATTTTATGAAATAATATATATTCAACTAATAATTTTTGCATAAGAAACATGGTTCATCTTTAAGTTCTTTAAATGATTGTCCTTAGACAACTTATGTGTTTCAAATTCATTTAGATAACAATTATATAATATAGTTTGCTGTGATTTTTAAATGCATTGTATTAATTAATACATGTACATATACAAAACTTTTCTTGTTTGTAACAGAAAATGAATAAATAAGTTATATGTGTGAATTTACATGTTCTCAGTATGTGACACAGGATATTTCCTTGCATATTGGATTATAATCAACTCAGTAAGACCCTGTCTCTGAAAAAAATTTAAAAAAGAGCTGGGGGATGTGGCTCAGTGATTAATTGTCCCTAGGTTTAATCATTTCTGGTACCAAAAAGCAAAACAAAAACAAAATAAACAAACAAACAAAATAAATTATTTCAACTTTAATGTGTTATATATCTTATTTGTGATGGTATTAAGAGGATTTTTTTTTTGTTTGAGGTTGATATTTACACAAAGAGAAATAAATGTAACTGAAAAATTTTGCCATTCTGCACTATACTTCAAAGCATTAGAGAAGCAGTGTTAACTGAAGTTATGTGTATAAATGTTTGCTTCTGTTCTTTTATTAATTTTCTTGTAAATAGCCTCCTACAAAACAATATAAATTCAATTATAAATAAATTAAATTATAAATACATGGAGTTTATACACACACACTCTCACACACATTTAAAAATATATTTTCTTTAAATATAATAAACAAGTGTTATTGTATAAGAAACTACATGTTTAAGTAATATCCTTAACATTTATATTTCACTACTTTCATTCTGCAAACTATTTTTGATAACTATTTGTAATAAGTTTATTACTCATGAATGCAATGTATCATACCTGTATGTGAGTTCACTCCATTTAATCTTCTCTTGTACTCAATTTTGTGATTAACTTCATGTATTGTTTCTCATGAACAACACTAGTGCTTCTATGAAATGTATAAGCAGATATGATACTGTTATGCCATGCATAGCTCCCTCATATTAATTCAACAATTTATTAGACTGATCTTCAGAATGGCTGCACATATATACTTCCATGATCAATGCATGAGAGTTCACATATCCCTATATGTTCTAAAGCTCTCTAAACATACATTTTATGAGATTCCTATTTTTAATAAAATAATCAACACCTGCACATGAATGTCCCTGTGGGATTTTAATACTAGGAATGTCATGAAATCCTACTATATCTCCAAACTACCCTATACAGATTGTTTGGAAAAAGAGTGAGGGACATAGCAGAACCTCAAAAAAATAATACGGTTCTCTGAAAATATAAGATAGTTTTATGAATATAATATTGTATATTTTAGTGAAATTCAGTATTTCTTTATTCAATGCTTAACTTTACAATTTTCCATTGAACACAGAACATATGTAAAATAGTGAATTAAAATTAACAGCTTAGGATCAGTTACAATGTATTATAGAACTGTATTTCAATACAAATACAAAGACAGCTGAAATATGCTTACAATATGTCTTAATAACTAAAGGAGAAAAATTTGGTTCTGAGCTTTTGGTGAAATTTATCTGAGAAGATGTATATTATCATTAGATATTCTAGTTTTTAAAATGAACTATCCTTACATTAATATTTCTTAATCTTTATAATTTTTCTTGTGATTCTCTAAGAGGGAGCATATCATTCAAACTTTCAATAATGATCTAATCATATTATCATTTTTTACAGTCACATAAACGAGTGAGAATCTAAGGGCATGGGACATAAAGACTTATGATGATAAATTCAAATATTTTACTATGTTTTATAAAAAGTAAAAGAAAAATCAGTTTTCTTTAAAAAAACTACACATTTTTAAAAAAATATATAATGTAATTAGCTACCTAAAAGTTATTTTTGGATCCTTATTAGTCTTATTTTGAGGAATATGTTATAAAAGGAAGTACAATGGGAATTATTTATATTTAAATGAAACTCAACCATAAAAAATAGTATTATGTCATTTTCTGGGACGTGAATGGAACCATAGAACATCATGTTAAGTGAAATCAGCCAGATTAAAAACTTCAAGGGTTAAATGCTTTCTTTCATCTGTGAAAGGTAGGAAGAAAATAGAATTTCTTTTTGTTAAGCAGATCTCAGAAAAACAGAAGGAAGAACAATAGAACAAAGAGAATTGAAAGGGAGGGAATGTAGGTGGGGAAAGAAGGATTAAACCAAAATTTTTACAAAATTTAATTTGATCATATTATGGTAAGAACAGTTAACATAGGGTCTACCCTTTGAGCAAATTTTTTAAGTACAATAAAATATTTTTTACTATAAGTACAATGTTGTTACGGCATACCTCCAGAGTTTGTTCATCTTGCTTGGCTCAAAACTATGTCCATTCACTAATAACTCCTTATTTCTCTCTCTTCAGTCCCCAGCAAAAGCCTTACACTCTTTTGAGTCTATGAATTTAAAAATTTTGTGTATCCAATACAAATAGGCATATTACATGTAGCATTTTCTTTTCTGTGTTTGACTTCTTTCATTTAGAATTGTATCCATAAAGTTCATCCATAATGTGCATATTACAAAATTGCCCTCTTTTAAAGACTGGATAGTGTTCCCCTGTATGTGTATGTGTATATGTGTGTATGTGTATATGTGTATATGTGTATACACACACACACACACACACACACATTAAGGGATTTCCTCATTATCACTATTGTGAATAATGCCAACAAATGCAGGAGTGCTGATATCTCTTTGGGATCCTGAATTCAAATCATTTGCATAAATTGCCAGAATGGATTGCTGGATCACATAGTAACTTTATTTTTAACTTTGAGATGACCTTCCATACTATTTTCATAGCACCTCTCTGTTTTACATTTCCTCCAACAGTTACGCACAGGTTCTAATTCTCTGCATCATCACCAACACAAGTTCTATTGTTTAATAATGGCCACTTACAGTATGAAGCAACACATTATTGTGGTTTTGATTTCCATTTCTCTGTTGCTCAGTGACATTGAGGTCCCCCCCTCCCATATATCTTTTTGAATTCCTTTAGGACATGGTAGTTTCATTAATTCTTGCTTATTTTACTATATTTGATTTTATTGTTTGTTTGTCACTGGGGATTGAACTCAGTGGCACTCAACAATTGAGCCTCATCTCCAGCCCTATTTTGTACTTTATTTAGAGACAGGGTCTTACTGAGTTGCTTAGCAAGTCACTTTTGCTGAGTCTGGCTTTGAACTCGAGATCCTCCTGCCTCAGCCTCTGGAGATGCTGGGATTATAGGCATGTACCACTGTGCCTGGCTACATTTGATTGTTTTAATGTATGTGTATTTACAAAAAGTTGACAGTTCCATATCAAAGGAAAGGAAGGAGGAGTATTAGTTGGTGATCCTGCAACATTGAAACTCTGAGTACTGCTTGGTAGACAAATGAATTGCTTTTTCCCTTGAAAGTATAAATTAATATTATATGACCAGATTATTATGAAAGTGTGATGAATTGTGCAGAACCCATTTATTTTAATTCTTCCATTTATTTAAAAAGAATCCACCTTAAAATTAGTAGGCATATCTAAGTGATAATTAAATAAAATATAATATTTTTACAAAGACTGTAAATTTTTAGACATAAATTCATATATATAAATGTTAATCAAGGCACAAACTCTTTATTCTCTACTTCTTATCATCTTCCTTACATTTAATCATTTACAATTGTATGAGAATATTTACATGTAGAAATAAGAATCTTGGAGAGCATGAAAGTAAAATGAACATTTATAACCTTAAGGGCCTTGCCATTTAGTTTTAAATCTCTGGATAAAAATGCATAACTACTTTTGTATTTTCTTTACCATTTAGAAATCAAAAGTTTTCAAATTTGCTAACCCAACAAAAGCAACCATTTATTGTGGCTCTTGACCCACATTATAAGCATCACAGAAAATGTGTCTCTTAATTAAATGACTAGTAATTTACTTAACCAAATGTATAATTGGTGAAATTAAACGGAAAACAGTGAGAAATGGTACACTTATTAGAGAGCAGTGTTAATTATTGTGGTATTATTAGCTTAAGTAACTAAATTGGTTTCTCCAAAGTACAAATATTTAAGGCAAATCAATAAACAACAGTTTAATAAAATTAACTACTTGTGTTAATTTGTTAATTCATTACTCACAACACTTGTTAATGTTGCTTTTACTGTATAGTTAAGAGTCTGACAAACTATTCACAGTATACTGTTGTTTAAAGACACTTAGAATATAAGTTCTGAACACATACATTTTACCAGTATATATAGACATAACCTTTAGATATTCAGAATTATTGGATCTATTCTCCCTATCCCTGACAACCATAAATTATACTGCATCTTTTTATTGAAAGATTCATCAAATATTCTTCAGAAAATTTTAAATTCAGTAAGTTCTTCTAGAACTGTCAATATTTTCTGTTTTGAAAGATGAAGAGTGATAGCTTAGTTTCATGGCACACACTTGGCTTACACTTGGTATAATGTAGTTAATATGTTCTGATATTACAAAGTTCTGAAAACATAGTTTTCAATTGTTAAAAAGTTTACCCAAATAATTAGGAAATATTTTGCAAATCATTTGGGATGCCTGCCATTCTTTGCATTTCACATTTTTGTTTTTTGCCTTGGAGCTTTGAGTCATATAACTTCTAATTGAATCAAGTTGTTTGGAAACTCTTACCTGTCTTAACAGAATTCACAAACAGCAAAAATTGTATGATTCATCTTCCCAAGAGAAAATGTCATTAAGAAGTTTGTTTCTAGGATGATTCAAAGGGTAATAAGATAAGGAGGCAATTAAAAATTATAACTTCTCCAAAACTATAGACAAATTATATGTGTAACTTTTACACTTACATCAAGAAAGAGAGAGATTTATGTGACTAAAGATAGAACTGATGAAATATCAGAGAATGACAAATGTAATTAAAATTGAATGAAAATATATGTAGGGGATTGTTTGTATAGTACTAATATAAACAAATCAATAATTTTATGGAAATGTAGTCTATACAACATTCTCAATGACTTCAAGTTTTTCAACTAAGGAGGCCAGAGAGTAAGATAAATATGTAAAGTCAATACGACATTTAATTAAATTCTACTCTCATTTGCACTCAATCTACCTGTTGTACACTCTGTGAGCAATTCTATGAATGAGGATTAAAATAATTAAAGCTGTTGCCAAAGTTATTACAGATTGTAAATGACAGAGCTGGAATTGAAATCATGGCTGGTGATTACAAAGTTGGTGTTTTAACCAGTATACAAAAGGAGATTCATATAAAAACTTTAAAATTTAAAAATACCTTAATAATTACTGAGTAGTTAGAGCCCCATAAAGGTTGCATCACTCTTTAAGGTATTGATGCAAAAGCCTCATTAACAACATTACCCGGTAGTATATAAAGATTGACAAAATCAATTGTAAACAGTGTATTCATTAAGCAACATTGTCTTGTAACAAACTTCCTACCTCAGAAGACAAAAACTGTAGAATGACATGAATTTTATATTGCATAAATGGTGTTTCTTCTAGCACTCCTTTCTTAAGTATATGCTCCATCTATTCAGAAGAGGTTAAAAAAAATTACAAAATATTCAAAAGGAAAGTATCTTCTTATATATTACTACTGCAAAAATAAAACATAAGAATCCCGCCAACCTCCACCCCAGAGCAGAAGATAGCAAGGACAGACCTGCCAACTCTGCCTGAGCCCAGGCAGGCCCAGGTCAGTTCTGCTGACATTCACCCCAGCGCGGTAAGCCCCAGGTCAGTCCTGCAAACCTCCAGTGGTGTGCGACTAGGCTCCAGCCAGCCCTGCCGACCTCTGCCCCAGAGCAGGAGACAGCAAGGACAAAACCACCAACTTTGCTTTGAGATCAGGTGTGCCCAGGGAAGTCCCGGGAACCTACATTAGATTGCCGCCAGGCCCAGGCCCCAGCCAGTCCCTCCCTCCTTCACCCCAGAGCAGGAGACAGCAAGGACAAACCTGCCAACTCTGCCTGAGCCCTGAATAGCCCAGGGCAGTTCCACTGACCTTCAGCCCAGCACACTGTTAGCCCCAGACCACCTCAGGAGCTCAGACTCAACCAGTTTGACCCACACCAACCATTTTGGACCCATCCTCAGGTAGCATACTCTGAGGGTCAGCCACAGGTTCTGATAGTACAGCGCTAAAGGGAGGCACAGACAACCTGCAAGGGTATTATAATAATATAGTGAAGAAACTGTAATAACACAAATCTACACTGTAAGAAAGGAAGGCAAATAGACAACATGAAAAAACAGGGAGGAAAATACCCCAAACAAACCATGATTCTACAATAACAGAACCCATGCTCAGTGAAGTTGATGAAATGTCAGAGAAGGAGTTCAGAAGGTTCATAATTAAAATGATCTGTAAATCAAAAAATGATCTAAATGAGCAAATACAGGCAAAAATTGACCACTACAACAAAGATATAAGAGAACAAATACAGGTAGCAAAAGATTACTTCAAAAAAGAGATAGAAACTCTGAAAAAAAAAAAAAAAAAAAAAAAGTCAGAAATCCTTGAAATGAAGGAAACAATTAACCAAATAAAAAACACAATTGAAGGCATCACCAACAGAATACATCAACTGGAAGAAAGAACTTCAGACAATGAAGACAAAGTATATAATCTTGAAAATAAAGTTGACCACACAATGAAGATAGTAAGAAACCATGAACAGAACAACCAAGAAGTATGGGACAGCATCAAAAGACCAAATCTAAGAATAATTGGGATAGAGGAAGGCACAGAGTTTCAAACCAGAGGAATGTACAACTTCTTCAATGAGATAATATTAGAAAATTTCCCAAGCATGAAGAATGGATTGGAAAACCAAATACAAGAGGCTTATAGGACACCAAATGTACAAAATTACAACAGATCTACACCAAGACACATTTTAATGAAAATGCCTAGCATACAGAACAAGGATAGAATTTTAAAGGCTGCAAAAGAGAGGAATCAGATCACATATAGGGGAGACCAATTCGTATCACAGCAGATTTTTTAACTCAGACTCTCAAAGCTAGGAGATCATGGAACAACATATTCCAAGCACTGAAGGAAAATGGATGCCAACCAAGAATCTTATACCCAGCAAAATTAAGCTTTAGATTTGAGGACGAAATAAAAACCTTTCATGATAAACAAAAGTTAAAAGAATTTACAAGTAGAAAGCAAGCACTACAGAACAACCTTGGCAAACTATTCCATGAAGAGGAAAAGAAAAACAATTATGAAAATCAACAGAGGGAGGTATTCCACTAAAAGAAAAAATAATCAGAAGAGAAACCATGTCAAAGTAAATACCAAAAATAAACAAAAATGGCTGGGAATACAAAACACATCTCAATAATAACTCTGAATATTAATGGCCTAAACTCACCAATCAAAAGACATAGATTAGCAGATTGGATCAAAAAAACAGACCCAACAATATGCTGCCTCCAAGAGACTCATCTCATAGGAAAAGACATCCATAGGCTGAGGGTTAAAGGTTGGGAAAAATCCTACCACTCATATGGACAGAGGAAACAAGCAGGGGTTTCCATCCTCATATCAAATAAAGTAGACTTCAAGCTAAAGTCAATCAAAAGGGATAAAGAAGGACACGATATAGTGCTCAAGGGAACCATACACCAACAAGACTTAACAATTATAAATATATATATGCCCCAAACAATGGAGCATCCATGTTCATCAAACAAACTCTCCTCAACTTTAAGAGTCAAATTTACCACAACACAATAATTCTGGTGACTTTAACACACCCCTTTCACCACTGGATAGATCGTCCAAACAAAAGCTGAACCAAGAAACTATAGAACTCAAAAATACAATAAACAACTTAGACTTAACTGACTTATATAGAATATTTCATCCTTCAACAAACAAATTCACTTTCTTCTCAGCAGCACATAAAACCTTCTCTAAAATAGACCATATACTAGGCTAAAAACAACTCTGGAGCAAATATAAAAAGTAGGGATACTACCCTGCATTCTATCAGACCATAATGGAATAAAATTAGAAATCAATGATAAAATAAGAAATAAAAGCTACTCCAACACCTAGAGACTAAATAATATGCTACTGAATGAACAATGGATTGCAGATGACATCAAAGAGGAGATTAAAAATTCCTAGAGTTGAATAAGAACACAGACTCAACATATCCAAATCTCTGGGACACTATGAAGGCAGTTCTAAGAGGAAAGTTCATTGCATTGAGTTCATTCCTCAAAAGAAGAAAAAGTCAACAAATAAATGACTTAAAATTACATCTCAAAGATCTAGAAAAAGAAGTACAATCCAACACCAAAATGGTAGAAGATAGGAAATAATTAAAATCAGAGCTGAAATTAATAAAATTGAAACAAAAGAAACAATTATAAAAATTGACAAAACAAAGAGTTGGTTCTTTGAAAAAATAAATAAAATTGACAGACACTTATCAAGGCTAACAAAGAGAAGGAGAGAGATAACTCAAATTACTAACATATGCGATGAAAAAGGAAATATCACAACAACACTACGGAAATACAGGAAATAATTCAAAATTATTTTGAAAACTTGTACTCCAACAAAATACAAAACACCGAAGGCATTGACAAATTTATAGAGTTGTTTGATCTGCCCAAACTTAAGCAGGATGATATACATAATTTGAACAGACCAATTTCAGGGGACGAAAATAGAAGATGCCATCAGAAGCCTACCAACCAAGAAAAGCCCAGGACCAGATGGTTAAACAGCCGAGTTCTACAAGACCTTCAAAGAAGAACTAATACCAGTACTCTTCAATTTATTTCAGGAAATAGAAAAAGAGGGAGCATTTCCAAACTCATTCTATGAGGCCAATATCACCCTGATCCCCAAACCAGGAAAAGACACATCAAAAAAAAGAAAACTTCAGACCCATATCTTTAATGAACATAGATGCAAAAATTCTCAATAAAATTCTGGCAAAACGGATACAAAAACTTATAAAAAATATAATACAACATGATCAAGTGGGGTTCATTCCAGGAATGCAAGGATGGTTCAACATACAGAAATCAATAAATGTAATTCATCACTTCAATAGACTCAAAGGTAAGAACCATATGATTATCTCAATAGATGCAAAAAAAGCATTTGACAAAATACAACATGCCTTCATGTTCAAAACACTAGAAAAACTAGGGATAACAGGAACATATCTCAACATCATAAAAGCTATCTATGCTAAGCCCCAGGCCAACATTATACTAAATGGAGAAAAATTGAAAGCATTCCCTCTAAAAGCTGGAACAAGACAGGGATGCCCTCTTTCACCATTTCTATTCAACATAACAATTGAAATGCTGGCCAGAGCAATAAGACAGATGAAAGATAGGTAAAGTTGAACTCAAATTATCATTATTTGTTGACAATATGATTTTATACCTAGAAGACCCAAAAAATTCCACCAGAAAACTTCTAGAATTCATAAATGAATTCAGCAAAGTAGCATGATACAAAATCAACACCCATAAATCTAAGGCATTTCTATGCATCAGTGACAAATCATCTGAAAGGGAAATGAGGAAAACTACCTCGTTTAAAATAGCATCAAAAACAATAAAATAAAATACTTGGGAATCAACTTAACCAAAGATGTGAAAGACCTCTATAATGAAAACTACAGAACACTAAAGAAAGAAATTATGGAAGACCTTAGAATATGGAAAGATCTACCCTGTTCTTGGATAGACAAAACTAATATTGTCAAAATGACCATACTACCAAAAGCTCTATATAGATTTAATGCAATGCCAATCAAAATCCCAATGACATTCCTCATAGAAATAGAAAAAAAGCAGTCATGAAATTCATCTGGAAGACCCAGAATAGCTAAAACAATCCTTAGCAAGAGGAGTGAAGCAGGTGGCATCACTATACTAGAACTTAAATTATACTACAGAGCAATAGTAACAAAAACAGCATTGTGTTGGCACCAAAATAGGCTGGTAGACCAATGGTACAGAACAGAGGACAAAGAGTCTAACACATATAATTTCAGTTATCTTATATTATACAAAGGTGCCAAAAACATACATTGGAGAAAAGATAGCCTCTTCAACAAATGGTGCTGGGAAAACTGGAAATCCATATGCAAGAAAATGAAATTAAACCTCTTTCTCTCACCATGCACAAAATTCAACTCATAGTGGATCAAGGATCTAGGAATTAGACCAGAGACACTACACCTAATAGAAGACAAAGTAAGCTCTCATCTCCAACATGTTGGGTTAGGCCCCAAGTTCCTTAATAAGAATCCTGTAGCATGAGAATTAATATCAAGAATCAATAAATGGGATAGATTCAAATCACAAAGCTTCTTCTGAGCAAAAGAAACAATCAGTGAGATGAATCGAGAGCCCACTAATTGGGAACAAATTTTTACCACATGTAAGCTGCCTGTCGTGGCCAGCCACAAACCGCCGCAGGAGAAAAACTCGGAGGCAGAGTAAAGCTATTACTACTTTTACTTCTACTTTCTTAGAGAGAGCTTAGAGAGGGAAAGAAAGATTTTTAGAGAGAAAGATTAGAGAGCTTTTCTTAGCTTTAGCTTAGCTTAGAGAAAGATTAATTTTTAGAGCTTCTTTCTTCTTTCTTCTTTCTTCCTCGGGAGCCTCGGCCTAACTCTGACCAGCCATTACTTCTTCTATCTGGTTTCTCTTCTGTAACCGCTCTGCCTATGTTCTGGCCGCTCTGATTCTTTTCTTCTCCGACCTGAACTCTTCTTCTGACCGACCGAGCGACTGCACGACTGACTGAATGAATTCTCCGTTCTCCTAACTCGGACCGCTTTCACCCGGTTATATACCTTCAGCTTTGCGGGTGCCTACAGGTGCGTCACATACATATCAGGTGGAACTTATGGCTTCCAGTTAGCTGCAATAGCCCTTCCTAATTAGGGCTCCTTCAACCACATGCACGTCAGATAGAGCACTAATCTCTAGAATATATAAAGAACTCAAAAATCTTAACACCTAAAAAACAAATAACCCAATCAATGAATGGGCCAAGGAACTGAACAGACACTTCTCAGAAGAAGAAATACAATAAATCAACAAATACATGAAAAAAGTTCAACATCTCTGGCAATCAGAGAAATGCAAATCAAAACCACTCTAAGATTTCATCTCACACCCATCAGAATGGCAGCTATTAAGAACACAAACAACAATAAATGTTGGAGAGGATGTGGAGAAAAAGGCACACTCATACATTGTTGGTGGGACTGCAAAACAGTGCAGCCAATATGGAAAGCAATATGGAGATACCTTGGAAAACTGGGAATGGAACCACCTTATGACCCAGCTATCCCACTCCTTGGTCTTTACCCAAAAGACCTGAAAACAGCATACTACAGGGACACAGCCACATCAATGTTTATAGAAGCACAATTCACAATAACTAAACTGTGGAACCAACCTAGATGCCCTTCGGTTGATGAATGGATAAAGAAAATGTGGTATATACACACAATGGAGTATTACTCAGAAATAAGAGAGAATAAAATCATGGCATTTGCAGGAAAATGGATGGAGTTAGAGAATATAATGCTAAGTGAAGTTAGTCAATCCCAAAAAGCCAAATGCCAAATGTTTTCTCTATTATAAGGAGGCCGATGCACAGTGAGGTTGGGATGGGGAGCATAGGAGGATTAGAGGAACACTAGAATGGCCAATGGGGAGGGAGAGGGATGGAGGGAGCAAAAGGGTGAAGAAAAAAAAAGATAGTAGAATGAGATGGATATCATTACCCTAAGTGCATGTATGAAGTCACAAATGGTGTGAATATACTTTGTATACAACCAGAGATATGTAAAAAATGTGCTCTACAAATATAATATGAAATTTAATACATTCTGCTGTCATTTCTAACAACTTAGAATAAAAAATAAATTTGAAAAAATAAAATAAAATAAAACATAAGTGCAATTTCTTCTTTCAAGTTAAAATTTAGGCAATATGTCAGTGCCACGAGTTCACTTTCATACTTAGCCATACTTATGAAAAGTATGAAGTATGAAAATTAATTTCATTTGGATCATAAACCTAAACATACAAGCAAAGCCCACAAAGGTTTTAATGGAAAATACAAGTTACACAAAAATCTCCTTAAATATATGGTATTAAGGAATTTATATTTATAAAGTAAAACACATCAGGGATCTTCTGCAATAGTACTACTAAAATCTGAACTATGTTCTGGTGCTGATTTATGAACATAATTTTATCAGTATACATATTTATTTTTCCATTAATATTATTACATTGCATATTATACAAGTAGCAAATCATGGTGGATGAGTGATTAAAAACAATCAACCAAACAAACATTTGTTCATCAAAAATTATTTGACAAATTTATCTACCTAAAAACACTACGTGTTGCATCCATATTCCATTATTGAATCAATGTCCAAAGCTTTGTACAGTATGGATTGAGTATTAGTGTATTTTTTTTAAAATTAGAGCTTTATAGTTAAACATAGTAGTTGGGTTCATCCCGACAAACTTCTACATGCATGGAATTTGATTTCAGTTCATAAGTCCCGTTTTCCTACCCTCTTTTCCTTTGCATCCTCCCTCTTCTTTCTTATTCTCCTTCCTTTACTACATTTCTGTGTACTTGTATATTTATGTATGTTAGATTGGTTCTTTTTACTTATGCATAAAGGTAAAATTTCTGATGGTATGTTTGTATATGCACATAACATGATATTTTGAAGAATTCATTCTTCAATGCCTACCCTTGTCCATTCCTCCACTCTACCTCTTAATCTCCCACTTCCACATATCTGATGTTCCTTTTATCTTTATGTTATAATACCTTTCCTCTCCCCTTCCTTTTTTTGTTCTCTAGCTTGCACATACAAGAGTAAACATTTGACCTTTAAGTTTCTGAGTTTGGCTTATTTCACATAGCATGATATTCTTTATTTACATTCATTTACTGGCAAATGCCATAATTTCATTCTTTTTTTTTGTAGCTGAGTACAACTCCATTGTATGTGTGTGTGTGTGTGTGTGTGTGTGAGAGAGAGAGAGAGAGAGAGAGAGATAAATACATGTATCTCACAATTTCTTAATCCAATTATTGACCAGTACACCTGGGTTGATTTCATAACTTAGCTAGCGTGAATTGTATTGCTATAAAAATAGAGGTAGCTGTATCACTATAGTATGCATATTTTAGATCTTTTGGAAAAATACCAAGGAGTGGCATTGTTGGGTCATATGGTGGTTACATCTACATTTTTTTAAATCTATTTTTTATTAGTTATAATCAGTTATACATGACAACACAAAGCTTTGCAATTCATTGTACACAAATGGAGCAAAACTTTTCATTTCTCTGGTTGTACACACTGTAGTCTCTCCACATGTGAGTCATATATTTTCCTAGGGTAATGATGTTTATCATATTCCACCATCTTTCCTACCCCCATGCTCCTTCCCCACCTCCCCCTCCCCTTGGCCCAATTAAAGTCCCTCCATTCTGCCACTCCACCACCATTATGGATCAGCATCCACCTATCAGAGAGAACACTCAGTCTTTGGTGTTTTGAGATTGGTTTACTTCTCTTAGCATATCCATGTAGCTGCAAATGCCATAATTTTATTCTCTTTTAATGCTGAGTAATATTCCATTGTGTATATATACCACAGTTTCTTTATCCATTCATCTATTGACAGGCATCTAGGTTGGTTTCACAGTTTAGCTATTGTGAATTGTGGAGCTATAAACATTGAAGTGGTTGTATCACTATAGTATAGTATGCTGTTTTTAAGTCCTTTGAGTATATAATTAGGAGTGTAATAGCTGGGTTAAATGGTAGTTCCATTCCATGTTTTCTAAGGAATCTTCATCCTGCTTTCCAGATTGGTTGCACCAAGTTGCAGTCCCACCATCAATGTATGAGTGAGTCTTTTCCCCCCCATATCCTTGCCAATACTTATTGTTTACATTCTTGATAACTTCCATTCTGATTGGCATGAGATAAAATATTAGAGTAGTTTTGATTTGCATTTCTGTAATTATTAGAGATGTTGAAGATTTTTCATATGTTTGTTGATCAATTGTATATCTTCTTCTGAAAAGTGTCTGTTCAGCTCCTTAGCCCATTTATTTATTGCATTGTTTGTGTTTTTCTGGTGTTAAGTTTTTTTTTTAATGTTTATTTATTTGTTTTAGTTGTACACAATGCCTTTATCTTTATGTGGTGCTGAGGATCGAACCTGGGCCATGCATGAGCTAGGTGAGCGCTCTACCGCTGAGCCACAACCCCAGCCCTGTTAAGTTTTTTTTTGAGTTCTTTATATATCATGGAGATTAGTGCTCTATTTGACGTGCATGTGGAAAAAAGTTTGTTCCCAAAATGTTGGCTCTCTGTTCACCTCATTGACTGTTTCTTTTGTTGAGAAAAAGCTTTTTAGTTTGAATCCATCCCATTATTGATTATTGATTTTTTTCTTGCTCTTTAGAAGTCTTGTTAAGGAAGTCATTACCTAATTCAACATGATGAAAGTTTGGGCCTACTTTTTCTTCTATTAGGAACAGGGTCTCTGGTCTAATTCCTAAGTCATTGATCCACTTTGAATTAAGTTTTATGATTGGTAAGAGATGGGGATTTAGTTTCATTTTGCTGCATCTGGATTTCCAGTTTTCCCAGCACCATTTGTTGAAGAGGCTATTTTTTCTCTGAGGTATGTTTTTGGTATCTTTGTCTTATATGAGATAACCATATTTATGTAGGTGTGTCTCTGTGTCTTCTATTCTGTACTTTGGTCTATATGTCTATTTTGGTGCCAATAACCACACCATTTTTGTTACTATAGCTTTGTAGTATAGTGAAGGAGCCCCAATTAGGGAGATGGCTATCGCGGTCAGCTGGAAGCCATAAGTTCCACCTGATAATAAGTATGTATGTGACGCACCTGTAAATGCACGTGAGGCACCCGCAAAGCTAAAGGTATATAACCGGGTGAAAGCGGTCGGAGTCAGGAGAAGAATGAATTCATTCAGTCAGTCATGCAGTCGCTCGGTCGGAAGAAGAGTTGGGGTCGGAGAAGAAGAAAAGAATCAGAGCGGCCAGAACGTAGGCAGAGCAGTTACAGAAGAGAAACCAGATAGAAGAAGTAATTGCTGGTCAGAGTCAAGCCGAGGCTCCCGAGGAAGAAAGAAGAAAGAAGAAAGAAGCTCTAAAAGCTAAGCTCTCTCTCTCTCTCTAAAGAAGAAATCTCTCTCTTTCAAGCTCTCTCTCTTTCTCTCTAAGCTCTAAGAAGATGAAGAAGAAAAAGCTCTATCTTTCTCTCTAAGCTCTAAGAAGAAGAAGAAGAAAAAGCTATCTCTAATCTTTCTCTCTAAGCTCTTTCTAAGAAGAAGAAAAATCTTTCTTTCTCTCTCTAAGCTCTCTCTAAGAAAGTAGAAGTAAAAGTAGTAATAGCTTTACTCTGCCTCCGAGAGTTTTCCTCCCGCGGCGCCGTGGCTGGCCACGACAGGCAGCTTACAGTATAGTTTAAGTTCTGGTATTGTAATGCCTCCTGCTTCACTCTTCTTGCTAAGGATTGATTTGGCTATTCTGGGTCTCTTATTTTTTAAAATGAATTTCATAATTGCTTTTTATTTGCTGACAACATGATTCTATGCTTAGAGGATCCAAAAAACTCCACCAGAAAACTTCTAGAACAAATGAATTCAGCAAAGTAACAGGATAAAAAAACCAATACCCATAAATCAAATGCATTTCTATACATCAGTTATGAATCCTCTGAAAAAGAAATTAGGAAAACTATCCTATTCACAATAGCCTCAAAAACAAACAAACAAACAAACAAACTTGGGAATCAATTTAACAAAAGAGATAATAGACATCTACAATGAAAACTACAGAATACTAAAGAAGAAATAGAAGAAGACCTTAGAAGATGCAAAGATCTCCCAGGCTGTTGGACAGGCAGAATTAATATTGTCATAATGGCCACACTACCCATATCTAGTTTTTTAAGGAATCTCTATACTACTTTCCAGAGTGACTGTACTAGCCTGCAGTCCCACCAAAAATGTACAAGTGTACTTTTTTCTCCAGAACCTCACCTGCTGTTACTATTGTGGAGGCTCCGGGAGTGGTGGTGTTCTTGGGAGCGCTGGAGCAGGACTGACCATGAGAACACTCTGGTCTTACATGTTCTGAGGAACAACACCTCAGGATGGCCTGCCTGCTTCCTAGGTCTCCTCCCCCTTTAGAGTCCCAACTTCCTCATTCTTGTAAGAAGCCTGTCCCATGGCATGGTGTCAAATGACTTTTCACTTTATTGGACCAACTGCTTCTGCTCATTCCTCGATTGGCATGTTCTTCTGTACTTCATCAATAAAATTACATCTGCATCACAGAACCTGGTCTCCAGTGTCTGCATGTCTCTGACCTACTGACACTGCCTCCTCACCCCTGCTGAGGGACCTGCAACCACAACAATTATTATTCATATTCTTGATCATTACCATTCTGAATAGACTGAGGTGAAATCTTAGTGTAGTTTTGATTTGTATTTCTCTGATTACTAAATGGGTTCAACATTTTTCATATATTTATTGGCCATTTGTGTTTTTTCTTTTGAGAAGATTCTGGTTAGTTCCTTTGCCCATTTATTGTTTTGGTTATTTGTGGATTTTTTGGTGTAAAGTTTTTTTTAAGTTCTTTAAATATTCTGGGTATTAAGCCCCAATCAGAGGACTAGCTGGCCAAGATTTTCTCCCATTCTATAGAATGTCCCTTCACCATCTTAAACTTTTGGTGTGAGGAATCTTTTTTAGTTTGGTCACATACCAATTATTGATTCTTGGTTTTATTTCTTGCCCTTTTGGGGTCTTATTGAGGAAGTTAGTTGCAGCACATGTATGAAGAAGTGTTGACCCCATGTTTTCTTCTAGAAGTTTCAAGGTTTTGCATCTAATTCCTAGGTCTTTAATTCATTTTGATTTGAGTTTTGTGCAGAATGAAAGATAGGTGTCTACTTTCAAATTCTACAGTTAGCTATGTAGTTTTCCCAGCAAAAATATTTTAGAAGGCTCTCTTTTCTCCAAAATATATTTTTGACATCTTTGTTAAGTATTAGATAGCTGTAGGCATGTGGATTTCTGTGTTACCCATACTATTTCATTAATCTTCATGTCTATTTTGATGCCATTACCATGCTTTTTTTCTTGTTGTTGTTACTACTGGTTCATAATATAATTTCAGATCAGTTATTGTGATGCCTCCTGCTTAATTTTTTTTTTTTTTTTTTTTTTTTTTTTTTTGCTTAGTATTACTATGCCTATTCTGGTTCTCTTGTTTTTCCAAATGAATTTAAGAATTTTTTTTTTAATTCTGTGAAGAATGCCATTGGTATTTTGATACATAAAATCTGTATACTGCTTTTGGCATTATGGTCATTTTAATTATATCTTTCCATCTTCTAAGGTCTTCTTCAATTTTATACTTTACTGTTCTAAAATTTTCATTGTAGAGCTCTTTACCTTCTTGGTTAGATTAATTCTTCAGGTTTTTTATTTATTAATTTTTTGAGTTTATTTTGAATGGGATGCTTTTCCTTATTTCTTCCTAGGCTGAATCACTGTTGGAGTATAGAAAAGCTACTTGTGTTGATGGTGTGTCCTGCTACTTTTATGAACTCATTTACAAGCTGTAGAAGTTTTCTGGTGGAGTGTTTTTTTTTTTTTTTTTTTTTTTTTTTTTGAGGGGGGTATTTTAGATATAATTTTATGTCATTTACAAATAAAGACAGTTTGAATTCTTCTTTTTCCTATTCATATCCCTTTGATTTCCTTTTCTTGCCTAATCACTTTTGCTAATATTTTGAGGATTATATTGCATAGAATTGGTGAGCGTGAACAGCATTGTCTTGTTCCCTATTTTAAAGAAAATGCTTTTAGTTTTTCTCCATTCAGTATGATGTTGGGATTGAGGTTTTCATAAATGACTTTTACAATGTTGAGATAAGTTCCTTTGATGCCTAGCTTCTTCAGTATTTTTAGAATGCATGGGTCCTAGATTTTATCAAAGGCCTTTTCTAAATTTATGGAGCTTACCATGTGATTCTTATGTTTTTGAATGCAGTTTACTAATATTTTATTAAGAATTTTTGCATCTATGTTTATCTGGGGTATTGGTTTGTAGTTGTCTTTTCCTGATGTGTCTTTGTCTAATGTTGGTATCAGGGTTAATCTGGCTTTATAATATATTTGGGAGTGTCCCCTCCCTTTTAATTTAATAGAATAATTGGAGAAAGACTGGTGATAGTTCTGTAAATTTCTGGTTGAGAGTTCATCCACCTGCTCCTGGGCTTTCCTTTTGTGGAATGATTTTAATTCCTGCTTCAATTTCATTATTTGATATTGATCTCTTTAGCTTTTATATGTTTGCCTAATTCAATTTGGGCAGGTCATATGTGTCTAATAATTTCTCAATGTCATCATGATTTTCCAATTTATTGGAGTATACACTTTCAAATAGGTTCTGTCAATCCTTGGATTTCAGAAGAGCGTGTGGTTATATCTCCTTTTTCATCTCTGATCTTGTTGATTTGGAACTTCTCCCTTTTGCCTTTGGTTAATTTAGCTAAGGGTTGTCAATTTTATTTATCTTTTTAAAGAAATAAGCCTTAATTGCATTAACCCTATGTATTGTTTTCTTACTCTCAATTTGTTGATTTGGACTTTTATCTTTATTTATTTCCTTTATTCTATAGATTTTGGAGTGAGTTTGTTCTTTCTGTTCTTCTTTCTGTAAGGCTTTGTGGTAGGCCAAAAATGTATTTATTTGGGAACTCTATTTTTTAATGTAGGCATTCTCAGTGCTATAAATTTTCATGTTTTCATATTGTTCCAGATATTTTGATATTTGTATTTATTTTCTCATTAGTTTCTAATAATTTTTTTATTTCTCTTTTCTCATTTTTTCTTTGATCCATTCTTCAACTAAGAGAGTATTCTTCAATCTCCATGTATTTATGTGGTTGGATAATTTTCTTTCTGTTGATTTCTAGTTTCATTCCAACATTTTCTGATAGGATGCAGAATTATATAATTTTTTTTAATTGCTAAAATTTGCCTCGAATATAGTCCATTTTCGAAAAAGTTCAATGCACTGCTGAGAAGAAGGTAAATTTGGCTGTTTTCAGATGGAATATTCTATAGATGTCTGTTAGTTCTATTTGAATTATAGTGTTATTTTGGTTGGATATATCTTTACAGATTTTATGTTTCGATGACCTGTGTATTGGTGATAATGGTGTGTTTAAATCACCTACTCTTTATTGTTTTGGGTGTCTATCTATAATTTAACGTCATGAGTATTTTTTTAATGTAATTCAGTGCATGGATGTTTACTATCATTATGCCTTCCCATCCAATGGTTCATTTACCAGATTGTAGTGTCCTTTTTTGTCTCTTCTTATTATTTTTTCTCAAAATTTGCTTTGACATATATGAGAATATCTACTCCTGCTTGTTTGCAGAAACCATATATATGGGATATTTTTTCCCATCCTTTTGCCTTCAGCTTGTGGTTTTTTGCCTATTAGATGAGACTTTTGTAAACAGCATATAATTGGATCTTTTTTTATCAATACTTTTAATTTTTGTCTTTTAATGGAAGAATTGAGAACATTAATATTCCTCATTCCTACGGATATGTGTATGTGGTTTTCTACTTTTTTTTTTTTTGCTATATATAATCCTGTCCTGGGTCATGTTTAGTGAGTTATTCTTTTATTTTATTTTTTTCATTTTTTAAATTCTAATTTGTTATACACATTTGCAGAGTACATTTCATTTCATATTACATATAAAGAGCACAATTTTTCAAGTTGCTGGTTTAATACAAAGTATTTTTACAACAATTGTGTCTTCATACATGTATTTAGGGTAATCATGGATAACTCAGTCTGCCATTATTTCTATCCCCTTGTCCCTTCCTCTCCCTACCCCCTCTTTGTTCTATTTAAAGCTCTTTCATTCCTCTCATTCCCTCTCTCTTGCCTTTATTAGTTAGTATCTTCATATGATAAAGATCATTCGACCTTTGGATTTGGAGGATTGACTAACTTCACTTAGCATTATTTTCTCCAACTCCATCCATTTACCTGCAAATGACATGATTTTATTCTCTTTTAGTGATGAGTAGTGTTTCATTATGTACATATACCAAGTTTCCCTATCCATTCATCAGCTGATGGGCATCAAGGTTGGTTCCACAATCTAAACATTGATGTGGCTGTGTCCTTGTTGCTGCCTGAAGCGGAAACCGCTTGGAGCAACGAACGCCGCAGGAAAATTCGGAGGCAGGATGAAAATGAAAAAAGGTCTTTTATTCTTCTTCTCTCTCCGGCTCCAGCAATCACTCCAAACGCTCTAACTCCAACCACCACCTTCTTCTTCTTCCCACACACTCTAACCAAACTCACCCAGTTATATACATATAGCTTTAACAAGGACACGTGCTTACAGCTAGAGCTTACAGGTGCATCACGCAGTGTTCACGGGCATACAAAGATTCTTTGGATAATGTATTACTATCAGGTGGAAACTAGAACATCTTTTATGGCTCTCAGCTAACCGCAATCTTTAGCTATCTCCTTGATTATAGGCTCCTTCATGTCCTTGTAGTAATCTGTTTTTAAGTCCTTTGGGAATAGACCAAGGAGTGGGATAGCTGGGTCAAACGGTGGTTCCATTCCAAATTTTCCTAGGAATCTCCATACTGCTTTCCAGATTGGCTTCACCAATTTGCAGTTACACCAGCAATGTAAGAGAGTGCCTTTTTCCCCACATCCTTGCCAGCAGCATTTATTGTTTTTTTTTTTTTTTTTTTTTTTTTTTTGATAGCTTCCATTCTGACTGGAGTAAGATGAACTCTTAGAGTTGTTTTGATTTGCATTTCTCTAATCACTAGAGATGTTGAACATTTTTTCATATTTTTTGTTGATTATTTGTATATCATCTTCTGAGAAGTGTCTGCTTAGCTCCTTGGCCCATTTATTGATTGGGTTATTTGGGTTTTTTTTTTTTTTTTTTTTTTTTTTTTTTTGGTGTTAAGGCTTTTGAGAGCTTTATAAATCATTGAGGTTAGTGTTCTATCTGATGTGCATGTGGTAAAGATTTGTTCCCATTCTGTAGGTTCTCTATTCATCTTACTTATTGTTTCTTTTGCTGAGAAGAAGCTTTCTAGTTTGAATCCATTCCATTTATTGATTCTTGTTTTGAGTTCTTGTGCTACAGGGGTTATATTGAGGAAGTTGGAGCCTAAACCAACATGATAGAGATTTGGGCCTACTTTTTCTTCTATTAGGTGCAAGGTCTCTGGTTTAATTCCGAGGTCCTTGATGCACTTTGAGTTAGGTTTTGTGCATGGTGAGAGAAAGAGATTTAATTTCATTTTATTACATGAGGATTTCCAGTTTTCCCAACACCATTTGTTGAAGAGGCTATCTTTTCTCCAGTGAACATTTTTGGTATCTTTTTCTAATATAAGATAACTGAAGGTGTGTCAGTTCATCTCTGAGTCTTCTGTTCTGTACCATTGGTCAACTGGTCTATTTTGATGCCAATACCATGCTGTTTTTGTTACTATTGCTTTGTAGTACAATTTAAGGTCTGGAATAGTAATGCCACCAGCTTCAGTCTTCTTGCTAAAAATCACTTTGGCTATTCTGGGGCTCTTATTTTTCCAAATGAATTTCAGGATTGCTTTTTCTATTTCTAAGAGGAATGATATTGGAATTTTGATTGGTATTTCTTTGAATATGTATAGTTATTTTTGGTGAATGGTCATTTTGACAATATTATTTCTACCTATCAATGAACAAGGTAGATCTTTCTAAGATCTTTATTAATTTATTTCTTTAGTGTGGTGTAGTTTTCATTGTAGAGGTCTTTCACTTATTTTGTTAAGTTGATTCCCAAATATTTTATTTTTATTTTTTTTGAGGTTATAGTAAATGGGGTGGATTTCCTAGTTTCTCTTTCTGAGGATTTGTTGTTGATGTACAGAAATGCCTTTGACTTATGGGTATTGATTTTATATTTAACTACATTGCTGAATTCATTTATTAGATTTAGAAAATTTCTGGTGGAATTTTTTGGATCTACTATGTATAGAATCATATCATCTGCAAATAGTGATAATTTGATTTCTTCTTTTTCTATCCATATCATTTTAATTTCTTTTGTCTGTCTAATTGCTCTGGCTAGGGTTTCAAGAACTATGTTAAATAGAAGTGGTAAGTGAGGGCATCCCTGTCTTGTTCCCGTTTTTAGAGGGAATGCTTTCAATTTTTCTCCATTTAAGATGATGTTGGCCTGGGGCTTAGCATAGATCGCCTTTAAGATGTTGAGGTATGTTCCTGTTATCCCTATTTTTTCTAGCATTTTGAACATGAAGGGATGTTGTAATTTGTCAAATGTTTTCTTTGTATCTATTGAGATAATCATATGATTTTTATCTTTGAGCCTATTGATGTGATGAATTACATTTATTGATTTCCTTATGTTGCATCCCTGGAATGAAGCCCACTTGATTGTGATGCACTATGTTCTTGATGTGTTTTTGTATTGATTTTCCAGAATTTTATTGAGAATTTTTGTATCTATATTCATTAGAGATATTGGTCTGAAGTTTTCTTTCTTTGATTTGTCTCTGTCTGGTTTTAGAATCAGGGTGATATTGGACTCATAGAATGAGTCTGGGAGTGTTCCCTTTTTCTATTTAATGAAATATTTTGAGAAGTATTGGTGCTAGTTCTTCTTTAAAGATTTTGTAGAACTCAGCTGTGTATCCACCTGTTCCTGGGCTTTTCTTGGTTGGTAAGTTTTTTATGGCATCCTCTATTTATTTTCTTGAAATTGACCTATTTAAATTGTGTATATCAGAGCCGGGCGCAGTGGCACACGCCTGTAATCCCAGCACTTTGGGAGGCTGAGGCAGGAGGATTGCGAGTTCAAAGCCAGCCTCAGCAATGGCGAGGCACTTAGCAACTCAGTGAGACCCTGTCTCTAAATAAAATACAAAAAAGGTCTGGGGATGTGGCCCAGTGGTCGACTGCCCCTGAGTCCAATCCCCGGTACAAAAAAAAAAAAAAAAAAAAAAAATTGTGTATATTATTCTGATTTAGTTTGGGCATATCATATGTTTCTAGAAATTTGTTGATGCCTTCAGTATTTTCCATTTTATTGGAGTATAAATTTTCAAAATAATTTCTAATTATCTTCTGTATTTCTGTAGTGTCCATCATGATATTTCCTTTTTCATCATAGATATTGGTAATTTGTGTTTTCTCTCTTCTCTTCTTTGTTAGCATAGCTAAAGATCAATCAATTTTATTTATTTTTCAAAGAAGCAACTTTTCATTCTGTCAATTTTTTTCAATTTTTTTTTTTTTTTTTTTTTTTAGTTTCAATTTCACTAATTTCAGCTCTGATTTTAATTATTTCCTGTCTTCTACTTCTTTTGGGGTTAATTTGTTCTTTTTCTAGGGCTTTGAGATGTAATGTTAGTTCATTTATTTGTTGACTTTTTCCTTTTTGAAGGAATGAGCTCCATGCAATGAACTTTCCTCCTAGTACTGCCTTTAGGGTGTCCCAGAGGTTTTGGTATGTTGTATCATTGTTTTCATTTACCTATAAGAATATCTTAATCTCCTTCTTGATGTCTTCTACAACCCATTGATAATTCAATAGCATATTATTTAGTCTCCAGGTGTTAGTGTAGCTTTTCTTTCTTTTTTTATCATTGATTTCTAATTTCATTCCATTATGATCTGATAGAATGCAGGGTAGTATCCCTACTTTTTTATATTTGCTTTGAGTTGCTTTATGGCATAATATATGGTCTATTTTTGAGAAGGATCCATGTGCTGCTGAAAAGAAAGTGTATTGGCTCATTGATGGGTAATATACTCTATATATGTCAGTTAAGTCTACGTTATTAATTGTATCATTGAGTTCTATGGTTTCTTTGTTTAACTTTTGTTTGGAAGATCTATCCAGTGATGAAAGAGGTGTGTTAAAATCACCTAGAGTTATTGTGTTGTGGTCTATTTAATTCTTGAACTTGAGAAGAGTTTGACTGATGAATGTAGATGCTCCATTATTTGGGGCATGTATATTTATAACAGTTATATCTTATTGATCTATTATTCCCTTAAGCAGTATGAAATGTACATCTTTATCTCTTTTGATTAACTTTGGCTGAAAGACTACTTTATTTGATATGAGGATGGAGACCCCTGCTTGCTTATGTAGACCATGTGAGAAATATATTTTATCTTATCCTTTCACCTTCAGTCTATAGGCGGCTTTTCATATGAGATGTGTGTCTTGAAGGCAACAAATTGTTGGGTCTGTTTTTTTTTTTAATCCAATCTATTAGCCTATGTCTTTTAATTGGTGAGTTTAGGCCATTAACATTCATTAACATTCAGGGTTATTATTAAGACATACTTTGTATTACCAGTCATTTTTATTTTTTTGTTATTTTTGGTATTTAGCTTGACTTGGTTTTTCCTTTGGTTGGTTTTTCCCTTTATTGTAGTTCTTCCCTTTGTAGATTTTCATTATTCTTTTTCATTTCCTCCTCATGGAGTATTTTACCAAGAATGTTCTGTAGAGCAGGTTTTCTTGTAAATTCTTTTAGCTTTTGTTTATCATGGAAGGTTTTTACTTCATCCTCAAATCTAAAGCTTAATTTTGCTGGATATAAAATTCTTGGTTGGCATCCCCTATCCTTTAGAGCCTGGTATATGTTGTTCCAGACTCTCCTGGCTTTGAGGGTCTGAATTGAAAAATCTGCTGAGATGCAAATTGGTTTTCCCTTATAGGTAATCTGACTTTTCTCTCTTGCAGCCTTTAAAATTCTATCTTTATTTTGTATGCTAGGCATTTTCATTACAATGTGCCTTGGTGTGGACCTGTTGTAATTTTGTACATTTGGCGTCCTATAGGCCTCTTGTATTTGATTTTCAAATTCATTCTTTCTGCTTGGGAAATTTTCTGAGATTATTTTTTGAAGAGATTGTTCATTCCTTTGGTTTGGCTCTCTGTACCTTCCTCTATTCCAATAAATCTTAAATTTTTTTTTATGGTATCCCATAGTTCTTGGATATTCTGTTCATGGTTTCTTACCATCTTCACTGTGAGGTCAACTTGATTTTCAAGATTATATATTTTGTCCTCATTTTCTGAGGTCCTATCTTCCAAGTGGTCCAATCTGTTGGTGATGCTTTCTATTGAATTTTTTAAGTGGCTTACTGTTTCTTTCATTTCAGGGATTTCTGTTTGTTTTTTTCTCAAACTATCTCTTTCTTGAAGTAATCTTTTGTTATCTGGATTTGTTCTCTTATCTCTTTGTCAGTGTGATTGATGGTTGCCTTTATTTGATCTCTTATCTCTTTGTTGGAGAGATCTATTTTTGCCTGTATCTGATCACTTAGGTCATTTTTTAAATTCTTTATCATTTTAATTATGTATATACAGAACTCCTTCTCTGACATTTTCCCTACTGTGCTTTCTATGGTTTCCATTGTTATAGTATCTTGGTTTGTTTGGGGCATTTTCCTCCCTTGTTTTCTTATGATGTCTATGTATTTTCCTCTTCTGCAAGGTAAGCCTGAGGTATTACAGCTTCTGCCCTTTTGTCTTATAAGGTCCCTCCAGGTTACCTAGAACCTCACTTTTTAGGGAAATATCAATATTAAATCTTTCAATGTACCCAATGTGTTTCCATATATCAGTTGGTTTCTATTTTTATATTTACAGTTTTGTCTCTATAAACAGGAATGATGATATCAGTTTTCTTATACCATATAGTCTCTATGTTTGCATGGTTGTTTACAGTATCTAAAGATAGAAGGGGGGACTTAGAGATTGGCTCATATGTTTATGATGTAACATGTGAGAAAATAGATGTATTAGATTATTTGACTGATGAGAGTATAATCATTAGGATTTGGCTGTTAGTAGAAGAAGCCAGAGATAGACGACCCTGTGTAAGATTCCCTGTTAGTTTACAACATCATAACTGGTGCACCTTCTGGTGCATCCTGGTCTCTAGGGACCTTAGTGATGTCTTAACCGGACCTTTTAGTTGTTCCTTGGTAGTGGTGTAGCTTACTCAGTTTTGTGGCAGTGGTAGCCTCAGGCCTATAATTATATTGGTGTTGGATTAAGTAGCTAAGGGATTCCAATTCTGTGTGTCTCTCCGGGCAGAAGCAGGTTACCTGCCCGATTTGCGGGCGTGGAGCGGGCTTCTCTCTGGATCACCTCCTGGCCACAGTGTGGTGGAGCAGGAAGTCTGGCTTTCTTCTTCCCACTCTCCTCCTCCTGGATCTTCTCCCAGTCTAGTTGTTTCGGTGGGGGTTGGGCAGGTGGGCAGCAGGGCCCTTCCACAGGGTGGATCCTGCAGTTCCTGATCCTAGTGATGGCCTGTGCTGGTGGTAGGGCGGGCTGGTGGCTGGGGCGCTCCTTCTGGTGGTTGTCTACCTCTTGTTCCAGTCGCAGATGGGCATGTTGCTGTTCCTCAGGGAGTGGACGAGGGTTTTCCTCTGTTCAGGCCCTGCCTGCAGCTGGGAGCTGCTACTCCAGGTCCCAGAAGTGATGGCTGAGTGAGCCGGCAGCCAGGCCAGAGCTGGGGTCCAGGTGAACTCGTGAGTTATTCTTTTATTCTTTTAATGAATTTACTGAATTTTCTCTGCATGAGAGCTTTGGGATTTTTTTCTTTTTCTTTTTTGAGTATTCTTTGTAGTGTTTGCTTGGTGTTCATTAATTATTTTAGTTTGTTCTTGACATGGAAAAGTTTTATTTCTCCCTTGAATTTTAAAGTGAGCTTTGTTAGTTATAGTAACCATGGCTGCATTATTTTCTTTTAGGTCTTAGAATATCTCTTTCCAGATCCTCCTTGATTTTGGGTCTGAACTGGGAAATGAGAAGTGAGCCTTTTAGTTTGGCTCTAACTGTGACCTATGTTTCTCTCTTGCAGCTCTTAATATTATTTCCTTATTTTCTATGTTAGGCATTTTGATTATGATATATCTTGGGGAGTTTTTCATTTGAATAGAATTATTTGGGATCCTGTAAACTTTGTGTGTGTGGTTGTCAATCTCATTTCCAATATCGGAAATGTTGTCTGTAATTCTGTCATCGAAAATAGTCTTTATGCCTTTTGCTTGTATCTCCATGTTTTCTATTACCCCAATAATTCTGGATTAGGTCATTCAATGTTGTCCCAAAGATCTTGTATATTCTGATCATGCTCTATAAATATTTTCACTTTATTAAATTTTGTGTACATAACATTACACCCTGTGTTTAAGGCCTGAAGTTCTATCTTCAACAGATGAAGTTCTATTTCTACTGAATCTAATCTGTTGGGGTTGCATTCAATTGAGTTTTTAATTTGAATGATTGTGACCTCATTTCTAGGAATTCTACTTTGTTATTTTTTGTGTTTCTATTTATTAAAGTGGTCTTTCATCTCCTGTAGTCACTCTCTCAATTCTTTCTTTGATTTATTTTAATTCATTGAACCTTTGAAAAATTAGTTTTCTATAATATTTCTGTGGGATTTTATCCCCATTATTATCAGTAAAATACTTTGTTGTGGATTTTGAATTTGGGGGAATATTTGTTTGCCTGACTCCTAATGTTTTCAAAGGTCTTGGAATTGCACATCAAATGAGATAAATTCTCCAACCTCTTTTTTTATGCATTTCCTTTTGTGTGTAATTATCTTATTTGTTCTGGGGCTTCTCTTTTTGATATTTGAGTAGATGCCAATATTGGGACCTGAGGTCCCTCTCTGATTATTTCTCCTAGGGTCCTTGTTAGTTTGGGAGTTTTTTCCTCTCAGTTCTTTGAGTTTGAGTAATGTCAGGGCCTTATTGGGTTGATGGTGTGTTGAGATAGTTTCCTTGTTACTTAGTTAAGATGTGAGTATTTCTCAGATACAGGTTCCCTACTCTGTTATCTTGAAGTGTCCCAATCTCTTTCTGCACACTCTTATAGGGAAAGGAAAGCCAGAAGTAGCATTAATATCAGCAACAGATATACGGATTTATGATATATGTCTGCTGTCCACTTTGACATCTATAACACTAATTGCTGCCTATATAGGAATGGTGGCATCAGCATTTGACAACAATACCAACAACAAAATCCCATGAACTAGATCAATAATTTGACAGCAGGCATCTATTCTGTTGTCTGGTGTATTTATTATCACTCCAACTTGATTCAGATGGCAATTACATAGTCAAATCATTAGTTTTGGGTTTTTTCTCTTCTGTTCTTCATATTATACTGTAGCTGAAGATTAAGTGTCATTATTTCATGCATAGAGCAAGGTGTGCTGTCTTTTTCTTGAGTTTAGTTCAGCAGCAGTCTCTAACCTGTGAACTTACAGTGGCCTATAGCTTCCCAGAAGTTCACAGAATAGTGGATATTTAACAACAGTAACAACCATTGCAAACAATATATGTCATTAAAGTAAATACTCAGTTCCTATTATATCATCTTCAACATTACAACCAGAAAAAGCAGAAATGGTGGGACCAGCAATTTTCAAGAGTAAAAACAATAACCATGAACTAGATCTGGCTTTAAAGCAATCAGCAAGTGTTAACTATATCAGCCACAGCAGTGATGAATGCATCAGAATTAATGGTGGGGGCAGGAGTTATATAAACCAGCTCTGAAAGATGTAAACATACAGTGGGTAGGAGGAATAAACGACTTTTTAGGAAGGCAGAAAAGAGCTTAAAATTTCAAAAAGTTAACAAAGAGCATGCAGAAGAGATGTAGCTGGTGATGTTTATAAATAAGAAGGTAAGAAAATAGGAGAAGAAAAGTAATGGGAAAATGGAAGACAGAATGATAGAATTTGGCCATTAGTAGGAGAAGAAAAGAGAGAAGAGAAACAAGAGAACTAAACAAATAAAAATAGTACAAAGAATACCAAAATATGCAAACCAAAAAAGAAGAATGAAAACAAACTTAACCTACAAAGAGAAGGCAAAAAGGAAAGTGAGTACATTAGAAAATGCTAAAAATGAGAAAAAAAGAAGCAATTATATGTGTGTATGTCCCTGAAAAAATCAGCACAGGAGGAATTCATATGTGCAGTTGTGAGTGCATGTGCACAGACACACAGACACACACATGCACGCATACACACGCACAAAGATTTTTAATGAAAAAATGAAGAAAATTTCTCCGCTGAGATGGTAAAAATAGTTTACCAGAATGGATGATCACTGTGTATGCCCAAATGTCTTTCTTTCCATTTCTTTTTGAATGATGTACTGATGGAGACAGTAAGGGCTGGTGGTTGTTAACCCTTTTTTGTTTATGTTCATTCTCTCAGCTTCCAGTTGGAGCAGCCTAAGATTGAAGCTGTTCGATATAAAACTCAGCTTCCCTTCTCACCAGTATGCTGTGGGATGGGTTAAAACATGATGTCAGTTGAAGTTCTGTTCATTCAGACCAGAGTCATGCATTCCCAGGGCTCAGCTTCTGCAGAGTTCTGTTAGGAGTTGCAGCAGGTGGGACTTAGGGTCTAATCAGGCCTTATAGGCTTGGTTGAGAGGTGTCTGCTTTGCAAAGAATTGATCAACCCACCCGTAGGGCTTGATAGTAGTCAGCCTGTGATAGGGATCTGTATTTTAGGGGCCTCCCAAGAATTCCAATCAGGAGCTAGGGGAGCCAATCCTCCACACACTCCTGCCCAGGAGACCAGCACAGCCTTCCTGAACTTAGTCCCCTAGTGAATACAAACCTTCCTGTTCTGACTCTCTGCCCACTTCAGCTGGTTACATAAGCTGCCAGACTCAAAACAGAAGGGAGATGGACTTCTCTTCATACTTCTGATGTGAGTAACCCTGGGTGCAGTCCTCTCCACCCACACCTGTTTTACTCATGTTCCACCAGGCTCACTCTCAGCCACATTGTAGGTGACTGCCAGAATACTGTGACAGTATTCTCTCTCATCTCCCAGCTCCCACAGCTGGAGCATGATCACCCAAGATGGCCCCTCCTCAGGTTTCTGCAGTCAGTTGAGAAACAGGACACACTCTTCAAGCACCTGTGCACAGGCAAGCTTTAGATCAGCCAAGTTCATGCAGCTTTGGAATCAGTTTTTGTTTTTGTTTGTTTCATACCAAATCTGTGTTCTTCCTCCATCTGTGGTGAATCAGCTAAGTAATTGCTTCAGTTTTTGGTGTCAATTTATGAGTCCATAAACCAGTCTGAAAGTCTAACATTAATTTTACTAAAGTAAAATCCTTCTTTCACCCACCTTGCTAAGAAGCTGTATACCTACTGCTTTTGTCCTGAGCCACAGAGCAATTTGGATGCAGCCTCCCTCTACTCCACCATCTTCTGATTGTGGTCATTTTTTTTTTTTTCTAAATCTGGCGTGTGGCTTTATTATGTGTTTATTAATCAACAATCAGGATATTATTTCACTTTTCTTCAGAAATATAAAACTATGCTTTGAACATCAACTTTTAAATCCTATGTTAAGACAGAGAGAAGGACAAGAAGCAAAACTGAATTTAATAGTAAGTAATTACATATTTTCCCTTTGGCACAAATGCAAAAATCACTGTGGCTCTCCAGAGCTTTCAAAATTTCTCTTATTGGATTGCACCTGTACTTTAAAAATTTCCCGATACATGTATTATCAAATGAAGAGTGGTTTCTCAGAATTACATAATAACTTGCTCAGAGGTAGGCCATTTTCATAGAAAGCAATAGCAGTAATGCACATTGTAAACCTTTGAAATGATTTTTTTTCTGTTGTAAAGAAGAGAGGGACAGACAAAAAGTATGGGTATGTACCCCTAAGTGTAACATAGATAAGAAAAAGCACCATGGTCTGAAGAAATAAGACCATGTGCTCAGAAGTTCAACTATGTTGAAGTCACGTCCCACTATAAAAGCAGTTGATTGAGAAATAAAAAGAGAGTTCATCCAAACAGCAGTTCTGGCTTGGATAATGTTTACCAAGCAGCATTCATATCTGCAGATGCATGACAGCCCCATTCCCTTAAGACACAGCACAGCTTTCTACTCCTGTGTGTGAATTGGCAATGAAGAGCTGGATCACTTTACTACCTTCAGTTCCTTCCCTTATTTTTTTTCAAATGTCCAAGAAAATAAACACTAATGATTGTTTAGATATAAAATGTTAAATTTAACACATGCATGCTTTGTTATCCAAATGAAGGTAATGAGAGAAAATATTCCATTAGTACCTCTCATATGTTGATTATTTACTACCTCTCAGAATTAGGAATACACATTATACATTATCTGTTTTAATCTTCCTGTTATACTCATAACAACTTTTCAATGCCCTCCATTCTCTCTATGTAATAAATGGCATATGTAATCAAATAATATATGATATTTAAAATTTATTTATGCTTATATTTGTATCTCAAGCTACACCTACATGTGTATAACTAGAATAAAGTTGTATTTTCAAGAAAGATTATTTTCTTCAATAATTATACCTAAGAGAATTTCATGTTACTACTAATAAATCTAATGTCATTTCTGAAAAAAAAAAAAAAAAAAAAAAAAACTTAAAATAAATTTTATAAATGACATGACTGGTAAGTAAATATTTTTAATGCCATGTATCATGATCATTCATATACATTTTAAGATATGCTAAAACGCTATATATCTTAGGTACAATTCTTTCATATATTCATTGTGAAAATAAACAAATCTCAACAGCCATTTATAGCCCCATGTATGTCTACCATACAGCTGAGACTTGTCTTTCTCATGTTTTTGATATAAGTAAAGAAGGGGAATAATAACAATTCCTAAAGCTCTTACTTATAAGATTTCAGAGTTTATTCCACAACTGTCATGAAATTCAACCTCTCAGCAGGTGAAACCACTGTACAGTAACTTAGAAAGAAAAACAAGGACATTTTATCTCTGATTTAGCAGAAGGATATTCTTCTTGTTCCATGGAGTTACTGTCAACCTTATGATAACAAATTAAGCTGTTACAATTCCATACATTCTTTTCTTATTCTTAGGCATTGGCTTTGCTATTTCTGCTCAGTATGCTCAAATACATGAGTGGTTACAGTTGTAGAGTAAATTAAAAAGGGTTGAATTTCTGAAAAAGAGAGAAGAGACAAAACATGTTGAATGCAATGTTTTAAAAATACATTTTGGCTAGATTAAGCATTTTCTTAAACAATAAGTATTAAAATATAAAGCTAAAAGTTTTTTATGGAAAATTTTATTTGGTTGCAAATGAAATTCTCGTGAGTTTAACAAGATCTTTCTGTTGGCATTCATCATAAAATTGCAACAATGTCTCTCCAGACTAAAAGTCTTTATCAGAACAACATGTCATATTAAGGTGAGTTAAAGATATTTTTGATGCAATGATAGTATAAAGTATTGTTATGGTATTGTTATGTGTTATAGCCTGAATATTTATGTTCACGTGCAGTTTGTATGTTGAAAATCTAGAATTCAATATGGCTGTTTAGAGTAGTGAAGTAATTAATTTAAATCACTCTTCATGGGCTGCTAGATAGTTACTACTCTCTGCTTACCACAAAGAAGAGGTTGTGTGAGCAGACAGCTCAATGGAACCACTTGCTAAGCAAGAGAAGAGGCCTCAGAATGACACATTTTGGTACCTTGAATTTGTACTTCTGGGCTCTGAAACTGAGAACAATAAATGGCTGTTTAACCCACTCAACCTATTGTATTTTATGAGGCAGCCCAAGGTAACTAATACATTATGCCTATTGTAATATTTTAATTTGCTTTTTAGTATTTCCATCAATCAGCATACCTTAAAGGGTCTGGCCTTTGAACTTTGGACTCCCTTCTGAGTTCTTGACAGATTACAAACTTTCTTACTTAAAATATTTTGATTTTACATATTCCTCCTTAAAAAAAACATATTACAAATACAACAATACCTGAAGTCTTCTACTGATAATTCTATTCATGCTTCATATACAGAGTAGATGGCAATTCCTACACAGTTAGAGCTAAGTTTTAATCTCTATCATGTCACAAATTGTGTTTTTATAACTATTATCAGAATGTAAATTATTATTCTTCAGATCACAATATCCTGAGGAATGAAAAATGAAATTATACTAATACTGATAAATTATCTATTGGTGGTAATGTTTCTATCATATAAACCTTTTTATAATCATCAGGTTTTAACTAAAAATTTTGAATTGTCCTTGGGAGTATCATGTATATCCATAGTACTTATACTTATCATAAAGCTCTGACCCTGTTACTAGTATCATGGCAAACAGTGGCCGTTCTTTTTTATATCAGTACATCAAGATACAATATCTGTGAGGTCCCTTGATTCAATATCAACAGTTCTTCTATTTTTGTGGTTGGTCCACTGTTATTTCTGCTACTGTTAAATCCCACTAATACTAACCAAAGTAATAACAAACCAGCATCCCTTTGTGCTTAAAATCAAAGTGATACCTGACACCACAAATTCAGCAGTTCCTTCTATTTAGAAACATTGTGTTTTACAATAAATTATGTAGTATATCACTTCACCTGTCTATACCATAGTCACATATATGCACTTCAATATTTCCTCTGTGCTCCTAATGACTCATTTGTTTTTAGCAGCCACAACAAGTCGGGTGTCCCAACTGAGTAACACACCTAAAATGGGAATCATTATTCACAAGCTCCAAAATTATTATCTCTATGTTACAAGGAAAAGTTGAGTTTTATGATTAATCCACCAACTTACTCATCCAAGATTTCAAAGCTATTTGGTGGAGCAATTTTTTGAATGCAGATAGTATCCAGAGTGGATATGTTTCTAACCTCCTTAAAAAAAATTAATTGTCAAAATAAGTAGATTGAATTTATAATTTTCTCTTTTATGGGTTTGTAAATGTCTATACATATCATCCTTCCAAAGGCACATGGGCTACATCATATAAATGGATACTAAAAATAACCAACCAACACTGCATAGTATTATAAATATGATAAAATAATTATTACTTATAATTGACCTTTTAGGCTCAACTTTGTAACCCTCACTTCAATAGTGTAGATAATTTTATGTGATATATTTATGTTATGATTTTTACTCTTATTATTTTTAACTATTTTATGTAAACTTATATTCAATAAAGAACTTCTTTTATGTTTTACCTTAAGGTTGAATATTTAGATGATTTAAATTTTTTGTTATTAGATATGATCTTATAATACATTTTTTCTGCAATTTGCTTTTGTTTTATTCATTTTACCTTTTTAAAAAAATTCCCAGTACCATGCCCTGTAGGTTCAAAGTGTTTTAATACTTTGTAATTTTTGCAACTTTTGGACAGATTGGTAATACAGAAAAGTATTTTATTTGACTTTTACATCACTGGAGCTTTGTACCATTTTGCTAAAAACATATACCTAAAGTATGTTGTGAATATGAGGCAAAAAGACAAATAATACATTTCCTGGTTTTTATTAAGGACTTCACAAACACATTTTAAAATTGTATTGCAACATATATATATATATATATATATCTGGTAAAAACACCATGAAGAAAAAGTACACATCCATAGAAGACCTAACAAATATTGAATCTTCCATTTGCTTGTTTGATAGAATAGTATGAAAAGAATCAGGACAGTGAAATAATACAAATGGGGAACTGAACATTTCAAAGTGAGTTATAATGAGAAGTTTACAATCCTCCAGGTGTTTTTATAATGAACAAGAGAAATGAGGTTGTTTGGCTGTTTGATTGAAATATTTAAACCAGAATTTCTAAAGTAGCATTTCTTTCCAAATCCAAATGACAGAATATTTTTAATTTTATATAATTTTATTATTAAAAATTGCAGGGGCTGGGGCTATACCTCAGTTACAGAGTGCTTTAGCCTAACACGCCTGAGGCATGTTTGATTCTTAGATTGCATAAAATTAAACAAATAAAATAAACACATGCTATCCATCTACAACTAATTTGTTTTTTAATTTGCAAACTAAAATTGAGCAGCAGATACAATGAAACCATGTACATAATAACTAAATTAAAATTTTTACTATTTTCCTATTTGCTTTTTATGATAAAATATGTGTGTATAAATGTACATAAATATATATATATATATTACATATATTCATACACATATGAATTTGAGTGTTTTAATTTATGATGGTAGTTTTGTTTCATTGTTTTATTGCTTTTCTTAAATTATTCTGATCAAATTTATGTTGGCTATTTTTTGCCTGACTATATATTAATCTAAATTTTAAAAAATTTCTCTTTCTTTTTTTGAATTATTTTAATTCTTACTTTCTATAATCATTAATGTATTTATTATTCAATCTAATATTCCCCAAGAATTTGATTCTGTATAAAAACCATAATCCAGATCGAAAAGCACTTTAGAAAGATAGACTTGTGTCTTTGAACTCAACAACTTTAAATTTGAATGCTGACAATAATACAATTATATTTGAAAAAAGATAACATGTTGGACAATTTTGATGTTTAGAAGTGATCTGAAAATAGGAAGAATAGTGTTCCATGATCATATGAGAAATAAATCTTGGCTAATTAAAAGAAAACCTAATCCATAAAGTCAGGAAACAGAACTTACTATAAAGGAGATGGTAATAAAATGATTATTTATTTTCAGAAAGTAATGAAAGGGATTGAATAATGTATACAACAGTAGGAATACTGTCATAAACTGGAATTTCAAAAGTGAGATAAAGATTTATAGCCAACAGGCATTCTCCTAATGCATCTCTTGACTTCTTAAGTATCTCTTTATCCCAATGATCTTTGCTTTTTCTAAAATGTAAATTTATAGAGGCATGAAGAGTCATTATTGAAACCATTAGTATTTATTTACATTATAATATAATTTTACCTCATGATATTTTTGAGAAACAAAATTTATTATGGAAAAAATGAGTTATAATAATGATGGAAAGTTGTCCAAGACTGGTGTTCTAGACAGATTTTTAATATAATTTTTTAGATGTTGATGGACTTTTATTTTATTCATTTATTTAAATGTGGTGCTAAGAATCAAACCCAGTGCCTCACACATGCTAGGTAAACACTCTACCACTGAGCCACAACCCCAGCCCTAGACTTTTTTTATTTTGTATTTAACAGAAGTACTTCCAAATCCTTCCATGCTAAAATAGTCCTAAGCCATTTTTTTCTAAAACAAAGTTCTCAATTACTTTTTTCTGTTTCCTTTGGTTTTTTGTTTTTCATTCCAAGCCAGAAGACCCCCCCACCAAACCTTTGAAGAAAAACAAACAATAACATTAATTTAAAAATTTGCACAATTTGAGCTTTTGTTAATTCTATCAAGTGATTGTTACTTTGTTTAAGCTAGTATATGTTCATAGTAAATCACTCAATTTGTGCCCCTGAAAAGGAAGGCTACCAAAGTCAACACTGAACCTATCAATTCTAATTCACCTCTTTCTGAGACAGCTCTTTTGCCTAGGGAAAATAGCAAAACGCTATAAAGGGACCAGCATTTCATCACCCAGAAAGGGATGACAGCTAAAGTCATCCAAGTACACAGCAATGAGCAAAGAGCTGTCTTAACAACTTAACATAAGTTAATCATGTTTCACTCTAATATTCAAAGAATAAACTTTCCAAAGTTAGCCTCATGGAGGCACATTGAGATGGAGGCACATCTGTAGACGGTCATTTGCAAAATATTTATTCTCAATAATCCATGTTGATTATTTTTCAGATAACTGAGACTAATGTGTCATTTATGTGAGGTTCAGATAGAGAAAAGGTTCAAGTAATAGGCTTCATTATTAATTAGAACCTGGCTGTGTGTTCATTCTCCAACATCACATTTACATGTAATTGAAGCATCTTCTAAGCTACTTTTCCCTAAACTATAAATTATGAGTGAATACAGTATCTTTACAGGGATTTGTAAGCACTAAATGATATGGTGAGAGTACAAAGTGCATGACTGACACAGTTCGTCTTCAAAGTAAAATTTATTCTGTTTTTTTAAATTTCAAATAAACTCTTGTTTACCTATTATCTTCTGAAACCTAACAGCTAAGGATAATATTGAAAACCGATCTCAGAAATAAATGTAAGAAAGCATCACCTTAAAAATGATCTATCTGTCCATACATTAAATGCTATACTTCAAATGATACCATAAGAAAATAAAATGTTCTTATATTTGTTTTGTATCCTTATACATTTTCTCCTTTCAATCTATATCTTATAATGCCTTTATTTTTGTAGATTATTATTTTTTAATAAATAAATATATACTGTGAATATTTGCTAATATTTTATTTTACTGGTATGTGTGTAATAAAATATTGGGCAAGTTGTCAGTATAAGCAAGCATAAACTTTGGTAATTTTGGTAATTATCTGCATAGATGTCTGTCAAAGAGTGAATTGAAATTATGAAATCTCTTTGTGTTGCTGGTACATGCCTGTAATCTGAGTAACTCAGGAAAATGTGACAGAAGGATCACAAGTTCTAGGAAAGCTCTAACAACATAATGAGCCCATAAGAAACTTAGCAAGACATTAAAAAATAAAAAGGTCTGGGGATGTGGCTCAGTGGTAAAGTACTCTTGGGTTAAATCCCCAATGCAATGTGGTAATTGAAAAGATTTTCATAAGAATTAACTCAGAAAACTATATATGAAAAACAAAAATAAAGGATATACACACAAACTCACAGAAAATATTCCTGCGCAAATATGGTTATACTGCTGTCAATGAGAACATTTGAGGCATGGAAATACAAGTTACCTTGATTTGATCATTACAAAATTCTGACTGTGTATCAAATTGTAATCCTGTATTCCATAAATATTTAGAAAGATTATGTCCATTAAAAATAAATAAATAAATAAGGGCACAGAGATGATTGCTCCAGGGTGAACATGAGAAGTGTGTTCTGGGCTGGGGTTGTGACTCAGCAGTAGAACGCTCACCTAGTATGTGTGTGGCCCGGGTTCAATCCTCAGCACCACGTAAGAATAAAAGTCATTGTGTACAACTAAAACAAATAAATAAATATTTTAAAAAGCTATGATTCAATTTATTAAATAAAAGAAGTGTGTTCTGCAGAATGGTAGGTCTGTTTGCAAATGAGCATATTTTAAGTTGACCCCTGTGTTACATAAATTAAATATAGCAAGGGAAATCATTAACCTGCACATAAATGTTATCAGTAATCTATTATCAATACCAACACCCCCTGCTCTTCTTACCTTGAATCTGATTGAAGAAATTATTATGCTTTAGGAAATTTGTCTTTTGCAAAGTCAATTAAGTAATATTTTTCTGTTGCTCTTTAGAAAAAATATTTCATTAAAAATAGAATTTACTAGAGAAGTTTGAAAAAATGTTTTCACTAATACTACTCTTTATATTTCTCTCCATAGAAATATATAAAATCAATAATTTTCATTTTTGTCTCATAAGGTATATTCAGTCATCAAAGTGGTGAGGTGCAAAAATATCTAAACAAAATAAAATATAATCTTGGGGTTTATGAAATTTCAATACCATCATAACATATTACTAATGATAAAAACCATTATAAAAACAACCATTGGGTTTTTGACCATTATCTCTAGTCGTGAAAATAATTTCTTGATATTTTTATATTCCTCACATACAAGTCTATGGAATTAAAATGAATAAATTTACAATTTTTCTTAGTTTCATAGAACATTTTGTTACATATAGATTGTATTTTCCCCCTCAATTCAAGCTTCAACAGCAAAGCTCAAAATATATGCCTTAAGAAATGCTCTGAATTTTATGTTATGTGAGTTAAAATACAAACAGATTATTTCTGTGTGTGATAATAGATGAAAATAACACATATTCTAATTTATGCTGTGAAATAATATCTGTTTAGCTTATTATAAAGTGGTGATGGTAATGGCAATATAACACTAAGCAGGCTTACATTCAGACACCACATCTCTAGCAACACATGGTGTAAGTGTGATGGTGTTTTGATTGTAGAAAAGCACTGCAGGCAGGGACATAGTGGAGCGCATTTGCTCCCCCAGTTATTACTTCAGGGGGGATGCTTACATACAAAACTGTATAGATAATGGGTTTTAGAAGAGGGTCTTTGCCCCATAAAGTTCCAGTGTTAGGTGGAAGGAGATTGTGAAATAAACTTTTTTGGTCAAGAAAATACTATTAAAAAGGAGGGAACCTCCTGAAAATAAGAAGGTCTCATCCTTTTCATTTGACTGAGGCTCCAGACTTTGTATCCCTCAAAGCAGCTACTTATAAATAAGTAGAAATATCCCCATAATGTGACTATCTTGAAATGGAATCATCTTGGATAAAGGATGGGTCATACGTTCAGTTACCAGTGTCTTTAAAAAGACTTAGAAGGAGAAGATTTGGAAACAGTGACAGATACACAAAGGACAGATCAATGGGAAGACAGAACTAAAGATTTTGGTGATGAAACTCTACAAGTCTGGGAACACCAAGGACTTCCAACAGTCATAGGAAGCTCAAGGAGCGCTCCCAAAGGAACCAAGGAGGGCTCCCAAAGGAACCAAGGAGGTTGACACTTTGATTGCAGATTTCTGGTCTCCTGAAAGGTGAGGGAACAAACTTCAGTTCTTGTGAACCACCTAGTTTGTGGTTATTTTTTTGGCAATCTTATGAAACTAATATAATTATATATCTGGTACACCATTTCCTTTATTATTTCTCTGTTTGATACCTTTCTCTGTCTTGTAGATTCTTCAACAAATTAAATGCTTTCTTTGTCCACCATTGTCATTAGGATTTTCTCCTGCCAAATTACTGTCCTTTAGTGGTTGAACTATGATTGCTGATGACAATTTCCTGGTGAAAAAAAATTGTGATTTAAATGATCCACAGTATTTCTTCATTACAAATTTGTCATAAAAATTAAAATTGGTGAAATATAATCTCCTTGGTAGCGATATATTTTAAATTATATAAACAAACATGCCTCAAATTTTAAAAAAAGATAAAATATTGAAAGTATGATTAATAGGATAGCCCCCCATAATTTTAACTATCATTTAAAAGAGATAACTATCATTTAAAATCAGATACTGAAAAAAAAAAATGGTAGATGTATAGAGAAATGGATATATAAAGAGATAGATTGAATCAGTTAATTTTCCATTTCTATTCTTTCAAATGTGGAATCACCTGTTAGAATTAGTATTTATATTCTTATTGTATAGCATACATTGTAATAAGGGCATTTTTTCTCATCATTAGAAATACATTTTATTGGTATAAAATATTGCATTATATAAACAAATCGCAATGTTTTAATTATTATGTTCTTTTTATAATGAATACATTTTGTAGAAAATATTATCTTTTTCTGATCAATTAAAAAACTACAAATAATTAAAATTCATCAAATGGTACAAAACTCAAGAACATTTTTAAAAGTTATTTGAGAAATATTTTATCACATAAATTAAGTGGTCAACGATAAAAGTAAGTGATGAATCAGATTTTTCCAGATTCAATCTTGAGGAAAAACAATAAATAATTTCTAATTAGTGATACTTTGGCCCATCTGATTTTGTTAGATAAGCCATCTTCTGTTAGAAATCCCAGGAAAGCTATTTCTAGCAACCATGTGACAGCATCTCTTCCGACATCTTTCAGCATCCACAAGGGTGCAGCGTTTGTCCATTCCCTATGTATTCACCCTGAGAATCAGTTCCTTTCCTCTCTGTCAGCTCTCACTTATTTCAGTTGAAAGCACAGATGAATAAACCTGTTCACAACTCTATAATTTTAGAAGATGGCGTCTGCCACAGACCCTCTCTGTCCCTATCCACATATAATTTTCTTTTGTTTTTTCCTTTGTATGTTTCATTAACGTGTTGTCTTTGCACAAACTTTTATAAAGCTTTCTATTCTTCAGGGTGAAAATTAATTGTGTCATCATTTGACTTTTGGGACCATTATGCTGTGAAAAGAACAAACTTAACATCACTTACATTCATCTGCTTTCCTGGAAGATAACCAGTGACAGACTATTTTCATGGGGCTGACATTGGTACAGAGATAGGATAGTCAGTCAAGAAAAGTCAACTATTTCCAATCTTGTTACTTTTTTAAAGGTTTTTGGAAATGAATGTTCTTTTAATTGCAAGTCCTAAATGTAACAATATAAAATGTTAATCTGTTACCATTATCATCAATAGAACGGAGATTTCTTTTTGGAAAAATTAACATAAAGAAGCTATTTCTACCTACCAGATGGTAGAACTATTAGCTCTGTGGTTCACTATTTTAACCAGAATATTTGTGTCTTAAGTAAACAATGAGAAATTAGTGTAATTTCTTGTCGTGTTATGATGCACTACTCCTCATGATGCTTAAGATATTTTTATTTCATGTTACTTGGATGAAATTGTTCATGAGACTCTTCCCACTCATTTTCTACGTAATATAGTAAGTCCTAAACAAAATATATTCAAATTACTATAGTGGGTAAATTTCCCCCTCTTCTTTAAACTTTAATTCTAATACTTTTATTTGACTACACATTCTAGAATCAATGTCCATATATTGTTTTATATCATCATTTTTCATCAAACTTACTGATATGTGGTTTATATACTAAGGATACTCTTAATGTTCAATAAGTTATGACAAATTAATGTATCTGTGTAAATATTACACATCAAAATATAAAATGTTTTATTAACCACCATAAAGTTCTTTCATCTTCTTTGAAGTCAATCCCTGCCACACTAGACCAAGAAGATTGTTGATTGTTGATTATTCTGTCACACTAACTATTCTGAACTGAAAGTACACTATAAGTATTTTTTTTAGGGATTCCCAATGTATAGCTGCCATTTGGGTTTCTCTAAAATGTATCACTTATCTAGTTTCTTTTTTCCTCCTTGGTTTCTTTGTACAACAAAACATTGTCTTTTATATTCATATTACTTTGTGTCATCTTTGACTACTGTTTTTAATCTCTTGTATATTTTGTAGTGTCTCAATCTAAATTTTTATTTTGTGGATCTTCATTGTTTTGATAGCAAATTTGTATTTCAATGATGATATTATCTTTCAGGATCATATTAATATTTACTTATTTGACATTGCTTATAATTTATTTGTTTTCACCTAAATCTATGCCACTTAGAAATAAGATACAGCCATTTTTGATAACCATTAACAGATTAAATTTCTGATCTTAAATTTCTCATAAATTGAGTCTAGTTAGATACTGATAAAGTCTCCTCTATCTGAATGATTGGTTGTCATTTGTGTTTTCCTGCCAAATTTCTTTTGTCACCATGTCTTCCTATGGAGCAGCTCTGCCAAATCTCAGGGAACATGTATATGCCCACAGATTCATCTAGCAGTATGCTTATTTTTTTAATACCTAGCAATTAAATTTCAAACTGTATGTTTCTACATCACTTTCCATTCTTCATTTTTCCTAGTTTCCACTTGACTATAATCTCTAAAAAAAAGAAAACACAGAACTAAATTACATGGTACAGTACCTGAACTAAGAAAAAGAACACCATTGGAGGGAGAAAAATGTCATTTTATCTTTCTGCAGATAATAGAAGATTAAAAAAAAAAAAAAAAGATAATGGGATCATAGTGAAGTACTCTTCACCTTCAGAAGATCACATTCTCTAGAGTATGTAAAATGCTAATTTTTGGTCACCCTCCAATTTATCATATATACTTTCCAGATAATAAAATCTATATATTTCTATGCTGCTGACATTTTTATTCTTTTATTTAATAAATAATTTGTGATGATTTGGGATAGGTGTGAAAGGATTAGTATTTGGATTACAAGTCCAATAGAAGCTCATGAGATATTTTTAAAATCTATTCAATTTGTTAGTTACTGAAATACAATAGATTTCCTACGGTGGTGTTAAGACATTAGTCTCAATTATTGTACTTTCTCCTACTGGGGTTCAAAATGAAACTCCAAGGTATGATATTTCAGGGTACTGAGCACTGAAGGAGATTAGTATCCCAGGGAGCTGCCTCAAAATAAGATTCCTCTGACCTTCCCATATAACACCACCCCAAAGCAGAAGAGCTTTTTCTCTGGAGTTCCCTTATCTACCGAAAGACCAAATCAACCCAAAGGAATCCATGTGCCTTCAGTCCTCTCACTGAAATTTCATTAAGCACTGAAGATTAAACTCATCAAGAATAAGACTGGAAATCAAACACAAATTTTAGACTCCAAAAGAACTTTCTTGGGCTATCTTCTGTTCTTCAGGGTCTTTTGTTCCCTTAAAAATCACTTATCACCACTTTAAATTACCTATCCCATCACATATGCTTCTTTCCATGAAGAAGTAAGATGCTTCTGAATATCATTAGATTATTGAGATCACTCTGTGATGCCTCCATGCTAGTAAATAATTTTGTATGTCTTTTTCCTGTTGATTTGCCTATTTCCTGATTATCAGAGTAGAATCAAGACAGAACCATTCAGAGAGGAGTGAGGAAGAAATTCTCTTCACTTCTATACTACCTTATATTGGTTGTGATCAGAAAGTAAAAACATGATCAAAGAAACAAGACTGGAAAGACACAGAAAAGGGGGATAAAGACATTAAAAAGTATAAACTGTATCCTACAAGAATAAATATACTACATATTTGAAACACACATATGTTTAGGAAAAAATAAAGTATTTTCTTGAATTCAAGCTCACATACATTTCTTCTCTGTTCCCAATTTGTGTGTGTGTGTGTGTGTGTGTGTGTGTGTGTGTGTGAATCTGTCCTTTTCTCCCTTCATAGTTCTTTAGTAATTCTATTTCAGCCAAATTGTTTCCCATATAAGCCTAAGAAATATTTTGCAAAATATGCCCCCTTAATTCTGTTTTAATATTTATGTATTTGTATTTCTGCATGAACACTTTTTTGGTAGAGTCCAAAGTAGAGAACTCTGTGAGAACCATTGCAATTCAGATTCCTACACATATCCTATCTAAATAGAATCTACTCCGCACTTACCCTTCATGGGAATCTCTAAGGTAAGAATTTTGTCTACTCCCAGAGTAGATAGTTCAAGTATATTTATAGACGTGGTAATGAGTAGTGTGAAGAACCATACCCAAAGTCATTCATCAGAAGATTTTAGAGGTAATCGATTAACCTCACCACTTTACAGCTTTGCAAAAGGGCAATAAAAATGACATAAAATAAGAACACTATTAGTTATCTACGGCGGTACAGCGAATTAATATCAAACTAAGCACCTGAAAACAACAAACATTATATCACAGTTTCAATGGGTCAAGAATTCTCACTTGGCATTGATTAACTGAGTGGTTCAGATGCAAAAATTCTTTAAAAACTGTATTAGAGTTGTAAGCTCGCTACTCTCTTACCTGAAAGTTCAAGTGGATTCACTTTTAAGGACAGATGGCATTTGCTGGCTATTTTCTGTAGGTTTCTTTCCTTATGGGTCTTTCCACAGGACTGTCCATAGCATGTAGTTATCTTCCAAGAGTGAGAAATATAAGAGACAGAGAATGGAAATTCCAAGGCAAAAGTCAGTCTTCTCTGTAACCTAATTATAGAATTAATATGCCATAATATCTACCATTTTCCATTTATTCTAAACTAGTTACTAAACTAAATATAACCCAGAATTTACAGATGGGGATGACACAGAGACATACACAGCAGCAGGTAGAGATCATTGAGAAACAATTTAGAGTCTGTTCACCATACTCACAATGACACAAATAAAATTTGGGGCTATGATTTAAACTGTACATTTGTCCATGGGCTTTTACACTTCAAACACTGAAGCAGAAGAAGAATAAATATCTATTTTAAAAGCTTGCTTTTGGGATATAGAAATATTTTCACCTTTTTTTCCTCATTTCTAAACTTGTAAAAACTTGCTCTTTTAAAGAGCTTGGCATACAGTAATCAGAGCACTTTATCATGACTTTCAGAAAGAAATTACCTCTAAATTATGCAAATTACCTTAATCAACTGGATAAATATGAGTGTGAACAAAATGCAATGTTATTGAAAATTCATTTGTATGCAAGTCCTCATGTTCATCATTCTTATTGTTAGTGGATAGTCTGTGAGAGCCCCAGACAAGTATGGGTTTTCTCTTTCATTTTCTATTTTCTGAAATTTATGTATATTTTGTTGTTTCATTATTGCTACTGTCAGTCAATTTGTCAACCATGTGCACAAAACCATGAAAAAATAAGTGGGTGTAATGTTGTTTGTTGACTGATTATGTTAAAGAGTAATTTTAACATTTTGTGTAGTTTTACAGTTTTGCTGATAAAGAAATTGACCTTCTTTTTATAGTAAAATCAGGAGCACAAATACACAGACATGAAAAAAAAAAATCAGCAAAACAGTTTAAAACAGTAACCTAAAAATTATTAGAAATTTTTTGATGTCATGAAAAATACATTAAATAAGACATAAATAAAAGTGTCTTATTTTAATCTAATGGCTTATACAAATATAATAAGTGGAACTGGAAAGGATTTTATGCCTACACTTATCATTAGTGTTTCCAAATTAGTAAGACTGTGAAGTTTTTGAAAGAAAGATCAAAAAAAACAACAACGCTATTTACATAACATCCTCCTTCCAAACTTACACACAGAATATTATCCAAAATATTTCCTGAGATGATGGTTAATTTTAACATTTGTTCTGAAATGTCCCTGTCATATATCTACTAACTTTATCTCTGCTTGTACTATATTAACCCAATACATGCTGTTCTTTTCTTGAAGCTTCTAAATGTTTGTTGTTTTTATTCATTTTTTAAAAGTATTTTTTCAGTTGTCAATGGATTATTTATTTATTTATTTATTTATTTATTTATTTATGTGTGGTGCTGAGGATTGAACCCAGTGCCTCACACATGCCAGGCAAGCACTCTACCACTGAGCCATATAACTCCAGTCCTGGTTTTATTCCTTTTTAATGATGTTATTGTCATCTAAAAATTGCTCCTTAGAGACCTATTTCCTATATACAGTTTGTATGCTTCTGAATTCAGATATAGAATTTTCCTGATATTTTAAATTAAAATTTAGTGTTGCCTTTTATTTTATTAAGAACTTTCTTTTTCATAAAAAAAAAATTTTTCACAAATGCACATTTTCTCACAAAACCCCAAGTTTTCCAATATTCAACCATATTTTGTGGAGGCTACTCCACAATTCATTTTTATCATCTTTTGTTCCTACATAGTTATTTTATACATCACAATAGGAAGATGTTTTGAATATCCACCAGGAAATGCAGTACTCAAAAAGTTCTCAACACAGTGTTTTTGTTATTATGGTCTTAAAAGCTTGCATATGTTTCTGGTGCTGAAAAACAATTCTAACCACATATAGAAATTTTATAGCTGTAATCTGATGCAAATGGTTAGCATGTCAACAGTATTCCTACATGCTGCAGTCATTAAAAAAAAAATGGGAAGAGTATAGGGTCAGGAAGTAAAACTTGAATTGGGAAGAATGAGAGAGGAAAGGCTTTGTTAACTGTTCTTGAGATTTGTTTGTGGCTGGTTTAAAAATAATGTTTCTTCAAGCAGGGTCATACACTTACATAAAATTCTTTCTGCTTTTGGCAAAACTTTAAAGTGTATGTTTTTCATGGAATAAATATTGTGTGCCACTATAGCAGCATATGTATTTCACACACCAACAGTATTCTTAGGAATAGAATCTTGGGTCAGCAGATTTTGCCCCAGAATTAAATCACCTGTGCATCTGAAAATTATTCACATTGGGGCCTAGTATTAACTGCATGGTTTTTACATGGTTTTTTAATAAAGTGTCTGACCTGGAAATAGTCTTTTTAGTCTAGGATTCTGAGATTTACAATTAGCATTTTAATTACTAAACTAATAGAGCAAATAATAAAGTCGATAAGATTTGTAAAGTCAACTTTTTATATAATTTATAACCTTACACAGAAATATTCCCTCTCCCTGAAATTGTATCAAACATAATGCAATAATTTAGAGAGGAAAAGCAATGTAAGGTGAAAAGAGCAGCAAACTTATAACCCAAATTTATAAAATACTGAATACTTGCAAATGGTTTATGAGCACAACATGTTCTCTATTAAAGACCAATATGGATTTTGGTAATTTAAAATTGAATCTGAAGAGACATGATAAAAACATTGTTATCAACTTATTTGTTCAGCAATTTGCAATTATGCAGCATAATTTACCAAAAACTTCCTTTTTTGCTGGGTTGTGCTAAACTGACTAAAGGAATCTGAGAATATTCTGCTTGTGAGGTAAAGATCAAATAAAGATTGCTTTTTGTCTTAGCGTAATTTCCAAATTTATAGGCAAATCACATGTGACCCTTAGCAACTCCTGGCTGTCATTTCTAAGATACAGACACTCAGGCTTTCTGCATATATGATGAAGAGAAACATAGGATTTCAGGAGTTTCCTAGTGGTTTCACCACTTTGGCATTGGCTCCTACTTGCTTGACCCAATGGGATCATGGAAAGGGTCATACTTGATTTTTTTGTACCATTTTCTTCCCCACTTCCCATGTGCATTGTTTCCACCCACTCAGTTAAGAAAATGCAAGTTAAGTAACAAAACCTAAGCTTTTACAGCACTGAGCTGCTAGTAGAATTGGAGTATATCAAACAGGGGGTTGAAGCCTTTAGGGGCCTGCGACCTCCCAGAATGGAAAAACATAGGTTTCAAGCTGGGTCAAACTTTCTGGGCATTCTCTCTGAGAGCATAAATGTCTGTTGGAGTTGTGACCAGAATGACTGTTCTTAGATCTAAGTTCATGCTTTTCTTTGGCTTTCACTTCTGTAGCTGATTTGAGGAGGACTGTAAAGAGTTGAATGGGATCTCAGCATTATTTGAAAAGGAAAGATGTGACTAGAGCTCCATATTTTTCAAATATCCATCCCCTTCAACCCCTAAACATGGCTACCTTTTTGTTTGTCACTGACTGCATAGGGATTGCTCTATTAGTACCAGGGGCTTATTTTGGACTGATGTTTCTACATACAAGCCTAACACACTTTAAAAAGGGGACTATTTTTAATCTATTTTCTTAACCCAATAATATATTTAAAATTATTTTTTTTTATTTTGCATGATTTTTCTTGATTGAAATTTGCACAGACTTTGTTGTTTTAAAGTGCTCCAGGACTGATTTCTAGATAATGACTCAACTGTGTTTAATCTGGTATGTTTTCATCTGGAACTGGAATTGATTTCGATTACGGATGCTTAAGTGTTAAATGAGATAATGTACATAAAGCACTCAGAACAATGACTGCCATATAGTTAATGCTCATTGATTGCATGCTTGGGTGATCATAAATGAAAACCAAGGATCAATCTAAGGATTTTCTCTAGACATATGTCAGTGTTAATTTTAATACATATGTGCAGGAAAAATCCAATGCTTAGTTCATTAATCCTAAATAATTCTCCATGCAAGTTTAAGAAACTAGTTGCCAATTTACACTAAATAACCTTGGCAGTCAAGAGAGTATATATGGTTCACTGTGGTGCCTGACTGTCTCTGCCCTCTGTAAGTAAAGGTACAGTGAAGAGCATTTTTCACTCCTCCCAATTCAGAAAATCTTGTCGGGACTGTCAGAAGAGTCTTTAATAAAAGCCAAGTGGCAGAATGGTGTGCATGTGGCATAACAGAGCACTTTATCTTATAGCACACAGAGTGTTTAACAATAAATCCTTTTCCATCAGGTAACAGCAAACCTCTGTAGCTCCCTATAGGTCAGCAAGGAGAAGTTAAATGGCAGACTCCATTTTCATAAAGTGCAAGTACTATCTGATAGGATTTTCAGTCTGTAATAAATTTATTTTTGATGTACCTGGTCAGACCTTCTTAGATCTATTTGGTGATTTTTCTCATATATTTATTTGAATAAATTCCCTTTTTGTTGACTTTAGGACAAAACCACTTTATGTACTGTCAAGACTTTACTCTGCACAATATGAAGAAGAGTTTACTCATGCTCTTTACAATTTCATTCCTAGAGGGGCTGGTGATGTAGCTTAGTGGTAGATTGCTTACCTAGCATGTTCTAGGCCCTGGACTTGATCCCCAGTACCCCCAAAAGAACAACAGAACACTGATAAAAGTTTCATTCCTAGAGATAATATTTCTAGAAGCAAATTCATTCTATAAGACCATATACATTTTAACTACTTAGGATGCATTAATATTAAATTTGTAACAGTAAAGGACATGACTTCTAAAAGTGCAGATATAAGATTAAGAGAAAAAAGTTGTTTTCTTGAAAAATAAGAAAATTTCTATCTATATTTAAAGATAGCAGAAATAAATGTGAGTAGACTCACTTTGGTACCACCTAGCCTCAATAATGTTAAACAATTGCTTTCAGTTTAATTATACTCCTTTTATAAAACTTTATTTTTCGATGAAAACTGGGAGTCCTGTCAAAAATATTTATTTGTTGAGGGTGTCAGATGCACCTATTCCAATCAGAAGTTGGTCAGTTTCATCCAACAGCTGCTCAGTCATTCAGCAGTTAGTGCTGGGCTTTTGACTTTTATTTCCCTCAATATTGTTATGTTTCTAATGTGCTCTCAGACAATATTTCCACTTGTTTTTTAGTGATCTTCCTTTCTAGTTACCAAGTTTGTCTTCCTATAATTCTCAAATAATTATCTACACTAGTGATTACCATTTTGCAGCATCACATACATTATTCAGTCTAATACAGTGTAAACTTCACTAGTTAACCTTTCAATACACGTTGAAAGACTTGTTATGTTTCCACCAAACTACCCCATCCTTGGAAATAATTTTTGCCATGATCATCATTTTCTTCTCATCTCTCTGGTTCCCATAGTCCATTTACATTCTAGATGTTTTGTCTTAAAAGAGCTTCAGAGTCTCGTCCTCATATGTTTAAACATATTCATATATAAATGCATAAATATATACATACATATATATTTCTAGAGACTAAAGCTTGAATACACAATGAAAGGCCTAGGGTGGTTCTCGGGCATAAATTTCAGAAGAGGACAAATGGAATTAATCCTTTAAAGCTGAAAGACCTAGCTCTAGCTTGAATGTAGCTGAATAGCAGATGATACCTGGGTTTTCCAGTTAGGCAAGCACCATGCCAATAAAAGGTAGTGAATAGTGCATATTTGGTGCCACGTAAAGATTATGACATTGAGGTACCTCTTCTGAGTTTGCGATGTCCCTGCCTTGAATTAGATTGCTCAGTTATGTCTGCAATAGTGTGAGACGGTTGTGCCTGGGCTAATGTTCACATTAAATAATTCTCCATAGGCAATTTTATTTCCATAAGTTCAAATAACATGAGAGTTTGAAGTTTATCAAATTTATGCAGGTACTATTTCCTATGAAGCACAGATCAGAAGTTGTAACACTCTTCAGGAATTTATTTCATCAGACTTTCCCAGAAAATAGAAAGATAAGAACATGTCTAGAATTGAGCTAAACATGTGCCCTTTCAGCTCTTTTCCTTTTGGAAACCATAATATCTAAACCATGTCATAAATGGTTTTTAATTGCCTTTGTTGAGTCATAACTTTCACAAATATACAGACCCATCTTAAATCATAATGTTCTACTAAATTTCAATTTTTTAGATAAAACCAAGTATCCTCCAATACATGTAAGACATGAAATATTCTTCCAGTCCAGACTCTGCTCAGCTACCTGCACACACAGACCCACTGTCTTCTGAACTCAGGCAAACACTGGTCTTCTTGTCATTTTATAAGTTCCCTTTACTTAAAATCCCATACAAATGGAACCATATGGTATGTACTTTGCTGTGCCTATCTTCTTCTGTTTAGTATACTATTTTGGAATCATCTGTGCTGTTGTGTTTATCAGCAGTCTTTCCCATGCTTTGCACAGATAGGCTACAATTTGCTTATCCATTCATCTGTTAAAAGGAAAAACAGTTCTTTATAAAGTTGTCACAAAAATTCCCAAACAAATCTTACTGTAGATAGCATGTTTTCTTTCACTTATGTTGGTGGAACAATTCTACTCAATAACATGTTTAATTTTATAAGAATTGAATCATTATTTTCTAAAGAGGTCTTGGGGAGGGGTACTGGGGTTTGAACTCAGGGGCACTCAATCGCTGAGCCACATCCCCAGCCCTATTTTGTATTTTGTTTAGAGACAGGGTCTTACTGAGTTGCTTAGCACATCGCTTTTGCTGAGGCTGGCTTTGAACTTGTGATCCTACCGCCTCAGCCTCTCGTGCCGCTGGGATTACAGGCATGGGCTGCATGCCCAGCTTAAAGTTGTCTTATTGTTTAATGGTCCTATCATCAATATTTCAGAATCAGAATGTCTTCACAGTTTAACCTATACTTGGTGTATATTTATATATTTAGATTATTTTTATATTTATATAAGTATATTTATATTCTTTCTTTTTTTAGTTTTAGGCTTTCAAGCTGCTATATAATGATATTGGATTGTAGATTCAATATGCACAGGATTTTGTGTATTCTAATAATTCTAGGTGTGTATATTGAATAAGGTAAATGACTAAATGTGTAATTAATCTGAGAGCCAGGTTTCTCACTATGGAAATGGAAATCTAAAGATTAGCAAGATAAGGGGCTAGAATGATCTATCTATGTGAGAACTGATTAGAGTTGGAAACACCTGTAAAAATTCCAGTTTAATTTAATAAACAGGTTGTTATATCTAAAATTATGGATATGTGTGTATACACCATTTGTATACTCATATATATTTATTTTTTGTGGAATGTGGGAGGGTATAAAATAATTGCCTCTTGTTCTAACGTGTCCATGGCCAAACAATACTTAATATAGTCATTTTTACTACCTCTACACATTTTTAATTAGAAAATGCTGTGTTTATTCTTCAAACATAGTACTAAAAGAATCCCATAGTTTTTATTCAAAACCAATAGGTCAGTGACAGTGACTCAACTTTGCTTTTATGGCCACAGACAATGCTACGGTATAACATCCTCTTCAACAACAATCCAGCTTTGTTTCTCATTCCTACACTTTTGGCTACTTATACTTAGAACATCTCTACATAGACCAACAATTAAGTTCAAAATAGGGGCTAAAAAAAATTCTTTCTTCTTGTATAGGCCTATTGAAAGTCATTATTATTTATATTTGAGAATTTAACTTTAAAAAAATTCATTGTAAATGTTAGGATGTTCGTTAGCACTATAAAATTTTGGAAATCCTATATCATATTTATTTTTCATGAACAAATGTTTATTTCATTTTTTATTTTTTGTCTCTATGTAGTAACTTAAATCCACTTGGAATTGTCACCTTTCTTTAATCAGTTTGTTTTTAATGTTTTATTATATTGCAGGACATTGTAATTTCATGCTTTGCTCATGGAGGATAGAATTCTGTCAAATCAACAGAAAATAAGTATTTTCCAATATTTGCATATGATTCAATTTTCAATATACAAGTGTATCTCTTGGCTTGAAAAAATATTGCTTTTAGTGTGAAATAAAATGATTTTATTACAATATTCTTCTGATCTGAAAGTCAAAATAATTCTTATTTCTGTGTTAATTTTATCACTTCTTTAGTAGTTCTTTCATTACATTTTATTTGAAATCTTGTCTCTATTTTTTAACAAGTAAATGTACACTTGAATGAATATGCTACCATTCATATATACATACAAATCACAATTCTTCAAATTTTCATTTATTTTATTGAAATAGAACAAATATCTTGCCAAATTTCTCTTCAAATTTTGAACTTAATCAAAGTCTTGAATAAATGTTTTGCATCTCATTTAAATTTAAATTTCTCTTCCAACTCTTTAAAAATGTATAGTCTTTAAAATGTTGTTTTATGCATATTGTAAGTTTTGAAGGCTTTGTAATGTGCAAAGCATATCATTAGATTTACCCATTAAAAAATCAACTTCAAGTGTGTTTAAAATATACCATCTATCACAGAGCTGAAAATAACACTTAATTATTTCAAATACCAAAGTAGTCAACAACTCCAAGGGCTGTGCAGTTCCTTCAACATGATTGAAGCAATGAGCTACATACAGCACATATCATGCATAATTAAGATTTCAAAAAGCACTGCAGCTCTTTTACAACACTTTTAAAAACAGCTTTGTAATCATCTGCTGAGCAGTGAACATTGTTCATAAGTAGGTAACAAAGCTGGGTGAGGTAGCACACACCTGTAATCCCAGAACTTGGGAGGCTTAGGCAGGAAGATCAGGAGTTCAAAGCCAGCCTCAGCAATGGCAAGGTACTTATCAACTCAGTGAGACCCTGTCTCTAAATAAAATACAAAAAAGGCTGGGGATGTGGCCCAGTGATCTAGTGCCCCTGAGTTCAATCCCCGGTACAAAAAAAAAAAAAAAAAAAAAAAAAAAAAAAAAAAAAAAAAACAGGTGACAATTTTCCAGACCTTGTTTCACTTGGTTGAATCACGTCACAGAGAATTTCCTTAATGAAAAAATTGATTTTTCTGCTATAGTACTGGGCACAGCAGTTGCAAATTAGTCCATGTTTTGGGTTGAAAAACACTTTATTATTTATTTTATTTGACATTTATTTTATGAGAATCTTTTGATTGTTTTGATTATTTCTTCAAAACAAAAAGGTAACATTTGGATAAACAAGTAACATTTTTTACACTTTAATAGTTTTCCAAATGTTCATACATCTGATACAGCATTCTTTTAGATTAGTTCTCTATTTTGCAAACTGCCACTCCTGGAATAAAAATATCTATCTAGATAGATATGTTACTTTCAAAAGTACAAAAAAGTAATAACTGCAACTACTATGCTTTTTAGGATTTCAGAATAATATCAGACATTGCACTTGTTTTTATAGATATTGAAACAGTGCATTTTGTTTGCTAAAAATTTTAAAGTTTCTTAGCATACTCATCTCTTGAGTTTATCAGTCTTTTTTATTTTGGCTTACATTCTTAGGTCTTCCACTGAGGCAATCCCTTCTGTAATACCAGAAATCAAATTAGCATTTAGTAATATACATAAACATATGAAATTAATTTAAAGTTGATACTACATATGGACCTCAGCTTAATGATGAATATGTGTAAGAATTTTTTTAACTGTGATATCTGTTTCTTCAGATATTATTTTCTGTGTTTATTATAGTTTTGTGATTATTTCATTTGGAAACCTAGATTATTTAAAGACAGGATATGTGAGATAATAAAGAATGACATCCTATGTTGCTTTGATAAGCATAAAAACATGTATCCCTCAGGAAAAGCTAATTTCCTACTGCATACTCCTGCATCTTTTTCCCTCATAAACACTACAAATCTGATAAATTCTATTTTGCACAAATCTTCCAAATTTTTAAAATATTTATATGTGATGCTGTATATCACATTAGTAAGTATATATCTTCCCAAGGAGAAAAACCTCAATTAAGTTTAGGTAAAATCTAAATTCTCTGCTTAAATTTAATATGTCCGATGACTGGAAGCATTTTCTACAGAGTAGGATTATTTGGTTTTTTCCCTCTTTCATCCACGTTTTCAATACCAGGTACCAATATGACATGTAACAGTAAGTTAAAGCCACTGCTCTGTATAGTAGTGTCAAGGTGCTAGGTGAACCTAAGTGAATCTATATTATTTGCACAGTATTTGTAGAAGTCATTTTTTATATCAGAATGCTTTACTCCAAATCAAATGGACTAGGAGTTACAAAGAGCCAGTTAACATGGCCCATTAAACCAAACTAAATCTATTCAATACCACATTTCTACTTTAATATGTCAAAAATACTTATGGCCACTTAATTTAACCTAGTATAATAAGGAAGTATGAGAGAAGTCAGAATGAAAAAGAAAATAAATCTAATCCAACTTTCATTACCTTAGCAAATTTTATAAAAATATATGAACACATGCACACTTTGAGTAACTCTTTTCTGTGAGGCATACAATACTCTGACTGATGCCTATAAATCTGTGGTTCCTCCACCCCCACATCTTGTTTGATTATTTTTTGGAATGACTTACTGAACTCAGGAAGCCCCTTGGTCACTTTTATTGGTATTAAGGGATGCAATGCAGAAACAGCCAAATGAAAAAAATGCAGGGGGCAAGACGTGGTAGAAAAGTGTGTGCACAGCTTCCACTCCTTTTCCGTGCACTCCACTCTCCCAGGCTCTTAACCTGCCACCATCTAGGAAGCAATCTGAAGACTTCATTTGAGGTCTTTTTAAGAGTTACCATTACATAGACATGCTTAATTAAATCACTGAGAATTGGTGGTTACATCAATTTTCACCTCCTGTACCCTCCTGGAAATCCAGGCCTGAGGATGAAAGTTTCAACCTCATTGGTCAGTTCTCCTGGCAAACAGCTCCAATTCTGAAGCTAGCTAGGTACCCATCAAGAGTCACTTAGTTTGCTAATTCATTAGAACAGTTTCAGATATGGTTGAATGAAATTATTTTTAGTTTTTTTTTTTTTTAAAAAGAGAAGCTTCTTACACTCCTCTCTGGAAGAAAAGTACAACTGTTTTAGGAGCTCTGCGCCAGCAACTGGGAACAAAGAGGAAATACGTGTTTCTTATTATATCACAATGTTGTTCATCTAAGAAATGGGATATACCAGTTGTGTTATATTCATATAATGACATACTTTTAGGAATTAAAAATAAATAAATCAAAGATTTATACAATCTAGAAGAATTTCAGTGCAGTTACTGATAGTAGCAAGGTTGAAAAGACTAGATACCCACATATGAGATTCTGAAATAGGCAACAAATAGGGATGCAAAACAAACAGCAATTGCCAGAGCCTACAATAAGGGCAGGAGGTGATTACAAAATGTTAAAAAGGAACATTTTAAGGTTCGAGAAGCTATTATACATCTTGATTTTGTTGGTAGTTTTGTGAATCATGAATCTGTGAAACTAATAAAACTATAATAAAAATAAATATCATTTTATTTAATGTACACTTCAAAAAATAATAGAGGAAATATGTTGAATAACTCTTAAAAAGTACTTCAATGCAATGAACAAAGTATTTGAAAACATCAAACTACTGACTAAGGTACATGTAGCTCAGTGGTAGAGCACTTGGCTAGAGTGTGCAAGCCCAGATGTTCAAACCCAGAACCACAATAAAACAAAATAAAATAATAAAAACCCTCAGAGCTCACTCAAAAATGGACAACATAAATAAATTTATATCTACTCAAGAAACAGTACTTATATTGAGAAAATTAAAAGCTTGTCTATGGAAAGCTTAAAAAATGAGGAAATATATCATCCTTATAGATAGAAAATTTCAACCATAATATGGTTAAAATTTCCTAAGTTGAAGCATAAAATATATTGCAATTATAATAATTTCCAATATTGTTTTTATTATGTCAGCCTAAAAGGAAAAACTTACAGTGTTCTTCTTTGGGACACTGGCAGTTTACTACAAATTTAAATTTACCTCTATTCTATAACCCAATAATTCTATGCCTAGAACAAGGAAATACAAACATATGTCCTCAAACACCACTTGAAAATGAATGTCCATATATCTTTATAGGAGCATCAAATTGGAAGGTAGACAAATTAAATTCAATGATATATTATATTACATAGCATTAAAAAGTAATGAAATCCTAACAGAGACAGCAATATAGATTAATCTCAAAAGCACACTGAGTGAAAGGAATCAGACACCAATTGCTCACAGGTTAGGATTACATGCAGATGAATTTGAAGAACTGAAGCAGCTACAATGTGGTCTGATGGAACTGAGAGCAGTGTTTGCCTCTGGGGTGGTGGAAATTGAACCAGAAGGGATAGAAGGAAATCACTGAGAATTATGAAAATGTTCTATATCTCCACCATGGAGTGTATTTTAAGGGTGTGCTTCCTGTTGAAACATACTCAAATAAAATTAAAATCCATACATATAACCTAATTACTTAAAATCTGAAAATGTAAGCTTTCTTAGAGAAGTGTTTCTGGAGTTGGCTGGGTTAGAGGAGAGAACTGATGTGTTTCATTATAAACCTTGTGTTATGTTACTCTTACTTTAAAAATGTTTAGCATTTTAATTAAAAAAGATTAAGAAACATGTTCAAAGTAAAGTAAGCAAGAAGAATGAATTTTTATAGGCAGATGTAGTGAGCATTTAAATAAGCTTCTCTAAAGGAGTAATTGATTTTAAAATTATAATGTCTTTCTCTTTACTTTTTTTGAGGCCTGAACTTTGCCCTGGACTACACTAAACATCCATCCCTTTAGAGAAAGATTAAAATGTGTTACAGATGGAATGAAAGGAGAAATACCTAAGCAACTTTTTTTTTTTTTTTTTTTGACATTCAAATTGGATTATGCACAAAACAATGGTTTTGAAAGTCCCGGCTATTATCTTGAAAAGGAATTTCCAAATGCCTTATTTTCTACCATATCAACATGGGCACTCAAGAGGACTCCAATAATTGAGTTCCTATGGGGCAAGAAGAGGATGCAGGATTCACTAGAATCAACTATGCAAAAAGAATAGAGGTGTGGGAACAACATCAACAGCTTTCCCAGGTTTAGAGTACTGAAAGAGAACCTTTCCAATGTGGATTTTGATTTCCTACTCTTTGGAAAAGAGGGGCAATACATTAGATAAGCAAAAATTAAGACAAAACAAAACAAAATTAAAACCCCAAAACCAAACAGAAACAAACAAAAAAAATCTGAGGCCAAAAGCAGATCACATTGATCCTGATGTCCATTAGAAACCTGAAAGAAGATGTCTCCTTTCACACACAACATCAGTTTATGGGGTGTTGAAATCAGTTTCACAGAAGGCCATGCTGTGGCAGGGGAAGGCCCTAAACTTCTACTTTGAACAACTGATGGTTCTTTGGAGTCTAAAGCAATTTCAGATCTAAATTGGAGTCAGAGGAGGCTACCAACCAGTGGCCAAGGCAAGATCAGGTCAGGAGGGGAGGGAAAACTTATCAAAATGACTAAGGATTAATTAAAATATTGAATTAAAAATTGAAGAAATGTATGGTCCAAAGTTACTTTTTTCTTTATTAACCAGAAGATGGATAAACGTAAAGAAGGAAGGTAAAATAAATCATAGAAAATTTGTTTTTGTGACAATCCTCTGAACACCATAATTTTAGTGGAGTTCAATTTACGTCTACTGTTTCCTTGTTTTTAGTCTATACATGCCAATTATATAACAACTTTTATTTCATCCTTTTGTATATTTGTACTATTTTTCTTGATTATTATTTATTTCTTCTTCTGTGCTCTGACTTTTGATCATTTATTTCTAAAGTCCCCCAACATATTTCCTAGGAGAAGGGAGGCTAAGTTAATTTTTAGATATTGGTGAAGGAACAACTTGAAAGTGATAAATTAAGTAGGATATAATTTTCTTTTTTTCATACCAGAGATTCTAATATGAATAACTCTTCCAGGAATTAAGTCATAGTTTAAATGAACTAGTAAAATCTCTCTAAACTCTTCCCCTTCTCGCTTGATAACTGAGGAGCAGAGTGTACAAAGGTTCAAACAGCTATACAGGCATGCTTGAAGGATTTTTATCTTCTTACAAAATGCTGGATTCCTAAAACATCACCCAAACTATCCATTGATAAATAAGCTACTTTAGTGCAGTAGAGTCTAAGGACCATCTCAGAGGAGTAATGGCAATGTTGAAATATTTATTGATATTTTGAAATTAGATAAAATGACAAACATAGAGGGATTGATCGTTATGTAAGAATCATCATGCAACTATCTAGGATTGGTGGAAAACTGTGGTGAGAATTTTGAGGTGAGGGAATTAAGAGGGACTCTTGGTAATCTCATTGTAATGGTTTATATCAGAGAATAGTTAAGTCTTTTTTTTTTTTTTTTTTGAAGGCTCATTGAGTGGTCATTTGGAATTTTTTTAACTCACTGGAAGTTTCACCATAGTTGAACTCATTTCTGCTCAATGATGTTTTGTCATCATGAACCTCCAATTTCAGGATGGACTTGTTATTTCTGGTCAGGGATATGTCCCTCCATGTGGATGATCCTTCTCGAAGAGGACTTAAATAATTCACTTGTCTTGAAATTCATTTTATAGCATTAGGGATACCTTAGCATCTGGGATTCTGATTCCGAACCCCAAGTTTATTGCATATTCAAGGTCAGCAATCAAATGAGAAAAACAAATGAGTTTAAATATATCAAATAGAAATTATGACAAAACATGGTTGCACTCAGGATGTTGGCAGTTCTAAAAATTGTAGGACCCGAGAAAGTATGGCTTGTGCTTCTTTTTGCATGTAGACCTTAATGAGTGCTCCCAGAACCTGAATCTCTGTGGCATTGGCCAGTGCCTCAATGCCCCAGGAATGATACCACTGAGAATGTGACATGGGCTTCCTACCCAGTGACAATGGAAAGGCCTTTGAAGGTAACTGCTGAGGAATCTGGGGGAACTTTGCAGAACTCCATGAGATTGGGTCATCTAAACACTCCTGGTACTTTTCTTTTTTTTTTTATTATCTATATGTATATTTTTTATTCTAATTTGTTATACATGCTTGCAGAGTGCAATTCATTTCATATTACATATAAAGAGCACAAATTTTCAAGTCACTGGTTTTACATAAAGTATTTTCATACCATTTGTGTACTTAGGGTATTGATGTCTAATTTGTTTTGTCACTATTCCTATCCCCTTGGCCCCTCGCCTCCCCTCCCCTCCCCCCTTTTGTTCTATATAAAGTTTCTTCACTCTTCTCATCCCCCCTCCCTTGCCATTATAAGTCAGTATTATCATAGTAATGGAATCATTCGACCTTTGGTTTTTGGGGATTGGCTCACTGCACTTAGCATTATTTTCTCCAACTCCATCCATTTACCTGTAAATGCCATGATTTTATTCTCTTTTAGTGCTGAGTATTATTCCATCGTGTATATATACCAAATTTTCCCTATCCATTCATCTACTGATTGGCATGGAGGTTGTTTCCACAATCTAGCTATTATTGTGAATTGCACTGCTATAAACATTGATGTGGCTGTGTCCCTGTAGTAAGCTGTTTTTAAGTCCTTTATATGTAGATCAAGGAGTGCTATAGCTGCGTCAAATGGTGGTCCATTCCAAGTTTTCCTATGAATCTCCATACTGCTTTCCAGATTGGCTTTACCAATTTGCAGTCCCACCAGCAATGTAAGAGTGTGCCTTTTCCCCCACATCCTCACCAGCATCTATTGTTGTTTGTGTTTTTGATAGCTGCCTGGTGTGAGATGAAATCTTAGAGTAGTTTTGATTTGCATTTCTCTAATTGTTAGAGATGTTGAACATTTTTTCATATAGTGTTATTGATTTATATAATCTTTGAGAAGTGTTGTTTGTTTGTTTTTTTTTTTTTTTTTTTGTTTGTGTGTGTGTGTGTGTGTGTGTGTTAAGTTTTTTGAGAGCTTTATTATGTTTCCTTGAGGTTAGTATTCTATCTGATGTGCTTGTGGTAAAGATTCGCTCCCATTCAGTAGGTTCTCTATTCACCTCACTGATGTTTCTCTTGCTGAGAAGAAGCTTTTTAGTTTGAATCCATCCCATTTATTAATTCTTGGTTTTAATTCTTGTGCTATAGGGGTCTTATTAAGGAAGCTGGGGCCTAATCCAATGTGATAGATATATGGGCCTACTTTTTCTTCTATTAGGTTTAAGGTCTCTGGTTTAATTCCTAGGTCTTTGAACCACTTTGAGTTGAGTTTTGTGCATGGATAGAGATAGAGGTTCAATTTCATTTTATTACATTAGGATTTCCAGTTTTCCCAGCACCATTTGTTGAAGAGGCTGTCTTTTCTCCAATGAACGTTTTTGACACCTTTGTCTAATATAAGATAATTATAGATGTGTGGGTTAGTCTCAGTGTCTTCTATTCTGTGCCATTGGTCCACTGGTCTATTTTGGTGGCAATACCATGCTGTTTTTATTACTATTGCTTTGTAGTACAATTTAAGGTCTGGAATAGTAATGCCACTACTTCACTCTTCTTGCTAAGAATTGGTTTGGCTATTCTGGGTCTCTTATTTGTCCAGATAAATTTCATGATTGCTTTTTCTATTTCTATGAGGAATGATATAGGGTTTCAAGAACTATGTTGAATAGGAGTGGTGAAAGAAGGCATCCCTGTCTTGTTCCAGTTATTAGAGGGAATGCCTTCAATTTTTCTCCACTTAGGATGATGCTGGCCTGGGGTTTAGCATAGATGGCCTTTACAATGTTGAGGTATGTTCCTGTTTTCCCTAGTTTTTCTAGTGTTTTGAACATGAAGAGGTGCTGTGTTTTGTCAAATGTTTTCTCTGCATCTATTGGGATGATCATATGATTTTTATCTTTGAGTCTATTGATGTGATGAATTACATTTATTGATTTCCTTATCTTGAACCAACCTTGCATCCCTGGAATGAAGCCCACTTGATCATGGTGCACTATCTTTTTGATATGTTTTTGTATTCGATTTGCCAGAATTTTATTGACAATTTTTGCATCTATATTCATTAGGGATATTGGTCTGAAGTTTTGTTTCTTTGATTTCTCTCTGCCTGGTTTTGGAATCAGGGTGATATTGGCCTCATAGAATGAGTCTGGAAGTGTTCCCTCTTTTTCTATTTCATGAAATAATTTGAAAAATATTGGTCTTAGCTTTTCTTTAAAGCTCTTGTAGAACTCAGTTGTATATCCATCTGGTCTTGGGTTTTTCTTGGATGGTAGTTTTTTTTTATGGCATCCTCTATTTCTTTGCTTGAAATTTAAATTGTGTATATCATCCTGATTTAGTTTGGGCATATCGTATGTTTCTAGAAATTTGTTGATGCCTTCGTTATTTTCTATTTTATTGGAGTATAAATTCTCAAAATAATTTCTAATTATCTTCTGTATTTCTGTAGTGTCCATCATGATATTTCCATTTTCATCACAGATATAGGTAATTTGAGGTTTTTTTCTCTCCTTTTCTTAGCATAGCTAAACGTCAATTTTATTTATTTTTTGAAAAAAACAACTTTTTGTTCTGTTAATTTTTTCAATTGCTTTTTTTGTTGTTGTTTCAATTTCATTGATTAAGCCTTTGATTTTAATTATTTCCTGTCTTCTACGGCTTTTGGGGTTGATTTTGTTCTTTTTCTAGGGCTTCAGGTATAATGTTAGTTCATTTATTTGTTGACTTTTTCTTCTTTGAAGGAATAAACTCCATGCAATGAGCTTTCCTCTTAGTACTGCCTTCATAGTGTCCCAGAGATTTCAATGTGTTGTATCGATGTTCTCATTTACCTCTAAGAATTTTTTAATCTCCTTCTTGATGTCTTCTGCAACCCATTGATCATTCAGTAACATATTATTTAGTCTCTATGTGTTGGAGTAGCTTTTGTTTCTTATTTTATCATTGATTTCTAATTTCATTCCATTATGTTCTGATAGGATGCATGGTAGTATCTCTACTTTTTTGTATTTGCTTAGAGTTGCTTTATGGCATAACATATGGTTTATTTTAGAGAATAATTCATGTGCTGCTGTGAAGAAAGTGTATTGACTCGTTGATGGATAATATACTCTATATATGTCAGTTAAATCTAAGCTATTGATTGTATTATTGAGTTATACAGTTTCTTTGTTTAGCTTTTATTTGGAAGATCTATCCAGTGGTGAAAGAAGTGTGTTAAAGTAACCTAGAACTATTGTGTTGTGGTCTAATTGACTCTTGAACTTGAGAAGAGTTTGATGAATGTGAATGCTCCCTTATTTGGGCATATATATTTATAAGAGTTATTTCTTGTTGATGTATGATTCCCTTAAGCAGTATGAAATGTCTATCTTTATCTCTTTTGATTAACTTTGGCTTGAAGTCTACTTTGTTTGATATGAGGATGGAAACTCCTGCTTGCTTATGTAGACCATATGAATGGTATATTTTATCCCATCCTTTCACCTTCAGTCTATGGGCGTCTTTTCCTATGAGATGTGTCTCTTGAAGGTAGCATATTGATAGATTGTTAATCCAATCTTTCAGCCTATGTCATTTAATTGGGGAGTTTAGGCCATTAACATTCAGGGTTATTATTGAGACATGATTCGTATTACCAGTCATTTTTTAATTTAATTTAACTAAATTTATATTTTTTTTATTAATTTTTTGGTATTTAGCTTGACTTAGTTTCTCCTTTGGTTGATTTTTCATTTATTGTAGTTCTTCCCTTTGCAGATTTTCATTGTTGTTTTTCATTTCCTCCTCTTGAAATATTTTGCCAAAAATGTTCTGTAGTGCTGGTTTTCTTGTTGCAAATTATTTTAGCTTTTGTTTATCATGGAAAGTTTTTGTTTCATCATCAAATCTAAAGCTTAATTTTGCTTTATAATCTTATAATATAAGATTCTTTGTTGGCATCCCTTATCATTTAGAGAATGATATATGTTGTTCCAGTCTCTCCTGGCTTTGAGGGTCTGGGTTGAAGAATCTACTGAGATTTAAATTGGTTTTCCTTTATAGGTTATCTGAGTTTTCTCTCTTGCAGCTTTTAAAGTTCTATCCTTATTTTGTATGATAGGCATTTTCATTATAATTTGCCTTGGTGTAGGTCTATTGGAATTTTGTACATTTGGCATCCTATAGGCCTCTTGTATTTCATTTTCAAATTCTTTCTTCTTGCTTGGTAAATTTTCTGATATTATTTCATTGGAGAGATTTTGTATTCCTTTGGTTTGAATCTCTGCACCTTCCTCTATTCCAATAGATCGTACATTCGATCTTTTGATGGTATGCCATAATTCTTGGATATTCTGTTCATGGTTTCTTACCATCTTCATGTGAGGTCAACTTTATTTTCAGTACTATATATTTTGTCTTGATTGTCTGAGGTCCTGTCTTCCAACTGATCCAATATGTTGGTAATATTATCTATTGAGTTTTTTAAATGGCTTATTGTTTCTTTCATTTCCAATATTTCTGTTTGGTGTTTTCTCAGACTCTCTATCTCTTTCTTAAAGTAATCTTTTGCTACCTGTATTTGTTCTCTTATCTCTTTGTTGGTGTGATTGATGTTTGCCTGTATTTGATCTCGTATCTCTCTGTTGGAGAGATCAATTTTTGCCTGTATCTATTCACTTAGGTCATTTTTTAAATCCCAAATCATTTTAATTATGTATATTCAGAACTCCTTCTCTGACATTTTACCTACTGTGCTTTCTATGGATTATATTGCTATAGTATCTTGGTTTGTTTTGGGCATTGTCCTCCCTTGTATTTTCATGATGTCTATGCATTTCCTCTCTTGCAGTGTAAGTCTGAAGTGTTACTGCTTCTGCCCTATTGTCAGATAGTATCCCTACAGGTTACCTGATGCCTCACTTTTAAGGGAAAGACCAATATTACAGCATTCAATGTACCTAATGTGTTGCCATATATCATTAGCTTCTATTTTTATATTTAGAGATTTGACACTTTGAACATAAATGATGAGATGAGTTATCTTCTACTATATAGTCAGTATGTTTGTGTGGTGGTTTACAATATCTAATGGTAGAAGGGGGACATAGGGATTGGCTAAGATGTTTGTAAGGTAGGATGTGAGAAGATAGAAGTATTAGATTATTTGACTAGTGAGAGAGTAATCATGAGAATTTGGGTGTTTGTAGGAGAAAAAAGAGATAGGCCTCCCCATGTAATCCTCCCTGGTTGTGGGGGTTATTTTTGAGTTGCTGGGGTTTTTAGTTTCTCCCGACCTGGGTTTAGCTTCTTCCGGCCAGCGGAGAAGGCTAGGAGAAAAAAAACACACCCCAGCGGAGGTGTGATTGACAACAGTAGAAGCTGGCTGGAGGCCCAGGCCAGCCCTCACGATGAAAGACAATCAGGGAGACACCAGGGAGCCCGGTCAGAGCTTGAACTCAAGTTTATTGAGGAAGTTGGACAGCTTTTCTAGAAGACATAGGCCAATCAGCAGAAAGATTATAGGAACACATAGGGAGCATGGGCGGATTACATTGGCAGAGCCCCTGGACTATCCTTATGGTTGTTTCAGTTCTCAGCACATGTCAGGGAAACACCTCCTGATTAGGCCAAGTTCTGTATCAGGGAGTGGGAGGCAACCAGAGAGTTAAGTTTTTCTATTCTTTCGGCTGATGTGTTCTTAAGTCCCCAACACCTGGTAGCCTGCTAGGTCACAACAGGATGACTGGTAGCACCTCTAGTAAAGCCCCCTCTGGTGCAACCTGGTCCAAGGGAACTTAGAATTGCCTTACCAGTACCTTTTGTTGTTCCTTGATAGTAGCAGTGCTATCTCAGTTTTGTGGCAGTGGCAGCCTCAACTCTATAATTATCTTGATGTGGGGCTGTGAGAACACTGAATCCCAGTGCAGAGTGCCTCTCTGGGCAGGCGTAGGTTGCCTCTCCAAGTTGTGGGCTTGGGGCAAGCTTCTCTCTCTCTCTGGATCTTCTCCTGGCCCCCATGTGGTGGAGCAGGAGGTCTGGCTTTTTTCTTCCCACTTTCTTCCTCCTGTGTCTCCTCCCAGTCCAGGTGTGGAAAAGGGGGCTGGGCAGGTGGGTGGCTAGGCCTTTCCTTGACCCAGGGCGTACTCTCTGGCCTGCTGGCAGCAGCAGTGGCTACCAGTGGCTTCAAAATCAGAGAATAGTTAAGTCTTATGAAGATACTAGTGTCAATAAGAAAGTTGAATTTTCAACTTATATCTCCCACAAGATACTCTGGAAACAACACTTTTTTTGTTTTGTTTTGTGAAGTTAGTGTATATGATTTTCATACTCTGAGGATAAGAAAAAGTATGATCTGTCTATGAACTAAATATGATAAATAATGAACCTTAAGTAAGATATGATGATGATCAACATTTCAAGTATAATCATATAGAAATATTATTTAAAGCTCTCAAAGATTTTGAATAAAGGGATGTAAAAAAAGATAAAGATTATGTAATCATAATCTTTGATTACATATCATATGAGCCTAAATTATACTGGGTTAACAGCTACTACAAATTTATGAGGCATATGACAGAAAATATATGTTCTCCTCCTGCTTCCCTCAACATTTTTTGGGGTACCAATGTATAAATAGTCATAATTCACCTAAGTTTTAAAACTGAAAAAACTTGTTATTTAGGAAAAGATGAGTAAATTTGCATGAAAGCCAAGGGGTTTCTTTTGACAAAGGAAAATAAGCTAGCTTTTGAATCTTGTTTTTATTAGGGTAAGCATTAATAGAAACTTATTAACGAATCAGTGATTTAATGAAGAATCACTTATATAAAAGCATTCAGTGACCAAAAACATTAAATCATAAGGCTGAAAGAAAGTTAGGTTATGGACCAGAGTTTTATCAATGAAAGCTGATATTGCTGCAGCAGATGGCTGAAGCTTGGAGCCACTTTAGTCCCTGATGCCTTAGGAAGAAATGGACTTTTGGAATGTTGGACAATTATCTGAACATTCCAAATCAACAAACACTGTGTTTTCAAAGCTGGGCGTGGTGGCACCTGCCTGTAATCCCAGCACTTGGGAGGCTGAGGCAGGAGAATCACAAGTTCAAAGCCAGCCTCAGCAATGGCAAGGCACTTAGCAACTCAGTGAGACCCTGTCTCTAATAAAATACAAAAAAAGGGCTGGGGATGTGGCCCAGTGGTCAAATGCCCCTGAGTTCAACAATCCCCAGTACAAAAAAAAAAAAAAAAAGGAAAAAGGAAACAAAACTGTGTTTTCAGTGTAGTTCAACAATGCTCAAATGCCCTGAGTTCAACAATCCCCAGTACAAAAAAAAAAAAAAAAAAAAAAGGAAAAAGGAAATAAAACTGTGTTTTCAGTGTAGTTCAACAATGCTCAAATGTTTTGAAGAACTTCATTGAAGTATTGGAATCAATATATTTGATTAAAAATCATCTGTTTTTATTGGATTATCCAATCAAAGCAGTTTATGTTTATCAGAATTACCATAGGAAAAAATATTACTTGATTAAACATTAAGACAATACTAGATTTCATCATATGTGTAACAGAAGTGTCTCTCTGCACACTTCATTCTAATCCAGACAATATTCACTGTATTAAATATATATATCATTGCAGGTAAAAATGCAAGTTATGAGGGTTGAAGAAGAGATTGTTAATACTGAGAAATACAACTACATAACATTTCTAAAAACAACCCTTTTCACGCTACTTGATTAGATATTTCAAAGGCAAAAATTTTTTTTGTTTGTTTCCTGGCTCAGTAGGATTTTAAATATTATGATATTATCATTTGGGTAGTAGATACCTAACACTTTAAACCATCAAAGGAATAGTAGCTGATTATAATGCTTCCAAGAGAAAAGAGATGAAAATAGATAAGAAAGGTACATTTGAGAGGGTCTATAGTCTTAGGTTAATAAAACTGATTTTTAGAATCGTCAATGTTAAATATTAGGGGATCTTACAAAAATACTATAACATATAAAACTGGCATTTTTTAAGATTGCCTGGTTTTGTGTGTGATTTATCTCAAATGGCACAGGGGATAAACTTTAACACAAAATATAAAGTGCAGACAGGGATTATCTAATATACTTTATTAAAAATAAAATACTACTGCTTGTAGTCACTTGGGAAAGTGTCATATTGAATTTTGTGCATTTTTTAAACTATACTAGGACTGACTCAAAGAGGTTTTATAGTGTAACACATGAATAGAAAGGCACTATTCAGCATACATAGAAATTTTGCCTTCATAGTACTGGTTTGAAAAGAAACTTAAAGAAGAAAATATGATCAGACATCTTCATAATTAGTCACATGAAATGTTAGCAAAAAAAACTCAGTTTAATGTAGAGAAAGTGTATTAGCCAAAACACTCTTAATTAGAAAATCAAAGGAGATAGTTTTGAAGGTTTTGAGGATTTCTAAATACCATCATCCAAACTAGTGAATTAATATCTTTATATATTAACAGAAATAAATATATAAAATAGTAGACATATTATTAATATATAAATAAATACATTTTATGTGTGCATATATTTGCACTTAAGGTGTTTTATTTAGGTATTTCAAGTTTCTAGTGAAGAATCAGAGGATTTTGTGGTTGTCACAAGACTCCACATCTTAAAGGAAATCAGTTGATCAGATAGCTACATTTTGTAAAAACATAAAATCATAAAATAAGGTAAATACAAAAGAACAGGTGAAAATTTAATTTGATCACTAATTCAAATAAATAAGTCAATGTTTTGTTTATGAAAAATTAATTTGTTTAATAAAATTTAATATAATTATAATTATTTTATATAAACACTAATAATTTCTAACAATTTTTTTTTACCATAAATCCTAAAATGTTGAGAGTTTTATTTATTTTGATACAAAGAGCTTAAATTTCCTCAGATCACATTTTATAAAAGTTTGTTTAATCATATGCTATATATCTCCCAAAACTTTGCTTTCTGGAGTATATCTGGAAAAATAAATCAAGTAAACACAAATTTTTATGATATTCCATTTTATTGCAAATACTCAGTTTGAAATAATAAAATTATCTTTAAATTATTAGATGAAATGTGGTAATTATTAAGATTATCTCTTTAACAACCTCAGAATATGCTTTATATCTCAAGAGAAAGTAAATAAAATTCAATTCTCATATGAAAATTTATGTGCCCAAATTTCATTTTGAATTTACTGAGTAGAGATTAAAACCTGGTTTTGCTTTGCTTTGGCCATGTAGTTTCATGTAATCTGACAATGTTGTACCTTTAAAAAAGAATTTTAAAAATGAAAATTTCTAAAAGTTGTTTTCTCTGGGTGAACAGATGATAAAAAATGCTTTTTAAATGTTTATGTAAAATTTTAGGACTGTCTCCTATGCTGTAGACTAGCTTTCTTCTCTCAATTACATACATATATGGATGCCCTAGTAAAGGTACATCCAATCATCTCATTTTTTTACTTTGCTATAGCACTCTTCTAAAGATTTAATCAGAGCCGGGCGTTGTGGTGCCTGCCTGTAATCCCAGCACTTGGAAGGCTGAGGCAGGAGGATCACGAGTTCAAAGTGAGCCTCAGCAATGGTGAGGCACTTAGCAACTCAGTGAGATTCTGTCTCTAATAAAATACAAAAAAAGGGCTGGGGATGTGGCCCAGTGGTCGAATGCCCCTGAGTTCAAACCCCAGTACCAATAATAATAATAATAAAATAAAGATTTAATCATTATTAAATTAAAACAAAAGTACAATAAATAACTTTTTTAGAAAATGTACAGGTACCTCTCCAAAAGAACAAATGTTAAATTATTGCATAGGATCTTGTTGTAAAGCCAAAGATCATTAGAAATAAATCTAATCCTGCATTATTACAATTTCCCTTTTATAGGAAACCTACAAATTTGAGCAGTTTTAGTTTCAATTTTATAGTCACAGATATATTTGTATTCAGATACATCAATAGATGCATTTAACAGGAACATTTATATGCTTGTAACTTATGTATTATTGCTAGGCAAATACATGTATGTTATATACATTTATATATACATACCTTGAATATATATGTGTTTATAAATGTGCTTTCATAATGATTAGAATGTTTATTTTTAGAAAAATTATATTACATAGGGCACACATTTTTTCAACTTTCGTTTGAATACCTATGTTTATACATGAAGATTTGCTGAGTTTTAAAAACTACCTCATTTATTTTTCCATGTTATTCATTGTCCAATAATTTATTTCTTATTCCTTTGTTCATAGAGATTTAACTTTATTCTTGTTTTTACTTCTTTACAAATAATAGTATAGATCTTTGCATATGTATCCAGAAATAAAACACATTTTTCTATTTAGTAATCTTCAGCCCAACCCCAAAGAGATTTATTAAGAGAAATACTTTTCATTGCTTTGGATGATGTCTTTTAAAGAGGACTTTTTCCTTGGAGGTTTCAGTACAAAAATCAAAGAAATTGATCATGAAATGTCTAGTACATAGTCCAGAGGGGATCTAACATATAACTGGATCTAGTCTCTAAAATACTACCAATTTGTTCCATGCACGAGATAATTTCTTTTGCATTTTGTCTACTTATATGCCTTAATTTCTTCTGAGATTAACAGCCTAGGTTCAAAATATATATTTCTTCTGGATACTTGTTGTTGCCTTCTTACCACTATTATTGTTACAAAATCTGTTGTTATGTAATTATTGTTCTTTTTAGGCAATTTGTCCATCTTTGTATCTTTCTGGACTGAATTCTAGGGATGTTGAAATGTACAATTTAAAAACAAAAGGCCATTTTAAGGCACCCAATTAGCATACTGCATTTATAAAGACCAACAGTGAGGGGTCCTTTGAATAGCATCCACAGATGGGAAAACAATATTGTTCTAACAAGTGTAAACTGATACACCCAAAATATTAACTGAGCAGTTATAGGACAGAGCCAAGAGGTTAGTACATGAAACAATAAATTTGGAACCATCAAAAATCCTCAATCAAAATGATCTGACTGGTAGTAGGATATACTCAGGGCAAGAAAATAGTTTGTGCAATCTATGAGAATTTTTAAATTATAATAAGCTAACTAAAAGATGCCTTGTCTTTCATTATCATCATGTGCAAGCAGTTCTGTATATATCAGTCATATGATACTTTTCAGAAAATATCTTATATTTTTCTAAATTCTAAACAATAACTGGGAATACTGTTAATTTTTAATAATATATATGCAAGCTTCAAATTGACACATTTTATGACTTTTTATTTCATAAATATTTTATTCTACATGAAAAATAGAATTCTGAACTACATACCTAATCCTAACACTCAGCTATATGTATTTGCTTTGAGATTAATATAAAAGTGTTTCGGAAATGTTAAGTTATACTTCTAGAGAAATTTTGATCTTCAGGCTCTTAGGATTCTTCATATTCTCAAATTTACTAGCAATTTCAGAATAAACAGTGAGAACAGTGATTATAAATGTGAAGCAACAGAACTTGAGTTAATAAAATGCTATCATAACATGAGTTCACTTCAAGATTTTGTGTTTCAAATTTAAATCTGAAAACTGAGTGTAAACTGTATTTGTTTTTTACTATGTACAAATTTTAGTCTGAATATTAAATAATAACTTTAAAATTTAAATGTATTATTCAGTTAATACTTATCTTAAATAATGATTTGACACTATTATTTATCATCATGGGATTATTTTTGAAAATAATTTTGCTGCCTAGAGACTGGAGAATGTTAGAAAATTTACTCTGAATATGCCAGTTATACCACTATAATCACCACTTTGAAATATCATGCACATATATATACACACACCCCCACACACTAATTTATCACACATTTAGTTTTCTGGGGCTAAAACCTTGTGGATCACGCATGGATCATAACAAATACTACAAGGCAAATATCTGTATGTTGGACAGGTTGAGATATCTAGATGCCTATAGATCTAAATATAGATATATATGTATACAGGTGATTCCCTTTGTCAGCTGCCCTATCTAATTGTGTATTTCCTTTAATCTGTCCAACCATTGTGTTCTAACTTTAGAAACATTAGAAATATTTATTTAAGTTTTACTGTGTGAAAAGCAAATTCAAATTTCCCAAGAAGTATAAGTTGAGCCAAACATAAGAATTTATTGATCTAGTTGATTGAGCTTCAAATCATAATTATTTATCATATTTATGTTCATGTGCACATTTGTGTATGTGTTTTATAAATATTTACATTTTTCAATGTGTTTAGAAAGATATTTATCATATCTTGCTGTAGAAATCAGAGAAATTTCTAAAGGTAAGAATTCAACTTGACTTTTTTGTCATTCAGCTTTTGCACACAACATGAAACAATATTTAGCATGGAATCATATTTTCTGTGTAATATTATTTAGTTTTTCATGTTTTTATGTCTGTCTCTTCAGTTATAAAATATTCAAAGTCTGCAGACTTTGTTTTTTAGGTTTATGTTCTCCACAAAGTTCAACAATTTTAAAGAATATTTGTTAAGGATTGAAGTACTGCCTGGCCAACCAATATGTTCCAGCTATTATTATCATCATGAAGAAAGGTGAAGAGTAATTATTTGGGTAAACCAATGTCAATGTCATGCATGCTGAGCTTTAAGTCAGGAGCCCTACTTCTTCCACTTCTTGCCACATACCTCTCGTAGTTTAACCAGGTACAAGTCATTTTTGCCATCTTAAACCACTGGCTCTGCTGTGGCATGAATGGTCATACATCTATATTCATACATTTTATGGTTTATTAAATTACACTGATTTAAGAACAAATGAGTAGATGTACATGCTCAACTTCTTTGATGATAATGTCCCCCAGACAATAGTTTCTATAAAGTTATTTTCAGAAGATAGGAAGTGTAATTACATTAAAATGCTTGTCTGAGCTGGGTACAGTAGTGCATGCCTGTAATCCCAGGCAGGAGGATCACCAGTTCAAAGCCAGCCTCAGCAAAAGCAAAGTGCTGTGCAATTCAGTGAGACCCTATCTCTAAATAAAATACAAAGTAGGGTTGGGAATGTAGCTCAGTAGAGTACCCCTGAGTTCAATCCTGGCACCAAAAATAATATGTATATATTAGTAATCTTCACCTTTTTATTAAGATACAAAGATTTTGTGTGACCGTGACTTTGATATCCAATGAGAGAAGATTGTTTCCTTCTCCCTCTCACCTGGCCCTTTCTACACACACACACACACACACACACACACACACACACACACACACACATCTTGCAAGTTTAAAAAAATATAGTTAAATCTTACTGGAGTTCACTTAGCTAATGCTTTAGGGGAGAATTATTTTCTCTAGATCAAATAGCTTATCTTCATATTTGTTATTGATTTTTTTCTGGGTCAAAACTGTTTCAAAAGTACAAATATTAAAAACTACAGTATGGCTACTGACCACATTATATTAATGTATTATATACATGATGTTTTTCCCTCTAAAGTTTATAATCTGTTGTTTTAATATTAGCAGTGTCACAATCAGTCCATGTGCTTATTCTATAGGGATGATCCCACAGGTACATATTGAATATTTGTACATTTATCTGTAAGGACATTAGTAAAACTGTGTACATTGTTTTTATCTTATTTGGGATTCCTCTGAATTCATTAAAGAATTGTTCTTTACCACTGAGCCACGGGTTCGATCCTCAACACCACGTAAAAATAAACGCATTGTGTACAACTAAAGCAAATAAATAAACATTAAAAAAAAAGAATTGTTCTTTTTTATGCCATTTATAAGAGACAACATGTAGCTTATAAATAAATAATTATGGTTCTACACATTACAGAAGCAAATGTAACTCAGATGTGTTTTCCACTCAAATTCTCCCATCTTATTCATTTTATTTTATTTATTATTTGTAGTATTAAAATTATTTTAAAGTACCAGTGACTAAATCCAGGGGTTCTTTAATGATGAGCTATATTCCCAGCCCTTTTTATTTTTTAAAATTTTGAGATAGAGCCTCACTAAAATACTGAGACCAGCCTCCAACTGGTGATCTGGCTTATCACACAGTGTTAGACACAGGGTTTTATAAAGGAACAAACACAATAAAAACAGTGAAAAAAAGAATAGATTCAGATAAACATCTCCAAGTGGTAATATATTTAGATTTTATTCTCCAAGTAAGAAAGAAAAGAAATTTTCTCAGGGGAAGAAGATGTCTAGTAAATATATATTTTATAGAAGTTTTGAAAGCTGACATTCTTATTGTTTACAAATGATGGAGACTTCATTTTATTCTTCATAAGTGTTATAGAAATCTGTCACTTATTTTTCAGAACAGCATATTGATCATTCTGCTTGTTCTATTGATAATTAGTTAATAATAAATAATTTCTGGCCACACCAAAATCCATAAAACTGCCTTGAGCTTTAGTGAACATATTTATGTTTCTTTCATAGTTTAGAACATTTAATGAAGTATATTTTCTCTACATATCTCTAATCTCAAATATTAAACTTCAACATATGTATAAACTTAGAAATCTCACTAAGACTCCTCTATCTTATTGCCATTGATTGATTCATAGTTCCACATTTAAGGTTTTATATAATGCACATTTTATATAATGATAATCCACCATTTATCATAGTTGATCATAATTTTTTAGTTACTTTCTGTCTTGTTATTATAACAGGGTCAGGAACTTTTTAATCTTCCAAGTGTATAGCTCTTCCATTGGCCTCAGTGACGGGGCATTGCAAGTGCTAAAGAAAAGTGTATCCTTCCTACTCAGGCCTCCTTCATAAAGGGCCCCTATTCACCTATAGGGCTTATTTGGTGCCTACTTCTCCTTTATTACAGTGAACAAGACACAACAAAAGTTATAGAACCAGAAATGTTTCCTTTGGTTAATAGTTATCAAATGATCTCAAATGAAAACATAATGTTAAACAAGTCTCAGTAAAAAGTGTTACTAAGACTCATTGTAAATGGGCTATTAATGGTATTTGTATATTATTCCAGGCTGCTGTTATTTTGCAGCCATAATATAAGTTTCAAAACTTTTCACTAATTAAAATTTTACATATTAAATATCTACTAATTTTTCAGAATGTGTTCCTGGCAATGCACTTTTGACTATCTTTGTTTTTATATTATATGTTTGTAATTATAAGTAGATATAAGTGTAAAATTTTATGATTCATAACTAGTAACAAGTTTCTAGTAATTTGACCATAGCATTAAACCTGAAAGGTTACAATTGCCAACCAATTTTATATAAAAGGCTATGAAAATTGTTAGGGGTTAAATGTCTTTTTCGAAGTTCCTCATGCAACCTGCCACTGTATCATTCCCTTATAATCATATGCATGAAAATATTCCAGTTCCCCAATTAAGAATGCCTCTTTTCTTCAAGCTCTATCCTTGACATAGAGAAACATGATCAACAGGGAGAAATAACAAATGAGAACAGTGGTTACCTGATAGTCAATCTTATTTTTCACCTAAGGGACATTTTAGCATGGAGTTGGTCGGCTTAGTTTAGGTTTATATCTGCCACATTTAGTGTCATTTTTGCATCTTGCGAATGCCAGCAAGAGTTTGCCATTAGGAAAAAGAGAGCATCTCACCTTCACAGCAAGAGACAGTCTTTCAGATAATCCTTAGAACAAACTAATGCTGAAAACCCTCATGGCATAAGAGAGGAGACCCATGTTGGAGAGGGAATAGGGGTTGTTTACTAAGGGAAGAAATGCCAGTATCAGGTGCAACACTCATCTAACAGTAGGAATACTTGTTACATTAACAAGATTTACTGACAGACTCCATCTGTGTCTTCTCACCAAACAAGGTCACTCAGTCAGGTACCATGGAGCCTAATGAGGAAAATGCCAAGTCTCTGGAGTGATAATGGAGGTTCACTCTGACTTACGCCTCAGGCACTGGCAATATTTTTAGGTCTGGAAAATAAAATAAGGTACAGAAAAAGGTCATAATTTTTATTGAGCTGATCCACCTTGAAAAATAGCTGTACATGTAAGTGACTATGTTTAATATTTTTTTTCCTCTTTCCTAAGATTCAAGGTTACTTTTCTATTCTTCTTCAAAGTGGTCCTTAAGGGTTTTAAAACTTTACTTGAACATTAAATTTTTATGTGTTATTAGGTTAAAGGGTTTGTGCCACAGATATTTTTTATTTTATATTTGGCTAAGGAAATATCTCAAGAATGCTAAGGTGACATATTGTTTTGTTCAAATAAGTATTATTAGCTCTTTCTTTGAAGAAAAGTCCTCACATAATTTCTCTTTGGCAGTGGATATTGTAATTGGGTATTTTGCAAATTTGGGAAGTAGATGCATGGATTCATGTCTTACTAACTTCTCTTAAATAGTTTTTGTCTTAAGCAAAGAGCTTAACATTATAAGCCTCCATATATTTAATGGAAAAAATAATAGAATATTAGTGAAGTTTCCTTTATTTATAAATATTTTCCAGTATCATTTGCTATACTTTCATCCTAAGTAGCCTCAAGAGAATATAATGGCATACCTCTCCAAATACTCCAAATACTATATAGCTCTAGTTTGATTCATAATTACTTGCTATCAGAATGTAGCCAACTACTTGGTCTTATTTTCCTATCCCTACACTTTACCCAAATACCACCCACTAATTTATCATTTCTTTTGTATTTTCAAAACTTTAAGGCATGCAATTCATCTTTTTTTTTATTAATTCCAAATTTTGTTATAAATAAAAAGCATTCCTGGCCTATCAACTACTTCAACTCCTTTTATTCTTCTCAAATGAGATTTCTTTATTAAAGGAAAATAAAACAAAATCACTGTGACATTAATTTCACAAAGCACTTTATTTGCTATACTAAATCAAAGAATACTAAAAGTTCCTAACCTAAAACTTAAGGGGTAGGGAGATTTTCACAAGAATTAGACCACAGATATAATGAAGACTGATGCAAATAAACTGTGACTATTAATTTGCTGGCCTATCACAGTTCATTGGAGTAGAGACCTCCCTGGAAGATTTGAAATATTTTATTCTCAACAATTTTTAATGAAGAGCTAGTATATATCAGAAGTATTGTGAAAGACAATTAGTCTAAGTAGAGACATTGTAAATCTGAGATACCCTTGTTCTAGGAAACACAATAGAATTTGAATGCTGAATGTAGGGCATTGGAGATCAACTGCTTTTAAACAAAATCCAGGTCGCTGATGTCACAGAACACATATAGGCAATATGTTAAAAAAAAGTGAGAATAATTATTACCTATTTAAATATTATGAAGTAAATAAAAATGATCAGGGATAGAGTAAATGCACATGAGAGGGGAGAGGCATTGGGTTGTGATGTTGGTGAGAAATGCTTCCCTCTGGAGATGAGAACATATCCAAGCATCGCACATACCCAGGGTCATACCTGGGTTGAGTAGGAATCAGCCATGTGGTAAGTGGAACAAAGTGGCCTGTGTGGCAGCAAACTAGAAATCCTAGGTCAGGAAAGGGCTTGGCATGCAAGCAAGATCCATTGAGAAGAGTTATAGTAATTGCAATCATAAGCAATTCATTGATATGGTATGTCAGGTACTATTCCATGTATTATCATTTTCAATCTCATAGTCATTCTATAAATACGTTACTAATAATAATCCAACCATACAGATAGCTGAACTTAGGTTCAAAAGATTAAATAACTTATTTAAGGACGCTTAACTAGTAGACACTAGAGCAAAATTTTCAGATCAAGCCATGCAATTTTGCTTTGGTGTTCTCTGCTAAAGCCTTATAAAAACTGAGCAATAAAAGTCAAGAGTATTGATTTTAGGCCATAGTAAACACTGTGCATGTATTTCAAAGAACAATATATTAACTGTATCTGTGTCTATGTCAATGTCTATAACTATGTTTTTGTAAATCATGAATATTTAAAAGTATGATTATAGCAGCTGAATATAGAGTTGAGTGTAGCAGTCATAGAGTAGCAACAGATAATAATACACATATTAGCAGTAATCTATAAAAGTAATTTTGATTTGAATAAGATTGGGAATAGAGTATGGTTAGTAGAGTTCCAATGTACAAAGTTCAGATGCATTTTGGGTCATTTTATCTGTGCAGATAATAGGATTTAGTAGATTATATGCAGTAAGAAAGTGAAAATATCCAGTGATGATTCTCAGTAGCCAAGCTTGATCAGGGAACAAAAGTTATTTTCTTTTTTTTTTTTTTTTATGATAGGAAGAGTATAGAGCGATTTGTTAGGTCTAAGTGCATTAGTTTTGAGAAGTACATGAATCTGGAATTCAAAGAAGTGTTTAGACTCCACATGCAACTGGAATGCTTTCCATGTGTACAGAGTATTCATTTATATGAAAACTGAGATTGCCTAGGGACTGAGCAGAGATGAGATTAATGAACAGGATCAAGAGCTTGTGGAACACCAACATTTAGAAGTGAGGTGGAAAAGAACAATACTGAGCAGTTGGCCACTGGTTAAATGAGAATGTTAATAAGGCAAGTATTTGAAGAGGAAGCATTTCTTTAATGTTTTATTTTAATTCACAGCTTTTAAACCTTTTTACTTTGTAATTTTTGTAATCTTTGAATGAAGACCTAGATATTTTCGAGTTTAGGACCAATGACTAGAGCTCTACTTTACTTTCCTGAGTAAGCACACAGAAAGCATGTGCTTGCCTCAGAATTAATGAGGAATCACATGGGCCTCTGTAACAAATCTTTAAGAACAGTGCTTTTAGAGTACCTGTGCTTACTAAACCAACACAGGAAATGTTCACACTCTTGAGTTACAAATCCTGACAATAAACTCCCCACCCATTCAGCATCTTCAGAACTTTTAAAAAATGTAGCATAACAAGGCCAGTATTTTGATAGAATGAATTTATCATTTCTTTAATGTATACAAATCTTCCTCAGCTATCTCCAGTTTTATTACATAAAAATTAAATGTTGTATTTCTTCTATCCATTTTTTAAAAATTATTCTTTGAAGGTGTATCTCAGAAGTCAGGGAAGAATATCACAAATTTCCTTTGTGTCCTCATACCTAGGGTGGAAATACTAATTCCATTCTCAGAACCCTTCATATTTCATTCAATTTCTTCTAACCTTTCCACTCTCAATTACTCTGTATATAGAATTACATATCCTAAACTATTATAACTCTCAAGAATGATCATTTCTAGGATATGGTATTTATTTTAAGACTTCATCAGTCCCTTGTCTTCCGAAAACTACTTTCCTTATTTTATTCCTGAGTTTGAAATTCTCTTTTAGTGCGCTTTTCATCACTATGACTAAAATACCTGACAACAACTTAGAGGAAAAAAGATTTATTTTGACTCGTGGTTTCAGAGGCTTCATTCCATGGTTGGCCAGCTCCTTTGCTTTGGGCCTGAGGTGTGGCAGAGCATCATGGTGTAAGGGTGTGTCTAAGGAGAGTTGCACAGCTTCTGGCGGCTTGTGGAGGTGGGGTAGACAAGATATAGTTCCCAAGGGCTTACCCTTAGGGACCTACTACCTCCAAACATGCCCTGCCTACCTCCAGTTTCCATTTCCTTCTAGTAGTCCATTCAAATTATGAGCCCATCATATGGATTCATCCACTGATGAGATTAGAGCCCTTTTGCTCTAATGAATTTCCAAAAGTCCCACCTCTGGACATCGCTTCACTGGGAACCAAGGTTTCAAGTACATGAGCCACTGGGGGACATTTCCAAAACATAACATTAACATTTTTCACCCTGCTATGTTATTGCTCAAAAGTAAGGTCAACACTTCCTTCTTGGCTCATTTACCACAATTCTATTGTTCTCAAAAAATTGTGCAATAATTATTTTCCACTTACTGTGGGTATTAAATTATCTTATTCACCTTCCCTTACTCTGAAGACTTTATTCATTGATCTATTATATAACTTCAAAAATAGAGTTACTAAAAGTTTATTGAATGAGTGAGTTTGCCCAAAATAAGTGAGGAAAAATAAGGTTTATATTTTGGTTCCTCTTTAAGTGCCTTTCTGATTTGACCGAGGTTTCTAAAAATTAAGCATTCAAACCGTAGACAGCTCTGAAGTCATTAAATTTTTAAAGAGCTCAAGGTGAAGAAATGTCCAATCCCATGTAGATATTTTTATTATTTATCTTTAGTCGCAAACTATTTCAAATTTAATGAAGGTATTTCTTTTTAAAAAATGATTCCTCACTAGGGAAAAAATGGTTAATGCATAACACACAGAAGCTCTACTGTCCACATAGGATATGAGTATGAAATATTTAGGATCAGATTTAGATTTTAAAATTCTAAGGTCACTTGTTAACTGTGCTACTCTGTTTCTTGAAATGTGTGGCTGTCATTTCTAATCTCTTTTCTCTAACTGAAAAAGCACAAAATTAATTAGGAAAGGCTTAGAATAAAATAACAGAAGCTGGTATTGAACTTTAGTAGGAATAACACAACCAGATAGTATGGTAAAAAGCTGTTTGGGGCATATTTGATTTGTTTAACATTTTTTATATGAGCTAAAAATGACTGAGTTTTCTAGTTGTTGTGAAAATGATGATGGTTTTGAAAATTTTGGGTAATCCACTTCAGCAAATATGTGTTGCATAATGAAGTACTGGGGATTTGAAAATACTTTCCAGAATTATTTTCTGCAAATTGACACATAATGCAGCAGCAGAGATAAATATTTTAGCTATGTATTGCTTTTTTACTGTAGTTTTTCTTCATGATAATGCTAAGAAACATCTACCACTTAAAGAAAGAAATGATTATGAAAAGTTTCATTTGGATGTATTCATTTTGATATGTAACTCAGAAATATTAAATATCTTATCATCTTATTTTTATTTATGTTCATATTTTATAATGTTACATGCTAATTAAATACTTCAGAATTCCAAATACCATCTACTTAGTTTTACAACTCTAATGTATTTAACACCTGAAAATTTGAAAATACTTTAACTTTCCAGGTTTAAGATACTAATTTTATTTTTAATAAGTTATGTATATGCATATATATACATATATATGTATGTATATAAAGCATTTTTAAATTCTATTAAATTTATTTGAAAGTGATACAGGTCACCCACAGAGCTGTGGTCTGGTGGTTCACAGGAGCCATCTTTTCTTTTTTTTTTTTTTTGGGGGGGGGTGGACAGGGGATTGAACTCAGGGGCATTCAACCAGTGAGCCATATCCCCAGCTCTTTTTTGTATTTTATTTAGAGACAGGGTCTCACTGAGTTCCTTAGTGCCTCGCCATTGCTGAGGATGGCTTTAAACTTGTGATTCTGCTGTCTCAGCCAAGTCACTGGGATTACAGGCGTGTGCCACCACACCCAGCTCTTTTGCTTATAATTTGATATTATAAACAATTAATTTTTAGAGAAATTTAGAGTACCAATATTAATCATAACATAAAAATATCCACATATCAAATCATTAAAATGAAACTTATTTTTAGATTCAATGACTTATTTAGTCTGCTTGCCAATTGTATGTTCTTATATGAGACAAATAAAAATGTGTTAATTTTGTATGCATAAATTCTTCTAATAATAGTTCATAACTATGTTAATATGTTTGTAAATGATATCAGTTAAAAACATTAGTGATCCAGATATCATTTGCCTTTTAAATGAATTTTTTTGGAGTAAAGTCTTTACTTGAAAATAAACTAGGAATATAGTGAGAGAGACTACATTTCTCAGAGTTGCAAATTAAAAATATAAAGGCTAAGACAAGTCTAGAGCATATTGGTTTTTCAGTATTATTTATTCATGTATCTATTTTCATGTATAATTTCAGGATATATAAGTCGGGATATATGCTGGTTATCCACATTAGTAGTTGTAGCTGCTGAAATTGATTGATGTCCATTCCCAGGGTTATGCTACTATACTATTTGCTTATATGAGAAGTAGAAATTGTGGGTGGGGAGAGGAAAAGAGGAGAGAGGCAGAGATAGAGAATGTTTAAGAGCAATTTTAATACAAGAAAAATAAGCACTTTATCATTAATGTTTTTGAAATATGATACCTTTGCACTTGGAAGCCTAAAACTACAATCACAGCTATGCTTAAAATTCTGCAGTTTGGGTGGAACTCAATTCTGTGTTTTTCGCTGGTGGTGTACCCTGAGGTCACCCACAGAGCTGTGGTCTGGTGGTTCCCGGGATCCACTTGGCTCACTATGGTCTCAATCTCACTCATATGTCTCACCAGGGGATGATTTGTCATGGCTCTTGGCTAAAACCATCTTCTCTCTTCCATGTCTTCTCCACATCAGAATAGACAGACCCAGTGACATGGATCTAGGAGGGCAGCAAGGACACTGCAGGTCCCTTCAAAAGTATTGTTCAGAAGTGACATAAAATAATTTTTGTACTCTAAGCATTCTGTAAAAGCATACCAAAAATTTCAAAGAAAGCAATATTTGAGAAAGGAAGAACAAGAGTAGAAGACAAGACTTAAATCTTATATCACTTAAAATATGGAAATAAAAAATTCCATTTTGCCTTTACATTCATGAAAGTACAATATTCTTTATACCACACCAATTAGTCTGTGATGTGGCCATGCAGAAACACAAGGAAGGCAGATTTGTTTTATTTCCTAATAGGATGGGTATTCCTCAAGTCAAGCTATTTCAGAAATCAAATTAGTCAATCTCTTTGTGCAGCATGGGATGAGCTGATTGTATTTTTATATTGGGTTTTAACGTAGTTTTCTACCTGTGATATACCCAGAAGTGAGTAGCAATGCATAACTCCAATTCATTATAAGGGCTATTTTGAAAATAAAGCATTTTGAAATGTAAAATAACTGAGACACATGGCCAGAATGAGGGCAACCTGGTATTCTACAAATACAAACTTATACATGTGTGAATATGTGCAGCATTCAATGGAATATGTATCTAAATTGGAAGCCAGTGCTCCTAATGTTCCATTCCTGTGAGATCAGAGATATTATTTTTAAGATTCACTGGGATTGTCTTTCAAGGCAAACATAGTTTAAGTATCTTAAATCAGCTCTTCTTTTCTTCCTTGATTTCACATGCTTAACTCTTTTAACTCTATTAAATTTGGGATTTATCTTCCACTCAAAATCTTCATTCTTGAATTGACCACATCAGGTTTTGCAGATTTGCCCTGTGAGGCCAGAGTTGAGGAGCAAAACTCATTAGCAAAACCCATTCACACAGTTATGTTCTCTCAAGTCATTTACACAGCATTTCATGCTTGATATTCAAAGCATTCCGTATTATGCTGTGTAATTACATCATTAAATACAATAAAGAACTATGCCATAATGATGAGGGCAGTCCATTTTCTCAACAGTTACATTCCATTTGCACTGTTAAAAACTTTACCCTTCCAATTTTCTACCATGGTCGTATTTTATAGACTGCACCAATTTTTTTGTTATTTTCACCTAGATCTATTTATGATTGTCCTAATAACCTTAGTCTTGGTCTGAATCATCTGCAATCCTGACCTTGGTGCTGTATGTGAGTTTCCCCATGACCATTATAATTATTTATAGGGCAGTTATACACTGTGAGTACCTTCTTTGTTGTCATGGAAGCCTATAATTCAATAACCACAAACACTGTGAGGATGATGGGAAAAAATTTAGAGTGGAATATTTAGTGAAAATTTGACAATGTATGGATATTAATGACTTTTTTCTGATTATATTTGCAATGTGTGTTTTAAATATATGAAATATGAAAATATACAAAGCAGGAAAATATGATAATTATAAATATTTTGGTTTATTTCATATAAGTTCTCTAGGGTAAAAAATAAAAGCTAATACTAGAAATATTAATAATGGCTACCATTTAATGAGAATTTTTTTATGTCTACCATTTTTATCAGTTTTCTATGCATTTGTTTAATTGCTACTTAGTTATGATTTTTCTTGTTTCATAGATAATAGCTAGATTATTTAAATACATCAACAAAAGTCACAGAATTATTTAGTAATCAAAATTCAAACCAATATATCTTTGACTCTCAAACCAAATATCTATATCACTGTTAGAATAATAGAATAACACATAATACAAAATTATTATTATTATTATTGTTATTGTTATTGTCATGATGCATATCAAACCCAGGGCCTTGTACAAGCAAGGCAAGCACTCTATCAAAATAATGAAAAAAAGAATTGGAATAGGAGGAAACGAAAGACAACAAAGAATGTTGCTGTGTGAAAATGGGGCTTAAACATGCTGAAGAATTTATGCAAACTCTACTGGCTGGACTGGCAGTAAGACACAAGCTGGTGATCTAAAGGAAAGGTAATGCAGTGGAGAGCTATCTTTTCTGTAGTTCTTTCTGGTGATTTTGACATAAGACCCCAATATATAGGCATGTCATGTTCACTTCTACAGAAATATATATAGGAGTGTTAGAATAATGCCCCTTGCCCTGGCAAAAAAATATAGTCAAAGTTCTCACTCTTAGATCCCATCACTCACTCAGGTTACACAGCAAAGGAGAATTATAATTGCAGATGGAATTAAGTGGCTAAACATTTGACTTTAATATAGGGAAATCTTTGCAAAATATCTAGGTATCCCAACATAATCACAAGAGTTCTTTTATGAAGGCAGCAGGGGAGAGAGAGCAAGAGCAGGAGTAAGAAAGAGAGAGGGATATATATAGAGAGGGACTGACTCGAGATTGACTTGACTGGACATTCATAGTTTTGGAAATAAAAGGGAGATACAAGCCAAAGAATACAAGCAATCTCTACAAGGTTGAAGAAGTAAAGGATCAATTCTCCATTAGGGCCTCCAAAAGGAATACTGCACCTGCCTTGCCAACTCCTGATTCTAGACCTATACCAGCCATGTTAGACCCATTTTAGACTCTGACCTCCAAAAGTGTAATAGCACATTTTTTTTTCTGTTCTGTTTTAAGACAATAACTGAATTGAGGTCATCTGATAGAGCAATAACAGGTAATGAATACTTTTTTTCCCTGGGACCTTCCTCTTTCTAATCATCTACCCATATTTCCTCCAGTTCTTCAGAGACAACCAAACCAATTAGCCAATTCACAAGCATAAATCTAACTTCAGACATAATTCCCTCCATACCAAGGAGACAACTATGTATATTACTCAAAAAATTTCTCATATATCACTGCTATTTTGGACTACCCTTAAGTTGGACAATAGTGAGACAACAGTCCATTGTCAACTCATAACATCATATGAGGCCAAATCACTATGAACTTCATCTGGTTTCTTTTTCTTAATTCTATCAGTATGCCATTAAAAAATTCTCAGTAAATTCATAGATTTAGGCTGAGAAAACAGTATCACTGCAATAGAAGTAGATGACATGGCTAGGAGAAACACTTATTTGTATAATATATGTAAGTCACTGGGCATGTCAAACCCTGAGTAAGCCATTTCCATCATTTAATAGACCATTCCTGAACTTTTGACTTGACTGATTTTAAAAATAGCCAATTCATGTGGGGCACAGTGACACATGACTATAATCTCAGAAATTTAGGAAGCTGAGACAAAAGGATCACAAGTTAATATCTGGCCTCAGCAAGTTAGCAAGACCTTGTCTCAAGTTTAAAAGTAATTTTTAAAAAGGACTGAAAGATGAAGTTTAGTGGCAAAGTGCCCCTGGGTTCAGTTTCCAGTACAATGTCTAGTTCATGATGGTTAATTTCTACTATACGTTCACTTGATGTTCCATGGCTAACTATTCTCTTTACTTGGACCAAGTATCCTACCAGTTGAGATTTTTCTAACAGTTTCCTGATGCTCAAGAAACGTGTCTTTAATTTGATAAGCATACTTATTTAGAACCATTAGATTACCAAGGCCTGAGTGGAAACATAGTTTATGGGATACACCCGAACTGCTACAGAACCTTCTCATCTTATGAGTACCATGCAAAAATGCAAATCACTTATGCCATGAAAGTGATGGCCTTTCTAAGAATGATACATGCTTATATGGTGAGTCCAAAATCCAAAGAGTTCTGTCAACCACTCTGCCCTCACTTTGTCTCAGAAAAGACATTCTGTAGTTCAAATGATTTCAAAAAATGTCACTAATTTGAACATTCATGAACCTTTTTCGGGTTTCTCTCTCAGATTTTACAACTCATTTCCCTTACAAGGGCATATAAAAGTACACGTGTTTTTCTGCACGCCAGTTTCAATAAGCACAATGTCATCAATGTAGTGATTCAGTATGATGTTTGCAAATGTTTGCAGAATGTCAAGTCAATCCAGGTCCCTTTGGACTACATTGTAATAGAGAGCAGAATTAACATAGCCCTGGGATAAGCTACTGAGTGTGAACCAACGTCCTTCCCATGTGAACGCATACTATTTTGGTCACCTTCACTGAATGGGATTGACAAAATGTAGTCACCAGATGCATAGTCACATACCAAATTACAGAATCTGTGACAGTATGTTCTAGTGCAGACATTACATCAACACAGCACTATAATCAGATTTATCACTTTGTTACATTTTGGGGAGCCAACTGTCATTTATTATGCATCTAGATTTTTTAATGGTTATAATGGTCAGCATAGCAGTCTCTGATAAGGACCTTGTAAAGTATCAGTTATCCCTGTGATCTCAGCCAGTATGCAGTACTATTAAACAAGGCTCAATGAAAGTGGAGGAAGGAGATTGCAGGAACTCTGAAAAAGCTTGCATTTGACTTAACAACAAAAGTGGATCTTTGTCTATATTGCAAAGAACTCTATTAGGATAGTAACTAGGTGCGGTCATTGTTAACCACTATAATATCAGTGAATAGTTTTTACACAAGAAATCAATTGAGAATGATCTTCCTGTATCTCTGGTTTCCTTATTATCTCTGACTCTGCATCCAACAGCTCTGGAAAAATCTGTATATCCTTTTTTATTCTGTCTGCAATAACTGTAGTACTTTGCCATAGATCAATTTGAGGAATTAGTGAGAAATATTCCTTGCATATTTTTGCAGTGGCATTTGATAACCCATCTTAAAGGATACAAAATTTTCTCTTCATTTTCTAGCCTCTAGGTCTCAAAACTGACTCGGGCAGGTCTGGAAATTAGAAGAGGATTTCCCCATTTTGTAGTTGATATCAGTCTTCTGCCCACTGCCTTTTTATACATTTTGGTGATAGAAATCAAAAGATAACTTTTTTATTGCTAACATATTCTGTATCTTGAACATCATAGTCTTCTAGCCATTGCTACAGGTTCTTATAGGGCAAGGTTGAACTCCTAAACCCTCTGGAGTTACTGACTCTTGTGGTAATTGTATTATATCCATCCTGTTCTGTTACTATATCAGTGATATCTGATTTGTACTCTGGGTGGCCACTGGAAACTCAACACACTATGTGTATCCACACGTCAATCATGTAACCCTCTACTATTATTCTTGTTTGCAATATGCACATTAGAGAAGTGTTGTAGCTTTTTATTGAATGTTATCTTCTCCTATAGACAGATAGGATATCTTCCCACACCTTATAGTATACTCTCATTAGAGAATTGGCTTTTATTCTAGGTAAGTTGTGAAGCTATTGGTGCAATTTTGATAAAGAAATTACATGAACTGACACATTCACATTCATCTGTAAAGACCAAATAATTATCCCAGTCATATACCTAAAGGTACACAAAAAGAATTGTAGCTGTTGAAGCCTATAAGCCCTACAAGAACCCTCGGTCCTGACTTTTGTATTAGATGGTGATACTGGATGTTCAAAATCAGAAATTAATGAAGCCCAGTGCTCCCCCTCAATGAAAAATAAGCTTTATGACTTTAGGCTTGTTAGCATTATGTGTACCTTTTTCAGATTTCAGAACATTTCCAATAGAAATCTCTGCCCCAGTGTTCTTTCTGGTACCTTGCAATCAATTCTGTTCCAAATGCAAATGTATCACTCAAGGATATATTCTCCACCATTCCATCTAAACAAGAACTACTTCCTAATATTTCTTCATGTCTCATTCTTAGTTTTTCATAACAATTATAATTAATTCAAATCATACTCTTTATCTCTTATTTTGCTAATATTAGTCTTCTTCCAATGAAGAATGATTTTATAAGCTCAGAGATTATTCCAGTAATCTTCATCATTGTGATACAAGTCTTGGAAATGAGGATTGGGTCTTCATTCCCCTGGTGTTGAAGATTAAACAGCCACAAAATGTGAAGGCTAGAATAGAAAACAAGTTTTATTTGAGGGACATAACAGAGGTAGACTTCTCCAGAGAGAAGGGCCCCAGAGCTGTTGCCCACAGAAGTGGGGGTGTCTTGCATTTTTATAGACCACACCCTACCTATGTGAATAAAAGGCAGGGAATGAGCCATCAAAGGGGTACTTCTCCCTATCCTCTGTAGGTTCCCAAAGGGCAGAAAAGAGCCATCCAGGAAGTACTCATTAACAATGGCTTGTGTTGGGAGGATTGATTCCCCAGAGGTGTTGGTTAGCTTGGTAACCAGTTGAGAGAAGGGAAGTGCTCTAGTAGTGCTAGCATTTTATTTCCTTTTCTTTGAATTAGCCCCATCATCTTTCTGAGCTGATCATTTATTATCTACTCTGACTACCTATCCTTTGCCATTCACCCCTCTGACGAAGGGAACTCTTACTTCTGTAAGAAGAAATGGGTGATCACAGCTCTGGTTGCTTCAGGTTGAGAGGGTGTGATGTGGGGCATTCAGTTTCGGTTTCCCTTTAGTAATGTTCAGGGTCAGTTGAGGGATCTGTGGTAAAAGTATGGTTCAGAAAGACATCTGGTAGGTGGGTGCTTTCTTCTATGAGAGAAACAAGAAGACATGAGTACTGGAATGAGATTAATACAAAGTCAATGAACTTGATGATGATGAGAGAGAGACCAGCATTTTTTTTTTTTTTTTTCACCACGAGGTGCAAGAGCTGAGAAGTTGTTCCAAGACAAGGCCAGTGAGGATATGGATGATATGGCTTCTATTTGGGAATATAAATCTTTAAGGATATTAGTTAAATTGTCAGAATTTTAAGAAATGTAAACTCAACACTTAGTTATTATAATGACACAGATGCCCCCGTAAGTTGTAGTAAAGATATCTAATGTCATTTGATTTTTGTAAAATACCTTTCTATTTGCATAACCCCTGTGTTTAGTAGAGATCCCTTTAGTTCCGTCCCTTAGGGTTAGATAATTATACTAGCAAACACAGATCAAGTCTGTCTATGTAGAAGGTTAGGAAGATTTTCATGTTTTAAATTGACTAAGAAAACTTCTGACTCTGATAGTGTCATTTGATTGTTATTAGGTATTCCCATCTAAGAATCCTTTCATAGCCTCCAGTCTTACTAACTCTTTGTGGGGCTGACATAAGTGTACAGCTTAAATTTCCTTAAAAGATCTATTATCTTTTCTTTTAAATGACAGGCATGGCTGTGCTTTGGTTGTAATTTTCTTGCGAGGTGTTTAACACTAAGCTGGTCAAACAGGACTTGTTACTATCTGTTGTTAAGAGTCAGCTGAATTTCCTCAGGGCATCACTCTTGGGAACTTGGGAGAAGCCTCAGAGCAATTCTAGTGCCAACGGCAGGTTAGATCAGGTCAGGGTCTATATGACCATGTGTGGCTTCCCTTGGAAGCATTAGGGATGTTTTCCTCTCCAATGACACTTCTCTTTGCAGCATGTGCACTGGTTGGCCCTTTGCTCTCCAGGGTTTCCTCGATCCCCCTTATTGGAAGGTCATGTGGCCCAGACTTGCAAATCCTTTTGAGAAGTCCCCTTGTTATCTGGGTTTGAGCTGACCTCAAGTGGCAGGAGCCAAATATTGGCTATTTTCCTTCTTGGCGCTTTTATTTTCTCACATTTAGTCTCTATGTTTCAGTTTTAAACATTGAGCAATCAAGTTGCATCAATCTTAAATTAGTAGTACTGAGTTTTCACTTTAATGTCTATAACTTTATAGTTATTTAACCCTTCTATTTAATTGGGGTCAGTATTAGTACTGGAAGTTAGCCTTATATCCTGTCTATCCTACAGGTGATGGCCTGTTGTCTCAAATTAACTCAGGTTTTTATATTAGAAGTTGTTGTTATGCAAGGCATTAGTATATAATAGTCATAAAGTCTACAAGGAAAACACAAAATTAAATTAACATGACTAAGAACATATTTATTTCATATAATACCTATGAACCAAGAAACATAATTTTTAGAGTTCCAAACCTTTACTTCAGACTTTAAATTGAAGAAAACCAGTTTGGTAAAATGCTCTTCTAAACCTTACATTTTGAAGATATATAAATTTGGAAGACATGAATACATCTAATATACAAAGAAGTCAGTAACAGTACTGCAGTTACATTGGTGTGTTTCTATTAACCAAGTTCAGCTTTTTAAAAAATGTAGAATCTGTAGTGTAGTCTAATGCTCTAAAATAAGTTTTTTTTTGTATTTTTTTTTTGTTTTTAATCAGAGTTATACAAGCCCTAATTCTTTTAAGACTAGTTTTTCTAAACAATAAAACTTAACAGACATGAGCCAGGTGTGGTAGCGCACACCTATAATCCCAGTACTTGGGAGGCTAAGGCAGGAGGATCACGAGTTCAAAGCCAGCCTCAGCAATGGTGAGGCACTTAGCAATTCAGTGAGACCCTATCTCTAATAAAATACAAAACAGGGCTGGGGATGTGGCCCAGTGGTCGAGTGCCCCTGAGTTCAATCCTGGATACAAAAACAAACAAACAAACAAACAAACTTAACAGACATGAGAAATTGTCTTGATAGAAAACAGAAGATTAATATTTTTACACATATTTTTTGAGCCTTAACCTCTACAGACCTTGTGCAACTTAGACACTATCTACAACAACTTTTTATTTTACCATACAAAAGACTTCCTCATCCAGAAATGTTTTCTTTTCTTTCTAATTTCCATGTTAAAATATATTTCCATACCAAATACCTTCTTATATCTCTTTCCTAGCTGTTGACTCCTTTTTTATTTTTCTTGTCTTTTGAGAGGCATGGTTTTTTGGTTTATATATTTTGATTTGGCTTTGTATTGTCTGTCTTTCTGGTTTCTTTCTTTCTTTCTTTCTTTCTTTCTTTTTCTTTTTTTCTTCCCCTGCTAATAGCCAAATTCTATTGTTTTCACTTTCTGTCTCCCTTTGTTTCCCTTATTTTTTTTACTTCCTTCCTTATAAACATCACTTGCTACATCTCTTCTACATTCTCTCTGTTCACTTTTTGAAACTGAAAACTCTTTTCTACCTTCTTAGCACATATTCTTTTCTCTTAACTAACTGTATTTTACCATCTTTTAGAATTTGTTTATATAACTCCTGCCCCTACCATTAATGCTAATGAAATTACTACAGCTGTAGATGACATAATTGATACCTGCCTTTTGCTTTAAAGCCCAGATCTAGTTCATGGTTATTGTTTTTAACTGTTTTTTTTTTTTTTTTTTTGGGGGGGGGGGGGGGGGTAATTAATGTTCTAAATGTTATACTATAAGCTGTGTTTATTTTAATGCTATATATTGTTTGCATCAGTTGTTTCTATTGATTGTCTTGCATTATTCTGTGAAGTGCTGAAACCTACAGTGACCTACAAGTTCACAGGGTAGAAATTCTGTTGTTGAACTAAACTCAACCAAAAGACAGCACATCTTGTTCCTCACACAAATTAATGACACTCAGTCTCCAGCTGTACTTTAATAGAAAGAATAGGAAAGACAGAAACCCAAGCAAACAACCATGCCCCAAGGAGAAATAGATAGGCCCCCAAATCCCACCTAAGAACATCCACTGTATAGAAAAAACAGAAAATTAACTCAAAGATGATGAATATCATACCTATGAGGGGGTCTCAATACAGATCACCTTAGGACATTTTGGAAAGTAAAGATTGTGCCCTAAAAAAAGCACATGCGTAAGAGCAGCAGAGAAACACCTCCCAACAGATGCATAAAACCCAACACATAAACACAAGAAATATGAGAAAACAAGGTAATATGGTACCTCCTAAAGTCCATAATTCATCAACAGCTGATCCCAAAGTTATTGAAGTAGATAAAACACCAGACAAAGAATTCAAAAGAATCATTACAAATTTGATAAATGAATTCTAAGAGAACATAGAAAAACAAATGAATGAATTAAGGACGTTAGTACAGGATGTGAATGAGAAAGTCAATAGGAGATAGAAATATTGAAAACGAAACAAACAAAAATCTTGGAAATGAAAGACACAAGCAAATAAAATGTTACATTGAAAGTTTCTGTAATAGATTAGACCATGCTGAAGACAGAATTTCAGAGATGGAAGTCAAAGTGGCCAAACTTGAACATTCAGAGAGCATCAAAGACATAAAAATAAACAATTATGATTATAATACACAAGGACTCTGGAGCACCTTAAGAGACAAAATTTAGGAATCATTGGAATTGATGGGGGTTATGATATGCAGACTAAGGGAATCAATAGCCTCTTCAAAGAAACAGAAAGATTTCCAAACCTTGACAATGGAATGGCTAATGAGATACAGGAGGCATTCAGAACCCCCAAATAAATAATAATTTTTTAAAAATGTCCTTATGAAATATAAAAATTTAAATGCTTAACATACAGAACAAAGACAGCATTTTAAAAGCCTCGGGAAGAAAACATCAGGTTACATTTAGAGCCAAACCTACCAGAATCACTTCTGATTTCTTAGCAAAAACTCTCAATGACAGAAGGGCTTGAAATGATGTGTTCCAAGTCCTGAAAGAAAATAATTTTCAACCAGCAAAGCTATTCTTCAAAATTGAATAGGAAACAGAAACCCTAAAAGATAAGCAGAAATTAAAAGAATTCATGACAACTAAATTGGCACTACAGAACTTAACAAAATGCTAGACACAGAAGAAATAAAACCAAACCCCAGAATTCACAAATGAACAAATTTCATTTGAAGAGTAAATATGCAAATGAGAAATAAGACCAAAATAAACATTAAAAATAAATCAAAATGCAGAAATGAATAAACATCTCTCTGTAATAATATTGAATGTAAATGGTCTAAACTCCCCAGTTAAAAATGGATTAGAAAACAAGACCCAACTATACATTTTTTTTTTTAAAAGATGCAATTTATAGGCAATGACAGTCACAGGCAAAAGTGAAATGATGGAAATCAATATACAAAATCATCATACAAATCTCAACAGCTTTCCTATATACCAACAATTACTCTGTTGAGAAAAAAAGAAAAAGAGGAAAATCATTTTATTAAGAAAAATTAAGACACATAGGAATAAACTAATAAAGGCAGTAAAAGACATCTACAATGTAAACTATTGAACATTGAAGAAAGAAATTGTAGGAAATCTCAGAAGATGGAAAGACATCCCATATTCATATATAGGAAGAATTAATAGTGTTAAAATGGCCATAGTACCCAAAAGCAATATACAGATTCAATGAGATTTCTAATTAAATACAAAGAACATTATTCACATAACTAGTCAAACTCATAAAATTCATTTGGAAGAATAAAAGATCCAGAATAGGTAAAGTAATTCTAAGCCAAAATAAGAATGCTGGAGGCATCACAATACCTGACTTCAAGTTATACAGTAGGCTATAGTAAACAAAACTGCATGCTACAGGCATAAAAATAGACACATAGATGGTCTAGATGGTATAGAATAGAAGACACAGAGACAAACCCACACAGCAACAGTCATCTGATCCTGACAACAAAAGTGCCAAAACCATTGGAAAAAAATGGTTGTTCATGTGTAGAAGAATAAAACTAGACTCTTATCTCTCATCCTGCACAAAAATCAATTCAAAATGGATCACAGACTTAGAAATTAGACCAGAAACTATGCAACTCATGCAAGAAAGCATAGGGTCAACATTCCAACACATAGGCATAGCCAATGACTTTCTCAAAAGGACCCATAAATGCAGTCAATAATGTCTAGAGTTCATAGATGGTATGGCATCAAATTGAAAATCTTATGAAATTAAAGGAAATAATTAGGAATGTGAGGAGAGAATTCACAGAATGGAGAAAGTCTTTGCTACCTACTATTCTTACAGATGATTAATAACTAGAATATATAAAGAACTCAAAAATATTTACCCCAAAAGAATCAAATAATCCAATTAATAAATTGGCAACCAAATGAAATAGACATTTCTCAAAAAAATAAATATAAATGGCCAACAAATCTATTTTAAAAAGTTCAACATCATTAACAACTAGGGAAATGAAAATGAAAACTACAGTGAGATTTCATCTCATACCAGTCAGAATGGCAGTCATCAAGAATACAAATAATAATAAATGCTGGAGAGGATGTGGAAAAAAAGGAACACTTGCACAATGCCTGTGGATATCAGTATGAAGAAACATCAAGACTAGGAATGTAACCATCACATCATTCAATTATACAACTCCTTAGCATTTATATCGAAAAATTGAAGTCATCATACTACAGTGATACTTGCATACACATGATTATAGCACCACAATTCACAGTAGCCAAACTATAGAAATACCTTAGGTGAATGGATAAAGAAAATGTGACACACACACACACACACACACACACACACATGCAGTTTTATTCTCTGATAAAGAAAAATGAAATTATGACACTTGCAGGAAAATGGATGAAACTAGAGACCATTGTATTAAGTGAAAAAAGTTAAACTCAAAAGTTAAGGGTTGAATGTTTTCTCTCATGTGTAGTAGATAGAAAGGAAAAAGAAAAAGAAAGCTGTGGGCAGATCTCATGAAAATCAAAGGGAGATCATTAGAGAAAAGGGTCCAAGCAGTGGAAGATGGTGAGAGAGTGAGGAAGTGATAGGGAGTGTTATTGGCCAAATTATGTTTGTACATTGTGTATCGTATGCATGTAGGAATATATATCAACAAATCCCATCAGTGTGTACAAATATAATGCATCAATAAAAAACATGGAAAAAATAAACTAAAATTGAGTTAATTAAAACTATATTTGGAAATAAGCAGAAAAGTAAGAACTCTAATTAAGGAGGAGTTTAGGATGACTAAGAGCTCAGAAAAAACTGAACATTGGAATGCTTTATTGAACCTTCAGTGTGCTAATTGTAATTATACTATAAACATGAACAGTTTTAACATTATTAATCCTGCATGATTATTCATAGGATATAGCCTCATTTTTTCTATCACTAGTTGTTAGTTGTAATTTTTCCTTCTACTAGGAAAAAAAAAAAACTCTAAAATTCCATTTCTCCCTTATACTTCGATCAAATCAAAACTTGATCAAATAAAAATTTATCTCAAAGTCTCTTTAGTCAACCTTTCCTAACTCTGTCTGTGTTAGATTGTAGTATTGCTCTCAATTATTTGCTGTCTTATAAAGAGGATTAGGTTATTACATATGATCCTGTGACTTTCAGTGATGCTTCTGTGTAAGCATTCTTCCACTCTGTATTCTTCAGCTTACCAATCTGCTAAAAAGAATTGTTTTAATTTTCTTTCCCTCCCTCCCTCCCTCCTTTCCTTCCTTCTCTCTCTCTCTTTGGTCTTCCCATGTTGATCAAACTGGGATCAAACTCATAATTCTCCCACTAAAGTAGGATTATAGGTATGTGCTGTCATGCCCAGCAAATAGGAAATATTATAAGAGCTACTATGTATGATTTGTTTTGCTCTCTTTCCTTCCTTTAAATGAAACTCATGTCTTAAATATAATGTCTCCTGGAGTGAGAAAATTCATGAAACAAAGGAGTGTTAGTTGATTCTCAACCCCTCACATACAATGTGTGCAAGACATAAATGTCATTTTTTGAAAGCTACTGAAATGTTAGTGTTCTTTGTTTTTACAAAAAAGCTAGTTAATAAAATTTTAATACTAATTTTTTTATTTCATATAAATTTTAGAATAATCTATTTGTGGAAATTATATATAACATTTAGCATTATTTACTTTTTATCACCTATCATTTGTAATTAATTTAATTTTTTATTTGTTAGTTTTAGATATATATGACAGTAGAGTATATTTTGACATACATACAGGGAGTATAACTTATTCTAATTAGAATCACAGTCTTGTGCTTGTATATGATGTGGAGATTCATTGTGTTGTATTCATATATGTACACAGGAAAGTGAAGTCAGATCCATTCCACTGTCTTTCCTATTCCTGTGCCCACTCCCTCCCCTTCATTACCTTTGTCTAATCCACTGAACTTTTATTCTTCCTCACTCTCTCCCTCTGCTTGCTGTGTGTTAGCATCTACATAGCAAAGAGACCATTCAACCTTTGTTTTTTGAGGCAATAAGCTTATTTCATTTAGCATGAGAGTCTCCAAGTCCATTTACTGACAAAAGTAATAGTCATTCTTTTTTTTATGGATTAATAATATTCTGTTGTGTATTTATACCACATTTTCTTTGCCCATTCACTTGTTGAAGGACACCTAGGTAGGTTCCAAATCTTAGCTATTGTGAATTGAGCTTCTATAGACATTGATGTGGCTGCATCATTGTAGTATGCTGATTTTAACTCCTTTGGATATATACCAAGGGGTGATATATAACTGTGTCAAATGGTGGCTCCATTCCTACTTTTAAAAGGAATTTCCTTACTGCTTTACAGAGTGGTTGCACCAATTAATTTTAACCTGACATTTTTGGTTGTGGTTTTAGAGGAAGAGAAAACACACACATTCATATAATCAGTCACCAATTTATTTAATAAATTTAGAGGACTTTCTTATAAATGCAGGCCGCACATGGTAGTAGATCCAGTGGTAATATATCCTTTTGACTTTTTTATTTGCCTGTGAATCTTCTACAGAGTTTATTGAGGACACTATCCACAGGTAAGGTCTTGGCAAAAGTGATGAAGTCTTCCCATGGGTCCTTTAGTTCTTAAACTTACATCTCTTTTTAGGAAACACAAGCACTAACAAACATCAATATAAGGAAATGTTTAACATTAGACTTTTCTTGTTCTTGGGCTAAATTCAGTATTAGCAAAAGCACATCCGTAGCTGAGAAAAAAGGAAGAGTCATTTTTTTCTTACATGCAAGAACATTCTTACCTTTTGTGTTTAAGGGGCCCTGAATGTCTGTTTTCCCATAAACCCTACTTTCAAAAAAAATATTTGACACAGCAATATGTATATTTGAATTTCTGAATTTATATACTCTATGAGGAAAAGAACAATATCTTATTTTTCTCAGGATACCTACTTAGTGCCTAAAAAAAATGGTGGACATTTAGTTAACCATGTATAATGTTAATTTAATCTCATTCACATTATAAATGTTAATATTTTTTTAAAAATTGACAAAAATAACTAGTATCTTCCACAAAACACACTAAAAGAATGTTCAAGGAAATGAAATTCATAACTATGACTTTTATTAGCAAATACTGTTTGACTAACCAAAGGGTTGCATTTGCAAATTTAGAGAATGGAGGTTTTTCAAGTTATGGCTATGAACTTTGGGGAAAACTTCCAATATTAATATGGCATTATGGTATGCACCTATTTTGTAAGCAGCCATGCAGATGAGTCTTCATCAAAGAAAATGCTTTCTTATAATTAGCAATCACTGTCCTTCATGGTGAATATTTATTTCTTAATAGATAAGGATTACCAACTAGTCCTTTGGCCCATGTGTGTGAGCATGCTTGTGTACATTGTCAAACATGAAAGCCATCACTGTAAGATGATACATTTGACAGATTTGGATGGAGGAATAACTCTTCAGAAATTCTATGATAAAATGGTACCATTAGAGAGAAAACACTAATAAAATTATCTACGCAATTTGATAAAAAAAAAAAGAAAAGAAAAAAGAATATCTTGTTTATTAGAAATGACAAAGGATAGATTAGGTAGTTTTGAAAGTGTTATAAAACCTGTTTAGCTTTTTTAAACCAAATGTGGAAAGTCAGAAATGAGAATTTTGAAATTTTTTCCACAGATGTCTCTACTGGTACTGCCACTATTAAAAGGAAAGTAAATGCATCTCCTCAAACATTTTTGTTTAAATAACCAATAAAATAGATTATTGGTTGCATCTCAGCAATACCAGAATACCATAACAGACTGAATATTTATTCCCCAGGTGACTAGATATTTTTTAGGCCTCTTGTGAAACAGTTTTAGTTAGCATGTTTTTATTGACTTATTCAACCTTAGGCTTCATTTAAATACTAAGTTTAAACACTAAGATATCATACTAAATTGCCAAGAATTGTGGAAAAATTCAAACACTATAAAATATTGTTTTTTAAAAAATACGATATTATTCACTTCTGTTTTGTTTAATAATTTTCTTTTTGATCTACCTACAAAGATATTTACTATTAGATAATGATTAAAATATGCCAACAAAGAGTAATTTAGTATAATTTGTATGGAGTAAAAACAATTGAATTTTATGTAATTTAAGATTAGTGTCATCATTGTTAGAGAGGGAAACATGCCTGAATAATTTTAAGTTAGTTTGAGGTTCAATTTTGCTTATTATGCTGTATCCCTATGTAATATATGATGATAAATAGACAATTAGACATAGAAAAAACTAGATGAATAGATAGAAACTTAAATTATAAATTCTACAATTATGAATGAAAGTATTCAATTAGTATTTTTATCTTTGCAACAATTTCATTGTTTGCATATTGTACACTCAAACGAAGATAACTTCCAATGTCATATAAATAAAATATATGTTCATAATTCTTTTTGCAGAACAATTATTAATACATATTTATATTTATGTATTTTAATTCAACTTTAAGGGAATAAAATTGTTAACTTTCACAAAAAATTTTAAAAGAGGGAATGTGAATCATAGGGAAAATAAATAAATGTTATCTATTTATCTCCTAGATCTTAGCAGTACCCAATTTGTACTTTTGTCACTTTCTAAAAGGATACAATTGTACAACATACTTGACATTAGTAGACAATTAAAATATTTTAAGATATCATGAAAGGTTTCATGAAATGACAATGACCTTATTTATAAGCTTTTTTTTCTAATTTAATCTTTATATATTTGTTAAGTAAAATGGATAGGTAACACAAGAAAACACTCAGAATAATTTTATTTTCCTGTTCTATTGTCAGAATGTGTAACAAGAATTAAAAAAAAAATGTAACCAATTTTTTAAGTACATCTTCATAGCAAGTACCTCTGTCATGTCTGTGATAATGGGGCCCAGTCACATTGAGGTCTTGCTGTTTCGAAAAGTGAAAGCTATTATCTCAGCACTGTAATTTCATCACCTTAAGCTTGTGTTTGATTTAATATGCTCCCTAATGATCTGCAAGGGAGATCTGCAAGGAGGAAACATTTCACTCCAAATATTTACATTCAAATACACAGATATAGAACTTAAAAAAAAAATACTATGAGTAATTATTTCAAATAGCAAAAAAAAATACACACAAAAATCTCTCTATAACCTGTTTTTTTTTTGTTGTTGTTTTTTTTTTTTTTTTTTTAACATGGAGGAATATCACTCAATGATTTCAATTTATTCTGTGAAAGTGAGTAGACTAAATTACTACTTTATTACTTCCCTCAAGTAGTTAATTAAAGTGGGTTCCTCACCAACTCTTGATTGCAAACTAATGTTATATTTAAATATGAATGGGCAGGAATATTTATTTTTTTAATTTTTTAATTATTTTTTGTTCAATGTTGTATTTGTAATAGTAGAATGCATTACAGCTCATAATACACACATAGAGCCTCTTTTCAAATAACACTGTTTGTATACAAAGTATATTCATACTATTCAAGTCTTCAATCATGCATTTCGGATAATGATATCCATCTTATTATACGACACCCCTTTTTTATTCACCCCCATACCCCCCCTATTTCCCTCCCTTCTCCTCCCTCCCCTTTGACCACTCTAGTACTCCTCTAATCTTCCTAAGTACCCCGGCACCCAACACCACTGTAACTCTGCCTCCTTATATCAGAGAAAACATTTGGTTCTTGGATTTTTGAGACTGACTAACTTCACTTAGCATTATGTCCTCCAACTTCATCCATTTACCTGAGAATGCCATTATTTTATTTTCTTTTATTGCTGAGTAAAATTCCATTGTGCATATATACCACATTTTCTTAATCCACTCATCTACTGAGGGACATCTAGATTGGTTCCATAACCTAGCTATTGTGAATTGTGCAGCTACAAACATTGAGATAGCTGTGTCACTGTAATATGCTGTTTTTAAGTCCTTTGGGAATAGACCCAGGAGTGGGATGGCTAGGTCATAGGGTAGTTCCATTCCCAGTTTTCCAAGAAATCTCCATAGTGCTTTCCATAATGGTTGCACCATTTTGCAGTCCCATCAGCAATGTATGAGCATGCCTTTTTCCCCACATCCTCTCCAACATTTATTGTTGTTTGTGTTCTTAATAGCTGCCATTCTGACTGGAGTGAAATGATATCTTAGGGTAGTTTTGATTTGCATCTCTCTAATGGGCAGGCAGGAATATTTAAACTATAGAAGCTGAATGCAGCCCAAGGACTGTGTTTGTTTCCCTCTAAGAGACTCAGAAAAAGATGAGACATTTAGAGAAATTTAAATCATTAAGAATTTCTTTATGCCAGATGACAGAAAAAAAAATTAAAAAGAAAAGAACAGAAAAAGAAAAAAAGTCTCAAATGTCTGATACTCCATCTGTAGAAGACAAGAATTGGCTGGTAAGCCTTCTTTGACAGAGATGTGACACATAATCACTGGTATTGGTTATGCATGAAAATTGATATAAAAATTCTGAACCTTAATTATGAACTGCGCTGCTATTAGAGAAAAAGTATATTATATATATATATGTATATATATATATATATATATATATACATATATATATATATTTCCCCCCCACACTGGCCTCTCTCATCTATATCAGAAATTTGAACAGAGGTATATTACTTTTTAATTCTTTAGTCTTTAACCAAAAAGTGAGTAAGAGTAGACATTTAATTCTCATTCAAGTAATAAGCCAAAGGAAAAGAAAATGAAATTGGAGATCATGAATATGTGGGAAATTTGTTCAAGAGCAAGGAGAAAATAGTCTTCTCCATTTTGTCTCACCTTTTATTGATTACAACTAAGTCACATATTTTATGTCTAATACAAAGAAGACTGGGAAGAGTATCTTTTTGTCAAGGAAGAGCAAGTAAGTAGTGTGTTTGGTGTACAGTTATTCTCTACCTAAGAAGACTAAATTATATTTGTCTAGGGCCTCATAAAACACCATAAAAAGAGTAAGTCTGATTATTAGTTGCTCCATTATTTCACTAAAACTTAAGGAAATAAATTCAATAAATCAAAGCATTATCTGAGCTTTATTTATCACCATCTAATTATATTTATTTTAATTATTCTGAATCAAATTATACTGACTACCTGTATGTCTCATTATAACCTTGCTTACTTTTTTACAAGGTGAGACATACATGGATAGCTAAGTACTTCACAGAGCTTGCTGTGTGCTGGGCACTGTTCTAAGTCCGACTTTGCCTAGTTAATCATAACAATCCTTTGATGTAGATATTGTAATCACCTCCAGAATATAGATGAGACAATGGGCAACAGAGAATTTAAGAGATAGCTATTACATGGACAATCTTGGATTGAGATCAAGGATGTTTTGCTCCAGAGTCTAAACTCTTAACTATCTTACTATAAGTTCAGGAAACTAACCATTTTTTTTTTTCTTTTTTCCTTTTCAACATCCAAGGTTAGTAATTGTAAATAAAATGTTAAGGAATACTCCTTTGAATATTAGACTTGTGAGGATTTCAAAGAGATTTTAAAGACCACATTAATTTTAAACACTGCTACTTGTTAAACATATTGAAATACATATTTCCTCAATGTTTTTGAAACAAAATGCAAACTTTTAGTGTTGCTGACTTCATTACACAGTAGTACTTTGTTATGTCGTAAAAGATAATATATTATCATCACAGCTGGGTGATCCCAGGAAGTTTAAGGAGCATGACCAATTTTAACAGACTTTGCAGGGGTTGGGCAACAAAGCTGGTAGGGTTCTACAGCCCTAGGAACTCACACTTATCCATAATCAGAACCCCAGTTCTATCATCTCTCCAGTTTCAGGAAAAGATATTTGGAAGAAGTGAGAGATGATTACATGTCTTTTCCTCAGGAGTCACCAAGGAACTTTTGTCAGGCTACTTGTCTTATAAGAAAGAAGTACATTTTTCAACCTGTTTTGAATCATCAAATAAGTTTTCTGTTTTCTCCAATTTGTCTTGACATATGCATTCCCTTGCTGGGCTTTTTCTTCTATCTTCAATATGCCTGTAGCAAAGCTAATTATTTTGAAGTTGTAAATTTCAAAGATTGGGAGTGGGCTAAGGATGACTTGTCTGAAGTTTCTACTGATGAAATAGTTTATTTTAAATTTAGATTTATTATAAATTCTTTTATAGGTTGAATTTTTTATTAAAATGACAGTTTACTCACATCTATTTTTTGAGCTTCTATCATTAATAAGATCAACAATAATAAAAAAACAGATATGAGTAATAACAATCATATTTGTAGTTATTATGTTATGTAGTGTGCCAAGATAATTTAAAATATAGACCCTTTATACTCACATCACTGCTAGCATAGTTCTGGTGAAAAGTGGACGTGGATGTTGCTTTCATTTATTTTTGCTTTCACATAGCGATAGACCAATGCTTTCGAATAATACAATCTCTACAACAAATAAGTTATGGTGATGAAAAGAAGATGGAACAAATATTTAAAACAGAAAATATTTTCCTTTTAACTAAGAAATATGTAAAACTTTATCTCTGAGGTCTTTAAAGTAAAAAATTCCCTTTCTCTGCATAGCAACTGCTTGAAAATAACATAAAATCATTTTTTCTTCAAAATTGGTAATTTCTTATCATAATCTTAATTATTGTCATCTTTTTGGATACTAAGCAGGCTGAACATTTAAAAAAAATAAAGTTGGTAAAGGTTTATCAAAAAAATTCTGTAGAAGTACATACATGCATACATGCTGTTAGTGATAATCTATTGTGACCACTTCCAGTATAAACAACCTTCTATCTTCCATCTTCCTCTCCTATTTATCAATTCTCATTTTATGCAGCTAAGAAACTAATAAACTTAGTTGTTAGCATTGTGTGCAAAATAAGAATAAAGAAAGATATGAATTGAAATCTGAGAAACTCTTTTGTGACTCTTTTGCATGAGCTTTGTTAGACAGGTTTAGCCTATCTAATTATGTAGAGAATTCAATTTCTTACAGGGATAGGCATTTACATAAATGAATGAAGCAATATTCAGTAAGTAAAAAAAAATATGCTATTATTTCATAATAGCAAATAACAATGTCTAATTAAAGTTCCTTTTTTGAATGCTTTCATGGCATTGAAAAACTAGCAAGCAAAAAGTCACATGTGGTCAATAATTTGATAACTTGGAATAAATGCTTTGTTTCGTTTTGTCCCTTGTATTTTGTAAAAGAAGTTCCCATAGACTACCCTCCAGGTAATTAGCTCAAAATCTGGACTTTGAAGCCAAACTCATTTATTTAATCCTAGCTTCAACATTGCCTGATATGTGACATTGAGCAACTTTAGTGATGTTGTATATTTGAGCAAGTATATAAAGATGTTGTTTACTTCCTACTTATTTATTAATGAGAACTTTCAAAATATTTATATCTCCTTAAAGATACAAGTAGCAACAAGTACATTTTGAAAGAAAAAAAATCCTTATTAATTATCTTTTTTAATTGTATAAATCATAAATTGATTATTCACAAGATAGAAAAAAAAAACACATTTTCTTACAGAAGTATAAAAAGGGGATTACAAGAGCTGCTATCAGTAATTACCATAATTAATTAAATAAGTGTTTAACTGAAAATGCCTTTCAATAGTAGTTATATGTGTTCCTATAATTGTGTCTGGATTGACAGAAGTTATTAAGTTTAAGAAATTGGTCAGAAAACAGAAAAAGGCAGATAATTATTTTCATAAGAATCTATTTGGACAAAGCTCATAATTGTGAATTTTTATTTGTTAAATCAAAACCAGAAAGAAAACAATTTCAACTCATTTATTATTATCTCATTTAATCCTCAGATATACATGTCCACAATTTCAACTCATAATTTCAAGCAGCAATTTCAACTTTCAGACAAAGCCTATAATTTAACAATATGAAATAATGTTATTCAAAGCAGTTCATTGTCACTACAGGCGTAAGTAAACTTGCACAAATAATGCAACTAACAGTTAAGACTGAAAATCTGAGGCTGTTTCCTAGTGTGCATGATGAAATCAAATCATTTAATTTTAAACATGAAAGAAGATATTTATATGAATTGGTGAAAAGGAAAGTGTTGCAACACTTACTCCAAACAATACTGCCTTCATACATTTCAGTATTTACTCATAATGAAGCCATTTCTATGGAAATGAGACTATCACTTAGTAGTCCGTGCAATGATTCATTCATAATAGTTCTTTGAGATCAATGATATATTTTAATGAAACTTTTCAGGAACTTTCTTTGTCATAAGACCCAAAGGCAGCATAAAAAATCTTTACAGGGATATACTCATTATGTTCTCAAATAATATTCATATTTTTAAATCACATTAGCAAAATTTAAAGATGAATTTTTATATAAGAATTAGAAGCATTGATAATAGTAGATACCTCTTGGGAATCCACGTGTTTCTGCAATAATGGTATATATAGTGTAATCCACATAGGGTTTCAAAATCAGAGCAATAAGAAGATATGGATGGTTATTATCGACTTCATACTTCAGCTTTAAAAAACTCACTTGGAATGAACTGAAGAAGCAGATATTTTTCATTAATATTTTGTTTGTTTGTTTTTAAATATGAAACGCCAAATGTTTAAGAAAATGGGGTTTTGTCAGGGAGAATTGGGTTTAAATTTGGCTTTATCATCTCTTAACAGGAAAATAGTTAAGATGTCATTTTTTCTTACTAACCTTTGTTTCACATGTAAAATGGGTGTGATAAAACATTCCCCATAGATTTATGTGTGGACATGTCGGGGCCTTCCAAACATGTCAGCAGAGGGGATGGAAAGCTCTGGCTTTCTGGCTGCTTGCCACGCCCTGTAACAGACCTAGGCTAAGCAGGGGGCATGGCTGTGACTTATCCTGAGAACCTGGAACCACCCTATAGGGGATTTTGCCAATGAAATGTGCCCGTGCTCTTTACCTGTTTCTATCTGCTTACTGCTTGGCTCATGTCCACTATAAAATGTTGTCCACCTTTTCAATAAACGAGTTTCAGCACCATACCTGACTGAACTCCCTGACATGGCTCTGAGTCTTTTGAAGGTGGGGGGAGGAGGCGTCAGCGACTTCTACCTTCTCAGTCTGGTCTCACAGCTGGAGTACACTCTCCCTAGCTTTCTTTACTGAACAAAGAAAGGTCCATTCTGGATCCACAGGGGGGGGGGGGGGGGGGGGGGGTTGCTAGAAACCTCAGCCCATTACCGTAATTTCCCTGCAGACATGTATATCTGAGGATTAAATGAGATAATAAATCCAAAGTGCATACTGGAGTACAGTAAATACTCAATAAATAATTATGGCTATTAATATTTTTCTAGGGTGCACTAGGGTATATGCATAGTCCTTTCAATCCAGAAAAGCATATTATAAAAATAAGAAAATTGCCAGTTCAAATTACCTTTGTCATGCTGTCATAAATTTTCATTAAGAAAAAATATAAAAATCATCTAATTCTCCTGCTCATTCATACCAAATAAATAGCTTCAGAAAACATGTCAGAAAAATTGATTTAGCAAAATCCTTTAAGGGACATTTTAATATGGAACACTGCATTCTCAACATCATATTACCCATGTCCTTTAGTTATTATCACATGCTTCTTATACACAAAAAATGTCAAGTATTCTACTTGGCTACAAAATGTGATCACTGGATTTGATCCCCAGCACCATTCAAAAGAAAAACAGAAAAAAGAAAGAAAAAGAGTGATTCCAATGAACATATTAAGCCATTTCTCTTTCTTATTCTTTCTGTTAGCATTCAGCAATAAGAATATGCAGTTTATATTAATGCTCCACATTTTATTTGTTAAACTAAAGAATATATTAAAACTGTTTTCCTTCATTTACATTGAACTGTTCATATAAGACGTGCCTTGTGTGTCTATACCTTCTATCACAGAACTAGAATGTGTATGAAATATGAGGCTCATTCATTTGAAACTGGGTTTCTCAACCTCAACACTGCTGGCAGTTTAACACTTTAGGCTAAAAAATCATCTTTTAGGGGTGGATTTTCCTATGCATTGTAAAATGTGCAGCAACTTCTCTGGCTTTCAACAGTAGATGTGTTTTGCATCCCTCCTCTTTGGTTGTGACAAATGAAACTTTCTTCAGCTATTTCCTACGTCCCCTGGGTGTTAAAATAACCCCTGGCTGTGAACCACTAGTCTGAATCAGGATCTTATGAAGCCAATAAATTGCAATTAATTGACAAGCTGCTTTCAAAACATAACTCTCTCCCCATCCTTCTTATCCTTTTTTTTTTCTTTCTATATATTTGTTAATGAAACCATGGATTTAACTTATAGCATTTACCATCATTTGAATCTTTGCTGATGGCCTTCCTGTGGTATAAGCATATTTCTTTGCACCTTCTATTTTCTATAAATGAGTAGTTAAACCTAGAGATACTTGATAAGATTCTGTGGAAATTTTTTGGCAAGAGCACTTCAGAGTTATCATTATGTACTTCCATCAGGAGGTATATGTCAGTTTATTTCTACCTTGATGATATTAGATCATTGTCCAGAACCAGAATGTCATTCAGGGTTACCAAATTCAGAAAATTTGATGTTACCATTTCTTTTTAAAATAGGTGACTTTAATGTATACTTTTATGTGAATACATTTTCTTTCATCAACATTTTAGTTATACTGAACTATAGTTAATTTTTAAGAATGCAGGTCAAACACTGGAATTTTAGCCTTTATGTAAAGATTTTCAAAATACAAAGTAGGTTTAATAACATCTGAAGAGACTGTTGGGATTTGTGTTTGATTTGAATGTGTCCCCTAAGGGTCCCTGTGTTGGAAGTGTGGTCATCACTGTTGCAATGTTTGGAGGTGATGGAATATTGAAAAGTGGATCCTAGTGAGGAGTGATTAGGTAATTGGAGTAACTGTCCTTAGGGGAGGTCAATGCTGGTCTCCTTGAGTAAGCTGGTTGCTCTCTTGAGAGGGACTTATAAACAGAGCAATACTGCCCTCTCCCCGTTTTCTGGCTTTCTGTCTCACCTGTGATCTCTCCCTCTCACAGGTGCTCCATCATCATGTTGCCATCTGCCACGAGGCCTTCACCAGAGCTGAGCCATGCTGGCTTCATGCCCTTGAACCTGCTAAACTGTGAGCTAAGTAAACCTCTTTTCTTTACAAATTACCAAGCTTTAAATATTTTATTAGAGAGAATGGCCTAACACTGTGATTAATGATTTTTTTCCCTATTTTAAATTATTCTTTTGAACTCAAGAATGTGAGTTCAAATTCTATTGAATATATTAAAAAATGAATATATAAAAGCACATTTATTTTGATCTAACACAATTATTCTTCTTATTGACATTCATATTTACTTATCATCAACCAGGAGAAACTTTTTCAAGTGGGCATTTTTGTTCGCTTGACATGAACAGTAATATTTTTAACTTTCAAGCTATCTGTTCTAGCTATACACTTACACTGTAGGCATAAGAAATTTTCATGCTATGTATGAAGTTGTATAATGTTATTTAGATGTATTTTGATTCATAAAATATGCATATTATAAGCTATAGAGAATTCACTATAAACATTCAAAGAAAAGGTATAAGTAATATAGTTATAACTACTAAAAAGATAAAATGAAATCATTAAATAAAATTGTATCATTAAAATAGTCTTGATGAAGGCATATAGGAGGAAATAGTAGTGACAAATAGAAAACACTAGCTATACATGTAATTCATGCATATAGAAATTTGCATTGAATATTAACATTCTAAACATATTAAATAAATAAATTTATTTTTATGGGATAAAGAGGAAAGGTTCAATAATATACTCTGTACAAGTGATTCATTTCATATATAAAAATGTGTAGTTTAAAAATAAAAATTTGGGAAAAAATAAATGATGCAAATATATTCAGAATAAAACTGGATTGTATATGAATTACATATATAATAATGTCAACATCAACACAAGGAATATTATCAGGTATAAGAAAGAAAATTATACAATAATATAATAAAGCAAATTATACAAATTATACAATCAAATCTCCAAGAAGATATAACAATTAAAAATATATGTGCAATGAATACAAGAGTTCCAAAATACATGAAACAAAAGCAAATAGACTAAAAAGAGCAATAGAAAATGCCATAATTTTAATTGGTGACATCAGTACTCCTCTGAATAATCAATAGAACCAATAGACAGAAAATGAATAAGCATAGAGAAGACATGAAAGACACACTCTTTAGGTTTTTTTTTTTTTTTTTTTTTTTTTGGTGGTGCTGGGAATTGAACCCAAGCCCTTGTGCTTGTGAGACAAGCATTCTACCAACTCATCTATATCCCTAGCCTGACATACTTTTTAGAGATGATTGCCCTCAACAAGAGCAAAATAAAAAATATTCTTAAATTTATATGAAACATTTAACATAAACAAATACTCAGTGTTATAAAATACATTTTTTAAAAAAATAAAATACTAAATTGTACCTGATCTTTTCTCATACCATGTTATGATTAATCTAGATAGCAATAATATAATTTTAATATATTTATATGTGGAAAATGCACAGGTACTTAGAAATTAAGAAACATTTATAGGAGAGAAAAGATGGCAGATTAGTGGGAGGTGGCTTTTCTCACAGCTCAAAGACTCAGGACTTAAACAGTGAGAAAACTACTTCTCTGGGAGGTGAGTGAAAGGAAAAAAAAAATCACTAATACTCAGTATCAAACAGAGAACCTTGAAGACTGGGAAAGTTGGGGCACATCAGAGAATGCTAAGGAACAGAACTAGAGCTGATCCCTGGGCTAGAGAGGGAGGGGCCACATGGTCTGAAAAGATATATAAGTGCTGGAATATCTTGGCACAGGGAACCTCAGAATTGGAGGTGCAGCCCTCCCTGGGCCGACCCAGAGGTTATTCAGCCCAATAAACTGGCCCTCAAAAGTCATGGTCTGCCAGCAGTGTACAGGGAATCCAAGTTTTAATACCTCTGTCAGACTATATTGCGAACTCAGACCAGGAGCTTAGATCCTAGAATTCTTGGTTGAAACCAATGCATGAATTCAGCAGACGCTAATAATGAGATCTAAAGTGAGTCTAGTAAATCAGGAGAGTTTCTGGCAGAGAGATTTTCTGGCACAGAGACCATTTTGCCTGGGTGTAGTACAGATCAGAAAGGCCAGAGAAAGCTCCCTCCCCAGCACTGTTAAACCAGCAAGCAACAGAACACAAAACCAGCAGCAGGGAGAAAGGAAGTGGGGAAGAGTGACTGAGCTCAGTGCTGGAAAACCCCCTTTGAGAAGCCAAAAAAAAAAAAAAAAAAAAAAAAAGAAAGAAAGAAAGAAAGAAAACGCAGAACCTGTGAAAGACCAACTTCTCCTTCATATAGGTGGTGCCCTGCAGAGAGTATTGGCATACAGTCCAGAAGCACATTGATTCATTAAGGGGAAAATCCCCACTTAATAAAACAGTCAGGGTAATAACAGACCAAATTCCTGCCCCTGGAAGCTTCACGTGCAGCAACTGATCTCACAGAGCCCAAAGACAATACCCAGGAATTCAAGCTGTGAGCATCTGCCACAACTCTTCACACCATCCAGCTGAGAAGGGAAGCCAAGAAAGGGAAAGGCAGTATATCATAGACAATGAGCAAAAACCTCTCAATGACTATTTTGTTATTTTGTTTTCATTATGTTTTGATTCATTTTTGAATGTGTACTGATTGACAAATGTGCATTTGTACACATGCATATTTGTTTCTGGTTTTTGTCTTGTTCTATTTTTAACATTTCGTGAAGGTAGCTTTTGTTGTGCTCTGTATTTTTTTGAAGGTTTGGTCTCTCATTAGTATATTTTGGATTGACTTTCTATTGACTCTTTCACAACTATATTTTTCTTTGTTTCTATTTCTCTTGCTCTTTTTTTTTTTTCTTACCAACAGCCAAACTCTATTGCAATCTTTCTCACTCTTCCTTTAACTCTTTCACTTTTATATTGTTGTTATTTTTTGTTATCCCCTCTTAAAAACATGTCTTATGTCACCTCTGCATATAACCAACTCACCTCTTAAATTCACTAACCTTTTTCTACCACCCCATATCTTCTTTTCCTCTTAAATATAGAAATTTATATTTAATTGGATACTTACACATATTCATATATTCTCAAATTTTTTTCTCATTTCTATCATATTATTTGAAGGAAGTTATTTTTCATGTACCAATATTTTGAAGACTTAGATGTTTGATTACTATATATTAATTTGGTTTTGTAAAATTTTATTTCTTTTCTGTATTTTTATTTTTTCTTTTATATTTCTTAATTTAAAAAATATTTTTATTTAATTTTAATTTCATGTTTTTTATATTTTTTTTCTCTCACTTATTGGTTTCCCTCAGCTTTCTTTCTCTCTTTTCCTCCACTAGCAGGCAACCTCTATAGTTCTCTCTTCTACTCTTTCTTTAATTTCTTACTTCTAGTCTTGCTCTTCCTCCCTCATAATCATCACATTCTACTTCACTTCTGTTGTATCACTGGTCATTATGTGAAACTGTAGACCTTATATAAACTTACTGTTTTTACCATGGACAATAACTGCTCATATAATTTCTGAGTATTATAATAATTAACAATGTAGATTTTATTGCAAGAACTATTTGGTTTAATGTTGTAATTGTTTGAATTGGTTGTTGTTTCTACTTGTCTCCCCTTAAATTGTGTGGTACCAAAAACCTTCAGGGACACTATAATTACACAAAGTAGAAACCCTGTTGCCTCAAAATCAACTGTTAGATGGGGAGAAATACAAACAACATGAAAAATCAAGGGGAAAAAATCACCTCAAATAAGCTAAACTATGTCAAAAACAGAATCCATTGACACTCCAGTGGAAGGAATGTCAGAGAAGGAGTTTAGAATGTTCCTAGTTGAATTGCTCTGTGAGGTAAAGAACAATGTAAGGAAGAAAATAAAGGGAGTAAAAGATTACTTCAATAAAGATATAGAGATTGTGGAAAAATTAAAAAAAAAAAAAGCAGAAATCCTCAAAATGAGGGAATCAAAAAGTAAAATAAAAAAAATTCATTGTAAAGTATCACCAGCGGACTAGACCACTTGGAAGACAGAGCCTCAGGCAATGAAGACCAAATATATAATCATGAAAATAAAGTTGAATATATAGAACAATATTAAGAGGCCATAAACAGAACTTCTAAGAAATATGGGATAAATGGAAAAATCAAACTTAAGATTTATTGGGATACATAAAGAGAAACAAACCAAAGGCATGAATAATCTTTTTAATGAAATAATGCCTGAAAATTTTCCAAACCTTAAGAATGAAATGGAAAATCAAACACAGGAAGCTTACAGGATGCAATATATAAAAAATTACAACAGACCCACACCAAATACATTATTATGAAGATGTCTAACATACCAAACAAAGATAGAATTCAAAATGTTAAGTAACATTTAGATGGAAGCCATTTAGGATCTCAACTGATTTTTCAACTTGACCCTTGAAGCTAGGAAGTTGTGGAATAATGTATACCAAAATCTGAAAGAAAATGGATACCAACCAAGAATACTATACCTTGCAATAATAAGCTTCAGATTTGACAATGAAGTAAAAACCTTTCACGATAAACAAAAGTTAAAAGATTTCACAACCAAAAGCCTGCACTATAAAACATTCCAACAAAATATTTCATGTAGAAGAAATAAAAAATAAAAATAATACAGCAAAGGGAGGAACTACATTAAAAGAATAGTCAATTGAAAAAAAATCTTTTAAAATTAAAAACCAGAAATGCTTCAAAATGACAAGGAATAAGAATCATATCTCAATAATAACATTGAATGCAAAAGGCCCAAATTCATCAATAAGATGACAGAGACTTGAAGACTGGGTTAAAAAACAAGACACAACAATATGCTGTCTCTAATAGACTTAACTCATAGGTAAAGACATCCACAGACTGAAGGTAATAGGATGGGGAAAAATCTTATCATTCCCATTAAGCTCACAAACAAGCAAGGGTTTCTATTCTCATATCTGACAAAGTGAACTTCAAATCAAAATTAATTAGAAGGTACAAAGATAGGGCTGTTTCATACTGCTTAAGGGAACTGGACATTAAGACTTTTTAAATATTTATGTCCCAAACAATGGAACATCTACATAAATCAAACAAACCCTTCACAATCTCAAGAATCAAATATATCACAACACAATAATACTGGGTTATTTCTACATGCCTCTCTCACCAGTCTATATGTCTTCAAATAAAAAATTAAAGAAGCTATAGAACTAAAAATATAATTAATAATTTAGATTTAATAAACACACATATAGTATTTCATCCATCAATGAATGAATACACTATCTTTTCAGCAGCACATAAAATGTTCTTCAAAATGGACCACATCTTCTTCATCTACAAAACAATTCTTAGAAGATGCAAAAACATAGAGATAATACCTTGCATTCTATCAGACAATAATGAAATAAATCAGAAATCAATGGTAAAATTAAAAATACAAGCTACTCTAACACATAGAGACTAAATAATACACTATTGAATGACCAATAGAGTGCTAAAGAAATCAGGGATGAAATTAAAAAAAATATATTTTAAAGTAAATGAGAATAGTGAAACAACATATCAAAATCTCTGAGACACTATGATGGCAGTTCTAAGAGGAATGTTCATTAATTAGTAAAATTCAAACAAAAAAAATTCAAAAATTAATAAAACAAAAAGTTGGTCCTTTGAAAAAATAACCAAAATGTATAAACCCTTTACCAAGCTAATGAAAAAAAAAAAAGTGAAAGCCCATGTTACTAAAATTTGTGATGAAAAGGAAAATATTACCACATCACTGAAATACATAAAATAACCAGAATTCACATTGAAAATCTATACTCCAATAAAATAGAAAATCTTGAAGACATCAAAAAATTTCTAGAGACATATTACATAACCAATTGAATCTAGAGGACATTGAAATTTTAAACAGATCAATTTCAAGCAATGAAATCAGAAGCTTATCAAGAAAGAAAAGCCCAGGACCAGATGGGTTCTCAGCAGAGTTCTACAAGACTTTCAAAGTAGAACATACACATATATTCCTTGAATTATTCCATGAAACAGAAAAGGAGATAACCTTTCAAAACTCATTCTATGAAAGGACTGTCACCCTGATACCAAAACCAGACAAAGACACAATAAGGAAAGAAAACTTCAGACCAATATCCCTGATGAGCATCGACACAGAAATTCTAAATAAAGTACTGGCAAAACACATTTCAATACATATCAAAAAGGTAGTGCACTATGATCAAATGGGGTTCATTCCAGGGATGCAAGGTTGGTTCAACATAGGGAAATAAATAAATATAATTCACCACATCAATAGACGACAGAAAAGAATCAGGGGCTTGGATTGTGGCTCAGCAGGAGAGCGCTCACCTAGCACGTGTGCGGCCCGGGTTCAATCCTCAGCAGCACCGCGCAAAAATAAAAAATGCATTGTGTACAACTAAAAGCAAATAAATAAATATTTTAAAAAAGAAAAGAATCACATGATTATCTCAATAGATTCATAAAAACATTTGAAAAAATTCAGCATCCATTCCTTCTCAAAACACTATAATAACTAGGGTTAATGGGAACATACCTCAACATTATATAAGTTATTTGCGCTAAATCCAAGGCCAACATCATTCTAAATGGAGAAAAATTGTAAGCATTTTGTCTAGAAACTGAAACAAGACAGGGATGCCCTCTTTCACAACTCCTATTCAACATAGTCCTTGAAACTGTAGCCAGGGCAATTAGGAAAAAGAAATTTAAGTTATATGAATAGGAAAATAGGAGCTCAAACTATCCTTATTTGATGACTAAATGATTCTATATTTAGAAGACCCAAAAAATCTCTACTACAAAGCTTCTAGAACTCATAAACAAATTCAGCAAATTTGAAGGGTATAAAATCAACACCAACAAATCAATTGCATTCCTACACAACAATAATGTATGAGTTGAAAAAGAAATCAGGAAAATTATCCCATCCACAATGGCCTCAAAAAATAAAATAAAATACTTAAAGTCAATCTAACAAAAGAGGTGAATGTCCTCTATAATGAAAACTACAGAACACTAAAGAAAGAAAATGTAGAAGACCTCAGAAAATGGAAAGATTTTACAAGTATTTTCATAGGCAGAATTAATATTGTCAAAATGGCTGTATTACCAAAAGTGCTATAGAGATTTAATACAAGTCCTATTAAAATACTAATGACATTTTCTGTAGAAATAGAAAAAGCAGTCAGGAAATTCATTTGGAAAAATAAGAAGCCCAGAATAGCCATAGCAATCCTTAGAAAATTGATAGAGAAGGCATCACAAAACCAGATCTCAAATTATACTATAGAGCTATAGTTAAACAAACAAACAAACAAACAAAGCAGCATGGTATTGGCGCACACACACACACACACACACACACACACACACAAAGATACAAAGACCAATAAAACAGAACAGAAGACAGACAAAAACTCACATAAATACAATTATCTCATCCTAGACAAAGGTGCCATAAACATATATTGGAGGAAAGATAACCTCTTCAACAAATGGTGCTGGAAAAACTAGAAAGATATATGTAGTAGAATGAAATTAAACCCCTATGCACAAAACAAAATTAAACCCCTATGCACAAAACTCAACTCAAAGTGGATCAAGGACCTAGGCATTAGACCAGAGACCCTGTGCCTACTGGAGGGAATAATAGGCCCAACTATCATCATGCCAGCTGAGGAACTGACTTCCTTAACAAGACTCCTAAAGCACAAGACATAAAATCAAGAAACAATAAATGAGATATCAAACTAAAAAACTTTTTCGCAGCAAAGGAAACAGTCAAGAACATGAACAGAGACCCTACAGAATGGTAGAAAATCTTTACCACCTGCACCTCAGATATAGCATTAATCTCCAGGTTATACAAAGAACTCAAAAAACTTAACAGCAGTGCCGGGCATGGTGACACACGCCTGTAATCCCAGCACTTTGGGAGGCTGAGGCAGGAAGATCAAGAGTTCAAAGCCAGCCTCAGCAATTGTGAGGCACTTAGCAACTCAGTAAGACCCTGTCTCTAAATAAAATACGAAAAAGGGCTGGGGATGTTACCCAGTGTTCGAGTGTCCCTGAGTTCAATCCCCGGTACCACAAAAAAAAAAAAAAAAAAAAAAAAAAAAAAAACTTAACAGCAAATAAATAAATACAAAAAAAAAAATCATTAAATGGGCAAAGAAACTGAACAAGAAATTCACAGATGAAGAAATATGAATGGTCAACAAATAGATTAAAAAATGTTCAACTTCTCTAGCAATTAGAGAAATGCAAATTAAAACTACACTGAGATTCCATCTCACTTCAGTCAGAATGGCAATTATCAAGAATACAAGTAACAATAAATGTTGGCAAGAATTTTGGGGAAAAGATATTCTCATAAATTGCTGGTGGGACTGCAAATTTGTGGAACCACTCAAGAAAGCAGTATGGAGATTCCTTAGAAAATCTGGAATGGAACCACCATTTGACCCATTTATTCCACTCCTTGGTCTATACCCAAAGAACGTAAAGTCAACATACTACTGTGATGTAGCCACATCAATTTGTATACCAGTTCAACTCACAATAGCCTAGCTATGGAAAAACTTACGTGTCTTTCTATGGATGAATGGATAAAGAAAATGTGGTGTATATACACAATGGAATATTACTCATCCATAAAAAAGAATAAATTATGGATAGAACATGAGAATATCATTAAGTGAAATAAGCCAATCCCCACAAGAAAAGGCCAAATGTTTTCTCTGATATGTGGATGCTGACCCAAAACAAAGAGTGGGAAAAGGAAGAATAGAAGTCAACTGGATTAGACAAGGGGGAATGAAGGGAAGGGCAGGGGGAGGAAAATAGGAAGGACAGTAGAATTAATGAACATAACTTTCTTAGCCTTGTATTTGAATACATGACTAGGGTAACTCTGCATCTTATACAACCACAAGAATAGGATCCTGATTAGAATAAGTTATATTCTATGTATATGTAGTTTGGCAAAATGCACTCTACTGTAATATAAAACTAAAAATACAAATACAAAAAAAAAAAAAAAAACAGGAAACATATTTATAAGTAGCCTATCAGTCCCAAAGAAATTAAAGAAGTAATTAGAAGATATCTATAATGGAATAAAAATGTAAATACAAGCTGGACTTGAAATAAGAGGAAAAATTAGAGCATTAAATTCTGACAATAAAGATGGGAGTCTAAAATATATTACCTAAGTTTTCTCCTTAAGAAACTGTTAAGCAAAATTAAACACCCAAAAACAAAAGGATATGGAATATAAAAAATGAGGGTGAAGAATTAATAAAACTGATGAGAGAAAATTAAGAAACAGCAGATGAAATAAAGAAAAAAAGATGTTTGAAACATTCATTAAAACAACACAATTCATTATATCAACAGATTAAAGAACACAATCATATGATCACCTGAACAGGTACATAAATGGCTTTGGCAAAGTTCAACATGTATGCATGATGAAATCTCCGCATTTTACAAAAAATAAAAAAGAATAGAGATAGAAAAGTTTGGTGTTTCTTGGCATCTACAAAAACCCAGAAGCTAATATCATACTTTGTGGTGAAAGATGAAATGGTTTTCTGCTAAATCTAGAAGGAGGCTAAGGTCTATCTCTTCTGATCACACCCATTTAACATTATAATGGTTTACAGACTTACCCTTATAACCTACAGTTATAAAACTTCCAGAAGAAACCATCAGAGAATCTTTGTGAGCTTACATTATTAGAGCCATACTACAAAATTCATGATCTGTAAAGGAAAACAAGTTATAAATTGAACTGTATTGAAATCAAAAACTTCTATTTTACAATAAAAATAGTATTAATAGTATTAATAGAGTCAAAGACAAATCTTAAAATAGGAGAATTTGCAAATCACATATCTGCCAAAGACACTTATCAAGATTATATAGTTATTTTAACTCAGAAGTAAGGGAATTGATTGTACAATGAAAACTGATAGAAAATTTCAACAGTTGAAAAAATAAATTATACAGAGAGCAAACCAAGACCTGAAAAAATGTGTTCAACATTTAGGCATTACAAAAATTCAAAATAAAACCACAATTGGGTGTTCTGAAACTTGTTAGAATGATAGAAATTTTTTTAAATTATAGTATTAAGTGTTGATGTAGGTGCAGCGCAACATGCTACATGTTTTATTTCATAATCTTTCATTTCATGCTTCTGTGTATACTTTGAGAAAACTAAAATCTATGTTCAAACAAAATCCTGCAGGTGGATATTGACATAGGCCAAGTTTTTTAACCTCAAAAGGTGGAAACCACTCAAATATTATTTAAATTGAGACTAACCAATTGTATTACACTATATAGTGGAATATTGCTCAGTGATAAAGGAAAGCAAAATGTTGATAGATACAACATGTCCAAATGTGAAATGTGTGAAAGAAGGCAAATTCAAAAGACTTCATTTAACTATGATTCTAATTTATATGACATTCATGAAAAGACAAAATCAAATCTGTCTTTATCATGGACTGGAACTGCAGGATGACCAGACTAGAAAACAGCAGATGAGAAATTGGAAGTATTTTTCTTTTTCTGTTTTGCAGTGTTGCATTATCATATTTTTTTCAAAACCACAGAGGACTATACTTAAAGGGATAAATGTTACTTATATACATTACACTCAATTATAAAAAATCAGAAGCAATTAGTTCGATTGCCTTTAAAGAGATGAACAAATGATCATGTAGTTCAATGCTTTTTCATTTTTAAGAACTTTTAGTGCAAACAAATATCATTCATGCTTTCAGTTCTATTATCAGAAATAAACATAGGAAAGGGAATTGGTTATGGTATCAGAGTAGAAGAATGAAGAATGCCTGAATGCTGGTATTTTTCTTAGCTAACTTTCCCTATGACCATGCCTTAACACTAACAGTGTTTTACTCTTTTTAATAATAATATTTGACACAAGACTTGAGAATTTTTGTATTAATAGGGAATATATCATTGTTCCAAACAAAAAGAACTTAGAAAACAAAAGAAGTTATCTTTTATTCCCTTTATGTTTGAATTAGAATGTATGTGGTAAAGGCCATATATGTAATGCCTTCTCCAGTTGAGATATTTTCCACAAACTCTGCTTTCATATCAAAGAAGTGAGGAAAGAAATACTAGAAAGAAGATAATTGCTTTACACAAAGTTAACTGGCATCTAGGTATATTTGCCATACCTATTAACAAAAAATGGGAAGAGAGTGCAACAGGAAGAGTTTGATTACTCTGACTGATTCATATATTTCCAAAGTCAAATGATAGGAAGAGACTTGGAAAAAGAAGAGATCACTTACATCATGCGATGAAAATCAGTATGCCAGGACTCATTGACAGAAAGTGACAGCTCTCCTCTAGTGTTCATCAGCTAAGGTAGGGGTTAAGTTACAAGGAAAGTACCAGGTTGGACTTGGGAGGTGCACTTGTGCTCTAGAAAAAGAAGTGCTTGTCCTGAGGAACTTACTGTATTGTCTTTTTTTTTTTTTTTTAGAATGATTTTTTTAAAATAATTTTTTAGTTGTTGACAGTGAAAGGATGGGATAAAATATATCATTCACATGGACTAGACTGGTAATACAAATTATGTCTCAATAATAACCCTGAATGTTAATGGCCTAAACTCACCAATTAAAAGACATAGGCTAATAGATTGGATTAAAAAAACAGACCCACAATTTGTTGCCTTCAAGAGACACATCTCATAGGAAAATACGCCCATAGACTGAAGGTGAAAGGATGGGATAAAATATCACTCACATGGTCTACATAAGCAAGCAGAGGTTTCCATCCTCATATCAAACAAAGTAGACTCTAAGCCAAAGGTAATAAGAGATAAGGATGGACATTTCACACTACTTAAGGGAATCATACATCAACAAGAAATAACTGTCACAAATATATATGCCCCAAATAATGGAGCACCCACGTTCATCCAACAAACTCTTCTCAAGTTCAAGAGCCAAATAGACCACAACACAATAATTCTAGATGACTTTAACACACTGCTTTCACCACTGGATAGATCTTCCAAACAAAAGCTAGACAAAGAAACTGTATAACTCAATAATACAATCAATAGCTTAGATTTAACTGATATATATATAGAGAGAGTATATTATCATCAATGAGTCAGAACACTTCTTCTCAGCAGCACTTGGATAGTTCTCTAAATTAGACTGTATATTATGCCATAAAGCAACTCTAAGCAAGTATAAAAAAGTAGAGATACTACCCTGCATCCTATCAGATCATAATGGAATGGAATTAGAAATCAATGATAAAATAAGAAACAAAACCTACTCTTAACACCTGGAGACTAAATAATATGCTACTGAATGAATGGGTTACAGAAGACATCAAAAAGGAGATTAAAAAATTCTTAGAGCTAAATGAAAACATTAATACAACATATCGAAATTTCTGGGACACTATGAAGGCAGGACTAAGGAAAATTCATTGCATGGAGTTCATTCCTTCAAAGAAGTAAAGGTCAACTAATAAATTAATTAACATTACACCTCAAAGCCCTAGAAAAAGAAGAACAAAACAACCCCCAAAGCAGTAGAAGGCAGGAAATAATTAAAATCAGAGACAAAATAAAATTGAAACAAAAAACACAATTGAAAAAATTGACAGAACCAAAAGTTGGTTCTTTGAAAAAATAAATAAAATTGATAAACCATTATCTATGGTAACTAATAAAAGGAAAGAAAAAACTCAAATTATCAATATCTATGATGAAAAAGGAAACATCATGACAGACACTAAGAAATACAGAAGATAATTAGAAATTATTTTGAAAATCTATACTCCAACAAAATACAAAATAATGAAGACATCGACAAATTTCTAGAAACATACGATATGCCCAAACTAAATCAGGATGATATACACAATTTAAATAGATCAATTTCAAGCAAAGAAATAAAGGACACCATCAAAAACTTACCAACCAAGAAAAGCCCAGGTCCAGATGGACACACAACCGAGTTCTACAAGACCTTTAAAAAGAACTAACACCAATACTTCTCAAACTATTCCATGAAATAGAAAAAGAGGGAACCCTACCAGACTCATTCTATGAGGCCAATAGCACCTGATCCCCAAACCAGACAGAGACAAATCAAAGAAAGCAAACTTCAGACCAATATCACTAATGAATACAGATGCAAAAATTCTCAATAAAATTATAGCAGATCAAATACAAAAATATATTAAAAAATAGCACATCACGATCAAGTGGGGTTCATTCTAGGAATACAAGGTTGGTTCAACATAAGGAAATCAATAAATGTAATTCACCACATCAATAGACTCAAAGATAAAAATCATATGATCATCTCAATTGACGCAAAGAAAGCACTTGACAAGATACGACACCCTTTCATGTTCAAAACGCTAGAAAAAAATAGGGAGAACAGGAAAATAACTCAACATTGTAAAGGCCATCCATGCTCAGCCCCAAGCCAACATCATCCTAAATGGAGAAAAGCTTAAAGAAGTCCCTCTAAAAACTAGTACAACACAGGCATGCCCTCTTTTGCCACTATTATTTAACATAGTTCTTGAAAGCTTAGCTAGTGCAATTAGACAGACAAACGAAATAAAAGGGATACGGATAGGAAAAGAAGAACTCAAATTATCACTATTAGCAGACGATTTGATTCTATACATAGAAGATCCAAAAAATCCCACCAGAAATCTCCTAGATCTAATAAACAAATTCAGCAAAGTGGCTGGATATAAAATCAATACCAATAAATCTAAGGCATTTCTGTATATCAGTGACAAATCTTCAGAAAGAGAAACTAGGAAATCCACCCCATTTACTATAACCTCAAAAAAAAAAAAAAAAAAAAAAAAAAAAAAACTTGGAAATCAACCTAACAAAAGAAGTGAAAGACCTGTACAATGAAAATTACAGCACACTAAAGAAAGAAATCAAAGAAGAGCTTAGAAGATGGAAAGGTCTACCTTGTTCATGGATAGATAGAACTAATATTGTCAAAATGACTATTTTACCAAAAGCACTATACAATTTCAATGCAATCCCAATCAAAATCCCAATATCATTCCTCATAGAAATAGGAAAAGAAATCATGAAATTCATCTGGAAAAATAAGATACCCAGAACAGCCAAAGCAATTTTTAGCAAGAAGAGTGAAGCTGGTGGCATTAATGTTCCAGACTTTAAATTGTATTACAAAGAAATAATAACTAAAATAACATGGTATTGGCACCAAAATAGACCAGTTGACCAATGGTACAGAATAGAAGACACAGAGACTAACCCACACACCTACAGATATCTTATATTAGACAAAAGTGCCAAAAACATACATTGGAGAAAAGACAGCCTCTTTAACAAATGGTGTTAGTAAAACTGGAAATCCTTATGTAATAAAATGAAATTAAACCTCTATCTCTCTCCATGCACAAATCTCAACTCAAAGTGGATAAAGGACCTAGGAATTAAACCAGAGACCTTGCACCTAATAGAAGAAAAAGTAGGCCCAAATCTCCATCACGTTGTATTAGGCCCCAACTTCCTCAAAAAGAGACCCCTATAGTGCAAGAACTAAAACCAAGCATTAATAAATGGGATGGATTCAAAAAGCTTCTTCTCAGCCAAAAAAAAAAAAAAAAAAAAAAAGAAAGAAAAAAAAAAAAAAAACAATCAGTGAGGTGAACTGAAAACCTACTGAATGGGAGCAAATATTTACCACAATATAAAAGCAAATCTTTACCACATGCACATCAGACAGAACATTAACTTCAAGGATATATAAAGCTCTTAAAAACCTTTACACCAAAAGACCCCAAACAACTCAATCAATAAATGGGCCAAGGAACTGAACAGACACTTCTCAGAAGAAGATATACAATCAATCAACAAATATATGAAAAAATGTTCAACAACTCTAACAATTAGAGAAATGCAAATCAAAACTACTCTAAGATTTCATCTTACTCCAATCAGAATTGCAGCTATCAAAAACACAAACAACAATAAATGCTGATGAGGATGTTGGGAAAAGGGCACACTCTTATATTGCTGGTGGGGCTGCAAATTGGTGAAGCCAATTTGGAAAGCAGTATGGAGATTCCTAGGAAAACTTGGAATGGAACCACCATTTGACGCAGCTATCCCACTACTCGGTCTATACCCAAAGGACTTAAAAATAGCATACTACGGGGACACAGCCACATCAATGTTCATAGCAGCAAAATTCACTATAGCTAGATTGTGGAAACAACACAATGCCCATCAATAGATGAACAGATAGGAAAACTTTGGTATATATACACAATGGAACACTACTCAGCACTAAAAGAGAATAAAATCATGGCATTTGCAGGTAAATGGATGGAGTTGGAGAAAATAATGCTAAGTGAAGTCAGCCAATCCCAGAAAACCAAAGGTTGATTGATTCCTTTGCTATGATCATACTGAATTATAGTGGCTATAGAGGGGGGATGAGAGTAATGAAGGAATGTTAAATAGAAAAAAGGGGGGGTGGGGAGGGAAAGAGTCAAGGGGATAGAAACAATGGCAGAAGGAGTTGGACATCAATATGCTAAGTGCATGTATAAAAACTGAAATGGTAATAAAATACTTTGTGTAAAACCAATGACATAGAAAACTGTGCTCTTTACCTGTAATATGAAAGGAATTGCACTCTGAAAACATGTATAACAAATTAAATTAAATTAAAAAAAAATAAATATATAAGAGGTAGAGATATAGATAGATGATAACCGATAGATACCTTATTGAAATAAAAAAGGGATTACATTATTGATTACATTATTGAAATAAAAGAAAGGGAATTTCATAAAGTTTTATGCTGAATGGATCCTCTTTCAATGACCCTTGAGTCTGGTATGTGTTCCAGGGGCTGATGGGGGTGCAGAACATGAATGTATTCACATATTCTGGTTCCCAGTTGTTTCTGTCCAATAGAAGTCCACAGAAGGAAATCAGAGGGTAGTTGGAAAATAAGGTGATATTAATTATTCTCCTTTCTCCATGGAAAGAAGGAGGTGCTCAGTGGACCATCTAGTCTATGTAATAACACACTATCAAGCAGCCTTTTTCATGGGTTTCTTCTTTGGCTTGTGATAGCTATTCCTTCATTTTGTCCCTTGCCTATTGTTATGGTTTAGATCTGTGATATCCCCCCAAAACTCATGAGTGAGACAATTCAAGAAAGATTTTAGATAAAATGATTGGGTTATGAAAACCTTAACCTAACCAGTGAATTAATCCCATGATAAAGATTAACTGGTTCATAACTATAGGACGGTGTGACTGGATGAGGTGGGTAATTGGGGTGTGCCTTCGGGTTACATATTTTGTCAATGGTGAGGTGAGTCTTAGTCTCTCTCTCTCTCTCTCTCTCTCTCTCTCTCTCTCTCTCTATCTATCTATCTCTCCCTCTCTCTTTCTCTCCTTCCTGGTGTCATGTTCCTATCTGCTTTCCTCTGCCATGCTATTCCACCATGATATTTTGCCTAACCTCTGGCTCAGAGTAATGGAGCTGGTCATCTGTGAATTGAGACCTCTGAAACCATGAACCCCAAATAAACTTTTCCTCTTCTAAAATTATTCTCATCATATCTTTTCGTCACAGCACTGAAAAAGGTGAATAAAGCACCCATATTCAAAAGTAGTTTTCTCATTAAATTCTTCTCATCTTAACCCTTTTGAATAAATCCTAGTTAGGATATCAAATGATTTAAAGATTATGAGAATATTATGGGTGGAGCAGAGACTGATTATTTCAGAGATGGAGAAATCTAGAAGAATTAGAAACTAAACAATTAAGAAAAAGCAATTTGGAGGCTGGGGTTGTGGCTCAGTGGTAGAGGGCTCACCTAGCATGTGCATGGGCCGGGTTCAATCCTCAGCACCACGTAAAAACAAAGGTATTGTGTACAACTAAAACAAATAAATAATTATTAAAAAAAGATTCAAAAAAAAAAAAGAAAGAAAAAAACAATTCTAAAAGGAAAATATGAGATATAATAAAAAGCTACAGAAGATATAGACATTAACTATAAAAGAAGAAAAGTAGTTTGAAACAAAATAAATTAAAAATACAAATAAAATGGTAAATGAAAGATTACTAAGGAATACCATAAGACAAAGTAAGCAAAAACATTACACATTATTTTAAAAAAATTAATAAAGTCTCAATACAAAATAAATAATACTATTAGATATTTAAAAGTATTAGCTATCTTCCCATGCAATAAGGAAAAGAGAACTCAATGTTTCAAGGTGATAAGTTACAGACCAAAATATACATTAAAGAAAATCTAAAACAGACAAAAGACCAAACTAACAGAAGGTTTTAAATAATTACGCTCAAGTCAAAGCTATAAATATATAAAAGGGGAAATAAGCTACTCTGAAAAATCTGCTTATCATATGATTCCATTTATATTACATTCTGGAAAAGGCAAAAGTATCAAATGATAATCTGGATAATCAGATTAGTAGTTGCAAAGTTTCAGGGATGGGGGAATTTTAAATAGATGAAGAACAAAGGATTTTTAAGAGCAGTGAATTATTTTGAATGATAGTATAATTATGGATATATAACACTCTACATTTGTCAAAACCTATAGAACTTTACAATAGAAAGAGTGAGCCATAATGTATGTAAATTTAAAATCATTTAAGATGTTGGGTTATACAAGAATGGAAAATAGACTGTGAGGAACTAATCTAATTTTATTACAAATGCAGTAACCTCAATGAATGTAGAAAACTGCTTGCCTAAGTAACTTGAGAAGTTGATGGAGACAGTAAGACAGAAGGGAAAGGGCAAATAATACTATATATAAGTATTCTAGTTTGTAAAGTTCTTGAACATGGTGTGTAGGTTAAGAATATGAACACAATATTCATTCATACTTGTACTAAACAATTAAATAAATGGGTGGCAAATAAGTTCCTCAATGTCAGTGATGGATTACAAAGTGATTAAAGAGAAGCAAAACAAATTTAAGGATGATTCATGATATGTAATAAGAGAAATAATAGCAATAGAAAGTTATGAATTGATGAGTAAGAAAATATGTCAAAATCACATAATTTGTGTTTTAGGATTATCACAGTTCATGGGTAAAAATGACAAGCCTTCTATATTTATTAGACTTGAATACTCCCACAAAAACATGGAGCAAGTAGTCAGTACTCAATATTATCAGAATTGAATTCATGTTCCAATATACTTTGGCAGTTATGCTTAGATTATCTAATTTATTCACCTTTATAATGTGAATGAAACTATTTTTTACATCTTTGAATTGCTGTTTTTGAATTTTTAAATGCTTATAAAATTAAGAAGCCTTATGTTATTAGATTACTTTATACTTGCTTACCTTTCCATGAGAAAATGTAATTAAGGTAAGGTCTATGGATCGTTGCAACTTTAATGCACATGGAAATACTGCTAAATTTAAATACATGCCTTTTACTTTGACTTTTTAAAGAAAGAAACCCATTGATTAATGATGGTTGAAATTTCTTTTCCCTCATAACACTCTAATTCCTGAAAGTTATAGCAGGTCAGAAAACATCTGAGTGATTTGTTCAGGAGTGCATTACTTTTATGAATACATTAAGAAGGAAAGATGTTCAATATAGCGCAAGAGCATAGTGTGAGACTAAAGTGAAGCTTTCAAATACTTTCTTTCCAAATTTGGCTGAAAGGCAAATTAGCAAATATTTGTATTTATGATGATGTTATTTTTTTATTTTTTATTTTTTTTGGTGGTAGGGTCATACTGGGGATTGAACTTAGGGGCTCTCAACCACTGAGCCACATCCTCAGCCCTATTTTGTGTTTTATTTAGAGACAGGGTCTCACTGAGTTGCTTAATGCCTCACTTTTTCTGAGGCTGTCTTTGAACTTGCAATCCTCCTACCTCAGCCTTCTGAGCTGCTGGGATTATAGGCCTGTGCCACCATGCCTGGCTCATGATGTCATTCTTAATTTTGAGATTTAGGGTTGAGATCACTATCTCCTAAGAAACATTTGTAAGTACATTAAGCTGCACTAGATGCCAACAGACTTGAATTTGACTCTCACACAGGCTTGCATTTATAAAAAATATTTTACATAATTTTGTAATCCTTTTCACTTAAAAAGTAACTGTTACTCTGCTAACTTACTAATACTAGTTAATATCATATCAATAAAAGAGCTAATAAAACTGAAAACATGGAGAGAAAATAGTCCAAATAAATGAATCTAAAAATAATGGTTTTTGGATTACTATCCTTTGATCTGGCTAAGAAGTTGGAATGTTGGCATTTTCTAATGATATTCATAAGCATAATGCACATAACACACATTTACAAAGTCTTCAGGTAAAACAGCTAAGTCCAACTGTTCCTTCCTGAGGCTAATTCATTAGCCCTTTACCTATGACAGTCACTGGCATTAACTTTCAAATGTACCTTCCTAACTGCTAAAAATAGTGGTAACAATTTATTCCTGGAATGATTTTGCATGCTGAGGATTCATTTAAATATCCATAATAAATGATTAGATAGATAAACAGATATGAACTAGCATAACCAACACTATATGGGTCCAGATATACTCAGAGATACTTCTTAAAGATTCTAAATAGAAAATGCTAAAAGTATGCTTGTATGAATGGTGTTCTTTATAAACAATGTTTCTAATTGATTCCCATATGAAATTCCATTAAATTTTAAGAGCCAATATCCATTATTTGTCTTGTTATTTAAGCCATTCATTAATTGTGACCTCCATCTCAACATGATGATGTTCACAATGGTATATACCATTAATTATGCATGAGATTTGTTCAACACTCCCCTGAAAGTGCTGAAAATTGTTTTAATTTCTAACTACGTAAATAGCTTTTTATCTAATGAATACTTCATGGGATTAAATATCTAAAGAAAACCTCATGTGAGGAAATTCGATATTATATAGAGGCCAAGTATTGTCTTAAGTTATCTTTCATTTGTGTAATAAATATAGTTTGTAGAATTGTTTTACATTGTGTAATACATTTAAAAATGTGAGCTATGCTATTTCTATTTTAACAAATCAAGCAAAATCATAAGAGAATGATTGAAGAAAGGATCAAAGAAATATCAGATTGAGCAAGTCATATATAAAAAAATTTATATTTTTAAGGAAATGTACACAATGCCTTATTAAAATCCTTGGGGGCTGGACATTCTGTAAGAGAATATAAAAATTTAGTCTTCCTATTTGAACTAATATGAATATAGTTGTTTTTTTATTTAGTTGCTGTTCATTTATTACTCTAATTCTAGAGCCTGGTAGAAATTGTAGCTTAGTGTCAGGGAATATTCCTTTTCTTTTGTTTCATATTTTTAAAAACTATTTTTATTAGTGCATTATAATTATGTTTTTACTTTCAAGTCCCAGAATTTGGTTCTTCGATGTTGTCTGGGGAGAAGTAAAGCACACTATTACTTTAAAGTGATCACTGTGTTCTATATGCCCAAAATGTATGCAAGGGGAACATGTGGAAATGGTACATATACCAAGTTGGGATTCTTTGCCTTAGAGTTACAAAAAAGGAGGTGGCATTTGTTAAGTTCGCACTCTGTATTAAGTTCTGCAGGATTAAAATAATTCTCTGTTCCATTCTGTAGTAGGTATTTACACTTCAATACGACAAAGCTTTCAACTTTTCTACACAGTGAGAGATATTAGTTGCAATCATTAAAACCAGCTGACAGAAAAAGCATTGCTGTTGTTACTTGGCATTAACAAAATCTTTTCTTAAAAAATTATAGGATCTGGACTATAATAGGTTTTTACTTAATCCTGTTATTACTGCTTTCACAGTTCTAATGTCTTCATTTTCTTAATAATTTAATATGATGTACTTTTTATTCTACTGTTCTTTGTGATTTCTAAAGCTAATAATTGACACATTAGAGTGCTATAAACTGAATTCTGTCTTAGCACTGCCAGTTCTTTGCTGGAATTGCTATATCACCAGTCAGGGGACTAAGAACAGGAGTAAAACAAAGAAGCTTAAACAGCAACCTACAATTTCTTAGTCTTACAATTCTGATTTAATATAATTTTAAAAAGCCAGTATCTGAATTATAAGACTCAAAGTCATAAATGCAAAATCATGTGGTTATTTTCTTAATCTATACACTTATTATAAGGCATTTATTTTATGTCTCCTCAGAACTGAAAGAGCTTTATATAGAAAAAAAAATTGGAAAGTTTGGCATCCTCTCCTACTTGCAATTTTTATTAATTCTAGTATACACCCATTTCAGAGGGTAGTTAACTACAAAATAAAATCATGCCACAGTAATTAGATACAATGAAAACAACAATAACAGAAAAACAATTGGAAGATCATCTATGATCAAAACCTAGATTTTAATCATTACCACGGTTGTTTAAGGAATTGATCTTCATTACAAAAGCTAACCTCTAAAAAAGAAGAAAACCACATTTTCTAATGTTTAAAATGATGAGCAGATAAATTCTTAGTAGTAGTAATTGAAGCTTCATTTTGATTGTTTCTGCATTTGAACATAAAAGTATATAGAACATCCATGGACAATATGTACAGTAAACTTGATGGCTATGTATCTCATTTGAAACATGAAGTACAACAAAATAAGAATAAATCACTAGAAGACACAAGAGCTGCCCAGCATAAACATCAGAACAGGAAGAAGAAAAGGGAATTGACAGGACAAATGAAGAACCTAAAACAGGAGGACTCCAAAAAACCAGCTGATAGGCAATGGAGCTAAAACACCATTTCAAGCTCATTTAGATGGACAGGGCCTTCTCTGTGAGGATATATGAGAATATGAAGACCAAATTTCTTTATATTTAAGAGGATAAATATAGGCCATCCCAAAATATACTTCTTCAGCACATTTACAGAAGGCTATTTAGAGGAGTTGCAGACACATTAGTGTCTGGAAACCTCTCCTTTCATTAAAAGATTTTTTTATACCTAATAAAGAGTGATTCCAACAGAAGCTTTTCTATCTGATTTTCTTCTATTTGCCTAGAAAACTCTGTTGGCAGTAAGAAGAGATTGGGAGTCTGAGAGCTTCCCTGTACAGAAATCACAAGTGGCCTTCTGATGACTGTCACCTGTAAGACTTGACCTGATAGTAGGACACCTTTGTTTTGTTCATTTGTCTGTACTTACCCTCACATGACCAGTCACTACCGCCCTCTGGGACACCCAAGTTTCTTTTGATACAATATGCACTTTACAACTATCCAGCCATCCTTTGAATCTTGTACTTTGTATGTGGGTCTCAGGTTGCTGTATGCTAAAAAAAAAAAAAAAAAAAAAAAAAAAAAAAAAAAAAAAAATCCATATGCTCTTTTCCCCTGTTAATCTGTCATTATCTGCTTATTTTACAGACTAACATTTTCAAACTTCCAAAGGAAAAACTTAAAACTTCTCTACAAGGTTCATTTATCAAGAGGTTGTGTTTCCTTATGTCACTAAGTCACCTAATAAGAATTTCTGCTATTTAATATGTTGTGCTTTATGATTTATGATACAAACGTCTCAGTAAATATCTTTCTTGCCAATACTTTGTAAATATACATTATTTTGCTCCTAAGACTAATTTCTTGGATGCTATTTCCTAGATGAAAGATAGTTAACATTTGTGTGTGTGTGTGTGTGTGTGTGTGTGTGTGTGTGTGTTGCTAGGGATTGAACTCAGGGCCTTTTGCATGCAAGGCAAGCACTCTACCAACTAAGCTATAACCTCAGCCCAAGATATTTAACACTTTTGATACATTGTTTTTCTGCAACTTTAATCCAATTTGTATCAATCAATGTATCACAATGCCATGATTTGCAGAAAAAATATAAATAATGTTCATTATATATATTTCTGACAATATTTATAAATGATAGATTAGACAGATTAAATTAATTTGCAACCAAAATCTTGAGAATTATTTCAGTTATAAAGTTACATGAAACTCTGATTCTAAAACTAATGCCAACAAACAACAAACTCATTTACATCAAAATGAGAAGTGGCCAGCTTTGTGTGTCTTTGCATGATGATGATGATGATGATGATGATGATGATGATTTGCCATATTGGAACTTTGATTTTGAAGTTCCACATACACAAAATTATTATTGTTTAATAAACCTATCTAGCTGGGGATCAAAATTCTTAGAATTAAAATTGCTTTTGCATTTTTTAAAAAATTAAACTAAAGGAGCTCCTTAATCAATTATTATCTGAGATTATAAAAATACTATGTGGGAGATTTAGAGAAAAGGATTGTTAGAACATTGTAATTCATAGGATCAGAGTAAGAAAAAATATTTTGAGTAGGTCTTTAAAAGTAATATTTTACAAGGCACCCTCAAGTAAGTCAAAACATGTTAAATCACATTTACAAAAGCTATTTTATGGTTTTAATACACTTAAATTTATCTTTCTAGTTTCCGTTAGTGTTAATTAAGCTACAGTGATAATATCATATTTCATATAATTAATGCAGTATGTTGCATTGTGTAAATTTTCTTATTGTTGACAAATGAATAACACAAAATATTCTCCAAAAGAAAAGTCATTGATGATTTATAAAATTTATAGCAGCAAGGCATTTCTTCATGGATTATTCCTCGTTATCAGTATTTAAGATAATACCTATCAATGTAATTTATAGGATGAAATCATTCTAATTCCAATTTAAATAATGCATTCTACTTGACATGATATATGCCAAACCAATTTATAAATTTTATTAGGTTTTAGTACTGATTTTATGACAGTTAAAATATTATTTCCAGGTGTCTTATATGAAAAATTATCTAATCAATTGCTCTTTTCCTTTAGTAGTCAAGAGGTATAGCTAGGATTTGCCTCCAACATTCCTTTTTGAAATATGATATGTTGATTGTTTTCAGAATGAATTATGGCGTGATAATTTGGGACCCTTTTAAAGTCAAGTGATCACATCATTTACATTATATATATATATTTTTTTTCAATTGAATATTCCTTGTTCCCTGTCCTCACACTGTTCCTGAGATAATTGACTGGAATGAGAGTCAGAGTTCAAGTTGACAGAAATCTTCATTGTTGTTTGCTGATAAGCATGATTTGGGATCCATAGACCTGGAGGAGGAAACACACCTTGCAGGTGTCATTCTGAGCACCACGTGTGAGCAATAAACCTGTTACTGGTCTTTCTCATTGAATCTAAAAAAAAAATAAAGTGAATTATTTCTTAATGAGGTTTCTTACCTTGAATATGTGGATTGAAGATCCACATACTCTGAGGTTAGATTATAGTGGGGAAGGGGACCTCACTGTGCTGGATAAAAATGTCCTGAAATCTTCAGGACCCCAGAAATGAAAGCTAAGTGAAGATTTGGCATATTAGCATCCAAAAAACTTTTAGAAACAGAAAGCACTAAAATAAATAACTTGTTTATTTTTTAATTTGTTCTTTTTAGATATATGTGGCAGTAGAGTGTACTTTCACATATTTTTTTATAAGTACCACTCAGATCACATATTTTATATACATTAAATGTAACTTTCTAATTAGGATCTCATTCTTGTGGTTGTACATGATGTGGAATCTCACTGGTGGTGTATTCCTACATAGGAAAGTTATGTCCAATTCATTCTACTCTCTTTCTTATTTCCATCCCCACTCCCTTCCCTTCATCCCCCCTTTTTCAATCAAATGAACTTCTATTCTTCCCTCCTCAGTCTTCTTGTGTGCTAGTATCCCCATATCAGAGAGAACATTCAACCTTTGGTTTTCTGGGCATTGGCTATTTCACTTGGCATGATAATCTCCAGTTCTATCCACTTCCCAGCAAAAGGTATAATGTCATTCATTTTTATGACTGAGCAATAGTCCACTGTGTATATATAACACAAATACATATAACACACTTTCTTTTCTTTATCTATTAATCTGTTGCAGAGATAGCTTGGCTTAGCTATTGTGAGTTGTGCTGTTATAAATATTGATATGGCTGCATCACAGTAATATGCTGAGTATAGTCTTTTGAGCATATACCAAGAAGTAGAATAACTGGGTCAAACAGTGGTACCATTTCAAGTTTTCTGAGGAATCTCCATACTGCTTTTCATAGTGGTTGCACCAATTTGCAGTCCCGCCAGCAATGTATGAATGTACCCTTTTCCTGACATCCTCATCAACATTTATCATTACTTGTGTTCTTGATAATTGCCATTCTGACTGGAATGAGGAAGAATCTCAGTGTAGTTTTAATCTACATTTCTCGAATTCCTAGAGAAGTTGAACATTTTTTTCATCTATTGTTAACCATTCATATTTCTTCATCTGTGAACTACCTGTTCAGTTCCTTTTCCCATTTATTGATTGGGTTATTTGTTTTGTTTGTTTGTTTTTGGTGTTAGTTTTTTGATTTCTTTATATACCCTGGAGATTAATGCTCTACCCAAGGTGCAGGTGGCAAAGATTTTCTTCTATTATGTAGGCTCACTATTCTCATTCTTGATCATTCCCTTTGGTGTGAAAAAGCTTTTCAGCTCAATGCCATCACATTTATTGATTCTTGATTTTACTTCTTATGCTTTAGGAGTCTTGTTGAGGAATTCAGTTCCTAAGCCTACATTATGAAAAGTTTGCCCTACTTTTTTTCTAGTAGATGCAGGGTCTCTGGTCTAATGCCTAGGTCCTTGATCTACTTTGAGTTTAGTTTTGTTCACAGTGAGAGTAGGTGCTCAATTTCATTTTGCTACCTGTTGGTTTCCAGTTTTCCCAGCACCATTCATTGAAGAATTCATCTCCAATGTGTGTTTATTGCACCTTTGTCTAGGCCGAGATAACTATATTTATGCATGCTTGTCTCTCTGTTTTCTTGTTTTCTATGCTGTTCCATTGGTCTTCATGTCTGTTTTTGTGCCAACCCTAGGCGTAGTGTTTTTTTTTTTTATTTATTTTTTTTTTTTTTAATTATAGCTCTGTAATAGAATTTGAGGTCTGGTATTGTTATGCCTCATGCTTCACACTTTTTTGATAAATATAGCTTTGGCTATTCTGGGTTTCTTATTTTTCCAAATAAATTTCATGATTGATTTTTCTATTTATCTAAAGAATGTCATTAGAATTTGAATACAAATAGCATTAAATCTGTATTGCATTTTTGGTTATAGTCATTTTGACAATATTAATTCTACCTATGTAAGAACATGGGAGATCTTTCCATTTTCTGGGGTCTTCTTCGATTTCTATCTTTCGTGTTCTGTGGTTTTTGTTGTAGAAGTCTTTCACTTTTGTTAGATTGATTCCCTATATTTTATTTTTTTTTGAGGATACCGTGAAGGTGATACTTTTCCTAATTTCTTTTTCAGCTGATTCATCATTGTTATAAAAGAACAAATCTCAGCACTGTAAAAGCTATATATGTTAAACGCAAGGCTAACATCATCAGTCTAAATGGATAAAAACTGAAACCATTCCCTAAACTGAACATTATATGTATTACCATTCAATTCCCATTGGTCCACCAGTCTGTTTTGGTGCCAATACCAAAAATTGCTCTATAGTATAATTTAAAGTCCGGTATGGTGATGCCACCTGCTTCACTTTTCTTGCTCAGGATTGCTTTGGCTATTCTGGGTCTCTTATTTCTCCAGATGAATTTCATGACTGCTTTTTCTATTTCTTTGGAATTAGACCAGAGACAATACGCCTAATAGAAGAAAAAGTAAGCTCCAATTTCCAACATGTCGGATTAGGCCCCAAGTTCCTTAATAAGAATCCTGTAGCACAAGAACTATTACCAAGAATTAATGAATGGGATAGATTTAAACTGAAAAGCTTCTTCTCAGCAAAAGAAACAATCAGTGAGGTGAATAGAGAGCCAACTAATTGGGAACAAATATTTAATACATGCACATCAGATAGAGCACTAATTTCTAGAATGTATATAGAACTAAAAAAACTTAACACCAAAAAAGCAAATAACCCAATCAATAAGTGGGCTAAGGAATTGAAAAGACACTTCTCAGAAGAAGATACACGATTAATCAACAAATACATGAAAAAATGCTCAACATCACTGGCAATTAGAGAAATGCAAATCAAAACTACTCTAAGATTTCATTTCACTCCAGTCAGAATGGCAGCTATCAAGAAACACAAACAACAATAAATGTTGGAGAGGATGTGGGGAAAAAGGCACACTCATACATTGCTGGTGGGACTGCAAAATGGTGCAACCATTATGGAAAGCAGTATGGAGATTTCTTGGGAAAATGGGAATGGAACCACCCTATGACCCAGCCATCCCACTCCTGGGTCTATTCCCAAAAGACTTTAAAAAAACAGCATATTACAGTGACACAGCCACTTCAATGTTTATAGCAGCACAATTCACAATAGCTAGGTTATGGAACCAACCTAGATGCCCCTCAGTAGATGAGTGGATAAAGAAAATATGGTATATATACAAAATGGAATTTTACTCAGCAATAAGAGAGAATAAAATAATGGCATTTGCAGGTAAATGGATGAAGTTGGAGAATGGAAATAATGCTAAGTGAAATTAGTCAATCTCAAAAATCCAAGTACCGAATGTTTTCTCTGATATAAGGAGGCTGGTTCACAGAGTTGTTGGAAGGGGTACATAGGATCAGAGGAACACTAGAATGGTCAACGGAAAGGGAGGGGAGGGAGGGAGTAAGGGGGGGTTGGAAAAAAATTGGTGGTTGAATGAGATGGATATCATTATCCTAAATGCATGATTGAAGATCTGAATGGTACTTATATACTTTGTATACAAGCAGTTGTATGTAAAAAGATACTATACTTGTGCATGATGAATAAGTAAATAAATAATAAAAAAATTAAAAAAAAAAAAAACTAGAACAAAAAAAGATGTCCTCTTTCACCAGTTCTATTAAACACAGTTTTTAATTTATAGCCAGAAATATTAGGCACAAGAAAAAAAATTAAAGAACTATGAATAGGAAGAGAAGGGCTCAAACTACCTCTATTTACTAATGTCATGATTCTATATTCATAAGACCCCAAAACTCCTTTAGAAAACTTCTAGGACTCAATAAATTAATTCAGCAAAGTAGCAGGATATAAAATTAATACATATAAATCAATTAGGTTACTATACAACAATGATGAATCAACTGAAGGAGAAATTAGATAAACTATCCCATTCACAATAACCTCAAAAAATATACTCAATTAGGGGCTGGGCTTGTGATTCAGCAGTAGAGGGCTTGCCTAGCACTTGCAAGGCCTTGGGTTCAATCCTCAGCACCACATAAAAATAAATAAATAAAATAAAAGTATATAAAAATATACTCAATTATATATTTCAAAATAAAATTATTAGTCATTATAAATATAGGTACATATAAAATATATTCTAATCTTTCCCATGTTAACTTTATGAATGCTTCTTAATTTGTAAATACAAAATTATTAAAATGAAATAGTAATTTTCCACTGGGTATTGTAGGTCATAATTTCCCTAAATGTTTTTCTGGCACCTTTTTTTTTATTTCTTTAATTGTCTCCAGTTACACCTATATTAAGTTCCTGAAGTTATCCTCAGATTTTCTATTAATATTTTCAGTCATTTTTCTCTTTCAGTTTCATTTCAGATAGTTTCTATTGCCCTGTGTTCAATATAATATCTTTATTTTTAATTTTAATTTTTATTTTCTTAAGTGTTATTATTAGTGAATGATGGTTATCCACAGTAGTGGAGTTCATTTTGATATATTTATGTATACATGGAATATAATTTGTTCCATTCCAGTCCCCAGTACTTCTACTTCCCCTTCCCTTCCCCCATCCTGTTCACTTGCATCTAATCTTCTGGCTTTCCTTCCACTTATTCATTATTTTATTTATTCATTTATTTATTCTAAGTTGTTATATATGACAGCAGAATGCATTACAATTCATATTACACATATAGAGCACATTTTTACATATCTCTGGTTGCATAAAAAGTATATTCACACAATTTGTGTTTTCATACATGCACTTAGGGTAATGATATCCATCTCATTCTACCATCTTTTTTTCTTTTATTTTTACCTCCTTGCCCCCTCCCTTACCCTTTCTCCCCAGTGACCTTTCTAGATTTCCTCTAATCCTCCTATGCTTCCCGTCCCAATCCCACTGTGAATCAGCCTCCTTATATCAGAGAAAATATTTGGCATTTGGATTTTTGGGATTGGCTAACTTCACTTAGCATTATATTCTCCAACTTCATACATTTACCTGCAAATGCTATTATTTTATTCTTCTTTACTGCTTAGTAAAATTCCATTGTGTATATATACCACATTTTCTTTATCCATTCATCTACTGAAGGGCACTAGGTTGGTTCCACAGTTTAGCTATTGTGAATTGTGCAGCTATAAATATTGATGTGGCTGAGTCCCTGTAGTATGCTGTTTTTAAGTCTTTTGGGTATAGACCAAGGAATGGGATAGCTGGGTCATAAGGTAGTTCCATTCCCAGTTTTCCAAGGAATCTCCATACTGCGTTCCCTATTGGCTGCACCATTTTTCAGTCCCAAAAGTAATGTATGGATGTGCCTTTTCCCCCATATCCTCTCCAAAATTTATTGTTGTTTGTGTTCTTAATAGAACACAATAATTGTGACTGGAGTGAAATAAAATCTTAGAGTAGTTTTGATTTGCATTTCTCTAACAGCAAGAGATGTTGAACATTTATTTTATGTATTTGTTGATTGATTGTATATCACCTTCTGAAAAGTGTCTGTTCAGTTCCTTAGCCCATTTATTGATTGGATTATTTGTTTTCTTGGTGTTAATATTTTTAAGTTCTTTATATATTCTAGAGATCAGTGCTCTATCTAACTTGCATGTGGTAAAAATTTGTTCCCAATTAGTAGGCTCTGTATTCACTTCACTGATTGTTTCTTCTGCTGATAAGAAGCTTTTTAGTTTGAAGCCTTCCCATTCATTAATTCTAGATTTTAATTCTTGTGCTACAGGACTCTTACTAAGGATGTAGGGGCATAATCTCTTATGATGGAAATTTGGGCCTACTTTTTCTTCTATTAGATGCATGGTCTCTGGTTTAATTCCTAGGTCCTTGATCCACTTTGAGTTGAGTTTTGTGCATGGTGAGAGAGAGGGGTTTAATTTCATTTTGTTGCATATGGATTTTCAGTTTTCTCAGCACCACTTGTTGAAGAGACTGTCTTTTCTCCAAAATGTTTTTGGCACCTTTATCTAATATAAGGTAACTGTAGTTGTGTGAGTTAGTCTCTGTGTCCTTTATTCTGTACCATTGGTCTACAAGTCTATTTTGGTGCCAATACCATGCTGTTTTTGTTACTATAGCTCTGTAGTATGGTTTAAGGTCTGGTATTGTGATGCCACCTGCTTCACTCTTCTTGCTAAGTATTACTTTAGCTATTCTGGGTCTCTTATTTTTCCAGATGAATATCATGACTGCCTTTTCTATTTCGATAAGGAATGCCATTGGGATTTTTTTTTTTTAAGTTATATACAATGCCTTTGTTTTTACATGCTGTTGATGGTTGAACTGGGGCCACCCACATGCTAGGCAAGCACTCTACTGCTGAGCCACAACCCCAGCTCTGTCATTGGATTTTGTTTGGAATTGCATTGAATCTGTATAATTCTTTTGGTAGTATAGTCATTTTGACAATATTGATTGTGCCTATCCAAGAACAAGGTTGATCTTTCCATCTTCTAAAGTCTTCTTTAATTTCTTTCTTTAGTGTTCTTTAGTTTTCATTGTAGAGGTCTTTCACCTCTTTTGTCAAGTTGATTCCCAGGTATTTTATTTTTTTCAAAGAAATAAATGGAGTAGTTTTCCTCATTTCCCTTTCAGAGGATTTGTCACCGATATAAGTAAATGCTTTTGATGTATGGGTATTGATTCTTAATCCTGCTACTTTGCTGAATTCATTTAATAGTTTTAGAAGTTTTCTGGTGGAGTTTTTTGGGTCTTCTAAGTATGGAATCATCAGCCAATACTGCTAATTTGAGTTCTTCTTTTCCTATCTATATCCCTTTAATTTCTTTTGTTTGTCTAATTGCTCTGGCCAGTGTTTCAAGTACTATGTTAATTAAAATTGGTGAAAGGGGGCACCCTGCCTTGTTCCAGTTTTTAGAGGGAATGCTTTCAATTTTTCTCCATTTTGAATGATGTTGGCCTGGGGCTTAGCATAAATAGCTTTTATAATGTTGAGATATGTTTCTAGTATCCCTACTAGTGATTTGAACATGAAGGTGTGCTGTATTTTGTCAGATTCTTTTTCTGCATCTATTGAGATGATCATATGGTTCTTATCTTTAAGTCCACTGAATTACATTTGTTGATTTCCATATGTTGAACCAAACTTGTATCCCTGGAATGAACCCTACTTGATCATGGTGTACTATCTTTTTGATATGTTTTTGTATTCGATTTGCCAGACTTTTATTGAGAATTTTTGCATCTATGTTCATTAGAGATATTGGTCTGAAGTTTTCTTTCTTTGATGTGTCTTTGCCTGGTTTGAGGATCAGGGTGATATTGGCCTCATAGAATGAGTTTGGAAGAGCTCCCTCTTTTTCTATTTCCTGAAATAAAGTGTATTGGTATCAGTTCTTCTTTAAAAGTCAGATTCTTGAAGAATCCGGTCCTGGGCTTTTCTTGGTTGTGATATCAGTTTGGAAGAGCTCCCTCTTTTTCTTCTGAAATAAAGTGAAAATTGGGTTCTTCTTTAAAGGTCTTGATGAACTCAGATTCTTGAAGAATCCGGTCCTGGGCTTTTCTTGGTTGGTAGGCTTCTGATGGCATCTTCTATTTCATCACTTGAAATTGATCTGTTTAAATAGATCAAGTTTGGGCAATTCATATGACTTTAGAAATTTGTTAATGCCTTTGATATTTTCTATTTTATTAGAGTACAAGTTTTCAAAATAATTTCTAGTTATCTTCTTTGTTTCTGAAGTGTCTGTTGTGATATTTCCTTTTTCATCATGGATGTTAGTAATTTGAGTTTTTTCTCTCCTTCTCTTCATTAGCATGGCTAAGGATCTGTCAATTTTGTTTATTTTCTCAATGAACCAACTTTTTGATTTGTCAGTTTTTTCCATTGTTTCTTTATTCTCAATTTCATTGATTTCAGCTCTGATTTTAATTTTTTCCTGTCTTCTACTGCTTTTGCTGTTGATTTGTTATTCTTTTTCTAGGGATTTGAGATGTAATGTTAAGTCATTTATTTGTTGTTTCTTCTTTTACAGAATGAACTCCATGCAGTGAACTTTCCTCTTACTACTGCCTTCATAGTGTCCCAGATATTTTGATACATTGTATCTGTACTCTCATTCAACTCTAAGAATTTTTTAATCTCCTCCTTGATGTCTTTTGCAACCCCTTGTTCATTCAGTAGCATGTTATTTAGTCTCCAGGTGTTGGAGTAGCTTTTTTTATTTTTTATTTTATCATTGTTTTCTAATTTTATTCCATTTTGATCTGATAAAATACAAGATATCTCTACTTTTTTATATTTGCTAAGAGTTGCTTTATGGCATAATATATGGTCTATTTTAGAGAAGGAGCCATGTGCTGCTGAGAAGAAAGTGTATTTAGGATGAAATATTCTATAAATGTCCATTAAGTCTAAGCTACTGTGTTAAATAGGTCTAAAATTTCTTCATTTAGCTTTTGTTTGGACAATCTATCTGGTGGTGAAAGAAATGTGTTAAATTTACCCAGAATTATTGTGTTGTGTTCTATTTGACTCTTGAACTTGAGAAGAAATTGTTTGATGAATGTAGACACTCCATTATTTGGAGCATATAAATTTATTATTGTTAATGTTTTATTGATGAATGGCTCCCTTAAACAGTATGAAATACCCTTCTTTGTCCCTTTTGATTAACTTTGGCTTGAAGTCTATCTTATATGATAGGAGGATAGAAACCCCTGCTTGCTTCTGCAGTACTTGTGTGTGGTATGATTTTTCTCAACCTTTCACCTTCAGTCTGTGGATGACTTTTCCTATGAAGTTAGACTTTTGGAGACAGCATATTGTTGGGTCTTTTTTTTTTTTTTTTTTTTAATCCAATCTGTCAGTCTGTGTCTTTTGATTGGTGAGTTTAGGCCATTAACATTCAGGGTTATTATTGAGACATGATTCATATTCCCAGCCATTTTTGTTTATTTTTGGTATTTAACTTGACTTTGTTTCTCCTTTGATTATTGTTTCCTTTATTTTAATATTTCTTTTTGCTGGTTTTCCTTGTTGTTTTTCATTTCTTCTTCATGGAATATTTTGCCAAGGATGTTCTGTAGTGCAGGCTTTCAAGTTGTAAATTCTTTTAACTTTTGTTTATCAATGGAAGGTTTTTATTTCATCATCAAATCCAAAGCTTAATTTTTGCTGGATATAAGGTTCTTGGTTGGCACCCATTTTCTTTCAGAGCTTGATATTTGTTGTTCTAGGATCTTTTAGCTTTTAAGGTCTGGGTTGGAAAATCTGAACACAATCTGATTTGTACCTCTATGGTTCATTTATCCCAATAAATCTTAAATTTGGTCTTTTTATACTATTCCATATTTCTTGAATGTTCTAATCATGATTTCTTACCATTTTCACTCTGTGGTCTACATTCTTTTCAAGATTATATATTTTGTCTTTATTGTCTGAGGTCCTGTCTTCCAAGAGGTCTAATCTGTTGGCGATGCTTTCAATTGAACTTTAAATTTGGTTTATTGTTTCTCTCATTTCCAGGATTTCTGTTTGGTTTCTTTTTAGAACTTCTATCTCCCTATTGAAGTAATATTTTGCTTCTTGTATTTGTTTATGTAGTTATTTGTCAAAATGATCTTTTACTGCCTGTATTTGCTCTCTTATATCATCTTTTAATTCACAGAACATTTTAATTATATACATCCTGAACTCCTTCTCTGTCATTTCATCTGCTGTGCTTGCTATGGATTCTAATAAAGAGGTATGTTGCTTTGATTGGGGGACTTTCTTCCCTTGTTTTTTTCTTTTTTTAATGTTTTTTTAAAATATTTATTTATTTACTTTAGTTGTACACAATGGAATGCATTTATGTTTACGTGGTGCTGAGGATCGAACCCGGGCCACGCATGTGCGAGGCGAGCGCTCTCCCGCTGAGCCACAACCCCAGCCCCCCTTGTTTTTTTTATATTGCTTGTTAGTCTCTCTTCTAGCACTGTGCAACTGAGGCTTTTATGTTTTTACCCTATGGCATTATAGAGCCCGTGTAGGACAATGTTAACAGTTCCCCATATGAACAATTTACACCCTAAAACTAGACATTTCTATTAAGATGTTCACAGTTTGGTCACATTGTACAGAAATAGTGAATTCAATTATTATCCCCAATATACTCTATAGGTTTGTAAAGGGGTTTATAGTTTCTGATGTTGGACAAAGATATGATATGTTGAGGAGATAGGAAGTGAAGACATTGAGTTATTATTTCTTAGGAAGTGTGAAAGAGAAATCTAAGGAGGTAGTTTAGTAGCAGTAGAAGAGGGGGAAGTAATTTGGGGTATACAAGTTAGTGGGAAGACAGAGGTGTACATAGAACAAACACATGCATATATTAAGAGTTAAAAAATGTCAAAAGTGGTAGATATTGGTGGAAAGAGGAAAAAATAAAGTATAAATGAAAAAGTAAATAGGGTGGGGGTTGTGGCTCAGTGGCAGAGCGCTCGCCTCGCATGTGCGTGGCCCGGTTCAATCCTCAGCACCACGTAAACATAAATGCGTTACATTGTGTACAACTAAAGTAAATAAATAAATATTTAAAAGAAAAAGAAAATAATAAGCCGGGCGCGGTGGCGCAAGCCTGTAATCCCAGCACTTTGGGAGGCTGAGGCAGGAGGATCGCGAGTTCAAAGCCAGCCTCAGCAATGGCGAGGCACTTAGCAACTCAGTGAGACCCTGTCTCTAAATAAAAATACAAAAAGGGGCTGGGGATGTGACCCAGTGGTCGAGTGCCCCTGAGTTTAATCCTCGGTAACCACAAAAAAAAAAAAAAAAAAAAAAAAAAAAAAAAAAAAAAAAAAAAAAAAAAAGAAAATAATATATGACACAATTTTGCTATACTATTCAGATGCCCCAGTTCTCAAAATCATAGTTCATGCATAATACTTGGTTTCACATATGTTGGGGGGTGTGAGGGCAGGGGAATAGAGAGGGAGAAGAAAAATAAAAGAAAAATACACAAAGACACACAAACAAAACAAAAACAAAAAATCTTGAAGGAAGATTTCCTGCTTTCTTTCACATCTAATAGGTGGGGTTATCTGTCATCAGCTGGTATCTTCACCCTTTGTATGGTGAAGGTAACCAAGGAATCACTGTACCAGTGTAGAGACTGCTGGGAAGATGAGGTGGAGTTAAAAACTGTGTACCTGGTCAGCTGGAATTCCAAGCTGGGAGTTGTCTCCTCTGGGAAATCGTGCTGAAAGGTGACCCATGATGTAGGCGCCCACTTTCCACGTCACAGTCACAGTGTTGGGTCAGATGGAGGGATACTGGTGAGGGAGAGAGGCTATGGCACTGGACACCGAGTTTGGATACGAGCTCCATGGCTGCCAGTGTGTGGCACGTGTGGCTGTCTGCCGACTTCAGAGCCTGTGTAAATTCCTCCTCTTCAGGAAGGCTACTGCGCCTACATGAGTTTCTCTGCTGCTGCAGCGTCCCAAGATGGCGGCAGCTGCCCCATATTGGCAGAAGGGGGTCCACATGGGAGCTGCAGGATGGGCGTCTGGCATTCCTGTGTGTGGAAAGTTGCCAGGTGTTTTGCTTAAGAGCGGTTTTCCACTTCGTTGGGTAGCAGAACTTCCTGCGTAGTTCCTTGCTGGCACTAATGTAGGTGGTCCTGTTTGGTGTTGGTCTTCCGTGACAGCAGTCCTGCGCAAGTGAGTAGCTGGGAGACCCACCCCACCGCTGTAGTCCGTAGCCCCGGAGCCCCAGACAGGCTCGATGACCACTGTGACTCCTTCACAGGAGCAGGAGTATTGCTGGCAAGTTAGCAGTATTTTCACTTCTGAGTCCCAGTTCACCGAGTGACACAGAGTGCTACCTCTCTCCGGTCTGCCATCTTGGATCAATCAATAAAAGTATTAAGTTTTGACAGATAAAATCTAGGACCTATGGTACTTAATATGACTGATTTTGATGGGGTGGCTCAAGTAGCCATATGTGACTCAAGTGGTAGTCCAGTTCTTAAGAGTAGGCAATGGTGGATGTGCAACAGGCATTTTCAATAGCTCTTCCAAAAGAAAGGAAATGAAAAACAGAAAGTGGCCTGACTGTAAAATAAAGATATGAAATTTCGCAGATCCCTAAGAATGTCTACCACTGTGCTCCAGGCCTCCAGAGCCAAAAACAACCTATTCGTTATTTTTTAAATGGTGCCTTATAGTTATACATAAAAGTGGAATTCACTTTTTTATCTTCATATATGTACATAGCATAATTTGGTCATTTTTATTCCACAGTTCCTCTCTTTTCCCCTTCTACCTTCCTGATCCTTAATCCTTTTCTCTACTCCACTGATTTCTTTTCTATTCTCATGGGTCCCCCTACATGCCCTTTTCACTTATTTCACTCTAACTTACACATATGAGAAAATATTTCACCTTTCACTTTTTGAGTCTGGCTTATTTGACTTTCCATGATGTTTTTCAGTTCCATTCATTTACCAGAAAATGCCAATAATTTCATTTCTCTTTAGGACACATAAAAATTTATTGTGTATATACACCACATTTTCTTGTTCTATTCATATGGTGGTGGGCACCATGGCTACTGTAAATTGCACTGTTATAAACACTTATATGTCTGTGCCACCATAATATGCTGATTTGTGGGACAGTTGGGTCATATATAATGCATCCATATCCAGTCTTCAAGAAAATTCCATAATGTTTTCTGGAGTGGTTGTACTAATTTGCAGTCCCACCAACAATGTATGAGTGTACCTTTTCTCCCACATCCTAACCAGCATATTTATTATTTATATTCTTCATTCTACCATTCTAACTGGAGTAAGGTAAAATATCTCAGTGTTATTTGGATTTGCATTCCCTTGATTGCTAGAGATGCTGAACTTTTTTTTTTTTTTTAATTTCTTAGTCACTAGTATTTTTGTTCTGTTTTGTTTTGAGAAATGACTGTTTAGTTCTTTTACTAATTTATTCATTGGGTTGATTTTTTTTGGGGGGATGCTAAGTTTTTTGAGTCTTCTTTATATTCTAAATATGAATCCATTCTTGAAGGAGTAGCTGGCAAAGATTTTCTCCCATTCTATAGTCTCTCTATTCATCGTCTTATCTTACTCTTTTAATGTGAATAGGATTTTTAATCTGATATCATTCCACTTATTAATTTGTCATTTTTATATCTTGAGCTTTAGGGGTCTTGTTAAAGATGTCAGTGCCTGCACCATTGTATTTGAGTGTTAAGCCTAGGTTTTCTTCTAGCAGTTGCAAAGTTTCTATACTAATTCCTAAGTCTTTGATTCACTTTGACTTAGCTTTTGTTCAGGATGGAAAATAGGATCTAGTATTATTGTTCTATATTTGGATATCTAGTTTTCTCTTCAATATTTATTTAAAAAGGTAATCTTTTCTCCAATGTATTTTTTTATTTGTAAAGAATCATTTGTGAATAATCAGATGACAGTATCTTTGTGGGTTTGTCTCTGTGTCTTAATTTCAGTTTTGAAGCCAGTACCATGCTGTTTTTGTCACTATTGCACTGTAATATATTTGAGATCAGATATTGTGATGCCAACAGAATTGCTTTTATTCCTATTGGCTATTCTTGGTCTTTTATTTTTCAATATGAATCTCAGAACTGTTAATAGAACATTATGAAGAAATGAGATTGAAAGAGCAATTAAAAACCTTCCAACAAAGAAAAATTCAGCATCAGATAAACTCACAGCCAACTTATACTTGACTTTTAAAAAATAACTAAGGGCAGCCTTCCTCAAATTATTCCAATAATTAGCAAGGGAACCTAATTCTATGAAGCCAGTATCATCCTGATACCAAAATCAGGCAAAGTCACATTAAAGAGGAAATTACTGATCAGTATCTCTGATGAATAGAGATGCAAAAATCCTTAATAAAATATTAACAAACTGCATTAAAAAACATGATCAAATTATTTTATCCCAGAGATGCAATTTTATTTAACATATATAAATCAATAAATGTAACTTACCATATAAATAAAACTAAGTATAGAAATAACATGAATACACCAAAAGATGCAGAAAAAGTCCTTGACAAAACCAGCACCCATTCATACTAAAAACACTGAAGAAACTAGGACTAGAAGAAAATTAACCTCAACAGTATAAAGAGTATATATGACAAACCCAAAGACAACATCAAAGTAAATGGAGAAAAACTAAAATCATTTCCTCTATAATAAGAAATAATAGAAGGATTTCTACTCTCATCACTCTTCTTAAACACAGCAATAAGACAAAATAAGGAAATTAAAGGGATAGCAATAAGCAAAGAGGAAGTCAAATAATTTTGTTTGTGTGTTTATTTTATTTAGAGACAGGGTCTCACTTTGTTACTGAGTGCCTCATCATTGCTGAGGCTGGTTTTGAACTCATGATTCTCCTGCCTCAATCTCCAAAGTGCTGGGATTACAGGCGCAAATAATCCTATTTGCTCATGACATGACCCTATATGTAGAAGACCCCCCAATAAAAAAACTCTACCAAGAATTTCTAGAGCTGATAAACAAATTCAGCAAAGTAGCACAATAAAATATCAATATAAAAATCAACAGCTGAGGTGGACATGGTGGCGCAGGCCTGTAATCCCAGCACTTGGGAGGCTGAGGCAGGAGGACTTCGAGTTCAAAGCCAGCATCAGCAATGGTGAGGCACTTAAACAACTCAATGAGACCCTGTCTCTAATAAAATACAAAAAAAAAAAAAAAAAAGAAAAGAAAAAGGTTGGGGATGTGGCCCAGCAGTCAAGTGACCCTGAGTTCAATCCCAGGTACCAAAAAAAAAAAAAAAAAAAAAAAAAAGGGCAGCTGTTCTGTATTTCAATAATAAATCTGACAAGAAGTCAGAAAATCTCATGCACTCACAGTAACCTAAAAAGTAAAAAATATACCTTGTAAATAAATCTAACCAAGGAGGTGAAAAACCTCTACGATGAAAACTATAGAACGCTGAAAAAAAAAAAAAAAAAAAAAGTGAAAAAGACCTCAGAAGTTCGAAAGACATGCCCTCTTCTTAGATAGGGAGAACTAAATAAAGTGGCAATATTATAAAAAGTGATACACAGATTCAATGTAATTCCCATCAAAACACAAATGATATACTTCACAGAACTAGGAAAAATCAATGCTAAAATAAGAATATTCTTATGCTACCCATTTATTTTATTTATTTATTTTCCTCTACTTAAGCTTTGTGATGGTTTTGATTAATTCATATTTCCTGTTGTTGTTGTTGTTTTCTGGCAATCTTTGAAAGCCAGATATTGTGAATTTTATTTTTTCAGATACTAGATATTTATGCATCATTTTACATATTGTTGAGCTTTGTTCATTTCAAATACTTGTTAACTGGAATCATAGCTTAAGATTTTTCAGGCTGATCTGAAATGGTATTCATCTAGAGCTTACCTATTAGCTAAAGACCTCTTTTAGTATTCTTCCTAATGTCCTGTGAATTATGAGTTTTCCCAGTTGGAATAAAGGGAACAGAGTTTATTCCTGATGCTACGTGAGCCTCATGTTTCATTATCTAAGCCTTTAAGTGATTCTTTCCCAATCCTAAGAAATTTTCTCACATAAATACTGTTATCAATTCTGTACTGATTTTCCTAAAAGGGGCCTCTGCAGATTCAAGGGATGCATGCTTAATACAACTCTTTCCCTGTAGGGTTCTCTGAGAATTTGTTACCTGAGTTCTTTTCTTCTGCCCAATGTACTGGAAATTCTTTCATGAAAATATGTAGGAGCCTTGTTTGGGGAGATGGCTTAAATTATGGTTGACTATGGGCCACGGAGATTTGGACATTGTTGTCTTTTGTAGTTTTACGGGACTTGGCCCGAAATCTCGAGTGACTTGGCCGAGATTGTTGATCGGGTTAGTGTTATTTTTGGTGGTGTGTGCGGCGCGTGTTAGTCGTTGTTAGAGCCAGAGAAAAAAGTTATCAGAATAAAAAGCTGTTTGTCTCCAGTTTGCCTCTGAACTTCTTCCCGTGGCTTCGTTGCTCCAAGCGGCCATCGCTTCAAACAACAACAAAAATATGGTGCAGCACTTATCAGGTTCAACTCATGAATTTCCACCCTTCAGATATTACTGTCCTTTATTGAGTGTTCTTCAGCTTGAAAACCATTGTCTTCACATATTTTGTCTAGAGTGGGGATGTTTTTAAGTAAGGGCAATTAACTCTTTGTTACTAACTACCCAAGTTCTTTGATTAAAAATAAAATGAAGAGAAAAGAGTAAATTATGTGAGTTGATCTTAAAAAAATATATTGGCTATGGAAAAATAAAATTAATGCATTGTGAATTTGAAATATATTAACAATTTTGAAAATTCAATAAAAATGGCACACATGTCGAAATGGTCAATAAACAGAGTTGAAGTGTTCTATAGTCTTTTTATTTTCAGGGAACATGTAGATGTTCCAGTAATGTTAGACTTCACAAATGAGTGGTGCATGCTTTTATAAGATTAAAATAGCACAGAAAGGCCAACGTGTTGAGCTCATATGTTATATTTAAAATGAGACATTAGTTACATTAACATATATGAATTAATGTTATATTTTAAGCTTTGATATTATCAAACTGTTATAATTTAAAAACATGATCCCATTATTTAAATAAACCATTAAATTTATTAAAATAAAGGCTTGAAAATAGATATAATCTGAAAATATTAACAAAAAGAAAGGTAATATAGCTGTGTTAGTGCCAAAGGAAACAGTAAGACAAAAAGCGTCATTGGAGCAAAAAAGGGATATTTTATTACTATCAAATTCATCAAAAGGGTAAATGACTCTAAACTATAATGCATGTTTTACTTGAAATATGAAGTTCAAAAATAAGAAATATTGAGAAATTTACCAGAAAATAATATATTGATATATAATCAATACAAATTGCTAAACCATGCTAATTGTTTTATAGTCATTAAATGACTAAGGTGAAAAAAACACGCGCAAAATAATTTGCTCTGGAAAAGTGATTTTGAGATTAACACATGTTGACTACCTAAAATGTCCTGCTAATAGTAAAAAATATTATCTCAGGATAAATGACCTGTTAATAATAATGACTTTTCTGATGGCCAATACTGAATTCCAGGATGTCATTCTTTGATATGTTTTCTAAGTATTAATGAAGTCACTGAAGGTGAAAAGTATATAATAAGATTAATTAGAATTTCTTCTCATAAATTATTATTAAATTAGAGGCTTTAATCATAGTATCTTGCCATTTTGGTGTACATTTTTAGAACTTAAAATGATGTGAAGTTCTGCTTATGTGGTCAAAACATTTATTCAGGAAACACTTTCTAAAAAGATTAGTTGGTACAAGTCACCCTTTTAAGTGAGAAAGAGAAAAAAGAAAAGAATCAACTGATTTAAGGAAGCTTAAAATTTAATAGTGCAGATTTTACATCACTATACACATAATTATTAGCAAATATAATGTAATAGATGGCATATAAATCATAAATATTTTAGAAAAACTGATATGAATAAATTGTTACTTCCTACTCATGGAATCAGAGAAGACTTTGTAGTAGTAGTATACATTTGAAGTCATCAAAAATGTGAAAATTTAGGCCAGGTGCTTTGATGCACACCTGTAATCCCAGCAGCTCAGGAGGTTGAGGCAGGAGGATCTGACTTCAAAGCCAGCCTCAGCAAAAGTGAGGCTATAACAGATGTGCTTGTGGTAAAGATTTTCTCCCAATGTGTAGGTTTTCTATTCACTTCACTGATTGTTTCTTTTGCTGAGAGGAATCTTTTTAGTTTGAAACCTTCCCACTTATTGATTCTTGGTTTTAATTCTTGCACTATAGGTGTCTTATTAAGGAAGTTGGGGCCTAATCTGACATGATGGAGATTTGGGCCTATTATTTTCTTCTATTAGGTGCAAGATCTCAGATTTAATTCCTAGGTCAGTGATCCACTTTGAGTTGAGTTTTGTGCATGGTGAGAGATAGAGGTTTAATTAGTTTTTTGTTACATGTGGATTTCCAGTTTTCCCAGCACCATTTGTTGAAGAGGCTATCTTTTCTCCAATGAGTGTTTTTGGTGACTTTGTCTAATATAAGATAACTGTAGATGTGTGGGTTAGTCTCTGTGTTTTTTATTCTGTATTATTGGTCTACCAGTCTATTTTGGTGCCAATGCCATGCTGTTTTTCTTCTATTGCTTTGTAGTATAGCTTAAGGTCTGGAATAGTAATGGCATCAGTTTCACTCTTCTTGCTAAGGATTGCTTTAGCTGTTGTGGGTCTTTTATTTTTCCAAGTGAATTTTATGAATTTCATTTTCCAAATGTTATTGGGATTTTGTTTGGGATGGGTCATTTTGACAATATTAATTCTACCTATCCAAGAACAAGGTAGATCTTTTCATCTTCCAAGATCTTTTTTTTTTTCTTTAGCATGCTATAGTTTTCATTGTAGAGGTATTAAAGCACTCAAAAACCTAATACCAAAAAAAAAAACAAATAACCCAATCAATAAATGGGCCAACGAACTGAACAGATACTCCTCAGAGGAGAATATATAATCAATCAACAAATATATGAAAAAAAGTTCAATATCTCTAGTAATTAGAGAATGCAAATCAAAACTACTCTAAGATTTCATCTTACTCTAGTCAGAATGGCAGCTATCAAAAATACAAAAAAAAAAAAGAAAAACACAATAACTGTTGTCGTGGATGTGGGGAAAAAGGCACACTCATACATTCCTGTTGGGACTACAAATTGGTGCAGCCAATCTGGAAAGCAGTATAGACATTCCTTGGAACACTTGGAATGGAACCACCATTTTACCCAGGTATTCCACTCCTAGGTCTATACCCAAAGGATTTAAAAACAGCATACTACAGGGACACAGCCACATCAATGTTTATAACAGCAAAATTCACAATAGCTAAATCTTGGAACCAAACCAGGTGTCCTTCAGTAGATGAATGGATAGGGAAACTTTGGTATATATAACAATGGAACATTACTCAGCACTAAAAGAGAATAAAATCATGACACTTGCAGGTGAATGGATGGAGTTGGAGAAAATAATGCTAAGTGAAGTTAGCCAATCCCAAAAATCCAAAGGCCGAATTATTTCTTTGATATTAGGAGGCTAACTCATAATGGTGATGATGTGGAGAGCATGGGAGGAATGAAGAAACTTTAAATAGATCAAAGGGGATGGAGTGGAAGGGAGGGTACAAGTGGGTAGGAATGACAGTGAAATGAGTTAGTCATCATTACCCTAAGTACATGTATGAAGACATGAATGGTGTGAAAATACTTTGTGTAGAGTCAGTGACTTGAAAACTTGTGCTCTATATGTGTAATATAAAATGAATTGCATTCTGCAAGCATATGTAACAAATTAGAATAAATAAATAATTTAATTAAAAAAATGTGAGCCACTAAGCAACTCAGTGAGACCATGTCTCTAAATAAAATACAAAATAAGGCTGGGGATATGGTTCAGTGGTTGAGTGCCCTTGAGTTCAATACCAGTATTAAAAAAAAAATGAAAATTTGACAAATTAAGAAAACAACTTATTTTTAAAATCTAATTGAAGAAAATAGAATAAAGAAAAATTGAGAACTTTCTAGAATATATGTTTGTAGATGAATGTCTAATAATTGCATACATGAATCTTTCTACATATTTTCCATTTATGTATACTTTATTAACCCTCTTATTTTCCATTCTCCATTTTATATCTCAAACAAATTCAAAAGAGTCTTTTATTTCTCAATGACACTCTACATATATTTAATACTTTGTAAGCACTGTAAGCATTTCTATTCTTATAACTCTAAAACAACAATGACAACAACAATAACAAAAAGCCCTGCATAGTTCTTTTATCACATAAACGTCTGGGATAAAAACGTTAAATTTAAAGGGGGTACAAACGGCATGAAAAGAAAGGGCAGGGAAAATATTCCACGTTTTTTGGGTGTGACCTATGTTAGTACAATGGACAAAACAGAAATCCAGAAAAGAGCTTTCCTCCATATTCTAATGACTCATTCAACAATTACTGAGAAACACCAAATATCCAAACTGTGGGCTGTTGGTTCTTCATGACTTTAAAATTTGTAAATTAATAATAAGTTCTAATCCTACTTTTTACAGATGCTATTTTATTTGTGTAAGAGTGACTTTGATATAGCTTAAATATTTACCAACTTTTTGTGTAATATTTTCAGAGAAGATACTAACTATAAATATAACTGACTTATAGCTCTCTAAACCTAGGTATCAGTGATTTAAAAGTAGAAAAAACAAAAGATGAACAGGAGTAGGCATATATACATGAAATGGTAGAAATATATTTACTTCTCATGGCAAGGAAAATTTAGTATTGAACAAAGCAAAATCACAGCAATCCTCAAGCAGTTTAGATTCTAGGAAAATTCATTGAACTCAAAATAGATTAATAAGAACGTTATTCAATGATCTGCTTATTTCTTGAATTAAAATGGCTATACAACTCTATCTTGAAAATGTGTTTTCTGTTTTGTATGGATTTTCCTCAAGTACAGCACTTCCAGTGAATACTGCTCTGATAATTGCTTCCATTAAACCAATTTAGAAACCATATACTTTATGTACAAATAAGAAGGGAAGCAAATTAGATTCAAATACATACTGTGCTAAGTCTGTGGCTACATATGGAAATTAGAGAGTGTGGAGAACTGCTACCTTCTTTTGGATGCCATTGTCAACTGCATGACTCTGCTAACAAAACAACAGCAGGAAGATCTGCCTTCCACCCTGAGCAACAGCAACACGGTAGTCATGGAACACAACCACAGGACAATTTTGCTCTGTAAATATTGTTTGGAATCCCCAGTTCATTTTCTTTCCTGAAAGATAAAAGATATTTGTAGCTTTTCTTAAAAGTCAGTTTATACTTGTTTTAGTCAGCTTTTTCACTGCTTCAACTAAAAGACCCGACCAGCACAATTGTAGAGGAGGAAAAGTTTATTTGGAGGATAATGGTTTCAGAGGTCTTAATCCATAGACAACAGATTCCATTCCTCAGGGCTCAAGGTGAGACAGAACATCACAGCAGAAGAGTGTGGCAGAGGGAAGTAGCTCACATGATGATCAGAAAACAGAGAAAGAGAGAGACTCCACTTGCCAGATACAAAGTCAAGCCCAAACTCCCACCTCCTCCATCCATACCCTACCACTTTAATAACCACTCAGTTACCTATCAGGGGATTTACTGATTGGGTCAAGACTCTTTTTTTTTTTTTTTTGGTACTGAGGATTGAACTCAGGGGCACTTGACCACTGGGCCACATCCCAACCCTTTTTTGTATTTCATTAGAGACAGGGTCTCACTGAGTTGCTAAGTGCCTTGCCATTGTTGAGGCTGGCTTTGAACTCGTGATCCTCCTGCCTCAGCCTCCCAAGTGCTGGGATTACAGGCGTGCGCCACTGTGCCAGCTCAGGGTCAAGACTGTTATAACCCAATCATTTTTCCTCTGAACTTTCTTGCATTGTCTTACATGTGCTTTTGAGGGATACTTCACATGCAAACCATAACAATACTATTGGAAAATAAAGTTCAAACTTTGTAACATGACTAAAGTAGGGCAAACACACACACACACACACACACACACACACACACACACAACACACAACAACAACCAAAAAAAATAAACACTGGTTAAATTGTTTAGAACTTTGATGAAAAACTGGGTTTCTATTTAGTATTTTGTAGTTACATTCTTTTTCATAATTCTGTTGCTGTGATTCTATTGCCCTTTTCTATTATCATTGAAACAAAATGGGGTTCTTATAAAGCAACCTCAATTTGAAAAATGTTATTATTTCATGTAAATATGATATCCTGTTTAAGTAAAGTTTTACTTCATATGAAAATAGTGTAAACTGACAGAGACTCATGCAAGAGTTTAAAGAACCTCAGAGAACAAAGGAGTGAGTCTCACTGGTGTCTGAGTTCCTGTATTTAAGTAAATCTGATGCACACAATTACATTTGCCTTTACTATAGTTTGATTACTGATCCCTTTCTTAGATTTCATAAGTAAATAATTATGTTTTTGTTCTAACTAATTCAAGTTAGGGTTTGTCCTTTTTTTTTTACCAAGAATCTTCAGACATAAATAAAGTTTGCATTTTATGTTGAAGAAAAATAAAAAAAAAATTTGCTGGCAAATTCTTTGATTCAGGATAGTTCCGTGATCATTATTTTTTCAGTTGTGGTAAGCTTCACAAGAGACCTAACCTATTAAAAGATTTTTAAATGTACAAAATAGTATTATTTGCTATAGCCATGATGTTATATATCAGATCTCTAGAATTATTCATTTTGTACTACTGAAAGTTTACATATGTTGATTAGCATTGTCCAGTTCCTCTCCCCTGATAGGCCTTTGTCAACCACCATTCTATTCTCTGCTTTTGTGAGTTTGACTCTAAGATACTTAATCCATATGAAATCATGTAGCATTGGTCCTTTTGTGACTGGTTTATTTTCTTAGCATAATATCCTAAGGTCCATCCATGTTGTCTCATCTTGATCTTAGAAATATGGAGATACATCCTAGCCAATTTTTAGCTTAAAAAGAATGTGAAGATACCATGAAATGTGCTTCGAAAAGAATATCATAACAGGTTGACCAGTTCAATTTGACAAAACAATCTAGTTGAGAGCAGCAGAATGACAAAGACAGTGGCAGCTGGGACAGAGAGGAGAAGGTAGACCTGGAAATATATAAGTGATAGAATCCACAGGAATAGATGACAAGTGAACTGTGCTGAGGCAAGGAGGCCAGGTGACAAACAAATCACATAGTTCTCATCTTTCAGTCATTGGAGTACAGAAAAATGACAATCTAAAGCATCAGGTCTCAGTCTGGAAAAGGAAAAGACCAATTTGGACAGTACATGATTAAATTAATTTTGTTTAGGATGTTATGAGGTTTCCAAATAGCAATATCTGCTAGATTTATTTGATTTTGGAAAACAAGGAAAATGAACCACCTTTGGACTTTAAATTTTAAAACAGTTCTCCCTCTCTCTCTCTTTCACACACACACACACCACACACACACACACAGGCACACATACACATATAGTCCATGCGATCACTCTGAAATGTTGTAGAATATGAAAAGTATGAGAGAACAAGGACAGACGTTGAAAAAAAAAAAAAAAAAAACACATATAAGGGGAAAGCACAGTGTCCTCCTGGTCTATCCAGTATGCTAAGGAAAATAAGCCAGACATAGCAAACAAATATTATATGAGGTCACTCTCATATCTGGAGTCTAAAATAGACTCACAGAAACAGGGTACAGAAAGATGGCTTCCAAGGTCTGGTAGGAACAGGAAATAATGATCACAATATACATACTTTCACTTATGAGATCAAGTATTTGGGATGTCATGTATAGTGTGTTGACTCTAGCTAAAAATATGGTATTTTACATGTAAAATTTGACAAGAAAGTATATACTAGGATAAGCATTTTTATCACTCTACTACTACTACTACTACTACTACTACTACTACTACTACTAATAATAATAATAATGGCAAGAGGATACCTTGAAAGTGATAGAATGTCTCTGATGTTGATGGTGATGACAGTTTCAAGGCTGTTAAAATATCCCCAAATATATATGTAGAATTAAAATGTATATGAAATGTACAGCTTTTAACATGTTGATAAGTTCTCAAACAACAGATCTTAAAAAGAAGCAAGGTTAAAAAAATGATGGTCAGAATAGTAAAACAAGACTTGGACTTGGGTGATTTGTAAATTGAAGAGTAGTTTCACAAAGAAAGAAATAATTAACTGTAAAGACTCCTAGAAGCAAAAGTGATACCCACGCTACTGAAAACAGGGCAAAGAAATGCAAGCAGTCATGGAAATGAGATACAGACTGCCAGTAGCACAGGCACTGGGTGGAGTGATGAAAGACCTCACTTTTAGTCTTGGCTCTTCTTTAGTAGTATGATGTCTAATAAACTTCTTATCTTAATACTTGGTTGCTAATAAAATAAGAATGGAATAGGTGAGTTTAAGGTTCACTCCAACTTTAAATTCCCATGTTTTCTTTACTATTTCTTCAAGATTTACAACAATAAAAAATGGTGGCATTTATTTGAACATTAAATTTTTATAACCCATGCTAATAGATAGCTCCTTACCAATTTATTTAGCAATTTTTTTTTTTTTTTTTTTTTTTTTTTTTTTTTTTTGCTTATTATGAGCTAGTCCATTGCTACATGGAAGGGATATAACAAGAAACAAAAGAAACTTTCTGTGCTTATATTCCTTAAAAGCTGGTATGAAAAAATGACAATAATCCAATAACTACACAAAAACACCAAGGTAAATAAGAGTGAAATTAATTATAACGTGATCTGCAAGGCCATAACAGGAAACAATCTATTAATGGAGTCAAAAATAAAGTGGCATTTGATTAGTTAACAGACCAGACAACAGCATGGTACTTGTACCAACATGAACAGAAAGACCAATGGAATAGAAGACACAGAGACAAACCCCCATTGATAGTCATCTGATAATCAACAAAGGTGCTTAAAAGATATATTAAAGAAAAACTAGCCTTTATAACAAGGTGCTGAGAAAACTGGATATCCACGTGTAGAAGAATGAAACTGGATCACTTTTGCTCCTCACAAAAGTCAACTCAAAATGAATTAAAGACGTAGGAATTAGACCAGAAACCTTGCAATTTCTAGAAGAATGTGGCTCAACATTCCAAATGTTGACACAAACATCAGCTTCCTTAAAAAGACTCCTAAACTACAATAAATAAAACTCTCATGGTTTAGATATGATGTGTCCTCCAAAAGCTCATGTGTGAGACAATATAAGAAAGTTTAAAGGTGAAATAATTGGGTCATGAAAGAGGTTCTGAGAATTTTATCCTAATCAGTGCATTAATATCCTAGTAGGGATTAACTGGGTAGTAATTGTGGGTAGTGCCTGGAGGAAGTGGGTCACTGAGGGCATGCCTTTGGAGTATATATTTTGTTGTTGTTGAACAAAGCACCCTCCTTCCCTCTCTCCCCCCTTCCTGGTGTGATGTCCTGACCTGTTTTCCTCTACCACACTCTTCTGCCAGGATGCCCTGCTTCAATGAAGCCAGCCCTCTATGGACTAAGACCTTTGTAAAATTGTTTATTTTAGGTCTTTTGGTCATAGAAAAGAAAAAGCTGACTAAAACAAAACCAAGAATAAAAAAGTGGGACAGCATCAAATGATAAAGTTCCTGCACAGCACAGGAAGCAAGAACATGAAGAGAGAGCCTACAGAATGGGAGAAGATCTTTGCCACCTGCTGTTCAGATAGGGATTAATATACAGAATATATAAAAACTAAAAAGTTTTAACACCAAAAAATATTAACTTGGTTAATAAATGGGCAAAAGAACCAAGGAGGTGCTGGGGTTGTGGCTCAGTGGTAGAGTGCTCGCCTAGCACATGAGCGGCCTGGGTTCGATCCCCAGCACCACGTAAATAAACACATTGTGTACAACTAAAGCAAATAAATAAATACTTAAAAAAAAAAGAACCAAAGACACTTCTTGTAAGAAAAAATGCAAATGCTCAACAAATGTATGAAAATGGTTGAACATTAGCAATTAGGGAAATGCAAAGCAAAAGTACACTGAGATTTCACTTCATTCCAGTCAGAATGGAAATTATCAAGAATACAAATAATAATAAATTTTGACAAGGATGTGAGAAAAAAGTTCACTCATACATTGTGGTCGGGACTACAAATTAGTACAAACCCTCTGGTAAGCAGTTTAGAGATTTCTCAAAAAAGTAGAAATGGAACCACCATATGAACCATCTATCACACTCCCTGATATGTATCTAAATGATCTCTATTCATCATACTACAGTGATATAGCCACATAAATGTTGCAGAAGCTCAATTCACATCAGCCAAACTATGGAACCAGCCTAGGTGCCATCAACAGATGATTGTATTAAAAAAAATAATGTGGTGCATATACATAGCCAAATTTTGCTCAGACTTAAAGAAGAATGAAATTATGCTATTTGCTGGTAAATGGTTAGAACTGGGGAACATCATGATAAGTTATATAAACCAGACCTAGAAAGTCAAGGGTCAAACAGTTTTCTCTAATATGCAAACACTAAACTGAATCAAGGAAGAAGAAAAGAAGGAAGGAAGGTAAGGAGGAAGGGAGGGAGGGAAGGAAATAAAAAGAAACAATTGGAGGAATAACATGAAAACAGAAGACAGGTATGTGGAGTAGAGAAAGGGGATTGAATGGGAGGGAGAAGGGTCAAGAAAAGGCAGAAGCAGTGGAATGAATCTGATCTAACCCTCCTATGTACAGATATGAATATACTATAGTGAATTTCACTTTTATGTATATCCAAAATGTAATAATTTAAATTAATAATAAATAAATAGAAGAAAAATCAGTAGATTTGAAGAAAGGCAACAAGGGGTGGGAGGAGTGCAGGGAAAGGAGAAGTAGTATGAACTGAATTGGAGCAAATTTTATTTCATGTTTATACAATAATTTAAAAATGAACCATGATATTATGTATATTTATAGTGAACTTTTCAAAAAGGCAATTAAAAAAACCCACAAACAAACAAATAAAAAATATGGCTTCAACTAGTTGGGGGATATCCTAAGACAAGAACATGCAGAAATCTTTCAGGCATGATTAATTTTCTGTGTATAATACTTGGTTTGTTACAAAGTTGTTAGAAGTCTTAATTTATTTAGTTGACAGTACTGGGGATCCAATCCAGGAATTTGAGCATGCTACACATGAGCTCCACCACTGAGCCCCAGCCCCAGTCTGGGAAGATTGTTTTTCTATTTTTGAAGGAATAACGAGATCCAATCTTTATTTAAAAAAAAAAATTGCTCTAGCTATTGTAATAAGGAAGATCTGGGGAAGGTGAATTATATATTGAAAGAAGCATTATCAGGCTAGTGAAATAGAGGAACAGGAAAAGATGACATCTTAAGCTAATCTGAGAGTAGTGATGGTGAGAAAAGACTACTTCAGATACAAGCAGAAGAAAGGAAAAGAGGGGTCTACGGGTATAGCTCAGAAAGACTGCTTGCCTAGCATGCACAAGGTCCTGGGTTCGATCCCCAGCAAAATAATAATAATAATAATAATAGTAATAATAATAATAATAATAATAATAATAATAAAGCAATAGCAGGACTTGATGATATATTGGATCTGGAGAGTGTATGAGAGAGAGGTGTAAATAATAACACAGATTTCTATTTTGAAACACATGAAAAGTGGAAATGTCATTCACTGTGGTTTGGAGCATTAGGAGTGTATCACATATAGAGCAGAAGATCATAAGTTCAGTTTTGAATACATTAAATTTGAAATGTTAATTGGACCTTATCAAATTTGTTGCTTATTATTTATTCTAAACTATATTACTTTGCATTTAACTCAATACAACTTATTCTTTTATGTATATTTTTAATTCATTTAACATCCTAAACTTCAGTTAACCTTATCTAATCAGTAATTTAATATGCATTGTTTAATGGATCACCTTTCTCTTAATTTCACAAATTAAAAAGACATGCTAAATGTGAACTCACAAATAAAGATATATAGTTTGAACATAGAAATCATATGTGATGCTCACAGTGGTAATGATTTTGAATTGATACTATGAAATATTATTGGAAAAAAGTGTGAAATAATGCTTTTTTGCTAACATCATTAAAAAATAAAATATTCTCACTTTTCATCCAAATATTATCTAGAATAGTCTTATATAATTTCATTAAATACAACCAAGTTCACTTTAAAGGCATTCTCTTAGTTCATATAATCTTTAATAAATCAAAATCCATACATAAATTTTAATATGCTTAGGATTTAGCCACACAAACAAAAGTGTCTTCATTTTTCTATTTGTATTAGTTTACTTAAGATTTTAGTTTGTTTTTCTTTACATATTATCAAAAATTTTAATCCAAATTTGGACAGAATTTGTTTTGAGTTTGTGCTTTGTTTTCTCCATGAGGCGAGAAGCTGTTTACTCAGTATAATACTTAAAGTTGCTGTTTGGTAGAATACACTGAATACTGGCATGTACAAGCCTTAGGGTTTGTTTTGATTTCAACACTTGGTCTCTTGGTTGAAAGTCAAATAAAAATAAAATTAGATTTTTTTATTATGTTGAGCTTTCTCAATCTTCTTTATCCTGAGTCTTATCCTACCTTGTCTGAGTGAATTTATGTTTGTCGAGAGCCAGGAGCTAAATTTAAAAAAGAAATAAAAATTTAATTGCTTTATTGTGTCTGTCTGTTTCAATTATCTTGAATCTCTACTATGTGTTGCTAGTTGAAGCAAAGAGCTATCACTTTTTCTGTTCTTTTTCTCACCTCTGCACTTCACATGAGTATTGAGATTGAAATAAACACCAACTAAAACCTATGATGTGCCTTGCCTTAGTCAAGAAAATTACCGGTGCATGACATTGCTACACTGGGACAATAAGAGTGAAAGTGCATAGGGAAAACAAAGCAGCAGATGAAAAGCCAGAAGACTGAAAATAAAATAAAATTAAAATTACAAATGTCAAAGCAGATGAATATGATGCCTGATTGTTTTATTGAAAGTAATATGGTAAGATAAATTAAAGGGAAGCTGGTGAGAAATTGAAAATATGTAGGAAAGCATATCATTCAGACAATATTCCAAAATCTGCATAAGCCACAAAATTCTGATGGATTTTTCTCATCGTCAAACACAATCCTTTGAGGGTCATTGATGACCTGATTTTGTGATCAAATAGAAATGGTTCTTTCTAAGTATAGCAAAAAAATTTAAACGAATATTGCCATTTTCCTAATAATTTAGTACACAAAATTTTGCTTTTATTTTTCCAGTAAAATGTAAAGAAAAATTTCAGGGAAGGTCTCCAGATTATCCTTCCCTATAAAATAAAATATCTTCTTTACATTTTGACAGTATTAGGGGCTGTAGCTCAGTGGTAGAGTATATGCTTAGCATGGGCAAGGGCCTTGGCTTGATCCCCAGCACCAAGATAATGTAAATTCAACATAAATAGACTTTTGAATTTTTGGTAAACTGAGGAGATTGAAGTAATTTAAACTTAATGCACTGTGAAAATGTTTTCATGATAGAAAATCTGTTTTCATTCCACCAACATTCTGTGCTATTTCTCTCCAATATTAGGGGAAATAGGGCAATGTAACTCTCTGAGGATAATGTACAAATACCACAAAGTGACCTGCAGTGAGTGACATCCTTGTGCAATTCTATGTTTCTCAGTGCAGATGGTTCTAGCTAATAAAGTATGGCAAAGAAATGGCTTTATACTATCTTGGTTTGGTTACACTACCTGGCAAAAATGGTGTTAAGTTTGTCTGTAGGCAAAGAACACATTATAGATGCTCTCTTCTGGGCTTGAAAATGCAAATTGTCATTCATAAGCTGCCTAAGGAAAGAGCCACATAGCAGGAAAATAACTATAGCAGGATCCTAGGACCTGGTGGTGGGCTTTAGCCAGCTGCTAAGTTTTGCAACTACAAGGAAATGAATTCTATCCTTGGAATGAACTTGGAAGTGTGTTCTTTCCCAGGACCTTCATCAAAGAAAAACACAATTTGACTGACCCTTGACTTCATTTTGTGAGGGCTGAGTAGAAGATTTACTTTAAAATAGTCACATTCACAGAAGGAAAGAATAGAACCATGATTGTCAGGAGTTGGGGGGGACAGGGGTGGAGAAAATGGGGACTTGCTAAACAGTGGCTACAAAATTTCCCTTATGCAAGATGAATAAGTTCAAGACATCTGCTATGCAACATAATGCTTTTAGATATCAATACTATATGTTATACTTTAAAAATCTGTTAAGAAGGTAAATTTCATGTTATGTGATTTTACCACAATAAGGGATGAGGGATTGTAAAAGATAAAGACTTATCTTACCTTTGTTAAAATTATTTGTAAAGAAATTTATATGCAAAGTTTTAAGGTACTTAATTTGTGGTAATTCATTATATAACAAAAAAATGCTCTCAAATTCAGAGAAAATAAGAAAACCAACATGGTTCTTCTAAGTGATTACAAACTGTAAAACTATTTATATGCTTGTGTGTGTGTGTGTGTGTGTTTGTGTGTGTGTGTGAATTTTTAATCACAGGTAAAACAATGCATCATTGTTTTACTACAAGCTAATATTGATTAATCAAATTTGTTGTTTTTATCTCAAAAAGATCACATTAAGAAGGTTGATGAATTTCTTTTGGTGATCTTCTCACATTGATTGTTAATTCACAAGGTCACTATAGGCATGATTTGTTTTTTCTCTTAGAAATGATGATATAGCTCATTTGGATGGAATGATATTTGGCTCATTGACATAAAAATAAAGAAATCCTCCTGTATGATACGTGCAGCCCTACCTGCAAATATTAAGTGGAAAACTGTGCTTGATTATTAATTTTGACTTTGGCTACAGAATCCCACACACTCTCTCCATAAGTGGGCTTTTTTTGTTTTTAAGGATAAATGTCTGTGTTTAAAGAAAACTGTGAAGTATATTTTATAACTAACTCTTAGGAAGACATCTGTGATTATGACCAACAATTTTTAAAGTTCTTTGGTCTGTACCTTGGTGAATAGTTAAAGTTGGAAGCACTCCAAATTCAGTGTGAACATGACACTCACTTAGTTTGTTTTGCTGATGACTAACCACCTCTAACTCTTTTTTTTTTTATTCTTTTATTGGTACATATTAATTATATATAATATCAAAATTCATTGTGACTTACTTGTACTTGCACATAACATAATGTGATCAATTTCATTCCTTAGTATCTCCTCTTTCCTGATCCTTTTCTCACCCCCTGATCCCATTCCTCTACCCAACTGGTGTTTGGTTTCTCTTCTATTTTCATGAGATTTCACCCTCAAACAGTTTTCCACCTCTATCTCTATCACTTCCACATATAAGAGAAAACATAGACTCCTTAACTCTGAGTCTGGCTTGTTTCACTTAGCATGATACTCTCTACTTCCATCTATTTTCCTGCAAAGAACGTAATTTCAACCTTCTTTACAGCTGAATAAACTTCCATTGTGTGTATATATATGTACACCACATTTTCTTTATCAATAAATATGGTGATGGGGGCCTGGGAATATGGCTCAGTGGTAGAGCACTCAGCTTGCATTTGTGAGGCCCTGGTTTTTATCCTCAGCACCACACAAATAAAATAAAGGTATAAAAAAATATATGGTGCAGGACACACACTGGATCCACAACTTGTCTATTGTGAATTGTGATATGATGAATGTGGGTATGTATGTATCTCTACAGTATGCTGATGTTAATACTTGTGGACAAACACTGAGGAGTGGCAGAGCCAAGTCATATGATGGTTTCATTCCTAATCTTCTGCCATCTCTAACTCTTTAATTTGGTATGGAGCCATGTAGTACAATTTGTTACTCACTGCAGGAGCCCTGTTTGGGGAGATAGCTAAGATTGCGGTTGACTATGGGCCATAGACATTTTTGGGCATTGTCGCCTTCCGTAGTCTCACGGGACTTGGCCCAGGATCTTGAGAGATTTGAGCAATGACTCAGCAGATTGACATTTTTGGGCATTGTCGCCTTCCGTAGTCTCACGGGACTTGGCCCAGGATCTTGAGAGATTTGAGCAATGACTCAGCAGATTGACATTTTTGGGCATTGTCGCCTTCCGTAGTCTCACGGGACTTGGCCCAGGATCTCAAGAGATTTGAGGAGTGACTCAGCAGATCGAGCAAGCACGATTCCTGCTCGGGCGCATGGGATGAGACCAGAGAGAGAAAGGACAGGGCTATCGCTATTGTATAGATACATTGTAGTTTCTTGTAAGAGTACGTGGCTTGGTTTCTTGTGAGAGTGTGTATGTAGTGTTAGAAATTACAAGAGACAGAGACAGAAAGATTAAAGAATTTTTTTGTCTCCATCCTGTCTCTGGACTCCTTCCCGCAGCGCTGCCGTTCCAGGCTGCAATCCCTTTCCGGCGGCTAACAGTTGGTGGCCCGTACGGGGAATTCAGCACGGCAGGTAAGAACTGAGAAACCTCGCAGGAGTCTCTAGTCAGAGCGGTTAAAATGGGTTCGAAAATAACTAAGACCCAAGTGTACGAGGCTCTTGATGAATTCTTTGATATGGATGAGTCTGTCATTAGTGAGGAGGATTTAGAAAACAGTGAAGGCAATCATAAAAGCGTAGATTCCGCTGAGTCAACTAAGACCAGTAAGGAGAGTATTAGAAGTGTCCCCAAAATTACAAAGATCCTGGACCAAGTCCCGTGAGACTACGGAAGGCGACAATGCCCAAAAATGTCTATGGCCCATAGTCAACCGCAATCTTAGCTATCTCCCCAAACAGGGCTCCTGCATTACTCACCAAAATTATGAAAAGTTTACAAAAATTTATGGTTTCTTATTTACAAGTCACCCTAAAATTGTATCATTTTCTTTATGAAATTTTTTCACTTCATTTGAAATCCACTAAAATACTAAAGTCCAGTAAATTTAGAATATTGATCCCTTGCATGCTAGGCATTCTACTACCTGCTAGCAATGAAGAGATAAATGAACATAATAAGGTTATAACCTGCAAAAAGCTGCAATCCAACAAGGTACATGTGTGAATATTATAGGGACAGACGAGGCAAGGCACCGAAGATGGCAGGAAACAGTTTTATTTGGCTGCAGCCAGGCTCAGAGGGTACAGCTCTCACTGTAATCAATTAATCCCCTGAACCCCAAGTTCAGGTAGTGTCAGGATTTTATACCCAGCATGTAAGGGGAGGGCCTCAGAAATTTACAGTTTACAGAAGTCCACATAAAACCAGTTTTTTCTTTCACTGTTTTGATCAAGTTAACCCTTCAAGGACAACACCTGAAAAGGGGAGAGCTTCTTCTCCCCTTTCTTTCCTCCCCCTGCCAGCTGTTAACATGGAGCCCAACTGGTAACTTTTCTTATCTTAGAAATGTAGACATCTCTGTGAAGCTCCAGCTTAAGGCCAGAGGCCTTGTTAAATAATTTGTCTTTTTTTTATCACATCTTGCATTTGCAAATACACTTCTACAAACTACTATACTGGATACATGTTTGTGAAAAACAAGTAAAGGTGTTTCTTGCACCTGGAATGCTGATTTCTTCCAGGCCAGTGGCCAAGTAATAGAGCAAAAAGAAAATAGGAAGTTTACCTATTTTTGTAGAGACTCTTTTGCTGACAGTCCTAAAATCAGCCATGGTGAAGATTTCTGGAGAAGCTTAGTTAAGATTTTCTGTGGAGGAGGGGGTGGCATTATGTGATGACCTAAATGTGTGACTTAAAAGAAAAGACAGAGTGATGAATGTAAAGACATTGGTAAATCAGTTTTTCAAGTATACATGAAAATGTAAATTTAACAGAATTTAAAATACAAATACTTTTGATTGTTATCTTAGGGTATTAGATATTTGCTAGAGAGAAGAAGAAGGGACATGCATGTAATAATTGGCAACCAAATGAGGCTGTGTACTTAGCTGGGTAGTAAACTGTAAGCCAATATTTTGGGAAATGTATGTTGGGACAAGAATTTGGAAACATTTAAAGACTACACATCCTAAACTCTATGAATGATCATCTACTTCATGGAAAAAGAAGGTCTGTTACGCTGGAGCCGGCTCAAACTGACTTCCACTAGATCAAAAGCAAAGATTGGTCACATAGCTTTCCAGCTTTGAGTTCTGTGACATTACTTGGTACCTTAAAATGGGTGATAATAAGAATATTTATCTCAAGGAAATTAGCAAATACTGCAAATCAGGACTTTTTACTTCAACAAAGCCAGTTATCAAACACCAGTACACCAAAAAGGAGACAGAGTATGAAGATTTGGGGACAGTGCATGTCATGAGGAAAAAGCAAACAAAAACACTCTAAGCAATGAACATGACTTTTTTCTAGAAGAACAATGTAGGTAAAATGCACTGAATAATGGTAAGATCAATGGAAACTGAGAACTAAAGCTACAAAGGTAAGCAGTAGTCACTTACCATCTCAGCATAATGGTGAAATCAGATATATCTTTATATATCCATTCATTTGTTTATTTTGCCTAGATCTAATGCTAGTTATTATGCTAGCATAATTAAGATAAAAATTAACTGAAATATAGTCTTTTTATAATAAATCTATAATCTTTTTGAGGTGACATGAACTGGCCTCTTTGGGATGCTTAACTCTCCATTCTTCACATTCCCCATCTCCTCCTCCACCATGGTTAATTTAGAAAGGAATTTTGCTCTCTCTAATTAAATGACAAATCATATAAGTGCTAATAAAATAAGCATATGCAAAGAGAAACAAATTTAGTGCCTTTTCCCACATGGATGTAAATTCCATGTGTGCAGGCCTTTTATTGTGTTTTCACTTAATTTTTTTTCTAAAGCAGGAAAGAAAGAGAAAAGAGCATCCAATCAAGAAAAGGAAGGCCTGATATTGTTTAGAAAAACTACCAACAACATATAGTAAATGGTATAAAAGATATGTATGATATAAGTAAATTAGAAAATATCTGAGATGACTATTGTAGCATTTTAGGATCAGTGATCAAATTGCAGATGCAATTGAAGTATGTCAAGACTAAATTATTATCTTTAAAATTTGGAGTGTTAGAAGGAAGATCAAAAATTTCAGAGTAAAGTCAAACACATTATTAGTTCTTATCAAAAGTTTGTTATTCAATGAAATAAAGTATATGTATAGATTATTCTGAAGCATAAGGGATAGATAGATGGAGAAATGACAAAGTGTTAATTTTTTTCTGTGTTCATAGAATATTGGATATATTTAAATATGCATTATAAAATAGTTATCATTATTATTAGTACTGCTATATTTCTTCAGATTTCTGTAATCATTATTGTATTTTAGAAAAATTTACATAGAGTAATTTGTTGAGGAAATAAATTAATTTTTATTTGATTATATATTTATTGATGATTTTCTAAGTTGGACAAGAGTTTGTCAGAATAATTATTCAAAAAGTAATGTAACATGCATACATTATGGGCAAAATATTTGTCTCAGTTGTGTTACAAAAATCAAGAAAATGTGCCAGAACTTAGAAACGAAACTGTTATGGTTTAGATAGGAGGTATCCCTAATATCTAATGTGTGAAACAATCCAAGAAATTTTAAAGGTGAAAAGATTGGATTAAGATAACCTTAATCTAATCAGAAAATTAATCCACTGATAGGGACAAACTTGGTGGTAACTCTGGGCTGGTAGGATGTAGCTGGAGGAGGTAGGTCACTGGGAGAGCATATATTTGGAGTACATATTTTTCATTGGTGAGAGGAGCTCTCTTTGCTTTCTGGTAGCCATGACCTAAGCTTCTTCGCTCTTCCACACCCTTCTGCCATGATGTTCTGCCTCACCTTGAGCCCAGAGCAAAGGAGTAGGCAATCTGTATACTGAGACCCCTGAAACCCTGGGCCCCAAATAAAATTTCCTTCTCTAAAAATCATTCTGGTGTTATTTTGGTGATAATAACAGAATAGCGGACTAAAACAAACTCTTATTTCAATATGAATAAATAGTAAATTAAAGGAATTGATAAATCAAAGTTATAATTTTACACTAAGCAAGTTTGTCACACAAAAACTTTATGTCCCCTATGTTTAACATAGTAGAGAAAAAATTAATTTATTTTGCTATAAATTTAATAGCAAATATAATGTGTAAATATCATAAAAATGACATCAGTATCCCATTATTACAGAGAGAAATGATTATAGCAAGTAAAGACTTACAGGTGGGCTGACATACTTTCAAAGGAGAAAAATGTTTTCTCTATCATTTAATATATGTTAATAATTTGAGATTGCCATACTATTACTTTGAAAAACTATTTTATAGTTTAATATATATTAGGAAAACTGAAAAACTATTTAAGAAAAGGAACATATTCCTGTAACTCTGTCACCAGCTCACATATATAAAACATTAAGGATGTTTCCAAACCATTTGAATTATAACATATTATAAAGATGTATTTTCACAATAAACAGGAAGAAATATTAATTAAATATAAATACAGATATATAGTCATCATCACTTAACAATGAGTATGCATCCTGAGAACTGTATCATTAGGCAATTTTATCATTGTGTGAACATAATATACTTAGAAAAATCTAGATAATATAAACTTCTATGCACATAAAATGCATAAAAAATGCCATCTTATACACTACTGACCAAAATGCTGCTATATAAATCATGAATGTGTGTGTGTGTTTGTGTGTGCACATAGTATTTGATAGTATTCAGTCAATTTGAAGAAGTAAATTCAGTTCCGCTGATTAAAAAATACATCTCAATCAAAGACTTAAAATTTTTAGCAATTAAAGTTCTAATACACACAAAAATTACCAAATGCAATCTGTCAAAATCAGTCCTGTAAAGTCTTTAGACCCTGAAAAAGAAGGAAACTGAAATATGAGTTTTAAAATGCTCATGTAACTATACAACATGCTCATATGAAATATCCAAAATGTGATATTTTCAAGATGATTGTAATATATGAATGTGAATTTGAAAATATGACAAACAATAGTTTATCAAAAGTAGCACCTTTTAAAAAAGCAGATTTTTGAGAATTAAAATATCAATACCTACTAATAATTGACTGACAAAAGCTCAATTGATTAGTCAAGCATTAAACATAAGATATTGGAAAGGAATTAATGATCTAGGTAATAAACATTTGAAAAACTGTAAAATAAGTCATACAGAGGTTAAACAAAGGAGCTTATAGCAGGAAGAATTTAAAAAGCCAACCTATAACTCATTACAGTTCTATGTTCACTGTAAACAAAAGGCAAGCAATGATAGAATATTTTGTTGGTTGGAAGTTTGAGGCTTGGAAAGAGAATATGAATTATTGGGATGACTAGGATTATAGATCTGCTAGTATAAGAAAGAGACTTTAGGATCTGTTGTTCAAAGCTTGAGAAAGCAAGGTGATTGGTTTGTCGTGGGAATATGAACAGGAAAAAAAATTTCTCCTGATAAAGAGAACATTTTGATTGTTTCTGGCAAAGCTGAGAGGTACTGGTAAAGAAAGCAACAATCAAAGGAGACACATAATGGTGATATCTGGTCCCTTGAGAATAGAAACTTGTATGTATGTGATGTAAAATACTTTTTCCACATTGCTCTATTAATTCTGTGATAATTCAAGGAAAGGTCATTTAATACTATGTGATTGGAAGATGTCAAAACAAAGCCAGTACATATATATAGAAAAATTAGTGACATCTAGGTTAAATTTACAGAGACTTATTTTGAAATTACTTATCCTAACTTGCAAAACTCGGCTCTCTCTTTTATTCAGACAATAAAGAACTAAAGGAAGTAAAATCTCGGATGGAGTTTATGATTTTTTTTTATCTTGGGTAATTATTAGAAAACAATTTTTCATAACCCCTACAAAATCTTTACAATTTCCTGTGATCGTAGTCATGTTTTTAAAGTGAGAGCATAACTTCTCACAATTAAAAAAAGATTCTGAGTCAGATAAATTGGTGAAGTTAAGGAAAAACTCTAGTAAAAGTGGTAGACTACCAGACATCTGGATACCATTCTGAAATTAATCTGATATTTTAACTATCATGCTACACTTTGAATAAAGTATTCACCCTAGAGCTAAACCAAAGTACCACATTAGAAGAGAGAAAACATTTGCAACTAGGAAATAAAAATTGACCTGAGATAAAGTTCTAGTATTCCTAGGAGTAGAATATCAAATTTAGATGGAATTTTAAAACATATTATGAAACCCACATTATAGATTTTAAGGGGTACCATGTTTTAGGTAGTATATTTAACATGGAAAGTCAATGGTATGTGAGATTACTGGAGTAAATGTGTCTAAGCAATTCCTTTGTAAAGTAGCTGCTAGAAAATGCTATTCATCCTTGCCTAAGGGTCATATAGTTTCTTAAGAAGTTAGGGTATTTCCTTGAAGGAGGATGGGAGATTCCTAACACATATCCTTTGGCTTCTACTGTGCTTCACTTACTGAGTTGAGATTGCCCTTAGCAATGATTTTTGAATATGGGCTGTGGACCAAGTAAATGAGGATCACCCAGGACAGCTTTTAAAATTGCATGCTCCTGTGCCCACTCCGGGCCTGAGGATGTGAATTCTTAATAATATTTCTACGTGAAAGTTTAAGCAATTGGACCCCACTGTGGAGCTACTCTTCAGCAAGCTTTGAAAAAGCCAATGAAATTTATTTTCATCAGAAACTACAGATATTTATAGGAGTTCCAGGGTTAAGACTAGAGAAAAGAATTTACATTGTGGTTAGAAATTGCTCCTAATTTTAAGGAGGAAGGACGCATAACAATAATCATGAGTTGCCCCCATGCAGAATGTCATAAAAGAAAGTACTGATGATTCTTCTCAAATCTAAGTCCTGGAGATGCAGGAAAATTGCAGGGCAATGGGAGGAAGGGTGATGGATTCCAGAGCCATATCAGAGCCATGAAACCCGTGCACAACCAGGAACTATAACAAGTCCTTGAAAAACTCTCAGGCAGACAACTATGGCAAGATCCTAGCATGTGGGAGGTAAATGCTATCCTGATGAGGTGGAGGAATGGGTGCCATAGCTGTGAGAGAGGTGGCATATCCATCTCCTAGTTGCTTCTTTCTCACATTGCCCTAGAGGCATGGTTACCTGGCCCAATACCACCCAGAAAACATAAGTTGTAAACTTTTGTCTCTGAAGGTATAATATCAGGCAGAGATGGGATGTGACAGGGTTGAGGAGTGTCTGTATGAAGTACTAGAAGGTTTCCTGGGGCTAAAAGTATAAACCTATGACTACATGAAAGTTTGTCTGACCCTACAGGTTTCACCATATTGCATTCACCAGGTGGGTCAAAAGGCCCACACCTAGCATGCTATCTAATAATTTTCATAAAATATGTGCTAATGGAAAAATCTTATGAGATCTTTGAGGGATGCATACTATTCAAAAGAAAATTTCACAATAATTTGTCTAAACCACTCAAGGCACAAGAATCAGAAGAAATAAATCACACAGAACAAGAACTCAAAGTGTGCACAATAAATAACCTCAGAGAAGTTGGTGGGGAAAGGGGGCGGAAGGAGTCAATATTGGAAATTTAAGAAAAGAGAAGCCATTTAAAAAACAAATGAAAAATTTGGGTATGAAAACTGCAAAAGTCAAAATAAATTCAATGTTTGGATTGAACAATAGAATTTCAAAACTAAAGAAAGGATTAAAGCATTAAACAATCAATAAACTTGCTATTTCAAAATCCACCGACTGATAAACAGATGATGGAAAACCTAAAAAAGTTAGATACACAGAGGATTAAAATAGTATTCAATACCTACATAATTTGAGTCCAAATGGAGAGGAATAAATTAAATGGGATGGAGAATCTTTGAATTAACAGCAACTGGCTGTCACCTAGAAATAGAGATGTAAATCAGATTGACAAGAAAACAACGAACAAAACCCCACAATAAGGTACAGTATACAGAAATATAAGAACATTAGAAACAAAGGAAACGTGAAATGTAGAAAAAAGTGCAGACCAAACACAAAGGAATACTTATGGATTGATGAGAAATTTAACAGAAATGACACATTTATAAAAAACATTGGTAAGTTTGTAAAATATTTTCAAATACTTTAAAAATGTTTTAAAATCCTATAAATGTAGGTACATAATATCTTCAAAATGAAATCTTTAAAAATTTAACACATACTCCTTTTAATTTAAAAAGATCTAACAGGAATCCATGAAATATGGAAAGAAAACTAAGTAGTCTTTTCTATTCTCTAAAATTCTATTCTCTGAAAGGAAAGTGGATTGAATTAATAGAAATCCTATTCTGTACTTTACTTCTTCTCTACCACCTCTCTTAAAATGCTTTTTTCATTGTGACTTCATAGCTTCACCAAACAAGTTCCCCCACTGACCTCTTCTTTTTTTTATTTTTTTTATTATTCTAATTTGATATACATGTTGCAGAGTGCAATTCATTTTGTATTACATATAAAAAGCACAATTTTTCAAGTCACTGGTTTTACACAAAGTGTTTTCACACCATTTGTGTTTTCATACATGTACTTAGGGTATTGCTGTCTAACTCATTCTGCCATTATTCCTATCCCCTTGACCCCTCCCCCTTTGTTCTATTTAAAGTTCCTTCATTCCTCTCATCCCCCCTCCCTTGCCATTATAAGTCAGTACCATCATAGCCAAGGAATCATTTGACCTTTAGTTTTTGAGGATTGACTAACTTAGCATTATTTTCTCCAACTTCATCCATTTACCTGCAAATGCCATGATTTTATTCTCTTTTAGTGCTGAGTAGTGTTCCATTGTGTATATATACCAAAGTTTCCAGATCCATTCATCTATTGGTGGGCATAGGTATTGGTTCCCCAATCTAGCTATTGTGAATTGTGCTGCTATAAACATTGATGTGGCTGTGTCCCTGTAGTAAGCTGTTTTTAAGTCTTTTGGGTTAGACCAAAGAGTGGAATAGCTGGGTCAAATGGTGGTTCAATTCTAAGTTTTCCTAGGAATCTCTATACTACTTTCCAGATTGGCTTCACCAATTTGCAGCCCCACCAGCAATGTATGAGTGTGCCCTTTTCCCCACATCCTCACCAGTATTTATTATTGTTTGTGTTTTTGATAGCTGCCATTCTGAATGGCATGAGATGAAATCTTAGAGTAGTTTTGATTTGCATTTCTCTAATTGCTAGAAATACTGAACATTTTTTCATATATTTGTTTATTGATTGTATGTCATCTTCTGAGAAGTGTCTGTTCATTTCCTTGGCCCATTATTGATTGGGTTGTTAGGTTATTTGGTGTTAAGGTTTTGAGAGCTTTATATATCCTTGAGGTTAGTGTTCTATCTGATGTGTTTGTGGTAAAGCTTTGCTCCCATTCTGTAAGTTCTCTATTCACCTCACTGATTGTTTCTTTTGCTGAGAAGAAGCTTTTTAGTTTGAATCTATCCCATTTATTAATTCTTGGTTTTAATTCTTGTGCTATAGGGGTCTTATTGAGGAAGTTGGGGCCTAATCCAACATGATGGAGATTTGGGCCTAATTTTTCTTCTATTAGATGCAAGGTCTCCGGTTTAATTCCTAGGTCCTTGATCCACTTTGAGTTGAGTTTGTGCATGGGGAGAGAGAGAGGTTTAATTTCATTTTATTACATGAGGATTTCAAATTTTCCCAACACCATTTGTTGAAGAGGCTTTCTTTTCTCCTCTGTACATTTTTGGCACCTTTGTCTAATATAAGATAACTGTAGATGTGTGGGTTAGTCCCACCGACCTCTTCTAGTCAATGAAATGCTATAAAATTGACAGTGAGCCCACGTCATCATGAACTCGTGTTTGCTTTTTTGGTGTTAGCCTACTAGATATTGAAAGACATGTGACCCAGCCTTGAATGACCCTCTGATTGTCAGTTGACCTAACATTTTATATATCTTTTGGCCAAGGGATGGTTCTAATTTCCTTGAGAAGTCCATGACTGTATGGTCTGCCATAGTTTATTCTCAACCATGCTTCTAGCTCAAGTTTTGTACTACATTGAAAACACTTGGAATAGAAAGGAAACATCAAGGTCATGCTCCTGTCTGAACTTTCAGATGTTTCTCTTAATGCTTCTTTGAATTCATCCTGCCCCTCTGTCTGAGATAGATCACTGTGTTCCTCAGGTCAGAAATTGTTTCCTGTTTAGAACTCTTTCTTTACATTCACCTGATCTATCCTTTATTTGGAGCCTTCTCTAACACACAAAACACACAGTCCTCCTCTCCCCCACCCCTTTTTCTCTTTGGTCTATGTTTTTATGTCATAATTTATATCAAATTCCATGAGTACTGTAACAACTCTTGCCATGAAATGACAACGGAACTACAGAAAAGACAAAATGATCGTCCTTTTAAGGTGTCTTATGGAAATAATTGTTAATTGGTTTGAAATGTACAATTTTGCATAATTTGGTCTTAGTATCAACGTTTACATACAACAACAGAAAGATAATAGAGATTTCCTCAGATGGTAAAAGTAAAAAGATTTTGGAACACAAATCCTTTTTCCAGGAAGTATTAGGATGGGACCTGCTAGTTACTCTTTAAACAGCTGATACATGATTTTTTTTTTTTAATTCAAAAATTTACTTATTTGCTCAGAAACACTAGGGCTACACTTAGATAAAAACTCCAATAAATTAGTCTAAGAAGGAAGGATCTTGTGATTGAGTTGACATGGATAGATAGAAAGCCATGCGCTTGCTCAGGGCTGTACATGTGGGTGGTCACAGAGTATCATATCACAATGCCATGAGCTGATAGGGGTCTGACTGTGTATATCATCATCCAGACACAAAACAAGGCTGAGTGCACTCCAATGGGCCTTCTGTTACTTGTATTACTATTTCAACTGCCTTTAAAGTGAATAGAATCAGATCCCTAAGTATCTTTTTCATTTATATATTTAACCCAAAATCAATACTATTATAAGTAAAATGAAGTTACTGGTAAAGATAATTTAACATGTTGAAAGACATGTATTACAACTCAGAAATTCCACAGGAAAGAATAATTTTAAATTAGCACAAATTAAAAATCTTTATGGTGTTTGTTTTATTAGATCTGAGTACTTTATATATTTAAGTCTAAATTGATTTGTTAGTTCTGAGTGTTGCTTTCAGAATATCTAGATAAATTTGCTTATATTTGTTTTAAATATACATTTCCACAGGAACAAATATAGTACAGCTCTTTATATTACAGGGCTAAGGAAGAAAAGTACTTAAAATGAAGCCCCACTGAATAAGAACACCATTAATATAAAAACAGAGTAAAAAAGTTAAATAACAGAACTATACTGAATATGAAAAATTAAAAAAAATTGTAGAGATTTCTAAATCATTTTCCAAACCACATTTTTAAAATTGCCTTTTATAATTATTTATGTATGAAATTTATTTAGAAACATTTTAAATAAGAAATATGTATTATAATAAAGATATAGGTGTGACTTCAATCATTTCAGTTTTGAACAGAAGGATAGAAATGCAGACTTATTTTACGTATGTTTATGTATGCATGCATATGCATATAGCATATAATGTTTCTTGCTATAATGTTTCTTCTCATGAAACTAAGTTTATTTATTCAAAATATGTTTGAAAATTAGTTTTATTTTTTGAGAACATAAACAATTATATGTTCTAAAAAGTATTTCATCCTAAAAAGTAACCTGTATCTTGCTTTTGACGGTAGAAGAGAAATAAGATTCAAATTCAAGTCATGAAAAAATAGTCTATCTTTCCTGTCCTGCTTGGTCACCTGCATTTCTTTTACAGAAATAGCCTGTCAAATCTCTCTGCTTTAATAATTATTTTGTAACTTTTTTGTAGTACCAGTGTCTGAACCCAGGGCCTCATGAATTTTAAGCAAGCACAGTATCACTGAGCTACATCCCCAGCACAGCTTTGATATTTTCTTCATGAACTATTCTCAGCTTAGTAAATAGCATAATTCTTAAAAATTTTAAATAAGAGCTACCCTTATTGCCCCAGAATTCTATCTTTCTTATTCTTTTATCTGCACACCTTTAAAAACATTTAGTAAACATCAATGCTGATAAGATCCAATTCACATGAGTCTCATTAGGCAGCATGAGCCTACATGTGTTAGGGCAAGCTTAGGTTTCAACTATTGCAACTTCCTAAAAGTGTCCAAGCAGAAGTTTTGGGTACTATCATTCTTGGGTGTTTTATTAAAATTTATAGATCAACTAATACAAATGAAGCAAACTCAGCAATACTATAGAAAATCCAGTGTCTTTTTTAGAACACAAATTGATTTGTAAAATGGATTCTTAAAGGTTTAAGTATTTAAACTTAATTGATGATGGTCAGATTTCTTTTCAAAGAACAAAGCTCTTATACTCATGCCAAAGGAAATGTATACATATTCAACATCAACTTTTTCACAAAAAAAAATTAAAAAATCTAATTACTTTATGTATATGTAAAAATATTTGTACATGTTGACCATTATAGCTTCAGTTTCAGTTAGTGGTTTTCTTGCCACTTTTTAGATGCAACTTTAATTATGTCTGAACCACAAATAATTTCTGGCATATCTCTGTTCCAAAGATTTCTTTGTTTAAAAAGAGACGGTTTTTAACAAGACAATCCACTCCATGAAATTGTGTAGTAATGTTATAACAAAAATATATTTTTATCTTCAATATTACACATTATTTATAATACCATCTCATGTGATGAGATGGAATGATTAATTTTGATGGAATAACTTTTTATGGTTGACTCATTAAGTGAATTTTATGAAAAGGAGAAAAATTAATGGAATTTTCTAATTTTCTATATGAATCATTTGACAACACTGCTTTAAAAGTGCCATCTTTTAACTCATTTTTTTTTTCAGTTGAGGATGAAATGCAGGGCCTCATTCATGCATGTGATGCAAGCCCTCTATCATTGATCTACATTCCTATCTTTTAACTCTTAGTGATGTGAGAATATTAATATTTCACTACTTGTGATAAATAGTTCACATGTAAAACAAAACTTGGATTAAAAAAGGACTTCCAAATTTAAAACCAGCATTTGATCTAAATGAAAAGATATGCTACATTTATGAATGGAACATCACCTCTGCTACTATTACTTAAAAATTTATCTTGATGCACAGTCACAAAATAATAATGGAAAATCATAATATTTCATCAGTAAATTTGGGTTTTCTGATTTTGTGGGGTATTTTTAATGTAGTATAATGTATCTTTTGATTCCTTATCATAATAATGTAACCAGAGCTCCCCTGTAGATGTTGAATGTCTTCAATTTATTGACAGTAATCATCCACTGTTTTAAAAGATAGAAAATTGTTAAACACACTCTATTTTTAAGCACTTACTCTGAATATTTATAGCAAAATTAAAAGGCAGCACGTAACAATAATATGAATGCATAGTTGTAGATTCATTGCATAAAATAACTGCAAAATCCATGCAACAGATTTCAGACAACATTTTATGCCATATTGGAAAGATGATCAACCTCCATTTCCTGAATATATTTCAGATACAACTAACTGCTCCTGTTTCCTGTTGACTTCAGCAATTCAGTGGGTTTGTGGTTTTCTATAGAACTGGTTGGTATGCCAAGTGGCCTGTCTAGCAGCAGCACTAAATAATTCTTTCATCACAGCTCGAATCTAAAAGCAGTTATCCCTTTTGTAATTGTTCCTATCTGTGCACCAGATTTTACCAGGCAGACTTCTAGATAATCTAAAAACTAAAACGATGGAGGAGAAAATTATAAATAGATAGAATTTTTAAATATTAATAGGGAACATGAGAAGGTACTATAAATGTATCCTTATGTGCCTAATATGCCTGGATTATTCCTGTTGCCTGCCCACTGCCAGCACTGCCCAGAATTATTGAAGTTAGGTTGGAGCCCGTAACTATTCTGGCCAAATGACTTTGACTGTGTTACTTGGACCTGAAGCATTGAAAAATAATTTTATCTCCTCTTTTCCTGTTTTTCTGATGTAAACAACATTTTGAGGCCATGAGAAAAAACCAACTGGAATCTATGAGTCATTCCATGGAAAAGAAAGAGCTAAGCTGAATTTTTGTCCAGCCTGCCAAAGGAATGAACTTTGAGTGAAAACCTTGTGTGCTAACTCCTGAGATTTGGAGTTTTTTAATTATTATAGTCTCTATTAATTTAGTACCTCCTGACAAATACACTTCCCCTGACATTCCTATTGTTTGTTAACCACATTTTCCAGGTTGTGTTCTAATTCTCCCTCAAGAAGGAGGTCTTCCTTGATTATTCAACCATATTGTATAAAATATTGCCCACTAGGTTGCTAATTGCTCTAGGTCCTACTTAATGTTCCTCTGCAGTAGGTTTCAGAATCTTGACTTAGATTATATGGTGTATGTTTATTTATTTATCATATGAGGTATTTGATAGAAGTTTAGCTCGCTGAGGACTGCTACTTTTTTGTACTTAATGGTGAGTAACAGGAGTAAAACTGCAAACTTAGTAGATGTTGGTACATATACGTAATTTCTAAATACCTGAAAAAATTCTTATACCGTGAGGAGGATGGTGGCTAGCTTTGCAATGTGAGATCTTAGAGTTACAGTGACTTTCTCATTTCAGCTAATTGCCATTAAAATTAGGGAGCATACTGAAATCTGTGTTGGGTAAGAAAAGAATATGGAGCAAAGGGACACACTGTATAGACATATCACCAGAACTGAAGAGAAGACACACCAAAATCTAGGGATGCACAGGTGGACACCAAAGGCATAAGCGGGTGAAAAAGTAGTGAGGAGCAGCCAGAAATTTGATTAAATTCTGTTTTCCCTGGACATTTAAGTTGCTGTTGTTGCTATTGCTGTGGCTTCTACTACATTATGGGAAAGTTTGGAGGAGGAGTCTTTACTAGGATTACTAACATAAAAAGCCATCTAATAAATCAATTTATCCATTTCAATAGCCATTCATTCATTTAGAGATAGGATCTTTCTGTGTTGCCCAGGATGATCTCAAAATCCTAGGCTCAAGTGATTCTCCAACCTCAGTCTCCTAAACAAGTGGGGCTACAGCTGTGAGCCACCCTGCCCTGCTCAAACATTATGTAGCAAAGTTCAACAAAATATGAGAACATTTCAAGATTGAACCATATGATTTTCTGTGTATCTTGCTAATTTTAAGATTCCTAAGAACTATATTTAGTATTTATTTTGAGCACTATGAGAGATTTAAATTTTAGAAAAAGTAAAAGGAGTGATTTGAAATTACTAGTATCAAATATTTAGGAACGAAAGCACTAAAACAAAAATGAACAAGAAAACTTGGTAACTCCTTAAGTTATTATGGGTAAACAATTGGTCAATTTTCTTATAGCCTGTAAAGTAAGAGTCTGAAGACAATTAGTTCAGAAAAAAAATTACAATTTCTTATTTTGTAAAATACTAAAAATTCTGATGCCAATTATAGCTCATTTTACATTCACTTCTGTACTTACAGAAAATTTTCATATCTTGTATCCAAATGAAAATTTGAATGGGATTTAAATTTTATGATAAATCAAGACTTTCAATTGGTTTACTCTGTGGCAGTGTGAAGAAGCAAAAATGTCATCTCACTATCACAAGGTACATGCATCTTACTATTTTGATTTCCTGTTAGTAAACAATTGGTTAAATTAATCACTTTGGCTTTAATTCTTCAAATATATTTCAAAGGGTACTTCAACAATATCTTTCATGTCATTTTACAATGAAATTTTTCTTAATTGCATTTACTGCTAAAAGACATTTGTACATTTTGTGAGCTTTGAAAAATCAATACTATTACTTTCTATTGACACTGTAAATTGATACATTATTTCTTCACAGAACATAACAAGTATTTTAAAAAAATCATTAGATTATAGACTAGCTAATTATTAACTAGCATGCTGAGATATACATGTGTGATTGTACCAACAAATAAATGTTTTTAGCAATGAGAAATGAAATAAAAATCAAACCTTGCCAGGCACGGTGGCACATGCCTGTAATCCCAGCACTTGGGAGGCTGAGGCAGGAGGATCATGAGTTCAAAGCCAGCATCAGCAATGGCAAGGCACTTAGCAACAGAGTGAGACCCTGTCTCTAATAAAATGCTAAAAAGGGCTGGGGATGTGTCCCAGTAGTCGAGTGCCCCTGAGTTCAATCCCAGGTACCAAAAGAAAGAAAAAAAAAAAAATTCCCCCTTATCCTTTTTTTTTTTTTTTTTTTTTTTTTTAGTTTATAGAGACTGAAAGCTATTTAAATGAATAGATCAAAAAATTTTATATAATGTTGTTGTATTTTATACCCTTAATTAATTAATTAATTAATTTTTATGTGGTGCTGAGGATAAAACAGTGCTTCACACATGCTTGACAAGCACCCCACCACTGAGCCACAACCACAGCCCTAGATCAAAATTTTGAAGTAAGAAAATTTTTTTATGAAAACAGCTATAACTTCTTTTTATGCAAGCAAAGATATTAAAATATATTAATTTTTCTTTGTAAAACAGAAATATGTAATTCCACACAGAAAAATGTAATTCCATAACAAAGGTTATTTATTTTTCTTAAAACATTACACAATGCTATTAAAATCCATTTAAGTCAAAAAGTATTAAGCACTATACTTCCTTAGGGAAATAAAAAAAAGAAAAATCAGATGCATAATTCCTATAGCCAAGGATGATTCTTACATTTTTTAATCCATATTTGGATCATTTTGAGGTATTTGTAACATATGCATTTGTTCTATTGCTAAAAAAAAAAAAAAAAAAAAAAAAAAAAGATTTACTTGAAGAATTGAAAAGCATTTTAATGAAATGCAAATATTCAAGGAGATAACTTTCTTTCCTGCTTTCAGTCCCTGTAAAAAGATAAAGCCTAAGTTCCACCAGCACCTTGCTATAACTCATACCACCAACTCCTGCCCTAAAAATGGGAGAAGTTGTTTCTCCTCCCAGAAGCAGCAGTGATAAGCCCAGATGGCCTAGTCACATGGACCTAACCTATCTTAGGATGCTTTAATGCCTTTCCCTTGGCACACTCTAGTTTCTCATGAGTCTCTAGCCTTTTGTTTCAGTGCAGGTAAGTTCAGACCATACTGGATTCCTTTCCCTATTGCATTGAATAAGATCTATGCTTACTACTTTAATTGGTGTCCAGCCTTATTCATCTTGGACACTGAAATACTAATTAAATAAGACTTTAGTCATATTTATTAACTTTTCTGAATTGCATCAGAGAAACTATCATTCCCTTTTACTTACACTCCTTCAGCAACAGAACAGAAATACCTTTCATAGAACCTGACCACTTAAGCTTATGTTTACGTGACCCAATGTTTCTACTCATCATTTTATCATAAAAGGAAAAGAATACTGATTATTTATGTCACAAATTATTTTCCTCAATTTCTTAGAAGGTTATTGTCACTGAGGAAGGAATAACTGTCCTGTCAAGCCACTTCTAACTTTATACTTCACAAAGGCGTCTGAACAGAAATATAAGCATCTACTCAGAAGCAAAGTACACAGGTACTGAAACTTTGTGAATGTCCTGCCTGAATCATTTTGTCCTTAAGTTCAGTCCTTGTTCTCCCTCCTTCTCTCTGTATCTTAGGGTTATTGGTTCCTTGCTTAGACACTGTCCAGTTAACCTCAACAAAGACAAATGGTGCACAATTATAAAGAAACTAGCCAAGGTTTTTCTCCTTACTCCTCTACCTCAGATGCTATCTCACCAAAGTCTGGCTTCCTAAAAATAAACTCCCTGGAATCACCTTTTCAAGGTCACACAGATGCTGGCATTCAGGAACACTGTTCTTCACTGGAGGTTGGTTCTTCCCAACCTTAGCATGGTCTCCTGCTTGATTTGTCAGCTTCTCCACGACCCTTGTAACCAATTCACTGCATTACATTTTGTCTCTTTAAAAAAATGTAAGGCTGTGTCTGTTTTCCTGGTTAAACCCTGATGAATGCAAACCCCTGGAGGAGAATCACACTTAATGACATGAGTGAGCAGCAGGACATAGTCAGAGGTGTCTTAAATTGTGAGACGTGTCAATTCTTGTTTCAAAATAGTGACTCTGTCTTAACTGTTCCCCTACAATTATGAGATAAATATCTCTTTATGTGCCATTTTAATAAAATGAACACAGTTAATTTTGGAGGAGAATAATATAGAGGGAATCCATGTTTCTGCGATCACAGTTAAGCCTATGATAAATACTGTCATCTAAAATAGCAATGCTAATAACCACCATGACGATATGCAGTTATTAGATCCCCATCTGGATTTTCAGAAGTTCAAAAACAGCGATGAAAACAATAGAACTATACATAACCTAAACTGTCATTCTCCTACCTAAATCAATTTCTAATTCAGCTTCTAATTGAAGTTAATTGTTTTCAATTTTCCCCTCAGTACAAACATACTTCTATAATCATTATTCATTCATAAATATGTATAATTACTCAAAGCCATGTGAAGAAATATTTATCACAGACAATCATGGCATTAATTCATAACTTGTATCTTACTAGATGTAAAATCTATTATGTTATAAAGAATCAATTTCTTCAGACTTGTGATTTATTAAAAACAAAATTAAAACAAAAAACTCAAAATTGCAAAAACTGTATATTTTTTCTTTCTAAAACATAACTTCCTATAACATGTAGATTAGTATTTCTTAAAATAGAGAAATAGAATTACTTGACATTCTTGCTAAAATTTCACATTCCTGGTAATGAACATATCTCTAGTATATCAGAAATATGCGCAAGTGGGCCTTGGAAAGCATGTGTGGGTTACTCCAGAAATTCGACATTGACACACATTACAGTTTGAGATCACTGATATTCAGAAATGGGATTAATTTATCCAGTTCAAAGTCCAGCTCACTTTATAAAATAGCCCATGAAATATTTAGAAAATATTAATATGCTTATATCAATGAGGGATTTCACTTAACATAGGGAATAGTGAGGAATTTTTAAATATAACAGGCACTTTGAGCGAAATACGAAAGCCTAATTCATGTACATACCTGACTATGAAAATCAGATAAAAATTTAAGATAGAAAATAAAGTACAAATGCAGAACATACTGGGACAGGAAATTCTATCCTCAAAATGAAACAGTTTGTGAACACACACAAAATAAGCTAACAAGGGCAATAATCAGAGAAAAGCTTCTAACGTATTGATTACATTAGCAGAGGCAGTTGGAAATTTTAGTGCTGGCTTTATTTAGTGCTACACGAGTGATATACAAAATGAGTTTCAACAGAAATAGAATTTGTTTTATGTCGGCTTTCAGTTTTAGAGTATTCCTGATAAGTGACCTCTCCAAATGGTGTTGAAAGTTTAAGTTTGACCATTTTCCCAGGGTCGCTTCTTAAGGGATCAGTGAGAGTCACAGCAAAATTTTAAATTGTAAATTAGGCACACTGCAATATATTTGCAAACCAAATCAAAGTTCAGTTTATTTGCTGATGACTTAAAAATGAAGGTCTACTTCACAACACTCTCACTCAAGCTTTATCTCAGGCTGCCACACCCATCCTTTTATTGCCATACCAAACTCCAGTAACATGGAACTAATTTCCGGAATGAACAATGTTCTTTGAAGTGTACATTCATTTCCACAGGCATATTAAAAGTGAAATTCTTTTCTCTCCTCCACCTAGAATCTTTAAGAATGCAGCCTATCACAAAGTGGCTTTTGTAACACAGGGACCACAAGTAACCTTATACTTTATCATTTTCCATGGAGTATTCAAAGTATCTTTTAAGGAAAAGATTCAAAGTGCCATTTTACACACAATAGTGTTAACTTCTTATTTATTGTACTTGTTAAAATAAATTTTTTTTTTCTTTCTCATTCAGTTTCATAATGCTTTCTAAACCAATCTGAAGACTTTCCCATTTGTAAAACATGGTGAAAATTTTCAGTTTCCTAATGTCAGCCAAAATAGTACTTCATGATCACAAAGATATGCTTTCCACTGAAGTAAATAATTTGATAGATTATTTAAAGTTTGATGGAAAAATAGTATACAAGCTTTTGGTGAAATAGCAATAAAGAAAGCCGTCGTAAAATTGGTATATTAAGGCAAGTCTTTGTAGGACTTCCTGATAAAAGTGATTTTAATATAGCATTTTAATTTATGTGAATGGAAAAGATTTTTGAAACATGATAAACATTAGTAGTTATATATTATTTTGAAGAAATGATATATTAAATGCCTTTGCAAAATTGATTTGGTTACACTCATATAGATGATAAAACTTACGTTTTGAGAGCCAAATAAAAAGCATAAATCTTTGACTTTTTATGGGAGGCAAATAAATTATATGTAAATACTAGAAATTAACAGATTGAATTGGATTGGCCAATGAAACAGCATTATTTTTTGTTGGCCTGGAAAATGTTCCCAGTGAAAGACGTATAGAATATTAGACAAAGACTTTGCATTTGCAGAAATGATTTAACAATCATGAGACTTTGTGGCATATTAATTGTATTTAGTAGTTTCTGATCACTTCCAGTCATGAAATGAACGTAATTAACTTCTTTTTAATGCCCTCAAGCATTACATAGACAATGATATTGTAATGAATCAATTTTTAAGAACAAGAATTTACTATGAAATAAAAAATGCATAGTTGTAACAAAATGCTTTTACCACCATTTATAATATTTTATAAGATATATTAATATTAGGATTAATTTTCCATAAGAATGCATAAAGGGGTTGTGATCATTGACTTTCACAAAATATCTACCATATATCAGTGAAGTATCCTTGACCAATTTTAACTGCACCAGTCAAATATTCCCTTATATTAAATACTTTTCATTTGCAAGGACAGGACATTCTTAGTAAATAATTTTTCACCCCATTTGTACTGATTTCTAGGTGCCTAGTGTCACTCAAAAAGAGTGAGCTAAACCAAAGAATGTCAAAACATGTTGGGATCATATAGACAGTTCTGTCCGAGTAGTACTTTAAATCACTTATTTTTTTTTCTTCTTTTTCCTGCAGAAAATCTGCCAAATACATAGTCTATAAGGAATCAAGAAACTTAAAGAATATTAAAAACTATCAATTTAAAGTAATGTCAATGTAACTTCTAATACTTACATTGTTTTTTTCAGTAAATGTAAAGTGATGTAAATTTATGTTCTGTTATTTTATAATAGTGTTTTCTATAACTCTTCTAAAACTCAACCTCTTTTGATTTTTGGCTAAAAGTCACACATTTTTATTAAAACGAAAACAAGGGACTGTAAATCTCTACACATAATGAAAACAATTCCCCAGGTTTTACCCAAACATAGTAAAACTGGCGTTTGAGTTTTTTACATGTTACTCACAGATGGAAAAATCTAATTTTGTTGCTTTTCTTTTGTATGATAAACTTTTTAAAACTTTAAAACATCTAGCAAACTTTTCCATATTTCTGTGGTTTTTAACCTAATTTAATCATTACATAGCATGGTGTCTTACAAATTTTTGTCTTTGTTCTGTATTTTAAACTTGGAGGTACTGATCTATCTATTGAGAAAATATATTTTTTAGACAGTATACCAAAAAATATAATTTTTACAAGTTTGTTTAATGGACTATACTTGACAGGTAACAAGGAAATTATTTTAAGCTTTATTTATAGTATAGCTTTTCCTTCTTTTATCATATCTCACTACTATGAACAAGTTAGACCTTTGGAATATAATCCATAAGATTTTTAAACACATTCGGGTATGAACAATACCATATTATTTCCTGAAACTGCATAATATTCACCACATTCAAAGCATTAATCTGAAATCCACTTCAATGAGTTTACTACCACCACCAGAATTTTAAGTCCCTAGGGAATTCTGAAAACCAGAGCTGTCATAGTGAGTCCAGGTCTGTTTTTTTCATTGCTGCTGACTCCAACTCCTCCTGTACTTACAATGGGTTCCAGTATTCTTTAACCTTCCTCTTCCCTTAGTAATATAGGATTGGAGGAAAGAGCCCAAAGCCCTTCTACTTATTTTATTAATTGTTGTGTCTTCATAACTTTTGAATACCTACTTTCATGTGGTAAGATAAACTTGGGCGTCCTTTGTAAACTTCTCTAGGCATCCTGAAAAATATTCCTATAATACTATTTGAACAAATATGACTTGGAAGGACAGTCATGCTTTCAAAAGTTTAAATATGACCATCATTAATAAAAAAATAAAATTATCATCAGTCACTTCATAATTTCTGATTCTCCACTGTGACTAGAGTTTTTTACCCTTTTGTAAGAAATAACTGGTAAAGTTTGATAAGAATTCAGGCCAATAATCTCTCAGATTCTTGTCAAAATTTGACTTTTTACTTATTTTACTTTACACCCGAGTATTCCTGGAATAATTCAAGTTGGGAAGTACATGTGTAATATTAACATGTTACATTCTGAGTATAATCTTTCTGCTCATAATAATTTCAAATTAAATACCAATCTATGGTTTTCTAATTTTTTGTTTTAACCTCTCAACATGTGAAAGTTAGGCAACATGGCTCTGTAGGTAAGAGTAAGTACAAATTATGGAGTCAAACAGGATGATATCTATTCTGTCTTTGTATTAGACAGCTTTCTGTCATGGTAATGAAACACCAGAGGCAATCATCCTGTAAAGAGAAAATGATTATTTGGGCTCATGGTTCTGGAATTTTCATTTCAAGATCAAGTGGCCCTTTTTCTTTGAGCTTGTAATGAAGGCAGCACATTATCCAGGAATGTGTGACTAGACCGAACCACTTGACTATGAGCCAGGAAGAAATGGAAGAGGTACAGGGGTGGGAAAGGGGATTCCCCAGTGACCATAGAAACCCCACAATGCCTGTCCTTCTAATGGTTTACCAGCTCTCAGTTGTACCAATCTGGCAACCAAATCTTTTGCTCACTTGTAGGGAACCCTAATTCAAATCATAGCTATTGCTTAAAGGCAATCACTCAGCTACTCTGGTTTCAGTTTTTATTGTGGGAAATTAATACATTACTCAAACCTCATATATTTGTTCTGAGATTTTTATAACATTTTTATAACATACCTTATGTAAACTTCATAAAATAATATTAAAAATATTAGATACTGTTCTATTTTCATTATTACCTAAGAACATAACCTGAAGTTATTGCTTTTAGAAACATATTAAAAGAAATATGCCATAATCATTTGGCAAGGTTTGCTAGATATAACATGATTTGCATATTTTTTTATATGTAAGATGTTATTCAAAACCCTATGCAACCATTAACTTTCCATCAATTTATTATATGTTAGACTGCAATATATTGGATTTTAGACTGAAAGAATTCTAATATGTTTGATTTTGTTTTTTCTTTATACCCACATTTTCATTTATGTGTTTTATGCAATGCTGAACCCACATTTATTAAGACTATAAACAGCCAGCAATATACAAGTGATTGTGATTCCTTTCTATAGTTCAATTTATTGCTGGGAAATAGATGCCAATCCAATGAATACTTTTTTTCAGAATTTCTATTATTCAGAGGAGCAATGTGATTAATCATTACTAATGAAAAAGAAGTGAATATGTATCCTTTTGGAAGAATAATATTAAGATATACGTCTTTTTCACGCTGTCATTTACTATCACCTAAAGACAGAGAATTCTGAAGCTCTTTCTTGTCACAGAGCTGCAAAAGGTGAAAAATCAGAAACACTGAATTGTAGCATGGATTGTCACCCTCAAAACCACTATAATACCTGGTGAGAATAACTTTCAAGAGGCAGGGAGAAGTACAGGGATTTTTAAGCCATTTCCTATGTTCTTCCCTTTCACATTAGGACCAGGTTGAATTCTTTAAGATAGATGAATAGTTGCCTTATTCACATGAAGGAATCATTTATGTCATGAAAAATTTCTACTTTATCTTTAGACATTTACATAATGTGCCTTTCATTTTGCAGGGAGTCATTCTCCATAAACCTTAGATGCCAGCTATGTTTGCAGTAAGTAATCCTATCTGCCACAAGCAGCTCTTAGCTTTTGTTCCTCTAATCTCTATCTCCTGTCCATCTATTATTTATTTATCTATCTATCTATCTATTTCCCAAAGTTCTGCCCTGCCATTCATGTTTATAAGAAGATTATTCTGGGGCTTCAGAATGTTTTTCTTCTGCGAATGTTAGTTCTGAATATGCATCATTTAATTAATATGTGTTGGCTTATCATTAAATTTAAAATATGTTGAAAATACTTGAAAATTGTTCTAATGCCATCTTGTTAATATGAAAACTCATAGTTAAATACTATTACTTGCACCACATTTTTATAAACATACATTAATTAACAAGATTTCCCTACCTTTTTCTTGTTTATATATCACAACTCAATTTCATCACATTTGAATAATTCTTTTGTAGTTGAAAAGTTCAATGTAGCCAGTTTATGATAAATGATTTTTTAAAAAGTATTATGACTATTTAAAAAATATTATAGCAAGTATTAATATTTAATTTTATTCATTCTTCTAAAATGTAAAGTAAATTTGTATGAGACTAACATGATAAATGGCCTGAATAATCATTTATAGCATTTAATTTAATTTTCACAATATTCTTAGTTGTTTTTATTCTTGAGAGAGAGCAGTTCAAGGTATTTTTACTATATAAGACATCTAAATGTTGTGATTGTAAATACAATACAATGTTCATATTTTAAGCCTGAATCATACTAAGATTATTTGTGTCACTTTAGATGATTTTATCTTTTTATTACTCTTAAATATTTTTCTTGATGCATTTTAATGTTTTTTTCCAATTATAAGAAATTCATAGTGATAAATTCTGTTGATTGAGTGATCTTTTTGCCAAATGACTTCTATTTAGTGTGTTTAAACTGAATAGTATAACATTTTTTTCTGTAGATTTCAATAATTTCTACTCTTTTAGTGTCTTTTATTATAACATAAAGAACCCCAAATAATCATCTAATGTTTTCTTCTCATTGTAGTAATTAACAATGTCAAATTATTCCTAAGTGATTTCTTATATTCACAATAATATTGCAAATTGCATGAAGACTCTGAGTAAAAGGTCAAAAATAGCATCTATTTTACTGTTTTGCATAAGACATAGAAAAAAATAGACTGAATAAAAATCCAAAGTACATTTTGAACTTCATAATTATTCTTTTATTATTGTTAGCTATTAGGCAAGAAAAAACAATTACATTTTGAAAAATAAGCTTTAATTTCATCTTCATATTGGGAGATAGGTGTAAGATTACTTAAATTTGCTTTGGAAGTTGAAGGAACTTTCCAAAAATTTAATATTTTGTCATCTAAGTTGGTAATACCTGTTATTTTATATCATGTTGCTAAATTTAATTAAATATTGTTTCAAAAAAAGTATTTTCACAAAAACCAAAAAGTGTAACTGAAATAGAAATCCTTATAATGTCTTCAAATAATCACTATATTTTTCCTTTGCACTATATATACAAAATGATAAGAACATTCCTGGAAAATGTGCTCATGAAAGTCATCCAAGTGCTAGCTTTTAATACACTGGAGCATATTATTTAACAGACCTAAAGATAGAGGACTTCAGTGGAGTACACAGACACCACACTGAAGGACTTTAAGACCTTGCATTGCTTATTGACTCATATAAGAGATACATGTATTCATTCAAATATATATATCTGTAAACACATGCACATGTATAAACACATACATATATGCACAGAAATATTTTAGTCAGTAATTTTATATTACTGTTTAATGAAAAATCTTCATCCCAATATCTCTATAAAATAATTTGGCCATTATTTTGCTGGATTAAATTAATTAATATAATCTGTTCTGTAAACCACCCATCCATTTTAACTTCACAACAGACTATTCATTTAGGACTCTAACTAGAGCAAAGCCTCTCAGATCCAATAGGTTGGCTTTGCCCAGTGTGGTGCCATCTGTCAGAGAAGTGGAGGCTACCTCAGCTCCAGAGACCTACTGATTCCTGGCATTGTTACCTGTCTTTCTGCTTGAGGCTATAAATAGCAATTTCCTGTCCTCCTTGGCCTGTGGTGCGGCCATATGTTCCTCCACTCAGAGAAGGCCAAAATAGCTACAGCCCAGCTATTGTTTTATCAACACCCAACTGGCAAAGATGAGAATGAACCAGCAGTCACCCTGCAACAATACGATAGATTTTCAGGACATTCTATTCATCTATGCAGCTGTTTGCTACAGATGCCATTTATTTTCTAAATGAGTTTCAGGGTTTGAGTAGTATGGTACCACCATTAGTCGACTATTCCACACCCACTTCCCCTTTCTTTCTTTATTAAACCACAAAAATTTTAGAGGTAACCAGCCTACAGTGACCCTATTTCTATCTCAAAAATAAATTTTCATTAGTTGAAGTCCATTCTGGCAATACCATCCCCTTCACTAGTGATTACTTTAACCTTTGTTAAGGGACACTATTCCAATCAATTAGATGAAGGAAGAAGTCTGGTGGGTATTTCTAGTAAAGGTTTCCAGACTTGCAAAAAGGGATGCACCCAGGAAGTTCTTTGTACAATGAATGTTTGTACAATGAATGTTTGAACGCTATACTGTCAACAAATGAAATCTGAAGGTGTGGCGGGGAGTTTAGTAGTGAAAGAGGAGCTGGCCTGGGACTACTGGTGATGTCAAAATAGAAAGGTCTTACATTTGTAATACAATTGTTCAACCATCAAATCCATCATTTTGGGCTAGGGCTGTAGCTCAGTGTAAAGCACTTGCCTAATATGTGCAAAGCCCAGGGTTCTATCCCCAGAAACTAGAAAGGAAGGAAAGAAGGGAGGGAAGGAGAAAGGCAGGATCACTTTACCTCTGGGCTGCTACTGTAAGAAGATAATTCATTTCCCTTAAGTGCTGAAGAAGGAGGTAAGGAAGTCTCTATTGTGTTTGTTGATTGTTTTTTGGTTTACCTTCCTTTCTCTTTCATGATTACCCAGTCTCCACCCAATCTCTTATCCCTATCTTGCTACACAGATATGCTGGTGAATGAAAGTAGTATGTAGCATAAGCTCTTAACTTAAATATTTTAAATTCCATCCACAACCCATCGACTATGACAGGTATCAGCTCTTTATATATAATGCCCAAACTTGCATGTAAGTTGAGTGCAAAGAAACATTAAAGAAAGTTATGAAAATATCTTAGCAAGCTGATTTTGAAAAATGATCTTAGTTGCTTTTACCCTCTGCGAGCAATTAGAATTCAGAGACATAGCCCAATATATATCCATTCATATTTTATTATCCCTCTTATTAGAGTAGAATTTATGCTATTGCCATTCATTTTTTATTCTTCTTGGTTTCCTCAATAGAATGGACAACTCAGTCTGGAACACTCAGATTGGGTGGAGACCAAAGATCACCTAAATTTGTAAAGTCACATTAGCAATTGCAAATGAGTACAACTTGGTGAATATAGAATCCCTTCTTCATAATTATTACATGCCATTGCTCCTCCCCTCCATATCCTTCCCACTAAAAAGGAAACCTAGATAGAGTTTATTTAATTTGTTCAATTATTATGGCAGAAGAGTCTTAAATTTCTTTTTATAAAAAGATATTTTGGATATGTTAACAGAGGGTGGAATTGTTTTATCTCACAGGAGGCTAAGGCAGATGGATTGCAAGTTCAAAGTTAGCTTCAGCAACTTAGCAAGGCTCTGAACAGCTTAGCAAGATCTTGTCTCAAAATAAAATATAAAACAGGCTGGAGATGTGGCTGAATGGTTAAGCATCCCTGGTTTTAATACCTAGTATCAAAAAAAAAAAAAAAAAAAAAAAAAATCTCTTTCTTTGAAATGAATTTTTTTCCTTGTTTATCTTCATTTAATTTCTACCTGAAGATTAATCTGAAGACTTGGATCTTCCTTCAAATCAAGATAGCTAGATGACTTCCTTCTGTTGTTATTAGTATTATAATTAATCACCTGTGGACTACAGTCTCATGTGTCTGTTTCCTTTTTTATATATAAATAGGATCTCTTGGATGTGATCTTCACTTGTATACTAACTTTCAGCTTTTTTTTTTTTTTTTTTCCTTTTTGAGTCCTAAGCAGTGTGTTCTACTCTAGTTGTTGAATTTTCTGTACTAATCAGTCTACTGTTTACTGCTTCAATCAAGGACTTGCATTTACCAATCATGTTTTTCATTTACATGTAATTACTCTTTATCATGAATTGATTTTTCTTCATAACTGCTTTCTCTATTTTTAAGGATGCAGCATCTTCTTATATCTTTTAGGGAGTATAAAATAGAAATGTTCATGCACTCTTTCATTATATGTGTCTATTTGAGGAAAGAAAAAAAGGGTGAGAGTGGGCAAAAGAACAAGTATTGAGTTCTCTAAAATTTAAAGGTTTATCTAGAATATGCAGTAACTTTCATATATTTATAGGTCTGTGCTCTTTTGCTGCTTGCACATCTGCAAAGTAGTTCAATTTCTTTTTTATGGAGGAAGCTAAAATATGATAGCTTTTACTTAGAAATCTATTCAACAAATACTGATTTGTTACTTGCTGTGTGCCTAGGATGCTTCTAGGTCCTTGACATATGACACTAAAGAAGTCATCAAGAATCTCTGACACTTGCAGCTTATTTGATAGAGTAAACCTATCCTTTAGAAATTGTCTAAGGATAGAAATAGTCTGTGTTATCTAATTACCCTCATACATGTTTGTAGAAAGGAGCAGGAGAGACTTAAATTTTCACTTGATATGACTAATAAGACCAAGGATCTATTATGTTTAATTTCATTTAATTTAAATTTAAATGGCTACATGAAACTAGTGTTTACATTCAGGACCTCTTAGGTATAGAGGGTAAGAGACCCATGGTGAATTTTAAACATAGTAAAAATGTCTTTTCAGATGTAAAAGAGTTCTGAGATCAAAATAAGGTTTGAAAGAGAGTTAATAAGTATCAGGATGGAAGAGATTGTCTTTGGGTTGTAAAATGAGAAAACAGTTCTGTTGGCATTCATTGTTATTAGTATTCTTGGTGATTTCCATGTTGACTGGAATAAGATGAAACCTCATGTAATTTTGATTTGCATTTCTCTAATGGCTAAAGACATTGAATTTTTTTTTTCATATGATTGTTGGTGGGAATGTAAATTAGTATGTCCAGTATGGAAGTCAGCATGGAGTTTCTTCAAAATAACAAAAACACAAACAAAAGTAGAATTACCATATGATCCAGTTTTATCATTTCATAGAATTTATCCAAAAGAATTAAAGTTATAGCATACTTTAGGGACACACACATTTTTATCTCAGCACAATTCACAATTGCCAAGTTATGGAAACAGTCTAGATGTCTGTCAAGGGATGAACAGATAAAGAAAATGTTTACATACAGAGTTTATATATACAGAGTTTTATTCATCCATAAAGCAGAATTAAATTATGTCCTTTGCAGGAAAACGGGTGGAACTGGAGAGCATCATGTTGAGTGAAATAAGCCAACAACATAAAGATAAGTATGGTATGTTTTCGTTCAGATGTGGAAGCTAGAGTGGGAGGAAAAAATAATCTCATAAAAGTATAAAGGAGACCATTAGGGTAGAGAAAGGGAAGCAGGAGGAGGGAAGAGAGAAGGATAAAGGGATGATTTAGAAAGTATGTTATATGCGAGTATGGATGGATATGCCACAATGAAACCCAATATTCTGTGTAATTAATATGCACCAACAAATACATTTTAAAAGAACTTTGAAGTGGAAAAAGAAAAGAAAAAAATGCCTCTCTGGACTGTAGACATTTTCAAACAGAAAAGAAGCAAGAACAATGGTCCCAAGTTAGAAGCAAGCTTAGAAGGTACGAGGAACTAAAATGACTGATGGCTGGTATGAAATAATTTGAAAGATTTATTCAGAGGATCTGTGATGCAATAAGAAATTTTCTCATCAAAGTATAGAAAATTATCTTGAACTTTGGGCGTTATTTCTCTTTTTCTAAAGGACATTTTTTAAAATTTAAATCAGTTTTATTTAAGAATTCCAACATTGACAACTCTTATAAAAAGCATCCAAGCACAGGACACAGAACAATGCAAATTTATTAAATGATAATTTGGAAATATAGTGTATGTGTATGAATGTACATTAGTAGTGATATTTTCTAATTGAGAAAGAAATAATTCATTTTGTCTACCATCTTTATTTTATATATAATGGCTGGTTAATTTACATAAGATTTTAACACTAAGTGCTGAGGGCATGACTTGAATCTGGATTCATACACACCCTTTTCACTTCACCATTTCTTAAAACAATAATGTACAAATAGCATCTCTCTGTCATGGCTTAACCTCAGAAGTAAATTTTCAGAAAGAATAATGAATGGCCTGATGTTTAAAATATAATGCTGCTAATTTAATTAGTTGGAATTTCTTGCTATTAAGAGTAAAAGTTGAAATGCAATAGAACATTTTTCTGTTTTTTTGTGACATAATGCATATATATGTTTAGAGTTAACCATATGTCTAATCACTATGTTGAGTATATGTTAATACAACATTTACCAGTTTTGTATTTATTTCTGTATACACACACTCCTGTTCATGTACATGGAGTTTATAAGTGGTATGTATACTTATATGCATATGTATGTGTATGTTTCTGTGTCTCTATGATGAACTTTTTTCTATAATCCATGGGTGAGGAAAAAGTGCCTGTACTTAGCTTTCATCATAACCACATTCAGGGGTTTGCTTGTTGTAAATGACACCACGCACTCTTTGACTTCATCTTGTACAGGATTGCTACATAATTACTCCAGTATTTAATAAATTTCACTTCTTTTTTTTAATGCATGACAAACAACAAAACCTGTGACTCCTGTATAGAATGGCTGCTCTCTCCTGACAACTACCATTAGGTGCAGTCTGTGCCAGGTAAGGCCCCCAAGGCGGAAGGTTTGTCAACCCCCTGGCGGTTGTGCTATTTACTTTCTAATCATCACAGTTATTTTCCTTATTTTCTTGAAGGGTAAATTGGCCACTTGCTTGATTTTGAAGTTTGATCATTTTTTTTTTTTCAGAATGTTTTTATACCTTAGGAAACTGAAGACAATATTTTTCAAAGTTTCTCAAATGTATTTTGTTGCTGGCTGAAGCGTTTGCTGCTTGGAGCAATGAAGCCGCAGGAAGAAGTTCAGAGGCAAACTGGAAACAAACAGGATTTTTATTCTGATAACTTCTCTCTCCGGCTCCAACAACGACTCCAACACGCACCACACACCACCAAACAACCCACAAACAAATGGCGCCGACCCGAACCGATCTTGGCTCAAGTCTTGCGAGATCCTGGGCCAAGACCCATGAGACCACAAAAGGCAGAAATGCTCGAACATCTCTATGGCCTGCAGCCAACCACAATCTCAGCCATCTCTCCAATCAGGGCTCCTGCATTTCCCCCGTTTTGTTTTAAAAGAGGGGATGCTCTAGGACGTCTATGTGCAACCAACATCTTACCCATCATTGGATAATCAAGGCTATGCCCTTGACTCCTGTCTTAGGTTGATATGTCGGCCATATGAGACTGTCCCGTGCGACTGTGCCTGTCTTAGGTTGTCTCCCTCTGGGGATCTTACCCATCATTGGCTAACCAGCCATCCAATGGAGCCCTTCAGGATAGACTGTGTATGATGACTAAAGGCCGTCCAATTGTGAGGAGATGCTGTGGCTTTAAGGCGACAAGCCTTCTGCTGACCAGCCAAGTTGCACAGCATATCAAATTCTTTAAGCAAATCATCTGCCCTGAGTTCTATCAAGCAAGACACGGAGTTCTCTAGACAAATACCCACAAGGCATGGTCCCGTAAAGTCCCAAACAATGAAAGATCAAAATGTCCACTTGTTATAACACGTTGATCTAGGAGGCCCCATGCATGCAGAGCAGAGGCCACACTGTTGGTGGAGGTTGTTTGATGCTTGAGCATCAGGGATGTTTGCAGCGACCGTGATCCCTGCAACTGTAGCAGCAGCTGTCTTTTTTATGTCTAGACAATGCCACCAGCAAATCTTCAGGGCCCGCTACCTAGAGACTCAAGCATCAATTATTAAAGGAAAAGCAGTTGTATTCCAGCACTGAGTCAAGAGGCGAGTTGCCAAACTAAAAAATAGAATTATTAGATTAGAAAATTAAAGTTGATTTCTGCTCACACACATTGATGCTTGAGGGTTAACACCATAATGAGGATTGGGCAAATGTGTCATACAAGATTTACAATCTTTTTCAATTGTTCTGGCTTGCTCCTTTGTGATTTTAAACATACGCTGCAAGGTGGTGCTGTTGAAGTGAAACTGGGAGTGAAATAAAGTAGCTTGCTGGAGCGCTGAAAGTATAAAGATTGTTTGGGTAAGGTCATCAACCTTTTGATTACCTTCATGGAGGGGACCAGGCAAGTTGGTATGTGTTCTAACATGCCCTACTAACAAAGGTTCTTTTCTTGGCCACAAAAGATTTTGTATTTGATAAAACAATTTAAAGGCTGGAGTATGAGGTGCTATTGGTCCTGCTAGCTCTAATTTTGGGACGGCATGTACAATATAGGGCTATCTGTAAAAATGTTCATGGGCTGCTCTATAAAATTTTCCAGAGCTCTTACCACAGCTTCCAGTTCCACTAATTGAGCTGATTTGTGTGTGGTTATGTAAGTCATATTTTCTTTTTTTAGTGACTACTGCAGCAGTACCATTTGAGGACCCATCGGTGAATACATTTAATGCCTTAGGAATAAGTTGATTTTTTATTACCTGTGGAAATATAATAGGATGATTGATACAAAAAGATAATATAGGAGACTTAGGAAGATGATTATCAAAATTTTCAGAAGTAGAGCAACCAGCTATAGCCCAATCATTATCATTGAACATAAATATTCAATCTGTGACAATGAATAGGGAGTAATAATAGTAGCAGGGTGAATGCCAAATATTTTAGTAGAAGTCTTAAGTCCTTGAAGAATAAGTTTAGCCACCATGGAGGCATAAGACTCAATTATACTTTTAGGAGAGATGGGCAAATGTATCCATAATAAAGGCCCTTGTTGCCAAAATACTCCTGTGGGTGTGTATTGTGAAGAAATAATAATCAATATCAGCGGTTGAGTTAAATCAAATCTATCACAAAGAGCTCATTCGATGGCTTTTTCTACTAACTTTAAAGCTTTCCTAGCATCAGGAGTCAATGTTCGCAGTGAAGATGGATCAGGGTCCCCGCGAAGGATGTCAAATAAAGGTTTTAGTTGGCCAGTAGTGAGGTTTAATGTAGGGTGAAGCCAATTAATGTCTCCCAGTAGTTTTTGGAAATCATTAAGGGTGGTCAAATGTTCTTTATTTATTAAAATTTTGGGGGGGGTCTAACAAAGGTATCCATGATTTTAAATCCTAAATATAATATGGGTGATCTGCTTTGAACGTTTTCTTCTGCTATATATAATCCATATTTTCTTAAATTTTCTGCCATGTCACTGAATATATTAAATAAGATTTTTTGATTAGGGTGGGCCAGTAAAACATCATCCATGTAATGTAGACACATGAGGTTTGGATATTTATTTTTAATGGGTTGGATTGCTTTGTCCACATATATTTGGCATATGGTGGGGCTATTAGCCATTCCCTGTGGTAGCACTTTCCATTGATATCTTTTATCAGGGCCATTATTATTGATAGAAGGAACTGAAAAAGCAAACCTGGGGGCATCCAGAGGACGTAGGGGAATGGAAAAGAAACAATCCTTTATATCAAGAGTAATAAGATGGAAATTTTTTGGAATAGCTACAGGATTAGGAAGTTCAGGTTGAGTAGGGCCCATGATTTGCATGGTTGTATTGATTTCTCTAAGATCACGTAACAATCGCCATTTTTCTGATTTATTCTTGATCACAAATATGAGGGAATTCCAGGGAGAGGTGGAAGGTCCTATATGTCCTGCTTCTAGTTGTTCCTGAACTAGTAGGTGGGCTGCTTGTAATTTCTCATTAGATAGGGGCCACTGAGGGACCCACACTAGCTTATCAGAAAGCCATGGTATTTTCAAAATTACTTTCTCAGTGGCCCCGAAGAAAAATATCTTTTTCCTTTATGATAATGATTTCTTTTAGGGTTAAGCTTACCCTGTACTTTTTGATAATGATTTCTTTTAGGGTTTAGATAACCCTGTAGATTTTCACATTTAACACCTGCAGGCTTGGTTGCAAGGTGTACTCCCATTTGTTGTAAAATATCTCTTCCCCATAAAGTAACTGGTAGGTTAGGTAAAACATAAGGCTGAAATGTTTCTTTATGCCCTTCATCATCCTCCCATTTTAAAATTACCGCACTATTCTCTGGGAGGTTATTATATCCCAAGCCTCTTAAACTGATTGAAGCTTTTTGCAGAGGCCAGTGCTTGGGCCATTGCCATAGATTAATGATGGAAGAGTCAGCTCCAGTATCTATCAGTCCCTCCATCTCTATTCCTTGGATTTTTATTTTACACATAGGCCTCCTTGAATAATCTCGAACCCAGCAAGCCATGGGTCTCGAGTAAGTGGAACAAAATCCTCTATTGTTCCTTTTCTAAGGCATACTCATTTTAAATGAATTATGTATATTTGGAAGGAGAAGCACCTGAGCAATTCTATCTCCTTGATTAACAGAACTTATACTTTGGGGTGAGCTAAGCATTATTTTTATTTCCCCTTTGTAGTCTGAGTTTATTACACATGGGGTCACTTGCAAACCTAATAAGCTTTTAGGACTTCACCCAAGAATAAGTCCTACAGTCCCTGAGGGAAGAGGTCCCCTGACTCCTATGGGAATCAGTTGAACCCCCATTTCAGGTGTTAACACTATTTGGACGGTGGAACAGAGGTCTAATCCTGCATTTCCTCCTGTTCCTCTGGCAAGAGAGTGAATGGGTGGTAGGGATTGTATCGGGGAAGCATCTGAGTGGATGCTTGAGGATGCTCCTCCTCCAATGCCTCGTACATTTGTGGGCTCGGGGCATTGGGCCCCTTGCCCCGTTTTTTGAATTCCTGAACAAATGATTTCCATAAATGTCAAATTTTGAATGGCATTATTGACCCAATGATTTCCCTTTTTACACCTGGGGCAGCAGCCTGGGGCACGGTATGAGCTTGGTCTTATTTCTCTTTGGGGATTTTGCCTAGAATAGCCTGATTGATTATGATAATTTTGCCTGGAATATCCTGATTGATTATAATGTCTAGGTTGAGCCCTTGTGAAATTTTGAGGGGCAGCATCTCTCATAGCTGCTGCAATTATATTTCCTGTGACAAAGGCGTCATTTATATCTTTACATAGTTGTATATATATGGATATATATATATATATATATATATATATATATGTATATATATATTTCTCCATGGCCTGATGGCTTCCTGGCAGTATTTATTAGCATTTTTGTATGCTAAAACAACTAATGGAATAGCTTGATCAATGTCTCCAAACAATCTACCTGAAGTTCTCAAAAGTCGATCAGCAAAGTCAGCATAGGGCTCATTAGGTCCTTGAATCACTTTTGACAAGCTACCTTTTAGATCCCCAGGCCCTTGTAAAGTTTTCCATGCCTTTAAGGCAGCTGCATATATCTGAGCATATACACCTGGGACATAATATTTTTGAGACTGTGAGTCTGCGAACTGCCCCTCTCCTGTGAACATTTCTATATTATGGTCTCCCAACTCTGCAGCTGCGTTTCTTTTAGCTATTTCTATACAAAGTTCTTGAAATTGTGATCGCCAAACCAAGTATTGCCCCCCACTTAATGTTGCTTTACATAGACTTTTCCAGTCTGAGGGGGTTAAGTTAAAGACGTTAAGGGATTCCAGCATACTCAACGTGAAAGGAGCTTGGGGTCCATACGTCATTACTGCCTCTTTGAGATTTTTTTATTGTTTTGAAATCTACTGACTGGTGGACCCTCTGTCCATTTTCATTTTCAAATACTGGCAGTTCCCAATGTATCTGTGAGTTACCCTCAAGAGCACATAAGCACTCAGAAAGACTTTTTATTTCTGTTTCTAGGGTTTGCAAATGCCTAATATACCCTTCATATTTTCTGTAATGGATTCCACCCATGGGGGAATAGAGGACACACAAGTGGTTCCTCTACTTGACGGTCCTTTTGTTCTTTTTACTGGAGACTGTGCTCCCAGAATCACCTTTTGATTCCTTTTCACTACTATCACTTTTACTGGCATCCTGAATTTCAGTTTCTAAGGAGAGTACATATTCTTCGGCTAATTTCAATAAGTTACTGATGGCTTTTGCAGCTCTTACTTTTGAATTTACACCATTACTCTTCTCACTGGTATTAACTGACTCAGAGGCTATGCTTTCTTGATCACTTTCCTCACTATCCACTGAGTCCGCGATATCAAAAAAAACTCATGCATGGCTTTTATTATCCGGCTTTTTGTTATTTTTGCTCCCATTTTCAGTTCTTACCTGCCGGCCAAATTCCCCGTGCGGGCCACAACCTGTTGCTGTCTGAAGCGATTGCCGCTTGGAGCAACGGAGCCGCAGGAAGAAGTTCAGAGGCAAACTAGAAACAAACAGGATTTTTATTCTGATAACTTCTCTCTCCGGCTCCAACAACGACTCCAACACGCACCACACACCACCAAACAACCCACAAAAAAATGGCGCCAATCTGATCTTGGCTCAAGTCTCGCGAGATCCCGGGACAAGTCCCATGAGAACACAGAAGGCAGCAATGCCCGAACATCTCTATGGCCCACAGCCAACTGCAATCTCAGCCATCTCCCCAATCAGGGCTCCTGCATTATTTTATTATTATGATCATAAAAAGCATAGAGTTCAATGCTGATATTGTGGGCAGTGGTGGTATCTGAATCTTGTTAAAAGTTTGTGTGATTTTCTGAATTTCTAGAAAAAATTGTGATAACAAAAATGACAAAAAAGAATAGTTTTGTGATTACAGAAAACATGAGTGGGGTGCTAAAGAAGGCAAGAACCATTTCGTTGATGCATGTAATTATATTCTGATTTTTACTCTAAGCATGGGTAGTACATAAAACTAACACTTTATCTCTTGGGGTGCTGTCATAATTTTTCTGGACATTTCTTCACTAGAATAATCCCCAATAATATAATAATTAATCCCAATAATCCCAATAATATATCTAAGATGCTATTTTTCCTCTGACTGCCTAATTTAAACTATTTGCACCTTCAGCTCTCTATTCCCTAGTGAGTTCCAGCTTTTTCTGTTGCTGTCTTCCATCCATTAGGGTAGGATTCTTTAATAAAACAACACAGCCTGGTGACTGTCTGCAGAGCTCTTCTAGTTTGCATATTATAGCAATAAACACTGATGTTTTTCTTTCACTTTTTATGGGCTTGTTATAATTATATACAAAAGTGATATTCTTTGTGATATATTTGTGTATGCCAATGACATAATTTGGTTCATTTCATTACCAGTTACTCTACCTTTCTCTCTTCTTCTCCATCACCTTGATCCCCTTTCTCTTTTCTACTGGTTTCTCTTCTAATTTTCCTGAAATTTCTTTTTTATTAATTTTTTCTCTCTAGTTTCCATATCTGAGAGAAGACATAACGAGCTTTGAATTTCTGAGTCGGGTTTACTTCACTTAATATGATCTTCTCCAGTTCCATTCATTCACCAGCAAATAACATAATTTGGTTCTTCTTTATGGCTTAGTAAAATTCCATTTGTATGTAAGTCACATTTTCTTTATCCAGTCATATATTATCAATTGTGCTGCTGTAAATATTCACATACATGAGTCACTGTAGTTCACTGGCTTTAGGTCTTTTGGATAAATACCTGGGGGTGGTTTAGCTTGGTCACATGGTGGTTCCATTGCTAGTGTTTTGAGGGATCTCCATACTCATTTACTGTGTCACCAACAGTGTTCCTTTCTGGGGGAAAGGAACATCCTAACAAGTGTTAATTATTATTCATATTTTTGATGTGTATTATTCCAACTGAAGTGAAATAAAATATCAGAGTAGTTTTGATTTGCATTCCCCTGATTGCTAAATATATTGAGCAATTTTTCATATATTTTTTGTTCATTTGTATTTATTATTTTGAGAAATGATTGTTTAGTTCTTTTCCCATTTATTGATTGGATTTCTTATTTTTTGGTGTTATTTTAGTTCTTCATATATTCTTGATGTTAATCCTATATCAGAGGAGTTACTGGATATGATATTATAGAACACTGATGGAAGAAATTGAAAATGACAATGGAAGATGGAATGTGTTCACATATTCTTCGATAGGTAGAATTAATGTCATTAAAATTTCAGGGTCACAAAAATCAATCTTTATATTCTGTGCAATCCCCATCTAAATACCAATGACATTTCTCACAGAACAAGAAAATAAACAGTCCTAAAATTTGTAGGGAAGAATACAAAACCCAGAATAGCAAAGCAATTCTGAGCCATAAGAGCAGTGCTGAATGAATCATGATACCCTACCACAAATTATACTACAGAGGTATAGGAACAAAAAGAGTGTTGTATTGTCATAAAACCAGACTATAGTATAAAAGAGTAGGAGACAAAGGGAAAACCCACAAAAATACAGTCATCTGATTCTTGACAAAGGCACCCCAAAACATCCACTGGAGAAACAATAACCATTTAAACAAACCATACTAGGGAAACTGAATAGCCATTTGTAGAATAATGAAACTAGATTCCTATCTCTCAACTGCCCGAAAGTCAACTCAGCGTTAACTAAAGACCTAGGAATTAAACCAGAAACTTTGCACCTGCTAAAAGGAAACATATAGGTGCAAGCATCAACTAGACTTCCTCAATTTGACTCCTACAGCTCAGTTGAAAACAAAACAAAACAAAAAAAAAACACAAGAAAATTCAACAAATGAGATGGCATCAGATCAAATCAAAAAGCTTCTGCACAGCAGAAGAGCTCTTACAGAATAGGAAAAAATATTCTGCAGACACTTCTTAGGTCAGCTCTTTACCCCACAACTGACACCACTCCAGCCAGGCATTTTCATGAATATGTTTGAGGCATGAATTGGACATTAGATACCTGTATCACTCAAAGTTCATGGAAATGTGATTCTTATAAGGCCAAATGCCACAGTATCCTAACAACATTTCTATAAAAATACAAACAAATAAAACACTAGTTCTTTGTACCTTCAGCCATGTTTGTTTTTCCATCAATAAAATGTAATGTGGTATTCTAAGACACTTAAAAGGCACTTATTCATTGGTTAAGTTGTTTGATAGCACTAGTCAAGTTTCATATATCCTTATTGGTTTCTGTCTATTTGTTCTAAAAATTTTTAAGGTAGGGCTGTTGAAATCTTTGAAAATAATTGTGATTTTTTTCTTTTTCTTTTTTTTTCTTTTAGTTCTAACAGATTTGGCTCTAGGTATTTAAAAACTCTATTATTAAGTTAAAAATACTGAGATAGTTATGTCTTCTTGGTTAAAATAACGAATAAGGTTATTTTATTTTTTGACATTATGACCTATGTCTTATAATTACATGCTTCAGATAGATTTATGTTTTTAATTTTTATGTATTTTATATTTATTTATAATTGACATATAAAATACACATATTAATAAAGGACCATTAATATTCTGATACATTTATGCTTTGTGTAATGTTTAAATCAGGTTAAACATACTGATCTCAAAAATTCATCATTTATGGTGAAAAGTTAAAATCCTTTTTGTATATATATCACATTTTCTTTATCCATTCATCTATTGAAGGACACCTAGGGTGGTTCCATAGTTTAGCTACCGTGAATTGAGCTGCTATAAACATTGACATGACTGTGTCACTGAAGTATGCTGATTTTAGGTCCTTTGGGTATAAAACGAGAAGTTAAATGGTGGTTCCATAGAGGGGAGTGAAAGGAAGGGGATAGTAGAATAAAACAGATATTATTACTTTATATATATATATATATATATATATATATATATATATATATATATATGACGGCATGATCAGCATGATTCTATAACATGTACAATCAGAAAAATTAGAAATTATATTCCCATCTATGTATGATATACCAAAGTGCATAAATGCATTCTACTGTCATGTATAACTATAACATTTAAAATTTTTTTTAAAAATGCTTTTGTAACTTTTCACTTTTCAATTTACACAAAATTAGAAGGCCATGCATGTATTTATTTACATTTTTCATTCAGTTTTAGTTAATGTTAAGATTTTATATTACCATAGCACAATTTGTCAAAACTGAGTATAATATTGGTTTATTTCCATTAACTAAATTCTGAATATTTGGGGCAGGTGTTTCACAAATAATGCCATGTCTGTTTAGGACCCTGACCAAGATACCATATTGTATTTTCTCAACCATATCTCTTTAGTCTCCTCTAGTCTATAACTTTCTTCAACTTATCTTGTTTTTCATAGTCATTATTGTTTTGAAGACAGTTTGGCCAGTTATTTTGTAAAATTTAATTCAATCTGAGTTTCTTTGATGATTATTTTCATCTCTAACCAAGGGTTACAGTTTTGGAGAAGAAGATCACAGAGATAAAGCACCCTTCTCATCACATCATATTGATGGCACAAAACATAGGCCTGGTATGGTAAGTGATGTCAACCTATCACTCAGCAAAGGTAGTGAAAGGTATGTATGTATGGTCCATTAACTTCAAAGGGATTATTTTTCCCTTCCTATTCTTCATTGTTTAAAGTGAATCCCTTAAGTCCAGTCTACACTCGAGGTAAGGGTCTGGGTAGACATGAGTATTTCATCTCCTGTAGAGCTGAATATCTACGTATTTTTAAAATTATCTAAGAAAGACTAATTTTTTCCTTCCTATTATTCATTTAACAAACCTTTTATTTGTATCCCAAAGGGCTCATATATTTTAATAGTTGGTGGTAACCAATTTTCTAGTTTCTTGCTCTTTGTTCTTTTTTCTTTGTTCATAGAGTTAATATTATAGCTTACTTTTTATCTTTTTGAGCAATGCTTTAGTTGTGTTTTGCAAAATTTTATATAATTTTAAAATGTTAATTAATATAATTATACATACAAATTATTTTGTGAGGTCTTTCCTCACCTATTTGACCACTTACCAATGCATCTTTCAATTGTAAAGATTAAGGGGATTTTTCAGATAACTATTCACTAGTAACTTATAGTTTAATTCCATTGTGATCAGAAAGAATCCTCTTTCAAATCTTCAAAATACATTGAGGCTTATTTTATGAGTCAGAATATGGTTCATTTTGTTGGTAGTTCCACATATGCATGAAGAAGAATGTCAAGTGGGATATAGTACAAGTATCTTAAATGTCAACTAAGTCAAATTAAATGTCACTATTCTATAAGTCTTTCATAACCTGAGTTTTTTCTGATTGTTATGCTAATTACTAATAGGGAAGTGTTATTTTCCCATTGGTAATTTTAAAATTAAAGTAAGCATATTAAGTTGAATTTCATATTAAGTTGAATTTAAAAATTAAAATATTATTAATATTAAACCAAATATTATAAAAAGAGAACACTGCACTTGTATGTTGAGCTACATTTCCTGAGAGTTCTGTCAGACTTTTCTTCACGTATTTCAAGTTCTGTTTTGTTTTATTTTCTTTTATTTTACCAATGTTCTAGGCTTCACAGTGCCCACATGTAACTTTTCAATATGTACTCATAACTTCATCTATAAATTTACATTATCCCTTATAGCATTTTATAATAGTTTTATGCATATTCATTATATGTATAAAACATATTTAATATTACTTAAATATTAAATTGTTTGATAATAATATATAACTACATTATAAACTTTACATTTTATTATTATTTACTCAATTATCTGTAAAACATTTTAAAATAAATATGCTTATTATATTTACCCACACTTTTGAATTTTTGTACCATTTATTCTTCCTCCCTCTGGCTATTTTTAAAAATGCTTATTTATCTGATTTCAGCTACTTTATTTAACATGCTAGTCTGTTTTACAAAATTTGTGGTTTTCTTTCTATCTTCCCTCTACTTGCAATATAGTTGTCAACATACTTTAAAAATTTGTGGCCATTATTTTTATAAGTAGTTTGCTATTTTCCCCATCTATTATTCCAATTATATTATGCTTTACTGCTTAATATTCCACCAGTTATGGAAGTTATAGTCATTTGAACTTAGTCTTTCTCTCATCATGCTTCATTTTACAAAAATTCTATTGCTATGTCTTTGAGTATTTTTTCTTTGATGTTGAAATTTCTTATCATATATATGTATTTTTTATTTTAGATATTATCTGTTTCACCTCCAGAAGCTCCATTGATAGTTTTAACATTTTCCGTTTCTCTCTATATCCTATATATAATTCTTTTGTATCTGTGATATATTTATAAAATTTATTATATTTGCTTTTTGGTCTTGCTTAGCTTTCCATGATCTCACCATTTCTAGGTTATTTCTGTTGTTTGCTGTTAGTTTTACTCTTAATGTCTTTTAGATCACTACTTGTTTACATACTGGCAAATTTTTAATTGATGTCCACTCTTGTAATTTTTCATTTTTGGTTGTAGGATTTTGTCATAGCACTTTAATGAATACTGAGTCTTATTTTATAACACAGTTCTGTTGCTTGCAGAGTGTTCAATCTTATCAAAGTATGTTTTTAAACTGTCCATTGTTTGCAATAGTGGCTCCAGAGCAGCTTATTTGGAGCTAATTTTACCTCTCACTAGAGCATATGAATGAAGGCTCTACCTAGTACTTTATGTATTTCAAGATCTCTGCATGATAGAAACACAAATTATTCCCATCCCTCTAAAATGTTCACCCTACTTACTGCTTCCTGATGTGAAGTGTGCCCTCTCTCACAGGGGCCCATCAGTGCCAAGCCTGTATCTTTAATAAAACATTCTGGAAGATTTCTGGACCTCTCACTTTCTGTGTAGCACTGTCCTATTTATTGTTTTACTCTACAAATTCTCGGTAATCTTTAATTCTGATCTCTTCCAGCTCAATTCTGGTGAGTCTGATGAGCTGTGTTTAATTCTCCCTATCTGTGCTTGGAAACTTCCTCCAGAAAATAACTTACAACTCAGGTATCATTCTTAAGCAGTGTCTCTTGTCTAAAATTGGAGAAGCTTTGCTTTATAGACTTTATCTAGTTTGCTATTTTTTCCACACAGGGTAACTAATTTCTATAGCAATTAATCATGCATAGATGGAAACAAAAGTTGTATCCAAACCTTCATTTTCTAATAAGTGGATTATTTAGAAATGTATAAAAGTATAATTGTAAATTCATCTCCCAAGCCAAATCATCAAGAAAACATAAAATTCTTAGAAATTAAATATTATGTCATATTGTACTAGATTGTTTCATCACTTATTTACATTAAGTAAATATTGTAATTAACACCTTTTCACTATAATTTGCTTAAAACAAGCTAACCATAATAATTAAAAAAAAAAAAAAAAACAGATCCCATGTAGACGATTTTCTCAATATTTTAGTTTACTTATATTCTCTCAAAATTAATTTTGGGTACAGGAACATAAGGGATATTGCAAATGTATGTATTTCTAGAAACTGCCTTAGTCTTTTAATACATGTCATTATTTCTGAAGACAAAAAACAAAATAATTTTAAAAAATTAGTAACAGGCTGTGGATATAATTCAGATGATGGAGTGCTTGCCTTGCATGCACAGGCTCTGGGTTCAATCTCCAGCACTAAGGAAAAAAAAAAAAAGTTAGTAACAGCCAATAAAATTGAAAACTTTTATTTGTGGTTTGCAGTACTAAGTGATTTTTAACATGTTGAAGGTTGTAATAAGAGTATATCTTTTCAACATGCTTTGTATGGAATTAAAATACTCTATTTTCATTCTAAAGAATTATTTTACACCTAAGAATATACATAAAACTAGCTGTTTGAAAAATTAAATTATTGAAGAAATTTTCCAATTCCAGTTTGTTAAGTAATAGCTTTCCAAAATTTGTTTATGGATTTAAAAATACACAATATTATGACCATGCTGCATAATTTAATGTAATCTATCACATCTTAGGAGATATGAAAGCTTCCATGGTGTGCATTTATAAGGAAGAAATTCAGGAATATTATACTGTAAGCCATGGTGCATTTCAAAATTATCTCTAAGTATTGTGGGGAAACAAGATTGCAATGAAGTCTTTTTTTTTAAAAAAATCATTATCCATAGTATAATGTTAATAAATACATCAGTATAAGGAGTAAAATGAATTCAAGAATTTGAAGTTAGTTTTACTGGTGTTGCCTTTATGCTTAAGAGTTGGAGTAATAGGGTCTTCCTGCTTCTTAGATCCTAATGGAAGTGTCCTTGTGGCAGCCTGCCCAGAAGATTAGAGTTGACAATCACAAAAGTGAAATGCATAATTCTTACCAATTCTTTGTGCTCCTAGAAGGAGTGCTGTCTCTGTTTCTCATACAGGGATGACTCTTTCTACCACTGTGTTTCCAAATCGTCATTTCTACAACTAGTCTTCTCAAAAACTAAACACTATAGTTCTTGGAGTTATGAAAGTAGAATTAATTACACAGGGTGTTTGAAAAAAATATTTGTTGAGATTCAAGAAAAAAATTAACTTCATCATAACATATTTCATTTTTGCAGCAGGCTCAAGAAATGTGCTACACTGCCACAACGTATAGTAACAAAATTATTTATTATTTTTAAATGTTTCCCAAAATTTTGGAAGGGAAACATATAAGCAATAAAACTGCAGTTTGTGGAGAAAAAAAGAAATAAAGCATATACAATAATATCACAGTCATAGTCTTTTTTAGGATCACTTTTGTGATGCCTCTTCATGGGATGCAGGAGGCAAACACATTTCTCATAACGGTGCTCCAGCAGGCAGGACATAGCCAGACACTCAAAATAGGTCCCTCTTTTGGTTGTCAGAAATAAGATAAAGTGAGGCTGGGGTTGTGGCTCAGTGGTAGAGTGCTTGACTCTTGACTAGCATGTGTAAGGTACTGGGTTTGATCCTCAGTACCACATAAAAAATAAATAAGAAAATAAAGGTATTGTGTCTATCAACAACTAAAAAAAAAATCTTAAAAGAAATAAATAAAAGTGCTAATTTTTTCATTACACTTATATTCCTGTATCAAAACCTGATCATTATTCCATAAAGTAATTATAAACAAAATATGTATGCTTTATTTAACCAATAAGTTTGTCAATATTATCATGTCATCTCAAAATTAGAAAGTGCTAGATGTTTAAGACAGACTATCTTAGACTTCTCCTATAGACATAGACCTGAAAGGACCCACAAGGGAGATAATGTCGTATGAACCTTTTTACTCTCCTTCTTATAATATGGTTCTATATCAACTTTGAAATAAAAACCATACCTGTGGTGAGTTGATCTAAAAGCTGTAAGTCCACAAATGCTGTTTTTACCAAAGATAATTCTAATTTTTCAAGGGCATAAAAAGGTAAGGTGAGTTGACTCTAGTTCCTTTCCCTTAAAGACCAATATGTAATTTCAGTATGACTTTTTTTTTTTCTTCTGTGACATATACATGGGAAATGAAGGAGCAAAATAAAATGGTTACAACATAGGCTATGGTATTGTTAATTTTATTTGCTTTTTAGACTCTTGCTCACTACAAAATAGATGTTCCTGTGGAAAAAGAAAACTCTCTGCAAAGTCAGTTGATGATAATGAATTACTGTATTTCACAGATGTTTTCACTTTAAAATGGAATATTATGATGGTGCTAAAACTTTTTACCACCATTACTGTAATTTGCATGCCATTACTGGTGATGTTTATATTTTGAAAAGTTGAAATGTTTCTGAGCTCATCATAACCTCCTACTAATGATTCTCAGTACATCTGTGGAAAACCAACATCTAGGCAGTTTTCTCCAGCTCAATCATCTTTGATGAGTTTGTACTGCCTTCCAAAATATTCTACTAGGATTTTCTATGTACAGTACTTAAAGATTCTGCTTTATGTACACAAAATATGAAACTCAAATGGAAGGTAGCAAATCCAAATTATGTGCCAACATACAAATGGACTTCTATCCGAGCATCTGTTTTAATAAAATCTTTTTAGTGGACTTTTGCTATATTTTCAGGATGTCTAAATCACTTTAATTCTGGATTCATAGAGAACTGCTACATTGTTTGCAAACAATGAGGCAAATTAGATTTAATTCAGGGTCTGAGGTTTAGACAAAACACAAAGGCTACAGGTGCAGTTTCTAAAGAAAATTATTTCTATGTAAATTATTGTAGGTAAGGAAATAATCAGTAAAACTTATATGAAAATTTAAATATTGGAGTAATAAACAATTAACATGTGTATTTTTTTTAAAAATAGGATAACCATAAAGCAGAAACCAGAACTTTCAATACATGGATTCATTATCCATTATCTTCCAAGTAAGGACACTTTTCAAATGTCTCTGAACTGTTCTGAATGAAACTATGTCTTTTCAGTTTCCTGCTTTCCAAATAAGCATGAAAATATCTTAATCATTAACCATACACCTATTAGTAATGCCTAAATTATTTAAGCAGTATCTCAAGTTATGCAGCATTTTCTGAGTAAATTAAGTTTCAATTGCACCAGTCTTCTACTTTGGTATGTTTTAAGTGTGAACTTCAACCTACACAAGTTAAAAGTGAATTAGTTTTTGTATAAAAGAAATTCGGAGGAAGCAAGTCCAGAGCTGGTATGACACCTTCCCAACAGCATAAGGGATCCAACATCATATTTATTTGCTCTATGCCCAGAGTATTGCTTATATGTGAGGGGTGTGTGTGTGTGTGTGTGTGTGTGTGTGTGTGTGTGTGTGACTTTCTCTATCCATTCTTGTGTGGATAGATATCCAGTAGATATCTAGGTTGTTACCTCAACTTGGCTAATTCCTAATAGTGCTACAATGAACTTAGGAGTACCAATATCCCTTTGACATCCTGATTTTAATCATTTGGGATGAATTCCCAGAACTGATATTGCTGGATCACACAGTAATTTATAGATACTTATATATATATTTTTTAAATTTATATATATTTTTAATATTTATAGAAAGTTCCATACTCTTTTCCATAATATCTTACCCAATTTTCATTTCCATCAGAAATATATATGGATTTCAATTTCTACACATCTTTGCCAACACTGGTGCCTTTTTGATTTTTCAAATAAACATCCTGAGAGGTCTGAGATGTCTCACTGTGGTTTTGATTTACATTTACCTGATGATTTGTGATATTGAATATTTTTCATGTATGTGTTGAGTATTAGTATGTCTATTTTGGAAAAAATGTTTTTTTAAATCCTCAACCTATTTTTAAATTATTAGTGTTTTTTCTTTATTTTTAACTGTGCAGCTATAGAATTTCTTTATATATATTAAACATTAACCCCTTATAAGATATATGTGGTTTGCAAACACATTTTCACAACACATAGGTGGTCATTTCCTCTTGTTGAAGATCAGCTGGCCATATAGGAATTGATATATTTCTGGACTTTTTCTGTTTCATAGGTCTGTATGCCTGTCTTTTTGTTAATATCAAAGATTTGTAATTGAAAATCAGATGGTGTTACTGTTGTTCTTCTTCCTGAAGATTAGTTTGGCTATCCATGATTGTTTTTTTTATATATGAATTTTTTTTTAATGTAGAAACTGCCACTATGGTTTTTACAGGGATTATTTTGAATCTGTAGATCATTTTGGAATGTTTGGAAATTTTAACAGTAACAGTAATCACGAACATGGGATATCTTTGCATTTGGTTGCATCTTTAGTTTCTTTCATCAATGTTTTGTGGGTTTTTGGTTATATAGGCATTTCACTTTATAATAAGTTTATTTCTAGCCATTCTTTTCTTTTTGGTAAATTATACATTTATTTATGTTTGTTTGTTTGTTTGTTTGTTTATTTTTTGGTGCCAGGGATTGAACTCAGGGACACTCGACCACTGGGCCACATCTCCAGCCCTTTTTTGTATTTTATTAGAGACAGGGTCTCACTGAGTTGCTAAGTGCCTCGCCATTGCTGAGGCTGGCTTTGAACTCGCAATCCTCCTGCCTCTGCCTCCCAAGTGCTGGGATTACAGGCATGTGCCAACGCGCCCAGCTCAATTGTTTATTTTTATTTTTATTTTTTGAATTGTTTTTAGTGAAAACACAATTAGTTTGTATGTTCATTTTGTATCCCACTACTTTATTGAATCTGTTTGGTAGTTTCAACAGTCTTTTTTTTGTTCTTGTTTTTAAATGGAGTCTTTAGAGCATCTTATATATAAAATATTGCTGTGAACAAATAGATAAAATTTCAGTTCTTCCTTTCTGATTTCAGTGACTTTTATTTCTTTTTCTTGCCTAATTGTTCTGGCCTAATTATGTGGCCTAATTTTCCTGAACTATGTTGAAGTGGTGAGAGTGGAGTTCCTTGTCCTGTTTCTGATATTTTAAGAAAACTTTCAGCTTTTCACCATTGAGTATATTAGCTGTGGGATTGTCATGTATGACCCTTATTATGGTGAGGTACATTCCTTCTATTCTTAATACACTGAAATTTTTATCATGAAATGATGTTGAGTTTCATTAAAGGCTTTTTCTGGATCTTTTAAAATGATTGTGTGTTTTTTATAATTAATCCAATTGGCATAGTGTATTACACTAATTGATTTACTTACGTTGAGCCATCATGGCCTCCTAGGAATAAATCCCACTTGGCTATATTGTATAATCCTCTTACTGTGCTGTTCAGTTTATTTTACAAGTATTTTGTGAAGGATTTTTGGATCTATATCCATCAACAATTTTGGTCTAGTTTTATTTTCTTGTGGTATTTGGCACTGTTATGATTTCTATGTTATGGTTTCTTTCTAATGTTGTCTTGAGATTCTTATTTTGAAAATGGTCATAAACACAAATGATACCCTGTTCAGAAATTTAGGGTAGGAAAATAGTATAATTTAATCAACAATTAAGCATTTTAGTAGGACAGTTATTATGAAAGTGGGTATGAAACACAAAATCATCTGGGAATTATTGGGTTTCCCACTTCCCCAGACACTGATTGAGAATCGTGTACAAATATCAAGGGTCATAAGTAGAAAAGAAAAAAATCAGGGGTCTCTAAGACTTGGGGTATCCACTGAAGAATTTTGGTGATTTTATTAAAGACTTTTATATCTAGAACCATTTTATGTGGTGGATGAATTTAAACCTGACCTAAGCTATTAATTTTCATGAGGCAAGAGAGGCTTTGTATGGTGCAGACACATTCTCTTTTAATAACTAATCTTACAACCATCTATCATCTATTCTTATTTGGGCTAGAGAGTTTGTTGATGCATAAGGCTTAATGCTCTGGAAAGGTTTTATACATGTTGTAATAGCTGTTTGTTGGCCTTTAGGAGTTTGCTTTAGTGCACTGGTCCAGTAATGCCTGTGCCACATCTTGAGAAGCCAGTAGCAAGTGTGACTTCCAAGAAGATGAGAATAAGAGAGGGTTAATTTGGCTTGTGGCTTTGGAAAGGCAAGGTTCTAGGTAGGTATGTATAGGTACTGAGAAATCCAGAGGCCATGGAGTACTTAGCATTTGGTCCTTAGTTATTTATAGGCAACATATAATGTAAATAATGGAGACCCTCACTATGGGGTTACAATAAAATTTTATGATTTTGTTACTTAGTATATAATATGTATTTGGATTTTAATTAAAGTATAGGTATGCAAATTTATTATTAGGCCCAGCTGTATTGGTGTCTGGCTTAAGCAATATAATATTTTATTTAGATAAACTGGAATCATAAATATATGTTTGTTAATGTGGGGTCTGTTGGAAGAATATGTTAGGCTTAACAACACTGGTAGATGTGATGTCAAATTCCAGGTTAATTCTAGAATGCATTGATATCACAGTGAGCTATATATGAAAGTTGAACATATGCAGGTTCCCTATAGGGTGGCAGATCCAGTACTGTGATTGGTTCAAAAGGCATACTGTGATCTCCATAGTGGACATGTAGCCATTACAGGTGCATTGGGGTCATGTGTAGCAGTAGTCAAAAAGTATTGTTTTATATCAGAAGGAGAATTGTAGGTGGCTGGAAAGAGAATTCTGGTTGTCAGTGGTGCTGAAGGGATACAGATAATATAGTGACTTCTAGTAGTACAGAGTTCTATTACCTCTAATAGATCTTTAGGAGTACCAGATAAAAAACTTTTTGCTGTTTCTAATATGAGTGAACCAATAGTTTCCATTCAAAGTTGATAAATATTTTGGCCACAATCATATACCAGTTGGAAGGTCATTTATGTAGTTTCTGCAGTGAAAGTATTTGTCCTATTGTAGAACACCTGGAACATTTGAGCAGAGTATATTTAAATAGGGGTGGGGGTGGAAGGGATGTTTGATTGCATTAATTGGGCTACTGGTAACAGGAAAATGTCTTTATTTTCAGTTGTGTGTTGGTTTAGAATCACTCATTCTCTGATATAATGCCATCTGATCTATTTAATACAAAGACTGAATATATTTTGTTCATAATCCAGGCCTGGTGGCAAGCTGGCCTCAGATAATTTAGAAGGAATGCCCAGCAGTTCTGCCATTTTGGGGTGCAATTGTGGGCCAAAAGGGTGTAGTTGGAATATTCTCCAGCCTGTATCTGTAGCCAATACAGCAGCCAATAAACATCTTCACCATCCAAACAACAAATAAAAATACTGTTAACCATAGCCACAGTGAGTATTTGCATTGTAATGATTTGCATGCTTTGACCTTTGAAGATGGAATTTATACAATCCCTGGAGGATTTGAGAGGTTGAGTGCCAAGGTTCAGGGAATGCACTGTTTTCCTCCCAATTTATGTTTCATATCTGGAGATATCCATCAAGGATTTTATGCCTTAGGCATAAAAAGTATTCATTAGGTATTGGTAAAAAGTATTTATTATGGGATTTCAGAGGCTCATATTCATGTGTGGCTGGCATCTAACATATGCAATTCATTTTTGCCTATAATAGTACACATATTTTTCCACTGCTGAAGCAATATTTTCCACCTCCTCTAAAATATCAGACGACTAGGGCTAAGTAACCATTGCATTTTCACAGTAAATATAGTTAGGGCATCCAGCCAGGGACCTTCCAGTTCCCCATAGTAATAACATTCAGGCAGTAAGCGATTGGGTTTTTGAGATTTGTTAACTATGGTAAAAAAACCATAACTAATAATTCTCACATCTGGTGGCCAATGAATATTGGTGAGAGGTGGAGAAGGAATTAGAATCAAAAATTTATAAACATAAGGTGAGAAGTCATTTCACTGACTATTCATATATAATTGTCATCTGCTTTGAATAAAATTATGTCACCCAAAACCATCCATAGAGACAGTGTGGGAAGTTTGGTATAATTACCATGCAGTGTATGAAATCCGGTTCACCAAGACTCAGGGGAATGAGAGCCTGGGTGAGATGGTGTTGCAATCAGGGCATCACATCCTCCCTAATAATTTAAATAATTGATAGTTCCATAGGCCATTGCATTGTTCCATCAGCCTGCTATCTCAGGGAAATAGGGCAGATTGAAGTTTCACAGTATGCTTGTTTTAGCACTTTTGGACTGTCCAAACTAAAATGTAGGGGGTCCTCTGATCAAAATCGACAATTTGCAGAGTTTCGTAAGGAAAAAAAATATAGACTCCGTGAGACCAGCAATGGTCCATGTGGCTGTTGCATGGCACGTGGAGAAAGCCAACAGGAGTCCTCTGAAAAGTCAGTCATAGCAAGGGGACACCTGGTAATTCTAGTGGCAGCCATTAGGGCTCATGTATTCTGTATGCATTTGTGAGTAAAGACATCTCCAGGCACCCTTCCCCAGCAAAACATCCAATGTTTGGGACAAAGTTTATAGTTAATCAAAATAATTTTAGTTAAGAAAAGAATCAAGGGATTCTTCCAATACCAATCTACCAGGGCTGAGAAGCCCAGTGTAGGTATATTCTGCCAACAATTATCACTTACCAGGATTTTGTTGTGTTTTCTGTTGAGATATAGCATCAACCTATTTGGCAAAAATGTCTGCAGTGCTATTAAAGTTGGGTCTCAGGCATATCATGGTGGATATGTATTGAGACAGACTACACAAAAATATGCAGTATGATTGTGGCTAGTTCCCATCAGATGTGGGAGCCTCAAGGGGACCTCTCTTTGACATTTGAAAGGTATTTGTTTCTGTTGCCCAGATCATATAGTTAGCCCATGAAATGCCATGCAAGAATCAGTGAAAGTTTTTAATTCATAAAAGCCACATGTTTGAGCAGTTTAAGAGTCATGCTCTGAGTTCCTCCCCTATTGCATTGTCTGAGCCCCAAAGAAGTCCCCAAATCTTTCCATCCCATTGTATAAAATTGCAGTCAGTGAAGTTCATTGATCCTCTTTCCATTTCAGCTGGTACAGGGGCTTCCCATCTACTCAGAGAGACACCTGGTGGAGGTGCTGTCTTCTCTTCCTCAAAGGTGGTGGGCAAAAGACAGGCATGAAGGAAGCCACATCCTCCTATATAGTTCAGGCAGACTTTTCGTATTAGCCTTTGCCCTTTTCTAAAAATACTGCTTCTATTTTAAAAAGGAGGCACCCATGGCCTTTTGAGTCTTTCTTGGGAAACAGCTTCCACACAGGAAACTCTAGGAACTTGTGTGTAATCACCACCTATACCTCTGGCTCTGATAGAACACAGTAGGGCACCAAAAATTTTGCATTGTAGTGAAGTATACTGGGTGGTTTGGGGCAGTCACCTGAATCTCATGGGTACTTAGTACTTGTCATGTGGTGTCTACAAGCTCCAGGAGGCATCATGGGGACTGGTTGGGAATTCTAATGGAAATCAGACTCAGGGGGCAGGAAAGGCAGTGCCTGTAGTACTACTCATTAAGCTAATCTTAATTCTCCTTCTTGGGCTCCTTCCAGTAGTAGGAACTGAATCTCTGTGTCAGTTTAAGTAGGTTTGAGGAGCAACTTTAAATGTGGAATGAAATGTTGCCAAAAGGAGAAAAGGCTCAAGAGATGTTACAGTTGGGTACTTGAGGAGGGTGGATTGTAAATAAATAATATTCTAATGGAGTGGGGATTTTCTCCACCCTTAGTCCATCAGATAACCCCCATGAACTTGACTAAAAAAAAAGGACCCAAATTTTACTTGGAATAATGAACCAGACTTATTCCTATAAATGTTGAGTTAGAATGTTATGTCTTGTTGTACTATCTCTCTAGAAGGCCCCTTTAATAATATTTCATGTGTACAGTGCCGGGGATTGCAGCATTTGAATTTTAATTGTTGGAAATCTTGTTGGCAAAGGTTGTGGGCAATTACAAATCTGTTCAGGTCTCCTGTAGGGAGATGAGTGAATGTATATTGGGCTTCCTCAAAGGTGAATACAAATTGATTTTGGAAATATACTAAAACTGGAATAGAATAAACATATTGGCCAGTTCTACTGTTACAAAATGAGAAACAGGTGTCTTTTGGTTATTTTCATTTGATTCAACAATGTTAAGAATAGAGGCATTAATGCATGGCACTTGGGCATTTCAATTATGGTAATCTATAGTTAGTCTCCTTCCATTTGTAGTGGCTTTTAATACAGGCCAGATTGGATGGTTGAAGAGTAAACTAGTGGAGACAATAACCACTTCTTGTAAAATATCATTAATTACAGTTCATAGCCCTTCTGTACCTTTTCTAGTTCATATTGTGGTGTATTTACTACCTTGATTGGAGCTGAAAACTGTGTGGGATCCCATTCAGCTTTTGCCACCAGCAATGCCATGGATTTAATTTTATTCCAGCTGGAGTGGTAGTGAGCCAATTCATCCATCCCTGTAATGGGAAAAGAGAGTGCCAAAAGAACCACCACCACTGGGAGTTTTTAAAAACATTTCCAATTGTTGCAGAAATTAAGATGTGTTTTCCTTGACTAATTTTCCTCCACTGCCCTGTAGAGAGGATGGGGTGCCTTTGAGATATAAATTCAGATTTCCTAGCATAATGGAAAATAAGCTCCAGTTTCAAACAGGGCTAAGAATCCTTGGGGTTATGAAACCCCTTATGAAACCCCACTTGCCACTTATGAAACCCCAGTGTTATATGGGAGCTATCCCTGAGTGGCAGGATAAGGCCCATGTAGCAGCCAAAGCCCTACAGCAGGAGGTTTAGTGGTCTCCACTCCCAAAGCTCACAGAAGGAATTTGGCTTCCCCTGTTCTTTGAGAAAGATTGCCACCAAGAATTGGCCACCCGTAGAAGGGAACACAGAACTGTACTTATATGAGTGCATCTTTCATCTTGTAAGATTTAAAGTCAGGTTGACCTGTGATTAATTCACCTAGAATGTTCATATCACTTAATTGCCAATGTGGTATCTATTTAGGAGATCTCTTGAGGGTCGTTTCTCAATGAGAAGGTTTTTGTAAGAGGGGACAAATTATATCATCCCTTATATGGGGTGACTCCTCAATATTATAGAATCTGAGATTTGAGTTGAGAGTCCATTATAAACCCACATCTTCTAATGCTCCCTATATGGTATGAGTAGTATCTATCAAAATTAACACTATGGTTCTATTTTTGAGGAGTTGTGAAAGCTTATGATATATGTGTGAGATTTTTTTATTTTGAAATTACACAGGTTGATAGTACTTGATTTCTGAAATCAATGAGCTCATTATCTATGAGGCCAATGATATACATGTAAATATAAAGAACCATGACTGAAGCACTAAGAGTTACAAAAGTTGTTGTGGAATATTGGAAAAAAATAGTTGAGTCTATCTTAAAGCAAAGTAAGGGATGGTTTAAAGGAAGCTGATTGAGATTTTGTACATTAGTATTTTGGTGATATTCCTAATGATCATTAGAGTGTACCCTATTTTTTAAAAAAATTTTATAATTAGAGTTTAATTTTTATTGTATATCTATAATAATCATAATAATGAACACATTTAGTGACTTAAATGAATGACTGTGATCTCACTTATCAGAATAGTGCTCTACCCTCTGAAGCCTGTATTCTTTCATGATTTGCCACTGAGCTTGATGCTGCCATGAAGTTGGTCAAATAATTTCCCAAACTGTCTCCTTGATAATTTTGTTGGATGCTACTGCATCTTTGGAGTCTTTTCCTTTTTTTTTTTTTTTTTTTTTTTTTTTTTTTTAACATCAAGAAGCAAAACAATCCCCTAACCAAGTATCTATTTATTTTTTAACTTATGGAATTTAGAAAAATCAGAAGATGAAACATTATTATTAGTTCACACAGAAAGTGGGGACTATGAGATGTCAGAATGTATATTAGGAAGTATTTTTTCTATGTTTAAAGTATTATTTGTCCCATGCTAGATTCATAATATATGTTTGCTTTTTTAAAATAATGGGGAAATTTCTATTTCTTATAATGAAATACACATTTTCAGAGATTTAAGTAAGAGAGATGGGCTACATTTCTACTGAAATTGAGATAAGGTTATCAAGGATTTACTTTGTGGCTTAAAGTTGGATAGGTTCTACTAAGATTGGGAGAAGTAATTTCACCAAACATCCTCAGAACTCTAAGGTATAAGAAATTTTTAATGGGAAGATAAATTAATAAATGTTAGTGAATACAGAGAGAAATTAAAATTCCTGATATTTCTGGGTTGTATTTTCGTGATATTTATCCTTAAACCAATGTCATATGCATAATGTTCATTTGTCATTATTATAATTTTCTATTAAGAAAACTAAAAATACCAATATATGCACTTTCTACATGATTATGTAGCAGTCGTAATGAAAGTTAGCTAGAAATTTCATTCTCTCTTGTGTCAACATTTTTCACAATTAGACTCACCATGCTATATGACCTGTTTGGGATGCTTATGACTTGCATTCTCACAAATTTAACTTCCATATATTCTCTAAAATCTTGAGGAATTTTCAAAAGTTATATACAGAATTTACTACAAGTTTATCTAAGGAATACAATAATAACCATTGAAATCATGGCTATATTATAATTTTATTTTTTAAAAGAAGTAAATGCTCCTTATTATAACATGTTTTCTCCAAAAATATGTGCCTCAAATGTTGATCAAATTGACACCATATCATTAAGTCTGATGAAACATATAAAGCTTTTTGAAAAAGTTTTTGAATGACAGGAAAGCATTTTATACATAAATCTGACACTAGTATTGGGTATATCAAGGGTTTTGACTGACAGGTTAACAACTGAACTCTTCAACTTTATTTTTGTGTCACTCTGTAACATTTCCAAAACTGAATAAAGTATTCCAGGATTCTAATCTCTACATAAATTGGGTTTTTGTTATTGTTGTTGTTTTGGTTTGGTTTGAATTTGTGTAAGGTAGTTGATTAAAATTGTATGTCAAGAAAAAAATACCTTGATCTTGTCTTGGAAAGTTAATTTTAATTTTTTTTTGACATTTTCAGTTTTGGAATAACTAAACTATGGAAGAAGCTCTCAATACAACAAAAAACAACTGCCGGATAAATAAGAATGAGTAAGAATTATGATTATATATACATTTTTCAGAATAATGATTTATTTTTATGATTTATTAGGTAGCAATCTCATTTTAGTTATAGTTCAGATGTTAGTTATCAAAATTACAAAAATATTTGGAAAAAAAATAAGTTGCAACTTCAATTATCTATTTTATTTGGTAGGGCGGCAGTGTTGGTGCTGAAGCTTGAACCCAGAGCCTTACCCATGCTATGAAGCACTCTGCAATTTTGTTACACCCCTGGACCAAAATTGGATTATTTCTAATATTGTGAATTCTTTTATAGAGTTAGATTGGTTGTATAAGATAAAAGGAATGAAGTTACCAAAGATACCAGTGAAGAAGCCAAAGATAAAATTGCTTTGCAAAGTACTAAGATACCATTTTTAAAGTTGTATTTGAAAAATAAAAATAAAAAGCAATGGAAAAACATTTCAATGATTTGTGTGTGTGTGTGTGTGTGTGTGCGTGTGTGTGAGTGTGTTTTCAAAAAGTTAAGGTTTATTATCCTTTCATCCAGCACTCATGAAAGTGGAATTTACTGCAAAAGGGTTAGGGAATATCAGGTCCTCTGCATCATCTAAAATTAAATTCACCTGTGAGTAGTAATAAGCCCTAAATAGCAGTGCCTTATTTTTAAAAAGTTGACTTGGGCTCTGTCTCTGTGCAACTTCTATTATTGGTCAACCTAGAAATTCTTAAAAAACTTTGAGAAACTAATAATATTGGCTCAAATTTTCTAAACATTTTTTCTTGCAGCAGTCACGTTCCCTCTCATCCCCATGATTTAATTCTGACTGGCACATGTTTATAATTACTCTTCTTGAAGAGGTTTTTTTTTTTTTTTTTTTTTTTTTTTGGTAGTGGGGATTGAACTCAGGGGCACTCGACCACTGGGCCACACCCCCAGTCCTTTTTTGTATTTTATTAGAGACAGGGTTTCACTGAGTTGCTAAGTGCCTCCCCATGGCTGAGGCTGGCTTTGAACTCCTGATCCTCCTGCCTCAGCCTCCCAAGTGCTAGGATTACAGGCGTGCGCCACTGCGCCCGGCTTTCTTCTTGAAGTTTTGTCTCAGACCTTGCAAATGTGAACAGGGAGAACTTTTCCTCAAAAACATAACTCCTGAAAAAGCAAAAACAAAACACATAAAACACCAGCAAATTATAACATTACAAGGAATCTTATTACAAGGAGCCCATCCTGGATCTTTGATTATGTACAAAAGGGACTCATTAAATAATTGTTAAATAAATGAATAAAATTTAAAAAAATAATTTTTTAGCTTAATGCAAATACCCATTTGCATGCAAAACCAACATATGACTATAAAAATAAATTGATGAGAAAGAAGGTACTAGCAGCCAAATAAGAGAATAGTTATTATCGTTAATTATACATAAAGAATTGTATCACTGCAGTGCATATTTCAATAATGCTAGAGGAGGAGATTTTAAATGTCCTCACCACAAAACATTAAGTATGCAAGGTAATGGATATGTTAATATACTTGATTTAGTCATCCCACAATGTATACACATGTCAAAACAATAGTCCTATTCAAAAGGAGTAGGATAAGAAGATCTTGTGAATAATTGCATTCTGATAGCATGCAGGTTCAATTCAGCACAGGTGAACCTGAACTTCTAGGAAATACTGATGGGGGAAAAGTCCAGGCTTTGATTTCCTCGATTCCTTTTGTCTTGCGACAGATGTGGCATCAAGTGTGTTCTGTGGCTACAGCTGCCTTGTGGAAGCCTTCTTCCAGGATCCAAGGTTTCTTTAGGCTTCTTGAGTATGGTCCTTTCCATTTTTCCCTTCAGATCAGGCTTGATATCAGTGTCCTTCTTCCACTTATTCCAGGAGAGTTTGTCACTCTTTCTCTGTTCTTTTTAAACTCTGCCTACACCTCTGCAAATGGACCCATCATTGAATGCTTCTCAGAACCCAGCAGGATGATGATCTTTACATCTTTCTAAGACTAGTCTGAACATTTATTCACATATGTATTTTCTATTCATATTCCTTTGTGCAGTAAAATAGTTAGGTAATTTTTAATAGAAAGCTAGAAATATCCAAAAGAATTATTAATTTCTCTTGGGAGTGATAGGGGGGAAATCATGCACTGCTACAAAAATGAATTTTTCCTTTAATACTATTTCACATCAACAGATATGGAAATATATTTTGGGTTTATTTTGGCTTTGAATTCCCAATTTTTTTCACATGGATATTTATGATAAATTGTTTTTGTGTTAATAAAAATGTATTTTTAAGAGTATTAAAGTTTAAAGTAGGAATTTCAGTGAATCATTTATTTACATGTAGAACATTAAATATGGTTATTAAATAATTGCTACTACATTGAATTTTAACAATTCTACCTCTATGTGATATATATTAAGAAATATTCAAAGCTCTACAGCAAATATGAATATACCACATTGGACTAAGTAAATACTCATGAAGTGAACTAATAAGAGTTTTAAAAAGCTGAAATGGATGGTTTATGTCTGTTAAGAGCTTGCTCTTCAGAAATGTTGATGTCAGACAAAGCAGATTTGTGTGCTTTTCTTTGGTAAAACTCCTTTGGAATGGAACAGAGAGAGCAAAGAGCTCTTCTGGCTTAAGAGACAAGGAAACCAATGATTGGATTGTATAATCATTTCTGTGAAAGACTGTTTTATGGCCATTTCATCCATAGTCCCTAAATGCTGCACTGGAGAGCTTCTAGAACCCATTGCTCTCAACATACAGCTGGCATAAAAATCAACCCAACCACTGAATGCACTGTACACAAGAATCCTTGTGGATCTTAGATGCAAATTCTGACTCAGTGGGTCTAGAATGTGAACTTGTATTTTGAATTTCTGAAAACTCAAAATATGTGATGCTGTTGGTCTGTATATCATCTTTTGAGTAGTAAAGGCATAGAGCATCTGTAAAAAAAAAAAAATCTGAGCACCTCATTAGAATGTTGACTCAGAGCATCTGTTATGGTTTGGAACTGGAATGTCCTCCAAAACTCATGTGGTGAAGACTTGGTCCCCAGTGCAGCAGTGTCCCAAAGTGGGACTTTGGAAGGAATCATTGAATCATGAGAGTTCTGACTTTGTCAGTGGATTAAACCACTGATAGCTGAATGGACTCCTGGGAGGGGGTAGAAACTATAGGCAGATGGAGCATTGATGAAGGAAGTAGGTCACAGGGTGTGTGTCCTTGGGGACATATTTTGCCCCTGGCCCCTTCTTTTCCCTGTTTCCAGGCTGCCATGGGCTGATAAGCTGTCCTCCACCACACTTCAACCATGGTGTTGTGCTTCACCTCAGGCCCATAACAATGGAACCAGCCAACTGTGTTCTTGAAATATCTGAAACCATGAGCTCCCCTACCTCCAATCCCCCACCCTTTGTTATTTTCAGTATTTTTTTTTAGTGATGAAAAGCTAACACAATATTTATTGGTAGACTTGTGAAGCCCTACTGGATTGAACCCAGGGATACTCTACCACTGAATTACAGCCCCCCAAATTTTTATTTTTTTTTATTTTGAGTCAGGATCTCACTAAGTAGTTTAAGACCTAAATTGCTGAGGCTGGCCTCTAAATTGTGATCCTCCTGCTTCAGCCTCCCACATTTTTGGGATTACAGACAAGTGGCAGGGAAGCTTTAGTTTTAAAAATAAGTACACAGATCTTTCTATTTCTACCCATTTTCCCTCAATTTGGACAGTTAGGCCTCAGATTCTGTGAGTAAAAATTTAAAGGTTAATTCTTTTTTTTTGTTATTATCTGATTTCTCTTATTTTTTTTTTTATTTTTGTAGTTGTAGTTGGACACAATACCTTTATTTTATTTATTTATTTTTATGTAGTGCTGAGGATCAAAACCCAGTGCCTCGCACATGCTAAGCAAGTGCTCTACTGCTGAGCCACAACCCCAGCTCCTATCTGAACTTTTACTCACATACTCAAAAATATATTCACACCAATAGCTCAAACAGACCAGAAAATTTGCATATCACAGTAAGCACAATTTACACACTCTTGCAAAAATAGGCATTAGTTTTCAGGAGTCACACTACATAAACTTTAATTCTGGAAATCTCACAGAGTCCTATACAATTTTAAATCTCATACATTTAGATATAGCTAACCATCAAATTGCCTTAAGGAATATACAAATAAATACTGCCTAGTTTTTCACAGCTATAAAAAGACTACTTTTGTTTTTCTTAACATATGCAAATATTGTTTCCTCAATTACTGATGAAAAAATAATATACATATTTGAAACTAGCATATCAAAGAATTGATAATAATTCCTATCTAATTATTATTATCATGCCTTTAGTTCTAATGATATATAAAAATACACATCCATGGGGGGGCAGGAAAAACAGTGATGTGTTTTTCTAAAGGAATTGGAAACAATTGAATGCTACTAAGCTGTGATTAACAAAACTATTCATTGTATATCTCTAGCATAGTTATTCATACCATGAGAAACAATAAATAATACTTATTAAACATGGAGTATCTAGTGCTTATTATGTGTCAAGCACTATTTTAGGTAATTCAAAGGTATATAAACAAATCTCTGCTATTGTGGAACTATATTCCAGTGCGACAGGCTGAAAACAAACAAAAAAATAGTTAGGTTATATTACATTTTGTATTGTGAAAATTGTTATAAAAATACAATTAGCAAAAGCAAATAGAAAATTGCAGGAGTCATTATTGTTCTGAGGTAGTGAAAACTTAATAAATAAAGAATGGCATGGGGGAGAGGGATACATAAGAATCCAGTGTAAGGTTATCCAAGGGAGACTGAATTGAAGTGGAGGCTTTGGAACAACAACAACAACAACAAAAAGCCAGTGTGACTGGGGAAAGGGGACTCCAGGGAGTTATATAAAGTCTTCAGGCTATAATAAATATTTTGTTTTTACTCTAAGAATATTGAAGATGTGAAAGGACCACTTGCCTTTTTGTGTGGAACACCAAATGAAGAGGAAAAACACACAGTATTGAGGAAGCAAGTTATAAAAATAAGTAGAAAAATAGATGAATAAAGCAAGAGAAAGGCTTGCTTTTTAAAAGGTGATAGTGTTTTATAGTAGGTTTATGGGCTAAATGGGGATTGTTGAGAAATATTCAGGAACAAGATATTTTGAAAAGCATGCTCATTTGATTTTTCACTATGAAGGAAATGGCAATTTTTCATAAATCCATACCTGAAAAAAAAAACCCTTTTAATTGTTTTTTTTAGTTACACATGATAATAGAATATAAAATTACATAATTATAAAAACATAGAATATAATTTGTTCTAATTCAGTCCCCAGTACTTCCCCTTACTCTCCCATCTGCCCTACCCTGTTCCCTTCCCTTTACTCTATTGGTCTTTCTGCTATTTACTTACAGTCTTATTTATTGGTTTGTTTATTTGTTTGAATTTCTGTCTTGTGTTAAGTAAGTATATGATGGTGGGATTTACTGTGGAATATTAATATGTGTACATATTAAAGTTAGGTCAGATTCATGTCACTGACATGAATTATCCCATTTCTCCTCCCTTTCCTTCATTCCTCTTTGTCTAATCCTCTGATCTTACTTCTATTCCTTTTTTGTTTTCTCTCCCCTCTCATTTTGGATTAGCTTCTGCATATCAGAGAAAATATATGACCTTCGATTTTATGGGGACTGTCTTATTTTACTTAGCAGGATAGTCTCCAGTTCCATCCTTTTAGCAGCAAATACCCCATAGTCATTCTTCTTTTTAGCTGAGTAATACTCCATAGTGTATATACACAACATTTCTTTATCCAACGATCTGTTGAAGGGCATGCATATTGGCTCCATAGCTTGGCTATTGTGAATTGTGCTTATATAAACATTGATGTGGCTGGATCACTGTAGTATGCACTGGCATGTAGTTTTAATACGTTAAAAACACAACTTATCATATAAGTTATTTTAAAGTATCTTTAAGTGAAACTTATTATTCTCTTTTTAATAAATTGTAAAAGAAAAATGGATTTTCTGCATTATGTTTTTGTTTCATAATGTTTCTAATATATCTATCATTTAATTTTATCTATACAACTTATGTAGTTTGGAAAATGTTTACCCACTAAACTTCGAGAATATATGGAAAGGCTTTTAATTGATAATTTTCATTAGAGTAAGAAGTGTCAAGTCAAAATTAGTGAGTTAAATATCCTAAGATTGTTCACTATTTTCATATTCAATTCTCTATTATAAATGTAGTTTAGAAATGTCATACACAAATGCTATCTTTTATCACAAGCTCTTTTTTGAGTTTTTTTTATTTGTTATTTTAAGTTATACATGACAGTAGAATGTATTTTGACATTCATACAAGGAGTATAACTTCCCATTCTTGTGCTTGTACATGATGTGGAATTACACTGCTCATGTATTCATATGTAAATATAGGAAAGTAATATCTGATTAATTCTACTGTCTTTCCAATTCCCATTCCCACTCCCTTCCCTTCATTCCCCTCTGTGTAATGCAAAGTACTTTCATTCTCCCCTACCCCTCCTTATTGTGTGTTAGCATCTGCACGTCAGAGAGAACATTTGGCCTTTGGTTTTTGGTATTGGCTAATTTCACTTAGCATTAGAGTCTCCAGTTCCATCCATTTACTGGCAAATGCCATGATTTCATTCTTCTTTATGCCTTTGGGTTGTGAAAGGAATCTAGGTTGGTTCTATATTTAGCCAATTGTAGTGATATGGCTGCATCATTATTAACTAGTTCAAATGATGGTTCCATTCTAAGTTTTCTGAGGAATCTGCATACTGCTTTCCAGAGTGGTTGCAAAAGATACAAAATTTGTATGTAGGTTAGTATTTATTGGATTTCTACAGTATATGTTTAGTTTATTTTCTTCACTACCATCTCTTATTGAGGCAGAACTATATAAGTACCACTAGGAAAATGATGTTATGCAATATGTATACATATAACCAGAAAGACAGATACACAGAAAAACAGAAAGAGACAGGAAAAGAGAGAGAGAGAACAAGACTCTGAGAAAAAGATATATTTCCTATTATTATAAAAAAGTATATTTTAAAAAATGAAACAAATTTTGTGTTGTTCTTTAGATATAGTAGTATGTTATTTAAAATTGCATTTTCAGTGTCTCATGTGGAGCTTGGCATTTGTAACTTCTCACTTTACCCTATATTGTGCAATGAAACTAATCATATGTGGCTCTTTATATTTTGATTAAATTAATTAATATTAATAAAATAAAAGATTCACTTCCTTCATCATAATATCAACATTTTAAATGCTACAAGTGACTAAAGTACTGGGTAGCAATGGACTGTATTGTAAAGACTCTATTAAAACCACAGAATACTTAAAAACACATTTAGTTTATAGTCAAATTGAATACTTAATTTGTCTTGACAATACTTTTATTGAGAAAATTTTCCAATTTAATTCTAGAAGGAAAAGAAAAAACTTATTCAATTTAAAAAAGATGGCTCACTTTAACCAGTTCTCATATATTTGCTAACCATAGCTCACAGAAGAGTATAAGCTCAAAGGAGAATTAATCCATTGTTCAAAATTGAACAAGTTGTGAAAAAGCTCAAAGATAAATAAAGAATAATATTTGATAAACACAAATATGCTACATTAATTACAATTTTAAAAATGTGTATGATTTAGCAATGTTTATGATAATCTATAATTTAAAAATGAGCTATCTCTATTATATAAGACATTTATTAAAACCGTCTCCTTTTGGATCTTTCACATGCCATAAGACTGGGACACTTAGACTGATTAGATAAATTAATAAGTTACTATGATAAACATCACAAATCACTTTCACATCTCATTAGTTCTAGTAATTGTATTTTATAAACAATCATGGTTTATATTTATTGTACATGTACTATGCAGATTATCTCATCTAGACCTCATTAAAAACCTGATGATTAGCTCTGTTTTATGATGGAGAAACCCAGATCCAGGGTGTTTGGTTAACTTGCTCCAAATCATATTTCTAGAAAAGTAGCACAACTAGATTTCTGAAATCTGATAGATTGTCTCCTACAGCTCAAATTTCTATGACAACAGTGATATTTTCTTTATTAATTCATAAGATTTTTTAGCATCTTGGATGTGTGTGTGTAGGTGTGTGTATGTTTGTGTACATGTGTGTTGTATGCATAAACCACCGTTTCTTTCTTTTTTTCCTGTGGAGATATGATATACATGAACACACACACACACACACATATATATATATATATATATATATATATATATGAACACAGAAGCACAGTATGAAGCTAAATCAAAATGTATTATGTATTTTACCTTTTGAGAATGATGTAGATATGAATTCTGAAACTTAACATTTTTCTAAAATATCACAAAGACTAGAATATTAGAGTTCCAGGAATGAAACAAATCAATTGAAAAGAAATACCTTTATTTTTATGTAGTTTTGTTTTAAAAGTAAAATTTAATCAAGTAATGAAGAAAGAGATCAAAAACTAATGTAATGGTTTATCTTTTAATAAAAATAATTATAAATGTAACTTTGAACAAAATTATTTTCAGAGGCAATTAATTATGAAGATCTAATTTCACAACATGCTAGTTTTCTCTAAAATTCTCTCACTTGAAAGGGAATTCTTGACTCCACTCTGAAAGCCATGTATTTAATACTTAGTATGCATATGACAATTTTGTGAAGACTTAACTACCTGAATAATGCATTTAATCAGAACACTTAAAGGCAATGTGTTTTTCAATGTGTACTGATTAGCAAAAACATCATCATCTCCCTGAAATTTAAAACTTAGAGTTAATAGTACGCATAACGCTTGTCTAGTGCTCAGACTTAAATTCTGAACAAATGTTGAACATAAAAACTCCAATATGATGTTTAGTTCACTTCATAATACATTTCTCCATTTCCATAAATTCCATGGAACTGTGAAGGGTGAACAAAAGATGTTTTCAAATTAATGAAAACATGATAAAAATGAATTTTATCATAGTTCTTAGATGAATCAAACCCTTTTAAAAAATACTTATTTTTTTTTCTTTTCCCAACAGATGAAAGAAGCCCTAATCTAAAACTTTCAATATGAAAGTGTTCTACAATTTGAACATGATAGCACATTTCCCAGGACACTATAAGAATGGGAATTTTTGTTATGTGCCCCTGCAAAGGCGCATTATTTCAAGTCCAGTTCATCCTTCTCTCCTTGCTAGGTCATTCTTCTCCTCCTAGCAGTACTAAAATAATGTATTAAAAACATTGTTGAATACAGTTCAAAATACATTGCAAGGTGCACTGTAACTTCTGCTCACTGATACAATTCCTGTGACTGTTGTCAGGAGACAGGATGCATATTTCCAAGGCAAGCAGTTCCTTCATTCATCCTTCAGCAATCCTGTTCAGTGTGTTTTCTTAGGAAATCCTATAATAAATTGCACCCAACAAATAGTCCCCTTTGTGGACCAGGTCTTTCCTAATCGTCACTGTAGAGCTGCAGCTTCTGAGTTTCAGATACCATTCCTTATTTCTTAGAGGAATCTAGTATGAATCTGAAACAAACATAAGTCCCAGGTAGTTATTACCTCCCCAACCAATATGAGTAATAGTTGCTTCAGTCAAGATTCACCACATGCCTATTCTTCTGACACTGGACTTTGAGTAGTAGGTTAATCATGAACCAAACTACAGGGGAAAAACAAAACAAAACAAAACGACAGAGCATTTCTTTTTTAGATGATCTGAATATACTTCTTATTTAGGAAAACTTTGCAGTACTCTCAAAATTCTGGTCAATGTTCCTGACATTGGATAGGAGGCAGAGAACATGAAATTCCTAGTGACCTTGCTGACGTTAATTTAAAAATTACCATGCATCCCCCTCTTATTGTTTGAACTATTGTGTCATTAACATATTTTAAAAATCTAATTAAATATTTCAGGATGTTAATATCTGGTGAAATGGATTATGGATAGAGTATAGATTTTACTGTGGCAGCCAACTAAAACAGTTCTGTTTTTAAAATAGTGATCAATTCCCTGAATTCCTGTCTTGATTTAACAACTTCTGACTGGAAATCCATAAATGGAGCCCTCTGCATATGTAGGCCTTGTGCAAAATGTTATTTCTCTCGGAGCACACAAGGAACTATTGGAATCTTTTAGAAATTCTTAGTAAAATCAAACCTAGTATCTTCGTATATGATACTAAATTTCTACCTTCAAAATTCAAAGGCAAAATTTTAATCACTACACATAGAGAAACACTGTCTCAAAATAAAAATAAATAAATAAAAAGGGGCTGGGGGTATAGATCAGAGGTTAAGTGCCCCTTGAATAAATCCCTAGTACCTCCCCAAATTATTACAATATGCATTGGGAAGAAAACATATAAATCATTCTCATTTATATTCTTATAGCAACAGTTCATGGAAAATGACCATCCTAAATTTTGAACTCTATTTATTTTTCATTTGCCTTGCTGAGAATTTCTTAGGGCATTTTTAAATGTTTCTTTCTAAGTTTCTTTTGAAATAAGTGCTAATAAATATAAAGCTTTGAATACAAAGTGTCTCACAATTTAAATTGATGACACCTTTCCTAAAATGCTATGCTTAAAAGATGTTTTTAAAAATTGGAATTTTATTATATGCCCTCAACAAGTTGAATTACTTGAACACTTTAAGCAGTCAGTCCCATCCTAGGATATCTTAGAGTTAACAATGAGAAATATCATGAACAACAATGAGATGGTTTTAGCATTGTAATGTCCCTTCACACAAACCACATTGACATTGACCTCAGGGTCACTTTTTCAGTAGAGAAATAAATGTCAGTATAAAAAGATGAATACATCCTCCTCCACCCCCATTGTAAGGACGCACTGTCCATCAGGGATATACCTTTTAAAGACTTTCTACAATAAAAATGACTTCTTGTCATTAGCATAAAAAATGCATAGAACAGAACATAATCTACTACAATTAACTGAGTCAAGTCCCTTTATTATGAAATAATGCTGGAGTTGTGCTCAGAAGGATACAAAGAAGGTATTTCAGAAAGAAGGAACATCCCAGTATGATAAGATGTAAAGGGTGCACTGTAATTGGGAAATAGTGAGCCCTTCAACTCAGCTTACCTCAGGGTACAGCACCTGATAGAGGCAACAGGCAAGAGAGATTACAGACAGAGTTATAATTGTGAATCCAATAAATAAAAAGTAACATGTAAAAAATTATGAGAATGAACACATTGTAGCATAAGGATGCATGATATGAAAATGGAAATATGGAAACCATATAGGAAACAGTTGCAAATTTTAGATGAAAATACCAACAATGTGATTTGATAGGGAAAGTAAGGACTAATGGCAAGGGGAAAAGATTTTACTAGCTTTAAAGAATGGGGTTTGAAAGAAAAAAAAAAGGGAAAGAGATGAGCATGAGGGAAATGAGAATTGTGGCAGATTGAAAAGATTTGGGATAGAAAATTTAGTTAGACACACATAAGGTATGCAAAACCTACATAATCACAGCTAAGATAATGTACAATAACACTATTTTGCTATTAAATATTCATTTATTTTGTGTGCCCTACTACAGAAACAGCTGTCAGAAATCCTAGTTCATTCTGACTAAAATAATATATCCTTTAGGTTAATATCCAATTAACTGCAGACATCAATAACTCAGACAATGTCAGACCACCCTCCACAATTATTTTTGTTTTGTTCAAATATTTTGTCTCTCTTGTATATTTGTTCCATTTCTATTTTCATGAGGTTCACATGGGTTGGTATTCCCATGACTTTGGGAAGTGTAGGAAGATAGTGACATGTAGAATCTAGAGAGGGTTAAGCACACAGTATATTTATTAGCACAATGAGAAGCTCTGAAAGCCATTCTCAGTGGAAACTCCAAGTGAACATTGTCACTATCCATCCAGGCTATGTGGTGCCAGACCCACTCATTCCAGCTGACCAAGGCGAATTATATGTAACTCAGCCCATTTCCTTTTCAGTGACTTTATATTGGTAACTTGAAATCAACTATGGAGAGAGTATTCTCACTGAGAAAATTTCAGCAAATGCTTCGTGCAAGAATCTACTCCTCTCCATCCCTAGAACTAGTTATTAAACATTTACCAGTCTCTTGAAACTCTTCTACAGAGCCATTACTCCATTTTTCTTCCTTTAGGACCCAACAGCAAAAAGCACAGTATAAGGTTCTGTGACTCAGAAAACTGACAGTGCTAAGTGGATGCAAGTTCTTTTGATTCATAAGCATGTCTCCCTGAAATGTTCTCTAACATACACATTCCCTCTCTTTTATCTGAAAAATCATTTATGGGAGGAAAGACAAACTTCAACTCTTCTCTCACTGAACTGTTCTCTTCTCAAAAACTTCTAGGCAAAAGCCACATCACCAGTTCAGAATTTACTAAAACGTTTTTGACTTGATCATTTAGAATGTGGTGATTTTCCCCCTCAGTAGTACAATCTTGTGATTGAAAAAGTATATTCCATCTCAAATTTCTTCCTTACAGTAAGTTATAATTGTTCTGATGATGGGAAATATTGTAGAAATGTAGGATTGAGTGCAGTGTATATAAATGATTGTATTTCTTAATCTCAAATAACAGTGTTATGTCTTTAATTTTCATAAAAGCACAGAAAGAAAATTACCAAAATGTTCAACTTTGAGTGTGTGAAATATATTTAATATCACAATATAATTAGAAATTACATTATAATTTCCCAACAGCTCTTACTGTGCACATCAAATATATTTCAGGTGCCACTATTGTATGACTAATCTCTTGAGAGGATCACAGTTTAGTGAAGAAAACAAAATTTAACTGCCCAAAGTTTAAATTATAAAAGAATTTTAATGGAAAAAAAAAACAACTCAGAAAGTAGTTGAACAGATGAAGATGTCTACTTCTGATGGAACATGAATTATGATTCATAAAGGCAGAAAGAGGAGGGGACTTTATAAACAAATCAATGATGTATATGTGATGGACAATGAGGACCTTTGATGGTATGGCCAAAATAATGCAAAAATATAGGGTATAGGGGCCAAGAGCTGCCCAGAGAATGAAAAAACTTATGAAGTGTCTTGAAATGTAGAGCAAAGATTTCTATAAAATGTGAAAGTGATGGATTATAAATTACTAAGTAGCACTAATATCATGAAAGGAATTGTCTGTGGGAATATTTCTTTCCCAACCTTGATGTTCTCTTCTCTTTTGATGCAGACTCTCCTTTGCCCTCTACATGTTTTTCCTAGGAGTGCCACAGTTTATTCATTAGGATATTGAAAAGGAACATTTCACACATGTTCACCTCTCCCTGTTTCTCTGTCAGCAGCTGGTCTGCCTTCATCTTCTGTGTCCTCATGGATGCTGGTGCTTCATCAGGTGTGAACCTGTCTAGCACATTCTCTGTGTGGACTGGCAAGTCTGTCAAACTCTTAGGTTCAGTTACTAGGCACAGTTGGCTCTAATATTAACTAAATCTCCAATATTACCTTTACTTGGGTTATCAATGTTTTATTCTCCAATCTGCTTTTGCTTTTGTCTTATTTTCAAATCTGTTGAGAATTTGTGGAGGGAAGAATTATGATTCTTATTGAACCAGGGAACAGACCCCAATATCAGTGTGTTAGAATAGTGTGACAAATTGGTAAATGACGTCCAGTATGAAATGAAAGGTAAAAAATCAGCCAAGCAGTCAATTAATAAGGCATTTCAGTGTTCAGTGATATGTGAAATTGGACAGGGTAGTTGCTTTAAGTATAAAGAAAAGCATATATGAAAATAAAGCAGAAAGGGAAATTCCAATGTTTGAAAGAATATGGAATGTTTTAAATAATCAAAGATACCACTCTGTGCTCTTGAATAGTGACAGTTCATTAAAGAACAGGGTTTTAAACTGTTAAATTTTTCTTCTTTTCTTTTCCCTTTCTTTTGTAGTCATGTCTTCACTTTTCAGAAAATACATTTTTGGTTGGAACTTACAATTTTTAATCATGCAATAAAAAATTACCTTGTCCACTAAATTAAATGTTTTCAAAACAAGGTAATCACATTTGCATTTCCTCTATTAGCTTACTTCTTAATTGTGGTTCTAATCAAAACAGAATGAACTTTACTAAAGGAGAAAATTTACAGTCCTCACATATACTGTTATCCTTGAAAGATTCAGCCAAGTCTGCTAATTATGTTATCACAATTTTGCCTGAGTTTACATTTCTATTCCAGGAGGAGATAGAAGGGTGGGGAAGGAAGCATACAAAATTGAATGAAACTGTAGTTTCTCTCATTTATTTTGTATTGAAAATATCCTGGACAAAACTGTGACCTTGAATTCCTCCTCAATTGAAATATGTATTGTAATAGGCCAATCACATTCTTGTGGAGGGTCTAGGATTGCGGTTCTTAAGATGTGGAGTATTCGATGTCAAGAGAGAAGAATGTTGTACTTTATATTAGCTTACACTGGTCATCCTTTTATGACATACTGTTTATAAGGTTAATGATGAAGGGATGATTCACCCTGATCAAGTTATTTCCCTCTGGTGTTACCTTCCATAATTATTGCTTTAATGAATCAAATAGGCTTTGCCATGTTTACAGTAGAACTGAAAGCATAGGAAACATGGTAACAGCAAAATTATTCACAATATTTAATTATAGATTGCTATATTTCAAATATTTCTCTAAGCAATATTTCTCATTTTTATTATATCTAGCCCAAATTTTTCAAACAGCATATATAAATTGTGACTTTGTGTGCATGGAGGCATGTATAAACACAGAAATTGTTGGAAGGTATTTTCCAATGAAAAACAATAATAAAATTATTAAATTTGAAGAAACTGCTATCTCCATAGTATCTGGGTGGAAAAATGATTATAGATAAATAGATATTTATACATAACACTATTATTTTTACTCTATCATTTTTTTCTAATATAGTCAAAGGAATTAGAGGTTTTATCTTCCTTAAGAAATATTGTATAGCCTTTGGTTTGTACAAACTTACATGATTTCAGTTGTTGGCAATGAGATGAAGCAATTAATAAACTTGTGAAAATTAGGAAAGGCGGAGTTAAAATGGGGAAGATTGAGTTACATATTAACATATGGAGAAAACAAATTAGAAAAGTATAGTCACAGAGACAGCAGAGATTATTGTCTGTTCCCATCTTTCTCATTCTAGCAATATTGAGAAAAAAACAACCTTGGATGCAACATAAAAATTTCAGAAACAGAGATATTTTACCTTTAGAAGAACAATCAGATTAATATTCTAATTTTTACCACATTGTATACTTTAGTCATAATAGAATCAATGTCCTATAATAGCCTGGCTTGCTTATTTTTATAAAACAGAAAATATTAAAATGTAAATTCTTTTAATCTTAATATCCTATAGATGAGAGGTACAAACTCTAGCACTGGATACAAGAGATTAAGCAGCAGCTCTGAACTACTGTGCTAATAGCCTTACCCAAGTTTCTCACTCCCCACTTAGGGAATTGGAATAACAACAGAACCTAGTTATAGGTAGGAAATAGTTAGGACTAAATGATTTATCAAAAATAATAGCATACTTTATGAATTTGTCTAAATACCTTGAAACATACTTGAAATTGAATAAATTTTTAATTCATCAATTTACTCTTTACTGCTAATAGCCTTATAAAATCTGACTCATATCAATCATTAGGTTGAACTACAAAGTATTCTCTAAGTTTTTTAAAGAGACACAGAAATATCCCCAATGATATTGCATATTAGAAAAAGTAATATGTGTTCCTATATGTACAGGTTATTTTTACAAATCTAAGAATTCAGTTAAGATGTCTCCAGGATACTTTCTGATAATATTGCAAAGACACTTCAAATTGCCAGACTGTTTTTATGAATTGAAGTTGCACCAGTTTTATGTTTATGAGGATTATCAGGGATGAATTGACAGTGCAGCTCATATATAAACTTAATATTGAAGTCTGCAATACAAAACTGCCAGAACTTAAAATTGGGTTACAGTATTAAACTGATAGAACATTAATGAAATCTGAAATGCTCTTGGGATCCCCCTAAAGTGATTATTTCTTTTCCTGATCACTCCACTTTCCCCTTTCCTTGAGATTTCCACTTGGATCCCAACATAAAAGAGATTTGTTTCTTATTTTTGCACAAAATGAAGGCAATGATATAATTTAAAATGTAGAAATTAAAATGTCAATTGTTACTAGAATTGGGATCAATTATTGCTATTAATGAAATAAATTATAAAAAGTAATTGGAGTGAATGAATAAACAAATATGCATACCTGTATATGCATATAGAGAGGGATTAATCTTATTTACATTGTAGAAAATTGGGTCATTTAGTTGTTCATGAAGAGCTGCAGGATTTAGCATACAGATTATGGAACTCAAAGTAAAATTTAAAAATCAGATGAAGAAATTAGAGTTCTCAATTCTTTTTATCATTAAAAAACTGAGAGGGATTATTTGATTTCATTGTGTTATTTTTACAGTACTGTGGATCAAATCCAGTTTCTCCTAAACTCTAGTCAAAAATTGTATTTTTTTTTTGTAATTTTAAATATTACAAAATTATAAAATTACAAAAAATTGTAATTTTATGTAATTTTTTAAAAATACATAAAAAATTAAGAAATTCAGCCAGATGTGGTAGCATCTCCCTTTAATCTCAGCTACTCAGGGGACTCAGGCAAGTGGATCACAAATTGAGGTCAACTTCAGCAATTTAGTGAGGCCCTGATTCAAAATAAAATAAAAAGGACTGGGGTATGTAGTTCAGTGGTACAGGGCCTCTTTGTTCAATCCCCAGTACCATGCACAAAAATAATGAGAAATGTTTTTGTGTTCTGTGAACACTTTAAGAGCATTTTTGTTAATTTTTACTTAATTGTTAATTTTTACTTTAATTTAATTTTTACTTATTGTTTATGGACATCTTTGGTATATATAAAACTGGTATTTACCATCATGGTCTCTTGATATGTACATCACTATGCACAGCTGACAAAAAAGTGTGACTCAGTGGTAGAGTGCTTGTCTCTCTCCATGTGTGAGCACTGGGTTTGATCCTCTGCACCACATAAATGAATAAAATAAAGGTATTGTGCCCATCTACAACTAAAAAGCAAAAAAAAAAAAAAAAAAAAGTCTTTTAAAAGAAAAAGCTAATTCTAGATAAATGGCACTTATAGGAGATTAACAAAGCATGTGTCCTTATTAAAGCATATTTCCTATTAAAACATATCAGTTATGTCATGTATAAAAATACTCTCTGAAGTTGAAACATACATCAGCAAAGTGTATATTAATATTTATGAAAGGACTGTGTCTTTTCATTTTCTACACAGTGAGCGGAAGGCTTGAGTATAAATTTCTGTTTGTAATCTTGGCAGACTCTGAAATGCCTGTGACAAATGAAATAATGCCATCTCTGATTATTCAGAGAACACCTTCTCTCTCATGTAAGAGAGTAAACAAATGGATATAATTTTTGCTAGAACTTAAGAAATAAATGGGAGGGAAATGCCTGCTTTTTTCTATTATTCCTTAACTGAATCTTCAGTAGTAGTTTGTACTATATTTGGGCAATTTACATATGTTTTATTTTTCTTCCATCTCCTGTTTTCAGAACACTATTTCCCTTTGATTGAGGAGTTGCTATGACAGAAGATAATGGAGCTTATGGCACTCAGTGGGGAGTCTGTCACTGCTGACTTAGGCTGCTGGCTTTGTTTTTCTTCCCTTGCACTCTTCTGATTTTCTCAGGCACAGTGAGAAACAATTATAAAAGTCATGAGCCATTATAAAATATTATACTATCAAATGGTTATTTTTAAGAGTCTTTCAATCTTCTAGATCTCTTTGTTTATGCTTAGCAATGGTAAATTAAATCATTATTTTTCATTCAATCTGCAGCACAGGGTTATTAGATTGTTTTCTGCCTTGGGGGAGGCAATCTTAGACTGTGTATAATTTATACTACTTCTTATGTTGCCCCTCATCACATCAATCAAAAACCTTATGCACCTTGTACCTTCTATGTGAAGTTTTCCCTTACTCACCTTGTTGAGGTGATTTCGGGAATTCCCACGTCAGGACCATGAACCTTTTTTAGAGGAGGATCTGGTAGACACAACTAGTGTTCCTGTTAACTTTCTGCCACAGAGAAGACAATATTTTCAGCCCATATGAAGATGATTCAGAAAACTACTCTGATCAATGAAATATGGGAAATAGGACCAATCTATCACTCTGAACTCTAAACCCATGACTGATGATTTCCCCATGTTTTCTTTCTTTCTTCTATGGCAACCAAGGAACCCAGGAATCCTAAAGTTGCAGTTACGGAACTTGGATATTTCCATCAGCCAATGGGAAGCTGAGACAAGCACACCCATCTCCAAAATACAAATACCAGTACCTAGACATTTAGAATACACAGTGTAAAGAAGCACTTGTGTTTAGTTTCTTAAGTCACTGTAACTGCAGCATAATTGCATCTAATATAAAATAATAGGTTAGGTGGTTGTGACAGGATTAATATGTCTCACTACTTGTCACCTTTTCCATTTCATTTTAGAAATTCTTAGAGATAACCAAGGAGGGAGGCGACTGAAGTGTAAATCAAAGAGTTGTAGACAAAACCTCACTTATATTAAGAAGCAGCTGGGTAATTTGGAAAGAGAATAGGGTTTGTAATCTAACCCTACTAACTTAATACTCTATATCATTCAACAAGATTGTCAACATTTTACCTTCATTGTCCTCACCTTGAAAACAAAGGATAATATTATCTATATTTCAAGACAGAAACAAGAATATAATAATAAAAAGTTGCTGAAACATCATACCTTCTTAGGAAATGGCATTTCTTGTTTTTGGAAACCTACTTGGTGAGTCATGAACTTGTATTCATTGATCACCATTTTTAATGTCTCTGCAACTCATTTGGTTTTGATCATATCTCAACTTGTGGCATCACTTTCATTTAGATCTCGAACTAGACACACAATGTAGATGAATAGAAGACACAGGTATGTTTGTGTGTGTGTGTGTGTATGTGTGTGTATCTGTGTGTGAGAACACACATGAATAAGGGAACTTTTATTAATTATACATCGAAATTAATATGGAGCTTCTTATTTTCTAGTTTGCTCCATAACCTTAATTTTGAGACCTGTAAAATATGGAGTTTCATGAAAACAAACAAACAAAAGAAACCTGGATTGTTGGTGGTAATAATAATTAAATGAACTAACAAACACACCGCAAAGAGTAAAGTGCTTATAGTAGGCACTGAGAACTGTTACTATTGTTATTATCCTAATATTCCCATTTAAGTATGTTAAATATGTAGCCTAAGTAGAGCAAAATAATAATAGATAAAAACCACTCATTCCTAGCCGGGCGCGGTGGCGCACGCCTGTAATCCCAGCACTTTGGGAGGCTGAGGCAGGAGGATCGCGAGTTCAAAGCCAGCCTCAGCAGTGGCGAGGCACTTAGCAACTCAGTGAGACCCTGTCTCTAAATAAAATACAAAAAAGGGCTGGGGATGTGGCCCAGTGGTCGAGTGCCCCTGAGTTCAATCCCCGGTACCACAAAAAAAAAAAAAAAAAAAAAAAAAAAAAAACCACTCATTCTTGCCCAAAGATAGGAAGTGTTTGTTCTCTTCCATTAACTTCAGATTTCTTTAGTCATGAGTTTGAGTACCTTTAGTTTTGCTGTTTCTTTGAATGCTTCCTTTAAGACCAGCTAATATATCGTTTAAAAAATAGCGAGTTCTCATTATTTTACCAGCTCTCTCTAAATACACTTAAAGCCCTGACAAAAAATCCAGCCAAGTCTTAGGGCTGCTTGGAGTTTAAACTGCTTGTCTTGCTGCTGCTCTGGGCTTATCCTCCAATTTGTGCTGAATGTGGAGGAAAGTGAGTAGAGGAGAAAACTGCCAGGGTAGCAACTACAAATTCAGAAGACAAGAAATCACATTATGTATTCCTTGAGGATGAAGACCATGCATTATTAATCTTTGTCCCTTAGTATATAGCATTGCTTACACATTGCAATAAATAATAAATGTATTATAAATAACTTTGCAAATGCAGTGTATCATTTATGGTATAATTTCAGGATTTATAGGTTATTTTTCAAAGTTTCCCATTTTTCCTCCTTTGAATAATTTTTAATTCCATGAAAGTAAAATAAAGTTTATTAATTTCTAAAATGCTTTTGAGTTTACTTCTTGCATGATTAGTGTTATATAATCCTAGGAGATAAGTGAGTATGAGACCAAAATAATGCACAATATTTGGGAGCTCTATTCAAAAAATTCAGTAAGTTTTCCCATTTCTTTCATTGTCTTCAATGATTGTCTTAAATATTTTATTACCTATTTTGTATCTTGAGGGCCTTGTAAGAAGACTATAATTACCCTACACAGTTAAAAAAATAAGCACAAGAGAAGCAAAAGTAAATATACTACTATATTTTTTCATGTTTCTATGAACAGTAATGTTTAAGATAAACTTTTTGACAATAAACAATGAATAGTTATTTTAGGAATTAAAAACTAACAATTTTTTAAATGCTTCTTATTCTTTGATATTAACTTAGTTGCAAGTAACAACTCCAAGAACCTATTACATAGCAAAACATATACTATACAATCAGTGACTCAAAATTATGGCTGTCCAGTATCTATTTGTATTCTTTGGAAAATGTCAGCAAAAGTAATTCCACATCAGTAAAATTCACAACCACCTCAAATTGCATTTATTGGCCTTATTTTGACAGTTTTAGCAAAAATTTATTATATTGAAGTGTCCTTGGTTCCACATAGCTCTATTTGTATTTGAGACTGTGGAGTCAAGCAAACCTTGAATCCAAAAATTGCTTGGCACTAGGCTGACTTGTTTCTCAGTCCTATTAAGGGAATTAACCCCCTTCATACAGTTTCAAACAGTATAAGAAAGCAAGTTGTTGTCATGTGATGAAATGTCCCCAGCTTAGGAAGATGCAACTGAGATTTGACAAGAATTAAGGAACTATTAAATTGTTCTTAAACATTTTGTTTATTACCCAAAAGTTCACCTGGAAATCTTTGATGATAATATCAATTTGATTAAACAAAATGGCTTTGTCAAGCAGTACTTTTTAATTACTGAAAAGAAATAGGTATGTAAATTGACACAGACAGATAGACACAGAGAAAGGGAAACAGATAAATAGATTCTCCCCAACCCTGCTTTTTAAGCAGTTGGCTTTTCATAAGGGCACTGACTATAAAGTCATTAAGTTATAAGGGTGAAGATTGAAGATCATTATTTGAATACATCCTCTGATTCTATTTAATACTATTTTCATAAAGTTGATAAGCATACCTTTTTGAGTTATGTTTCCTGATCATAGATTTTCTGCTGAAGTCTCTGTGTAGGTGCAGGCTTGTGCTTCTTTTCTTAGCATGTTCTTCATCAGGAAGCAGCATAATGTAGTGGTTAAATTATTTCACTCCAGAATTATAAAGACTTAAATGTAATGCAAGATGCATAATTTCACATTTACTGATTTGATGGTACTTGTTTAAACTCTAAATGGCTTAGTATGTTCATCTATAAGATAGGGTCTGTAAAAATCATTGATTCAAGAAGCTTTCAAAAAATTTGATCTGATTATGAATCAAAACACTTAGCTCACTTCCTAGCACATGGGAGCATGCCAAATCACTTCTGAATATATGATATTAGATGTTCACTGTTTCACAATCTACATACTGTTTTACAATGTATAAATAGATGATGGTTTCTTTCTAATACTTACCCTGCATGCTTTTTTGATTTCTTACTCTAAAATCTCCATTCACAGAAGCTCAAAGTTTGTAACTTTGAAATTCTGCAACTTTATAGCTTTGATATTTTTAATTATATTATTTTATGGATCCAACAGAAAAAAATGTATGTATTTTATATATTTTATCACCCTTGTTTGTCTTAATCAATTATTGCCAGTTTCTATTTTGTAATATTATCATAAACATTAAAAAACACTTAAGATATTCTATTGGTATAAGAATATCAATATTCATTCTTATGTGGAAATGTTGGTTTTTACTCTTTCTATTTATATAGGTAGGTTTTGCATAATCTCAGCTATTAAGGTTTTCTATCAACGTTTTCTAGATTCCTACCACTTATCTCTATTCAGATTTTCCTTTATAAATGTGCTTTTTCAATTTGGACATTTATGACTTCACTGATGTTGTCCAATGATAATATATTTAATTGCTTATGTTTTAAAATAAATTTGTATTTTGTATATTTAGGATGAACAACCTGCTTTGTTTCTCCAGACCCTGTGCTCAATCTCTAGTATTATAAAAACAAAAACAAATTTTTATATAACTGAAATAGTAAATTGATTACTTCATTTAAACAATTTAACTTCTATCACCTTTTAGAGTGAACCTTTGTGTGTATATGTGTGGTAAGACTATCTAAAATCTACTTTCAGCAAATTTTAGTATACAGTACATTATTAATGATTATTCTAATGTACGTAATATTTCTAATGTACATATTGTTCATTTTACCAAACTATGAATTTATATATTTTAACTACTTCTTCCCATTTTTCCTCCTTCCCCAACACTGGTACCCATAATTTTACTTTGTTTCTGTTAATTAAATATATACTCCAGGGGCATATGTAAATTAGATCAGAATCTTATAATTTAGTTTTTATATCTAATATATAGATAAGTCTCACTTAGTAATAATCAGAAAATCTTCCATTTGCCAAATTTAATTAACATTTTAAATGGAAAAACTGTCTTTCAGCATTGGGAATTGTTTTCCACTATCTTTTTCTGTGATTTCCCTCATGCTATCAGAATCTTGCATAGTAATTCTTGTTGATATTTTTTCTTAAATATCAGTCATTATGTTCATGTTTCTTTAGAGGAGTTATTTCAGTTATTGAAGAGATAACAGTATATATACTAAGAAAATATTTAATAGATTCCTTTGCAAAAAAATTATATATGATGTTATTTATATATATAATATATAACATATATATGTATATTTGTTGGATATATACATATATTATATGATTCTAATATGTATTTTATATTATGTTATATAATATATATTATGTTATATATATTATACATATGTATTATTTTTATACATGTTATTATATGTTATACATATGTGTATATATATATACATATATGTGTTTGTATATACACATTTGTGTGTGTATGTGTGTGTTTATATATATGTATATATATACATGTTAATTCCATTCTTAACTCTCTCTGGAATTTTTTCACAACCAGCATTTTGCAACAGTTCCATGTAAGTTTTGCCATGGATTAATATTCTGAAACAGGCATAAACTTACATCTCCTTGGTTTCACTTTTTTCCCAATTACCAGAAGCTGAGAGAAAAAGTTATGAACACAAAACCTTGTATACAGTAGGCAGAATTATAAGTCTTCCACTAAAATGGCTACATTCTAATCTCTGAACATGTTCCTTATGTGAAAAAAAGGACTTGGTAAAAATGATTGAGTTAAAGGAACTTGAGATGAAGAGAGTATCCCAGATTATCTGGAGGAACCATATAATTCCACATGAACTTAAAAAGAAGAATTTTGCCCAGGCAAATAGTACATGCTTGCAATCCCAGCATCTATGGAGGCTAAGGCAAGAGGGTCATAGTTTGAAGCCCAAAGAAATTTAGCAAGATTGTCTCAAAAATTTAAGAAATTAAAAAAAAAAAAGGACTAGACATGTAGTTCAGTGGTAATATGCTTTTGAGTTCAATTTTCCAGTACCAAAAGGAAAATAAAAATAAAGATTTTTCCTGACTGTGGTGAGAGGAATATTTGACTCTAGAATAATGGTAATCGGTATGTAACATTGCTAATTTTGAGGATGAATGATAATTTTTTTCCTCCAGATTGTAGGCAGAATCTAGAAATTGAAAACACTAAGGAAACAGAGACTCTACAAGAAAATGTCACTCTGTGGGTATCTTGATTTGATCCAGTAGACCCAGGTGGAGTTTGTAGACTAAGGAACTATATAATGCATCATTGTGTTTTAGTACTAAACTTCTTCTGCCGAATTTTTATATCAGCCATAGACAACCAATACAGTTATTGGTTGTTTCCTTTTTCAATTCAAGTTTTTATCATTTAATTCTATCTGTGAATAAAATGTGAATTTCATCGCCAAATATTTTCACATAGAAAATGGAACTTGCTTTAGTTTTCTATATTTTGATTTATTTATTTTTCTTGACTCTAGTCTTTAATTTGGTAGTAAACCTAATCTGGACATTTTCAGGAAATTTTGTCAAATGATCATCCCTTCATTTACAATTAAAATATGCTTATTGGTCACTTGTGATTTTTCTCATGCATGAATTACCACTATCTCATCACTTTTTTGTTTTTCTATTTTTCATCGCTATTGCTGAAGGCTTATATATAAAATATTAATTACTTTCTCTCTTTAGTGCAGAAGTCAATAACATTGTACTCTTTTGTTCCTTGTGTTTTTGCAGAATATGCAAAATTACGATAAAGGAACATGTGAGTCTGGGTAAATTATGTCTACACTCTACTTTGCCTTCAATTACTTGAGCAGATGAATTTTAAGCCCAACATGGATAAGCTTTGTTTTAGCCTTAAGCCAAATTTTGGGAGTTGTACTTTCTATAATTGCATATTTGCAATATTTATATGAACTAATGAAGTAGAAATATTAAAGATAAGAAGTTCAGGGGGTATAAAATTTGTGAAAACTCAATAATAGTGAGCCACTAAAATTTTTAATATCAAATTAGGAGTTAATAAAGTAATTTAAAAATACTGAGAAAAATTCTTGAAAATACAGAAGGACCTTGCACTCAATTTAAAAAAAATTCTTAAAATTTATACTATGTTTTAAACAAACTAAACAAGATGAGTTAGGTTTATGCTGTACAATAAAATACCTGGAATTTACTATACACAAGTTATGAAAAACAGAATGTGTTGCCTTATGAAAAATTAATGGCTATGTATTTGTAAGCTTTATATTAAAATAAGAGGTTTAATTCCTACTCATAGTTCTAGTATGAGCATTTTCATATTAATTTATCTCAAATTATTTTTTCAAATTAATAGATTTCTCAATGTGATCACAGAAGAGCACTCACACTCTAATTAAAATTTTATGTATTGTATTAACACTGGCAGAGGCAAATAGCTTAATGATACAGACTAATATCCTAAAGTTAGGCCTATCAGAAAATATAACAAGAGTAGAAATCAGCGTGGTGAAGAAATTAGCTAAGTTACTATATGCAAAAAAAAAAAAAAAAAAAAAAAGAACAAAAAAATCTACCTTACACTAAGTACATGGCTACAAAGCCTACAATGGTGTCATTTTTGTCTCTAACTCCTTTATAACATCATCCATTCCTATTAGAAGCAACTATTAGTTCCACATAAAATCCAAATTGAGAAAGAGTTATAACATGAAGTGAATATAGAAAAGATTAAAATTTATTAGTCATAATCTCAAATTATTATCATAATATACCTAACCCATACATTACTATACTCAATCACTGGAGCTCCTTAACACAAGTACAGTCAGTATATCAGGCTTCTGTGACTCTGTGCATATTCTTCCCTCAGTCACTTCCTATAGTACATTCTCCTCTATAAATGTTATGCAGAATCACTGATCATAATTCAGATTCCATTGTACATTAGTTTCCATGAAGTCTTCTGCAACTCTACTAACCTACACATTCATTTATGCCTAATTTTGTGCAAATGAATGTCTACCCTCAATGATTTAGGAAAAGGATACTGGACTCTGCCCTTGCTTTTTCAGAGTAGAGATTTAATGCCAGAATGGGCAAGCCAAAACCAAAGTCCATCCTTAACCAGCATCAACTGATAGAACCCAGATCACATTCGTAAGAAAAGTAAGCTGCTGTCTTGACTCTGGCTGCAGAGCAATTGCAAAAAAGGAGAGGCAGATCATAAAAAGAAAGCCCTGTAGCTCTTCCTAAAAACCGATATTATTTGGAATAGAGAACAGGAATATATACACCAAAGGGTACTGGAGAAAAAGAAGATAAAGATTGTTGTGGTGTGAACTAATCAATGAAATCAATAAGAGTATAAATTATAGGTTATAGATTAGTAAAGAATATAGATTATAGATATAAGATTTTGATAAGCAAGCTAAGGTAAGACAATAAGTGTTATAAGATTAATAATGTTAAAATACCTTAGCCTGCTCTAGTTGCAGTTGTAAGAGAAAAGAAATAATAATATAGTGGTGTAATCACATAGCTTTGCATAAGACATAAACATAAGATTAATATTTAAAGATGTTAGAAATAAAATGATGAACGTGTGTGTGTAAGGTCCCATAAGCTAATTATAGTCATAAGTAAGTGTTAATATAGAGATAATATAGGTTATTACAAGATAGTTATAGCTGCATAAGACAATTTTAAGGCAAGAACTTACACAGATAGGCAGGCCTAAGTTTCCAATTTTGCTGCCTATTATAAGAAAAACTGTTACAAGAGCTGTTTCTGAGAAACTGAAATGAAAGCTGTTTTCTTATAAAAATATATTGTCTTCTGTACTTTGCACCCCACAAAATGTACTCAACCCAAGATTTGGTGGTCTTGGTGACCTATATGACTTTAAAGTAGATTCTTGACTCTGCTAACCACCTGCTGGAACCCAGGATACAGTTGTCTAACACCTGCTCAAACCCTAGATGCAGTTGTCTGAGTTGTGCTGTTAACTGCTGTTTTAGCTTCTGTGATTGGCTCGCTTAATGATGCTAAGGAAAGTCCCTGAGCTATAGTTTTCTTTCTTAAATTCTCAAGACACAGGTCAGGAAATTGCTGTTTTCCCACAGAGCTTCAGTCTATATGGGAAACAGTCCCCGGCCAGGTAATAAAGCTCTCTAATTTGTTTTAAATTCATACTTTGAGTATTTTCTGAGCATCTCCCTATAACAATTTTTGGTGGTGAGTAACTATCAGGAGGCTGGTAGCTTTATAACAGTTTCAAATGAAATGATTAAAAAGAAAGCTGGAAATTTAAGAGACACTGCTAGGGATTGATACAACTAACAAGAAGCCTCTGGAGGGAAAAACAAGATGCAAACACTGACTATGAAACCCACACCCACAAGCAGGCCCAACTTTAATTCAGTCAGTCTGTAGAGCAATTTATGGTCAAGGGCATTGTTGAATACAGTAGATGTCAGCTAATAATTAGGAATTCTCCATTTATTGTGGTACTAAGACAGGCAGTCCAGCCTGAACCAGAATAGGTATATCCAGGGTAAGGGGTAGGAGGGAAGTCAGGGAAGGTTCCTCTCCAAGTTTGCACCAAGAAGGGAACAAAATAAAAGGGTATAATTTCCAGGGAAAGTTGACTTAACTAAAACAATCCAGACAAGTCACTAAAATACAAGCAAATAAGATTGTTGCGATAAAAAGGCATCCGCAGAAGGAGGGGAAAAGTCAATATACGGTTACTACAGACTTACTTAAAATATTCACTGTTGGATAAAATATTCAGAGATAGGAACACACAAAAGCATCATCTGATTGTATATGAGGAAAAAAAAATAAGGCAAGAGAAACATCTATTAAGGGGACCCCACTGTTTGACTAAATGCACCAAGGCCCAAAGCAGTGATTTTAAGCACATTCAAAGAAATTAAAGGCACTATGATTAAATGAACTAAAAAGAGTGTTAAGGCAATGTCTTATGAATGAGAATTATTAAAAATTAGAAATTATTTAAAAAGAAGAAAATGTAAAGTGTTTGAAATGTTCATTTTCTTCATTTTTTAAGTCGAATAACTGAAATGAAAATTTACTAGCAGGAGGCCTTGCAATAGATTTGGACTTGGAGGAAAAATCAGCAAACTGGAGGTTATACTTGTAAGATTATACAACCTGAAGAGCAGAGAGAAAAGAAGCATAGAAAAAATATTTGAAGACGTTAAGCTTAAAATTTTCAAATAAAAACATTAATGGACCCATTCAAGAAACTTGATGAGCATCAAGTAGATTAAATGCCAAGAGATTCACAGAAAAACATGTCAGTAAAATGCTGACAGAGAGAAAATACATGATACATGATTAATCAACAAATACATGAAAAAGTTCAACATCGCTGGCAATTAGAGAAATGCAAATCAAAACTACTCTTAGATTTCACTTTACTCCAGTCAGAATGGCAGCTGTCAAGAACACAAGCAACAATAAATGTTGGAGAGGATGTGGGGAAAAAGGCACACTCATACATTGCTGGTGGGACTGCAAAATGGTGCAACCATTATGGAAAGCAGTATGGAGATTTCTTGGAAAACTGGGAATGGAGCCACCCTATGACCCAGCCATCCCACTCCTGGGTCTATTCCCAAAGGACTTAAAAACAGCATATTACAGTGACAAAGCTATCTCAATGTTTGTAGCTGCGCAATTCACAATAGCTAGGTTGTGGAACCAACCTAGATGTCCCTCAGTAAATGAGTGGATTAAGAAAATGTGGTATATACGCACAATGGAATTTTACTCAGCAATAAAAGAAAATAAATTAATGGCATTTGCAGGTAAATGGATGAAGTTGGAAGACATAATGCTAAGTGAAGTTAGTCAGTCTCAAAAATCCAAGTACCAAATGTTTTCTCTGATATAAGGAGGCTAGTTCATTGTATTGTTGGATGGGGTGGGGGGGGGTACATAGGAGGACTAGAGGAACAATAGAATGGTCAAAGGGAAGGAAGGGTAAGGGGGGAGCAAGGGGGGAGGGAGGGGGGAGAAAAGAAAAAAAAAAAAAAAAAGAAAAGGTGGTTGAATGAGACGGATTTCATTTTCCTAAATGAATGATTGAAGACCTGAATTGTACGAATATACTTTGTATACAAACAATTGTATGTAAAAAGATGCTAAATTCATGCACTATGAGTTGTACACATTAAAAATTATTAAAAAAAAGAATTTTATGTTTATAAAAACTATCCCTTAAAAATAAAAGTCCAATAAAGATTGTCTAGATAAATAAGCAGAAAATTCATTGCCAATAGATGCACCTCAAAGAAATAAAGGAGGTTCTTTACCATGAACAATTGACATTAGAGAGAAACTTAAATACACAAGAGCCAGTAAACTTAGTGATAGATAATTGTGGAAGTGCCAGACATAAATCCAATCATATCAATAAGATTAAATGTTAATATATTTTTATTTGATTTAGTTGTCTAATTCATTCACATTTAATGTTATTGAAATGGTCAGATTTATATCTGCCGTTTACTTAGTAAGTTTACATTGTGGTGATGATTACAGAATTCTGAATATAACACAAATCACTGAATTGAACATTTGATAGGTGAATGGTAGGAGGGAAGACTAACATATGAATAAGTGAAAAGGAAAATATTACTATCATAAGGCATTAATAAAATGGTTTAAAATGTGGTTTAAAGAGCTCTGGCCTGGCTGCCAGCTCATGCAGCAATTGCCTCTGGGGCCAGGAATAGCAGCTCCCCACTGCAGGCAGGGCCCGAACAGAGGTAAAGCCCCGTCCACTCCCGGGGGAACAGTGACATGCCCAGCTGCGACCAGAACAAGAGGTAGGCACCAGCCTGAAGGAGCAACCCAGCTACCAGTTCTCCTGGCTCCCAGCTCTGGCCTGGCTGCCAGCTCATGCAGCCATTGCCTCCAGGGATGGGAATAGCAGCTCCCCACAGATAGGGCCTGACCAGAGGAAGGGCCCAGTCCATTCCCTAAGGAACGGCAACCTGCCCAGCAGCAACCAGAACAAGAGGTAGACACCCACCTGAAGGAGCAACCCAGCCACCAGCCCCCCCGACCACCGTCCCACACCATCACCAGGAACAGGAACTGCAGGCTCCACCCTGTGAAAGGGCCCTGCTGATCACCTGCCCAACCCCCACCAAAACAACTAGACTGGGAGGAGATCCAGGAGGAGGAGAGTAGGGAGAAGAAAGCCAGACTGCTTGCTCCACCACACTGTGGCCAGGAGGGGATCTGGAGAGAGAGGCCCAGTCCACGCCCGCAAATCAGAGAGGCAACCAGCATCTGCCCGGAGAGACACACCTAACTGGGATCCCTTAGCTACTCAACCCAACACCAATATACTTATAGGCCTGAGGCAACCATTGCCACAAAACTGAGTTAGCGACACTACTACCAAGGAACAACATAAAGGTCTGGTAAAGACATCACTAAGGTCCCTAGAGACCAGGATGCACCAAAAGGTGCAACCAGTTATGATGTTGTGAACTAACAGGGAATCTTACACGGGGTTGTCTATCTCTGGCTTCTTCTACTAACAGCCAAATCCTAATGATTATACTCTCACTAGTCAAATAATCTAATACCTCTATTTTCTCACATCTTACTTAGATTATATCACCCATCAATGAGCCAATACACTTTCTTCTCAGCAGCACATGGATCTTTCCCAAAAATAGACCATATATTATGCCATAAAGCAACTCTAAGCAAATATAAAAAAGTAGAAATACTACACTGAATTCTATCAGATCATAATGGAATGAAATTAGAAATCAATGATAAAAAAGAAAGAAAAGCCACACTAACACATGGCGACTAAATAATATGCTATTGAATGATGAATGGGTTGCAGAAGACATCAAGAAGGAGATTAAGAAATTCTTAGAGGTAAATGAGAGCAATGATACAACAATCTTTGGGACACCCTGAAGGCAGTACTAAAAGTAAAGTTCATTGCATGGAGCTCATTCCTTCAAAAAAGAAAAAGTCAACAAATAAATGAACTAACATTACATCTCAAAGCCCTAGAAAGAAAAAGAAGAACAAATCAACCCCCAAAGAAGTAGAAGACAGGAAATAAGTAAAATCAGAGCTGAAATTAATGAAATTGAAGCTAAAAAAAAATTTAAAAATTCACAGAACAAAAAGTTGGTTCTTTGAAAAAATAAATAAAATTGATAGACCTTTAGCTATGCTAACAAAGAAGAGAGAAAACACAAATCAGCAATATCTATGATGAAAAAGGAAATATTACGGACACTACAGAAATACAGAAGATAATTAGACATTATTTTGAAAAATTATACTCCAATAAAATAGAAAATTACAAAGGCATCAACAAATTTCTAGAGACATATGATATGCCTAAACTAAATCAAGATGATATACACAATTTAAATAAATCAATTTCAAGCAAAGAAATAGAGGATGCCATAAAAAACTTACCAACCAAGAAAAGCCCAGGACCAGATGGATACACAGCTGAGTTCTACAAAACCTTTAAAGAAGAACTAACACCAATACTTCTCAAACTATTTCATGAAATAGAAAAAGAGGGAACATTCCCAGACTCATTCTATGAGGCCAATATCACCCTGATTCCAAAACCAGACAGAGACAAATCAAAAAAAGAAAACTTCAGACGATTATCTCTAATAAATATAGATGCAAAAATTCTCAATCAAATTCTGGCAAATCGAACACAAAAACACATCAAGAAGATAGGGCATCACAATCAAGTGGGCTTCATTCCAAGGATGCAAGTTTGGTTCAATATAAGGAAATCAATAAATGTAATTCATCACATCAACAGGCTCAAAGATAAAAATCATATGATCATCTCAATAGATACAGAGAAAGCATTTGACAAAATACAACATCCCTTCATGTTCAAAATGTTAGAAAAAATAGGGCTAACAGGAACATACCTCAACATCATAAAGGCCATCTATGCTAAGCCCCAGGGCAACATCATCCTATGTCGGGGTTTTGTTTGAGTTGCTAGGGTTTTTACTTTTCCCTCGACCTAAGTTTAGCTTCTTCCGGCCAGTGGAGACGGCTAGGGGAAAAACATGCCCCAGCGGAGGCATGATCAAGAACGGTGGAAGCCGGCTGGAGGCCCACGCCAGCCCTCACAATGGAAGACAATCAGGGATGGACCATGGAGCCCGGTCAGAGCTGGAACTCATTTATTGAAGAAGATGGACGGTGTTTATAGAAGACATGGGCCAATCAGCAGAAAGATCATAGGAGCACATAGGGAGCATGAGCAAATCACATTGGCGGAGCCATTAGCCTATCTTAGTGGCAATCTGATTTCCCACAACACATCAGAGGAATGCCTCCTGATTAGGCCAAGTTCTGTATCAGGGAGTGGGAGGCAACTAGAGAGTTAAGTTTTTCTATTTTTTCTGCCAATGTGTTCTTTTTTTTTTTTTTTTTTTTTTTTTTGTGGTACCGGGGATTGAACTCAGGGGCACTTGACCACTGGGTCACATCCCCAGACCTTTTTTGTGTTTTTTATTTAGAGACAGGGTCTCACTGAGTTGCTAAGTGCCTCACCATTGCTGAGGCTGGCTTTGAACTCGCGATCCTCCTGCCTCAGCCTCCCAAAGTGCTGGGATTACAGGCGTGCGCCACCGCGCCCGGCCCAATGTGTTCTTAAGTCCCCAACAATCCTAAATGGAGAAAAATTGAAAGCATTCCCTCTAAAAACTGAAGCAAGACAGGGATGCCCTCTCTCACCACTCCTATTTAACATAGTTCTGGAAGCCCTAGCCAAAGCAATTAGACAGATGAAAGAAGTTAAATGGATACGGATAGGAAAAGAAGAACTCAAATTATCACTATTTGCAGATGATATGATTCTATACATAGTAGATCCAAAAAATTCCACAAGAAATCTTCTAAATCTAATAAATGAATTCAGCAAAGTAGCTGGATATAAAATCAATACCCGTAAATCAAAGGCATTTCTGTACATCAGCGACAAATCCTCATAAAGAAAAACCAGGAAATCCACCCCATTTGCTATAGCCTCAAAAAAAAAAAAAAAAAAAAAAAATTGGGAATCAACTTAACAAAAGAAGTGAAAGACCTCTACAAGAAAAACTACACCACACTAAAGAAATAAATTAATGAAGACCTTAGAAGATGGAAAAATCTACCTTGTTCATGGATAGGTAGAACTAATATTGTCAAAATGACCATTCTCCCAAAAGCACTATACAGATTCAATGCGATACCAATCAAAATCCCAATATCATTCCTCATAGAAATAGAAAAAGCAATCATGAAATTCATGTGGAAAAATAAGAGACCCAGCGATTCTTAGCAAGACCTTAAATTGTACTACAAAGCAATAGTAACAAGAACAGCATGATACTGGCATCAAAATAGACCAGTTGACCAATGGTACAGAACAGGAGACTCAGAGATGAACCCACACACCTACAGTTATCTTATATTAGACAAAGTTGCCAAAAACATTCACTGGAGAAAAGACAGCCTCATAAACAAATTGTGCTGGGAAAACTGGAAATCCTCATGTAACAAAATGAAATTAAATCTCTTACTCTCACCATGCACAAAAATTAACTCAAAGTTGATCAAGGACCTAGGAATTAAACCAGAGACCTTGCACCTAATAGAAGAAAAAGTAGGCCCACATCTCCATTATGTTGGTTTAGGCTCCAACTTCCTCAATAAGACCCCTATAGCACAAGAACTCAAAACAAGCATCAATAAATGAAATGGAATTAAACTAAAAAGCTTCTTCTCAGCAAAAGGAACAATCAGTGAGGTGAACAGATGACCTACAGAATGGGAGCAAATCTTTACCACAAGCACATCAGATAGAACACAAACCTCAAGGATTTATAAAGCTTTTAAAAGCCTTAACACCAAAAAAACAAATAACTCAATCAATAAATGGGCCAAGGAACTAAGCAGACACTTCTCAGAAGATGATATACGAACAATCAACAAATATATGAAAAAAATGTTCAACATCTCTAGTGATTAGAGAAATGCAAACCAAAACAACTCTAAGATTTCCTCTTACTCCAGTCAGAATGGCAGTGATCAATAAAACAAACAACAATAAATGCTGGCGAGGATGTGGGGAAAAAGGCATACTCTTACATTGCTGGTGGGACTGCAAATTGGTGAAGCCAATCTGGAAAGTAGTATGGAGATTCCTAGGAAAACTTGGAATGGAAGCACCATTTGACCCAGCTATCCCACTCCTTGGTCTATACCCAAAAAACTTAAAAACAGCTTACTACAGGGACACAGCCACATCAATGTTTATAGCAGCACAATTCACAATAGCTAGATTGTGAAACCAACACTGATGCCCATGAGCTGATGAATGGATAGGGTAACTTTGGTATATATACACAATGGAACACTACTCAGCACTAAAAGAGAATAAAATCATGGCATTTGCAGGTAAATGGATGGAGTTGGAGAAAATAATGCTAAGTGAAGTTAGCCAAACCCAAAAAACCAAAGGTCGAATCATCTCTTTGATATGAAGATACTAACTTTTAAAGGCAATAGAGAGGTAATGAGAGGAATGAAAGAGCTTCAAATAGAACAAAGAATGGGAAGGGAGGGGAGGGGACAAGGGGATAGGAATAATGACAGACTGAGTTATCCATGATTACCCTAAATACACGTATGAAGACACAATTATTGTAAAAATACTTTATATTAAACCAGCAACTTGAAAATAAATAAATAAATAAATAAGAAAAAAATTGAATCTAAAAAAATAACAATGTGGTATAACATGTTTGGCAATAGTAAAATTCCAAAGTATTTGAGAAGGAAAAAGAGATCATTCAGAACAAAATCTAAGCTTTACTAATAAGGGAATTATTGCATTATGTATATATCTATATATATTCTTGAAATGAAGTCTGAGCTAAAATATATATACTATTATTATAGATGGAATTCATGTTTTGAATTTATAAAGACAGGTCTCTATGCGGACCTTTAAATAAAATTCCCAGGGAGGAATATGACTGAGCCTAAACATGATCAGCAGTGTTATCCTATCATCTTCTACTATACAGAGATTAATTAGTGTGTAACAAGTTCTATGCTGTTTTATTGTATTTTTCCCCTTCATAACTCATTTGAAGTCTGGAGCATTCCAGGGAGGAAGATGTTTCAATAGTCCTCTTATAGTTTTGGACATTTGGAAAAAAGAATTTATGGATTCTATCCAAGAAAGTACAGCTGTAAATTGGTAGAGCTGACAACCAAATTTAGATGTGTCTGATCTGTCTGATCATAAAGTTTAAACTATTTGCTATTATACTAATTATGGCAAGGTAACAGAATTTGCAGTATAATACATTATTATAATTGTATGTAAATTTATTTTTTTCTTGAGCTATTGGCTGATAAATATTCCTCAATTTCTCATCTGAAAAACAGAAATGTTTCTGCTCCTCAAACTCTTCAGGGGATTGCTTACATGTAATGCAGTGAAATTTAGAGAAATTTATAAATGAAGATGCGCAATACCAATTGGCACCTACATCTGAAATGTAAATACTTATTGAGATTGAATTAACTTCAAACATCGAATTTAATTTAGAGACTTGATGCTGGTCATTTTGAGGAATCCAGAATCAGATTTGCTATGTAAACATGAATGAATGAATGAATGAATGAATGAATATAATAGGGCCAAATTCATTATTGTGGGATTCTGCATAAATAGGTATAACTTATAAAAAGTCACTTAGATTAATTTTGAAACATTTTCATACAGCATAGCCTTAAATTTACAGTAAAAAAATGTGTTGAATTTGTTGCTGCATTAAAGTATGACAGGTCATTTTTCTATAATGTAGTCATCATAAATATTTTAACTTCAGATAAATCTTTGAAGGCAAAGCAACATTTTCATATTTGGAGAGAATGAAAAAGAATGTTCTGTCAAATTGTATTCATAGGAATATAAAGAAAATAAAGAGAGTCTTTGTATTTACTCCCTATGTCCTTTAACTTCCTTTGTTTGAAGGACAATTACTCTAAAGTTCAAATTAATTTATTTTAATTTCAAATTCCTTATCAATAAGTGCACTGAGGTTATAAATTATGACTTTTAAAAATATCTGTTATTAAAGTGTGTATGCATGTTTAAAGTAACCACTGAAATCAACCCATTTGGAATACAAAAATAAGTTGCAACATTATTAAAGAAACTTCTAAATCACATTTTCTACTTCTGTAATCATATAAGCATATGTTCCTCATAATGATAGTCATCAACATAATGTCGATGTATAATTCATTTTGGAAATTAGCCACAGTACCGTCAGCTCTGAACACAGAAACACAGACATAAGAATACATTATTCTATGTAGAGGGATAATTGGAATGAGTAGCCCTTTATACAAAATTTACAAAAACAAACAAAATATTGAAGTCTTGCTTAGATTTATCTCTGAAATCAGGTTTTGTGTCTATTTTACATTGTTAATTTTTATTTTGTTTTATTTTTGTAGTTTTATTTTTTATTTCAGTTCTATGACATAAATAAAAGTGATATCCACTAACATTTCCAGAAACAAATCTGATACAAACCCTTTCAAGATTATTATTTTTATTACTATGTTGTTTTAAGAACATTTGTGACATGAGATTTACCCTCTTAATAGATCTTTAAGTTAAACTACCATATTGTTACTATAGGCATAATATTGAATAGATTTCTAGAAGCTATTTATTTTGTATAACTGAAACTTTATACTAGTTAACAATCCATAATATATCAGATGATTTCTAAAGATATCTTGCAATTATATTCCTGAATATTTTTTATAGAGGAAAACTGACATAAGGAATGTTCCTTATATATTTGCATATCAATGTGCAAAAGTCAGTTTAAAAATTGAATTTTCACATGTTAGAAATTATGACTATCTGGTGGGAAAAGGACTTAGAATAAATACAACATAAAATACAATATTCCAGCAAAAGAACTCTGATTACCTTGACTATTCTCTTATGACTTGGTTTGGTTTGTTTCTAGTCCTTATTTTTACTCAATTTCTATGGTTTTGGACAGGGTTTATAGCTTTTGGCAGAAGAAAATCAGTGACAAAGACTTAGGGGAACCTTAATCTCATGAAAGAAATAAATGCTTGTCAATCAAGAAGTTTTAACCTTTACTACATTTTGACCTTTACATTTTCAAGGTGAGCCTATTATTTGAAAAAGAGTAACACAGAACTCCACAGGATGCTCTGTGATCAATACAATCAACAGACCTTCACACTGTATGTTTAAAGGTATTAAGAAGATAAACAAACACATCAGAATTTTACTAGTTGGAACAATTCTGTATTGGATGCTTGCCTCATTTGGGAATTTGCAATTGATCTTTATCCTGAACTCAGCAGTATTATTCTCAATAACTACAAAAGGAAAAAAGAGGTTTTCGCTAAATGATAGCAAATGTTTTCAAGGTTAGATCTGATGGCAACGTGGATTTTTACTATAAAAATGACAAGCAAAACATGAGGATAGCCAAATATTTTTTTCAAAATTAAATTTACATTCATGCTTTCTTTATTCACCTATTAAAATATTTTTGAGCACCTGCCATGAATAGTGACTATTCTATTATACTGTGACAATGATGAATAAAACATACATGTTGCCTTTCCCTTTAGATCTTATACCTATTTCAGAGATCAGTGTTGTATCTCTCGGGACATTAAATATGTAATCAAAATTTTGAAAATAATTTGAAGAAACATGTGCATGATCATATGATAAGATGTCCTTACCTGGCCTGGATGGAACTTATTTGAGGAAGTGTTTTTGAGCTCTCCTAAAAGATGAAAATAAAATAACTAAGTGGGAAGCTTGTAACGTGGGTGATCAGCTGGATTTAAGAGTGAAAGGAGGGGAGAGGAGGAGTCCCAGAAAACACCACACAAAAATTCTATGTTCCTGATAAAGGAAGGAACATGTCACATCAGAAACAAATTTTCATTTTCTTTCGCAATTTTTTATTCTTTTGTCCAATATGTCTACATTTTATATGCTTTATATACCAAATACATTGTTACTTTTATCTTGAACACTCAATTGTCTTTTAAAAACATAAAAATCAAGAAAATAATTGATATATGCCAATAAATTCATTGATCCTGCCACCCACTCTCCATCACTTTCTGAACTCATATTTTCTTTTGGCTTCATTTATCATTTTAATGATAACTTTTTTTATTTGTTCTAATTAGTTATACAGGACAATAGAATGCATTTTGACATGTGATATGTAAATGGAGTATAACTTCTCATTCTTCTGGTTGTACATGTTGTAAAATCACACAGGTCATGTAATCATATATTTACATAGGCTAATAATGTCTGATTCATTCTACTATCCTTCTCACCACCATTCCCCCTCCCCTCCCTTCACTCCCCTCTGCCTAATCCAAACTGCCTCTACTTTCCCTAACCCCTCCCCATTATTGTTAATTAGAACCTGCATATCAGAGAAAACCTTCACCCTTTGTTTTTTTGGGATTGGCTTATTTAACTTAGCATGATATTCTTCAGCTCCATCCATTAAACTGCAAATGCCATAATTTCATTCTTCTTTAATGCTGAGTAATAGTCCATTCTGTATATACACCACAATTTCTTTATCCATTCACCTATTGAAGGGCATCTAAGTTGGTTCCATAATATGACTATTGTGAATTGAGCTGCTATAAACACATTGATGTGACTTTGTCACTGTAGTATGCTGTTTTCAAGTCCTCCGGGTATAAACCGAGGAGTGGAATAACTGGGTCCAATGGTGATCCCAAGTTTTCTGAGGAATCTCCATACTGTTTTCCAAAGTAGTTGTATCAGTTTGCACTACCACCAGCAGTGTATGAGTGTACCTTTTCCACCATATCCTCGCTAACATTTATTGTTGCTTGTATTCTTGATAATTGCCATTCTGACTGGAGTGAGATAAATCTTAGAGTAGTTTCGATTCACATTTCTTTAATTGACAGAGATGTTAAACACTTTTTCATGTATTTGTTTACTGATTGTATTTCTTATTCTGTGATTTCAATAACTTCTCTTACCATTTTTTATTAAGAATGTCTCCTGACAATAACTTTCTTATCTTGTTTTCATTAAATATTTCATTACAGTTTAGATTTTCAAAGATATTTGTGATAACTATAGAAATGTGAAAAAATGTTTTTTCCTCCTTTCTGTTATTTAAAGATATTAGCCAACCCTAATTTGCCTTGCTTTTTTATGTCTAGTATGTTTTTTTTTTAAACTTTAGGTTGGCATAGTTTACTACATATGGAGTGTTTGGATTTTGTTTCCTCAAATACTATAAGTTTAAATTAATCTCAGATCAATTAAACTTTGTTTTATGTTCTATTAGGTTGGATCTAATGTACAACGGTGCTAGTTTATACTTAATTTTGTATTAAGATGTGATCTTTCTGTGTCTGTAATGATCACTCAGTAGTTATCAAAGTCTAGGACCGGGATTTGTCTCATTCCTCTGCAAATCATGTGCATGTCCCTGAGTTCAATCCCTGGCACCACAAAAATAAACAAACAAATAAATAAACAATAAAATGAAAATTAAAAATCAATGGAATTTCAATTATTAATATAATTTCACCTAACACATATGCAGAATAATGTTTATAAAAGACTCTGGGAACATGTGTGCAGATTTCTCTATAATTCACTTGTCTTCAGTACTCTGCCTCACAAGTTTTAACCACATTTCTCCCTGTCATCTTAACACAGAGTGACTTTCATTCTTTCTGGCTTCCCACCTTCTTTCCATAGTCCTTTTTTTTTTTTTTTTTTTTTTTCTGTAGCAGGAATTGAACGCTTCTTAACCAGTGAGCCATATCCCCAGCCTTTTTTTTTTTTTTTTTTGAGACAGAGTCTGGCTAAGTTGCTTATGACCTTCCTAAATTGCTGAGACTGACTTTGAAATCGTGATCCTCCTGCCTAAGCCTCCCCAAACAACTGGGATTAGGTATGCACCACGATACCCAGTTCATTGTCCAAAATTTTAATCTTGATGAAAACCCAGAAATATTACTATGGCCATCTAATTTAATTTTCTTCTCTCAGTTACCACAGTTCTTCACTGCCTAAAAATTGCCTACAGATGCTTAAAACATGTTGGTTTGTATACATTGTCCAATGCTATAAATTTTATGACAACATACCAAGTTCTATGCCACTAGCTTCTCTATAGACAAAAGACTTAATACTTGTCTTTACATTGTTTACTACTAGTGCTGCTACAGTAATGATTCACTAAATCTTAACAGAAAACAGGACTCTATTCTTTTTGCTTCAGTTTAGTATTGTTCTTTAAAAATGTCTCTAATAAACAACATATGACCAAGAATAAAAATGCTTAAAAACTAGCCAGGCACAGTGGCACATGCCTGCAATCCCAGTGGCTTGGGAGGCGGAGACAGGAGCATCACAAGTTCAAGGGCTCAGTGCCTCTCCAACTTTTCTTACTTTTTTCTACCAAATAAAACTCAACTAGATTTTATATATGTAACTTAAATAACTAACCATTTTATTGTTCAAATCTGCTATCAGGATAAATTATTATCTCATTAAAAATTGTGAATGAGATTGATATCATTATCCTAAATGCATGATTGAAGATCTGAATGGTACTTATATACTTTGTATACTAACAGTTGTATGTAAAAAGATGCTATATATGTGCATTATGAATTGTAATACTATTATAAATAAAAAAAGAAAGGAAAAATAAAAAAAAATTGTGTTACTCTTCTCATCCTTCATGTAAAGTGTGTACTTATAATAATTATGTATTTCTGCAAAAGTAAAAACAAAAACAAAAGCTCAATAATGTGAATCATGAACTTATTTCATCAGTTATCAATATGGCGCACAATATGGGTTGAATAAGTTTTTTCCCCATCCAAGTTCATGCTCAGGTTCATTTTGCAGTATAGCAATTTTGAGAAAATGCAGGGCCTATAAATGAATGAATGAATGAATGTTTTTCTTTCAGGAATGGATTGTCATGGAAGTTAGGCCCCCCTTTCCAGTTTCCAAAACATGTCTGATGGTCACTCTTGTTGTCCTTTGATGGATATCTTCTTCATTTCTGCCATGCACAGAGCAGCATTCAGTACTCAGCACTCAGCAAAAGTCAAACACACATTAGTGCCTGTTCTGGACTTTTGAGTCTTTGAAACTGTTAGACAATATAAGCTTCTTTTCTTGATAAACTACCTAATTTTGTGCTGTATTGTAAGCTGCCTGGTACCGTAACCCGGGATGAAAACTCTCGGAGGCAGAGTTAAGCTTTTGCTACTTTTACTTCTACTTTCTTAGAGCTTAGAGAGGGAAAGAAAGATTTTTAGAGAGAAAGATTAAAGCGAGCTTTTCTTCTTGTCTTCTTAGCTTAGAGTAAAGAAAGATAGAGCTTAGCTTAGAGAAAGATTAGAGCTTCTTTCTTCTCTCTTCTTTCTTCCTTCTTCTGTCTTCTGTCTTCTGTCTTCCTCAGGAGTCTCGGCCTAACTCTGACCAATCATTACTTCTTCTATCTGGTTTCTCTTCTGTAACCGCTCTGCCTATGTTCTGGCCGCTCTGATTCTTCTGACCGACCGAGTGGCTGCCCGACTGACCGAATGAATTCGTTCTCCTAACTCGGACCGCTTTCACCCGGTTATATACCTTCAGGTTTGCGGGTGCCTACAGGTGCGTCACATACATATCAGGTGGAACTTATGGCTTCCAGCTAGCTACAACAGCCCTTCCTAATTAGGGCTCCTTCATATTCCTTCCCTTTAGTTTAAAAAGGTGCTTTAATTCTATTTTCTCTATTTTATTTTCTCTATTTTATTTTCTTGTCCCTACCTAGCTTTTCACCTTTTGTTTTTTAAAAGGGTGGATATTTGAGCCCTTTTTGAGAAGGTGCTGCGGCTTTAAGGAAGTCTACTGCTGAGGAGCAGCTAACGCACTTAGTTAAGCACAATTGTATAAGCGGCTTTGATTTTTTTTTTTTTTTTCCTTCTATATTTTTCTTTATGGCTTTCTTGCCAAAGCTCAATGGCTTTTTTTCTGCATGGTTTTTACCATGCTATTTAATTCTCTATTTTCTTTTAAGCTCATGGCTTTTTTCTTTATACTAAAGCTCAAGGCTTTTTCTCTTTTTTTTTTTTTTTTATGGCTTTTCGCCGGCTACTCTGCTTCAGCTTAATTCTTAACTGGCCTCAACTGAGTCAGAGGCTATGCTCTCTTGTTTACTACTCTTTTTGCTGGTCTCAACTGAGTCTGAGGCTATGCTTTTTCTTTGCTCTCGTCACTATCTTAGCTTCTTGTTCTTATTTTTTATCTTTTCTTCTCTGCCTGCCGAGCCCCGAACGGGCCACCATTTGTAAGCTGCCTGGTACCGTAAACCGGGAGGAAAAACTCTCGGAGGCAGAGTTAAGCTTTTACTACTTTTACTTCTACTTTCTTAGAGCTTAGAGAGAGGGAAAGAAAGATTTTTAGAGAGAAAGATTAAAGCGAGCTTTTCTTCTTGTCTTCTTAGCTTAGAGTAAAGAAAGATAGAGCTTAGCTTAGAGAAAGATTAGAGCTTCTTTCTTCTCTCTTCTTTCTTCCTTCTTCTGTCTTCTGTCTTCTGTCTTCCTCAGGAGTCTCGGCCTAACTCTGACCAATCATTACTTCTTCTATCTGGTTTCTCTTCTGTAACCGCTCTGCCTATGTTCTGGCCGCTCTGATTCTTCTGACCGACCGAGTGGCTGCCCGACTGACCGAATGAATTCGTTCTCCTAACTCGGACCGCTTTCACCCGGTTATATACCTTCAGGTTTGCGGGTGCCTACAGGTGCGTCACATACATATCAGGTGGAACTTATGGCTTCCAGCTAGCTACAACAGCCCTTCCTAATTAGGGCTCCTTCACTGTATGATAGCAATAGGAGGTTGACTAAGATAATACATCAAGTTATATGAGTCAAGGAATTTACATTTCCAAAGCATCTTTTGTTAAGAGACTTTTTATAAAGGAACATATTGTGTTTATTTTGGATATTGCATTTTTACAAAACATTTAAATAAATTTTTGTATTCATTTTAGGATGTTAGCAAAAACAAGTTATTTTAAAGTTTATGTATTAAAGAACTAAAGTACAGAATAGAGTGAAAAGACATCCCAGTTTCAGTATATTTTGAACCAGTGATGTGAAAGACACAAGAGGAAATTGAACTGGGTCTAGCAAAGCTCAATATGATCTCAAATACTGATGTACAATAGATGTTGCTTCAGGAAAAGAATTTATTTTGGACTACTATTCTTTGCATCTCTGGCATACAGGGACAGACTGTATCCCACTATCTGTATATAAGATTAGGCATTATTCAGAAGGAAAAAGTAATTTGCTTTCACCATGATCTTCGGAAACAGATCATTGAAAAAATGAGACCTTGACAAATGGTCAGGGATTGGCTCAGGGACATGATTTCTCAAGGATAATGATTCCTTTTGTCATGGCTCCCTATAGGACCCTGAATCTCTTTAGGTTATGCTAAGACACTAATTCTGGACCAGTAGAGTCTATACAAGTACAAGGTAAGAAAGTGGTGATAATACCTCTGAAAGAGTATTTCATTATATCTTGCCTTAAAGTCCAGACTTGTATACTAGATATATTCATGGAAAAAAGCAACAAATCACAACTTACCTCTTTTCAAATTTTGCTAAGAATTGAATTTGTTTAAAGAATCCTGTAATTTTATTGGTAGTTCATTTTAGTACCCTAAGACAAAAGTAATAAGAATATTAAATAATAGTGTATGTTATCTATGTTTTAATCTCCATATTAGGAATTTATGGAGAAACTGCAGAGAAATTTTTAAAGTTTATTCTTCCAGATATCAGAGATTAAAGGTTATACTCTCAAGGGACAGTGATATTACAAACAACAGTCATTTCTATTGTCATTTGCTTTTATTTTTAATAGGTTCAATACAAGTTGAAGTTCTCCCCCCAAAAAATGATATGTGTACAAACCATAAATGCACAAATTACTGTTCATGTTAGTTATTTTCATATCAATGGATTTATGTAATGCCAGATGTTCTTTTATTAAAATGGCTTTAATACTTATGAAATACAGCAAAATTGTAAAGGCATTAAGCAACTTAGATTTCTAATTAAGCATAGCAGAGGTAGAGATAAGATACCAAAATTAGAGTATTTGACTTAAATTTTAAAATATTGAAGAAGTATATTTTAATTTTGGAAAAATGAGAATAATTTTATGGAAGCAAAGTCATGATCTTTAGAACATTTTTTTTCTTTTAAGTACTAGACATGAAGAGAATTCTTGCCTTTAGTCTGTAGAAATTTGTAATATTGTTCAAACTGCACAGGCTTTTTGTGTTGAAATGAGCTGGGAAAGCAAGAGGAAAATGAGTCATGGATTTTTTTTAAAGTTTTCAAAATATTGGGTCTTTACTGAAAGTTAAGGGAAAGAATTTTAATCTCATATGTTATGTACTTTTTAAAAGTAAATGAGAATTTTTTTAAATATATGCTCCCTTTATGATCCATTATGTTAAACAACTGTTATTAATACTTATTAATCAAATAAAAATATTTTCACAAACTGCATTCTTATTTTACATTTGTAATTTGAAGGAATATAAGCAAATAATTTGAAGAAATATTGTTTAATTTCAAGAGGGAAATAAAACAATAGAAAGAAGAATAGTATAGAAGATTATTGCATATATGACTAAAGGGCAAACCATTGTGATAACTCTTATAATTAATCATTTCATAAAATCATTACTGTAAAAGGAAAAAATTGGCATGCTATATCCCAAATTACTAATGAGCACTGACATAGCACTTCTTCAGTACAGAGGAATCTGCTTGAATTTATTTTTCTGTTGACAATTGCAAGCACTGTAATTGTTTGTGTAATTGGCTAATTGTAGGTTCAGTGAGCCTTGCTTGCTCTAAAATGATGGGCAGGTGGCTAATTGTTAAAATTATTTCCACATGCAATAAAATGTATGAGTTTAAAATCGAGGATATAAAAATGAAAGTCATTCTCCCTTTAGACAGTTGACACAGGTTGACAAAGTTATTTCAAGTGTACCACAACCATTAAATTCTCATAAATGTTCTCATAAAAGTTGCAAGGAAAAAGAATGAGGTGGCAAATAGTTTTATTACATAAGAAAATATTCTCAGATTCCTTGCAATAAAGCACTTGTTAAGCAACATGTTAATTCAGACAAAAGTACCAAATAATTAGCAACAAAATATTTATCTTTTTTTTAGTGAAATAACTTAAAAGGGAATTAGAAGCACTTTGTAAGAAAGATAAAAATATATTGGCCATTCTAGAAAACACTGTAGTAGTGAAATAGAAGAGAAAAAGAGAAGCTACATATTAGGGGAAAACAAACAAACAAATTAACTAACTAACTAAATATACATATGTTAAATTTATATATATGCCAAGCAATGGAATAACTGAACAAAGGACAATGAAATCAATGTTTCCTTGATATATTCCTTTATGGAAAATGATACCAAAATTTTAAGTTCTTGAAAATATTTTGAGGCAAAAAATGAAGTCATTGTTTGACTTGTATTGTTTCATTACATAAAACTTTTCAGAAGTCTATTAAAATATGACTTATTAAAATATTGTCATTAAGTATATTGCAATTGATTGTAGATGAGCTTCTCTTTACCAATTAATTTGTATTTGAAAATTTAGAATGTATACTGCAACTCACTTGCCATCTTATTGATGATATTACAGTTTATAACTTTTCTACAAACAAAGTTGGTTTTTCTTCCACATTCAAGATTGATGGTGAATAATAGTATCCATTCTGAGAAAAATCCCATAATTCTTTTTTTTTTTTGGTATAAGGAATTTAACCTGGGAGTGCTTAATCACTGAGCCACATCTCCAGCCATTTTTTATTTTTATTTTATTTTGAGATAGAGTCTTTTTAAGTTGCTGAGGCTGTCTTTGGACCTGTGATCCTCCTGCCTCCAAGCCTGTGAGATTAAAGGCGTGAGCCACCACACCCAGCTCCAGTGCATGTTTTTGATTCTTGTTACTATTTAAACTCACATCATTGGTATATCCCAGAATTTATTCTATTGATTATTTTTTATTGTTTATTTAGAAATTTAAGAGGGTTGTAACAAGGAAGAAAAATGTTTGAGAAAGTCCATTCTGACAACAATTTGTTCAATTTATATATATGTATATATTTTTAAATTAACTTTGTAATTTAGAAAGTTGTTTTTATTAACCAAATATGTTTCTCCGAAATGATCCCAAATCATATGACTTAGTAGAGATCATTGTATAAATGAAGATGCCAAATTATTTTTATGTCACAATGTGAAATATAACTCCAATAGAGTAAAAATTTTCTGATAAAAATAATTTACTCTGTAAAATAAAATCTACCAGTGTCACTGTTATTTGAAGGTGGTTTATTGTTTATTAAATCAGAACAAGGGGAGTTGGTTATATCATTATAATATGTATTGGCATCCATCAAAGTGTTAAGCCTATTGCAACACTTTATATAATAAAGGTATTTTCTCTATTGCTCTAATAAACTTAGCCATGGGGTAAATCATCAATTTGCATTATAAGTTCCAGTTCATATTAAATATGAAATACCATATTAAAATCCAGCTTTCCTAATCCCACTTGTTCCATTCTATTCAACATGGCTGTATATGCAAATAATACCCTGTATCATAAGCTTCTTGATATTTTGTCATTTAATTATTTTGTATAACATCTCACACATGCTTATATTAAAATAGCTTGAATCAAGAAACCCCTTTCAAAAAGAAGAAATAATTACAGGAACTTAATACTTCATATTAGCTGTACAATAGCTGGAATGAAAATCAAGGAGAAAACATATTTTCTTTGATATTACTTGAAAAAAACTTAGTATGAAGTTTAAAAGTGAGTGAATAATAGATTTAAAATGGGGTATGTACATGCATCAGAATTTAAATCAGCTTAAAAAAAGGAAATTCTTCCAGTTATGACAATGTGGAAAACCTATATAATACTAAGAGAAATATGCCAATGGAAGAAGGGCAAATACTACTTGATTCCATTTACAATGAAGTGTCTAGAAGAATTAAACTCAAAAAATAAGAGAATAGAATGGTGACTATCAGATGCTAAATGGAAAGGAGGACATTGGAAATTGTTAATTAATGGGCATAAGGTTTCAATTATACAAGATAGCCTCTAGAGATTCATCATTCTACACCATACCTATGTCAAAAATATTTAACTGTATTGCACACAAAAATATGTTAAGAGTGGATATTTCATGTTAAGTGTTCTTACCACAATAAAATTTCAAAAAAAAAATCTGAATATAAAACATAAAAATCAGTTGTAAATATAAAAAGAATTCCATGGTTAGTAGAGCAGAGTGAAAAATGCACAAATACTGGGTGACAACAAGGAGATAATGGGACATCTTATAAAAATATGATAAAGTAAATAGTAGCAGTATTAACTTCATATAAAAATCATTAAAGTGATGAGTAATCTTTAAAAATTACTAGCTAAATATATTCCTATTTCAAACTGTGATACATATGGAAAACATTTCCCCAATACTAATTCTGAGTTCCTGGAAGTGTGAAAAAATTATGGTGAAAAAATCAGAGTTAGAACAGGAGAGAAGGTAGGAGGTGGAGGACAAATGGAGAGGGGGAGGACATTAATACAGAAATATCCTAAAAAATTAATAAATTTCATAATGAAATGAAACATTGGTGCCGTTCTGATTGGGTAATGGTTGCTAAAAAAGAAAAGAAAATCTTTGTGGAACAGAGCACATCATTGTTTATGTACAAAATTTTAGGTCTTACCTGAAAAACTCAATGCCAAAAGTCAGTGGAGACACCTCCATGTTTTGAAAGAAGAAATCTGAGAACTGAAAATTCTATTTCTTATGAAACTTTCACTTAAAAGTTAAAAATATAAAATATTTTGGGATTTTTAATGCAAGATTCTAGAAAATAAATACAATTTCTGAGAAAAGAACTCAAGGAAGTACCACATTTCAGTAGAAATTAGATCAAAGCAATGATCTCATGTGGGTGGAAGAAGAAACTCAGGAGAAAACTTTTTTTAATAAATCATATTATAAATGAAAATGAAGGATTTTTAATAATAATAGGCAAAAATTCAACTCACATCAAAGTGATTAAATTATTCCTCAGGTAGCATATGACATTTGAGAAAATCTCATCATTATTTTAATTGGTTGTATGAATTATATTGATGATGGCCTTATAAATTTCTCAATTTTTTCAACTGACATAATGATCAATAGCAAGCCATGTACCATTAATAAGAAAGCAATGGTACATTCAAATTGATATTTAACATGGTAAAACTTGGAGTAAATATGTTAGTGTGTTCAATTGCTCTTGCTTTATTTTGGAGACTGTATTAACTAAAATTCATCTGGGTTTCACTAGTATGGACTTAAATTTGCTTATAGCTAACAACTGTACAGCTTGGTGGGTCCCCATGTTGTATTATTTTCTAATTGTTTTTAATATCACTTCTGCTTCTGGAATTTTTTTCTAACTTTCATAAAATGTAGGGGATTTTAAGTGAAAAATTTTAATTACAGAAGAATGGAAAGATTTTTATAAGGATTTCCAGCAGAAAGGATTTCTTGTTGTTGTCAAATTGTTTCTTTCATTTTTGTTGATTAACTGAATTTGTTTTCATTTACAATAATTCATTAAACTATTTTATTTTGCAAATACCTATCTAAAGTGTTGCATATTTATTAGGTTAACATTCTAAAGTCAACTTTGTGAATTTGGAGCTGAATAAAAAGACCCATATACAGATACTTGGTTAATAATCCATTATGATTTTCTTGTTGCTAAGTACTTTTTACAATCTCAGATGAGTTAAATAGATTCTAAACAGAAACTGTGATTTTATGAGAGGAAATATTGTTCCAAAATTGATTTCAACTTTATATGTAAAACAAGGAGCATTTCACAACAGCATAATATGTCCTGATATGAAAGGTCCAAAGGACTACAGCTAAAGTTCTAAGACTCTTCTATGACATACAAAAAATTTTTTTTGATGGTGGTTACTGAGAATTGAAGCCAGGGACACTCCACACTGAGTAGAGTGGATAGCCCAGTCCTTTTTATTTTATATATTGAGACAGGGTCTCCCTAAACTGCCAAAACTCTCCTCAAATTTGCTACCTTTGCTGTCTTCAGCCTTCTGAGCAGCCAGTATTACAGGCATGAGCCTCCATGCCTGATGTCAGACAACCACAAGTAGTTGACCACTCCCATTATCATATTATTTGAACACACATAATCTGTGCTGGAGATCTAGCTAAGTGGTAGAACACTTAAGCACCTGTGCTTAATATGCATAAGGCTCTAAATTCAGTCCTCAGTGCTACAAAACAACAACAACAACAACAAAAGAAAAAAATAGAAAAAAGATATCATATAATAAAAACATTATTAACTCAAAGAAACAACTTTTCCAAATGTTTACTACTTGCATAGTGTATCTATCTCTTTATTAAAAGTGCAATGGTATAGAAATCTTTTGTTTTACTCTGCAAACAGTACCCAGCTCCAAGAGCGTGTTTGCATGATTGTTTTTTCTCTTGGCTCTGATGATCCTAACCTGTCTCAACTGCTTGCCAATTTTCTATTTATAAAGTTGGCTTCTTTTACTCTTATCATGTTGAGTCAGTGTAAGCAAAATTAGTTTACAACACCTGGCCTAGAATATTTAGCTCAGGAGAAATCTTGTCCTCAAATTATAATAATTTAGAGTTTCATCTCATGGCTATGCTGTAAAAATAAATTCACCTGGGAGTGTTTTCATGAGAGTAGGTATACTAAGAAAAAAGTTTATTGATTACATAAATATATGTAATTCTCCAGTGAGTGGTCCCATTTATGCTGGTAGTTTCAAGTCAGCAAAAAGATTTCAAAGGTAAATTGTTGCCAAATATCGTTGACTTCCAAATCCACTTTAAATAGAACAGTTTTTAAAGTAGTAACTAAAAAAAAAAAAAAAAATCTGGTTTAATTACCTAATGACACTTGATAAATTAATCCATTTAATATTGGCATTCATTTCTACTTTCAGATATAAAGTTTAAATATTTTTTCATAGGAATCAAAACATGGGTTATTTTTGTCTAATTCCATCTTTTTCCTAATGGTAGTGAGTGTATAGTTATTTTTAAAAAAAATTTTGAAGTTTTTGTATTATATTTTTAATATCTTTGAAACTCTGCACTAATTATAACACTAATTACAGCCTAAACTAAAAGGGTGTTTGTTAATAGAATACAATTATATTTATGGAAAAGAATGATTATCTAAAAATTTAGAAGGGCATGGAAGAGGAATATTCCATCACCTCCACAAAGGAGTTCATTGGATGCTATCGTTTTCTAACAAAAGAAAATATTAGTCATCTCCAAACCCACACTGTTTCTACAATATGGATCAATTTTTCATGTGAAATGATCTGATCTTCTCAGTCCAAACTGATTATGTGACTCAACTGGCCATGACCAGGAGGTAAGATCAAATGGTTCAAGCAATTTCACTAGAAAAGACATAGATGATGAGCACACCGTGGACGTTTTCAAGCTATCAGCATGTATGCTTTTCTCTTCTCATATTCATTTCTAAACTTTCACTCACAAAACTGGTTCACATATCATCATTACAAATGACAACCAAGTATTCTTTTCTATCAGGAGATGCCAGAGGTCACATGATTACTACTAAACTGGAGGACTTAATCACTGAGTTTAAAAGTCATTATTCATCTGGTTGAATTTAAATCCACCATTTTATTATATGTATTTTCTGCTTTTTTCCACTTTTGATTGGGTTCTGCAACTCCTATTTTCATGGCTTCTTTTGAAATAAACTTCGTTCCTTTTTGTTTGTTTTCTCTGATTTGTTTTTATAATTTAGCTTTTATTTTTAACTCATTGAATTATTTTATTATTAATTTTGGCGATTTTTCAAATAAATTTTTTCACCCTTGGCATCTTTGACATTTTGTGTCCTTATGGAGGCTGACCTGATAATCCAAGGACATTAAGCAACATCCTTTTGACTTGGTAGCTGTATCCATTTAGTGCCAGTAACATTCCCACCCTGAGTTGTGACGATGAGAAATTTCTCCAGAAGTAACCAGTATTCTCCGGGTCTGAGATCAGTACTCTCAATTTTAATTTACAATCACAGTCCATTCAGAGTTAAAATGACAGACATATTTCCCACTTCCTCTCTCATTTTTGCTAGAATCATCAAATATATTTCATTTATACTATATTATAATTTTTGCTTCAAGTAATTGTGTTTTTATAAAGGAATAAGATTTTTTAAACTATTATTACCCAAATTGTTTTGACTTCTGATATCTTTATTTTCTCTTTAATTATTTGTTTCTAATTATTTTAACTTTTCTTCAGATTAAAAAATTCCTTAAGCATAAAGACCTCCTAGGGACAAAGTCTCTTACTTTATGTTTTTCTGAAAACATCTTTATTTTTACAATATTATTGTAGAATGCTTTTGTGAGTTTTACAATTATGTTATGACAGTTATATTTATTTACTTTAAACATTTTTGATATATTTTTCTCTGTTTCAGGGCATCCATTGTTTCTGAGACACATCAAGCAGTTATTCTAGTTATTGGTCTGTGTGAGATTATCTTTATTTTTTTTTTTTTTTTTGCTGACTGCTTTAAAATTTTCTAATTATATTTTTATATAATTTTTAGTAAGTTTTTTAGTAAGTTGACTATGTGTTTAGGTGTTATTATCCTCATATTAATCCTGCTTGTTGGTTGTTGAGCAAACACTTCAAGTATCAGTTGAATTGTTTTAGTCTTAGCTGTTTGAAGATCATCCTATACATGTGGTACCATACACAATTCAGGAATTAGTTTATATACAGAATTTGAGGCATTGTTTCCCTCCTTTCACAGACATTGTCCCTTCTCTTCTACCACTTGCCCCAAATCATGTCTTACAAGAGTTCAAACTTAGAGGGTGGAGCCAGCAAAGTGAGCGGGCAGCATTTACAGACAGAAAAGGGAAATGATAGACAGAAACAACTTGATTCTTTTTTTATGTTGTTGAGGTTTTTTTTTTAATTTATTTATTATTTATTCTAAGTTTTTATAAATGACAGCAGAATGCATTACATTTCATATTACACATATAGAGCACATTTTTATAAATCTCTGGTTGTATGCAAAGTATATTTTTTTTTCAAAGTTTTTTTTATTTTTTTTAATATTTATTTATTTAGTTGTACACAATGCAATGTATTTATGTTTACATGGTGCTGAGGATCGAACCCGGGCCGCGCACGTGCAAGGCAAGCGCTTTGCCGCTGAGCCACAACCCCAGCCCTGCAAAGTATATTAACACCATTCATGACTTCATACATGCACTTAGGGTAATGATATCCATCTCATTCCACCATCTTTTTTTTTCTTCTTCACCCTTTTGCCCCCTCCCTTCCCCTCCCTCCCCATTGGCCATTCTAGTGTTCCTCTAATCCTCCTATGCTCCCCATCCCAACCCAACTGTGAATTGGCCTCCTTATATCAGAGAAAACATTTGGCATTTGGCTTTTACTCAGCAAAAAGAGAGAATAAAATCATGGCATTTGCAGGTAAATGGATGGAGTTAGAGAATATAATGCTAAGTGAAGTTAGCCAATCCCAAAAAGACAACTTGATTCTTATAATTGGTCATTTGCCTTATTTGGGCATGGTGCCTTGAGGCACTAGCCTTAAGTGGACATAATCTGATCAGCTGGCATCTTATAATTAGCTGAAGCTTGGCAGCTGTGACTCGCTGAGGTTCAGAAATAGGATGTAATGGTATATCTCAAGGGGGGTGGGGAGAGAGAAGGGGAGAGAGAGAAACATTGGTTTACATCAATATTTAGAAGTTAGGAAGAGAATAAGCAATTAGTTGAAGAGACTGAGAACTGGCATGTCTGGTAGGCAACAAGCCAAATGATAGTCTTGTCCTGAAGAAAAAAGGAAAAAAGAGTGTATAATCAGTTGTGTCACATGATGTTTATAGGTTCAGCATGATAAAGTTTCTACCATTGACTATTTAATTTGGCTGCATGGAAATTCACTCAAAGCCTGACTGGATAAATATAGAAGAGTAGGGAACATGAAGAAATACAGAGAAAATAGCCAATAGAGAAATGAAATAGTAATTAGAGGAAACATTAGATAAAGGGCATTTTCTTGAAAGCTAAAAAATATTTGCAGGCTCTTTTGATGATTAGAAGGATTCCTTTTCAGGCAAACATTGAGTATATTTTATGTGGTTATCTGCCATTTTTTTCATGAACATAGAATAAATAAAGCAGTTAGTTAACAAAGAAAAAAGTCTTTGCAAGGCTTTAAAGTCCCAGCAGGAGCATACAATAAAACATGCAATATCCAGATATATAACACATAAAAAGGTGATGAGTTCCACACAGTTATACACATATATTTGTACAGTAAAATAAAGGAAGTTCATATATATATATAATATATATATATCTGTGTATATCTGTTTATATCTATGTATCTATATCTATATGTATCTCTTTTCTCTCTCTCTCTCTATATATATACATATATATATATATATATATATATATATATATATATATATATATACCTATATATACACATAAACCTATTTGGTATATAAAATTGGCTTCTTTGGATCCCCCATTCTGGACTAATCTCTTCTTGGCCAACTCATGGAATACTCTCACCCACATTCTTTGTGCATATGTTCTACCCTCAATAAAGTATTCAATAGGCAATTCTTTCCTTTTTTAGCACTTTCCTTTTCTGTGGCACAAATGATCATGTATTTATTAATTCTCTTTTTCAACTCCATAAATAGAATATCACTTCATGAGTACATGAGTATTTTTTTTTTTTTTTTTTTTTTTTGCTCTAGGGATTTGGAGATTGACCCCAGGGGTGTTTAACTACTGTGAAACACATCTCCGGCATTTATTTATTTAGACAAAGGAACTCACTAAGTTAGAATAACATGACTTTGTATAATACAATGTAAATAAACAATATTTTTAAATGAGGAAAAATAATGAAAGATGACTCAAAATATACAATCTTGCCAACGGCAACAATAAAAGATTAAAAGGTTAAATTCCTTTCAAAATATCATGTAATTCCCAGAAAATAGCACATTCACTTTCAACGTGTGATGTGTATTTCTTCACAAGAGTATGTACTTCTGTGCCTCTAGCTTTGGCAATCTACATGTAAGTAGCTTGATAACTTCCAAACACCTGCCAGAGTAATGATTTTGGTGAAAAGTGGGGAAAGAAGCATTTTCACTTGAGAAGGGCTTCCACAAAGTGGGGAAAGAAGCAATACATAACCATTTTCACTTGTTCCACAAAGGGCTTTGTGTTTTTTAAATATATTATTTTCAAGTTCCTAACTAAAGACTGTTTTTCTTATAGATCACGTCTATTATTATTTAGATGTAAACTATCCTGCTGGATGAACATGCTATATTTTAATCAAAAGGATGTGACAATGAGTCACTAGGACTAAATATTGTATTCCAGGAAAATATTAATATGTATATTAGAATATTCTTCTCTAAAGTACAGGTAAGAAGGAGAGGATTGAAAGATGGTGAAATCCATTGTGGTTTACTGAGAACTTTGCAGAGAACATAAGGAACAAAGTTGTGAGTTAGTCTGTAAGTCAGAAAATAGTGACTAATTCAAACTGAGTCACTAATAAGTTTTGTGACTTGTGGAAACTAGCTTAACTTCCCTGGATCTTAGTTTTCTTATCTATGATATGAAAGTGTTGAATTCAATTATGTCTAAAATGCATTCCATCTCTGAGACTTTATAAGAACTTGAAAAATATGTCTCTGGGGACTTAAAGTGATAAATGCTCTGTCTATTAAAAGGGAAAATTTATCAAATTGGTTCTGTTAACTTTAGACCTTAGTCAAGCTAAAAGTCTGAATAAATTGATTTAAAAGGTCTGAAGAAACTGATTGAACATATTGACTAAAATCCAACTAGGCATTATGAACATCATTCCAATTCAAGATGCTGTGATGCAGTGATAATTAATAGTTTAAAAATATACATTTTACCCTTACTATTTCATATTTTAATGAAATAGTTAAGAAGTCAGACACTAGACTAATCTTTCCTTGGATATATAAAATACATGAGTGATATCCCTCTGATATTCTTTTCTCCATAGTGTAATAAGTACTGTTGTATAATCTTGAAAATATAAATTGAGGTTTAATTTTCTGTATTGTCCTCCTGTTCCAGCATCAGCCTATTCTCTTTCAAGATCTACTTTGTTTCAACACAACACCTCCCTAAAGGAAAAATCATGTTACTTATTTGCTTCTAATATCACTCTACTCTGAGGCTACATTTGTTATACTAAGCTACTAAAATAAACTTAGATAATAAAGAAAAAGAAAAAGGGAAATCAGAGCTTGTTAAAAAGAAAAATATTATTCTTGGTACTGTTATAACTGAAAATAAAACTAAATAAGAGTGTTTGATTCATTCAGATTATTTCAATAACTCCATTGTCTATTTTGGTAAACACTAGCCAGCCACAGGTGACAAGTGAGCTGGATACTCAGGAACCTCAGGCACAGGTGACAAGTGAGCTGGATACTCAGGAACCTCAGGCAAGAGGATTTCTAGTCTTAGCAACCTCATGAGACCATCCCAAAATAAAAAGAGCCATGGATGTAGCTCAGTAGTAGAGTACTCCTGGGTTCAATCCCCAGTACTGGAAAAAAAAAATACATAGTATGTGCTGAAACTATTAAATGTTTGTTGAATTTCAAGAGTTCACGTTCAACACACCAAAAACAATCTCACTAATATTTTACCCTGAATAAATATTGTCATTATAATATTTTGGATGTACTAGATAAAAATAAAATATATTATTACTTAAGATCACTTAGTTTTCTCATGTAGATAATGTAAAATTTTATATTAATGTGTGACTCACATTATTTTTCTCTTGGAAATCACTGACAAGAATCTTAAATAACATGCCATTATTATAGAATAGTATAGAGAGTTAGAAATTTACAGAAGCTCATCAAAGCATTCAGAATTTTTTGCATTAACTAAAATATTTATTAATGTTCTCTTATAACATTTAATATTAGGTCAACATGTCAATTTTTTAAAATAATATTTTGTTATATTCTTTCCAATATAAATGTATCCCAAATCTTTTTAATAAAATAGAATGGACTGATAAAATTTATAATAATTTCATTTAAAATATTCCCTGTATTGACTCTTTTAAAAAATATTTATTGATTTGCTTTAGTTGTACACAATGCATTTGTCTTTACGTGGTGCTGAGGATTGAACCCGGGTCGTGCACATGCTAGGCAAGCGCTCCACCAGTGAGCCACAACCCCAGCCACCTGTATTGACTTTTTAATTTGTATGTTTTCATTTGTAATATATCTTTCCTTAAAAATTTTTGCCATGTAGGATTTTAATAAGTTCCGGTGCTATAATAGGATCATGTCATTTTAAGAAAAAGTAAAATTCCTGCATGAAGTAATTTTTTAAAAAAAGAAGTAATATATAAAAATAAGTCTTACTTTATTTTTACAATATGCTATGAATACTTAAGATAAATAAAATATTCAATTTTGTCAATTTAATTTAGTACTTTTGTTGCTTATGGGACTAGCAAATACCCTTTAGTTTAAAATTGTCATGCTAGTGTTAATTTTTACTAGGAAAGTTTTGAACTTCTTTATTTTGTGAAAAACATACTTCAATTAAAGGCATGCATATTAGTGACTATCCATACTATTTCTTCATGATACCTAATAAGATGTTTCAAAAATAAATCTTCAAGTATCAAAAGATTGAGTAATACTTATGTAAATATTTTTTAAACAATTGTGAGAGTAAACATGATTTTTGCTAACAATGCTTAGATACTTGAAGGAAACATTCAATCAAAATCAAATGGGTGTTTATAAGTGGAACAATTTGAATGTCAGGTTCTAACATAGACTCTTTTTATTCTTTGTCAAGTTGTCTTCAAGGTTGATGTCAGTTTGCAGAGTTGCATTAAGAGAAAGCATTGTTGAAAAAAATGAAGTAAAATAGAATAAAAACACCACCATTGTGGAAAGTTCTTTAGTTTTACTTTATAATTAATTGAATGCCTGAGCATTATTTTCTATCTAGGAATTTTTAAAAGTTGTTAATCTGGAGTTTAATTTTCTTTTTTTATTTTTATTTATTTATTTTATTATTATTATTTTTTTTTTTTTTGGTAGAGCTGGTGATTGAACCCAGGGCTTTGTGCATATAAGGCAAGCACTCTACAAACTGAGCTATATCCCCAAACTCTGGAGTTTAATTCTTTACTCCATTATACAAACAGTTCTCCATCTATAAAGTGGTGCTAATAATTTTATTTAGTATTTTATTGAGTTGTGATGAGAGTTAAGTGGGAAAATGCATGTAAAATATTTAGAATAATATTAACACATAAAAAGTGCAGAAGAAGTTTTAGTTGTCACATTTCTATCTTGTAATCTGTACTCTTAATCACAGTACTAAATACAAGGAAATCTTTTCAATACTATAAGGGCATTGGTAAACTAATTTAATTTTTATAAAATATCTCATTTCTAGTTTTATTCATACTTCAGGTTTATTGTAATATCCATGGAGAAACTTTTCTGAAATTCATTCATATAAGCTTGATTTGGATGTTTAAGCTACAGCATGTGAACCAGCTGGGTTAATTTAGCATCTCATTCCAATATGTCGATTGAAAAGAAACAATCTTTAGAGTCTAAAATAGAGAATTGTGAATAGATGAATAAATCTGAGTATTTGAAGAGGGGAATAAATTTTAAACTCTTTTCTTGACATACTGTCTTCACTCTCAGCAGAATGAGAGATGGCTCTCTCATTTACTGGGAAGGTCTGCCTTAAAAACTTTCAGATAATCTGTATTTTCCTTGAGAAACTAGCTCCTCAGCACAATAATGATAAAATTAATCTTACCCCTCAGGAAAACAAACTTTGCATTTGTTCATTTCAAGCTATTCAAATGAGAGAAAAAGTTTTTGACTTATAGAGTTTATTTTACCCTACTAGTTTTCCACTATTCACCATGCATGATCCATAGTATACATTATAATATATATCACAGCTGCTCAAACTCATTTTTTCCTTGTAATTTATCTGTATTACATAGAGATAAGTCTCAATTAAGTAAAATATCATGTTTATTTATGTGTACCTTTTTTTTTGTATTTATTTTCCTGTTAAGAGATTGTGTTTATCCCTGAAACTCAGGAGACTGGGTGCTTTGAAATTATACAGTCTCAGACATGGAATGGACATTGCTGATATTTGAATAAAAATATTTCTGTTATAGATAACTGAGACTGAGATGGGCTAAATGAGTTGCTTCAGGTCACAGAGTAATTAGTCAGTTTGAAATATTGGATAGTCACTCTCTTCTGACCCACACCTAAATTATGTTGTCCTACATATTTTGTTTAAATATATATTTATAAATTTTGCTCTCCTTTTGATCATCATCAATATTGCCTCATGTTCAACTATAATCTTTTCATGTAAAGCCAAAAGCAATTTCTTTTTAACAGTTTTGTCCCCTTCCAGCTTTGGTGCCACATAGCTATTCAATGTATTTGGGATAGAATCTTTTCTTCTCTTTATTCCCACCTTCATTTTTTTAAATTTTTCAATACTGGGGATTCAACTCACTACACTATCACTGAGTTATATACTCAGTCCTTTTAATTTCTTTGTTTTTGAGACACGGTCTCACTAAGTCCAGGCTGGCCTCAAACTTGTGATCTCACTGACTCAGCCTCTCAAATTCTTGGGATTACAGTTGTACACCACCACAACTGTTTCCAAATTTTAATATTATATTGAGAGATTGTGTTATTTATATGTAATATGAAATGAATTGCACTCTGCAAGCATATATAATAAATTAGAATAAAAATAAATTTAAAAAAAGAAAGAGCATTTAGGACCAAATCCAAGAACAATATATGAAAATTGACTTGTCTACTTAAGTGTTTTTAAATCCATTAAGAAAAATACTGTTATAAAAAGAGCCAAATGTAAATGATATAATGGGGAAAATAAATGCAATGAATGGTACATGAGAGATGGTAGGAAAAAAACAAGAAAATGTGTGAACTGGATATGAAGAGAGATATGAATGGAAAGTATATTCTTCTGTCCTTGCCTTGAAGTATACTCTTCATCTCTTTGGGCTCAGTTTATCTCCACAACATCCTCTGGGATACATGCTATTATTCTACCCAATTTGCATTTGATGAAAATGACGTTACATGATTTGCCCTCATGTGGATTAGCACCATATTATTTTTAGGTCAAGATAGGGTTGTGAGACTTCCTTGTGTTGGAAGCAGTCAGTGAGCCTGGGATTATAGAGAGGTTGATGATGTCTTTTGTGATGATAATCCTTAAAGTTAATTTTGCCAAAGTGCTTCATTGGAGACAGGGTAGGATTGGAAGGGAGCACCTGAATTTCTGGAACCTAGGCTTATCTTTCCATACCCTCTTTTTTACAAAATATGACATAAAAAACATTCGCTTCTTGGGCTGGGGTTGTGGCTCAGCGGTAGAGCGCTTACCTAGTATGTGAGCGGCCCAGGTTCAATCCTCAGCACCACGTAAAAATAAATGCATTGTGTACAACTAAAGCAAATGAATAAATATTTTTTTAAAAAATATTCGCTTCTTCCTAAGAAGAAGCCACAGAAAAATTGATCACATAAATAGATATGAGAGATGGGGGATAGAGATTGGTAAACATAGGTAGTTAAATGATAAGCAAATGGATAGATAGAAAGATTTTAAAATACATAACATTTTATATGTTTGGTGAAGTAATTCTGGTGACTTGAACATTATAAATTGTTTCATGATATTTTCTGATTCCTTTTATAATAAAAGCATATCTCCTCAAGTTTTAAGAAGCATGTCTCTATGTTTGATAAGTTCTAGTACTCTGAAATTTAATTATCTGTTGATATCTGGCTCTTATTAAATCATTATATATTATGCAATCTCTCACAGTGATTCTGACTTGTTTCTAGGCAACAATCATCAAATAATATGTAAGCAAATACAAAAATTGTCAAGAAGATGACTCAACAAGAACTTTTCAAATAAATTTGTTTTGTTTCTATACTCAGTCTTAATATTGCCATAAATTTTAAGATTTGATTTCTAAGTCGAAGGTTTTTGTTCTTGTTGTTTATTTTTGGACTGGGTTTCACTAAATTTCCCAGGCCAGCCATAAACTAGTAGAGCTCAAATTATCCTCCTGACTCAAACTTCCAAGTACTTGAATCTACTGGTACACACCAGCAGGTCCAAATTTGAAAGTTTTTCGAAAATATGATTCTTCTGGAATTGTTCTGTAGAGGTTATTAATCTATATGAACAAATAATTTTGCTTATTTCATTATTAAAATATATTCCCTTTCTTATTTGTGTATGCACAAAAAAATGCAGCTAATCTATTTTAGCTTGGAATATGGCAATGGAAATTACTTCTAACATTTGTTTCAGAGGCTTTAGTATTCACTTTTTATATTCCTATAAAATTGACATGATTATGTGAAAAAATAATTCATCTGCGAAGAATCAGAATTAAAAACAATTGTCTGAAGACAAAAAGAATCTTTTTAAAAATTTTATGAAGAAAAGATATTTGTAACCAAAATAAATATAATATGAATTTTACAAAATTTGAATGGGCATAATTCAGTGAAATTCTTAATTCAATAACTTGTTTTGCCATTTTGTTTTTGACTTTTCAAATAATCACTTCTCATTAAAGAGAAGTCATTTTGCTGGGCATTGTGACACATGCCTACAACCCCAGCAACTCAGGAGGCTGAGGCAGGAGGACTGAAAATCCAAAGCCAGCTTCAGCAACTTAGCTAGGTGCCCCTAAGCAATTTAGTGAGAACATGTCTCAAAATAACATTAAAAGGGCTGGGGATGCGGCTCAGTGGTTAAGTGTCCCTCAGTTCAATCGCCAATACCAAGAAAAAAGAAAAAAAGTCACTTTAAAAGAAATTAGAAAATTATTATAATTTCTTATCAAATTAGAATATGATGATTTGAAAAGAACAATTAGAAGAATTTTGAAAATTTTTATTTCCTCTAAAAATTATACACATTAACTTAGAAATTTTTTTCTAATCATTGCCAATGTCAATACATATTATAAGGATAAAAAGTTAAAAATCCTTTGATCTTTTATTAAAATTAAATATCTATCAACAAGGTTTATAATTATATGTGTTTGTCAAAAGAAAGTTCTTCAATATAACAGATTATACCTACCAGAGATTGTAATTTTTTTTAATCTTCTGATAATTCAAAAACTCAAATACAAAATCATAATATAATTTATTTTCTACACATCAGATATTTTAAAATTTAAACCCATTATGAAGTAGTAGCTACAATTGTCAAACAAGAAACATACTCAATTGCAGTAGTAGGTGGACCAGCCAATAACTTAGAATTTCAAATGGCTCAGGCATACAGAGGAAGTTTAATTTTCTCCTTCTGTTCTGGTTGATTCTTTTCCCACCTCCTTGAACACCTGGAGTATTATAATCTTGTAAAAGCAAAATTGCATTGCATTCCCTCTTCTGTAACTTCTCCCCAATCAAAGCAAATACAATAGAAAGAGAGTAACCATCTCCCATGGCAACATCCATCCAAGAGTTTATCAGCTCACTATGGTGTCATACCATCCAATAATTTGAGAGCAAAAGAGCTTTACAAATGGGTCCTGTAGATTCTTTACACCATGAAAATCATTAGCAAGGATAATTAACTGAGACTGTGGTGATGAATAGAGCTGCATTCCTGATCAGTGTAATAAAGAACAGAAGCCACTAATTACAGATATAGAGCCTTGAAGCTACTGAGAAATGTAATTTAACATTGCTGCCCAGATTCCACACAGCCTAATATGTGTGCAATTAAAACAATAAGGTCTTCCCACAGATAATGCTTTTGGGACCAATCCAGGTGTAAGAATATCTGCCCATCTGCATGGAATGACTTGGATCTAGTATCATGCCTTAGGAAAATCATTTAAAAGAATTAAACCTGCCTAAACATTTTGTTAGGTACTCTCATCACAATACTGACCTTTAATCACATTCTTTGGTAATTTCTTTGAATTTTTAAAAGGTTAAGAAGACTTTAGGAGAAGACAAAGTTAAAAAAAAAAAATGTAACAAAGCCATGAATCCATACAGCCACTTAGCATTTTCTGTTTCCTAGGTCCAGAGAAGAACTTTCTTCAACAGCAGAGAAAAATTTTACTTGAAAGCCAATGTTTCCAAAAACTCCTTGATGAGGATTATGTGAGGCACTTGTTAACTGAAATATAAACTCAAAGGGGAGGGCCTGCAACACTGATTTCAGTGACAGCTCCAGGTGATTTTCTTCAGCAGGCAATTTTGTGTGCAGTAGAAATAGGTATTTAGGGTTTCATACTGGTTCATTGAATCCTGGTTCTACCATATTATAGCCTCATATTATTTTGGGGAGTCATTTCTTCTTTCTGAGCTTTAGTATCTTTATTTGTACATCATGTAAATATATCAACTTTGTCAGGTACAGATACTTGAAATTTATATAAATTGACAATGCATTTGCAGTAGACTTACAGCAAATATTAGTCCCCACCAACTTCCTTCTCTACTACATATGACAAAGTATTCTCAGTTTGAAAGACTGTTTTCTTCAATAAATATATGTATGAGTACAATGAATCAATTGATGGATTCATAACTGAATGGGTTAATGGGAGGAGGTCTAAACTTTAGAAATTGGGGACTCACTTGGAAAAATTAAGTCACCGAGGCTATGGCTTTCAGGGTATATATCTTTTCCAGAACCTTCCCACCCCCCTCTCTTTCTCTTGCTCTCTTTTCCTCCATATGCTCTCTGCCCTATGTTCCATATGTTCTGCTTCACCAGAGGTCTAGAAACAATGGAGCCAAACCTCCATGGACTGAAATATCTTTTCTCCTTTACAATGGTTTTGTCATAGCAATGAAAAGATGAGTAACACAATATGTTTGTTCCCTTAAAAAATATTTGTTCATAGTACACATTGGCAACTGTGCTATGCCAATCAGGGAATATAAAAATTATATGCAAAAGAGGTGATAAGGATCTTCAGTTCTTCAAGTAATTTATGTGCATTTTATAAGATAACACAAAGATCAACTAAGAAAGTTATAAACATATATCTGCATTTAGAAGCAGAAAATCTGGGGTACTATAAGGTTCACACCTTATTTAATGACATTAAGTCAATTCATAGCCAAATGGAGGTTAGTAGTACAAAATAAGATTTTCATAGCCTTTGATTAATATTTATGCCATTATTGATATACAAACTCACTCTCTAAAATAAATTAAACAAACAAACAACAATAAATAATATTTTCAGTTACCATTTTTCATCTTTTAAGTTTTCAATATTTCAATACCAAATTATTTTTCTTTATTGATATTTTTACAATAAAGATTTCAATCATGTATAAAGTTGCATTTCACTGTCATACTATACTCTTATCAAACTATTTTAAAATCTCAATAATAAAATATCCTTTTATCATAGACTTTGTTCTTTATAATAAAGAACAAACAAAATATAACCCTAGTCTTGTAAAGAAATGTGTTCACTCACTGAACTTACATTTTTGAACACCTACTTCATGCCATATTAAGCCTTAAATGTAAGCTAATAAGCAAAACAGTTCCCATTAAGCTTTCTTCTTAATGGAAGGAAAAATGCAGTAAACAAAATATTATAATATTTGTAAGTGATAGATGTCATGGAAATTATAGACACCAAAAAGGAGATCAAGATTGAGGGAGAGTACAGCTTTACATACAATAATCAGGGTGGACCTGCATAAGAATGTCACACTTAAGAAAAAAAATATGAAAGAGACAAGAGGAAGAAAAATATAAGCAGAAAGAAAGTCTAATATAAGAACCAAGATCATCCAAGGATGATATTTAATATCATATAAATTAATGGAGTGAAACCACTAAATTATGGTGTGTGTAGAGCATCATTGCTGGGATTCTGCATCAACCTTAATTTGTTAATTGAGAGGTTTGGACTTGTAGTCAAACCACGCTTTTAATTAAGCCAATTAGGCCTCTGCCATTTAGGAAAGGAATGAACACTTTTCAGATAATGAAAAGATAAATTTTTTTATAAGTTTCTTTACTCTTTTGAAAGATCATAAACAGAGAAAAATGATATGATAGTAAAGACATATCCTGAATGACTGAAGCAAAAGAATGACCTTAATTGCTAACACAGTATTCTATTCAATTTGCCAATAGTAAACACTACTCGTTACCCAGAAACACTGCTATTTGTTTCATACCATTCTTTTTCATGCAAATCCAAAAAAAAAGTTAATAAACAACAATCTGTTAATTGGTAAGTATCTAGCCTATCTCCTAGACTCAATGATTAATATGAGTCCAATTTAAAAAAAAAAAAGGTAGAAAGAACAGAAATAATAATGTAAGGGTGGGACTTTTAATAATAACAAGAAAAGGTATCTGTGGCAAAATAATTGAATTGGACATAAAGCAAAGTGTGAATTTCAAGAATTCTGAAAACAGAAAGTTTTAGTTTCTTTCATGATCACAATAGAATATTAACATTTCTACTCTCAGCTTCAGTTCTTTTTTAAAAGGACCATGTTATATTTGCCTGTCTTACTCTTCTCCCACAGATAATTCATATATCTATTTAAAGGATGCATGTTACAGTAGTATGTCAATATTTTGGCACCCTTCAAAAGCTAAAAAAAGTTCTTTTTAAAAAAACCCAAAAGTGAAAAGCTCATGCATAAAGTAGAGCAAATATTCAATAAATGTCAGCCTCAGTTTTCTTCACTTTTTCCTATTTTATATGTGAAACAAATCAAACTATTACTTAAAGATTTCTATGTGAATTTCTTTCTGCATAAAACCATGTATAATTACATTTGCTAGAAATGTATGATAGAAGTGGTTCTGAGTTAATGTCAACAGCGTACAATTATGCTCTGGACACAGAGGAAACACTTCTTAGAAGCCCACTGATTACCATGTTCAACCATTCAGTACATCTAAAATAAATATTTGTCAGTTTACAATTTGAAATCTCAAGTTTGAACTACAGAAGAAATTAAAAAGTATTTGTGGGAACATCAAAAAGCATAGGTTCACTGAATTAGAACAAGATAATTTCATGTTTTATAATTATGTCAAAATGGATAATATATATATATATATATATATATATATACATATATATATATATATATATTCTTCCTTAATTAATGTCTTGTGGACATACAGGATGGTGAGATTCATATATGTACATAGGAATATTTATATATGTACATAGGAAAATTAGGTCAGATTCATTCCACTGCTCTTTCCTATCCCACTCATACTCCCACCCCTTCAATTGCTTTCATTACCCCAGTGATCTTTCTTCTGTTTTATTTGCCCCACTCCTCTGATCTTGCATTAGCTTCCACATATCAGAGAAAACATTCAACCTTTGATTTTTGGGAACTTAGCATGATAGTCTCCAGTTCTATCCCTTCACCTGAAAATGTCATAATGTCATTCTTGTTTATGGCTTAGTAATACTACTTTGCGAATACACACCACATTGTCTTTATCTGTTCATCTATAGAAGAGCACTTTAATTCCATAGCTTGCCTGTTGTGAATTGTGATTCTATAAACATTGATGTGGCTGCATTAATGTAGTCTAATGATTTTTGACTTTTGGATACATATCAAGGAGTAGAAATAACTATTTCAAATGGTGGTTCCATTCCTACTTTTTTGAGGAATCTTCATACTGCCTTCCAGGGTATTTGCACTAATTGCAGTCCCACCAACAATGTGTGATTGTACCCTTTTCCCTAAATTCTCACCAATATTTATTGTTATTTGTATTATTGATAATTGCCACTTTGGAATGGGATTAAATTTCAATGTAGTTTTAATTTGCATTTCACTAATCACTAGAAACATTTAACATTTTTTCATATATTTTTGACTTTTATATTTCTTCTTTTGAGAAGTGCCTGCTTAGTATTTTTGCCCCTTTATTGATTGGTTATTTGGATCTTTTTTTTTTTTTTTTTTTTTTTTTTTTTTTTGGCATTAAGTGTTTTGAGTTCTAACAAAGAATATGAGTTTATATACATCAATGTGTATGTATGCATATTGGGGCTCTGTAGGGAGAGAGAACTGGCTTTTGAATCCTTACTTACTCATTTCTTAACTCCATGGTCGCCACATCTTTGAAACATGGTAATGATTCTTACCTTAGAATATTCTCCCCAAAATATATTTTTATGATGGAACCAACTCACCCTTGCTTTCAAAAGCCAAATGTAGGCTCTTTTTCAACTCCTGTTTAGTGACATTATAGTGATAGCTTGAAATCAACCATTTCTGTAATATTCCCTCCAGAGAACGAAAAACAAGGTGAATCACCACCACCAGTCCCAGAAGCAATTGTAGCAGCAGATCACATAATGTCTCATTAAGTAGTAGTTACAGAACTATTGTTCATCTAGAGAAGTACTAGCTATATCTGGATTCATTTATAAATTATGAGTCTATACAAATATTTAAGAGACATTGAGTAAAGGTGAACTACCTTACGGTTTGAGGATCAGGAACAGAAAAATAAAAATAACAAATAACTGGAAATCTGAATTTCTAAATTTATCTTCAATGGCTTTCTTAATATACAGACATATTCATTTAGACTTGGGCAATTTTCCTAAAACTTGGTGATAAGCATAATAAGTTCTATTGCTGCTATCTTTTCAAATGATTTACATTATTTGTTTTGGAGTTCCGAAAGCTGTTTGTGATTTCATCTTGACATTTATGTTTTGTTAGGAATATAAAACTTCCCTCATAGTTTATGATTTTATGCTACTCTGAAAATAAAATTCTCTAAATTCTTAAAACACAAAATAAAATGTGTTTTAATGTCACATTATAGCAATTTGTTCTGGGCAAAAATACAAAGTGAATCAAATTTTGTGGCTGCCATTGGCAGGCCAATACCCTAGACTCCCATTAAGTTCAATCCTATAATGGTGGTAAATTTTTTTTTTTTTTAAAGCTCTGCTTTGTATCAAGCTGTGAATTTCAATAGAAATGCTAGTTCCAAATTTTCTTAATGGATTTTTTTGCCTAAAGTATGTGCATTTAGTTGTGAGTGGTAACACCATGTGCCAGCTTTTTAAAAAGAATAAAATATTGTAGATTATTGTTATTATTTCAGTGAAGAATTATTCTTGGAGATAATACTGAAAATGAAGTGGAAGTACACAAAAGAAAAAAATAAAAAGTTTAGGACTATATAAAGAAAGTAAGGTCCATTCTTATGAAGGGAAAATATACACCTTTCACTAGTTATTGTTCTATTTTGGCATATATAAGTTGCTGGTATCAGTGTGTGATTAAATCACAAAATACATCTTTTATACATTTCTTTCCATGGACCATTTTGTTTTATCCTCATACTCTCTGTAATATGTAAATAAGTTTTAGACTTTAAATGAAAAGTTTTCCTGGAAATGCTAATTTATTTGTCTAAAAATATAAAAGCTCTAGTCTTCAACAAAACTATTGTAAAGAGCCTGTTGCAATATATAGGCATACTTTAAATAAAATATAATTATAAGGCATTTGGAAAGATTTTTGTTACATTTTGATAATCAGTCACTTTTGACTTCCTGGTCCTAAGGTTTTAAAATAGGTGAATACTTTTGCCTCTACCAATAATACTAAAATAAATATCAAGCTAAATTTGGGTTGTGGAACCACTTCATTTACTTTGAGTTCTTTACTGTAGTTAATTGTCAAATAAAGGAGTCATTGTATTTTTAATATTTGTCTTGAAAAGACATATTATAGAAATTTCTGCTTCTATCCTGATTGAGAAAATACTAGTTCATCCATCATGAAATAATAAGTCACTGAAAAAAAATATTTTTTAAATCCTATTTTATATATACTGGTCAAAAGGCATCATTGGACAGTTTCTGACAAGAGGTAAATAAACTAACTTGATCCTTTGTTCTTAGAGGCACATTATGTACCAGAGCACAGGAACATAGCAGGACATAATTGTCTTGTTCAATTAAGAAGACAGACAGAGCTGTAACTAAGTCAACCAGAATTTGTAGGGTAGATCATAAAAAAAAAAAAAAAAAAAAAAAAAAAGGGTTTCATAAAGATGTCCTCAAGTAGTGTCTAGTGATGCCCAACTAATTTGACATTCAGCAAAAGAAAAAGTTTATGGTCTTATTAACAAGAATAAGATGAGCCTGGCACTGTGGTGCATGCCTGTAATCCTAGCAGCTCTGGAGGCTAAGACAGGAAGATTGGCGGTTCAAAGCCAGCCTCAGCAAAAGCAAGGCACTAAGCAACACAGTGAGACCCTGTGTCTAAATAAAATACAAAATAGGATTGGGGATGTGGCTCAGTGGTTGAGTGTCCCTGAGTTCAATCCTGGTACCCTCCTCAAAAAGAAAATGAGGATGAGTTCTTTGGCAGATATTATCATCATTATTCATAATCAGATTTAGTTGCAGAACAGGATTAAAATGAATTTAAAAAACTATTAGATTTTAAAAGTAGCACAAAATTTATTATTAATTGACCTGAGCGCCTCAAAGATATTAAATACACAAGCTGCCATGAAGTACGTCCCCACCCCACATGTACTTTAGAAACACAAAATTAAGAGTTGACACATCTAATACATACATATTTTATAGTCTTACATTGTCATGCTCTCAAAAATTAGTTTATAGAAAAAATTTAACATGCACTCACAACATAAATTCACCTTTATCAAATTAAAATTACATTCACATTTGAAGTACAAGGAAATAATATGTAAGAAAGTTTAACTGTATTTATTTAAAATTAGCTTAGCTTAAGTAATGGAGAGTTAGCTTCAGAAATTTCCATATAGTACCTTCTTCAGTCTTTATGTAAGGACTTATCAGTGCAGGCATATAAGGAAATTATCAAGGAAAACTAAAAAAAGTAACCCCAAAAGACCTGTGGGAACCATGCTCAGAGCTCAGGAAAGGTTTCAAACTATTCTTGTTCCTACCAACTGAAGTGGGAAATCTAATAGTTCAAGGTATTATCTCAGTATTAGGGGAAAAGAGTCATAAAATAATAAAATCTGTTGTGATTCTGCCTAACAAAGATTGAACAATAGTAATGAAAAGATTAATGAATGATGGCAGAACAGTGCAAGTCAAAAGACAACAGTTACAGTGTTAATGTTCTAAAAGGAAAAAAAAAAAAAAACAACAAAAAAACAATACAAACAAAAGCTTTTTCAATGTTGAATTCTAGAGTGAGCAAAATTGTAGCTTTGAAAAATGGTGAAGAAATAAGATGAAGACTATTGGCCATAGAGAAGATGAAACAATTAAACATCATTATAAAAAATGTCAAGGAAAACCACTCATTTAGATGGACACCTGAGTCTACAGAAGGAAATAAAGCTCAGTGTAATCTCATAATGAAGAAGAACAGAAGAGGCTGGACACCTGAGGAATTTTTAGGAAGCAGGTTTATTGACTGCAGTGTTCAAAGGTGGCTTCCCCTTAAGAATTCTTCTGAACAATGAGTACAGAAATTCTTTGAACTTTATACTCAGTTGGGGGGAGGGGGCTAGGAGGTTCATATGACAAGTGTGTTTTGTAACATCCTTTAGACATACAGGGGTTTCACAAGGTGTTTTTTGTTTGTTTGTTTGTTTTCTGCAAACCTGGCATTTATAAACAAAAAGGAAGCTATAAACCACAATGCCTTCTGCAGATTTTTGCTGATAGCTGATGTCCTGTGCCAAAAACTCTCTGATAAGAAGAGGGACTTACATGTCACAAATATGGTGGGGATTTCTGCTTAATTATGGTAAGAGTCTTCTCAGTGGGGGTCTCTGGCCTGCTTCAATAGTAACTATGTAGGTAAAATTAAATGATGTTTTAGAATTTTAAAAAATGATCTTCAATAGATAATTATTAAAAATAGTGACAGTGTACTATAATTTTAAAATACATGTGAAAGAAAAATGTACGACTATAAGAGAAAAGTTGGTAGTGAGAAACACAAGCATAAGGTAAGATATGTAAAGTTCCTACATCACTTGTGGCTCAGTAGTAGTTGAAAATAGAATGTGGTTAAGTAAAATATAAATGCATATTTTTATATTAACCATTATTAGATTCAATTAAAAGTCAAAAAAGAAGATGCAAACCATATGAAAAAAAAGGAAAAGGAAAGATAGAATTAATAGAAAGCAAATAAGTGGTAAATTTAAACTCAATTATAATGATAATTATATTAAATGCCAATTATCTAAACATCTCAATTAAATGGCCTAGATTTTTAGTTTGGGTAAAATAGAAAAGACTCAATGACATACTAGTTGAAACATTATCCACTGTAAACATAAATATCCCCATGGGTTAAATATACAGAAATAACTATATGATATGCCACTTTTATGTTAAACAAAGGAAAACTGGAATGCATGTATCATTCAACACAAAGTCCAAACATTTTATCTGGGATAAGAAGGGGAATTCCTTGCCTAGCACATGTGTGGCGCTGGGTTCGATCCTCAGCACCACATAAAAATAAATAAATACAATAAAGGTATTGTGTCCATCTACAACTAAAAAATATAAAAATTTAAAAAAAAAGGGAATCCCACAATGATAAATGGGCTAATTCTTTATGATTAACCTACAAGTATAAATGTTTAAACACCAAATTAAATGGTCACAATACCTGGATAAGAACTGATAAAATGGCAGGAGACATAGAGAAATCCAGAGCTTCGGTCAAAAGCTTTAACATTCTTCATCAAGTTTCTATCATCAAGTACATTAAAATTAAAAATTTGTCTTGTGGTCAAAAATAAGTAAATAAAATAGTATGTGTTAGTAGAGTCTACATATGTGTACAAAGTATCTATATTATTTGATATTATTTGATGATGGTATTACATAATTCATCTGTGTTTTCTTTCTTTTTTTTTTTTTAACTACCTTTTTCTTCTCATTCAGAAGTCTATTAAACCACAGGTGTATAAATCCACTAAATTTTTGGCAAATTCTGTCACATGCATTATCACAATTTTCATGCTTTACTAGTTGAGAAGTAACTAGCAAGCCAAAGGAAGCTAACACACCCCATTAAGTCCTGTTGAAGGGCAAAGGTGAGGATGGACCTCCTTGAGAAGGCCACGCAGACCCACTGAATGAGCAGTACCAACAGCAGTGCTCGGCTAGGGCAGATGTCTCTCCAGCAAAGTACAGGCATATTCCTGGGACAACAGAGCACGATGTACAATTTGAAGAAGAGATAGAATTTAGGAAACATAAAGAGAGCCAGGGTGCATGTGCCTGTGCTTGTCTTACATACATTTATAAATCAGATAAGTTACAGCATCTAGGGGTCGATTTATGAAAAGGGGCAGAGAAAGACTGAAGGTGTTCAACTAATTAGCTTATTCAACATGAAGGAAACATCAATAAGGAGAAGAACTATCTGTTCAAATACAATCTTTTAAAAATCTCTACATTAAAATGTCATTTCATATTCAGGAATATTTTTCTTTTTCGAAATATTTTGTAATATAATAATTAGTAGTAAAAATTCTGCTGAATAATACAGATAATATTACCATATTCTCAAAAAAATCTGAATACATATTATTTAAATGAAGTGTTAGAAACATCATCTAAAAATACAGATTTTAATCACAGATGTTTTATTTTTCATAAAATATCCTAAAGAAAATACATATGTTAAGTCAGAGAAATGTGTTTCAAACAAATACCTACTGGGAGTTTTCGTAACAGCCTTTCTGTAAATAGAACATGTTCTGGAAAGTAATAGCTTTTGCATACTAATCAGAAAATTGTCTGTGGCATTCTGACAAGATTTTATCTGGAGTGTTGTGCATCCTTTTCCAGAAAGATTCCCCAAGATACCCAGAAAAATATAGCAAATCGAATTTCCCTTTTAACTGAATGTGTTGACAAATGGTAGGGCATCAATATGTAACCTTTTTTGAAGCCTGAGGTGAATCTTCTGAAAATGAAAAGGAAGACATGAGGGAAACCATTGTCAAAACAAAAGCACCTTAGCATGAAAATATTATGAAAAATTGAATTAAAGAGAAACAGGAGTTGGGAAGCTTAACATTGAATCCTCAGGGATTGCCTTTTGCATGCTACCAGTTATCAGCATTTGCCCTCTCATTATTATCTTCTCTGTGTTCTACCAAAGAGCAGAGGCTGTTTTGAAGCATTCAATCCACTAAAATATCTAACGTATTATGTTTTCCCTGTGTTTCATTAGGGAAATTTTCAGAGATGATATTTAAGGATGCCAAAGGTCAAACTAAGCAGACAGAAAAATGTATGTCTGTTTTGTTGAAAATAATTGGAATAGAAAATATGATAGAGATGGAAATGAACCAAGTGTTCAAAACTGATAAGACTGTATGGGAAACACAATAAAAATCTTGGGGAACAATGAAAGTAAATGAGCTCTTTTAATATGTGAGGTATAAAAACGTTTGCCTACATCTTACTTAAGGATTAAGTTGAGAAGGTTAAGGTATACTAAACCTGATATCTAGGGAACATAAAGTAATCACTGACTTTATTATTCAGTTGAGGAAAAATAAGGAATCTTGCAATTAACTTTTTGTTTTGTTATAAGATCTAGCAGAGAAACAGAAAATGCACACACCCACACACCCACACACAAATTCATTTTTGCACAGAAAAATTTTCTTTCTGTAGTATCCTAGGATAATTTTTGTTTATTTTTTAATATATACAGTGTTTGAAAGATACATCTATTAGTGCATGTTAATTGTACAAAATAATGGGACTCATTGTAACAATTTTTATACTTGCATTTAACATACTTTGATCATATCCAACCTTCCTGTTTCTCTTTTCTACCCCCACTCCCTGACTCCCTTCTTGTTCTCTAATATTTTCCATCCTATTATTTTTCTCTATATAGAGAAAATCTGAGATATTTGTCTTTCTGAGTGAGTTTGTGATATTTTGCTTAACACAATAATCTCTAAAAGCCCCAGTCATTTTTCCTGGAAATGACATGATTTTATTCTCTTTATGGCTGAGTAATGTTCCATTGCATACTATATTTTCTTTATCTATTCATCCATTTATAGGCATCACATAACTTGGCTGTTTTGAATAGTGTTGTGATAAACATGGGGATGCAGTATTTCTGTGGTATGCTGATTTTGATTCATTTTGGTATATATACCAAGGAGTGGTGTTGCTGGATTATATGGTAGAAGAAGGTGGTTTGTTTACTTAATGCAATATCTTGACAAGCATAGGGTTTTGATGACATAATGTAAGTGCTTATTTAACTAATGGCAATAACTTGACAAGCACAGGGTTTATAGGCACATACTTCAATTATTTTGAAGGTAAGTGTTTCCAAATTTATTTTGGAATTAAAGTTGTTTTAATTAAATGTAGAGGCTCTCAAATCTTTGGACATGCAGGTAGGAATCAATGAAGATTGTTTATCTTTTGTTTTGACTCATAAAATTTTCATGGAGAGGTTTCTTTGCTATTTTAAAAATAACCACTAAAATTTAAAACTATACAGTGAAATATAATGTTTCATAATTCCTTAGGATTTTGCTTTCTATTGCCTTATTTTTCATATTTTAACAAAATATAATCCTTAGCTTCCATAATTTTATTTTTAAATAAAAGTTTTTCTGTTGAAAATAAGGAAGTTTTGATTAAATTCGCTTACAAAAAAACAAAGTTTGTAAGTTTCTTGTGATATTAGAAATACTAAAGTATGAATACACTTACTGGAAGGCTATCAAGAAATACATGCAAAAGAAAAAAAGAGTTGATGAAATTATTTGGTAGTTTTTTCTCATCATTATTTATTTATACTGTGATGAAAATAAGACAGAAGGTTTTAATATATTCTTGCTAAAATTAAAACTAAGCATCTTTACATCACTTTCAGAGGAGTAAGATAGTTATATATAAAGTTGAATATGTGAAATCATTTCACAAACTGTGAAGTGATGTGTGTGTGTGTGTGTGTGTGTGTGTGTGTGTGTGTGTGTATGAATAGTATAATTATATTAGGTAATTAAATGCCCGCAAGATAACTTACCACCTATGAACAAATGTCTGTTATACTTTCTGGGATAATAATTATTAGTTCAGTATTAAGTATACTAGTACCTTTTAGGCCTTGCTATAATTTGAATGCCATCTCTAAAACCTGTGTTAATTTTTTGTGTTTTGGGAGGTGCTGGTGTTGTAAACCAGAGCTTCATATATGCCAAGTACACACTTTACCATTGAGAATCATCCCTAGCTTCCTCTTGGTGAAATTTAGTTGCTATTGTATAATATTAAGAGATATGACTCTTTGGAAGTGATTGAGCCATAGGGTTCCATGCTCACAACTGGATTAATGCCATTATCTTGTAAGCGAGTTCCTTATCAAAAGAGTGGGCTTGTTATAAAATCCTCATTTTATCTTGGCATTTTTCATTCTTACCCTCAGCCATGGAATGATAGAGCACAAAGACCCTCACCAGACACTTGCCTCCCTATCTTGAATGTCCCAGACTCTAGAACTGCGAGCCAATAAATTTCTGTTCATTATAAGTTACCAAGTCTTAAGTATTCTATTACGGCAGCAAAGAGTGGACTAAGAGAGAAAATTGAACCAAGAATTCGTATTGTTGCTATAACAAATATCTCAAAATGTGAAAGCAACTTTGGAACTGAGTAATGAGTAGAGCTTGAAAAAAACTGGAGAAGCAGGATAGTAAAAGCCTAAATTGCCATAAATGGAGCATTACAGGTGATTCTGGTGACAGCTCAGAGTAACAGGGAGCTGTTGGGAAGGTCTGAAACTTCTTAGGGATTATTTAAGTGATATTGTTAGAAATATGGATAGTAAATGTAATTCTGATGAGGACTCACACAAAAAGAGGAATCTTTTATTGGTAACAGAAAGTGAAGGCATCCTTGTTACGAAGTTGTAGAGAGCATGGATGAATTTTATCAGTGCCCTGTGTTTTAAGGAAAGCAGAATTTATGTGCAACAAACTCAGATATTTGGTGGTAGAAATACCTAAAGAAAAAGGAACTCATGGTACCGCATGGATTCTTTTAGCTGCAGATAGTAAAACATAAAAGGAGAGTTGATTTAAAGACAGAATTTATAATTAAAAGAAAAGCAGAAAGAAAGGATTTGTAAAACTCTCAGTCTAAACATGTATATAATTTTAAAGAAAAGTTTGGAAGTACATACTAAATTTGCGGTCAAGCAACAGTTTGCTAAAGCAATTAGTAGGTATAGAACAAAACCATGTTCTATTATCAAGACAGTTGGGTATGGTCTCAAATACAGTTGAGAGACCTATGAAACAAGCTGGGACCCTGAAGGCATAGCTTCCAGAGAGGTACCTGTGAGACCTTCGCATTTTTTGTCCAACGCTGCCTTCAGTCTTTACTCCCCACATACCAGTGTAGAGCTGGTCCGTCCTTGACTCCATCTGGTTCCTGACTTAGGATGCCACTCTGGAAAGTACAAACCAGAAACCTTGACAGCATCCACAGAGTGCCAATTCTGCAGAAAACAAAGGTGTGCAGGTCTTTCTTCTTACATCTAGATTTCAGAGGATGTTTTGGACAAAGTTGGGGCTCTAACAAAATTGATCAGAGGGCAGAGTCACCAGAAGAGTCCACACTAGAATACTGCTAGTGGAGCTGTGGGACAAGACCATCTCCTATACCTTAGAATGGTAGAACTGTAAGCATGCAGACATGGGATTTCCAATGGTGAGAACGGTTGCACGGTAGGAGCTCAGCTAAGACAGAGAAGCAGAGCTACCCAAGGCTTTGTGGGCCTAATTTTTCCTGCAGTGTGTCCAGAAGGTAGGAAAAGGGTCAAGGAAAATCATTCTTCAGCTTTAAAATGTATTTTTCCTGTTGAGTTTTGTACTTACTGGGAGCTGTCACTTCTTTCTTTTATCCTGCTGTTTCCTTTTGAGATGGGACTATCAACTCCGTGCCTGGCCCACCATTATAATTTGGAAAGAATGACTTGTTTAATTTCACAGGCTCATAGGTGGAGGGAAATTCTATTAGCATGATTTCACCTTGAGTCTCATTTCTGTCTGGTTTAGATGATACTCTTGAGTGTAAACATTTCAGTTGATGCTGTCATAAGTTAAGACTTTGGTGACTATTGGCATGGAATAAATATATTTTGTATGTGAGAGGGTCATAAGTTTTGAGGAGCCAGTGGTGGAATTGTATGTTTTAATATCTCCTTCCAAAATTCATGTTGATACTTAATTGTCATTGCAGTAGTATTACAACATGGGAACATTAAAAGGTTCTTAGGGTGGCCCTCCTGAATGTATTAATGGCATTACATGGAAATGGCCTCATTACCATGGGAATGGGATTATTATGAAAGGGCAAGTTCCATGCTTACTCCCTCTCCATTCATTCTCTCACTTTCCATGTGGGAGTGGTACAGCGAGAAAGTCCTAGTCAGTGACTTCACATTGGGCTTCTCAGCCTCCAGAGCTATGAAGAAGTAAATTTCTTTTCTTTTTTTAATATTTTGTTTTAGTTGGACACAATACCTTTATTTTATTGTTTTTTATGTGGTGCTGAGGATCGAACCCAGAGCTCCGCACATGCTAGGCAAGCACTCTACCACTGCTGAGCCACAACCCCAGCCCCCGAAGAAGTAAATATCTGTTGTGTGTACATTCCCCAGGTTCAGGTGTTCTGCTACAGAAGCACAACATTAACTAAATTAAGCCTCATGCTTCCTTGTCTTTTATTTTATTTTATTTTCTCTAAAATAAATGCTGCTGGGCGCGGTGGCGTACGCCTGTAATCCCAGCACTTGGGAGGCTGAGGCAGGAGGATCGTGAGTTCAAAGCCAGCCTCAGCAATGGTGAGGCACTTAGCAACTCAGTGAGACCCTGTCTCTAATAAAATACAAAAAAAGGCTGGGGATGTGGCCCAGTGGTCAAGTGCCCCTGAGTTCAATCCCCAGTATGAAAAAATATATATATATATATATAAATATATATAAAAATATATATATATAAAATAAAATAAATGCTGTTTCTTTAAAAAGAAAATTAGTCATTTTACAAAAATCCATTATCCCTTTGTTATGCAGTTTAAATTTTGCTTCTTTTTAAAGCTTTCCTGGTTACCTCCTTTCCTCCCTCCCTGAGCATATATAAGTACTCAGTCTTCTGAAAGCCTGTTATATCCTGTCTATAACTCATTTGTCATGTTCAGGTTGCAATCATCAGTGAACTTGTCTTGCCATCAATGAATTAATATATGTTCTTTGGAGTAATACATTTTATCCTGATTATCTTTTTAATCTTAAAATTTATCATAATGCTTGGTGTATGAGTGTCCATAGAAAATGGTTGCTTATGAATTAATAGTCATGTTTCTGTTACAGATTAGCTAAAGGTCACAGTTTAGTGTACATACCTCACTCACTTCCTGTGTTAGAATTCCTCCTAAGTAGGCCATTCACATGTCTTGTGTTTCTGAGTATAATCATGGCTTATTCTCATTCTGGCATTTTGTCCTGTTGAGATTTCCCCAGATTTATCTTTTTTTTTTTTTTTTTTTTTTTTTTTTTTTTTTAATGAACAGCATTATTAATGTTTACTCTGAAATAGGCTGTGGACCTTTAATTTGTATTTCCAGTTAAAGTCACAATCTCATATAGTAATATGTGTGATATTTTGCAGTACACATCGTTCTCACTTTAACCATTTGTTATATCTGAAAGATGAACCTCAATAATTCATTTATTTTTCTACTTTCTTGATATAATTGCTAATACCTCTGCTTTCTTTTTGTCCAGATTTATTTATTGGTGCATTATAGTTGTAAATAATGATGGGATTTTTTGTTACATATGAGGACACGCAAACAATATAACAATATAATTTGGCCGATATCACTCCCCAGCTCTTCCCACTCCCTTCCAGCTTACCACTGCTAGGTCACTTTCCTTTCTTCTAATCTTCCTTGCTTTTCATGAGATGACCCAAATTTTCTTTGTTTTTTTTTTTTTTTTTTCTCTATCTTCCACATATGAAGGAAAACATACAACCCTTCACCTTTTGAATTTCAGTTATTTCACTTATCATAATTGTCCCTAGTTCCATCTATTTTCCTGTGAATGATATAATTTCATCTTTCTTATGGAAGAATAAAACTCCATTGTGTAGATATACCACATTATTTTTGTTATTCATTGAAGGACACCTAGGATGGTTCCATAGTTTGGCAATTGTGAATCCTGCATGTATCACTGTAGTATGATGACTTTAATTATTTAAGATAAATACCGAGAAGTGAGATAGCTAGGATATGTGGAGGTTACAAGCCTAGTCTTTTGAGGAAACTCCATATTGATTTCCATAGTGGTTGTGCTAATTTGTAAACCCACCAACAGTATAAAAGTCTTCCATTTTATGAACATTCTCTCCAGCATTTATTATTGTATTCTTGATGACTGCCATTCTGACTGGTAGGAGATGAAATTTCACCTTAGTACTTTTTATTTGCATTTCTCTAATTGCTAATGATGTTGAACATTATTCATTTATTTGTTGGTCATTGTGTTTCTTCCTTTGGGAAGTGTCTGGTTAGTTTATTTTCCCATTTATTGATTGGGTTGCTTTTTTCTTTTCTGGTTTTGCGTTTTTTGAGTTCTTTATATATCCTGGAAATTAATTCCCTGTCAGAAGGGTAGTGAACAAAGATTTCCTCCCATTCTTAATTGTTTCCTTTGCTGTGAAGAAGTTTTCTTCCTCCTCCTCCTCCTCCTCCTCCTCCTCCTCCTCCTCCTCTTCTTCTTCTTCTTCTTCTTCTTCTTCTTCTTCTTCTTCTCTCTCTCTCTCTTTTGTTGTTTTTTAATTTGATGCTGTTTCATTTATTAACTCTTAGTATTATTTCCTGAGCTTTAAGGGTCCTTTTGAGAAAGTCTTTGCCTGTGCCTGTATAATGGAGTGATGACCCTACATTTTCTTCTAGGAGTTGCATAATTTCTGGTTTAATTTCTAGGTGTTTGATGCATTTGATTTGAATTCCATGCAGGGTAAGAGATAAGATTCTAGTCTCATTCTTCTACATATGTATAACTAGTTTCCCAAGTACCATTTTTTAAAAAGATTGTCTTTTTCCCAATGTATATTTTTGGCACCTGTGCAATGATCATGTTTTACTCTGTGTCTTCTATTTTATACCATTGGTCTATATGTCCGTTTTTTTTTTTTTTTTTTTATCAGTGTCATTTGTTTTTTCTAACACCTCTGTTTTAAGAATAATGCTCTTAAGATGAAGGTGCTGTAACAGAAGCAAGTTGAGGGATCTCACTTTTACTGATATGGGGACTCATGGGTAGAAAGTGCTGGGTACTGTTGCTTCTGCTGGACACTTTGTTTATCAGTATGATATAGTCAAGTGTGCCATGGCCTTTAATGGCCAGTACTTGTTTAATTGAAAAGCACATTTTCAGGGGTGACTTCCCTCCAGGCTTGATGTGGTAGCTTATCCCATATTATGGTAAGATTATTAGAGCCCCTATTACTTAATTTTGGAGAAAAAAAGATCTTTTGTATAAATCCCTATAATTTATGGGATTTGTTTTGAATAGACAGATTCTGGACATTCACCATTTAATGTGGAATTGGGTGATCTTCTGGAAGGATATAGGGGCAATTCATAAGGAAAACTAATGAACAGGCCTCATAAAATTATCTGCATGGAGAATGAGTGTAAGTTTTCAAATAAACATATACTACACTGAGACTCTGTAATGTATTAGATTTTCTATAATAGTTTTCTTTGTTTTCTATAATAGTTTTATTTATAAGCAAGGCCAATTGTGTAGGTGTGCTCTCAAAATCAGTTTGAATCTTTCTCACTGAGATAGTTACACAGGTCAAAGTTTCAGAACAGTTTAAGTTCTAACATCAGGCTTGTCCTATTCATAAGAGGTAACACTTGGTCCTGCAGGCTTTCATGGGTCATCCAGGCATTATCCTTGTTTAAAAATTATGTACTACTATGGGCATTTGTAAAAATACAATCATGTTTTCTTGTGCTCTTTGAAGTTTATGAAAATATTGTGGCATATTATCATCTATTGACTGAATATTACACTAATAAATTAGAAAGAGTTAAAATATTACATAAGTGTAATTAGTCAGAAAGGAGAAATTAAAAATAATGAATATTAAGTTATACCTTATTTTTACTCAAGAATGCTTGTAAAAAATGAAAGAAGCTTATTGTCTGTAGTGTTTCTGCTGTTCTGGAAAGAGATTTGACTGGGAGTGATAACCTCTTGAGGCTGGTCTGTTGAACCCTAACTCAGAGCCTGCCTTCATTTCAAGTTATAGAAAATAAGAGGGTTTGCTGAAAACAATGAGAAAATGCTACTACTTTTCTTTCCATGTTTTTTTTTATATACATTTTTTAATCTTTGGAGAAACATTTGTAGTCATGCTGCCTGCAAAAATGATGTTTGGATGTATTCTGCAGAACTTGCAAAGCTAGTAACTCATAAAATATTCCTGAAGTTGGCAAGTTTCACAAGATGAAAGGTTCACACAGCTCTAACAAGTAACTAAAAAGGAGACTAGTGTAATAGGCACCAGCACAGCAGTTTAAACCTCGTGCTGAATACTGGGTTGCATTTGAATTCTTATCATGAACCAGGGATGATAACACACCCACCAAGCTTATTCTTCACCGGTGTGCTTAAGCTTAATAGACCTTTCTCCAAAATAATTAAAAATATGAATATACAGTTTTTTTTTCTTTTTTATTTTGCTTGAAGGAAGTATAGAATTTTCCCTGTGAAGAGTATTTTAACATTTATATTTAGCTCTTTTTGCTCTAGCTTGCAAAATAGGTCTCTAGCTTCTGCCAACACTTGTAACCAAGGAGAATGATTACCACATGCAGGTGTCACTGATTGGTTGGAATTGAAAGCTACACAGATTGGCTTGGAGGACTGAACCCGTCTGTCTACCCTCTCATCTCAGTTGCTTCTGCCAAATGCCATTAGAGAGCAATCATATCTGTTTTGACTGACAGCATAGTTAACAAGTAGGATCACTGTCAACATATCATTGATGTTTGGGAAAATTATATGTGTGTATATATATATGTATATATATATATTTTTATATATACATAATACATACATAAATTTATTGTATAAAATGGGTAACAATATTGTTTAAATGTTTTATTTCTAAAAGCACATTTTAAAAAGACTCCTTATAATGCATTTGATCCAACTAAATGTATCTGCTTTTCAGAATGTATTATTTGTAGTTTCCCAAATTACTTTTTTTTTCTTACTTTTTTTTCTGCTTTTGCAGTGCTGATATTGAACACAGGGCCTCTTGCAAACTAGGTAAGCACTCTACCACTGAGCTATACCTCAAACTCTCCCCAAATATTTTGTAGTAATATCTTTAGGAGAGGAGGTAAATGCAAAAGAAAATCTCTGATTTAATGAATAAGCATTCAAATTTATGTCATAAAGTTTTAAGTATTCTTAAAAATAATTATAAGCCCTTGCAGAAAATGTATTATTAATTAAAAAGCCTTGTTAATTAGGTGAATGTTTTCATTTATATAACACAGAGAAGCTCTCTTAATACATCTTTACAAAGCTGATCTTTGAGATCTTACCCTTTTGAAGATGTACCAGCTGGACTATCATGGCTAATAAATACTTCTATCTTCTATCCCATACTTTCTTCATTTCTTACTTCACTGAGTATAAACAAGGCTAGATAATATAGATGATGCTTTAGGATGGGTTTTATGTAAAATAAATAGTGGAATTCAAATTATCAAAGTCTCAAAGAAAAGGCTTTTTGCTTCTCTCATAAGAGGCCTACACATGTTTAAATAGAAATAAAAATTCTAAAGTATGTCTACCTTTTTTATCCCTTTATAGTGTCATACTTTGGCCTACTTTTCAATTAACTTCCTTGATATCAATTAAGGAATATTGGAGGGCTTCTACTATATAAGTAGTATGTATTATGCATAAAACATAGATATCTTAGTTTAATATAGTGGGGCACTGAAAATTGTATTTAATCTCAGAATGTTTAAAGCATGTGTCTTCATTTATTTGAATTCAGAAATCCAGTAACATAGAAACTAAATATACAGAAAAACCTAAGTGCAAATAGAAAGAAGGCAGGGAAGATGGACTCTGGATTTGCCAGGGTTTTAGAGCATATTAGACCCCTTATCTTCCACTTCCCATAATCTCAAGTGATACTATCTTCAACAGAATTAAATTTGAAATATAAATCTGCTATTAAATATTAATTCCATTGTTTTGAAAGTTTTACTATGGTATAGAACAAATAAATTAATGAATAAACCAGAAATTCTCACAATTTCTTACTGTTTTCATTTTACACTTTAAAACTTGCCATGTGACATTCTTGCTATTAACATTCTTTAATAGAAATGAGAGAGAAAGCCAAGGACAGGCCACTGATAGGACCTGGCCCAGTCTCAAAGTTAGTCCTTCAGGTCTATTCTTATTTCAAGTGAACCCTAAATCAGATAAGCCTACTCTGACCAGGAATGATAAAGGCAAAAACAAGAACACTTCTTAATTAAGCATGGACAGACCATGGACATTGTCTGAGCTACACTGTATTAGATATCTCTACTTCCTGGTTTATGAATGACTGCTGTTTCTCTATCAATTATAACATTAGGTTCACCTTTGTTATTGTCTTTATAGATAAGATGCTGTGAGGTATTTAATCATGGAATTGCTTATCCTTCCTGATAGTAGACAATTCAGGATACAGTCCTGTTTTCTTAAACTCTTCCACAAATAATACAACCAAACTCCAAATCATACAATACATTAAAAAAAAAAAAAAAAAAAGACCCTCCTAACTGAGATACTTCCATTTCCCCATTGTATGAAGTCCTTTTTGCAGTAAACAATAATAAACTCAGGTATGTTTCTGGTGGAGTTTGACTGTAAGATATTGACAAAAAATAAATAAATAAATAAATAATAAGGCCAGGGGCTATGGTGGTGCATGCCACAATCTCAGCAACTGGGGAGGCTGAGGAAGGAGGATAGAAAGTTTGAAGCCAACCTCAGCAGTTCAGCAGTTTAGTGAGGGCCCAAGCAACTTAGTGAGACCCTGTTACTTGAAAAAAAAAAAAAAATAATAAAAGGAACAGAAAAATGAGTTGTAAGCGTGTAAAGATTTGATTGGCATATTGAGGGGTATTGTCTAAAGTTCTGGAAGGAAGCAGTAGAGGCAAATAGAATAGAATGAAAAGATCAATTTTTTTTGCTCCTAGAACTTTACATAGCTCCACACTAGAAAGTATTGTAGCTTATTGATTAAATTATCCAATTCAATAAAAGTATGGTGACTGGAAATGGAAAAGCTGCTTCTGTATGCACTGTTTAAATTACAATTAAGTTTCCAGCTGGAGATCTCCAAAATATTGTGGAACCCTCACAGGGATGGTATTTGCCTTGTTCTATTTTAGGATTCCTTAGCAATATCACCTTAGAGTAACAGCTGTTCAAAGCACTGAGATTGGTATGAATTTTTCTTCTACTGCCTGGAAAGTTGAAAAGCTATAAAATATTTTCAGTTCATTTCAGGTTCAGGTATCCCTAGGAGCAATTGTCTTCATGCAATCAGAAGGGAAGGTACTAAGATTGCAAAACGGAGATTCAGAGACTAAATGCAAACTGCTGTTGGTTGGAAACACCAACTGGGAGTTTATTGCCAAACACCAGACATTAGAAGATCAGTAGCTAAATTAGCCAGAGTAAACATCCTGAGGAACAAAACTAGTGCCAGCTCACTGAGCTAACAACAAGACAAGTGCTTGGTGGCAATGGGGCCTAGGAAACAAACTAAATAAATTTGGATACGTTCAGTATGTTCATATACTGATGGATACAATTTGAAATAAAATCTGTTAGAATAACAAATTCATCTATAAAGATGTAGGTTAGAATTTTTGGCAGGTTTATGCTCTTGATTAGAAAATAAATAGTTGTATTAGCAATAATTCTACCTAATTTGAGTGCTAATATAAGAAGCTCATAAAAGTCATTAAGAAAATTAGTCTAAATTTAATAATCATGCATTGAACGTTTAGATCTTCTGTGGCATTACTGATGGAAGTAAGTAATCATTATGCTTTCTTTCCCTTCTCTTTCCTTTTGCTTTATTGAACTTTTGTCTTTTTAAATATTTAAACTACTCATTTTCTAAAATTTTATTATTAAAATGTACATTCAAAATAAGAAACACTTATCTACAGGGCTGTCTGGGGTCAGGTATTCCAAACAGTGGAGACAACCAGACAGGAAAGTCTCTGTGCCTAGAAAAAGTTTTCTGTGTTCATGAAACAGCAAGATGTCCAGAGTGCTTACAGCAGAGTGAAGGGAAGGGAAAGGTGAATGGACTGTCATTCAGACTTTATTAGCAAATACAATGGGCCAAGTCATGGGTTCAGTATCAGGATGCAAACCTGAAGAAGATATAGATCTGCCTTCAAGAGGCCACGGAGTATCTGCTCATAAAATGAAATGTTAAGTACTTTCCATGACATGCACAAAGTACCACAGCCTCCAGAATCTTCAAGAGGTCTCTCTAGGTCCACTCAAAAATTAAAAACATATTATTCTGTGTTATTCCATGGAGTTACCATATCAAAACGTAACCTTAATCTAGTTGATTTCTCAACTCTTATTTTGAACTCCTCCTAGTAAAAACAACACCATTCAGTCTCAAAGTCTACAGTTTACACACACCACAGAAGGTGAGTTCAGACCCTGATACTCACCCAGGAAAAATTTCACTTTCTTAGTTGATGTTTTATTTGATGAAATCTCTGAAATATGAAACATACAGTTAACTCTTTCCCACTGCCCACAACTCACCAATGCCTCTGCTTTTCCATCTAGCAGGGTGCAGTCCTATCAACAGAAAGCCTGAACTCTGCTGAGGCTGGGTGCAGATGCCAAAGACTGTCATCTTTAGAGAGCACATTTGGCCTCAGCATCTTGACTATCTTCTTGTACACAGTTTGGCTTTTTGAGTTGGACCCAAATCCCATGAGAAAAAAAGTCCACATGAGAGCCAAAGACCTCATCTCTTTCCACACCCCTTTTCAAGTGCTCTTTCTGAAAGAACCAATTAATAAGCCTTTCTTGGTTGAACACAATTACACTGTAAAATAAAATGTGGTAAGGAGTTAAACTGAATATAGACTGAGGGATATTTTTGTTTTGTTTTCATTTAACTAACCAGAAAACATTTGCCAGAACCTCCCACCAAAATGTACATTCTAAAATTGCAAAAAACAATTTTATGCCTAGTGACTTTTTCCAAATGGGACTGAGCTGTATAATCAACACTTGGTTCAAAAGAATCTAACACCCTAGTTTCCCTCAAATCATTGTTTATTTAACCATAATCAAATTACATTTTTTTTTTACCAGAAAGGGCATTCACTGCCAAGACCTAGAAGGATAACTATAATTGCATATAATCTATGTACATCTTCCTAAATACATTTGTCTCTGCCAGTGCAACCAGTTACTCAGTTTTCCTGAAACGGGTTGATTGGAAAAAAGACAAACATAAAAATAGAGAAAGCGGGACCCCTGGTGGGTTAGCAGACCTCTGCTGGGAAAAGACTGACAATGAGCAGACTCCACACCTTTATTGTATAGGTTTTTACATCAAAGGGATTCACTGTGAGAAAGTTACTTTAAAACAGAACTGACAGTCAATGGGGAAGGAGGGGAAGAGAGGGAGCAAGGGGGTATGAAGGGGAAAAAAAAAAAGAAGATGGTAGAATGAGATGGATATCAGTATCTTAAATGCATGATTGAAGACATGAATAGTATGAATATTCTTTGTATCCAAACTGAAAAAAAAAAAAAAAAAAACAGAACTGAGGTCTAAAGTTTGAACAGCCCCAATACAGTCACCAGCTTGTGTCCACAATTCTCCACTCCCAGGTGGCTGGTATTTGAACCTTAGGTCATGAACTGATAAACTCTATGGCAACCAAAAAATCTCCCTTTGAACAAGGGCTTCACCATACAGCCAGGCAGTTTTCTTGGTGCCTTTGCACCAAGAGATTTCCAAGGGAAGTGTCAACCTCTGTCTCTGGGCAGTTCAAAGACTCATTATTCATTCACCATTCCTGACATAAATAATCTCTTAATTTCTAATGCCTAACACAATGTAAATGCTATGAAAATAGTCACATGCTAGGTACTTGAAATCTTCCAGGGACGTTTTATGTAAAATTGTATAATACCCTTAACCTTTTATTTTTCTCCTTCCTCACTTTATCTTTCCTCCTTAGAATTTAATAATTACTGAGCCATTACCTATATTTTATTTTTCTTTCACACATATGCATGCACACAATTGTAAGCAGGGATATTGTCTCTTTTGTTTATAACTGCATCTCTAACATCTAAGTGATAGTATGTATTTGCTTAATATATATATATGTATATATTTAAAATAAAAGAAGCAATAAAATATGACAATTTTGATAATTTTATTAAACATTTAGTGAATATTAGTTTCTAAACAGATTTTGAATTTAGTTTACTAAATCTTAAGTATATGAAACCTCCAATATTATCATTGGACTGCTTTTTAACATAATTGCAGTGAGAATGTAAAAGTATACATATACTTTAGTGTATCTATGTGAAATTCCTGGTTTTGATAGTTTACATACCATAAAATGTAATGGTTGGTGAAGATTTTGTGAAGCTTACACAGGATAAATCTGTAATTACTTAAAATGAAAAGTTTACAAAGTAATTATATTAGGTGGCTTTTCTACTTGATTAATTACCCTTGATTAGTTTATATTTATTTTCAGAGAAATGTCACTGTTTTATTCTAATTTTTTAAATTTCTAGTAAAAGATTTAACAGAAATCATTGCAAAGTGAAAGTCCTGCTGCATTCTTTCATTCACTATTTTTTAAGAAATAAAAGATAAAACAATATTTCCATTGAAATATAACTCCCAACAAAAATCTCAGATCAAGAAAATGTGTTTGAGACCCATGCATTGATTTTTTCATTTTCATACTATTCAAGAACCTGTTTCTCATAATATATACTTTCGGAATACTTTACCTTTGGACACATTCAGCATTTTGTTTTGTTATGAGCCATTTGAATCTTTTTAAATGTAACTGACCATTTCAAACATTTTTCTATTGTCTAAACCAATTATGTTTTATAGTATAACACAATAATTCACTCAGTTGTTTCCTGGATATCTAGGACTGAATATGTCTGGATGGCTTTATTACCTTCATCATAACTGCCTGTAATTCTTTCCTTTTCTTAAATACTGTATTTAAATTACTCCTATTATATTCATATTCTCTTATTTTTCTTACACTATCCCCAGCCATATATGGCCATAGAAGTGGCACTTTTTAACTTCCCTTGTTAAATAAGTTCCCATACTTTTTTACATAGAAAGAATTAACCAGCCGGGCGCGGTGGCGCACGCCTGTAATCCCAGCACTTTGGGAGGCTGAGGCAGGAGGATCGCGAGTTCAAAGCCAGCCTCAGCAATGGTGAGACACTTAGTAACTCAATGAGACCCTGTCTCTAAATAAAATACAAAAAAGGGCTGGGGATGTGACCCAGTGGTCGAGTGCCCCTGAGTTCAATCCCCGGTACCACAAAAAAAAAAAAAAAAAAGAATTAACCATTCATATCATCTGCACCAGAATTAGCACCACTTTCATACACTTTATGGTATTTCAGTAGTTTTTTTTTTTTTTTGTTGTTGTTGTTTTTGTTTGTTTGTTTGTTTTTTAATTAGAGTAAATTCTCTACAGAACACCTTTCTTAAGATGACATGAATTGGAATGACATTTAGTGTATCTTCTGTTTCTGGCAGTTTCTCAATGTTTCTTTGTCTTTCTTGATTTTAATATTATTTCAAGATGTAAAAGTCTGTTATTTTGTGGAATTAACCTCAATCTGAATATGCCTTATATTTTTTCATAAATAAATTCCTTTTATATATTCTTGTCAGGTTGCCCTGGAAGTGATTTTTATTTTGTCATGAGTAAATAAGGTTAAGAGGAATATGATGCCGATTTGTCTCAGTAATAGTGACACTAAATGTGATCACCTTTGATAGGTGGTGTCTACTATGTTTCTAAAGTTATTAGTCTACTTTAAGATTTAATAGAAAAAAATTATAGTTATTTTGAAACAATCTAAATGTTTTGTTGCTAATCAACCTTTGATTATTTTTTAATTACATTTATATATCTCTACCCATATCTAAAATACATAGATTTGGATGTAGATTGCTTGCTATTGTAAGAAAGAGCTCTCTCTTTTCCTTTATTTAGTTTTTGTTCATATAAGTTTAGAGTCATGAGTTATTATTTTATTCAATGAATTAAAAATAATTATTGCATTTGTTTTTATATACAAATTGTCCATTTCACTTATCACTTTGTACAATGTTTGTGATTTACCTAGGCCCCGCTACCCATTAGGAGCACAGTATTTATGCAAGCCAGAGAGAAAAATCTAGATTTTAAATATCTGTGTGAGTTTTTCTTAAGATTTGTGTAAATTACCTTAATCATGGTTTATACATTACTTGAAAATATATAAAATGAGCTGCAAAGTATTCAAAGAAATTTGTTAATAAATATAAAATAGTAAGATAATGTCTATGGAAATAATATAATTTTTATGTTTTAGGCTTTTGATTCATGTATAAAATTTTTATTTACATATGTTAATCAGTTATGCTATAATATTAATACCATCCTGAGAATTTTTTTCATAGAATATAAAAACTTGTAAAACTTTGCATACAAATTGACTAAAAATTATCTTAAAAGTTGTTTAGATGTCAATTAAAAGCAACTCTGATAATTTTAGTTCAAACACTTTGTCTAAGAAATTCTCTATCCGAAGATTTTATATCAGGAAAATCATAATGAAAAGGAAAGAAAGACTGGAACATACAGTTGGCTACTTAAAACTAGTTGTAGGACCACTAAAGTGGATCATTCTCCAGTTCAAAGAAAGAACTTGATATTTTTTTCTTCTCCCCATTGCTCTATTTTTGAGTGAAGTGACATCCACGACACTGCAATCACAAACAAATGGACAGCTGTGGTGGCCAGAGAAATCTCTCCAGGTGTTGTGTTCCTCATGTAGTTCTCCTGTCCCAGAGCACCAGTCCCTCAATAGCAGAAGAAAAAGATTAGGATTAGCATGTATCCTTAAATTCTTATCATATTTTACAGAAGTATGACATTTCTTTCATTAAGCTTAATTTGAGGAATTTACATTTCATATAAAATATTATCACCATAAGTCAGTCTATTACTATTTTACAGTCTCTAATAATATGTAAAATAACTGTTATTAAGAGGAAAATATAGATTCCTCATCTTTGAGTATAGTATTTAATTTTACTGTTGCCCTTAAGGCTTCCATTAAATATGTCATGTCTTAGATGTATAAAGCCTAAATCAGGAGAGCACTATTATGACTTCTACTTATTCTGATTTTAGTTGCCTACTGTTCTGATGCATTATCTATAATAGTTTCTACACATTACTTTTAATTTATTCCCAGAAAAAAAAAAACTCTTCATAACTTGTCTAAAAGCATTTTTGCCTAGGATTAAAAGGATTGCCATTTTTACATGCTGACTTTAAGTGAAAAAGAATAAAAATGAGAGCTATTTTCATTTTCCAAACATGGCTTTTGAAGTTTTCAAAGTGATCCTTGATAGAGAATAAGACCAGATAAAAATACTACTACTGCTCTGGCTTCAGGAAGAAAAAAGAATCAAAACATAAGTTTCCCGTGACTTCCTTTCTGAAGAACTGATCATTAAATCATCCTGCTGTTTGACTTTCTTGTCATATTTTACAGAAGTATGGCATTTCTTTGATTGGTGCTTAATTTGAGGAAATACCTTTTCTTATTTTTTAATCTTGTAACTTTAGAAAGAGTGAATAAAGACATTTTTTCCCATCATGATGAGTACCCTCTGAATACCTGAAATGTTATTAGCCTTCAGAACCCAGTGAACTAAATCTGGATTTGAGACCACCAGGGAGCTATACACTTGGATGGCAACGTCTTGGCCCCTGATAGAATTGCTTTTATTGAATTGCATTCTGGAATTTTCCCACCAGTTTATCTTCTGGACGAAGAAAAAAATACAATCACAAGAACCTTGCTAGCATTGTGGTGGTGTTATTGAGGACATCAGTCAATGTATGGATGGAATAGCTTCCTCTTTAGAGTATCCCAGAGGAGCAATTCTTCTCTGGCCTCAGTATCAGTAGAAGTTATACATCTTTTAAACCAGTCTTTCCTCCCTCTTCTCTTCTCTAATATCATAGATACTCTGTCTCTTAGTTTATTCTGATTGCTTTGACTACTACCAATTTTGGGATCTATGGTTATGTATGTATATTTCTGCATCTACTTGGGAATTTATGGTAGCATTTCTTTCTACTAAAATCCTAATTTTGTCATTTCTTTTTCCATGATTTAATTTCTTTCTGCTACTTTGGTGTTTGTTTTCATCATTTCATATTGTAGTAATTTAAAATATAAAATAATGAAGCAATCGGCAAGTAATTAGTGCTTAAAAAGATGTTTTGACTTTTTGTTTGTAACTAAAACTTAAACGTTCTCTCTATATTTAATGACTGCTTGCTATAATGCCTGTAGGTTTAAACATTTTCGTATTATAGACGGGGGATGGTGATTATGGGGAAATATTTATGTTCATCTCTAACATCTTCTTTAGCTTTGTCTCCTTCATGTCCTTATTCTTTAGTGTCTTTATCTTAATGGTTTATTCTTCTCAACCTATGCTATATTTTTTATTATTGATTGATTGAATGATACAGGTTCACTAGCAATTCTATTTTTTTATTGGTTCTTTTTGGTTATACATGACTATATATATGTGTGTGTGTGTGTGTGTGTGTGTAAAATAGCAGAAAGATCAGTAGCATAGAGGGAGGGGAACAGGAAGATGGAGGAAGGGAGGGAAAAAGTGAGGACTGGGGACTTCATTAGAATAAATTATATTCCATGCTTTTGTAATTATTTCAAAATGAATCATAATGTTAGGAAGAAACAATGAGAAGGAAAAATAAGATTTTTGTATGGATGGAGGCAGACTCTAAGAATGACATTATAAAAGTTATTATATATTTATCATTGTTTTTCTTTCCATTAATTATATGAAGTCATCAAAAGAAAGTATACAGATATTAAAGTCAATATTCATTATTTTTTTACTGCTATTTATGTCATTTAAAAAAAATTTATATATGTTTTAAGCAGGCGATTTTAAACAGGAGTTTAAAATGAGTTTTTGATTATTTAAAGTGTGTGATGCAATAGTATGACACTCTTGTTTTTCTCTGTTTCCTTCAAATATTCAAATTTTGTCAACATTTGTAAAGACTTCCATTTTAGCTATGCAGATATGAATTTTTTTTTTTATCAAGCCACTGGAGTAAGTGGAATTTGTTTCTATATGTCATTCATATCTACATGGCTAATTTACATATAAGGGTGTGTTTTAATGCTATTAATTTGGTAAGTAATCCAACAAGTCACAATAAGTCTTTTGTAATTTGCATAACTTACACAGCAATTTTGAAGTGTTGCTTCTGTATAACAATTCATTGTATTAATACATGATTGTATAAATGAAGACTTTATTTTAGAGTAAAAATTAAAACTTTGAAATGTGTAGAATAATAAGGAAGAAGGGTGGCTTATTAAAAATAATAATTTCCATTTTGTTTTGATAATCTACTTGATAATCTTTTCAAAATATGACTAAGTTTATCTCAAAGAAAGTCTTTCAGATTTCATATTAGCACCTTTTATTTTGGCTTTAAAATTCTTATAGAAGTAAAGCAGTCAAATAATGTATTTCAAATCTTCCCTGTTCTCTGTAATCAAGTTATTTAATGCAGTTGCTGTGGTAACTGATTCATTGGAGAAATTCAGAGTTTACAATATTCCTGATAAATTCCATCCTTGGAAATATTATGCTGTTTGTATAAATAAATACATAAGGCCTTCTAAAATAGTGATCTTCAAATATGAGAGAAATTAGTTTTTTTCTAAATTTTGTGTCTATACTTCTTAACTAAACCGGAAAATTTTACTGGGGAATACACATTTCATGCATGCTAAGCCCACTTAAAAATGTGCTTCCCTCTTCAAATTTGTTACTAACATGACAGTACTCTTTCACAAGTCTTTGTATATTTCTTATTCCTTGAAAAGTGGTTTCTTTCAATGAATCAGTTTCTTATCACCTTTCCCAATGGTGCTCTATGGCGCTGACCAGGAGTATTTAATAACCATATAAAGCAAAATGATGGTAAAATAAATTCCAAAATGTACAGCTCTATACAAGTTAAATGTTTTTAAAATCACATTGATACATGTAATCTTTACACATAAAATCTTCAAAAAATGTATCACAGTCTCTGGAAAATATACTAGGAAACTTTGCCATAGAAATGTGTGAATGCAGAAATGTGTGCAAATTCTGATCCTCAGAACAGAGCCAAACAACACTTTGTGTCCCTTCTTTCCTGAGTGGAAATGAGTCAAAGTCAACCTAGATAATATTTGAAAGCAAATATGTAGTGTATTCTAATTATTCTGCTTTTATTTATGCTTGCTCCCACCCTGAGTAAGCAAAGCATAGTTAATACCCTTAACACATTTTTCTTTACCCACCTTGGTGTTCATGGTTGAATTTCTGGCCTCAACATCCACCTCTCTCTGCCTTGTTCATCAAGCTTTTGTGTAGTTTGTTTTTCTCTGTCTCTGGAAAATACCAGCTGAGTATCTGCATCAGTCTGATGTTTCTAATCCATGGATTACTGCACATATTCAGTTTGAATGAATCAGGAAATAATGCTGCAGGTAATGAGAACTAGGTTTTATTCATAGTTGGAAAAAGAATTTAAAACTAAGAAAAGTAGAAGACTACAATGTTGTCTTCTGTGTTGGATTGGAATCATAGAACTCATGCTTGGGAAAAAAAAGTCAGTCAGTAAAAATCCCCTTTACTACCTCCCTGAGCTCAATATTTTTAGATTACATTAATGAATGAGATCATGTGCCATTTTTTTTTCTGTGCCTGACTTATTTTACTTTATCAGTTACCAGAGACAGGAGGTTGCAGAGAAAAAGGAATATGGAGATGTTGGTCAAAGGACACATTGCAGCTAGATAGATAGAACTTTTTTCAAAATGTCTATTGTGCAACAAGGTGACTTTAGTTAATGTTGACATATTGTATTCTAGAAAAATATAAGGAGAACACCACAAAATGATAACTATGTGAGGTAATAAATCCATTAATTACTTAGGTTTAACTATTCCACAGTTATGTATACTTAATAATATCTTGTTGCACAAGATAAAAATATGCAATGTATACGTCAATTTTAAAGAAATAAAAAATGCAAGGAGACAATGTACCTAGAATCCTCCCAAAACATCTACTAGAAAATGGGCTCCACTCAAATAAGAAATAACAATGGAAATTTAAGCAGAACATATGTATATTTAATTATAGATCAAATAAAGTTACATAGATATCATGTATTTTACATGCATTTGATTGTATTTGCTGATACAAATGTATTTTAAATATTATATACATATTTATAAACAAATATATTTACATAATTATTCATATATTTAAGTCAAAGACTAAAATTTTGGCACAGTGTTTATAACATATATAATTGATACTATGGTTAACAAGATATAAATAGCACAGGCTTATATTTGGAAAGAGAACAGAGAGGGAAGAAAAATGAATTTATACATAGGAATGGGGAATCTAAGAAAATTTTTATAGTTTCAAAACCCAATGTTAAAAGTTTAAGCTGGGAAACAATAAAAACATTATAGATGTTATTAGTAGAAACATAGCCATTGAACAAAAATAAAAATTTATTAAACAATAGAACAATAAGACTGCCCATTACAAGAAAGCAAGCCAACTATGTGCAGGAACATAATTAAATATGATGTAAGGACCAAAAAAGAGCATAACAAAAATGTCCAAAGAGAATTCAAAAGAAGTATAGAATTATATTAATAAGTGGGAGATAGATTATCACCTATTAACCTTACAGTCTCCCCAAAAAATACACTAAAATTGACTCACAAAGCAAAACTCATCTCAATACTGTCTATATTCACAAGACATACCTGAAGGAACATGATTCTGGAGGACCAAATTCAAAGGATGCAAAATATATACTGGAAAAGAAAAAAAGATGGATGACATGAGAAAAGTCAGAATTGAAGCCTGTTTTAATCAACTTTTTTGCTGCTGTGACTAAAGGATCTGACCATCACAACTCTATGGGAGGAAAAGTTTATTTGAGGGCTCATAGTTTCAGAGGTCTTAGTCCAGAGAAGGCTGGCTCCATTTCTCAGGGCTTGAAATGAGGCAGAACATCATGGTGGAAGAATGTGGCAGAGGGAAGCAGCTCACATCACAAACTAGTGAGAAAAAAACTTTTGAAAGATCTGAATAAAACACTAAAAACACCATCTTATAGTCATACACTAGCATTTAAAACATTAATATTAGGCAATATAATTTTGATTCAAGTAAACAGAAGATTCATAAAAATATAATAGAACATAGAGAAAACATTACATAAATTAGAACTAATGTATCTTTTGATCACAATGCAATGAAAACAAAAATAAAAAGGATTAATAACAAAAACAAAAAATTCAACTACAAAGGTAATTTATTGAAAATAAATAGAGGAAACTCTAGACCTAATAAAGATGTATATGTTATTAACCAATCTGGAAAAACAGTCCCATGTCCAAA